>JBAWJV010000001.1:0-1418329 GCA_037356075.1 Neofusicoccum sp. Z40
TTCTTCCTCAAATCTCAAACCCTCTTCGCATCAAACAACGTCAAACTCAACGCCGTATCATTCGGCCCCCCCGACCCACTCGTCGAATCCGGCAAAATCTCCCACCTCCTCAGCTGAAAAGGCACCGGCTTCCCATACTCCACATTACTACCACCAGCACCACCGGGCAGCGCAGCAGCAGCACCGCCGCCGACCACTATCGCGTTATTGGTGGTAGAGGGAGAGGAGGAGGAGGTGGAGGAGCAGATGTTGTTCGAGGCAGCGGTAGCACCGCTACCACCACCAGCGGAAGAGTTTCCGCCAAGACGCTGCTGCTGCTGCTGCTGTTGCACTTGCGTGCTGCGCTGCGCTTGCGTTTGCCAGAAACCCTGGTGCTGGTGCTGGTGTTGATGCTGGCCGCGGGCAGCAGCCGCGGCGCTAGCGGGCGTGGAGGAGGAGGTCGCATTGGCAGGGTTGCTTGTCGCGCTGCCGCCGGTGCCCGGTTGAGGTTGAGTGGGGGTGACGAGGCCGAGCCAGGAGTCCTGGGCGGCGGTGGTGTTGGGCAGGCCGAGGATGAAGGCGATGCGGGGGTCGTGGGTGGTTTTGTTGGCTTCGTATCTGAGGAGTTGGGCGCGGGCGTCGTCGGGGAGGTCGTCGGAGAGGGAGGCGGCGACGTCGAGGATGTATTCGGTGGTTTTGGGGTAGGATTGGAGCTCCGGATGGAGGAGGAAGGTGCGGAGGGTCCAGAGGAGGCTGGCTTGGTGGGTTGTGTTGGCCTTGGTGCCGGGCAGGCAGATGGATTTGTGGACGACGATGAGGTGGAGCAGAGCACATATCCTGGACGAGTCACTATGTGTAATAAGAAAAACATAAGATGAGACATACCAAGGGCAGAGTGCGCTGACAGTAGTTGGGCCTTGCCGCGACTTCAACGTATCCTCTTTCGAATCGCCTGCTTGAGTCGACTGGCTGGACTGAGAAAGTAGCTCGAGTAGAACCCGAAGCTTCTCTAAAATCGAAGGGCAAATTTGACTCTGGGTCTTGTCCTCTATGCTCCAAGCGGTCAGGTTGAGTACAGAAAGATATCTATGCAACATCTTTTGGTGATCCTCTTTGCTTTCGGAGAGAAGAGCGTTTTCAGCGCCTGAGCGTGCCCTGGCGAGACTGGTGACGGCAGAAAGGACGTGAGTTTCTGCGTATTCGCGGATCTATAATTCAGTCAGCACCGCACGACATTATGAACCTGCGTTATGGATGACATACCTTCCGAGTCATCTCCGCATCCAAGCCTGTCAGGAGATCCGACCATATAGACTTGTCCGCCTCGACTGCTTCCTTGACGGCCTGGATGATTGCGTCTGCCACACCAATTTCACCCTCTTCGTCAGACAAAACTTGGATCTTGAAGAGCAACTGCAATTCAAGTTGGCAGAAGGGAACTGAGAGATCGTCCGCAGCATTCACCAGCGTGCTCGCCTGGTCCTCAGCATCCAACTTCGAAAGCCCTGTTTCGGATTAGTAATCGTCGTTTCCCATTGGTTCATCCCGGCTTACCTAAGCTGCTGCTTGGATCCATCAAAGCATCAAACATTGTTTTGACAAGTGTCGAACGCTTCTCATCAAGGGCCATGGCAGCATTTGCATTTTCGGAGGGAGGGCTGATACCCATCGCGACGCAGAAATCTTGCGCGTTGCGAGATGCGTGGTAGCGGAGGACTTTGAGCAGGCGTTGGTTTCGCAGCAGTGCCTCAAGTTGGATTGGCTGTTTTGAATTCTTCGAATCGGAACACAGCTCAATTGCTTGACGCAATAGCTGCAATGCAGTGCCTTCAGAACTTTGGCACAGTTTTTCTTGCTCAAGCCTGTAGCGGTAAATCTCCTATAGCCCGAAAGTTAGCGATTGAATGAAGGGATACCAAGAGACTGGGATGCTAACCTGGACCAGTCCGAAACCTTGGAGCCCCTCCATCGGGAGAATAGCGTCCAGTACATGCAACGAAGCAGTAGCAGCCGCCGAGACATTCGTTTTCCGTAGCAACGTGATGGTGGTCTCAGAGAACGAGATGAAGTTCTCTAATGACAACGACCCAGATCCGACAGCACTAGGAAGGATGTGAAGTAGTGATTGCCCATTGCTGAGCATAAGACTGGAAATGGTGTCAGACATGTGACGATCAAATGTCTTGTTGTCAAACGCCTTCAAGCGTTGGAACCATTCCCCAAACTTGCTGTTTCGACCATTTTCCTTGCCGATCTGCTCCTCGATGCGTGTGATGACTTTGGCAAAGACCCGAGCAACCATGTTCTCGTCCATGCTGGTGCCGCTGGCCAAGATACGATCGATCTCCTCGTCAAAGTCTATCTTTCCACCGTTGAAATCAGCCATGTTGTCCGAAGCTGGAGAGCAAGCGGCAACTGCGGATCTCTGCTCCAGTCGGGTGATGTCTGACGTAAGCTGAAGAACGAGGTTTGGCTCTGCTTGTAGCCTGCAGCAGAGGTCGGCCAGCGCAATAAGGAATGAGCGCTCCATCGTCTTCTCTAATCTGAGTTTCCCGTACTGTTCTACAAGATTGTTGAACAATGGGCGGAGTGCGCCGATCGAGGCGAAGGTGCGGTAATTGCGGTTAAGAGTATCGGCAATGGCGGCGTACACCATCATGTCGTTGGACTCCATCGCGATGCCCAGAATATCTGCGAGAATGGCGAAGTCTTCGAGCTGCTCCATGATGTCTCTGATGGCGTAGAATCGTAAGGTAGTGAGTGTGTAGTCGTCTCTCATCTCATCATCTTCAATATCTTTCAAGCCCGGATCCAGCCGTGCAAAGAGTTCTTGGCGCAGCCATCTGCTGATTTCCAGCCTGAGACTTGTGCTCAGGTCCGCGAAAGGGATGTCGAAGGATATTTCAGCTCTGGTGTCAGGTCCAAAAATTGGCCAGAGCTGTTGAATTATTGCGCCATGATCATCCTCAAGTGCCACGGCTTCATAGGCACCGTTTTGAAGGGTCGTTTGCAGCAGAGTCTGCCGTAAGTTGAGCACGTGCTCGGGAAGACCATGTAATGGTATCTCAGCGATGAGGCGCACATGACAAGCGTCGCTCTGAATGGATGTTAGTTCGATAAGCTGGAGAGAGAAAAGGAAGAATGTCTTACTTTGGTGATGTCTTCACCAGCAGATAAGCTTCCGCTCGCGATCAGCCACTGAAGATATCTGCCGACTGAAAAATGTTTTGAACGCACAAGCTCTGCAACGAGTCTGAAAAAGTCCCGATGCTTGATACCTTTCAGCTTCTGCTCATCGCTGAGGATGGCCAGAACAGCGCTGTCGATATCAGCTCCTTTGGATTTCCATTTTCGAAGCAGGCGAACTGTAATGTAGAGCCGATGCGCTCCTTCGCGGTATAGGGAGCATGCCCACTGCAGCACAGTTACCGCAAGGCCTTGAGTATCCGGCATGATTGCCAGACATCGGGCAGCAAAGTCGTTGAGGTTGAAGTCTAGAGGTAGAGAATCAAGCGCAGACAAGACGGTCTTTTGTGGAGATTGGTGGGTGTGCGTGGGCTTGTGGCTCCAGCCACTTAACCTTTCGTTTCTTCTGATAACCGAGCGGATGGAACTCTGGAGCGCTGGCTGGCTGTTGTCGGCGAGGAGGTTGCGGAGCACATGCTTGTACTTTCTCCACGTCCTTGGCACGACCATGCAGTTGCGATGACCCATGATCAAGGTGGTGACGAGCTGCCTCGCGCGTTGGACCAGGGGATTGTCCACCTCGGAGGCATCGCCGGACGTCATCGTGTCTAGGTGCATCAGCAATGCTTCTGCCAAGCGTCGCCCTCGACGTCTCACGGCAACCAGGTCCTGCCAATAGATCTGGACAAACAGAAACCAGATCGGAAGCCGCTCAGCCTCGGTTCCTTCCAGGGAAGAGAGAAGCCAGTCGAGGTAGTGGTCCTGGTCCAGAAGACGTTCGGTATAGAGCTGGGAGGCAAGACGAATGGTGTAGTCCATCTTGTCCCGCCAGCCTTCTTGGCCGCAAGCGCTGATGGTGCTGTCGACAAACTGCTCGACAAACACGGTCCATTCGCGAACCCACTTAAGCTCTCCGCCCATGCCGCCTGTGCTGCTTGCCCCCTTGCGCATCCACGCGCGCATCTCGTTCGCGCCAACACATTTGGCAAGCCAGATGGCTCGCGCAATAGGTATGTTTTTGCTGAGACACTGCTCGAGCAGGAGTTTGCCGCGGATGCCGTGCGGGATCCTGCGCTTCGGCGGTAAGGAGGGATTGGCCAAGTCGCGGAGCCATTCTTCTCGCTGGGTGTCTTTGACGGTGATTCTAGGAGGCGGTTTGAAGGAGGAAGGTTCCCTGACGCGTCCGGACGCCTGCCGCTTCTCGAGCGCTTGGACAAACAGGGAGGATATCGTGTGGAGGGTGGATTTGTTCTTGATCTGCGGGCCAACGTACGACTTCCCCGCATTAAGGTCCACTTGGCCTTTCCGGTCGTCGAAGTAGCCGACCTTGACGACTTCGGCCGACAGATTATCTTCCGGGTGGTTTCCAGCCCAGGGATAGAAATCCACAATCTTGCCACGCGACACCCGCACGGCGTCGGAGGGAGGCTCCAGAACGCCTTGGCGCTGTGCGACATCCTTCTTCACGCCGGCGAAGGTCGACAGGGCGGCCCTCGCACCCTGCGACTGTCGCTTGTGTACGCGGAAACCGGGCCGCGGAGGCAGAGGCAGACTGCCGTGGTTCGAGATGACGGACGAGCGCAGGGCGGCCGAGGCGGCTCTTCCGAGCGCCGAGGCGGCAGCGTCGGAGATGTCGTCGAAGGATAATTGGGGGCGGCCGCGAGGAGGCGGGCGGGCGAAGCCGTCCTGCAGCGCGAACGGGGCATCCTGGGCAGGCCAGCGGGCGCTGTCGTCGGCGGCGGGCGTCTGCTTGAGCTTCGGCGGCGCATCAGCAGGCGGCTGCTTAGCCTCGTCGGCGGTCAGATCGATCACGTCGGCTTGCGGGCGGGCATTGGCGGCGAAGGCGTGCTGCTGCACGGCGGGACGGCCTTGGGTGGGCGGGCGCGGGAGACCTCCAGCACCGGTGCGCTGAGCTGCTGTCGGGCCAGGACGAGAAGTCATCGCATTGAGGCTCCATGCGTGATCAGGCGCGGGAAGGCATGATTAGCGGGACGGCGAGGCGGGGGTCGAGCAGGGAGGATCGGACATCTGGCGGCGTCAGCGAGGAGCGGCGAGGGCGAGGCGGCGAGCGTACGGGCGCAGCGTGCGGCGGCGGGCTGAGGCGGGCTGGAGAGTGAGGTCTGGCAAGAGGGCGGCGGAGGGCCAGGATGCGCCGATCAGGCTTGGGAGCTTAGTGGCCGTAAGCGTCGCGCGCTGGCCGCGGGCGTGCTTGCGTGATGGATGGGTGAGCCAGTCCGGGGGGGTCGATAAAGCACAGGCTGCCGGCTCGTCGGCTGCGGCCGCGAGATCTCGACGACAAGGCCAGCACGCCCGCCCTGCGCGACATGCTGCTGCCCTGACCGCCACTGCGCTCGTGATGCCCTGCACGCTGCGCCGGCGGCGGGTGGCACGCCGGCACCCGGGCTCCACAACGCTGCACCGTCGCGCGGCGCGGACATCCATGCGCGGCGTCCCCTGCGCCTGTGGCTTCGGCCGCTGCCTCTAGACTTCCGCGCGCGAAACGCAACCTCCACCTCCAAACATCCGGGGCCCCGACTGCGCCATCGCACCACCGCACCACCATGGCCCAGCGCAAGGACATGCGTCGCGACGACCTGAGTATGCGCCCCGCCCCGCCGGCACGTGTGAGCTGACGGGCCCGCCAGTCGTCCCCTACGCCGACGCCGCCAAGGGCTCTTCCGACCCGGACTTTGCAGGTACGCTCGCCGCCCGTTGGGCCGTTGCGTGCGCCTTCTGACGGCCCGCCAGGCACCATGGCCAGCACGCTCCCCATGGCCGCCGTAAGTCCGCCCGCCTGCCCGCCCGTGCCGCCCAGCTCCCCAGCGCTGACTTGGCGCAATAGATCTTTACGAGGAACAAGTAAGCTCCGTCGCGCTGCCCGTCGGGTCGGCGCTTGCTAACGACGTGTCGCCGAAACAGGATGATCGGCTGGTATGCACGCCCGCCCCTGCCCTGCGCCGCTCTGCGCGACGCGTGCTGACCTGACCTGCGCTCCAGGACTGCCGTCATCTTCGCCCTCCAGACCTGGCTGGCGGAGACGCCGGCCCAGAAGAAGAACGCTTCGACGCCCGGCTACTTCAGCGTGCTGATGGCCTGTACGTCGGCCCCTGCCGTGTTTGATGAGCTTGCTGCTAACCTCGGCGACATAGTCATGTCCCTCCTGGTCGTACGTATCCCGACTGTCGAGGCCGCCCGCCGCGCCTCTGCTAACACTTTCGCCAGTCGTACATGCCTCTGTTCCTGCCGCCGCCTCCTGTCCGGGCCAAGGCAGGTTCAGGCACCGAGGCTCCCGCAGCGGTCCCCCCTGCTTGAGCGGACGGCCGCTCCTTGTACTATTACGGATAGAAGGAATAGTAATGCAAATTCAAAAGTAACCCTCGCCATGTGCTCCTCTCGGCGTGTCTTCAATCCCGTTCCTCATAGCAATCATCTACTACCGTTCTCAATCTCGCCAATCAATTTCCTCCAACGTCAGGCGAAGCCGTGCCCGATGCCGTTCATTCGGACAAGTGTCGACAGCGGTATAAAAAGCAACAAGCGATTGCCGACGCATTGCCGACCGGCCGGCGGCAGCGGGCTGAACAGGGCAGCGAAGGCCGGTGCGCCGGTGCGCCGGCACAGGCGTTTCATCAGCTGCATCCAAACTGTGCTGGCCGGCTCGGTGAGGCGATCCATGTTTCTGAGTGCAGCGCAACAGGCAAATGACATGCAGTTCGCGCGCCGCTGCCGCCTTCTCCAGTACACAGGTTAGGTGGGTATATACGTCAGCCGCTTGCGTGACCCCAGCCGCGCGCAGCAACAGCACAGCGGAGCCAGCAGCGGCCCAGCCCAACCCAACCCGCAGGCGCCAGTGCGACAGGCGTCAGGAGAAGTGCAACAACGTGCGAACGATGCTTGGCTTGGGCGGAGAATCGGCGCTGGCTGCTGCACGGCTGCTGCGCAACAACCGGACGGACAGCGCCAGCGCCGGCGCAGGCAGGCAGGCGGCCGGGGCCGCGGGAGGCGCGCGGCGCGGCAGCGGCGAGATCTGGGTGTCTGGCACGGGTGTCTGGGTCTGGCTGCTGCTGCCGATGAGTCCCTTGGTCTGACCGCCACCGTTCCCGTCGCGCTAGTCTCGTTCGGGGTAGTGTGTTCCGTCTGTGTGCCCAACTCCATGCGCTCGACAGCACATACAGATACACATGCTCTCTCTCTCTCTCTCTCTCTCTCTCTCTCTCTCTGCACTCTTGACTGATGGCTCCGGCATGCGTAGTGATGCTCGCTGAGCTCGGCGCACTCTATTCCAGCTGCCCGCCTGGCGGAGGGAATTGCGGAGCTGAAAGCTGGACCACGGTTCGGGGCTTGTGCAAGACGAAAATCGTCCGGGAGGAGATCGTTAAGGTCGTCAAGTGGAAGTCCGCCTTCAATGGCACCGTCGTCGACGATGAGGAGATGGCCGAGATGGTTAAAGTAGGCGGGCTTGATGGCACGTTACGCGAATTTAAAGACGCGATGGAGAAGAGCACACCCACGGCGAGGCCATGCTCATCAGGAAGGCTTCGAAAGAGTTGAAGATGCCATCGATGAGGACTGTACTGTGTAGACGCCCGTGAACGAATTTGGATGGAACAAGCAGCATGGTTTGGTCTGGATCGGCCAGCAGCGACTCAAGGTGAAACGCCTTTTCTACACGGCGCGTAAGGAAAGCCCATAAGGTGAGCGACATTTCTCCCGCACAAAAAAGCCGCACCCACCCCCTTTACTTTTGGCAATCTGCATTCTCTCAAAACGTTTTCCTTGTAGTAAGTAGCTCGGCATGTTGCTACAGGGTAAGACGTACATGACCATGGCGGAACGGCAACGAACGCATTCCCTTCATTCCCCACGTTTGAAATGATGATACGTCGCGCATCCAATCAAACCACCCCCGACGATCAAGATCGCCTCCATATCGACGAACTAGGATCGCGCGAATCACCCACCACAGGAGAACCAAGTGCCAAGCCATCCTGCCCAAGCGCTTTTAGAGTTGGGGCGGCGCCGCCCATCGCTTCCCAATCCAGCGAGCCCCAGTCCATCCCGACTTTCCATTGCAGCCCAGAGCACGTGACTCGGCCAAATCCCTCGTAGGTAGGTAACGGGACGGAATCTTCGGCAACTCAATTTGTTGATAGGGCTGCATTCGCGTGCCCGACTTTGCATAAGTCTGAAGCGACAGTTGTCACACAATGTCCCGAATTCAGATACGCCTAGTTCTCATCGAAGCCGGATTTTCTTCTTCCAATGCAGGGGAAAGAAGGGATGGGTTAATTTTAAGGCGGTGCTGCTAAGGCTAAGCCGCGGCTAGAACGAGGTGTAACGGTTCGGGGATTATTCTTGGCTCGTGCGCATTTGGGCTTAGACTGGGCTGCTGTTGTCGTGGTTGGTGGCGGAGAGGCGAGATGCCTTTTCTCTGGATGCAAGAGTGTGGATGGATTGGTGCTTGGAGTGTCAGGACGGATAATGTCTTCAATTGGGGTGTGTGCAATCTGCTGATCAGCATGTTATGTGAGCGAAGAGAGTGAACGTGGGAGTTGAAATGTTCCTTCTTTTGTCCGCTTTCTACATGCTATAAGGCAGCAGCTCAGCAAGAAGAACGCGTTACAGTGCCGAACGGACGAATATGCGAGTATTAAATCGGGCGACGGGCAAAAAGAAGGCGAAACTCCCCACTACGTACCATCACTCCAACCCACAGAGCCCCGGCACCCTCCCCGCACCCACGCCCACCAACCCATCAAAATAAGCCAACAGCACATCCACATCCACCATATCCATAGCCCCCAAATCCGAATGCGAGCTCCTCAACACCTGCCCACCCCACAAAACCCTCACATACGCCTTCCCCGCAGCGTCTCCCTTCTTCCTATAAACCTCAAACACCACCTCCGCCCCCATCCCCGGCCACACCATCACCTCCACCTGCAACACCGCCAACAACCTCGCCACCGACCCATCATGCGCAACATTATGCCTGTACCTCACCCCCGCCGCCCCCTCACCCGCCACCGCACCCCGAATATTCCCCGCCAACTCCGCGACCCAGATCCCAAACCCGCCGACCGCGTACGCCAAGCTCTCCGGCGCCCCGCGGTACAAGTAACTGTACTCGTACTGCCCGAGCCGGAACACCGCGTCCGCTTGCGCTTGGGTGACGCAGTCCCCGCCAGTCGCATTCCCAGCGCCGATTTTGCACGGCAGCGGCTTCGCGTGGCAGAGCCTTGCGGAGAGGTTGTCGAAATAGTGGTCCCAGCTCCGATGCCACGCGGCGTCGTCCTCGGCGACGCCGGACAGGGCGTCGAGGGCGGAGAAGAGGGGGGAAGAGGCTGCGAGGTGGGCGAGCCACGCGGGGGCGGAGCTGCCAGAGCCGTAGGCGGAGGCGAGGGAGGTGGCGGCGGGGCAGGTGTAGGCTGGTTCGAGGGAGTCGATTGAGGAGGGTTGGATGTGGAGGGGGGTGGTGGGGAGTTTGTCGTCGGGGAACATGCCGGAGAGGAGCATGCCGGCGACTTGGGAGGTGATGACGTTGTTTGTGACGCGGAAGTCGAGGATGGGGGTGTTGTTGGTGGTGGTGGAGAAGGGGTCGTCTGGGAGGAAGGAGAGGAGGTCGTGATAGACGGCCCAGAGGTCGCGGCCGTGCTGCCAGGAGTCGTCGAGGCCGCCGCGCGTGATTTGGGGGAATTGGCAGGTTCCATTGAAGCCGGTAGGTGCGAGGGGGTTAGAGGAGGTAGTGTAGACGCTCCAGTATGTCTGGGCGGAGGTGTTACCGGTGGGGTTGAGAGGGGAGCCGTAGTAAAAGAGGCCGGAGTCGGAGCAGTCCCAGGGGTAGGATTCGACCGGAAAAGTGTTGCTGGCGTAGGGGGTTCGTTTATGGTGACGGTGGATCTGGAGAATGTTGGCCTTGTTCTCAAAGCATCGGAGTTTTTCAATGAATCATGAGCTTCAGGGAGTTCTTGCTTGCTTCCAAGACAAACTTCTGCTCTTTCTGTTGATTCTTGAAGGCTCTGAGAGAAGAGGAAACTCGGTATCGTGATTGAACATATGCAGAGTGCAAACTACGATGTATGATATTCTTCAAAAGTGAAACCAATGAAATTCGTTTGAAATCCAAACAAGTTCTAGGATTTGTGCAAAGTCCGAAGATGCGAGCGTGTTCGAGATGATGACTGCATGAATCTACTTACCACTTCCACGTATTCCAGCTGGTACTCGCCCGAGGCCTTCGGATACTCGGCCGGCCGCACATGCGGCATATTGCACCAATTGTAGGTCCCATACGGCGTGCCGGGCGGAAGCTGCGAGCCATTGAAAAAGAAGCCATGAACACCCGTCCCGTTGACGACATCAGCGAGGTTCGTGATCCAGGTGGAGTTCGGCGGATGCCATCCGGACACCGAGGCATTCAACGACGCGGCCGACATGTCCGGCGGCTTCTTCTGCGACGAAAAAGACGCTGACTGGCCCTTCAACGGCAACTGCGCGGGGCTGTAATGGAAGCTCGCAGCGGTAGCGACAACCACGCCGTGCGATCGCAACAGCAGCAACCCGAAGCCCAGGAAGCCGGCGGCCAGCAGGGCTATATAGACAAGCTGGATCTGAGCGCTACTGGCCATGGCGACGGTGTGGTTCCGCTTCTCGCGGGTCAGCCGCTTGTCCATGACAGAGCCAGATCGCCTGGAACGAGGAGGCCGGGATGCGCGTGCTCCTTGCAGCGGCTCTCATTGGTGCCGCCCCTGCGCTGGGCTACAGGTCTTCGGGTAGGTGCACGCGGTGCCGATATTGCATCTCGCTTCGGCGTGGTTCCCGCGCAGGACGGAGGAGCAGGATACGAGGGCTCCGCCGCAGGCTGCGGATTGGATTTGGCTGACTGATTGGGATGCGTGCGGTGTGCGTGGCGCGCTAGATGCGGCCCCGGCTGATGTGCGGGCGCTTTGCTCCTTCCCAGCCACGCAGAGTCCTTTCTCTTCTCAACAACACCAACACCGACACGCGCCTGCCATGGCGACTTCGGGCTTGTCGTTCGAGCAGCTGATCTCGGCGACGCTGATGGACTGTGCGTGCAGGATGAGCGTTTGCGTCCTCCGTTCAATGCTGTGATGGACGCCTGTACTGCTGCGCGCTCGTGCCCGCCGGCACCGCCTGCGAAGCTTCGTGTCGTCTCTGTCCCAGCGGAGTAAGCATGCATTGAGTCATGAAGCAAATTCCTGGGAGACGTGCCACGCAGTACTCAATTCGACCAGTTAATCGAACCAGCGTGCAAAACATTGTTCTATACTACAGACAGCCGTTGTATCGCCAAAAACCCCGCCGTTTCCTGTGGATGCTGGAATCTTCGCAATCAGGCCGCACAATGAACTTGTCCCACCGGTTATACCCGCCGCTCACTGGGAATTGAGAACGACAGCCTTTTGAGCAGTGGTTTTGATCTTGCGGCATTTGGCTACGGACGATGGCATGGAAAGGCCGCGCCCGCTACTTGCACCGCCACCGTCCGTGGAAACACAACCTTACCTCTCGGCAACCAGCGCAGAGCATACTGTCCAAACCGAGCGCCGTATTCCAAGAGCTCGATGTCCCACACTACGTACGTACGCTCAAAAGCTTTATTCTTGTCTCCGCGCATGTGGTCGGACAACTCCATGGAAAGAAGATGCGGACAGTGAAATGCGGGCATTGGTCTCGCGACACTCCCGCATGCGAGCACAGCCAAAGCGAAAAGCCAGCGCTCGAGATGGTATGGGATCGCCAAAAATGAAAAGCAAAACGCGAAAAGGTCGACGACTTACCAGCATCATATACTTCGTCGCAAACGCGCGCACCCGCACACCGCTCCACCGCCAACCAGAAGCTGCGCAGAACGCGTCTGACGACACCAGCAAACGCCTTCCTCGGATCTCTGCATCCGTCGTGGCTAATGGATTGATTTGCTTTCGAATGTTCCCGGTGATATTCGCTCGTCTTCAAGACTCAACGAAGACGAGTTCTCGAGACCGGATGTTGCTCTTGGCCGCGATATGCCAGCAAACCGGCTTCCGCGGAAACCAGGCTTGCAGCAGCGCTAGGTGATCTTCGACAAACGAGAAGGCTACCCGGCGTTTCTGGCCTAAGGAAAAATCGAGGACCTGGGAAGATTAGCAGTACAGGCAATCGAAAGGAAAGCATGTCCGACTGCTTTTCCCGAGCAAGATCATGGACGGGATCGACGCCTCTACTAAGAGAGGTTTTTGATGTATCTCGTCAGTTCAAGTGCTGCATCCGTAGCTTGAGAATGGCCCCTATAGAAACGAGAGTATTGCTCTTGGCCATGGCCGCCAACCGGCTTCCGAAGAAACCAGGCCAGCAGCCTGCTCTGGGTGATTCCCTGGAGGCAGTAAGGAGAACCAACCAGGCTTTCAGGCCGGCGAAAGATTCGTACCGCGGATTAGGAGTAGAACAAGACGTGTGCCTCGTACTGCTCAAAGGTTTGTATCTTGCCGTTAGAAGGCCCAGGCTGCAGCTAGAGCAAGGGCCCAGATCCGACAGGACGTTGATATTGGCCATTTCTTGACAGCCGGCTTCCAAAAAAAACCTTGCTGTCAGTACCGGTCGATCCTTCACAAGTAAGCAGGACCAGCACGGTATTCCGGCCTATTAAATGATATGTACCCCGAACTGACGAGCCCCAGTCTGCAACTTACGAATGGGTCTTACTGGAACGGGAGCATTAATCTTGGCCATTGCTATTTCCCAACCGGCTTCCGAAGAAACCAGGTCAGGGACAGCACCAGATTGATCCTCTGGAGAAGCCGCCAGGACCAATCTGGAAGCTCTGGCCAATGAGTGAAATGATGTATCTCGCCCTGTAGAGAGCTCGGTCTTGCACTTTCAGACCAGCTCTATGTTGGACGAGCGCGTTCTTCTTGGCCATTTATCTCCTTAATTGGTTTCCAAGGGCCCCAAATTAAGGAGATCCGCTCGATCCTCTGGAGAGGTCAAGATCGAGGAGGAAGCTTTGGCCGTATCAATGGAAAAGGGAAATTGTGAGTACAATGGCTGGCGAAAGAAAGAGGAGAGATAGTAAAAACGGTTGGTTTGAAAGCAGGGAAGAACAGACGAATGGACTAAAAAGAAAGAAATGAGACATAGGAAAGAAACGCTTACCAACATAATGTAACAGGCCTTGGAGATTTACAACAGTCTGTGTATGTCTGTGAAGGTGACCTGAGCTAGCACCGCCTACTTGGCTTTTGGAGAGTCATGCTACCCTCTTCTTGCCCAGATTCATTGCGTGGAGTCCAGCAGTGTTACCTGTCGAGTGAAATAAAGACCTGCTGCGTCAGAATGAGAGAAAGACTCCAACCCGCAAACACCACGGCCGGCGGTCCTCTTTTGTGGAAGAGTCAGGCTTATTGCCGTGAGTAATATGTGCCCACAATGAAACACAGTAAGTCTACTGAGCAAGACTTTCTGTCAACTATTTGGGGTGTTTTGATCTCACCCTTTACCTACCAGACGGCTTCCGGAGGAACCAGGATGGCAGTACCCATGATCGTATCCTCTGGAGAGACAGGATAGATCAGGGCTAGAGGCTAACATTGGCATTAGACGCTCTCGAATCGAGCTTTCAAAGAAAGGTTACTTACCAGTTCCAAAAGTCGCAATGGCCATGCGCAAGAACGAACCATCGAGCAGGTCCACTTTGTCGCCTTTCTTTGAAATCCGCGCTTGCTGGACAGGGAGTATCGACGCTTTGCAACAGTCCTGAGATGTAGAAAGTATTAGCACTAGCCGTAGTCGTGTCTTTCACCAGAAAAGTGAATCAAGCGACCCCTCAGAATTAGCATGACATGAAGTCGTCATCCCTGCCGTACAGAAAAGCATGGAGCATATAGCTCCGTACAAGCAGGTCGTCAATTGAGTTTGTCATCTTCGGAGCCCAACAGAAACAGATTGTCAGAGCCAGAAAGACAACTTACCTCGTACCGTGGCGGGTAAAAATTTCCGAATAACTTTTCCAGAGAGTTCAGTTAAGAGGCTTCTGGAATGCAGCAACTGTAATCTTGACGAATGGTCACGTCGAAAGGTGTTTCCATCTTCGAGGCGAAAGGTATCAAAAGCGACAAGGGAGGAGGGTGTAAATTCCAATAGGGAGTGTTGTTATCGGCTGTTGGCGTTCTCAATGCTCTCTGCGAATATCGACAATTAGCAGCAGGCTGAGCAGTGAATTCAAAATGATTGACGATGGTGAGTTAGGATCAGACTTCTTCCATGTGTCTCCATGGTTCGTGTCGGATTGGAATGAGATTTACATCATGATAGGGAGAAAGCAAGAGTAAAAAAAGAAGAAACAGACTTACTTTTTTCCCACCGATGAGCAGAAATTTATGGAGAGTACGGACAGATCCGACGCTGCTTTTGGAAGATTGAAATAAGAATGCGTTCTAGGAAAAGACTGTCAGTAGACTGCCAAAGAAAAGAGAGAAGACTGAGAAGGAGAAGACAATGAGGAAGGCTTTGTACGCTGAGCCTCTTTCTGCCAGACAGGACTAATGAATGGCGGACGATTAACCCAGCGCTGGATGACTCCATTGATCTGGGCCAGATGCGAGGAAAACCTGCGTGCAGATGAGGGCCACCATCAAAAGAGACGGAGTAACCTTCTGCTTCGGCCGTATGTGTATCTCCGCTTTTAGCTCATTAGAACGAGATTGCCTGATACTCTCGGCAGCCCGCAAGTATATTTGAGACTTTGCTTTTGGCCCAGAGGCTGCGCGGTGTGCAATGCGTTGTCCTCAAGGGCGACCAAGCCTACGAAGGAGGCGTAGATCGAACCTTGGTGGCTGTCAACAGCTACGATCAGACGAGTCATCTGCGAAGAGTCAGCGGAAACCCTTGTTAAGTCCATGATTCCGGAGCATTAGGTGTTGTCAAATGAGTCTAATTGTAATAGGTAAGGAAGGGAATATACGGCTGCTAAGGAACGATTCACCAACGAAAGGTGGGCCGCACTGTACAGAGAGTGAAGGGAACCACTCACGTCTCAATCTCCGGCATTGTCGAAATAGCAGAGGTAAAGGGTGACCTTGCTCTCGATTTATGACACTACTCGGGCTTGTGCGCGGCATTGTGTAAGAGGGAGGAAAGTAGAGGAAGACTTTGGGTTTGACGTACCATTCGCGGGTGCTGAGAGCCGCCCATACCGTCGTCGCCAGCTGCATCAAGATCTTGGAGGAGATCCCAAAAAGCATGGTCTAAATGCCGTTAACAGATGTTGCCTTGCTACAGAGCTGCACTGTTCTGGATCGAAACTTACCTTGCGACGGGTTCGTTGAGTCGCGATCGATCGAGGCCTGTCGCAGCGGTGCCTGCACTGGGAAGTTGACTTACCAGCAGATCGAGTAGGAAGCTTCGAGAAATACCGTCGTAGAGTCTGTCAATCTTGCTAAACAAACAATGAAGGCCACGGTCCTACCGCTGCGGCTAGCTCTTGAAGTGTTCGAGCCGCGGCTGTCGCAGTCGTGGCTCACCCAGCTGGAGATCGAAGAGACGCGACCTTTCAGGAAACGCCTTGGATAGAACCCAGAAAGCGGTCAGTCTAATGCGAGGCTTTACTTACTGGCTTTAGAGGCTTCTAGCAGTTGCTAGGAGTGAGGACAATGAGCTGGGCCAAGCCGGGAGCCTGCGCGGTCCTGCGCGTCGCCAGCCAGCAAACAGTGCATTACTGGGACCGAATCTAACGCGCAGGTCAGCAAACTTACGCAGGGCCTTGTGAGACTGATCTCAAAGCTGCTTTGAGAGGTCGAAATCCCTTTGCCAATGGTGTTGAGCTGCGAGGGTTGGGGAGTCACTTACCGGCGGTCAGTGTCGACGCGGACGACGGGCTCGTCGCCAGCCGCTCGCAGCGCCGCAAGACCATTGCGACGCTCACACAGAGCTGCTTTGAGGCTTGAAGAAACTCTGCAAGGCACTGTGGAGAGCGCGCGATGATGCTGCGACGCTGCGACGGGAGGTGTTGAGCTCCGCATAACTGCTGCGCTCCAGGATCGCCAGACCACCGTCGACGCGCGCACGCGCGACGAGGAGGGCAAACCTAATGCGCAGAAGCAGGACGACGCTTCGGAAGGTCAATAGGAGGCTCATGACAGTGAGGACGAACGGTAGAAGGGGTGTTGTTGAGCTTTGCGCGGTGAGGTCGGAGTTGTTGTGGAGAGGAGCGGCGGGCGAAGGAGGCGGAAGAATCAACACCAGCGCGCGCGCGCGTAGGCATCAACCCTGATGGTCCGAGCGGTAGTGCGCAATGAAGTCCACCGCGCCGGTAAGTTCCCAGCTGCTCCTTTCCAGGCCGCGCTTCCCTATCTGCCATCGCCGCAACACATAGACCTGCGCATTAGCAAGCCCCTGCCTCTGCGAGCCAGCATTCAGTCCTCTTGGTACGCCATCATTTGCCAGTACATCCCCAAAAGCCCAGAACTGAACACAAGATAGTCCCGTCGCAACCGTCTCCACCTCCCGCTTGCCATCATCCAAGCCTCGCTGCCCCTCCGCAACGTCCATCCAGGCTCCACCATGGCCGGCAAAGTGCGCGCCGCCCTCCACGTAGGCATTCCAACCCCCCAAAGCCCACCCACCATCTCTAACCCCCTCCAATAGAAGCTCAAGCTCAAGCTCAAAGAGGAGAAGAAAAAGCTGAAGAAGAAGCTGGCCCCCCGCGCCCAGCACCGCCGCCCCACCCAGCCCGGCGAGCCGTAAGTCCTCATTTCCCCCTTCCCTAGCCACCTCTTAGAAGCTAGCTGACCAGACGCCAATCCGCGCAGTGTGTACACCCTCGTGCGGGGCCCCACGCCAGAGCTTCCGCCCACGCCGCCTGCTCCCGCCAGTCGCCGCCGCCCCTGCAGCCCGCCAGACCTGGACAAGCCGCTCCCGCCGATGCCGCTGCGCCCGCGGCGCCCGCGCCCGCTGTCAGGGTGGGAGACCGTCAACACCTTCACGTCTGAGGGGGGCGGCGGTCTCGCTGCCTGCGGCGAGGAGGAGGATGAGGAGTATGAGGTGTGGGAGTGAGAGGGGGGGGGGGGGGGGGTGGGGGGGGGGGGGGGGGGGGGGGGGGGGGGGGTGGGGGGGGGGGGGGGGGGGGGGGGGGGGGGGGGGGGAGAGGGTGTAGGGTAGGGAGAATTGGGCGTGCGGCTGGGAGCTTTTGGGAATGCGATTGGATTCTGCTTGTGACTATGACTGCGATGCTATGGTGGTCTCGTGCGAGGGCTTTGTTCTCTGGGTGCGATTGGTTTGCTGACGGGTATAGGGAGGTTTCCTGAGACATCTGGTGCTTTCTACGCGAGAACAAGGGGTAGAAAGGGATTGAGAGCGAGAGGTGTCTCTGTGTGGGCCATGATGTATGATTCAGAGCTTCGCGGCTCATCATGGCGAGCCTTTCTCCATTCTCTTTCTACACTATGGAAGAGCGCTGATCAGGGCATCAAAGTGTCTCTCCACACGTTCCTTCAGAAATCCAACTGCCAGACTTCTCGAGATTATCGCTTCAAACACCCTGAGTCTCCGGTACAAGATGGCCGACGACGACATGGTTGAGCGGCGGATACAGCAGGGAGTAAGACTGAGACGACTGACACAACGTTCATCCAGAGATCAGCAGCGGGGCCATCTTCGCAGCACTTTGCATTATAGTCGTGCTTCTCTCGCAGGAGGCTCCTGGTCCCTTCATCTCCGAGCACTCTCCAGATCATCCATCAGCAAGCCGCTCTCGCATTCCAGCAACTCCCGTGACCAGCAGCATACCCTTTCAGAGAAGCGTGTTACTCTCGCAGACATCTCCGCGAATGGACACTTCAGAGAAAGCGATAGTGCCGAGAACAAGGTGTTGGGAGACTGAGACAGGACCAGTGATGCAGGAAAAGAAGGGGGACAGTTTGAGTAATGACTTAGGTGGAGGTGGTGATGGCCAGAGAGATGCCTTCGGCTTGAGGGACGGCAGTGAGTTATAGGGCTTAGAGAGGCCTGAAGGTCCTGGTCTCAGCATATGATTGAGCCTCCTGAGATGGGTCCGCGGTAGGTGGCTGCACTCAGTCTGAGGGATAGGCGAGACGCATAGATGGGAGAGAAATTTTGATACACATGGGATGAATTGGATGTCGGAAGCGGTGCAGCATCTACTTGAGTTTGTATATCGATAGTATTGAATTGCAGTGAACTATCAAGCGAGACATGAGGCAAACTATGGTGTGCTGCCCTGCAGAGCCTCCAGTTAAGGTTGCACAGTCGAACAATCTAGCAGAACGACGGCACATGTCAAAGGCTCGCGGCGCTTCGTTTCCAGCTCCACTGTTCATTGCTACGCTGCCGACGCAGAATATCGCATTTCCAAAACCCAGGAACCATATCACCGCCCTGCTCAAAACCACGATCCGTCCATCAGCTTACCTCCCACAGCCCGCGCAAACCAAGCACCACATCCCACGCCCATCCCACACCAGCCAGAAACCCGCCCGCAAACCCCCTCCCATCCGCTCTCCAGCCCGTTCTCTTCACCCACTCCCACTCATCCAGATCCAGCGCAACCAAAGCCGAACCGACCGTCAGCGCCCACCACCCTCGAAGCTCGCACAGCCATCCCGCCCCTCAAACCGCTCTTCTCCGCCCTCGCAACATACATACACGCTTCCAGCGCGCCATGCGCACCTTCCGTCCGCCTCGGCACCACACAAGGGCGGCGGTCTCGCTCGCCATCGTAGGCGACTCTTGATACGTATCCCTCCGTCTCCTCCCCGGCACGGACAGATGCCGTTGGCGCAGTGTGGTGTCGCTGCGAAGGCGTTGGTCCTGATACTGCGCCGCAGCAAGTGTTTCGATTTCGTGGAGGGAAGGAGGGTTTGCTGAGGGTTTTGTTGGGGGTTGGGGGCGACGTGGCGTTACGGGGTGGTGCTTGGGGAGGGAGGGTGTAGAGAGGTGCTTGAGCTAGGTGTTTGGAGGGGGAGGGGGAGGGTTGGGTTGATGGGTTGGAGAGCGGTTGTGCGGACGAGGGTGGTTTGAGGGTGGAAAAATGGGGGGTCAATTTGTTGGGGGCGTGGAGAGGTTGGTGTTGGAAGAATCTGGATGGGGTGGTGTTGGTAATGGTTGCGACTTCTGGGAGGGCAGGAATCTCTGAGGATATCCTTTTGCGAGTACCTGGAACAAGAAAAAGAGGAGTTTTTCGCTTCTATTCAGACTTTGTTTGTCCCTTTCGTTTGTAGCTTGGTTCAAATATGCTCGCGAATATAACAGACCGGGAGGTAAGGTCAATGGAACTGGCTTTCATTCGAGCTTTGTTAAGTCCTTCACTATCATCATTCATTCCCTGCAAACTTCAAAGAACATTAGATCCGTGTCGAAGATATTCTCTTGGAATCTCCTCCAACCCGCGGGCAAAGATCGAAGACTACAGGGAAGTCTGAAGGGGGAAGCTTGCTGAATCGTGATGCACCGACTCAGAAAAATTCATCTTGTCCCATGTGCGAGGCATCGCAGCGACTATTTTGGGGAGAATTGTCCAGGTCGATTGATCCGGGCCAGCTTCTCAAGCAATAACCCAGGCGCGGGCTGAGACTCTCAATCACATCAACATATGCAAGGGATATCGTTTGTTATACGTTCCTTTACATATGCTATCGAGTCATGATCGTAACGCCATCAATAATCCAGGGGTATATCAAACACAGCCACACCTCCAAACCCTCCATCCACTCACTCACACCTTCACATCCTGCACCAACGCATCCGCCCTCCTCGCCCCGCCGCCCCTGATAACCTCCGCCATGATCTCCCTCTCCTCGTGCGCGGACCCATCGCCAAAAACCTCATCCATCTGCTCGAGCGTCTTGCCCTTCGTCTCCGGCACGAGCAGAACCGCCCAAACGCCAGCAAGCAGACACCAGACAGCGAAGAAGACGTAAGTGCCAAAGCCAGCCTGCTCGATCATCGTGGGCACGATGACGCCGATGATGAAGTTGCACAGCCAGACGGTCGCCGTGGACAGGGCGACGCCCTTGGCACGGGTCGAGTTCGAGAAGACCTCGGAGGGAAGGGCCCACGCCAGCGGGGAGTAGGAGACGCCGTATGCCAGGATGTAGAGGTAGGCCATGGCGGTGGTGGCCCAGCCGGCGGCCTTGTGGGCAGCCCAGTCGTCGTCGTACAGGCCGACGAGGACGGACATGACGAGGTAGGGGGTGGCCATGCCGAAGGCGCCCCAGATGGCGAGGGGCCGGCGGCCGACGCGGTCGATGATGAAGAAGCAGAGGACGACGGCGACGAGCTGGCCGATGTTGAGGGTGCCGGAGAGGATGAGGGACATTTCGTCGTCTTGGCCGAGGCTGCGGAAGAGGATGGGGGCGTAGTAGATGAAGCCGTTGATGCCGGAGAACTGTTGGAAGAAGGCGACGCCCATGCCGATGGCGGTGCGGCGCCAGCTCTTCTTCTTGAAGAGGTCTAGCCAGGTGAGGACCTCGAGCTTGAAGCCGGTGGCGCCGGGGTGGTGGCGCTCGAGAATCTTCTTCTGGAATTCGACTTCGGTCATGATGGCCTGGAACTCGGTCTGTACGCGCGTGTCGGAGGGCGGGAGGCGGCGAAGCTGTGACAGGCTCTGCAGGCAATCGGCTTCACGTCCCTTGAGACCAAGCCAACGAGGACTGTATGGGAAGAAGTGGATTCCAATTCCGAGCAGGATGGCGCAGACCATCTGAAGACCGAACGGGAGACGGAACGCGATCTCGCCGTCCAATTCCCTAGGGCGCCGTTAGATTCCATGTCACTCTCGAGAAAATAGTTATCACTCACTTTGTGCCGTAAGTAATCCAATACGAGATGACGACTCCAGTCACGATGGAGACGGACTCAAGGACAAGGAGCGCACCACGAAGATTGGGAGGGGAAATTTCCGAGATGTAGAGAGGAGCGCCCTTTCAGGCATCAGCGTTGCGGCTTCAAGGGCTTTGGGTTAGTCAGGCTCACCAATGCCAGCGTTCCAACGCCAATGCCTCCGAAGAAGCGGCCGAAGACCAGAGAACCATAGTTCGGAGCAGCAGTCTGAATAATGGCGCCAATGCAGAAAATGACGACGACGCAGCTCAAGGCCCACTTGCGGCTGATCTTATCAGCCAACCAGGGCATGAAGAAGCAGCCCAGAAAGGCGCCAAGCTCCAGCATGGCAGTCATGAAGCCGGTCCAAAAGCCGCCGTCCTTCAACTCGGGATACTTGTCTTTGAACTGCGGCATGACGTTGATGATGGAGATGACGCCCTGGTCGTAGCCGAAGGAAAAGCCTCCAAGGGAAGCAAGAAAGGCGGCACCGAAGACGAAAGGCGAGTCGAGCAGGCCGCGAAGGCCACCCCTGCCGTACGAGACCTCCTCGGCGAGAAGGTCGGGCAAGTCGGCGGTTGGGATGGTCTGGATGGCGTTGACATCCTCGCGGAACTCAGCGCTGCTCTGGGAGAGCTTGCTTGCGCTGTCCTTGTGATCCATGGCTGGTTTTGGATGCGGCGGATGATGAGACAAAAGGCCAGGCCTTGTGCTAGGGAGCAGACAAGTGAAGCAAGAGAGAAGGCGGAGGATTGGCGGACTTTTTATAGCAGGCGTCCGAGGCAGCGGCGGCCTCAAGCAGCATGGGCAGGTCAATGTAGCGGGTGGTGAACCCTGCAGTCCGGGGCTCCGGACTGGCAGCTGGATCTGGGGGAGGCGTTTTGTGGGGACCGGCGCTGGCTATGCGGAAGCCCAATCCCGCTAGGGCGACGCTGGACGGGCTGGAGGAGCAGGGGCATGGGGAACGGCGGGCGTGGAGAAGGCGGGCAGCGCATGGTGGAGGTGTGGAGGAGCGCGCGCGGGGACAGCGGGCAGCGGGTAGCGCTACCTGTCGGGGCAGATATGGAAAGTGCGCGCGGCCGGTTTGCGGGAGGTTTAGGCAAGGTCGGCGTCTCAGCACGCGTCCGTCTAGTGGCGAGCTGGCAGCAAAGGCCGACGTCAGAGGTAGCACGCGCCGCCGACGAATCGCCCAACCGCGACTCATGCGCAAACGGCCGACGCCCGCGCTGAATCTCCTCCGCTCTGCCGACGTCATTCCAGCGCTTCCCTGTGGAGACTTGCCGGACCGGCACGCGCTGGCCACCCCGCTCACTTCCCCGGATATGAAGCGCCTCCCTTTGGCTTCTCCGCATCGCGAGGCGGCGCAGTTGGCCGGTTTGGCGTGGTGTTGTGCCGTCAAAGCAAGCAGCGCGGCGGCGGTGAGTGGCTGGGCGGCAAGCCTCGTGTTTCTCAGCCGCACGGCATCCAGGCCAAAGCCAAGGCATCCCACGCGTGCTCCGGACTCCCGCCAAGGCCAGCCAGTTCGCGAACCTTCCGGCCACTTAAGTCGCCGGGTCATCCGCCACGGCGTCGTCATCGCCTCTGCCCGTCGCGTTATCATCTGCGTCTTCAAAACACCTGCCTCCACCAGGCCACTGCCTTATCTTACACCGTCTCCACCGCCTTTGCGCCCCAGTCCGCGTCTTGAACGTGTGGCCCGGGCCTTCTGCTCCCTTCCCCCCCACTATCCTCGCGCGCCGTCACTGACTCCAGCTCTGTGTGAGCCCTCCATTCTCCAGAAGTATCGGGAATCTTCTTCGCGTAGTTACTTTTCCTACCAGATTACTCATGTCGGCAATTGGATGGTCGCCTACCTCGGCGTTTGACGCCCGAAAGCGGAAGTTTCTTCGCCTCAACTTTAGCCCAGGACGGCCATGATCGCCCTGGTGTTTCACTTCCTTGTAGCTCGACTTGCTCTTATCAACCCGCCCTCCGCTTCATGCGCATACTTTCTCCAGTTTATGCCCAACTACTTGTGGACTTGTTACTTCTTACGCCTACGGTCATGGACATCTTGACGTTTGAGCGAATTTCTCTGTTAATGGAAAATCATGCAGCCCGACGCGACGGTTAGCTCCGCCATATCCGCCATACAATAACCCGGGAACCCCTTTCCGGCCACACCAACACACCATTTTGATATCATCAACCGTAGGTCAGACGCCTCGTGTTCCCCGGTTTATCTGGCTGCACCGGATCAGAGCGTCCGCAAGTTTTTGCCGGCATCATGATTGCTCAGCATCACTCCGCTTCTTCATAGTGCTCGCCTCAATATCTGAGACAAGGCCTGTCGCCGAAATCTGATGGAGCTTTTCGGTGATTGAGTCCAATGGAGCGCACTGCCTCATTCAGTACCCACCAGACGCTCCGGTTTGTCCCGCTTTACTGCCCTCTTGCTGCTCATCTGCTCCCGGCGCCCCTCTTCGCCCGTCAGCTGTGACGAGTCTCAACACCTGCAACAGTTCAGTCCATTTGCCACGGTGGTCTTGCTTTTTGCAGGCTTCTGGACCTCTCAAAAAGAACGCAGGGCATATTTGAAGAGGAAGACCCAGGTCCGGTTCTCAAACGTCAACACAGGCGAAAACGCCGCGCGTCAAATCGAGCTTCCGGGCGCAGGCCCAAAACCCGAGAACCTCAGTGAATCCACAAGCCGGTATACGAATCAATTACCGACGCAAGAGAAGGACCAAGGCCAAGCTCTGTCCAAGATGCCATACTGTGGACATCATCGCGGTATCTCTCGGCCTGTCTATCATCCCGAGATCCGACCGTTCTACGACCCCCAAAGCACAACTCAATCCCTTGTCCAATTAACCCAGGCTACCTTGTATACTCCTTTTTGTTTTTGAGACTTCTTGGATTCAGTGATGTGGATTTGCACCCTTGCTCATTGAGCCGAGGTGTACGGAATTAGCTTTCCTTGAATCAGTTTAGGAGTTTGGTTCAAGCATTAAGGGTCGTCCCGTCTCCCACATCTCTTCGTCTTTTCTGCCTTCATCTCATCTGATCCCAGGCCTTGAAAGTCTTTCTGAACTTTATCTTGCACTCGGCGTCGAAACCCTGGTTCAAATACAGACGTTTGTTGCCAACTTATACAGTAGTTTCGACACCAGCCCAGCTTCACTCAATCTGCTCAAGGTGTTATAATATCATTACCTTCGAAACATGGTCTCTACTGTTGACGAATGTCAGCCAGCCGGTTGAGAAATATTTCCATGTCCCTTTGCAGCAACATGTTGGACTAATCAAGCGAGCACTCTCTCCAGAGAAGTGCTGAATCGCAGCATCTCCATATCATTTACCGCGTCATAGTGTCGAATATTTGCGCCACGATATCATTCATCAGACCTCAGCCTTCCGGGTTCTCTGCCAAACACCTCCGACGCACAATTCGCCAGGACAAGCCGATCCGAAAAACAAGTGCCGACAAACCGATGCTGCGGTACACTTGACCACGCCTCCGAAGACCGTGTCAGAGATGTTTCGGTGAACAGGAGAAGAAACTATCTCACAGACAAGAAAAGGACTTCTTGGCTTTGAAGTAGAATCAGCCTGAGGTATCCACGCCGCATAATCAGTGACCAAAGGGCATGTTGGTACCAGCAACGGCGCCGTTCCCGTGATGAAGACGTGGCACCTGCAGATCTACGGCTCACATGGCCGCTTAGCTTCGTGCACCACGTGAGCTCATAACCCGCTTCTTTCTAGCTTCGTCCGGAGTTGTACTTTCCTTTACAGACGCTCTTCATATTGGATCTACTCTGACGGCCAAAACACTAGCTTCTTGGGCCAGGATTTCGTCGTCAATAATCCGCTCCCAAGATTCGCCTTGCTCGAAGACGACTAGCGGGCGTGGATTTGTACTGATCAGCATCGTCGGTAACTTAAAGCGGTGCAACATCATCAAGCATCACTAACGATCGAAATAGGAGGGCCTATGCTATGCCGTTCGCGCACATGATGTTCTCCAAATCGCTGGAGCGTCTCTGAGAGATGGCGATGGCTGAACCCCCCAACCAGACAGTAGCGTTTTTCACTCCGAAGGCACCTTCGCACACAAGTACCTAACGATTCGGTGAGGAAATCATGGGGGAAATGGGGTCGCAACAGACTTTTGAGGGCCTCGAACGTCTCAGCTTCTTGTGATCATTGCGTTAAGGGGGCTATGGCCACGGGTCATTGGCTCTATCAACAACAACGCTTGCTTGTTTCATCAGGCTCCTAACCTCATGGACGGGGCCTGAAGTTTCCTAAAGGTTGGGGATTTCACTGAGTCTTCTCTTCTACGTTGGCTTTCATCACACATCCAGTTCTCATGTTGTGCCCCCAGGAGGCACGCATATACCTTCCAAACTGTCTCTCTTGCGTGTCGATTGCTTCAGATTATGGTGAAATACTTCACATTCAGTGGCCATGTTTCCGCTTTTCTTCCGTCCCTTTGTCCGAGAAACAATCGTATGAGTCCGAGTATTGATTCATACGCATGTTTTTATTCAATCGGAGACGTTTCTACCTACCATCAACTCACAAGCATGCCTATCATCCTAAAAAAACAAGCAGATAAAGCGCGCAACTATCATCTTCACCACCCAACACGTGAAACGCAGCTAAAGACCCACCTCGACATCACCAACGTCAGATCCCCCAGACCTCAGCTCTTCCCAATACTGACAAGATCTCCTCCCCCCTCCCGATAGGGCCAAGTCACTCCACCCATTCTCTAGTAAAAAGCTGCGACAACCGTGGCAGCCTTGAAGCCATGGATGTTGCTGCCAGCATCCTCGCCTGCAGCAACATTTGATTGAACGTCTTGCAGAAGATGAAACTATGGCAAGCAGACCCCGTTCTTCAGAACTTGAGATTATTTTCGTTCACAGGTTAATCCAACTGAGTGCGCTCAGAGCGCCGTCTTTAGGGGAGTCGAACAAAATTGCGTAGTTTTTAGGCGGTGATGAGATAGTTAGGATATTACGGAGTAGGGGGAAGCTAGGGGAGGAGGATTTCGAGGTGTTGTACGAGGTGTTTTGTGCTTTAGGCTCACGCGTGACTGAAATCCAGACAATCCAGGGTGGCAGCCCCTCAACGACCATCTATGAGTCTTAGATATGACTTACGCTTTATCGTTAGTATAGTTATCAGACGCGTAAATGCATACGGAATCGAAACATCCGTCCAGGCGCCAAAATAGCGTAAGACGTATGCCTCATACATCTACCAAACTGCTTCAACTCCGCATGCATCCGAGGATTGGCAATACTCGTGGTAAAAGAAACGTATCTTATAACTGTCAACAACCCATGCCAGATAACGACTGTGCTCATACTCCTGCGAAAATGAGTCTCAGCCCTACAGAACCGAAATGCAAGATCGAGCAAGCTTCAACCCCATGCACAAACGCCACCATCAGCCCTGATATCTGCTCCAGTCAAGTAGCTACTAGCATCACTGAGCATGTAAATGATAGCGCCACAATGCTCATCGACCCTCGAGAATCTGTTGAAAAAGTTTCCTCCTTCCCAGACCTCACGCAATCCCGGCACTTCGTTCGCCGTCGGCTCCATGATTGGAGTGATGATGTAGCCCGGAGACAGGGTGTTCACCCTGATCGGCGGATACTCCTTTTCGTTACCCCATTCGTAGGCGAGCGAGCGTGCAAGCTGAAGTACGCCAGCCTTGGAGCTGTTGTATGCTGCGGTGTAGACGCCCTGAGATGTGACGACGGGGTATTGTCAGCGCTTTTTGTCCAAAAAAAAAAACAGAAAAGAAAAAGAAGGGACACGCAGTCTTCCAATCGAAGGACAAGCCCATAACATCTCTCCAGCTCCCCCCTCTCTCTCATTTCCCCTCGAGAAACAAACTCTCAAAAGACCAGAAGAAAGAAAGAACCCCCACCCACCCACTCACCTTATTAGCAACATACCCCGACATACTCGCAACCAAAACCACACTCCCCCCCTTCCCCTCCCCTCCCCTCCCCCTTATCACCCTCGCCACCGCCCTCGCGCACAAAAACGACCCCGTCAAATTCACATCCACAATCCTCCTAAACCTCTCCACCTCAAACTCAATCGAGTCCCCGCGCCCCGAGATCCCCGAACAATGCACCAGACCGCGCACCGGAAAGCGGGACGCGGCGTCGGCGCGGTCGATGGCTGTGTCGACGGCGGAGGTGGAGGTTACGTCGAGTTGGTGGTAGGTGAAGCGGAGGTTGAGATGGGAGGATAGGGTGAGGAGGGGTTCTGTTGGGGGGGTTTTTAGCGGGTTTGATGGCGCGGTGAGGAGGGGAGGGCTGGGAGGAGGAGGCGGAGGAGGGGTGGTGGTTGTGGTGGTGGTGGTGGTGCTGCTGCTGCTTACTCAGAGCGTCTTGGGCGCTGGGGCTGTCGGGGTCGAGGATGTCGAGGCCGACGACGTCGGCGCCGCATTCGAGGATGGCTTGGCAGACGGCGTTTCCGAGGCTGCCTGCTGCTCCCGTGACTGTTTATGGGTGTTATTAGGTGGGTTGTGAATACTGCAGGGATGGGGAGGCTCGCCGAGGATGGTTCGGTGGGAGAGATCGGTCATTCTGGTGGGAACGGAGCGAGGAGAAGGAGTGTCTGTTGCGGGCTGCTCTACCTGGCCGGACGGTTCGTTGGTCTCGCCGTTGGGAGCTACGGCTGGCATAGTCGGCATGGTGGAATCGTTCTCTACTGTCATCTTGTAGCAGTGGTTGGTCGTAGCCTTTTGTTTGTGCAACAGTGTAATTCAGTGCCAGAATTGCGTTGCAAAGGAAAAGCAAAGTGAAAAAACGGACAAGATGCAGCTTGTTTATATATCTTATCTCGTCGCACAGCAGATGCAAGGATTTCGGGCGCGCAATCGTATCGTGAACCCCGCTTTCGATGGGCCTGTAGGTTGTCAGCGGTGCGACATGGCCCGATAGAATGCCTGCCGGCGGGGCGACACGGCCCGGGAGCTGCAGTCAACAGAGCTCGACTGCCCGAGATTGGAAGAGAACACAGCCACTGTCTGTTTGCTTTCAATCTGTGGGGTTTCATTAAATTATCTTCAGTATTTCAACATCTGCTCAATTCAGCCTCGTCTTTGTGATTTTGTTCGTTGTGTCACGCCGATTGAGGAATGAATAGGACGTTTGCAGTCAACTCATTATAGCAATGCTACCGCGCAGCCATCAGCTATCAGAAATAATAAGAGTGGAGATAAGCAGACATAATTAGGCCTAAAATGATACGTGCGATCAGAAAGAATATTTACAGATCACGTGATTAAAATATTAAGCAGTGTAACACCAAAATGGACGGGTACACAACAGATACCTCTTAATGCAGTAGAAGATAGTGTGCAGGGTCCATCGAATGTGTCCTGTTCACAGCTTCGAAGGCTCATGTGAGAGTGTCTGGAGTATACATAAATTTGGTTGTCAGTATTCCGCTTTCAGTTCGGGGCTCTAACGTTGAGCTCAGCTGAGCATGGATTCCAAATTCAACCCAAGGCACTGGAAAGGGGGTAATTTAGGTTAGGCTACATAGACTCCATCAGAAAGCCGTCCTGGATTATGATTCAAGACCTGCTGCCGTTGCAATATCTCAGTGCCTAAAACTCCAACGGTTTTATTGCTGTTTCTCTTGATATGGGGAGCCAGTACCTATCCGTCTTCACTCTGTCTAATTATCTGTTTTTCTTATGTCTAAGAGCGCGGCTGTTTCGATAAAGGTATTTTCGTTTCGGGATGAGATGTTGCCGAGCAGAATTTGGAACTTAATATGAGCTGTCACTGCACGCACAGCAGATGGAATGCATCACAAAGTGTTGCAGAGGGGTGACTGCCACGGAAGCGGATGCATATGATTCAAACAAGTGAATAGTGGATAGTGTGAGAGCAAGAAAGAGCAATTCATAGTGATCACGCGGCAAAATGGGACGTACTACAGTTCTTGAGTGCAGTAGCTGGATAAGTTGTGGTATGGTACATTAAATTAGAAAGAATCTTCTAGATATGGGAAGGAAGAAAGGGCAGTGTTGCCTCAGAATCATTATTTTTTTTTAAGCTGGTGGAACCAGCGGACGCCGCTTCAAAGTTGAGCGTGTGAGCGGGTTCCAGATCCGCCGAGTGCCACGAGGATCAACAATACTACCAATACGTTTCCATGAGCCAAAGGTCGGAGATATCAACATTTGGCCGGGAATGTAAACCTCGCGGCGATTCTGCGGGGTGAATTTCCCCGGAAGCTTACCGACTTACCATGTGGGGTAATTTCCGGATGAGAACGGAAGGCCTGTGATTATCGAGATTATTGTCCCAAGGAATTCCGACTCAGGGCAAAGGTCTTTCGGAGGCGGAGTTTGAGCTGCAGATCCGGGTTTTCGGAGTTCCGTTGGCTGTTATCCAAACGCCGACAGTGAAGTTTGCCGATGGTGTTGGTATCCTCCAGAAACGTCCCGTGTAGAAGACCGACGTTTGCTTACATATAGACTTCAAAGCTTTCCTATAGACTTAGAACATCTTTGTAAGAATAAGAAACGTATATATGTCATTATCTAATTCATGGCGCATGAGAGGGTTTGGACTTTAGGAAAAGAAGAAAGGAACATGATCATCACTTTTGAAGACGGCCTCGTTTCATGCTCGCAGAATGGCTTTGGTCAGCAACATCATTGACGCGATGAAAGGAGTACTGTGAGATTGAACAGATCGTGATTTCTGCCATGAAAACCCGGGAGAGCCTTGGACGAGTCGTTGGAATGCAGAATAGCAACGCAGAAGCCCAGTTGCTACGTCCTTCTCCCTGATGTGTGCTTACTCTCTGCTTTTACACAAAAACAGACGCGCCCAGTCTGTGGATAGAAGAGAACCCGCATGGAACCTTTCTTTCACCTCGTTGCTGCCTCCACGCAACATGCTCATCAGAAAGCCAGCCCAACATCATATCCACTACGTCATAATTGTTGTGATTGTTGTTGGATCCAGAACAACCCGGACGTCCTTACATCTCACACTACTAATTCATCTGAACCACAGCTTCGTGAACTGAAGGGGAAGGAAGAATACGGGATACCATCCCCGATTCCCAAATCTGATAGATAGAGACACACCCTTCAAGCACACAACATACACACAGCACCTCTCTCATCTCCAGCAAACATCTCCAAGCCCAACGATCTGTATTCCACCAGGGTCCAGACGCCCATGCCCCAAAAAAAGCCATCCATACATACACACCAGCACCAATCCCTCAGACGAGAATTTTCCCCCCCTTCCCCTTCCCCTTCCCCTTCCCCTCAAAACCCTACACCCACCCCATTCCCCCCAACCCCACACCCACAAACCTTCACTTCATTCACCCTCCCAACCTACAGCTCCCCACCCCCACCCTCCGCGCCAACCCTCGCATCCCTCCAAGCACCAACAACCCTCTCCACAACCCCCACAAGCGGCGCAACCCTCCAGGTGCCACGCTCGAGATGGCTTTGCAGCAGCAAGAGCCACAGGGACAGGGTGCTCGTGAGCCAGAAAGCGCGGACGGCGGCGCGGGTTTCGCGGCGGATGTTGACGTGGCGGTGGGCGAGGTGGTAGAGGATTGTCAGGGTCTATTTTCGATTTTGAGTCTTGTGGATTGAAATTTTGTCTTGGGGGGTTTTTTTTGGTGGGGGGAAGGGGTGGGGTGGGGGGTGAGGAGTAGCTTACGCTTGCTATGCATATCCATGCGGGAAGGAGGAGACGGGGATCTCTGCTTGCGCCGGAGAGGTGTAGCCACCAGGAGGTGGTGTAGACGTTGATGGCGGAGATGGTGAAGAGGCGGACGAGAGTTGCGGAGGGGGTGTAATTGAGGAGCCTGTGGTTGAAGAAGCGTAAGAGAAATATCCGATACCCCCAAGCCATCCTCTTCTTCAAGAGTCTCGCAATTGTGGATTGGCACAATGCGGACAACGGGGAAGCTGGACCGTCTTACCATCTCGACATCAAGCAATCCGCGAAGTAGAACGAAAGATATCCCGAAGCCGTGCACTATTGATCAGCAGAATTAGCCAGCGATTCAACGCTCCACCACCATCTTCCACCCGAAAAGAAAAATCCCTTCTCCTCCCCCCCTCACAACCCCAAACCTCTCCCAACCCATTGAATGGCAATAAAAAAGAAAATCGAGACAGTAGCACTCACCCAAAGCCCCGCCAAAAACACCTCCGTCAACACCACCGTCCCCTCCTCGGCCCCACCGCCCCTCCAACCACCCACCCCCCACTGCACATCCCTCTCCGCCCTGCCCCTCACAACACTCAACCCCAGCCGCCAAAAAAGCATTCCACACCTGCCAAACCACCACACAGCCGGCGCCGTCGCCAGGGCCCTGCACAGCAACAACGGAACATGAAAGCTCTCCTTGATGCCGAGCAAGACGGCGACGCGGGGATGCAGCGCGGAAGAGGGTTGCTCGGCTTCCGATTGGGGTTCCGCCGCCGCCGCTGCTGCTGCCGCGGTGCCAGGAGGTTCGCCGCCGCTACCATCCGTTGGGTCGAAGACGCCGCTGCCGCGGCGTTCGCGTTCGCGGGAGATGGTGCGGGTGAGGAGGAGGTCTGGGGAGGAGGCGGCGGCAGCGTTGCGGGCGGCGGCGCTGCTGCGGCGACGAGCTTGGTGGTGATGCTGGTGCTGTTGCTGGGAGGAGGAGGACGAGGAGAAAGGGGCCGGGAGGACGGGATTGGCCGGGTTGGAGGCTCGGCGGGAGGCGGGGAGGGAGGCGGTCGAGGCTGATGAGAGCTGCTGGGGGAGTCCTTGCGATTGGTAGGGCAACGAGGCGGGGTGGCGGTCTGGTAGAGTTGGGTCCGGGGCGAAGGGGTCCTTCGGGGTGTAGGAGGGCGGCGGCGTGGAAGGGACGGGTTGGGTGAGCGGGGCGGGCGCGGAGACGGGGTGGGGATGGCGGGATGGGCGTGGGCGCTGGGGAGGAGGTGGTTGCGGGGACGACATCTGACGTGACTCGTGTGCCCTGGGGGCGTTGAAGCAGAACGTGGAGAGGCTGTGGAGGATACTGCTGCTGGTTGCCTGAGGACGGTCGCGGTGTGAGCGACGGAGGGTGTGGAAGGAGTGGAACAGAAAGAAGCGAAGGCAGACGGCTCTAGCGGACGGCGGGGTGCAGACGATGGATTTGGACAGAAAGCTCGCCACGCGTCATTGAAAGCAAATGCTGACGCAAAGATGAGGGCTCGTCAACAAGCGAGAGAGAGCGAGAAAGGAAGAGGCGGCAGAGGCGCGGGCTGGCGAAGAGGAGACGTGGTGGGACGAGAGAGCGTGGGAGAGGGGACCCTGTTTTTTCGCAGTGGGCACGCGTTCAAGGCATGACGACAGCGCCGCGGCGGCCGCTAGCAAGGAAGGTGGGGGGGAAGGGAGGACGGGCGCGAAGGGACCGGGCGATCCGGGCGAGGGAGGAGGCGGCTTACGTTTCGCGGCGGGCGTGCGAAACGGGGCGCAGGCTGCGGTGGGTTGCACTGGGGAGCAGGAGATGTCTGGTTGCGCTTGCGCTTGGAGCCGCGGGTCCGCTGGTTCCCCATACCACGTGTAGGGCTTAGCGCCCTCAGGCACTCAGGGTCCAGAACCGTCAGAATCAGGCAAACAGCCCGCGGCCATGTCCCTACTTTACACTATCTGTACAGCAAGTGCCCGTCTCTCGCGCGCTGTTCTCGTGCCCCCAGTGACAGACACCCCGGGCGCACGCGCAGCCAGCCACGCATCCCTGCGCATCCAGCCTCCGCCAGCCCTGTCTTAAGGCAGCTTGTCCACGCTCGTCTCCTCCACCAGGCCCCACGCAGTCCACGGCTCCTCCTTCGCCACCCACATCCGCCGCTGCAGCACAAATAACTCCTCCACGTCGCGCGCCTCCTGCGCCATGCGCTCCTTGGTGACTTCGCCCCGCTCGTCCACCGGCAGTTCCTTCCCCGCCGCATCCAGCAGCGTCTCCCTCCCGTTCCTCTCCTTCTTGACGTACCCCTTCACCAGCGACTGTCGCGACTTTATGCGGAAGATGACCTGCCGGATGCAGCACGGCTTGTCGGTCGGGATCCCGGGCACGGGGATGCGCGTCACTCTGTCCGACACGATGCGCGGGCTCGACGTGGACAGGCGCATCCAGTAGAGCCGCTCGTTGGGCTTGCGCGCGTTGATGCGCGACCGGAACGAGCTCAGAATGCCGTCGGTGCAGATGCGCTGGAGGTGTTCGACGTCGCCGCTGCAAATCTGGTCAGCAGCTGCGCCCTGAGAGCCGGTGTCGCCGCCGATGGGCATCCTTACAAGGCGAACGCAGTGTACATCTCTTCGTGCATCTTCCGCGCCAAGTTGGGAAGAGACCATCTGCCGAGAACCGGGCGAGGCTTGCCGCTTCGCGTCCACCATTTGTACACCATCCGGCTGTTGAGGATGAACTGTCAGCTCCATGATCCGCAATGACCGCCGCACAAGCCTGTGTAGACCAATGCATGCCGGCGGACTGACCTACCTAACGAAATCGTAGAACCGCGTCTTCACCCAATGCTTCTCGACCTTCCATCTCAGCTTCGTCTCCGTGAACAAACTCGGCAAGCTCCCACCCGTCGGCCTAACGAACGTCTCTACACCACCCAAAAGTCAGCCTCCAACCACTTCAAAACGCACAAGAACCCCGCGCCTGATCCCCCCCAGCCCATCCCACAGCACCAATGGCACCACCACCCCCCAACAAAAAAAAATCTCCGCGCCTAAAGACCTCCCCAAAGCATCTCCCTCCCCGTACACTGTTTCAAAAAAAAAAAACCTACCAGGCAACAACCCAACATCATTCGGCAACGAATCAATATTCTGCAACGTCATCGTCTTCACACTCGGCATCGCCTTCCGCTTCTGCATATCATTCAGCATCCTCCTCGTCGCCGCCGACATCTCCGCGCCCCGCGCCGCCGAGCTGCCGAAAGTCCTGCGCGACGACGGGGTTGTTCGTAACCGTAGGGACGGCGGGGTTTGAGTGGTGGCGGCGGTGGTGGTCGAAGAGAGGCATTGGTACGCGGAGCGGGCGGAGGAGGAGGACGAGAGCGGTGCTGCTGCTCGCCGTATGGCGAATCGCGAGGAAGCCATTGTGGTGGAGAGGGGGGGAGGGAGGGGGGCGCTGGTGGCGCGGGTTGTGGGTTGGCGTTGACGCGGTGATGCGCGGAGGAGCTCGGTGGTGCTGCGGGCGGGAAAAAGTTCGAGCTGAGGTGCCCGGGCGCGACGCCAGAGGCGGCGGCGTCACGTGATGGTCAGTGCGCGGGCCGAACTATTTATTTGCGAAGGGCTAGACTCAGGGTTTCGTTTTCGTTTTCCCAATGGGAGAGAGTTTTTGCACTTTTTTTTGGGAGAAGAGAGTTGGGTGAGGTGTGGAGTTTCCGTGAACTTCCTTCGTTCGCTGAACAACAAACAGTAGAGGTATCTCGAACTAGAATGCTAATGATGCCCAAGACCACAATGCAAGCAAGCCCCAACGATTCCCTCTACCTTCTCCCGGTTCTAGAAGGCAACAACACCTTCTCTTCCTGACCGACCTACCTCTCTCCGTTCTGCGCCACGTACTCGCTGAAGCCCATCAGCCCCAGCCAGACCGCCTCCTCACACCTAATCGTCCGGCTTCCCTGCGCCGGAACCAGATTCACCCACGCGTCAAAAATGTCGCCGACATTCTTCCCGGTCACGCCCTTCTCCACAAGCTCCCTGTCCGCAATCGCCGCAGCCTCCAACCCCGCCACGCCGCCAAATACTAACAACAGATGCTGAAACTTCTCCGGCAACGCCTGCCCACCCTCACCACCACCGCCGCCGCCGCCGCCACCTCCTCCTCCTCCATCCGCATCCTCCTTCAGCAACCCCTTCGCCGACAACATCCGCGCAAGCGGCATCCCCCGCTCGCTCGTCCCGACCGAAACATCGTACCCGCCATCCCACGGACACTCGGTAAACACGGCGCTCAAGCAGGCCGCCTGGCGCGTCGCATAGCCCCAGTAATACCCGGCCTCCTCGCGCGGCAGGGCCGGGTCGACCGCGTCGGCGTGCAAGCCATCGTACGAGCCCGGATCGTCGGCGGTCGCGAACTTGAGCGTCACGCGGGTGCGCGGCGGGATCGGGGTGGGCAGGGCGAGGTGGATTGGTGCGGGGAGGCCGGCGTCGACGAGGATGGGAGGGGGAGAGGGAGGGGGAGGGGCGGAGGCGCCGTTGGCGGCCTTTGGTGGGGAGGGGCTGGGGTCCTCCTTCCTGCGCTTCTTTGCGGACGGGTCGGAGGGTGCGAGGGCGACGTCGTCGGGGTGGGGGCTCGACGTCGGGTCTAGGACTACGCCTTCGCGGTACTGGCACCATTCGTCGGCGCGCAGGTGGTGCGGCATGTCCAGGCTGGGGAGGGTGCCGGCGGTGCGGAGGTTGGGGTGGAGCGGGAAGAGGGCTCTGCGGAGGTTGGGCGGGGTCTCGAGGTAGGAGAGCAGGTGGTAGAGGAAGTAGTCGGGGTCGGAGTAGCCGGTGTAGGCGGAGTAGTCGACGGGATGGAAGGCACGGCGATCTTTGGGGGGCTTGCGGCTCTGGCCGTCGTCGAAGATGACGATCTCGTCGACGCTAAAGACGGCAGCGGCGCGGGCGATTGCGCCGGCCATGGCGGTTTTGAGGTCGTGCGATTGGGCGCTGTAGGGCCGTTAGCGGGAGCTCAGCAGGGCGCGGGAGGGCGTCGCACTTTCTGATGACGCTGCCGGGCAGCGCAATGCTCACGGTGTGGGCGCGGCCCCTGGTCGGCGTGTAGACGGCCGTGGGTTTGGAGGTGACGGCGCCATCGCTGGCGTTGGGGCCCTGGTGCAGCACGACGCTGGGGCGCTTGCGCTTCTGCTTGGGGTCAGAACAGGCGCAAGCTCGACGGAGCGCAGACGCGACAGACCTTGCAGAGGGCGGGGGAAGTCATTGTCTCGGGCGGCAGGCGGCACGCGTCTCGAGACTTCTTTCAGATCAGCGCGATCGATCGCATGCCACAGCTCCAGCGCGCCCGCTCAGCCCTACGCACGGCCCGGCCTTGCGTCACCTCCCGCATGCCGGGTAGCGGCGCTCGACGCGGCGCGCGGGTGCGGAGGCTCGCGACTTCCTGCGGCGCCGCGCGGGCTCCCGCACGCTCTTATGGCGGCCCTGATGCAGGCCGGTGGCTTTGCGGCGCGTTCCTGCACGACGCGCTCCGGTTCGCGTGGTGCGGTCCCAGCGGCACCGCAGCTCGCTGACTCGCTCGGAGCGGCCCCGGTCGATCCTCATCCGCCTCCGCCGCGGCTCGTCGTCGTCGCCCTCCGGTCGCGTGCTCCCGCCCACTCCACGCGCCAACGCTCCACTTTCCGCCGCGCTGACTCGACCGCGCCGCGCCGGCCCGACGTCTGTACTCGCGCAGCACCGCGCATCTCCACGAGTCGTAGCGAAAGATCGGCGCGCAGAAAGATAGGCCGCTTATCTGAGCGGTCTTGATGGACTTGCCCTTACAAAATACACTCCTGCCTCCGTGAGAAACTTTCGGCACGCACAGGCTCGCCGCCATCAGAACCACGGTACCTTCTCTCGCTTCCATGACTAAGCTGCTCCGCTCCAGGCGCCTCTCTGGAAACCACTGTCATGCATCCACGCCTGCCATGGAGTATCGCTCTCGCTACCGCCAGCATGCCTTCGAGCGTTCGCCCACACGAGGAATTAAATACTGTCCTTCTCTTCTTCTTGCCTCTGCCGAGACAACCTTCTCGCCCACCTCACACTACAGTGCACCGCAGCAACCATGCCGCTATTGTGGGACTTCAGTCTACCTGACGAGCGTGAGTCGCAGCGAGAAGGCGACTCAGACCCAGAGCCGGGACAGTCCAGCAATCCTGTGGCTCCCCCAGAAGACTCCACCAATGACGACGAATTCATGCAAGTTTACGAAGATGCCAGACAGCTGTACGCTGCCGATTTGCGGCGGATGCTAAGGATGCGGCTTGACAGAACCAGGATTCCCATAGGAATGGCGGACAATTCTTCTGCACCGGGTAGAAGCCCAAGGCGTCCCTCCTCAGCTCGCTCAAGTGGACAACGACAGAGGTATGTGATCAGAGAATTATCCGGCATGTACTAACGGGCAACACAGCAACTCGCATCCTCCCAGAAGATCTTCACTTGCTGTTCAAGAGCCGGAAATTCGACTGGCCCCCACAAGGTGGCCCGGTCCCACAGATGATCGCCCTACCGCTCGCCGTTCTGGCTCATCCGCTCAGCGATATTCACGTCCCTTGCCGTCTCCCAGCGCAAATCCCTCTCGTCAGAGACATTCCAGCCCGCCTCGGACTTACATCAGGAGGAGGGTCGACCCCAACGCTCGTCCCACTGGTCGTCATCCTGGCTCGTTCATTCCGTATCGTAGGCCGAGAAGAACGCCCACTCCACCATCGCCCGTCGTCACCGCTGCCAACACGCCTCCAACCCCCCGGACTACCGTCCCCCCTTACCGCCCTCCAATACCTCTTCGGCGCCTTTTGACCGATCCCGAATATAGCCATCTTCGGCGTGCATCTCCAGAACTGCCGTCCTTCCAATCTATTGCTGACATTATACCTCCGCTCAACTTTCCGACTGAACCTACTACGCCTGAACCTCAGCAACCTCGCAGTGATGCAGACGAGGAGTCGGAGCGTTGAAGTTCGTGTTGATATTGGGACGAATTCGTTCAACCACGATTTCGGGCAAGCGCCGAGCGAACAAGACATTTTGGAAGAGAAGGAACGTCCGGACGTTATCCGTAATAGACAACCACAAATCTAGACCATAGAAAGGACTTCAGAGCATTCGTTGGAGATATTGCACGCAAGCCTCCTCAAGACATTGTAGGAAAGCTTCACTCGATTCACAGGCATAAGAACCGACATCGAGCCGATGGAGCTCTACCACAGATCTCCCGCTCTGGTCACTCCTACATTGGTCATCTAGCTGTCTTGGTTTTTCTTTAAGCGCAGTCACGCAAACTTTGGACGGTGCCGAGGCCGTGGCAATTTCCCCTCATCTCCCATCAGCTGAATCCTTAGCTTGCGTTGCCATGGGCGTGACGCCGGCTGCAAAAGACAAACCAGCACGATCAAAATTGGCCGCCGGGAATTGTTGTTATAGGGGTGTTTGTTCTTTCAAGGGCGTTTGTTTCTTTCAAGGGCGTTTGTTTTTTTCAGGGGCGAAGAAGATTATCTTCCGTTTCACCTCCCAGTGCACAGAGATGCAGTCATCAGCTTACAAGTTCTGGAAGAGGGGACAAGGTTTGGGGCTGATTCTTCGGGGGTCGTTCTCGCAATGCTGCTTCGGTTTGTTGAAATGTTTGAGCTTGCACAGGAAAGTGGGGGTTGAGGGTGTACAGCAAATGGATTTGGACAAGATTCAGCTTCCTTTCCCCATACGCAGACCATCGATTACAGATGAGATTGAGGGAAGATTGCTTGCGTTTGTACCTGGTTATATTCTGTAATAATTCGGTACCTCATTTGAGGAAGTCCACGATGCCTGTGCCTTGGTATCGACCTGCGGTGTGGTGGTAAGGATGGAGAGCTCCTCGCCAGCGCCCCTCACTACCAATGTATCACAGGCAAGCAAGGCAGATACGTCCCTCGAACTGGTAAGAACCGCCCCTTTCCTAAGGATATTGGGGTAAGACAAAAGCCTGGCGGTCACGATCCAAGAGCCACACGTCGCAGGTAGATGTTTGCCACAGCCTGCACTGCCGCCCTTTACGAACAACGAGACACCCCAACGTAACACCCGAAAGCTTCGCACATCAAACGCCGGGCGTCAAGAGAGCCCGCCTTCATCGAAACGACCGCGGAGCCGAAGTCAAGCTGGCTACTCCCGGCCGCACCACGAGGTTTGTCTTCACCTTCCGCGCCGTGCGCCGTATCGACCTCACCACAGTGACCATGTCTATCTCAAAACCAGCCCGGCCGCTGCACATCACCTGCCACAAGGATTCGTCAGCCTCGGTGGTGACCTGCGCCAACCGTTGGCCGCTTCGCTACAGGTCCAGGTCGCTCACTTGTCTTGGCTCGCTGACCTCCCACTCCCTTCCCAACACATCACACCGCCAGAATCCCCCGAATTCACTCTCTCAGGCCTCGCTCACATCCCACTGCCATGGAAACCCTGGCGTTAAGGCCATATCCACGCTGACCAAACTTCTTTCTGTATGACCCCGCCGCAAGGTTGGCCGCAGTTCAACCTCGCCTCACTGTCTATACACATTGCTTCTAGAAGCCCCGGTCTCTCTCATCTCTCCCTAGTCATTGCCTACATGCTTCACTTTGCGCTGCTCTGGCTACACAGACTGCGACCTTGCACCACGGTCCCTCAGCTTGCGGTAGCTCACTTCGTATTCTGCACACTGAACCTCTGCAAACGGTGTTTTTCTCTCCTAAAGCAAGATTTGGGTATGGAATCTATGCGCCCAGAATTATGGCAGCCTCAGCGACACCATGAAATCACTCCTTCGCTACAGAAAGGTACGTTCAAGACAAGTGCCAAGCTCACTTCCTCATCCCTTTTACCCAACACCATCTTCCTAACCACCAGCGATCTTGATCTTGGCTGTGCTTGCCCGCCGTAATCGGAGGGTTGTCCAGAGAATCAATATGCCCAAACTACTGTCCCAAGGCACAGAAGCGTCACAATGTCCCAGGTAGAGTTCTGTCTCAGACATAGCTCAAGCTCCTCCATGATCTGTTCAGAAAAACACAGCGTCGAGAAAGAAGGGGAGGAAAACAAGGATTGACACAGAGACGCCAAAAGGTAAGCTTTCACTGCTGCAGCGACGGTAAGTGTGACTATGGTAAAATCGTCAGCCCTACTTTGTACCTGCGTCCCTCCACCCTCTCCCAAACTATGTCTACTTCCATGCTTGCCGCAGCTCGTATACGACACCATTCAGGTAAGTTTAGTCGCTGCTTGTTTCGCCTCAGGTAAGCTTTTTTGTTCCTGAAGAAGGTAAGTCTACATGAGATTTTACAAAATCCCACCTGTCCTCAAATATCCAGCATCATTCACGCAGTTATCTTGAGCTTCAGAATCTTTCGCATCTTCTCTTCTCCACTGATATTTCCGGCCCATTTGCGTCTTCAGCAAACACATCCACCCATATCCACCACAAAACCTCCCCACCAAACGAAAGTGCTTTCCCTCACTTCCAGAGCCCTCTTTACGCTGACCGCCGCCAACCCCTTTTCCATCCAACCCCTGCACTCCCAATTCTCCATCCACTCCACACACAAGAGCAGCACCACCACCACCGACATAACAACCAGCATCTACAAACCCGTCATCCTAATTTCCGCACGCGACGCACCATCAAACCCGAAAACATAGGCAGCCCAGTCGGATCAGTTTTGCAACAAAAGCTCTCACGAGCCCTTGGAGCCAACAAACTCGCAGCGCAGGGCATCGACTACTCAGCCAAGCGGCGGAGGGGGGCTTTTCGCCAAAGACGGCGCAGGCGCGCAGTTGGTGGTCCGACGGTCTTCTTCAACGCCCATGAGGAGCGTGTTTCGAGTTGCACAGAACGTCTGGGGGTGAAGTGTTCGTCCGGATACAATCTGCGCCATACATGTCCCCGCACAAAACTACTGACGAGGTCGCTGTCATCCTCAAAAAACAGCTGCAAGCGCAGTAAGTACTTCCAGAATGCTGACCAATGCAAGACTAAAATCTTCTGTGTCACTGGCGTTTTGGTCTGCGCCGATCAATTCATCATCGCCGCCGCCCGTATGTCCTACACCATGGAGAGCATCGGCCCCGCCGCTGACTTCACTCGGAATGAAGGTTTGGGCTGGAGAAGTGTCATAGTCCGTGAGTGGGACGAGGAGAGTAACGGTAGGAAATCGGTCTGTTCGTATTCGATTCTATCGACCGGCATTTTGACGATATTATTCTCTCCTTCCTCCCCTCTCGGTAACCCCTCCTTTCTCCGAATTCCCTTCCTTTGCATTCCCAATGCCGTCGAGCCGTTCCAGACTGCCGATCTTACCTTTGCGTTGTATGCAACGACCACGCAACACTGGTTCGCACAGCAAAACGACAGGAAGACCGAACCAACAAACTCAACAACCGATTCGTTATGCAACAAAGTGTAAACCAAAACACGTATTCTGACGAACAACAACCACTCTCCCCCTCCTCTATACACTCCTCCCCGCACGAAAACAGCAGTAGAACTACAGTCGCAGCATCACAAGCAGCATCAGCACTCACACGAAGTCACCACCACCCGTCCCTCAATCCACACCCAGCAACATACACACCCAAGCAACAAGCAATTTGGAAACAAAGTAAGGAGAGGGGATGATCCAAATTCAGTTTCACTTCTCCAAAAAAAAAAGACATGTCCGCTAAGTTAACCAATTCCGATGCACGCTTTGAAGAACCCCCAAACCCAAATTCCCCAAGTCCCCATATCCCCCAAACCCCAAACCCCAAACCCCAAACCCAAAATTCCAAACAAAAAACCCCAATCTCCTCCTTCTTCCTCCTCCTCCTCCTCCTCCTCCTCCCCCTCCTCCTCTCCACTCCCCCTCACCCACCTTCCTCACCTCCCCGCCCCCCCCCCCAAAAAAAAAAAGAGAAGTCCATATACTTCCTCCAGCGGTAATGGTATATCGCAATACTACAAGCAGCAAGACATGAAGGTATATATGCGTGTAAGTAAGTACGTATGTATGTATGTAACCCCCTCCCCTCCCCTACCCTCCCCTCCCAAAAAACTCTCCACTCCCCCACCCACCGACAAACAGCGTCGACCAACCGACCGACCGACCGACCCACCGAGTAAGTCTGATTAATCCCCCTCCTTACCCTCCTCCTCCTCCTCCACCACACCAGTCGTCGCCATTGTAGTAGTAGTACTAGCGGCAATACCATTCGTACCACTCCTATTCCTATTCCTCGGCGGAAGAGCAGGCGGAGAAGGAGAGTGAGAGGGAGATGCAGCCGTAAGGCCATGATGATGATGATGAGGATGAGGAAGGGACGAAGCAGCAGCAGCAGCAGCAGCAGAAGTAGGTACTCCCAATCCCCCTTCATCCAACTCCAACTCCAAATCAAACACCGACCCCTCCAACCCCTCCTTCCCATCAGCCCCGCCATCCCCCTTCCCTCTCTCTCCATCCCCTCCTTCCTCCTCCTCCTCCTCCTCCTCCTCCTCCTCCTCTTCCTCTTCCTCTTCCTCCTCCTCCTCATCATCATCATCATCATCCTCACCATAACCCTCAAACCCCACCACCCCCTCCGGCGTCTGCGGCGCCGACGCATCGCTCGACGACGGAGCCGCGATGACGAGCATTTGCGGCTCAGCAGCATCGTCGTGGCCGGCCTGGTGGATGATGCGGTGGTGGCGTCTACCGTGTCTGGCGGAGAAGGTGGTGTTGTTGTTGGCGTGATGATTCGCGGAGCGGGTGGCTTGGTTTTGTTGTTGATGTTGCTGTTGCTGTGACTGGACGAGGGTTGGTCTTCTGGGCGGTAGCGGGGGAGGAGGTGTGGATGAGTTGGTGGTGTCGAGGGAGGAGGAAGAGGAGGAGGGGGGGTGTTGGTTCGGGTGTCGGTGCGGTTGGTGAGTCTGATTCTGCTGGCTCTTCTCCTCTAACGGTGTCATCAGTGTGGACAGAGACGTGGTCGCCGAGGCGGATGATGACGTTGTCCTACTCCTCGTACGCTGGTGGTTTGGCTGCTGCTGCTGGGGCTCGTCGCCGTTCTTACCCGCCACGGTCGCGACGGCAGCTGGAATAGCGATGCTCGATGTGTCGGCCCCGGTGCCGGTGCCATTACCGTTGCCGTTACCGCTACTGCTGCCGCTTCCGTTTCCGTTCCCGTTACCGACGCTCGGCGATGGCGATGGCGACGACACGGGCACGCTTTTCCGCTTCGTCAACCCCAGCAACGACGCTGAGCTCTGGACCCACTTGTTCTCCGGCTTAGGTGGTGGGGGAAGCGGGACACCTGGCGGAGGAAGAGGTTGGCCACGGCCCATAGGGACGCTGGTACGACCTGAGCTGTGGGGATGATGCTCTTCGTGTCCGGTTGAAGGTCTTGACTTCTGACTTCCTGTGCGGCTGAAAACATGGTCTTCTGATCCGGACACAGGTTTCGCTTCCGGATGCGCGCTGGTAGCGAGTGACACCTCAGACGCAGACGCGGGCGCCTGAAGCTGGTGTTTGGGCGGAGAAGCGGACGGCGTCGTGGGCTGCTGCTGCTGGTCACGGGACGGACTGGAGGATAGGGCAGGCATCCCAGCGGAGGCCGGGTGGGCGGCGAGCGAGGGCGACGGGTGAGATGGCGTCGTTGCGGATGCAGAGCCAGGTGCGCTATGGTGTTGCTGCTGCTGCTGACGCGACGCGAACCATTTCTTAGCGGCTGTTGTCGCCGAATTGAGTGACATGTTGAGCATCTGACGCTTCTCCGACAGCGACGTCTTGCGCGATGCCGCCGTGTTCTTGGCATTGAGGTCCGACGTCGCGGTTGAGTCAGTGGGGTGGGAATAGAGTGAGCTTTGCTCAGAGTTGGCCGAGAGCGCGGCTGGTTCGGGGCGAGATATGGGTTCAGGGTGGGAATGTACTACTTCACCGAATAGATCAGTGATACTGCTCGAGTCATCCTCCGTCTGTCCGACGGACGGCCCGCGCTCTCTCGCGCCTGAAGTCGTTCTTTCGGTAAGAGGGCCGGGAGGCGCTGCTGGAGATCCGACAGGCGACTCGACCGGAGATGTGGGAAGCGAACGAGACGAAATATCTTTCATTGCCGAGATGGCGTCGTGCTGGTGCTGGTGCGGACTCTTTTGCGCCTCCACGACAGCCGTGTCTGGCGCCACCACAGGCCGAGCGATACTGGCGAAAGATCCCGATCGCATCGACTTTGGCTTGGCGCGTACCTCCGCTCCGGTAGTGGTGGCAGAGTCGCTGGCAGCGCCGACGGACATGACTGATTTCGCAGTCTTGCGCGACTTGACACTTGACACGTCCGACTCTCCCAAATTGGGCATGCTCATTGTCTTTTCCTCCTTGCGTAGATACTGTGCCACTCCTGGTTCTTCATTCAATGTTGAGGCATCATCGACCGACGTATCTTCCAATGGGGAATCATGGGCGGCATCAGGAAACGTGGGAGCTTTTGTGGCGTCTTCCCATAAGCCGCCTCTCAAAGGCTGGCCAATGGTATCGAAGAAGGGCATATCGTCCCAGTTGGGTAACACCAGGGTCTCGGTGACGACTTCTCGTATCCGATTCTCAATGGCGCGCAAAATCATACCATACGTGATCTGGCGGGAGCTGACAATGGGCTCTATCGTCATCTCCATCTTGGGCGGGGTCTCAAACGTAACCCAGAAGCGATTACTGGGCGGAGGTTTCAAACGGATCAGGACATGGCCTTCCAACTTCTTCAAAATGCCTGCAAGAACCATGTTGACGTGACGCGCCTTGAAGCGCGAGCCCAGATCGATGCGCGCGACGGCGGCGATCTCGAGGCGGAAATTGCCGTTGTACCTAACATCGGCCTCTGCAGTCAGATCTCCATCAAGCGTCAGCTCTCGCAGCTTTGGGTTCGTCATCATGGGCGCACTGTCGCCCATGACGATGCGCTGGATGTTGATGCTCTGGATGAAGGCCGGCTTGGCTACACGGGCAATCTTCTTGGTGATCTTCATGCGGATGAACTCTTCGACGTTGGGCGTCTTGTACAGTGCGAGGAAGAGCCTTCCGGCCAAGGCGTTGATCCAACGCGTCTGCAGGTTCTCTTCCGAGGCATGCAGCTGCTGCACCAGCTTGACAACATGGGGCTGGTCGAACTGGAGCGGCGGGGAGATGGGTACTCCGGTTTGGCGCTCCTGATTGCGCAGCAGGGCAAAGTAGAAGTCCTCCTTCTCCGAGCAGTTATCCGAGAACAGGTAGAAGGGGCGCGACTCGGCCTCGGAGGCGGCGGCGTCCAGGGTGCGTCGCAGGCGGATGCAGTTGCGCTTGATCCACATCTCGCCCTCGGGGATGGGGTCGCCGCCGGCGTAGACGTCGACGACGCGGTGAGCCAGGGAGATGACGTAGCGCACTTCGACCTGCTCGGAGTCGTCGAAGAGGATCAGGTGGCCGTGCCTTGGCTGGTAAGCGCGCGGCGGACGGGGCGGGGGCGGGGACGCGGGACAAACCTCAGGACGACGAAGAAGACGTTGCGGGCCTTCTTCTGAGCCTTGTTGCCCTTGGCGCCCTCCATGCTGGGGCTCTGGGCCCTGTTGCGGTCGAAGATGGAGCGGTACATGCTCTGGTAGACGCTGGGGCTCTCGACGCCGACGACGGCGCCGGCGGGCGTGGTGCGCTCGGGCGGCTTGCCGTTGATGCCGCCGGGCACATACTCGCGGCACACGGCGAAGTAGGCGGCGGCGACGTCGGGCTCGGTGGCGCGAGGCTTGAGGTCGGCGGGCAGGGCGGCGGCGGGCGCGTCGTGCAGGTCGTCGGGGCGCGGCCGGGGGTCGCGGGCGGGATGGCGCACAGGAGAGGCCAGCACAGCAAGGCACACAGCGGCGGCCAGGCACAGAGGGATGAAGGTCAGGCCGCCGATCACGTAAACCAGCAGGAAGCTCGCGAGCGTGGCCATGATCGCGGTGGGGGGCCGGCAGGCGCAGCGACGGCCATTGGGGACAGGCAGGGCGGGCGCTGGTCGGCGGGCGCGGACGGGGGGAGCAGGCAGCGAGCGGCGGGCGTCGCGGACAGCGTCACAGCCGCATGAAGCTCGGGCGGCGGGCGCGTGCGGGCGGCGAGACGCGGAGGTGTTGTGTGCTCATGCCAGCCCGCTGCCCGCGCCCGCGCTGAGCTCGCAGGGGTCCCTGGCACGCGCCGCCGCCCCGTGGCCTTGTTTTTCCGCCCGCCGCACCTCACGCGTCGCCCGAGTGAGCTGTGCGAACAGTCTTGTATTCGGCCTATCCATCTGCTACTGCCCGCTAGTAAACTCCTGCCTTGCAATGCCCTGCCTTTCCTTGGCTCCCGCAATGCCATTCTGCCGTCGATCCTTAGTGTGCTTGCCTCACCCGAGACAGTTCCGGAGAGCAGAGACAATCACCTGCCCTTCCCTCTCCTGCGTGCACTTCCACTCAGTCCTCGCACTGCGTGTTGTCCAAGGCCGTCCATGCGACCAGGTTCTTGGGACGCAGCACATCGTGCATGCGACGCCGGATGCGGAATTCCAAGGTGTATGGGTTGGCGCGGCGTGGGAGCGCTCGAGTAACAAAGAGATGCTTGACCCTCTCCTTCTTCTGATCGACTGAGCGTGGCCGATGTCAGCTTAAGACAAGTCTCAAATCTCCTGCGGCTTAAGGGGACTTACACCAGGCATCCAAGTCCCACGCATTGAACCCGGTAATCCTCGCGAGCAAGCGCAGGTCAAGCTCATTCGGATTCTGGCATACGCTGAAGAATTCCTCAAGAAACGTGCTCATGAGATCGTCGTGATTGAGACCGAAGACGTCCTCCCTCTCCAATGCATTCATGGTAGCCTCGCTGAAAAGTGACCACCACTGAATTTCGAACCAACTTGCGGGAAGTTCTGGCAATACGATAAACTTCGCCAGCCCCAATCCCCGGATCCTTGCATCAGTGGATCTGTGTCTGGTAAGTGACTGTTGGGGACGTTTGACAAAGGACATTTCTTACTCTGTAAGTGCCTGCCTCAGGGCCAGGCGATTGACAGCTTCACGACGGAACTTCTGGTTAGGGGTATCGCCCTCGGGGCAACCGATCAACTGCAAGAAATTGCCTTTGATGTTGTTGTTGTTCATCGTTGCTAACATGTGGTTTGCAAGATCCTGTTCCGCGCTGAGGACATCCCCGACAAACTCGAGTGGCATCCGCCTCGGCAATAAGCCCCAACGCTCTGTGGAACGCGTGTTTTGATCGTCACGGAGCTCGTACAGGAAACTCCGGGCCATCGGAAGAGACTTCGGAACCGCTGGGCTGTGGATGCGAGGAGCTTCCTCGTTGCTGAGGGCCGCAGACTTGTCTATCTGAGCTACAACGTCGTTGAGCGTTTCAAGTATATCTTGATCATTCTTGTCGCTGGCTGCGAGCTCGCGTAGGTGCCACTTAAGGCGGTTGGAGTTGAAGGGCTTGAAGAGACCCATCGCGCGCTTGCCTCTTCGACGATCGGGTGGGGTTGTTGAGGGCCGGTCTGCGTTCGAAGAGTCGCAGTGTCAGGCAGAACGGAATTGGAGTTGTTAATGATAAGAGGAGCCGAGAAAGTGGGGAGGAAGTAGAGGTGTCGGAGTGTTATGTTTAGAAGTGGCTTTGTAAGTGAGAGCGCAGTCACCGAAAGCCGCCTCACTTTGCAATCACCGCAGGCAGCCAGCCACCAAAATAAACACGCGGGCGCACACATAAGGGTTACCCTTCGAAATAGTGCCACGAAAACTTTGCACCTCCGCCCAACTCTTCGACTCGACCGCCAACTTTCCACACCCGCCACGCAGCCCATCGCACATCTTCTCAACTCCCTTGGCATGGCTGCCGCTATGGCTTCCGCTTCAACTGGTCCCATGTCTACCGCCTTCAAGGTACAGCAGATGATCGAGCAGGTCTGGGGCGCCGCTCTGCTGCAGCTCAAGCGTGGCAATGGAGGAATTGAGCTTCCAGCGAACATCACCATGGTGATCAGCGAACTCGGTCTCGAAGAGATTGTTCGTCGCTTCAGGTAAGAAGAGCGCGCATCACTGATCTCAGAGCAGCGCGCTGATTTTTTCCAGCATTCACATCAACGCGCCCGTGTCGAAGGTCTTCGACTACCAGCAGAACGTCATTCGCATTCTCCCTCCCGGTTTCGAGATCCAAGCCGCTGCTTCTGGCTCTGGCGCCGCCAGCACCTCTGGCGCCGCCGTTGACAAGTTCTCTGCCGAGACTCCGGGTGCTGCGCCCGCTATGGACCCGCAGAACAGCATTGTCAACTCCGCGAAGCACGTTGAGTCGCCTCCGGTCGTTTCCCCTCCTTCCACTATAACTGCCAAGAACGTTGGTGGTCGTGGTCGCGCCAAGGAGCCCCCCCGCCCCATGAACTGCTTCATTCTCTACCGCCAGAACAAGCACTATGGAGTTGTTGCGGCGAACCCCGGTCTCCACAACAAGGCTGTTTGTAAGTGTGCTCAACGCAAATATTTGACTTTTACTGACAATCATTCTAGCCAAGATCATCGGCAAGATGTGGCGCGCCGAGCCTGAGCCCATCAAGCAGTACTGGAGGAGCCGCGCGACGGCCGTCGCTCATGCTTTCGCGCAAGCTCATCCGACCTACCAGTACAAGCCTCGTAGGCCCAACGAGAAGATGAGGCGCATGACGAAGAAGAAGATTGCTGAGCGCGCTGCTCAGGCTGCTCGTGATGCTCAGGCTGTTCCTGCTTTCACCGGAAAGGATTACAGTGTCTCTGACGAGCCGTTGAACTTTGTCGAGCCGACCTTGGACAACATGCAGCACGGCCACCCTGTTGTTGAGGGACGTACCTACGAGGCCATCAACGAAGTTCCTGCCAGCGGTGTCCACCCTGATAGCCTCCCGGCCATGTCCAGCGTCACGGATCTCCCTCTGGTCAACATGGCCTCTTCGACCGCCAGCGATCAGGCTGCTTACGCCGCTGTTCTCGACGAACAGAATCTCCAGGAGCAGGCTGAGCAGAATGACGCATGGGAGACTGGCCTGTGCCACGACCTTTCGAAGTTTCTCGTCTCACTCCAGGAGAACAGCCAGTCCTTCGCCCAGCCCTTCGACTTCACCTTCGCTCCTGTCAACAACGACAATGACTTCACTGCTGCTACTGAGCGCAATGCAGACTATGTCTCTCAGGGCGTTCTCGACAATGACACTGGCTTCAACTTCCCTGCCGGTGACAGCAACTCTGACTTCAGCTTCAAGTACTAGAGCTTGTAGCTCGATGATGACGTCAACAAAAGGTCGTCACATTGCTACTCTGCCGTTGGCTGTTATACTCCCGTCGAGTACTAACAGGCTATACCTTCGACCTCTGCAATTCGGCTCTACAGTTTTGAATCAGACTGTACGCTTCTTTGCGTTCAGCTTGATCAGCATCTCTTGACGCCGATATCGACACGATCATTTCTCTGACTTGACCTCAATGCAAAACCCCTACTCATCACAACTTGTCCTTCCGATTATTGGCCCCTGGTTTAATTCTTTCAGTCTCTACTCTTCTCTGTTTTCATTGCGGCCTTCTTGAGATTACGGAACCGAGCACTCAAATTTTTGGGTCTCTCCAGCTCAAGAATACATCAGCGGTTTGGAGGTGCTCAGCGTCTATCTTCCCAGTCCCCGGTCAAAGATTCTCCAGGTTTCTCACTCGGTAGCTTTCTTTTTCATGATACAGGGTTACTCTGAAAGGTACATAGTGCTTGGAATGCGATGAAGGAGGTAGTCCTACGCAGCAGGTAGGCTGAAGAACTCCTGATTAAGTCTGCTCACACAAAACCTGGCTATGAACTGTATTGAAACATCTGGTCTACTGATGCCGCGATATAGTGATGTTTGAAGGCCTCAAATTTGAACTTTCAGCCTTAGTCAGATAATTCCATGAGGTCATATTCAAATATGAAGTCATTGTAAGGACCAGCCGTGATTGCATTCCATTTCCGCCCTCGCTATGCCTATGCTATGCCTATGCTATGCCCACGCTATGCTGAAGAGGAGTTAAGCCCATGATGACTCGTTACGCTCAGATGTTGAGTTCTTCTCAACATCTCTTTCCGTTCGGTCATCCCAAATCATTGCACCATTCCTGAACCAAACCCGTCCTGTTCACCTAAAATCATCGCAATAATCCCAAAGCTGTATCCTCCGAATTCCGAAGCCACTGAAAGTTCCACCAAAACTGCTTTTCCGCTACCACCGAATCAGAGAAGAAGGATCTTAGCTTGCACCCAATGCCGAGACCCAGTCTTCAGATATCTAGAGGTCATTGTTGTTGAAGAAGCCGAGCGAAACTTCATCGCCGCCAAACAACTCCTTGTCGATCTCCTCCCAGACGTTCTGCTGGTTCACATCAAGAGCGATGCCGTCCTGGAGGCGATTGGGATTGAAGGTAGGGTAGGCCCTGGCGGGATCGAACTGATCGTTGAAGGGCCAGTGGGATCCGGACGCCCAAAGGTACCTGGCGGACTCATACAAGGCATCATGAACAGTGGGGATCGGGCTAGTAGTTGCCTGGCTTGCAGTCTGGACGCCTTGAGCTACATTCGTAGGTCCATTGACTTGAGTGACTGGGTAGTAGGGTGCAATATGGCCGGGCTGGTAAGGCAGAGAGTTGAATGAGATGTCATAAAGCTCGGGATCCGCGAGGCTCTGGCGGTGCATGGTGACGCTGCTTGCGTCAGGGTCTTCAAGAGGAAAGCTCGAGAAGTTAGCCGGGTTGAGTGTGAAGTCAAAGTCGTCGCTGTCAGAGGAAGCAGAGTTCTGAGCGGCAGTTTGATTGGCGGGCTGAGCATTGTCGGGAGCGGTCTGAGCAGCCATCGGCGCAGCTTGGGCGGTATTGTTGGTGTGAACAGGCTGAACGGACGACGCAAGCTGCTGAGCAGGCGGGTTGGACAAGGTGCCAGCATTCTGAGAGTGAGGAGCAGCTGTGTTGGAAACCGAGAGAGGCTCGGCTGGAGCAACCTGCAGGGCGGGGTGAGAAGCTTGCTGGATCTGCTGAGCAGAGTTCTGAGCAACATGATGAGTTGAGTGAACAGCTTGCTGAGGCTGCTGAGAAATCTGAGAAGCCGGTTGAGCAGCCATGACGATCAGCGGGCCGGGAGCGCTATTGGTGACAGCCGTAGCGGAGCTTGGGAGCATTCCGTAGCCTTCGCCACGAACGAAGTCCACTACATCCTGCGCAGACTCCATGGTCGTGAAAAAGTCGCTGGGAAAGGAAGCAGGATCCGGGACGAAGCGACGAACGATTTCAACGCCAGTGTCGGTGTTGACGAGCTCCCAGCCGAAGGTCTCGAGGTAGACATTGCGATCGACGATGCCAATGTGAGGGCATGCAAGCAAGAGGAACTTGTCCATGGGCGCATTGAAAGAGCCGACTTCGTCGCGAATAATCGAGTATGCCTTCGCGAGAATGGTCCACTTGGCCTTGCTCTGCTCGACACGCCACATAGCCTTCACAAAGCCGGATCGCTCCTTCTGCTGGAACATGCTGAAGATCGGAGATACGTAGCCTGTATACTATCAGCTTGATTCAGGAGTGAGGAAGAAAAAGGCGTAGCACGTACAGCGGAAGGCGACGAAGCAGTTCAGCGTGCGCTTCTTCTTTGCGAGCTGCTGTTGCTGCTGCTGCTGAGCGTTCGGCATCGCACCGTTGTGAGCGACATTGGCAATCGCCTGAATGGTAGCGTTCGGAACCGAGCCTTGAAGCTGGGTGAGGAGCTGTTGAAGCTGACCGGGAGCGATCGTAACGATGACCGACTTCAGGTGCGGCGGAAGGTGCTTAGCCGGTTTCGCGGGCATTGTGTCAACGTGCAGATGGGGCGGCAATCGAAATTGTGCGGCAGCGCGGGTGCGACAGCAGTGTCTCAAAGGAATAGGGACAAAGAAGACTGTGTGGTGGTGGTTGTCCGGAGGATCGTCAGTCCTGGAGTTTGAGCGGAACCTTGTGCGCCAGAAACAGGGTGGCTGGTGCGTACACAAAGAAGCCTCACATTCACCCTTTACATGTTTATCACCCTCGTACTTGTTTGTTTACTCTCACACTCCTTTCCACCTCACTATCACCAATTAACCGAGGAAACTTCAGTTTGAAGCAGCGCGCGGGGTCACATAGCGCTTACGCCGAGTGGCTTTTAACTCTCAACCTCCACATCTTCAAACTTGTCAAGCTCATCTTCTTCTCGTACTCCGCCAAACTTTCGTGAGAGCCTACACTTACTCAAGCGATTGTCCGCGGTCTTCAACTTTCCTTCAGACTCACGTACTCAATCAAAACGACACTGCTGCAGAGCAACCATGTCTTGCCCTTCAGCTCCGATGTGGCATCCCGAGCGATCTCTACTTCCACTCCCCCGAGGATATAACGGCTCAGGGCCCAGGATACCACTCCAAACTTTGCGCGATCAAATTGGTTTCAGCAGTGCTGCAAGCGCCGACACTCTGGAAAACGACGACCGTGAGTTGCCCACGCGATGCCCTCTTGTCTCCACACTGACATGAACAGAGCCTCCTCATGCTATCCCTGGCTCAAAGGAGCATCTCACGGACATTATCACAGCTCTTGAACAGCTTCGGGATGACTACTTCTTAAACGCACCACTCCCTACCAGCCAGGAGATGAAGGAGGCGTTTCAAACCGTCATGGATGACTGCCTTCAGTTACTGCGCTCACATGATTCGATAAGCAACTCTACCATTCGGGCTCACTTCTTTGCCTCCGTGCGTAAAATAGCTTCTGACATCATAGATTCCATCAAGCAACGTCAGAAGCTCGATAAGATGCTGCAGGATAAAATCGACTTTAGTAGGCCTGCAGTCTTCGACGGATACAAAGATGGCCTCCCCCGTTGGACACAATTCCTTGGCTTCAACGCCCCGGGTGCCGCAAAGTTAAGTCTAGGCGAGAGAAACATGCTGCACGCACATCGCCGTGGATATCAGGTGCTCCCGCACGCAGGAACTCGGATCCTCCGCCATTGGGATCAAGAGATGAAAGACATTGTTGAATCTCTCGACCCTCTATGGAACAGGAACATTTGGTCACCGCGTTGGGAGTGGGGAGCTTTAGGCCAGCACCGCCTCGTACTCGGCGTCAGGAGGTTCGACCCGCTGAAGTTCCGGCCGTCTCCATGGAACAAGGAAGCGCGTTTCAAGAAGGTCGGATTGGACAGTAACGTCTTCCAAAAAGGTTTCGAAGAACTCAAAGCGTTGGATCGCTTTGCCAGTAAGTAACCCCCTTCCCATTGTGCACTCGAGACCAGATAGAAGCACGCCCACACCTACCCATTACGAGTGGTGCATAAGCGGGGTCCGCGTCCGCAGCCAAGCCATCCAAACGGACAGCGCTCGTCAAACGCTCCAAGTCCTCACTCTCCCCCACTCCTCCGACCTTCTTAAGTTTCACAAGCTGACCAAGTACTCGCACAGGCCAGGTGGTGACCATCGAGGATTCCGTCAACGGCGTCTTTTTCGGAGATCCAGATGATATCATCGGGGACGACGTCGGCGTGAGCCTCCGCCATATCAACAACTACCACGCCGACAAGCCTCGCCCCGTTGACGCTGATGCCCCTCGCGAGGAGTTTGACTGCGTCCTGATCACGCGTTACATGCGCGAGGATGAGCTGGTACGCTGGCGCGAACTCGAGACCCTTCCTGACAAGATGCGTGTGCAGTGGAGGGAGGAGCTGCTGAGACGGTGGAGGATCGAGGTGCTCAGGTCTTCCCGGGCTGCTGCTGCGGCGGCGCACCAAGCGGCACATCAGCCGCCCCCAGGACCACCGCTTCAGACCGGACCGCCACCTCAAGCCGGACCGCCGCCTCAGGACGGACAGCAGCCTCAGAACGGACAGCAGGATCAGGACGGACAGCAGGATCAGAACGAACAGGAAGATGAGGAAGAACAGGAAGAGGAGGACGAGGAGGATGATGACAGTCAGCAGGGTCAGAACGGACAGCAGCAGCAGACTCCTCAGCCGACTCCTCAACAGATCCACTTTCAGACTCAGCAACAATTAGCGGAACAGCAGACTCAACTACTCGATCAGGCTCATGCGACTTGGAACTCGGGGGCGACCCCATTCTCTCAGGTGCCACAGCAGGCGCAGGCGGATGCGAGCCCCTCATCCTCGGGAACAGAGCAGACAGAGGCGGATCAGCAGTATCAAGGTTCTCAGCAGGAGCAGACTGCCCAGCAGCCGCCGGCGACCACCCCTTGAGCGTTTCTTCTTTCCTTGCTTGTTCACGTCGGTTCGGGCAGGATATCGGTCTCCAACAACGACCATCCATCTCCACGCTGCTTTTAGCACCCACAACGCCCGGCAGAGGATCTCCAAGCAGTAGCGCCGGCGATCCGTACTCAGTCCGGGACTTGAGCAGACGGGACCATTACACACTCATTTGCACTTCTTTGGCTTTGTTCCCCAAATTCCTTGCCCTTTTCCCCTTTGCTTTTTTCGAGTACACTGCTGCCCTAATCCGAGAGTGGCGAGGGCCGGCAGAGAAAGACCAACGGCTCGGGTCTGGTTGTGGCGGTGCCGTTGACGATATGGCTTTCTCGTTTTAACAAAGAAAAGGCACAAAAAGAACAGGAAATCCAGAAAAAAGAAATGAGGCGCATAATATCCCCAGCGGACACTCGAGCATTATCACAACATACCCCCCTTTCCGCCTTTCCGCAAAAGCGAGCGGGCGAGTATATAGAAACAAAAAAGGTATTGCAGCAGTAGGAAATACAATACAGTTGCAATCCACTCCGTGAGAAGGCATTGTGACGACATGATATTGCCGCTTCTAATTAATAATGCACGTACGGAGTTGATCCATTGATCTCAAAGTAGAAGTAGAACAAGGTGTATGCTGAGTCTGAGGGCTTATCCGGGCATAGGAATAGAGCAAGCTATATCCTCGAGGCATCTAGCTGAAACTTTCTATGATGTGTTCTCTGCTACGTGTATATTTCGAGGTTTGATCATGCAAATGGTTTCAATATCAAATCATTATCAAACTCAAGAACTTGGCGTTTGCAATGCTGATATCAAGGACAGGCTTCAGAACGAGGCAAGAAGAACTGAACCCCCCTTTAGAGTCTTTGGGTGCCCAGCAGAATGCTTCGCCCAAGTCCGAAGGACTGTCAAAGAGAAGTGTCCGGATCCACAGTGACCCAGCCCGCCAGTAGCGCAAGCAAAGAAAGAAAGGAAGGAAAGAATGAGAAGGCAAAGAGAGACAGAGCCCAAGCCTCCCACAGCGCGCCCAGCAATCCCGCCGCCGCGATCCTTGCCTCAGGAACCCACCCACCCAGCGCACCCTCCCCGAGGCCGCCCCGAACGCTACCCGAACGCAGCCCGCCACCACCGCCACCTCCAGGCAGCAGTCCCCTCCCCATCACCCCAGCAACGGAGAGGCTGGCACACCCTTCACATCACCCCGCTGCCGCTGCTGCCTGCTGCCCTGCGCCCCTTCACACCCCCCACCCCCAACCACCCGATTAAAACTTCCGCGGCCGCCGCCGTCGCCGTCGCTGCTCTGCGGCGATTGGCTGGCGGGCTGGGCTGCGGACCCGAAGTGCGACCGAGGCGCGCTTAGCCTATTTGGATCGGTGGTTGGATTCTGGGAGGGTGCGGCGGCGGCGGCCGCCGTGCGCCCGTGTTCTTGCTGCTTGTGGCGGCGCGGCGATTGGCGCTGTGGCGATGGATGTACATGCTTGGCTGGCTGGCTGGTTGACTGCGCTGCGCCGCCGCGGCGCCGCCGGTCTGGGGGAGCAGCGTCCGGGCTGTTGCGTTGGGTGCTGCGGTGCGGGGGAGGAAGCGGGCATGGAGGCGATGGAGGTGACTATCGGTAGGATGTGGGGGTTTGCTGCTGGGATGATGAGGCGGTCGTTCGCCGCTGGGATGGAGCAGTGTTGTTAAGGCATCTACTGCCGCCGCCCCGGATACCCTCACATGTTGTATGTACCTGCACTCTGTTCAGGGTTGGACGTTGCTCGTCGCCAAAGACTTGTTCGATTCGGCGGTGGGAGGACTACGGCTATGTGGCCCATCCGGATGGATTCCCCGACTTCCTGCCCACTGCGGCTACCTGGCCGATCTCGACGCGTGCTTCAACTCCCCATGCACTGCAGCACGTCGATTGATCCGGGTGAAAACTTCGGATTCCCCCAGGCCATCGTTTTCATAGCCCTAGGAGGGTCTCGGGGGGAGCAGCAGCAGTGGTGGGCATGCTGACCACGACATTGGCCGCTGGTGTCGTAAATATCTCCCTTTCTCGATTCTTGCTTCCAACCATTCTGCGCTTGCTTATACATTCTCAGTCAGCTCCTTCCAACGTGTGTCCCCTTCTCGCGAGGAAAAAGAAGACGAATGAAAACCAGAAAGAGCATTTTGTAGCTGGACCGGCACTTACAAAACATCCCCAAATGACTACTCCCCACGTATCCGAGTCCTCTCCTCCCAACGACCAGCAGCAACCTCCATCCAACGATTCGACAATATGCACCGCGCATCCTCCAGCCGCTACTCCTCCACAACCAAAGGACGACCTGAATACCAACGCCAACAGGTCCCCTACTACACCTCGACGACAATCCGACAAGAAGAACTCCGATAGGAGGAAAACGACCAACACTCGACCATCGAATCCTTCCGCGTGATCCATCTTATTCGCGTAGCTTTGGCATTCCCAGTCTCTGACGGAATAATCATCCTATGGGCGCGGGGAAGGGGCTTCATTTCCCCATGTGGCAGATAAGTTGCCCTGATTGGGAGTGTTTCGGATTTTATGGTAGTCAATACGGGATTCGAGGTCATATTGTGACGGGGTTTTCTTTGGCCTCGGGCTGTGAGATGTTTGTGTCTCTTCATCAGCTTCTGTTGCTTTTTGTCTGACCTACGTGTACCTGCATGCAGTGGTGTCCCTCATGCATGCTTGGGCATTAGAACTGGTGTAGCCCCGCCGGTAATGCGAAAAGAGCTTTAGGTCCCGGGGTCAGGCAATGCGAAGACAAAGCAACCAAGTACTTCACTCCTTCTTTGCATATTTCCAGCTTCCCGGTGCTCTTATCTCCATAAGCTAATTCCCACGTACATACATACCTCCCGAGACCTTCCCTTTTCTCCCGGCCGTGCGTTGCGCAGCAGACCCAGAGCCAGAGTCCTCAACCCCCCATACCCCTCTTCCCACCCACCCAGCAACAAGCGCAGCCACCCCCCCAAATCCGCGCCCCAAAAAAAAAAGCCAAATATCCAACCCCCACCCCACCAACCTCAACTACCACTCCAATCACTCCCCCAAATAAACGTCCTACACCTCCACTGCGTCCCCCTCTCCTTCCCCCCCGTCGGCCCCACCGGCCTCGCGCAGATCCAAAAAGCGCGCCCGCAATTGACGCCGGCCTTCTTGGTCGTCATGCGCACGCAGGGCTCGTCGTGGTCCTCGCAGCGGGGAGGCGCGGGTTTGGAGAAGAGCTTGTCCCAGGATTCTTTGGAGACGATGGGGTCGATGAAGGGGGTTGTGGTGGTTGAGTCGTCCTCCTCGTTTATCGGTGGTTCTGGTGCTGCTGCTGATGATGAGGAGGGGGGGGAGGAGTGGTGGCGGCGTTGTGGCTCGGATTCTGCAGAAGTTTCTTGTGGGTCTGCGGTATTGGGGAGGTGGTCGAGGGGCGGCAGAAGAGTAGGAGAGGGTTCGGTGGGGGGTTGGTCGAGGGAGGGCGCCGCCGGTCGCGGAGTGGGGGATGTGGAGCGGCTTTCGACGCTCTTGGTGGAGGTGCCGGTGTCGTGGCGGGAGAGCGAAGCGGAGGAGGGTTTGAAGAAGCCTTTCAGCGATTGTTGGCCCTTCACGGAGCTTCCCTGCGGCGGCGCGGCGGCGGATTGCTTCTTGCGCTTGGTAGGCTTGGGAGCTGCGGGGCCGGGGGTGGGGCGCTTCTTCTCGGGGCTGCTGAGGGAGCGAGGCTGGCTGCTTTCGTTGGATTGGGATGGTGGTGATGATTGGCTTTGCTTGGGTACTGCCGCATCCGGTCGTCCGTTCGATTCTTGCTTTTCTAGCGTCGGCTGCTTTAATATGGATGGTGTGGAGTCGTAATCAACGGCGGACGAGCTCTCTTTCGATTCGAGACTATTCGCCGAGGGCTGGCTGGCGGCGGACTTTCGACTGAACATGTCCTTAATGCTTCTCCTCCTGTCGAATTCCGGGAGCAATCTCCCAGAGAACGCGGGCGAGTCCTTCAAAGTCCAATCCCGAAGCCTTCTGCCATTTTCAAACAACCCCGGCGGATTCATGAGATCCCGCAGATCGACTTCCTCACCATCTACCAACACCTTCTCTTTCAGAATGGCGTACACGGGACAGTGATCCGAGCCCTATCCCCCAAAGTCAGAATTCCCTTCCCAGCTCATGAGACAACGGCGCACTTACCATCAAACCCTCCTGAATATCCGCGCTACTCACCCAATCCTTCATCGAAATACTGCACAGCACAAAGTCAATCCTGGCCCCAAAGTTCCCGGGCCTGGCATTGATCTTCTGCTCCCAATGCGTAAACATGCCCTTCCTCCTCGGATGAAACCCCCTACACGTATCCCACAGCACCGGCCCCTCCCTCCCCTCATCCCGCGGCAACACCACCTCGCCCCCCTCCAGCATCTGGTTGAAGATCCTCCGATTACCCAACGAGACGTACTCCTCGTGCGAAACGCCCTCCTTCCGCATATTCTCCTCCGCATTCGCCGTATCCATCTCCTCCCTCGACACGTTCAGATCCCCGCACAGCACGACCCGCTTCCCCGCACTCGTCAGGTTGCGCACGCGCGCGTCCAGCAGGCTGAAGAAGGCGTGGCGGAAGTCGTCACGCAGGCCGTTGCTGTTGGCCGGGCTGTAGACGCCCAGGAGGACGAAGGCGGCGAACTCGAGGACGACGCAGCGGCCCTCTGCGTCGAGGGCGGCCGGGTCGATGCCGGCGGCGTGGAGGGCGATTTGCGCGTCGGTGGGGTAGCCGCCGATGTGCTGGGTGGAGGGGAGGGCGCGGTAGGGAGTGGAGGAGGAAGAGCCGGGGGGGCAGAGGACGCCGAGGATGCCTTCTTCGGCGAGGAGGGGGGCGCAGGTGGAGGTGCGGGTGTAGATGGCAACGCCGGAGTAACCTGGGGGTGTGGTGTCAGCTGTGGGTGTCTGCTAGTATGTCGGTCTTGTATCGTTTCTCCCCGGAGGGCAAGGCGGAGATGGAGATCGATCTATGATGATCGGATTCCTTGTTTTACCTTTTTTGTGCTTGGGCAAGCTGAAGAAGCAGTCCCAGCCGGGCACCAGCACCATGTCGTCCCGCAGGTCTTTACGCTGGATCTTCAGCTCCTGCAAAATCACGATGTCGGCCTCGAGCAGGTCGAACATGGCGTCGAAGCTGCGCTTGTCGCGCCATGGCTGGTAGCTGAACGGATTGCGGATGCCGTTGACGTTCCACGTCGTTATGCGCAGAGGAGGCATTGGGAGGAAGAGACAGAGAGCCCGCCGCCGCACACAAGCGGAGGCAATGGCTTCAGCGAAGGACGAGAGCGACGGAGGCGGCGGTATAGAGCTGGCAAGCTAGCTAGCGGTACTGCGCTGAGCGGCGGACGCGATGATGGCGAGAGGTCATGACCGGCGCGAGCGGCAATGGCGCTGCAGCTGCTGGCGGCGTCTGCTCGCTCGCTCTCTCTCGCAGACGAAACGTGCGAGGTATATAGCGTCGCGTGCAGCCAGCAACCCCAAGTGTCTCGCATCCGGAGCCGCGCGTGCCGTCCAGCCAGTCGCGACGCGCCCAAAAGCGATGTCGTCAGAGCCGCTGCCAAGCCCGCACGCCCGCTCCGCCTCTGCGCCAAGCCTCAGCGCGCGCGCGCACGGGAACAGCCGGGGCGGAACTGGAACGAGGGATGGAAAGGGCCGAGTGGTGTGACGCGGAGCGCCGAGCCGCACTTCGCGCAGCAACTTCGAGCTTCGAACGGCGACCTTGACCTGTCCGCACCACCAACCACAACCCCCGCACCATCTCCACTCCGCCGCAACCATCTCAGCGACAATGCTGTACCGTACCCTCCTCCGCCGCTCGACCCAGCAGCTGCTGCGCGCCCCGGCCGCCCGCCGCGCCTACTCGTCCGGCGAGCACGGCTTCCAGGGCGCCGCCGACAACGCCTTCAACCGCGAGCGCGCTGCCGTCAAGCAGCACGCCGCCGAGACTAGCGGTGCGTAGATCGAATATTGCCCCGCCACCTGCCTGCTCTTCTGTTGTTGGTGGGACGCATCGGCCAATGGGAGAGGGGAGGAAGAGGAGGATGGGGGACGCTCGGGTCATTTCGACAATTGGGGGAGGGTGTTGTGCTGCATGTGCGCGTCGCGGGGCTGGGGTTGCAACAATGCTAATTCGTCGTGTGCTGTGCAGACCTCTGGCGCAAGCTGTCCATCTAGTGAGTGCATCCCGTCTCTCGCCTTTTCCGGGTCGCGACAATGCTGGGTTGTGTGGGGCCATTGGGTTGGAGGTGGTCATGCTGCGGATGCTGCGACCTCTGCGCTCTTTGTGATGGAGGCTCGCCAGCGTCAACTTCGCTCTCTTCCAAGTCCGGGCTACCAATGAAGGATGGAGGTGAAGGAAGAGGACGGAAGCGTCGGGGCAGCGCAAGAAGGCCTACCTGCATATTGAGCCTTCTGCCCAAGAACGGCAAGAGCACCAACCGGCTGACCACCAACCTTTTCTCACAGCGTCGCTATCCCTGCCCTCCTCGTCGCGGGCGCCAACGCTTACAGGCTGTACAACGAGCACTGGGAGCACGAGGCTCACAAGCCCCCGAGGGAGGAGCGCCCCGAGTACCCCTACCAGAACCTCCGCATGAAGAACTTCTTCTGGGGTGACGGTGACAAGGTGAGTCTCCAATTTTTGGCCAACTTCTATCGTTGCTTTTCTCGTGGTCTCAGGTGTGGTGGATGAGAAGGATGGGGACTAGACGTGGGAGAAGTTGCAGATCTATAGGAGATGACGGCTTGAGGAGCATAAAGATCTTATTTATTGCTTGGCGCAGGACAGAGACAGCGAAGAAGACACAGCTAACGTTAATCCTCGCAGACCCTCTTCTGGAACGACAAGGTCAACTACCACAAGAAGGACGAGTAAACTTGAGGATGGAAGGTTACTCCAGCTCTTGACGGGAGGAGAAGGCGGATAGTCTAAGGACCAGCATCATCTGCATTGTAAATAGGGCCAATGAGGAAGGGCTTGACAAATCCGACGCAAAGGGACCGATGCGGGTGAGACGTGCGACATATCTGTAATACCATGCGATTTTCAGCAAGTGCTCGCAGTGATGCCAACGGATTGCAAGAGTCCGTTCGGCACATGCAAATGGCTATCCGTTTCTATTCCCAACTGCCCATCTCCCGCCCTCAATCCTCGCGGATGACAACCTTCACAAACCCCTGACCACCCAACTGCTCTCCCGCACGTCTCACATCTCACCAACCCCTCAGCCCATCGTCTCCGCCATCCCGCTCTCCGTCTCCAGCACGCTCTTGTACCTGTGAATATACGTAACCGCCGCATCCACCGCCGCGTCGCTACCATGCCCACCACCACCACTGCCCCCCTCCCCCGCTCTCAGCTTCTCCAACAGCGCGCGTTTAGCTAGAGTCTCGCATTCACCACGGATGTCCTCGATGTTTGCAAAGGCTGTTGGAGGAGGAGCGTAGAAGAGCGCGTCAGCCACTAATTTTTCGCAGTCTTACCAGGCGGGGTGGGGTGGAAGAGTCCGGGGAATGGGGGGTGGGGCAACGTACATTGTCTCGCTTTATCGAGGAAGACCTCTGCTTCGCCGATCTTGGGGTGGTTGCGGGCGGCGTCGGCGCCGCCTTCTTCGCCGGCGATGCCGATGCAGGCGTCTGCTTGGGTCATGTAGAGTTTTGCGCAGAGGGATTCGTCGCCGCCTTCGAGGGCCTGTGGGGTGGTGTCAGCGTGTCCGTGCATTCTCAGGGCTTGTCTGTGGTCAGAGTTCGGCGAAGACATCGTCACGGGTATGGTTGGAAGCAAGAGACTGGAGAGTGAAAGGGTATGGAAGATGGGCGAGTGAACAAGTGGGAGGGATCACGCACCTGTGGAATGACCGCATCCCCCAACTTAGCTGCAGCCCTCCACTCGCCCAACTCCACCAAAACCGTCTGCACCACGCCCAGCGCTTCCCACAGCGCCGGCCATAGCCTTGCCCGGTGCGCCGCGCTCGCCGCCCTCATCGCTATGCTGAAGCCCTTCTCGGGGATGCCCGTCTTGGCGAACAGCGAAGCTTTGAGAATGAGCAGGTGGATGCGCTGGTACACGTCCGCATCCTCGGCTCTGAGGTCAGCGGCTAGGTCTTCTATGCAGGTGAAGGCGTCGGAGAAGGAGCCTTGACGGGTGAGGGCGTCGATTTCGAGGATGGAGAGCTGGTAGAGGACTTCAGGGTCGGTGGAGCGGAAGGAACGGAGAGCTTGGAGGAGGTGAGTTGAGGCAGCGAAATCGGCTCTGTGGGTTGCAGATATCGTTAGTGGGTCTCAATTCAGGGGAAGCACTTTTAAGCCATGAGTGGGAGGATCTCAAGCAGAAATCCGAGATCGTCTGGATGATCGCCAGACTCTGCTGAGAAGGTGGGAAAACTCGAAGCATTCAGGTCGGTAAAAAGAGAGTGCAGTCAAGAAATCTTACCTTCTTAAGGCTCTCTTAGCTTTCAGTAAAGTCGAGTAGTTGCTGACGTATTGATGGAATTTGAGTGTACGATGATCTGCCGCGTCCACGGATTCTAGCATCTCAAACGCCTCCGCGTACTGCCCAGCTTGTGATCTCTGCAATAGCGTTAATCTTCTTGAAACCTTGGACTTGGTAGAGTGTCTCACGATAAAAGCACTATGACAGCTTGAGCGGAGAATCTCCTCAGTGGGACAGACATTGCCGTAGCACACGCGAAGAATATCGCCTACTACGTCAGAGAGATGCGTTACTCCTGGGTCGAAGTATTAGCAGTTTCCCAACGACTAAGAGGAAGTTCATGATTCTCACCTAGACGTCCGTAGAGCGAAGCCAGCATTAGCATCTGGGAGCCAATGTTGCTTCTTATGTTATGCACCACGTTCAAGTGTGCAGACTGATAAACGTGCTCAAAAGCGCGTGGCACGCTCGAACCCTGTCTTAGAGTGAGAACCATTCCAAGCTTCACTGTGCTGTCAGACTTACGTTTGAAAGCAGCATTTTTGCTTCACTCAGAAGAGTCGAGCTTAATAAACTCCATGTCTTCGATTCCCTGGCTTTCGATTTCAGGAACGCCAGACCGTCACGCTCAGAACCCAACATTCCTCCGTAGCCAGACGCTCTGATCTGCTTTGGATGGGCTTTGGCAAGGTGGTTCAGCCAGCTCAGACTGAAATTCAGGCAGCTCATGTCCTGGTTCTCTCGAGCGGTAGCAATCGTCTCGTTTATGGCCGCGATGGCTTCGCTGAAGCAGCCAAAATCCGCCTGGAGAATGGCCATGTGAAGGAGAGCGTACTGGTAGTAGGTTTTGTCTCGGGTCTGCATGGTATAGTCGAAATACCGGTGGAGATTGTCGAAAGAGGACGTATAGTCGCCCGCTCTCCACGCATCGAAGAACCTACGTCCAGTCAGCCAACGCCCCCCACGTATCCACCTCATCGACATTTGAGCACCAACTTCACAAAATACGCAAGGCTAGGCACCGTACTCGTCAGCCCCAGCATCTTGCGCAGCCGATCCCGCATCTCATCCGGCACCCGATTCCCAAACTCTGCAACACCGTCAGCGCAGCCCTCGAACCAACTAACCAAGGAGCACAGCACAGCACTCCACTCACTCTGCAACCGATCAATCTGAAACGCCAGCAACCTCTCCACCTCATCCATACTCGCCAGCCCCTCCTCCCCCCCCACCTCCTCCACCCCCGCATACGCAACCCTCCACACCCCATCCGCCCTCCCCTTCCCCAACTCCTCCAAATTAGCATCGAACATCGGTGGCTCCCCGCTACTCCTCCCCCTCCTCCGCCGCGACCACCACCCCGCCGTCGGCAACTTGTACTTCACGAACGCGAGCCAGAGCTTACTGGCGTCGTGGAACTGCAGGCGGGCGAACTCCAGCTGCGCGCGGCGGACGAAAATGCCCAGGGGCGAGGTCCGCGAGAGACGAACCTTCCTTTGGTGGTGCTGGTCCTCTGGCGGCTGCTGCTGCTGCTCGTCGGCGAGGCGCGGGTGGGCTAGGAGGGCGGTGAGGTTGTCGAAGAATTCGTGGAGAGCGTCTAGGGAGTCGATGGCCCAGAGGTTGGTTAGGAACGCGTCGTAGAGGGAGTCTCCCTCTTCTTGTTGTTGTTGTTGTTGTTGTTGTTGTTGTTGTTGTTCTTCTTGTTCACCTCCGGTTGTGTTGGAGGAGGGAGACGAGGAGCTGTGGGGAGCTAGGACTTTTTCGAAGTCCGAAAGGGTGAGGAGGATGCATTGGTCTGCGGGTTTGGGGGCGTTGCTGCTGCCGCCGCCGCCGCCGCCGCTGCTGCTGGGTGCTGCTGCGTCGGCGGGCGAGGAGATGAGGTGGGAGGTGAGGAAGGACAGGATGGGAATGGTGGCGCTGGAGGGGACGGAGGAGGATTCGCAGTAGAGGCTGGCGAGGACCAGGAAGCTGATCTTTTGCGGGTTCAGATATCGCGCCATGGCCGCGGCGGGGAGGCGCTGGGCTCCAGGTTCCGGCGGCTTTGTTTTTCTTCAGGGGAATTGGAGCGCGGCGCGTATCAATGCATCAGGCTGCTTTTGAATAGTCTGTATTATCCGCCTGGGGGGTGGGTCGCCGCGCGGATTGGATGCTCCAGATATGTCGCGGACGGTGTTTTGTCGCGGCGGGCAGGCGGCGCGCGAGCGGACGGAGCTTGCACGGAAACAACGCGGCGCAGCGTGTTCGACAACCAGCGCAAAAAACCGCCATTCGTTGGCGCATTGGTATCTACATGAGCTACAGACGTTCAATGAGAGAATCCTGACGATTTCTCCAGCTCCTCATGACCCGTGAGTTTTACAGTTGTGTGGCCGTGCATATTTTGAATGCACCTGTCGACCATTCCCGGCCTGCCCTTGCACGATTACTCCCTCTCCAATGCTATCCGCTGTGCGCCAAAAGCCCACCTGGCAAACTACTACAATGATTTCAGGAGCCTTCGTACTCTCTGGCCCTCAAGTCTCCCGCGTCGGCTCCTTCGAAATCTCCTCTACGCGAGCGTCCTCTGCTGCCTCGCGCTCGCTCAATGCATTCGTGGCCCATATCTTGGCGATGCACAGCTCGTACGGGCCAGGCACTCGATCCGTCAAGCTGATGCCTACACTCTTGACCCTCTGCCTCATCATCTCCCGCTGCGGCTCGACCGGTATGCCGTGGTTCGTGCGCACGAACTCGCTCCACTTTATCAGCACCGTCTCCCACTCTCCGGGCTTGCGCGCATAGAGGCGGTGTTGATGCAGATCCGTCGGCACCACCGACTCGGTCTGCACGTTCACGAAGTACTTGCGGCCATCCGACTTGACGCGCAGAGCCAGGTACTTGTACGGGTCTACGTCGAACAGCGACTTGCCGAAGACGGTCGGCGGGCGGTCGAGTGTGCGCCAGCCGGAGAAGCCGGTGCGCTGGACATGCGGCATGTTCTGGGGCAGCTCGATGGAGATGTTCCCGTGGAAGCGGGCGTGGGGTGGCGAGGCGGCGGCGGCGGGCACGAAGTCGAGGTAGACGTCGGAGAAGCCGCCGATGTCCTCGTCGGACATGCGCTTGCAGAGGCCAATGGACGAGGGATCGGAAAAGGTGACGAGAGGCAGCGGGGGCGCGCCTTTGATGGTCTCGAGCTTGAGGGCTGCAGCACGGGGGCGTTAGCAGGCGCGGGCGCGTGGCGGCGGCGAGGCGGAGGCATGCCTGTGTTGGAGCGGCGGCGCAACTCGTCGAGACTGCGCTTCCAGAAGCCTGGCGCGCTCAGCACAGACGTGGGCCGCATGGCTGGGGCAGCGGAGCGCGGTGCGCTGGGGAGAACGCGGTGTTTCGAGCGGAGGGGCAGGGCCGGCAGCGGAGCTCTGGTGCTCGTCGATGTCGGCGCGGCTGCTGCATGACGACAGGGATCCCGGGCGCTCGGGTCTTGCCGCAGGAATTTCTGAGCCGGCGTCACGAACTTTCAGCGCGACCTCTTCTCGCCGTCTTCCCGCGCCCCGCTGCCCTCGCAACCGCCTTCTTCTCGTCCGTGTCCGAGCCTCCTGTGCGTGCGCAGCCCTGTCGCGACATCCACCGGCACACGCCCCGCAGCGCGGTCGACAGTCCCCGCGCCACCGCCCGCTTTTCATCTCGCAGCACCGCGACCACGCCGTCCTCATCGTATATGACCCTCGAATCCGCCCACGAGAACCGACGCCTTGGAGCGGCGCGGGCCGCCATCGAGCAGAGCCCATTGCCGCAGCCGCGTGAGACCGGAGAGCCTCTGCTGCCGCGCGATCCCAATGGCCAGCTCGTAGCAGCGAAGGCGTCGCCCTTCGCCAAGTCATGGGCGCATTTCGTCGCTGGAGCGTACGTTCTGCCCGCAGGCCCTTCGTGTTCGAGTACTCATCTTGCTCTCTCGCAGGCTGGGCGGCACAGCTGCTGCAACGCTGACCGCGCCGTTCGACGTCCTCAAAACGCGACTGCAGTCCGACTACTACCACCAGCAAATCCTAGCCTCCCGCGCGGCTCGCGGCGTGCCTCCCCCGTCGTCAATGTCCTTCACGCGCAGCGCCCTGCTCCACTTCCGTGAAACGTTTCAGATCCTCTTCGCCATCCCGCGTACCGAGGGTTGGCGAGCGCTGTTCAAAGGATTGGGCCCCAACCTGATTGGCGTCGTTCCCGCACGCGCAATCAACTTCTACACGTACGGCAACGGCAAGCGTCTGATCAGCACATATTTCAACGATGGGCGAGAATCCGCCTGGGTCCACCTTTGCGCCGCCGCTTGCGCAGGAGTTGTCACAGGCACCGCAACGAACCCCATCTGGCTGGTGAAGACGAGATTGCAGCTGGACAAGTCCAATGCAAAGGCCAAGGGCGGCAGGCAATACAAGAACGCTTTGGACTGCACCATGCAGACAGTCCGGCTGGAGGGCATCCGCGGACTCTACAAGGGTCTTACTGCAAGCTACCTGGGTGTGTCGGAAAGCACGATGCAGTGGGTGCTGTACGAGCAGATGAAGCTTGGATTGGCGAAGCGGCAGGAAAGATTGGAGGCGTCTGGTCGCGATCCTACCGTTTGGGACAAGACGGTACAGTGGACCGGCGGAGTTGGTGCCGCTGGTTTTGCAAAGTTCATTGCAACTATTTTGACGTATCCCCACGAGGTAAGTCATGCCACCATCACAAAATCGCGTCGATCTGGCAGCTAACGCGAGAGCAGGTTGTGCGGACTCGTCTGCGGTTAGCACCCATGGAAAACGGTCAGGCCAAATACACCGGCCTTGTCCAATGCTTCCGGCTGGTTGCCAAGGAGGAAGGTCTGCTCGGTCTGTACGGCGGCCTGACGCCTCATCTCCTGCGGGTTGTTCCCAGCGCCGCCATAATGTTCGGTACATACGAAGGGGTGCTCAAGCTCCTGGGCGCCACGTCCCACGTATGAGGACACCCATCACTTGAGCCACGTCAGAACGGCGTCTTTGTTCGTGTAATTTTACTACGATAGGGCATCACCCGTGAAGAGGGTACATTGGGCGGCGTTTATGTGGGATGTTGATGTTTAGGGCTCTTGCTCCGCTCTGGTGTATTGGGAAGACACGGTCATGGCGCTTTCACGCGTAAATAGGGTGTGCAGCAGTCACGTTCCGCTGCGTTGGGCGGCGGGCGATGTGTTGAGGGATGGAGTCGACTACTGTATTGTACGAGATCAAGTCAGTGTGACATAGACGATTCGGGTGTGCGGCCTGTGGCTGGATAGCGTCACGTGACGCTTTCTGTCAACGGCAGCGCATCAAATGAATGCCTGGCACCGACGACAATGAGGAGAGCGCGTCTCTGGTTGGCTGGAAAAGTTGCAATGTCCAATAGCCCGGTCTGCATGATAACGAGACTCGGCTGCTTTGCACCGTTTACGGAAAAAAAGTTTTCTCCTGCAAGCAAGCTAAGTCGAAGCGTTCTTGCGATAAACATTCCACCGGGAAAAAGCTCGGGTGATCCGCGTGCAGCGACACGGCGTGTTTGCCTGGCTACGTCTTGCGCCTTCGACCAGCCACGTCCGCGTGCAACGAGAAACGCAGCACCTTCCCGTTTGCCCGTCCGTATGTCTGCCTCCGCGCTCCTATAGCTCACCAGGGCTCCCTCGTCGTGAGCTGGCCGACTGACCTCCCAACTCTGGTCACAGATCCCGGTTACTTAAGCGGCGAAAAAAAAGGTTGCCATAGCCGAAGAATTTCCTTCACGCTCCAGCACCAACAATCATTCTGACTCAACAACGTCTGTCAGCAGCTTGACCTTCTATTGACATCGACGAAGACCAAAGACTGAGAGCAAGGCAAAATGTCTTCGACGGACCCGGCTACTACGGCGGTAGTCTCGACCAACCTAGAGGACCACGGCTTCAAGCTGCTGGCGCGCGGCAAGGTTCGCGATGTGTACGAGATCGATGAGAAGACGCTGCTGTTTGTGGCGACGGACCGCATCAGTGCTTACGATGTGATCATGAAGAATGTGCGTATCTTTTTTGTTCTCACATCTCTGATCAATCCTTGAATGGGCTGCCATAATCTTTTCCTTATTTCACGGCCACGGCTCGATTTCCAAAGTCTTGATTCTGGGTATTTTCCAGTTCTTTCATCCTGTCATGCAATGCTTCAATGAAGTTCTCTGGGCTCTCATATTACTCTCTCTCTCTCATATCCCTTCATCATATTCCTATCGTCCAAAGCTCCTCCAAGTCAGCAATTCCTCCTCGTCTCTTCTTCGCATCCCCACAACTTCTCTTCTTCTACATCACCACCCCCTCCAACCACCAATCCCATTTCCCCCAACCCCTCCCCCCTCCTCTCTCACCCACCAACTAACCACACTCCCCCCCAACAGGGCATCCCCCAAAAAGGCGCCCTCCTCACCTCCCTCAGCACCTACTGGTTCACGCACCTCCCCACCCTCATCCCCACCCTCCAAACCCACTTCCTCACCTCCACCCTCCCCCCCACCATCCCCTCCAATCTCTCCACCCTCCTCGCCCCGCGCAGCATGTCCGTCCGCCGCCTCCACATCTTCCCCATCGAAGCCATCGTCCGCGGCTACATCACCGGCTCCGCCTGGAAGGAGTACGTCGAGCGGGGGACGGTGCACGGGGAGGCGGCGCCGGCGGGGCTGCGGGAGAGCGAGAAGTTGCCGGTGCCGATTTATACGCCGAGTACGAAGGCGGAGGTGGGGGGGAAGGATGAGAATATTTCGAGGGAGAGGGGTAAGTTTTGGTTCACCCTGCCTGCCACCCCCCCCCCCCCCCCCCCCCCGCGATGTTGATGCTGATATGTTTTTTTTTTTGCATAGCCGCCGAGATCGTCGGCGACGCCTTCGCCACCCGCATCGAAGCCCTCTCCCTCCAACTCTACGCAGCCGCCGCCGCACACGCCCTCAAAGCCGGCATCATCATCGCGGACACCAAGTTCGAGTTCGGCTACGATCCGGCTGATCCGGAGAAGACGGTTGTGCTGGTCGACGAGGTGCTGACGCCGGATAGCAGTCGGTTCTGGCCGGCGGATGGGTATGAGGTGGGGAGGGGCCAGGATAGCTTTGATAAGCAGTATTTGAGGGATTGGTTGACGGAGAAGGGGTTGAAGGGGATGGAGGGGGTGGAGATGCCGGAGGAGGTGGTGGGGAGGACGAGGGAGAAGTATGTTGAGGCGTTTGAGAGGTTGACGGGGGGGAAGTGGGAGGCTTGAGGGGTGTGGGTGGTTTTGAGGACGACGGTTTCTTGATGGTTCCTACCTGCAAGGATTTCTTACGCTGTTGAATTCTTGGTGATCGTGTCGAGAGAGTAAAATGTGAAGGGACTTTTTGGCAAACAACAGCAACTTCGCATGGAATGCTCGACTTGGCCTTTGTTCCTTCTAAGCATCTACGTCTCATCTATGATGCTGCTTAGACTCTAATGCCATGGCCCCTTCTTCATCTCCTCTAGCACTACTCCACTCCATTCCTCCTCCACACCGTCTCCACTCTCATGCAACACCTCAACTCCACTTTCCCCTTCCCCTTCCACCCCAAACATCTCCACTATCTTACTCCTCACAAGCACCACATTCCCTTTTCCTCTCCACTACGTAAAACAGACCATTCTCCAACCAGGGAAGAGAAGCCCTAGAAGAACCTCCCATCCTTCGTCGTCTCCGCCTCCACCCTCACCACACTTCCATACCCCTCACCATCCCTCCCCAACGCCGCACCCGCATTCACACTGCTCCTCTCCCCATCGCCACCAACCACCGCCGGCGCCGGCCTATCAAACGCATCGAACCTCGTCCCCCGCACCCTCGCCACGATCCACTGCGCACCGACCCTAACCGCCAACGCGCCCACGCCCCACAACAACGCACCCACGGGCGCGGCCACGAAGGCGCCAAACGCGCTCCAGTCGTCGCCGTAGAGCCCGTTCTCCAGGAGCAGCAGGTTGGCGCCGTCCTTGGCGTTGCCGTAGTAGACGGTGCCGAAGAGGAAGACGGTGAAGATGCCGCCGAGGCCGCCGACGACGACCTCGAAGCCGCGCCACCAGTAGCACCGGTCGATCAGGCCGACGACGAGGACGGGGACGAGCGAGGCCGAGACGAGGTCCGAGATGAGGTAGACCTGGAGGACCGAGGGGGAGCGCAGGGCGACGACGACGACGGGGACCATGGCGATGATGACGATGGCGCGGATCTGCCAGAGCGGGAGCCGGTTGCGGAAGAGGTCGTTGGAGCCCGTCGAAACCATGGCGGATTGGAACGAGTCGAAGGCCGAGGTGCTGAGGGCGATGACCATGACGAGAACGATGCCGATGACCCAGGTGGGAAGTTGGGAGAGGAGGAGGAAGAAGGCGATGCTGCCTTCTTGGGGCGGGTTGCCGGGCCAGGCGCCCGACCAGGCGGCGAGGAGACCCGTGCAGCCGACCAGGGTGCAGATGATGGTTACGGCGATGGCAGCGATGGTGGTGCCGATGACGAGGTCGCGGTCGGTGCGGGAGGCGAAGGTGCGGAGCCAGAAACCGGAAATGAAGAAGTCGTTGGTGAGGATTGCCACGGGGAGGATGTAGATGAGTTGCCAGCCAAGGAGGTTGGAGTTGAGGAGGCCGGACTCGTCGATTAGGCTGCGGTCGATGTGCGTTTCGGCGCCGACGGTGATGACGCCGATGATGATCAGGCCAAGGACCATGACGCCCTGGATGTTGTCGGTCACGAAGGAAACCTTGAAGCCACCAATTGCTGGTTGGAGTCAGTGGGGATTCCGAGAGAAACCATCAAAATGGAGAGAGCTGAGAAAGACATACATGTGTAGATAGTCGTGACAACGCATTCTACAATGACTGCCGGGAGACCGTCAAGACCGGTCAGAGCAGTGATAATCTGCTGGAGTGCAGACAGCTCGGCAACCATATACAGGAACAACGTGATGAGTCTGTCGCAATAGTCAGCTCAATCTCTGCCTCGAAGCCTCCTCTTGTGACGGTCTTCAGTTTCTTGTTGGAAACTCACGTCATCAAACTGAGAAACAGCGCGGCAACGACGCCGTACCGCTGCCTCGTCCATTCAGTGAGTACGAAGCCCTCCGGACATTTGCGTCTGATGATCGGACCCAGCCATCCGAAAATCAAGAGCGGCAGACCAGACGCCAGCGAATACACGACGAGGCCCTGCACGCCACTAATGGTCGCAATCTCCGGGTACGTAAAGAGGATACCAGAACCGAGAGCTGTTCAAAAGCAAAAAAAAACGAGCCTACGTCAGCTGAATGAACGACGGGATAAGAGAGGGAAAAGAAAGGGAAGGGGGGTTATCAGCGGCAGCACATTCCTCACGCAAGTATTATCTTGATCGAGTATTTACGGTACATCTCAGCTTCGTCGTTGCGGAGGGCTGGGACATCTCCTTTCTTGGGCCAAACTCAGTTTGGTTTGTCAAGGAAGGGTGAATATCACAGTTCGCTCTGCTCGACTCGGCGCCCGTAGTGAAGCCGCACAGGGGATTCTCCAGCTGGGTTCCCTTCACATCATCATATCCTTACCGTGGGTGGGCTCACGGCGTGCTCGCCGCCGATGGCCAGCTGTCGAAGTCAGATGCAGCAGAAATTGCTTGAAAAGACGTAGAAGAGAAGTTTCAGGCCTCGACGCGGCCATCAGTTCCAGCAAACACCCATATGATGATGTGAAGAGAAGCGACCAGCGGATTTGCCACTGCGAAGAATCGATCGTAATACGAACCTGGCCAGAATCTGTCCTCTTGGATAATCCAAATTCCGTGGATGGCAGTCTTTCAGCGCGACACTGTACCTCGAGATAATCCGGGATTTGCCATGGTTTTCTTGCGCGTGGAATGCATTTTTGCTGCCGCTGGCAGGGATGCAGCAGGAATCGGATGCAGAACGCATCTGCTCGCCGGTGCATCACTCACCCGAAGCTATGAAGTTCAGGGCGAGTGGTATCGCTGCAGATCGGAGGAGTTAGTGGCATACACCAAGGAAAGCGGGTCCGAGTTAAATGAGGAAGCCGCCCAGCCAGTCGGCCGGGGTTTCTGGGTCGAAGGAAAAGAGAAAAAAGCGCGGGTTGCGTCTGTAAATTCTGACCCTTCTGTGTCCGATTGCTGGACAGGTAGTCCGTCTTGGACTGATGGCGGAGCTTCCATGCCACGAAGCAACCGGAAATTCTGCGGAAAAGCTCAAGACGTCAGACAAGCCCAGGCCACAAGAGTACCCGCCGCATGGCGACGCAACGCTTACAGGAAAGCTCCGTAGGTAAGGTAGATGACGGCGTTGGACGCCTGGAAGGACGGGACGCCCATGTTCGGCAGAACTAAGGCACCGCTGCTCTCGAGCCGGAAGAAGAATGCGACGAGGGCTGCTGGATGCAGTGGCGTGCAGGCGGGAAAGAGGAGCGGAGGAGTGCTTTTGTCGACGCCCGTCCGCGCTGCGGTGAGATTTTATTTGGCCGCTTCCCGTCCACGCGATCTCGCGCCACCCGAGCGCCTTCCCTAGCCCGCTTTCGGCAACAAGTCCGTCCATCCTCCTCTCGCGCAGTATGCGCGTGATATCGTGTCTTGGGTCTCTTTACTTCGGCGCTTGTGTTCTTTTGTTTGGAATAACGTTGACAATATTGTGTAGACCTTCTGAATCAGCCACTCGCATAGGCCCGTATGTAGTGCGACAGCTACACGTATGTACTTACATTGCTTTTCAACGACGAGTCACGCCAGACCACGCCTTCATGCGTCAATAGCTTGTGCAATCGACTAATGGTATGTATCGTTACATTACGTCGTCACCATGTCGGATCCAGAGGCCTTCTTTCAATTTTTTTTGGTTTTTAGCTATTCTTTACGTATTTGATCAGCAACAAGAACCAGAAGTATTACCCTCCACTTGCGCCACGCATCCTGAACATCATCTATGCAGTAATGAACCAAATTACCCGCCTGCATCTGCCATCCCGCATGTCAAACGCTTCCCGCTAAAAAGCAAGCAACCTTTAGCGTCTGCGCAGTGTTGGTGCTTCCCGTCCTGCGCAAGCGCCTGACATGGAATCAACGCCGCAAGCGCCAACATGCGGAGCAGCATCCGGAATGGTGCATCAGAGTCGCTGTTGTTGCGTCGAATAACAGATTTGAAGCAAGTGTTTGAACCAGAAGAAGCAGTCGTCGAGTCGAAAAACAGAATTGGAGCAGCAGAAAAAGGCAGAGGCCGCAGTTGCTAAGTCGAACGTAAGAGTTCGACGTAGAATCAACAGTGCAAACTGTCGAGATGCAGGCCAGCATCCTAAGTGATGCACCAAAGTTGCTGCTGCCACACCGAGGAGTATTCTCGAACGCAGAGGTCGCAATTGTCGAGTTGGGGAACAGAGTTGGAGCAAGAGAAAGTCGAAGTCGCAGTTGTCGAGTCGAAAAACAGGTTGAAGCAAGAGGAGAAAGTAGAGTCCGCAATCGTTAGAAGGCAGACTTGCAGAAAGAGTCGACAAGTCAGAAAGTAAAGTGACTTAAAATGCACCTTTTCGACGCGAAGAGCCAGGAGGTTTTCATCGGAACAGTTGTCAGGTTGTGACGTTTCGAAACATCCTAACAAGCTGAAGTGGAAGCTGTGCTGAGCAATCGTATAGCAACATTGACGTATCGTAAAGCGACGGTTGCGCAGTACAGCGTGACGCAGTGGAAACTTCTTACGAGCGCATGTAGAAACGCTGGTCATCCAGGTTGTTGTTGGCAGGAATGGTCTGGACGGCAGGGGCGTAGACGCTGTTGTAGGACGAGTTCGAGACAGGAGTACCGAACGGGACATTGTACGGGTTCATGGCATTGCCAACCTGTGGCTGACCATAGCTGTTGTTGTGACCGTTGATGTAGGCAGTACCGTGCTGCTGGATGCCATTTGCATAGACACCGTGAGAGTCACGGAGCAGGAGCGGAGTACGGGCGTCCTTGAGCTCAGCAGTGGGAGCAGGGTTGGCGTTGTTCTCCATGTGCCTAACTGTAGGGGCGCTGGGGACGTAACCATGCATGCCGTAATTGTGCATAGGGGTGCTGTACGCGTTAGGGACGTATCCGTGCGTGCTGTGGCCGTTCATGGAGGTGTTGTACGCGTTCGGAACGTATCCGTGCATGCCTTGACCGTTCATGGTGTTGTTGTTGTACCTGTTAAAGGCGCATCCGTGCATGTTGTCGCTGTCCCTGGGCCTGTACCTCTTATGGACGACGGGGTTGGAGACATAGGTGTGCGTGCTGGGACCGTTGACCATGTAGTTGTAGGCATACCCGTTCGAGACACCGCTGCGGGTATTCGCTCCTGGAATGAAAGACATCGGACCATACCTGTGGCCGTGTCCGTAGTAGTGAGTGAAGGTATTGTAAGCAAACTCCACACGAACAAGCTCGCCAGTAGTCAAGCGCAATTTCCCGTGCTGAATCTATTTAGCATTGCAAAGGCATCCAAATGAGGAAGGAAAGGGGAAAGCATACCGTAGCGTAGGCAGCGCGCCAAGCAGCCTCGCGGTAGTGAAAGCGGACGCAGGCGTAACTAGAGAACTCTATGACATGTTAGATACGGCAGGCTTCAAATCAGTCACAGGATAACTTGCTTTCTCCGGGCTTGTTGTGGCGGATCTTAAGATCGATCCAGGTGATCTCCCGGCCCTGTCCGCCGAAGACGCGGTACAGTTCAGCTTTGGAGACCGCAGCAGGGAGACCTCCAACATAGAGCACTTTCGGATCATTCTTCCGCGGATCGAAGTTTGGAGTTGTACCATTGGGCTCCACACGGTACGAGTTCGGAGCGAAGACAGAACCGCAGTGGTGGCAGCTTCGATCCTTGCTTGGGCCGAACGATTCTACGTGGTAGATTTCGTCACCGCGATGGATCTTTGACAAGTCAGTACAATTGAACTCTCCATACAAGCTGAGGACAACTTACCACGATGGCGTCCACAGAGTCCTGGTAGTACTTGAACCGACAGCAGTAGCCGAGCGCCAGTCCGTATCTCTCGACCTCGGTCTCAGTCGGGGCCCAGACCTTGTCAAGCTCACCCTGGTCGTTAAGCAGCATGTAAACCTCATTCTCAGTGGGCATCACTCCATCGCGACGAGAGACGTAAACGCAACCTACGCAGGTATTAGAGTTGAGGTCAAGGGATACATATAGTAAGGGAAAATCGGGTACTCACGTGGCGCCTTTGCACGCTCAATGCGGCACTTGCGTCCCAGGATCTCGGAACCAGTAGCATTCTCCAGGGCAGTAAGTGCAGTCTTGTTGTCGTGGTACTGGATAAAGGCGATTGGCATGTTACCGTCCCGCTTCAGCTTGATGTAGCACGTGCCGAACTGGTAGAATATCTCAACGAGGGCGTCGTAGATCTGTGCGTCGGTCTGGCCATTCGGAAGGCTGTTCGAACGAGTTAGCGGCTGATTGAATAGAATAAGAAGAGGTTTCTCACTTAGCAACGAAGATGCAGGCATCAGGCGACAAGCGTCCCTGGGCGTTCTCGGCAGTAATGCCGTCCGGAGTCACAGCATTGCTGGGTTGAGACGAAGGAGCAAAGACGTCGGCCTCGTGGTTGCTGCCCCTGACGAAGGGTAGGGTGTCTATAGTGAAAGTTAGCTCGGAAGAGATGGTAATTGGTTGACAGATGTTACCATTGTTGTCACTGCCTGAGGACTCGTTGTCAATCATCGTCTGCAAGCTGGCCGGCTCTGAGTGAGCGGACTTCAAGGCGATACGCTGCATTCCCTGATGATGGCTCTTCTTGCTGTTCTGGATGTTCATGTACTCGGGAAGGAACTTCTCCTCCTCGCCGTCGAGGTACTCTTGGGAGCGAGCAACCTCATCAACGTCTTCCATCTGGATCTCGAAGTCATAGACAGGCTTGGCATGAGAACGCGAAATGGGCGATCCCGTAGAAGTGCTGTGATAGCGACGATGGCTAGCGCTGCCAGGGTGTCCTATAGAAGTCGTTAGTAAACGGAAAAGTTGAGCCATACATCTGGACAGGTCGAGAGGTGAAGTGACAGTGACCCAGAGTGACGTCAATGTAAGCAAGACTCAATGAGAGCCAGTGTAAAGCAAATGCCACGCTGGTCTCACTGGAGCGGAGGGGTTTTGAGTGAGGAAACGTCTTGAGAACTTACCATCAGTCGGCGGCGAAGAAAGCGAGGCCGGATCGCTGATGTTGTCGATGCTTGAGACCCGTCTGAGAGGGCTGGAAGGACAGGACGGAGGAGACTCGTCACCAGACACCCTGCCAGGCGTCGAGGCGCTACGCTGATGCATGGTCGCAGGCGCCGTAGGCACCGGAGGAGGAGTGACCGGATCCATGGTAGGAAGCGAACTACTCCAAGATAGACGTATAGCCTGAGGCATTGCGGCGTCAGCAGGCGCTGTACGAAGAAGACGCGGTGCACGAGATGCGATGAGTCTTGACGGAGGGTGAGGACGTACCAAGTAGTAGAGAAGCCTTCAGCGAAGATGCCGTGCAATGCGCAAGACGGGTTGCGGAGGGACAGCAGCACGCAGCGTGAAGACCTGACCGTAGCCTATAGCGAGTCTGCGAGAGGCGCGAGCGAGAGACGTCCAGTCGCAAGAGAGAGTGTGGGAGGCCGTGGTGGTGGAAGAAAGGTGGAGGGGGGGAGGGTGTAGAGGATTTAAATGTTGGAGCGGCGGTGCGCGTCAACGACGCGACCTCACTTCGCAATGCAAACGAGCAACCTCACCTACGTTCAACTCACCGAGGTGAGACTCCATGCGGTCTTCCCGCGATCGCGGTGCGCCGCTGCGTGAGAACATCCTCTTCAGAAGACGGGCTTCCCAAACTCGCCGACGAAGTGCCTGCGAGCGCTACCAGCAGTGGGCACCGCCGGTTAGGGGCAATCGTACGCTATGCTGAGGGTGCTTCGGGTCTAATTCGTGGTTCAGCATTGGAGCCAGCGGGTTCCCGTTGCGTACCAAGAGGGGCTTCGTAGAGCGCGGGCTTTGTGACCTATCAGGAGAAATGGGAATTTCATTACAGCGTACAAACGTCTGCACCATCTATGTATACAAATAGACCATTGGAACTTCTGTTCTCATTGTCTTAGCCTTGGTTCATGAGTTCTGCAGGGCACTGATCGGCACTTACCAGCCTACGTCCCGTCCGTCACGTTCCGCATCCCACTACGGCGCCGCGTCAAATTACGCCCGCTTGTTCTTCTGACCCGCCTTCGCCTGGCTCTGCGCCTTTCCAAAGAGGCCCAAGAAGTACGCACTCCTAATGGCGAAGAGCGCAAGGGTCACTCCAATATTGCCCCAAGTAACTGCGTTCCAGCTGAGCACATTCAGGGTTCCGTGCAATCCCAGACCCCACGCAGTGATGAGCACGTGGCCGATATCTCCGAGCCACAGAGCCGCCAGATATGCGTTCACGGTTGGAAGATCCAGCGTAGTGTTGAGGATGAAGACTCCAAGAAAGCCCAGCAGAAGGTAGGCATTTCCAAGCTGGAGGGCCAAGATGTGCTCGGTTGGAGAAAGCACGTGGGCCTCAGCTTCGGCTTTGCTTGCCGCTAGTTGAGAAGCTGCAAAGAACTGCGGCGAAAGCAAAGGGCCAAGAAACCCGGCGACGCTACACACGCATCAGAAGAGACTGTGGAAAGAAGAAGAGAAGGTCAACCAACAGCGAGATAGGCTCAAAGATTGTGAACACGAAGCGTGGGAAAGGAGGAAGAGATGATGCCATTGTGGAATTGCGCTTGGATTTGTCAGATGTGATAGCGAGACGAAGAAGGCTACGGAGCAATGATCAGCGAGGTTCAAGCAAGAAACCGCCAGTCTCAGGGTGCATTGCTCTGCTGCACATCTGGGAACTCCACCGGAGACCGCTTACCGAATAGCGGATAGAGCGGAAGAGGATAAGCGTGTTGATATAGGAGACAGACCGTTGTCGAAGGCTGAGTTATAGGAGTGTCAGCAAGGATGTGCTACCTGGTAGCGCCTGCCCTACTTTCGGTGTCCCCCGGCTTTCCGTATGTCTCTTTACTTGGCTACTCAATGAGGAAAGTACCAGAGTAGAAACGATGTCCAGATGCGGGGATGGGAGAGTATGTACAAACGAATTCCAGCCGCACTGCACACGACGAGGTAGGGACGAGAAATCTTTTCGGGCAAAACAATTCTACAAGCCCGAAAAGATCCTACAGCTGTGTGGGCACTCGTCCTCGGATGCACGCTGGTTCACCGCCGGAGATCAGATCATACCATGGCTCCGGAGGATCCGCGCTTGCGATCACATCTACCAAACAAGGGCCGCGGAAGAAGCGGGCCAGGTCACTACTAAAACGAAGACTTACGGAGGATCGGGTGTGCGGGAAGAGGTGTGTAGGATTATATTAATTGCGTTGCGCGCGTGCGGGCGATGTCGCGTGGAGTCGTACGGCGATGCGTTGGCTGGGCGCCTGGCGATGTGTGACAGCAGCCAAGATGTGAAAAGAAGAGACAGCGGCACTCAATCCGCGACTGCGTGGGCGCGTCAGCAGAGCACGGCCGGCAGCGGCAGGGCCAGCTGCAAGGCGGGGGGCACGGAGCCGGGCATGTGGACACCTACGTCGGCGTGGGAGGGCGAGCGCAGCGTGACGCGTGGAAACTGGAAGAAGCGGACGACGGCGACGGCTGCCACGCAACGGCGCTCTCTCTATCCCACGCCCCGGCGGCGGCGGGTTCGGCGGCGGCGGCTGGCGGCGGCGCGTGCGTTCTTGCCGGGATAGATCGCCTTTGCTGCCCCTCATTATTGCCTGAGCGCGAAGACGCACCGCAACCACCACTTCTGCTTGCTGCCTGCCTGCTGCCTCGCCGCTGACCGACCAGCCGTCAATTCTGCCTCCGCGTCCTCCCTCCCCGCCACCACGCCCGCCGCTCCTGCACGCTCACTACAGACACGAGCTCCTGCCAGCCGCCGCGACCCACTCGACCCTCGACCGCCGATCCCGTCACACGAGAGCTCTGACATACACGGGCGTCGGCGAGCCCTTCCGAACTGCGCCTCGCGCCGCGACAACCACAACACCAACAACCGCGCAGCTGCGAGTCTCGTTTGCTGGAGCCCTCTCTGCGCGCAAACACGCATAGCTCGGAGCCTTCCAGGCCCTGCCAGCCTCGGCGTCTACGAAAAAACCGCGCATACCGAACGCACGCAGCCTCCATCCTTCTCTCCCCGGCCCCCCCGAACGATCCACCAACCTGGCTACCACCGGCGTGAGGAAGCTACCCGCCGCAATGCAGTCGCTCCCCGACTCCCGCGCCCAGACCTACGAGGAGCTGTACGGCCCTCCCGAGAACTTCCTCGAGATCGAGGTACGTACAGTAATACATCCACACCGCCGAAACCCCAGTACCCCCCTCCCCCCCAACCCCTCCTCCAAGGGACCCCGCCAATCCTCCTCCCCACAAAAAAACCCCAACTAACGCATATTCTCCACCCAACCCAGGTCCGCAACCCGCAAACCCACGGCACAGGAAGGGGCATGTACACGACGTACGAAATCAGCATGAAGACCAACATCCCGGCCTTCAAGCTGAAGCAGTCGTCGGTGCGCCGGCGGTACTCGGACTTCGAGGCGTTCCGCGACATCCTCGAGCGCGAGAGCGCGCGCGTCACCATCCCCCCGCTGCCGGGCAAGGTCTTCACCAACCGCTTCTCCGACGACGTCATCGAGCACCGCCGCGAGGGCCTGCAGCGCTTCCTGCAGATTGTCGTCGGCCACCCGCTGCTGCAGACTGGGAGCAAGGTTCTGGCTGCTTTTGTGCAAGGTGAGTGGGGCACTGATTGGTAGACTTGGGGGAGGGGGTGGGAAAATGAGACTGCCGGACTCTCGGGCCAGAATTAGTTTGGAGCATAAGCTGACGTGGGGAACGCACTTCTTAGATCCGAACTGGGACCGCAACCAATGGTGAAAAACCTGGAGGTCCGGAAATGAGATTGTAAAGAAAAACTTGTGGGAATGAGACTGGGGGGCGTGTTTGCGACTAAGTCTGTTGAAATATTTTGGGAGAGGGGAAGAGAAACATGAGCGAGCTTGCATCAAGGCCCACGAAAGCTTGACATAGATACCCTTTTGCTGTCAATCTACCTTGGATTTCCATTTACATGTGATAGTCCCTTGCAAATGTTGCCCAAAAAAGCTTAGCACACCAAGCATCCACCCCATTTCTCACACTGAGTGCATGTTTGGATCTTTGGTAGTGTTTTTTGAGATGTCGTTTTCCATTGCTAGTATTATGCTTTCCATTACAGCAAACAATTTGTTTATATAATGCCTGACTCCGGCGACTCCTATAGTAGCTCATCTCAGTCCATAACCGAGCACTTGACAAAAAACACCTTTTCCCTTAGAATGCCAGCCGGAGCAGTACTGATTGTTGACAATAAAAAGGAGAGAAAACAAGGAAAACAAAGACATGATTTTCGATGGCCGGATTATTGAGAGGTACGGAAGCCGAGAAAGGGAGAGCAGTGCTTTCAGCGGTGTATGGAGCTGACGAGCCATTGGGCGAACAGGCGGGATATAAGATGGAGACAATGCCTAAAAATTCCAAAGCTAAGGGCACCCTGAGGCGAATGGTCTTATTCGAGGTCGTAACGGCGTTTCCTAAAGATATAATGCGGACATCGTGCGAGGAGTGTGGGCTGAAGACTATTTGAGCTGCGCCAAAAACAACCGGGAGAGGATATGATAAACGGCGGGGAAGATAAACGGCGGGGAAACAAGCAAGCTAATGCTTTGAAGGATGATGGGCAAAGCAGGCGGTCATTCGCTGGACTTCGTTAAGGATGCTATGCAACGACAACTCGAAAGGCTGAGCAAGCGCAGCTGCTGTTCTAATTTGATCGAGCAGGACTTGGAACTGCGATGTCGACCGAGAACGGGTTGCGAGGGGGGCAAGGTTGCGCACTATTGAGAGGTGGACTTGTGGCGTGCTCGACTAGCGGACGAGTATTCAGTGTCCGGCGTCCATTCTTCAGGTTGAAAGTCGGGATTCAAGAAGTGTGCAGTGTTGTAGTGTGAGCTGCAGTGAATTAGCGCACACGCCTGTCAATTGCAAAGCAAGGGAACTTACTTCTTGAAAATTGACGTCTGGAAAGTGGGCGAATGAGACGGACCCGAAGCAAAGTCTTGCTTCAACTCGTATGCAGATGGTCTGAATGGGCCACCGCGCTCGACTTTGGCGGGTGCGTTCATGGTCAATCCAACTGGCGCGTCGAGAGAGACGCTAGGCGCTACGTAGTCCTGGCTAGCATGTGAGACTGGCAGCGGCGAATACAGCTGGGGAGCAGGTTGTGGTGGTGGTTGAGCTGGGGTAGGCGAGAAGCCAAAGGGATCAGACATGTAGGTGGGCTGGCCCAGAGCAGGAGCAAAGCTTGAAGCTCCCATGCCGGGAATATAAGCTAGTACGTCAGAGAACTCCCTGTTCATATGCACATAATCCTCGGAAAAGTGGGGCGCCAGATTGACGGCGACCTGGGTGGGCATAGGAGGAGCCATTGTGGGCGGGACTTCCTCTGCCTTGTACAGAATATCATAATGACCCCTGGGGAGAAGTCAGAACACCACGCGGCTCGAGGCGCAAGGATCTTGGTTGCTTACGGTCGGTAGAGCAGTCTCACGGTGGGGGCTGTATCTATAATATGTAGACCGTCGTGGGTTGTTGCATCGAAGCGGTACATATCACCCTCGTCACCAGCGCTGCGGTCCAGATACAGAACTTCCAGGGCGAAGCCAGCAGGTTTGAGCAGGACCTGGAAGAGGGCGGTGAGGGTTACATGCTCAATCTCGCAATTGCTGGCCTCGACAGATGTCCGGCAGTAGGCCTGCAGGTCCTGGCCCAGAAGGAACGGCTCAAAGTCCTGGGGATGGGTCTGGATCCAGGCGCTCGTCAACAGCTGCGAGGGTTGAGGTTAGCTTCCGTCGCACACACGGCGTCATGTGAACAATCACCTTGAGGTGGGTGATGATGCCCATGGCCATCATCTCGGTGTTGAACGTCTCCATGAGCGGTGCCTCGTCCGAGGAGGGGGTGGCGGACAGTTTACGGAGCATGCCGAGGGTCTCGTCGGCGAAGTCCTCGTACATGTCCTGCTGGAAGCCGATTTGGTTGAGGAGGTTGGCGAGAGAGCGGAGGCGGCTCTGCTCCTCGAGGAACTTGTTGCGGTCACCTATGCGCTGCAGGCCCTCGAAGTAGCCAAAGGCCACGGCTGTGCGTCACGTCAGCGCGGGCGTGGAGCGGCCGGGACAGCAGTGCATACCTCTCCACCCGCAGTGTCCATCGCCGCGACACGTTCGGTAGTGGGAATACTTGTAGGGCAGGTTCTGGCACGAGTTCAGCGGCGGGCACGGCGGCAGCAGCGCGGCGGAAACGCACCTGGGTCTTCGCGCGATAGACGGGGTCGCCGTTGGCGTACTCGGTGGTGATGGCGGCGGTGGATTGTCTTGGCCCGACGAGCGGGCCCTGCGGACAGTCAGCTCTGCACGGCAGCGCGGCGCGGCGGGCCTGGGGCGGGGGGAGGACTCACGGAGGCCTCGGGCTGGTACTCGTTGGACAGCTTCTGCAGCTGGGCAAGCTCGTCGTCGGAGGCCATGGGGTAGCTCATCCTTGCGGCTGGCGGGCGCGGAGGCAGTGGTGTTGGGTTGTAGCCGGCGGGAAGCTCCGCGGTGCGATGGGGGAGCTGGAAGGACCTGTACGACAGCGCCGACACGGACGCAAGGGCCGGGTCATGGAAGGGCTGCGCAGGGTAGTGGTGGAAGTTGGGCGAGAGGATGGGTTGTCGGTTCATGGCCGCGTCGGGGGCAGCGCGGCAGCAGCGGCGGCGATCAGGCACGCGTCACGATGGTGTTGAGCGCCGACAGGCAGGCAGGACTTGGGGACAGGAGACTGCACGGCGGCGGCGCGGGAGTGCTGGGTCACCCACGAGCGGCCATGGAGGAATGGCAGCGGCGGTCGGTTTTAGTATGCGCAGAGACCCGCGGCCGTGGTTGCAGCAGCGACGTCCTCCTGTGATACCCAGAGCTTTTGCCAGGGGCACTGCCAATATATCAAGGGAACGCTGAGCTGGTGGGGAAGGGGCTTGCGACTGCTATCGACTATGCTGCCAGGTACCAAAGCGCGCTGCAACACATTCACGCAGACGGTTTGAAACGGCGAGCCTCCGTCGCACTGCGATGGCCGGCCCAGCATTGAAGAACCCTCATCGAGCGCGGCCGCCGCTAGCAGCGCCTCATGCACGGCGAGCGATGCGGTAAGCCCGGTGAGACAGGCTGCGAGCGGGATAGTGACGACGCACAGAAATGTGTGCTCTCGTGAAGCGGACGGCAGCGCGTAGCTCCCGCAACACGCCATGCGGCGGGCGGCCACCAGCGCCAGCGGGAGCGGCACCGCAAGCACAGCGCGCGACGCAGCGGCGCCAGCGCGCGCGGGTGAAGATGGGGCCGGCCAAAAAATGAGCTGTAACATCGCGCCTGCGCTGGGCGTGCAGAGCGCGCGGCCCAATGATTCGCCCGGCGCGGTGGAGCGGCGGCCAAGGCGAGTGGCCGCCTGCGCGCGCTGCACGCCGCAGCATTATAACCAGCGCGGCCCCGGACTCGCACAGCGGGCGCCCCGAGGCGATCGGTCGCCCTCAAGCAGCACAGCGCGCGCGAGACACGGGGCCAGAGCCCGGTTCGAGGTCATCGCGAGTCTCCACCGCGCGCACGGTGGCGGCCAGCCTCTCCGCAGCCTCGGGACCCTTGGCTGCGTGCGACCCTCAGCCTGCAGGTTACGCGCTGCGCCCGCGACGCCCGCACAGCAAGTCCGCCCGATCTTGCAGGCCGCCTCACACGAATGCTCCAGCCAAAAGGAACGCGCTCGCTACGCGCCCGAGGAAAAAGGAACGCCCCGTGTCTACTGCCCGCGCCCGCAGGTTTCAGCCTTTCAGGTAGAAGCAACTTCCATGACCGCATCGCCAGAAGACGCGGTTTCACGCGCCAGCCAGGTCCCGTCCACCGGCCCCCTCGCACAAGGGCTTGCAAGCCACCGCTGCAAGTCATTACCTCAACCCAGCGCCCGGCAGTCGTCCCGAGAAACCCTTGCCCTTCGTCCCGCGGCCGAGCTTCGCGCTGGGTCCATGGCGCCCTCCCAGATCCGATAGGCCTTGTGCTCCCGCGCCCGCCTGGAACTGCGAAGCTTCTTCCGACCGGAACCCGTCGCCCTCGTTCAGCACCGTCGCCCACAGCGACCCTATCGCCGCCGTCCATTCCTGCATCGCATGCACCCGATCCCTGTCCGTGCTACTCTCGATCTCCACCGTGCCGTTCTGTTGGTTGATCTTCCCGCGCAGCTTCTTATCCACGATAAGGAAGCCCACTATGTCTTGCACTTCTGGTAGCGAGATCTTGAGCTGCTTCGAGATGAAACCCAGCGTGAACCGCGTGTACGGCGCGACGAGCTTCAGCACCGCCTTGGTGCGCATGTTACGCGTCACTTCGTCGATGTTTTCGGCAATGAACGGGTCAGCAAGGAGCTCCTTGTTGTTCTGCAGGATCTTCTCGTAGCCGTGGATGTCGTCCCTCTGGTACGCATCCACCAGGTCCGTCATGGCTGCAATGCGCGGGTCGTTCTTGTACGGCTTGGTCTCCTGCGAGTCGAACGGGTTGATGTCCGACCCCATCAGCATGGTCGTCAGAACCAGGTACTTGAGCACCTGGATCCGCTGCAGTGACCCGGCCTCGTCATAGTTGCGGAAGCTCTCGAAGAAGTCGCTCTGTGCCTCCTTCCAATTCTCTGTTTCATAGTCAGCTGCAGTCTAGCCATCAACGCTTACGTGAGGTCGTACCTTCGCTCATGTGCATCTTGCCACCGCATTCACGGATGATTCCCATAATCTTCGGGTGCGGAACTGCTGAGCGCACCTTCAGCGCACGTTGATACAACGCCTGCACACGCGCGTCAGAAATCTGTCTCGAATGGCATAAAACTCTCGCGTCAGACCAACCTTGAGTCTCTTGTTGTTCCTCGTCTCGGCGTACATAAGAATCTCGAGCGAATACACCTCCAACGAGTATGTTCCCTTGCTAGGGTCGTCCGAGCCGTCCTCCCTCTGACATGCCTTGTGAAGCTCCCGTAACTTCTCCGTCAGCTGACGGTAGTCTTTGCGCTCCAGCCAAAGCTTGGCCAGCTTAATGTTGGTCTTCAGCCACAGCCGTTCGTTGTTGGTGCTCTGGAACGACTCGAGCGTGAGCGCGTAGAACTTCTCCATGCAACGGTAGGCCTCGTCGTCCTCGGCTGCCTTCTCGATGAAATCCAACATGTTGTTGATCGACTTCTCCGAATAGTTGCGTGTCACGGCGGACTTGACGTAGGTAAGCAGCTCCTTGTAGTGCTCCACGGCCTATGCTGTGGTGCTCAGTAAGTTGCAGACGTGCACAGATAGTCAGGTTGACCAACCTGAGCATATCTACCCAATTTAAATTCCAACTTGATCGCCTGCTTCAAACCTTTGAAGCCCCTTCAATAGATTAGCTTAGGTTCGATTTAGCGGCACATCGCAGAGAAAGCCCACCAATCGCCCTTCTCCTCTTCCAACGCGGGGACGCCGAGGAATTCCTCAATGGCATCCTCAGGGTTGTCGACCTTCATTTGCTTGGCACCATAGTACTTGTTTTCGATGTCGACATCGCCGGTCTGCTCGTCGTCGTCATCTTCGTACTCGAAGTCATAGCTAGAGAGCGATCAGCGGCAATCCTAGACAACTGTGGTGGGGCAAACTCACTCTTCTTGCTCCGACTCTTGCATGAAATCATCGTCGGACGACATGGCGGTGACTTGCTGGGGCTACGGGAGCAGCTGTGGACGGAGCTATTGCAGGCTTGTGCCGCGGATATGAGGACGTGGAAGCAGCACGAATGGCGACAAGGTGGAAGGTGTGGGTGTGGGTTGGGGTGCGGATGCCTTGGAGGTGATCTGGGAGCTCCTATCGATAAGGCTGCCAAGCCGCTAGTGCGGAGCCCCGACGTTTCCTTGCCAGCCTTCTTTGGTTTCTGCCCGGCCGTTGCGGGAAACATCACCACCACCGCGCGCAGGCACGCCACCCTGCACCCGCGACACGTTCTCGCCCGCACGAACACGTCTGTAGCTACCTTCGCGGAGCTCATACCGACCTTACCTTTCGCACGACTCCGACCGCTGCCACCGACACCCCGCAATCTGCCCGCTGCCACGAATTTGCCCCCCAATTTCACGTCAACCGGCCTTCGTCCTCCGACTCTAGTCACAACAATATCGCCAAAATGGGAGGAGACCTCAACTTGAAGAAGAGCTGGCATCCGCTCTTGATGAGCAACCAGCGACGAGTATGGGGTAAGTGTCCATTCACATTATTAGGTATGCGTGATGCTGACTCTTTGTAGAGGAAGAGAAAAAGGCGCTCGAAGAGCGCAAGCGTATCGATCAGATGATGAAGGAGCGCGCAGAGGAGAGAGCCATCCAGGAGCTACAGGAAATGCAGGAGGCCGCAGGCGGCAAGAAGAGGCTAAACCGAGTGGACTGGATGTATTCTGGGCCCTCCAGCGGGCAGGTTGGTACGACGGAAGAAATGGAGGGCTATCTCCTTGGCAAGGTACGCTCTACTCTGCAACGTCACAGGGTACGATTACTGACAATACCGTAGCGCCGGATCGACAACCTCATCAAGAACGACGAGACTAAGAAACTCGAGAAGAATGCTAGTCAGGAGTCATTCATGGCTGTTCAACCAAACGCGAACAACGCTCGCGACTCTGCAGCTAAAGTGCGCGAAGATCCTATGGCGGCCATTAAGAGACAGGAGCAGGCTGCCTTGGAGGCGATGATGAACGACCCCGTGCGTCGTCGCGCACTTCTTAAGGAGGCAGGGGGATCATCGGAGAATGATCGGAAGCACCGAAAGCACCGTCATAGGGACGACGAGAGCAGCCACCGCAGCAAACGCCGCAGGCGAGACGACGACGACGACGAGAGACGACACAGCCACCGGTCACGCCACCATCGCGCGTCTTCTCGGTCTCGTTCAAGATCACGCTCTCCCCACAAAAGAAGCCGCCGGGACGACGATTATGAACGTCGCCGAGATGAGGACTATGACAGGAAGCGGAACTCTTACCGGGGTCGTGATGCGTCGAGATCCCGCTCTCCCTACAGCCGCCAGAACAGACGTGACGGCCGTACGGATCGCGACTCTTCTTCCCGAAGCAAGCACTATCGCTCGAAAGCAGCTGCATCTCGCTCACCATCTCCCGACCGTCGCAGGATTCCGCCGCCCAGAAGCCAGCAGCAACGGTCCGCTTCACCAAAGCCAACCACGGATGAGGCAGAAGAGCGTGCCAGAAAGCTGGCAGCGATGCAGTCGAGTGCTTCTCAGCTTGAGGACGATCGCAAGAAAAGACTAGCAGCGCTTGCAGCGAAAGAAGAGGAGGAGCGCCTAGCAGACGACAAGAAGCGCTCGGAGCGGGGCAGATTCGTGTCGGGCTTGCATCGCCAAGCGCAGGAGAACATTGACCTGGGCGAACGATTGAAGAGATCCCGAGGGGGTCTAGAGAAGCTGGACGCTTTCTGAAAGCGGAGATTGGAGAGGATTACGGATTACATGGCTTGGGAATCTGCCAGGGCAGTGACGGCGTTTAGGGCCCTATCGGGACATGATTGACGGTCGGTTGAGGCATTGAGCCTAGAAGAGACCAGTTTAGGCATGGTATTTGTATTCAACGGCGCGAAGGAAAGCAGGCTCGGGGTTGCCTTTAGCGAGGCGCGACATCATGGCGCCACGACACAGCTGAGCTGAACACACGTAATAGACAGCGTAGATAGCCTGGGCCGAGGAAAGCACTAGGCGGCATCTCGCAAGAGGATGCGAATGACCTCAGCTGATGGGTCCTTGGCAGTGAACAGCGAGGCGCGGCGCGAACGTAAGCTGTGCGGCGGGCGGCTGGCCTTGTGCTCTATTGGCGATTGGCGGCGGACATCCTGGCTGTGCTTGCACGGAGAGCCGTCGGCTACAGTGGGAAGCCCCATCGCCGCTAATTTAGGCGTTCGGGCGAATCTCTAATCGATCTCCATCATACACCTACCTCCAGCTGCACCGCGCTCGCCTTTGCGTCCTCCCGCCAACCCCCCCAAATCTTGACGCCGTCGTCGCGCACTTCCCACGCTTCACCAGCCGGTTATGAGGCCTGCCGACGCATAACGCCCCCTCCCCACGACCGCCGCCGCTTCGCATCGCCCCGACTCCGACACGACCACCGCTTCGCATCCCCACGTCCGTTCGTGCGCGCATCGCATGCCCCAGTGACGACGCCGCGCCTCCGTCTCCGTCTCCGTCTCCGTCCCTCCGCCATCGTCCGCCCCTTCCACACTCCTGACCATGCCTCTCTGCGGCGGCACCAAGACGGTGCAGCGGAAGCTCGTGCTTCTGTACGTATGCCCGGGATTGGATACGATTTGTGCTGGGGCCGAAAGCTGGGCGGCGCGGACTAGAAGCGTGCTGACAGCGGGATTTGCAGAGGCGACGGCGCATGCGGGAAGACATCGCTCCTGAACGTCTTTACAAGAGGGTGAGGTCGCGGTCCTTGAAACTGCTTCGTCAATTTGTCTGGCCGGTCTCGGTGCGGATGCTAATCGACGCGTACTCACACAGGTACTTCCCAACGGTATAGTGAGTCTCAGCCGCTACAACTGCCCGCGCAAAGGAGCCCGAGTTGACACCTGTTTCTCCACAAAGCGAGCCGACTGTCTTTGGTGAGTGCTCCTGTGATCTCTCACGACGCTTTCGCGCAACCGCTGACCTTTCTTCAACTCGCAGAGAACTACGTGCATGGTAATAATTTGCTATCCTCCATCGTGCGCACGGAAACGTCTTTCTGACGAGGCCCCAACAGACATTTTCATCGACAACGTCCATGTTGAACTCAGTCTTTGGGACACGGCTGGCCAGGAAGAATTTGACCGGCTGCGCTCGTTATCCTATGACGACACCCACACTATCATGCTCTGCTTCAGCGTACGGCCCTCTTCGCGTGCTATTTCCGACTGGTGATCTTTAACACCTGCATAATGTAGGTCGACTCGCCCGACTCGCTAGAAAACGTCGAGACCAAATGGGTGGGAGAAATCGCGGATAACTGCCCCGGCGTGAAGCTCGTGCTCGTGGCACTGAAGTGCGATCTCCGGGAAACCGATGCCGATGACGAGGAAGGACAGCAAGGCGAGAAGCCGGCACTCATTAACTACGACCAGGGACTCAAGGTCGCAGAGAAGATACGCGCTCTGAGATATCTTGGTATGTGCCACTTCTCGTGCCAGCAGTCTTTGGGACACTGCTTGGTTCGAGTTCCTCTTATTTTTTTTTTCACTATTGCCACAGAACTTGGAATACTCAAGCCGCAGAAGTCAAATTTTGCTGACAACTCTACAGAATGTTCCGCGATGAAGAACAGGGGCGTCAACGAGGCCTTCACTGAGGCAGCGAGAGTAGCTCTGACCGTCAAGAACGCAAAGGATAATGACAAGAAGTGCGTTGTCATGTAGTTGAGAAGGCCTATAAGACTTTCACAGGCGCCTGGGGGGATATTTCTTTTCCTATTCGATTACTTCCCCGGCAGATACCTTAGCGTCAGCCATAGGAGTTGGAGGCGTACTCGGCTACTACATGACGCTGATCTTCGCATCTGCGTCACACTTCTCGATTGGGTTTGGGTGGAGATTGTGTTCTACTTATCTTTCCGCGCCTTGAGCTTTGTAGATGGGCAAAAAACCAACGTGCATTCCAATTGTTGGTATTCTTTCTCTTCGACCTCCTATTCGTTTGTCATTGCTTTGCTTCGCTGTACGCCGAGTACCCCTTTTTTGTCGCGAGATTGCTGTTTGAATATTGTAAGTAAATTAGTCCGGAGTGTAGCAAAGGATCGTACAGAGGGTCGAGTTCAAGTTTCAAGCTTATTTCAAATTATCGAACACCGGCCGTCTGTCGATGCGGAAATTCCAAATAATTCGCTGTTTAAAGTTCTACCAGCAGTGCTTCAGGCAGGGGAAATCTGGTTGGAAGATCCGCACCGATCCAGACGCAGTCAATTCGAAGCTTGCCGCCACAATTGGCGCGGCCCCGGCCCGGGTGGCTATATACCGCGCCGCTGCATCGTCACCTCCGTCAAAAGAAACTTGGGAATCCAGAATTTTTGAATTTTTCAGGACTGAAGCATGACGTCCCTAAGTAAACAGCGCCAGAGCCATGCCCATACTGTGACCACCCCAGCAGCCACCACTCCCTTCACCCCGTTCACCTCCTTAGATCGTGGTCTCGTACGGAATGGGGGTGATGGTCTCGGGGATGTTGTCCTTCAGGCTGACGGTCCTGGCGTCCCTGGGCATGGCGGGTTGCCTCTTGAGCTGGACGCTCTTGCCCTCGGCCTTGGCGACCTTCCTCTTGGCGGCGTTCTCCTTGACACGGGTGAGGAACTCGTCACGGGAGCGCGAGTGCCTGACGTGCTCGATGCGGACGTTGATGCGCTTCTCGATGTAGCGGTTGCCGACCTGCTTGTAGAGGATGACGCCGACCGAGGACTTGGTCACGTTGTAGATGACGCCGGTCTTGCCGTGGTAGACCTTGTAGGGCATGCTGCAGCAATTGTCAGACTGGATGTGCGCGACGACTTTCACATTTTCGCGGGCTGGACTGACCCCTTCTGGACGGCACCGTTCGCGACAACGTCCACGATGTCACCGACCCTGCATCCTGTTAGAAAACATGGCGCATAGCGAGGCGGTCCGGCGAAGCAGCTCACTTGTAGGTCTTGAGGTAGGTGGACAGGGCGATAGCGCCGTGGTTCTTGAAGCCGCGGCTGAAGGCATATCTGGTGCCAGCGCGGAGACCTGCGGAGTGACCCATTGCGACGGTGGTGTAGCTGGCGGCGGAGTCAGTGGAGGCAGCGGCGGCGCGAGTGACAGCGAGAGCGTGCACGTACGGAGGAGAGTCGGTAGGTCGAGTTGTGTTGCTGGCGTCGCCGTCGTCTCGTTAGAAGCGCGGGCGGCGGAGTCGTGATGGTCAAAATCATCAGTGGCCGCCGTCGGCTAAACTGGTTTCGCCGACAAGCGAACCCACACCCGGGCGAAAAGCACCAACACCGCGACCCTCGTCTCCCGCCCTCACGACAACGACGACGACCACCGCCTCTCCGACCCCCAACTCCGACGAGACGCAGCCATGGCCCCCAGGAGTTACTCCAAGACCTACAAGGTCCCGCGCCGTCCGTTCGAGTCCGCTCGTCTGTACGTCTCCATCTCTCGCGGCCACTGAGCAGGGCTTGCCCTCCGCTCATGTCGTCGGGACCCGTTGATTAATTGGCTGGGTAGGGACTCTGAACTGAAGATTGTCGGCGAGTATGGTCTGCGCAACAAGCGCGAGGTCTGGCGCGTCATGCTCACCCTCTCTAAGATCCGTCGTGCTGCCCGGTACGTGCGCCACGCAAGAAAAAAGTTCGACTCCGCCCAAAACTCCAGCTGACACCAGGGCCCTACAGTCAGCTTCTCACTCTCGACGAGAAGGACCCCAAGCGTCTCTTCGAGGGCAATGCCCTTATTCGCCGTCTCGTCCGCGTCGGTGTCCTTGACGAGTCCCGCATGAAGCTCGATTACGTCTTGGCCCTCAAGGTCGAGGACTTCTTGGAGCGCCGTCTCCAGACCTGCGTCTACAAGCTTGGTCTCGCCAAGTCCATCCACCACGCCCGTGTTCTGATCAAGCAGAGGCACATCCGGTAAGCGCCCGCAACACTTTGCGCAATGCAGTAGCGTCGCATTAGTTCTGACATTGAGTCACAGCGTCGGCAAGCAGATCGTCAACGTTCCCTCTTTCGTCGTCCGTCTCGACTCCCAGAAGCACATTGACTTCGCCCTCACCTCGCCCTTCGGCGGTGGCCGCCCCGGCCGTGTCAGGAGAAAGAAGGCCAAGGCTGCGGAGAAGGACGACGCTGGTGAGGAGGAGGACGAGGAGTAAATTCCTCGAAAATCATGATGGCGGTTCGGTCGAGGATTGGGTTCGGTTTCTGAAATTGGGGCATGGGCTTCTTCTGCTCACTACCCGGCAGGAGGCATATCTCGAAAAAGTAGATATGGAAAATAAAAAAGGTGCCCCGGTTCTGTCGCGACCCTTTCCAATGGCTGGTTCTCCTGTGTCGGCAAAGCGCGCATATGTAAGCTGGAATGGAAAAGTTTATGGCAATGACAAGTTCGATCGCCTTGTCCGTCTACTATCTGTCTACGAGTGGGGCCGGAATCCACCGTATTTATGCTGCGTGCGCCAATTGTGTCCACCGCAAGTAACGGCATGCCCTGCCGATCTTAAGTCAGTCGACATTCCCGGTAGTACGTACAGAACCGTGCAGACTATAAGTCAAGAGCACGCAGACCAACGGCAGCGTATATGTGTAGACTTCAATACAGTTGGAAAAGTCCCTAAATTAGCTTTCCATTCGCGACATAACCGATAGCAAACGCGAGTACCGCGCCCAAGAAAACGCTTCTACTTCTTGGCATATGGGGGAAGATCTACAGCATCATATACACCTACACTTTCAAAATAAATCTACCACTTTGAAGAGCAAGCCAATCCAAAAGCTTTCGAAAACCAAGGCCCTTCTGTGGGCTGGGAGACGCGTACGCGACGCTCCACCACTTTCACTTCCTTATTCGGAAATGGCCCGGGCGTTGTGATGATCGATACCCCAGCATCTGGACTTCACTTTTTGTCCTCAAGCAAACTGGCATTCATTGGTCCGTGTGCATGATACATAGAGCAAACAATTCGGTGCAGAGTACTTCACGCTTGGCGCAGTACCCTCTCGTTCTTTGGCCGCCACATCCATGTACCTTTTTGCGAGGCGAAAAGAACCGTACATGAAAACCCAAGCGGGAGGACATCCAGAACAGACAGCCAAGAGTGTCTTCATATTGTTATCTTGCTTCTAAGTCAGCCCAAGTTCTGTTCCTATTGTTCCCCCTTAGTATTGTCCTTCTCGCTCCTTTGTATGTACGTCTCCCCCTTTCCAAAACTAACTATAGCCAGACCACCACAAAAGTCAGCCCCACTTACCATAGCATATTCCCACTGCCATTGCAACCTTTCACCAGATGCCCCCCCTCCCACCTTGGCACAATACTGGGACTCCTCAGCTGAAGCCAGACCCCCGGTCCTTTATGCCCCTCACAAAGCGACCTCAATCGAATCGTGCAACAATACTAGCCACACCTCACCTTCACCTTCTCTCTCATCCTTTCCCTATAAATGTGCTCCTCGTCCCGCCGTCTGTAGGACTTTTTTAATCACCAACAAGGTTCGTCACACTCACTTCGCTCAACACTTTCGTTTAACAAACCAACTCCACTTTCAAAATGGCTCAGATGATTTTCCTCGATCGCGGCAGGCCCACTGCCAAGAAGGATGGCTGCATTGTCATGTAAAGAGAAGCTACTCAACGACAAGATACCAAGCCGACCTCTGTAGGGAGGGGGTTTGAAAGGCGGGAAGAGAAACCAGGCACGAGGGAGTACGGAAATGGCAAAGCTCAGTTTAAAATAAAACCCCCGAAAAAAGGATGACGGGATACGTTGGCAGATAGGATGGCCATGCGGCTATGTGGTCTTCTGAGACAATTCAAATGACTATTCCTGAGTCCACCAAAGAGTGTTCTCGATGCGTGATGGGGAGTGACATGTTCTGGCTGAATGATACGACAAAAACTGAGTGCGAAAGCACATTGGAAGACCGAGATGAATGGCTGATATTAGTAGAGTGGACTTTTTTTCTTCTTCATCGTTTTCGTATGATACAGTGATCTTCTAGAGATCTCTCTTCGTTCCTATTCCCTCAACCTCTCGCATCATGCTAGCTTCCACACTTCTCCCTCCCCACAAAGCAGGACCGTATGACCGCTTAGTACTGGCTCGCAGCCTGCTGGCACGCCTTCAGCTGATCCAGGTACCAACCGCAGATGGTCAGCGAGCCCTGATTCTCGTCCATGCACTTCCTGAAGTTGTTGATGTCCTGCTCGCACACCTTGGGGCCGTAGTTCTGGCTGTTGTACGCGCTGTCGGCGGCGGCCGGGGTGTTGGAAGCCTGCTGCGACTCGGCCGGAGCGGAGGAGCCGCCGGAGAAGAAACCGCCGATGGCGTGGCCGATGGAGGAGCCGACGGCGACACCGCTGTGGAACACCGATGGTTAGCTTCCATGGCTTGCTCGCTCGCTCCTGTCTCTGACTCATGCGCTTTGCCTCTTGCGCTTTTCCTGGGCCGTTTGCGTCCGGATGGCTGGGTGTCGGCGCTGCTGCTGCGTCCGCCGTCGCAATCCTCCAAACCGCCCTTATTCCAGCCCCAGAAAGAAAGGGAAAAAACATCGAACGCCACCCAGCGACAGCGGCGACAGCAAGTGCCACCCAAGCGCAAAGCCCTCTCAATCCTTCCTCTTCGTCGTGGGATTGGGAACTCGGGACCAACTCACGCTGCGGTGCTGGCCATCTGGCCAAACAGACCGGGACCCTGCTGCTGGGGCGCGGCCTGCGCCGGCGGCGGAGCCTGGTGCTGCTGGGCGGGGGCAGGCGGGTGGGCGGCCGTGGAGGCAGGGCGCGCGTGCGGCTGCTGCGGGGGCGCGACGGTAGGCCTGGCGGGCGCTGGGGCGGGCGCGGAGCGGCGGGCGGGAGCGGAGCCACGGGATTGGCGAGGCATGGTGCTTGTTGTTGTTGATGCGGGAGGAGGGTTGATTGGATGGTGGGTGTGGGTGTGGGTGTGTTGGAGAGTAGAGGTTGGTAAGGTGGTAGTGGTAGGGTGGTTGTTGGGCCGAGGTTTTGGAGAGAAAGAGGTGGAAGCCGGTCGGTCGGTCGTTGGCAAATAATTTGGAGAAGTGGTCCCGGAAGGCCGAGATGCGTGACGCACGGATGCCCTTGTCGCCGCCGAGCTGCTGCGATCCGGACAGGGGAGCGCGCCGTGTCGAATCACGGGGCGCGGATTTGCACGCGCTGGCTGGCCGTCAGGCACCGCGCTCTTTGACGCTGTTGAACGGAGTGACGGGCATTTCAGACATGCTTCTTGCTCGAAGCGGCACTCTTGAGCAGGACAGGTCGGAGCAGCGTCGCTCGAATGACGTTTCAACAGATTTAAACGTATTGATCGTCCGGACTAGTGGTATACACGCAGATATGTCAAACGCCTCTCTCCATGTTTCCAAACGAAGTATTGGTACCCTTGTTCTTGCTTTATTTTTGTCCAGATTTCCAGGCGGACAGAGTTGTCGTTTCCATGCAACATTTAAAAATAAAGAAAAGACGCTCTTCCCAGGCGGATGCCCAGCCTCTCGCATGTGATGACTTCGACATGAATCATCTGCGGGGTCTCGGGTTCAGGCGGCTTCGCTTGCTTAACAGACCGAAAGAACCGATGCTACAGTTCGAGTGATTTACGGAGTCAAACGGCGAACTCAAGAGATATCAAGTCTCAATACCAAGTGAATGAATCGAGAAAGGTAGAGGAAGAGGATCGGTTCCAGAGCAGCTTCACTGGGGCAATGAGGCGGTGAAGTCCCTCGGCCGGAGCAGACGGTGGCCCTCCCACTTTCAACATGCAGCTTGGACGATCTGGACGCGGAGTCAAACAGACCCTGTACGCGGTCGGTCCGCAAAACATTCCAGCGGCAGGCATAGTAATGGTGTACATAGAGTCGGAGCATGCATCCAGACGCGGAGGCGCAGAAAGATGTGCGCTTGATTTGGACGGATGAATACTCCAAACTTGCATCTACGCAATCCTGTTAGCTGATGTCGGAATGCCCCGCGAACCGGCCTCGTAACGGCGCCCTGCCCTCAATTGCAGGTCAGACGAAGGTGTAACTAGGGAACAGCATCCATGGGTGCAGCGTCATGTGTGCAGTGTGGTGTATTGTCTGGTCGAGAAGCGAAACTTTGAATCAAAGACGGCCAGTAGTGATGTAATGTACTGTCTCCAACAGCTATGTTCCCCGCAATGTATTCCCGGTCATCCGTCTCAAAAGTGAGAGGTGGTCGCGCGCCGGGTCCGGGCGGCGCGGTCACGGGGTGGCGATTGTGCGCCTCCGGAGACGGATCTTGCGGCAGAAACGCCCGCGGTGGACAGCAATTGAGCGGCAACGAAGCGAGCAGAATGATTGAGAAGGCACGGCGGGAGTGCGCGCGCAGAGATGGTGCAGCGTCAAAGGCAGGCGGGCGTTGGAGGGCGCGCACGCCACGGCGCTAGCCCGAAGCGGGAAAGTTGGCGAGGACAATTCGCACCACTCTGTGGGTTTTAACAACCGACCGGCCGCCCTGCCTGCGCTCTTCTTCCCTCCGGAATCCCATCGACAATCACCTGCACCCGCTGCTTCCATTTCCCAAACGCCTCAGCGCCGACCAGCCACGGAAACAGCTATCCAGTGATCCTCGACAACAGTCAAGATGGTGAGCCTGACCCTCTCCACGCGCCCGCAAGAGGAGGAGGTGGCGAAATCGACCCGCTGCGAGAAGCACACGACCTCGACACGCCCCGCGACCGGCCACCACGACACGCGTTTGCTTCTGCCCCACGGGCACGACATTGGGCGGATAGGAGCCCTCGGGGCTGTTTTTGGCGATGCGACGCGGACGGCGACGGCAGCCCGATGCTGACTTTTTTTCCGCGCACAGGTTCTCGCCGTTGACCTCCTCAACCCCTCCCCGGCCGCCGAGGCCCGCAAGCACAAGCTCAAGGTTTGCATCCTGCACTCCCGCACGCGCTGAGCACAGGCTGACACGGCGGACAGACTCTCGTCCCGGGCCCCCGCTCCTTCTTCATGGACGTCAAGTGCCCCGGCTGCTTCACCATCACCACCGTCTTCTCGCACGCCCAGACCGTCGTCGTTTGCCAGGGCTGCTCGCAAGTCCTGTGCCAGCCCACCGGTGGCAAGGCCCGCCTGACCGAGGGCTGCTCTTTCCGGAGGAAGTAAACTGCTCGCCGAATCGAGCACCGGGGCGGCACGAGGCGTGGTGTGAAAAATCTATGGTGGTGGCGGTTGCTTCTCCAAGGGACACGAAATTCATGGCTTTTCAAAAATGGCGTGTTAGACATCACACGGGATCACCTTGCAGGATAGAAGAGGGAATCCATCCTGGTTGTCCAAATGCGAAGCAAGCCAACTGCTGTTGCAAAGCGGCTGAATTCGAACAAAATCGGGAGTTCCGGATATCTTGGCGACATGATTACGCTTTCTTCTCCGCGTGTGCTGTCGGTTCTGGCGCGTCCAAGCTCTCTCCTTCCCTGCTGTTTCCTCTCTGCTTTTGTGTATAACGCATGCTGGGAGGGGAGATGATGACATTCGCATGAGCCTCCGCTGCTTGGGGGGGCGAGGACCCGTTTGTTGCATCGAGGATACCTGCAACATGCTCGCGGTCTTGTAACTCAAGTTCTCAACCAAACCTTGGCGTGCTCAGCTCTGCTCGCGTGAACAGCGCGTGATGAATCATGGACGTGCAGCGAATGAGGCACCCGCCGGCCACCGGCGCCCACCGACCGCGCCCTGGCCGACGGCGTGCTCCAGTCCATCTCCGCCTCGAGCACCCCACAGCTAAACTCGTTGCAGCAAAATGCCAAAGGACCATAGGTCCCACCTGCTGCATCAGGCGGCGCCCGCCATCCTTTTCTCCACGTGCCCTCAGCGCTTATTTTTTCCGCAACCACGTACCCACGACCATAACTAAGTGTCTTTAAAGCACCTGCACTTCCCCGCGTGCAAGGCCCTTGCCAACCCCATCCCACCCTTCGCCCCGAGCTTGTGCCTCTTCCCTCATACCTGCACGCACCCCTCCCGTGCCGCGCAGCACCGCACGCACAGCCGCTACCCGTCGTGCATAACCTATCCCCGCAACCACTCGCACCCGTGCTACATCAACACCGAGTAACCTATCCACTATGCTTATCTCGACTGCACCCTCCACCGATGCCGACTGGAAGGCTCTGGCCGAGGAGACGCAGCGAAAGCTGGTGATCGAGGAGAGCAGCGGCAGCGACGTCGTGTCGAAGCTCACGTGCGAGACGCTGGCTAAGACGGTCGACCACACGCTGCTGAAGCTTGATGCGACGGAGGCGCAGATTGATGCGCTGTGCGAGGAGGCAAAGAAGGACAAGTTTGCTGTAAGTGATGTCTTTCTTTTTTTCTGTCGGTGCTGTTCTTCTGCGCAGAATACTCAAAAGGATTGATATGCTGGCTTTCTTGTCTGCGCCCGGTTCAAATCATTTTTCTTCGTATACTTCCAAGTCTACTTTTCTTTTCCAGCTGTTTCGTCCTGTGCTTGCATTGGTTCCTGCTGCCTCACAATCTCAGTATCTCCCATGCTTGGAAAAAGAGCTTGCTTTCTATATATTTAAGACAATAAAACACAGGAAGAACTCAGAACCGCAGATGTTCTGGGTCTTGCCCTGATTTTCCTCAAGACCAAGAACAAGGGCTAATATTTACGAACCCACAGACCGTCTGCGTTCGCCTGAACTGGGTACCCCGCGCCATCTCGAACCTCAAGGGCTCCGGCGTTGGCGTGGCATGCGTCGTCGGCTTCCACGAGGGCACCTACAACACCGAATCCAAGGTCAAGTAAGCCTTTCTCTCCCCAAAACGACCCCTAAAAGCCCCGAAAGAAACCAAAAAAAAAAGACAGCCAACTCACACGCCCCACCAGAGAAGCCCAAGCCGCCATCGCCGCCGGCGCCACCGAACTCGACATCGTCATCAACTACCCGCAACTCCTCGCCCACTCGTACACCACCATCTACACCGAGCTCGCCACCCTCCGCGCAACCGCCCCTCCCCCAACCACCCTCAAACTCATCCTCGAAACCAGCCAGCTCCAGCCCTCCGACGTCGTCGCCGCCACCGTTCTCGCCGCCTTCGCCGGCATCGAGTGCGTCAAGACGAGCACGGGCTTCAACGGGCGCGGCGCGTCGGTCGAGGACGTGCGGTTGATGGCTGCGACGATCAAGGCGGTGGGGAAGGGTGGGGATATGTTCGTGAAGGCGAGTGGTGGGGTGAGGGGGTTGGAGAGTGCGAGGAAGATGATTGGGGCGGGCGCGGGGAGGATTGGGACGAGTTCTGGGGTGGCGATTTTGAGGGAGGCGAGGGAGGTGGTGGGGGCGGATGGGATTGTGGGGGAGGGGAAGAAGGAGGTGGGTTCTGGCGGTTATTGAGTGGTGTTTGAGTTTCGACACTGGTTATGGAGGGCGTGAGGAGGCTGAATTGAGCCGGCTCATGTTTTGTCTGTAGAAATGAGAGTACGAAAGCTCAGGTAGTAAGATTAAATCACAAAGAAAATCATGATTGTATGTTATTCTCAAGGTTCGACAGTGATCTTTGATATTGGCATAATGTTTTCTTACAAGCTTTGGTCCCTTGGGTTCTCCTCCTTTGTGTGACTTGCAGTACTCTCTTCTAACCTAGGTCTGTGGTCCTAGAGAACACCAGACTAAGGCATCATTACTTTCAGCACGCATTGAAAGGAATATGCCAGTCCCTCGCACAGGACGTTATGGACGACCATAGGATCCTTGACGAATTCACTATCGTTCCTAAAATTGCAGGAGACGGTCTCACATCTCCCCGTCGTTCCTCAAAGGTCCCTTACAGACTTCGGCTGCAGTCACAGAATGGAGATCATTCTGAACGAAAGCTGCTCCACCGGTGATTTCCTTGGCCCAGTCTTCAGCATGGAAAGTTCGCTCTCTCCATCCTCTCCTCTCAGGATTGACTTTTCCTAATCGCCTTCCTCGCTCTCCCAATCTCAATCTCCAGCTCCCGCAACTCACTCGCCAGATCCACGACCTGAGGTATCGGGCCTTGGACCGCACGCACAAAACAATTCTGTGCATTTCGCAGAGCTGGCGGCACAAGAATACCGAACCAGCGTATGGGGTCGTCGGTCCTCGGCTTCCTGTCCTCCACGTCTTTCTCTTTCTTCACCTCATCTGCTTCCTCCTCCGTCTTCTTGTCCTCCTCGCCTTCTCCGAGTTCCGATGTGGACGCGTCCTTCGCCTTCTCGGATCTGGTCTCAGTTTCTTGATCGAGGTCGAGCCGTGCTACGGAGGCGGCGATGGTCTCCGAGGGGTCGTCATTTACGTCTGCTGCAGTGGAAGGAGATTTGACTTCGCTGCCGCTGCTTTGTTTCGCTCGAACATCATTCCGTGTGGTGTCGTCGGCGGCTTTAGTGGGCGGATCGACGAGGGCGACGGTTCTGCTGAGTTTGGAATCTTTCTCTTCGATGGTCCTGACGATATGCACATCAGCATGCCAGGTTGATATCCACGTAATAAAGGGCTCTGTCATACACTCGCCGCAGCGCTTGCATGCGTTCATCGTAGAAATCCTGACCGTAGCGAACGCGGTTCGAGGCGTTGAAGTTTGCTTGCGCGAGAGAGATGTAGCCCTGTCGGACGTAGCATTAGCAATTGGTTCAGCCCGGTAGGTCCAGTCAGGGCGGTCGTACGGAGGAGAGGTCGGTGGAAAGCTGCTGGCGGGCGTGGGTGTACTGGTCTAGCAGGACCAGGTAGCGCTTGAGCAGCTCGTCGAGCGCGTTGACTTGAATCTCGCGCGCACTGTCGCTGGCGGCCTTCTCGAGGACCTGCTCATGCGCATCCGCGACCGGGGGCTGCAGCACTTCCGCCATCGTTGGAAACAGCTCGCCGCGGGAGTGAGCTACGAGCAGCGGAACGGACCCCATGACGTGCCACAGCACCCGCGCCAAGCCTCAGCCCTACAGCGAAGATCGCGCGCCTCGGATCGCAGCAGCTCCCAGTCTCTCCACGCAAGCAACCGACTGCTCGTTCGCCCGCCATGAACGCGCCGCCCCTTCTGCTGCGCCAATTCCTGCGCCCTGCGAGCTTTGGCGCGCGCAGCCTCTCGCAAACGACGACCCGGCGGACGCAATGGCGCTGCCCGCAGTGCGCGCACCGGCGGCCGCAACAACAGCAGCGCCGCTTCCAGAGCACGCAGCAGCAGGGCGGAGAGGGACCCCAGCCCGCCGACGACCCGACTTTCAGCTCCATTGTCGACCAGCCCGCGCAGTTGGTCAGGTCGGGACGCAGGCGGCATGGGCCGGGATTGATCATCTTAGGTATTGCTTTGCACCACCGCCGCCACAAGTCCTCCCCTCGCACAACCACATACACAGCCTCTCTATTCCGAGACCAGCGCTCCATCTCCCTCAATTCCTCATCCCCAGAAAAGAACCGCACCATCCGCCCCACAAAACTCTCCGTAACCCACACACACACACACACCCGCTAACCTCAAACCGCAGCCCTCATCCCCATCACCGCCTTCGCCCTCGGAACATGGCAAGTCCAGCGCCTGGGCTGGAAAACCGACCTGATCGCCCGCTTCGAAGACCGACTCATCCAACCCCCGCTGCCCCTCCCCCCGCGCATCGACCCCACCGCCATCTCCGACTTCGACTACCGCCGCGTCTACGCCACCGGCGTCCTCAACCACTCCAAAGAAATGCTCGTCGGCCCGCGCCTGCTCGACGGCGACGACGGATACCTGGTCATCACGCCCTTGGAACGCAGCCGCAGCGACGACGACAACAACAAGGGCAGGGGAAGTGCGTCGATTCTGGTGAACAGAGGCTGGATTCCCAAGGCGATGAGGGAGCAGAGGGTGAGGGCGCCGGAGGCGCTGCCGAGGGGGGAGGTGACGGTGCAGGGGCTGCTGAGGGAGCCGTGGAAGAAGAATATGTTTACGCCGGAGAATCAGCCGGGGAGGGGGGTGTGGTATTTTCCGAATGTGGACGAGATGGCGGAGTGGGCGGGGACGCAGCCGGTGTGGATTGAGGAGACGATGAGTATGTTTTTTTTTCTGCCTCCATCATCGTTCTTTTTTCTTGGAGAGAGAGTGTGTGTATGGATGGTCGAAACGCTTTCGTGCAACGGCCTCCATACAGGTGCAATGGGAATTGAGCGGCTGACATTATTTCTTGAACAGAGCCGGACCTCATCGAGTCCATGACGCGCGCGGAGAAGGGCATTCCAATCGGGAGGGCGCCAGAGGTCAACCTTCGCAATACCCACACGCAGTATATCTTCACCTGGTACGTACCATCCTCGTTATCAGTCATTATCATTTCACTTCACCAATTCCCCGATCCCCAGGCATCACAACGGAGTTCCAGCTGCTAAGTTGAGCGTACTAACATTACCCAGGTACGCTCTCTCGCTCGCAACTTCCGTCATGCTCTGGATGGTCATCAAGAAACCCGCCGGAGGCGTCGCGCGGCGCGTCCGTCAAAGCAGGGAATGGTGAACCCTGAGCACTGCCAGCGAAACAGTGGCGCGAACGAATCGAACAGGCTGTACCCAACAGCATCGTTTCACACTTTTGCTCTAAACCTCCCTCCAAGAACTTGCGCAGCTCGTTCAAGCTCCCGCTACTGGTCACTCCTCTGCTTCCTCCTCGATCGTCTCCATCTCCATCCTACTCCTTTTCCGAGTAGACGAGCGCTTGGACTTTGGTGCTGCCCGCGGCATGCGGATTTCTTGCAGCAGCTCGCGTGGCAGATATTTCTGTGCGAGGGAGAAGGGTGTCGTTGTTGCGCTGATCTGGCGTTGTCTGCGTGTAGGGCAGGATATGTCAGCGAAAGCCATCCCAAGCCTGAACCCTCGTAAAAAAAAAGTATAGACTGGGAAGATGGTGTTGAGAATCTAGCCTCTACCTTATCCCTTCTTGAAGGGATCTTTGTAGCCATAGTGTACCATACTCAACCATGCACATAGTCGAACATGAGAGAAGACCAAATAGGAAACGAGGGAATACACACCTGCTCATCAAAGCCACTACATCCCCCTCCTCGATAGTCTTGCGCCCCGCATGCTCCGCATAGCTGGCCAGATCCTCACCCACCTGCTCGAAGAACCAGTCCGACGCCTGCGCAATGGCATCGAGCGTGTCCTTGCCCAGCTTCGTCGCGGGCCCTGCGTGCAGCCGCGCAAAACTGGTCGCGAGCCGCTTGACGACGCTGGAGGGGAGGGACGGGTAGGCGTGGCCGTGGCGGGAGAGCTTGAGGGATTTGCGTCGAGCTTCGGCTTTCTTGCTCTGCTGTTGGCCGGAGGGAAGGGGGGATCGGGGGATGGAGGGTTGGCGGAGCTGTGGTGCTGATGCTGCGTTTTCTTCTTCTTCGACGAGCTCTTCTTCTAGGTCGGCGTCTGGGTCGGTTTCGTAGTCTAGTTCTTCCTCGTCGGCGCCGGGGAGGGCATCGGTAGGTTCGTCTGCGGCGGCGATGTCGTCTTCGCCTTTGGCATCTTCGTCTTCGTCGTCTTCGTCTTGTTGGGGTAGTAAGAGTGATGGATCTCGAGAGCGTTGGGGCATCCTGAAGCGGAATGTCGGCTCGTCATCTAGATCGGCGCCGGCTGGTAGGTTGGCATCGCTGACGCGAGAACGGCGCCGTGATGCTAGCATAGCTCGAAGCTCTTGTGTTGTATCACTGAACCATGAAATCAGTCCTCAAATCCAGCCAGCCTGTGGGGATAAACGGTGACAATAACGTACTCCCCGAATCTGTTCGTGATCTCGTCCAGCATGTCCTCAGCATCCCCGTCAAACATTAACGGTCCAACAGTTTCGTCGTACACATCGCCGGCCTCGTCCTCACTCAGCGCATCTAAATCACCGCCAAACCGCTCGCTGAGTCTCAGCCTTCCTAATAAGAGCCGCGGCCTCGGATCCTCGCTCACGGCGCGCCGCCCACCCTCAACCGACTGCATAGTCGCGTCCACATCCTCCAGCGCGAGTGACAGCCGCGGCGGTGCTTCGTGGAAACTATCGTCATCCTCGTCATGGAGCGGCATGGAGAGCCGCGGGCGCGGTAGGTCGGGTCCATCGTCGAAGTCAAAGTCTCGTCTAGCCGGTCTCGTGTTATCCAGTTGCGGCGACGGTTCAACCGGTCGTGACGTCGTTGCCAGTCCTATTTCGCGCCAAGCCCCAAAGTCAGCCTCTCTCTCTCTCCACATCTTCCACACCAGCCATGCTCTTTCTTATACGATTGTTTCAGTCAGTCACTCACGTCGACTCAGCGCCCGCAGGAAATCCCGCGGCGTCTCCCTCTGCGTAACGCCGCTACGCCGCCGATTCTTCCGCCCGCCAGACGCCGCCAGCGCGGCGTCGCGGCGCGCCTGGAGCGCGCGAATCGCATGCGGTGTTGTTGGCGCGCCTACCCGCCGCGCGACGGGGAATTGGCGCAGGTTGGTTCGGGGAGTGCGTTGCTGCGATGCTGTGGTGCCGGGCGTGCGGCTGGGACCGGCGCTGGCTGCGTGCTGGGGTGTTCGGGTGGGTTGTTGGAGGAGGGAGCCGGCGAGCTGTCGGAGCTGTTGAAGTGGGCATTAGTGGGAGCGGGTGGGGTGCGGTAGTGGGAGCGGCGCACGTTGGCGTAGGGAGTCGCGTCGTCGGCGCCCGCGTCTTTGTTGGTGGCTTCGTTGGCGTCGGAGTTGCGGGGTGTGACGCGCGGTCGCTTGGAAGGGGGTTCGTCCATGGTGAGCGCGCTGTGGGTCGGGTGCGGTTGTAATTGGGGAGAAAGCGGGTGTGGTGTTGATCGCAGTTGAGAGTCGCGTTGTCGTCAGATGCCGGGTAACGCGTCGTTGACGCTAAGGGCTTATCGATAAGTGGCCTTGGCGCATCAGTGACATTTTTCCCGGCGTCCCAAACTTCTCTCCCAAGCTCTACACTCACTCGTCATGTCAGACTCAGAAGACGGTGCGGGTGTGCCGCTCATCGAGCCGGGTTTCTCGCGCTCTCCTTCGCCTGAAACGGGTGGAAAGAGGAAGAGGGAAGACGACTCGAAGCAGAGCAAGCGGGCGAAGAGGAGGAAAAGTAAAAAGCCCAAGAACATCGACGATGAGGACCTCGATGAGGAGCTTGGCTTGAACATGGCTATCGGCCGTATGGAGAGCAGGTTGCTGGCTGATTACATGGCTCAAAGGACCAAGCGGTTTGAGCCTGATCTCAGTTTGGTGGAGTTGGAGGACAGATATGTTCCAGGTATGCTTTACATTTGTGCTACTGTCTGTTTCTGCCGGCAGGCTTTTCTCTCGCGCGTCTTTCTTTTTCTTGATCCCCACAATCGTTCCTCAGGAGCCTCGTTAACGGTGTCGCAGAGAAGGCAGTTTTGGATACCAGCAGCTGGGATGAGCAAAGGGATCTGGAGCATCTGCCAGCCTTCTTGGAGAAATTCGCAAAGCGCGACCTCAAGAAGGCTCCCAAGGAGAAGGGCAGACCGCACACTCTGGTCGTTGCTATGGCAGGACTGAGGGCTGCAGACATCGTTAGGTATGTTATAACTCACCAGCAGTTTTTACAGCCACCTGACGTCTCTCAGATCCCTCAGAAAATTCGAAGATAAGAGCACGAAAGTCACGAAGCTTTTCGCCAAGCACATCAAGCTTAAAGAAGCAATGGAGACCTGCAAGAAACTAAGGATGAACATCGGCGTTGGCACTCCTAAGAGAATAAGTGATTTGCTGGACAGTGGTAATTTGCACAACTTATTCTCGATTCACTGCTCGAACGATTACTGATGCGAAGTAGGTGCACTCTCTGCTGAGAGCCTTGAGAGGGTCGTCATTGATGCCTCGCATATCGACGTCAAGAAGCGCGGTATCATGGATATGAAAGAGGTCCAGATTGAGCTCGCCCAACTATTGGCAAGAGAAGAGTTCAAGAGCCGCTACGGACAGCCGGAGAAGAAGATTGAGCTGCTCTTCTATTGAAGGGTCTCCGACAATGCAAATTCCACAAATCAGCAGGACGAGAAGAGGACTTGTCGCCTACAACATTCGCCGGCATAGTGGGCACAAATAGTCCGCATGTCCCTAATTTCATCCGTAGCTCTTTTCCTACGCGCTACGGATTCGGGTTAACGGGGGAAGGGATCCGACGCGATAGTTTTCAAAGAGTTTCAGGCAGCTGGAGATTCTCGTAAGATACTCAAGCGAGAAAAAAGCGAAAGGTTTGAGGATCAGTACTGCCGACGCTCAAAACGCAGCAAGGGGATGGTGGGACTTTTATAGCCTCAGGATGCAGCTCCAGGGTATGAAAAAGATCTTCGACTCCGGTACGGCCCGCGGATGCGCAAGCCCTCGTGGAGAGGCGTCAGAGACTGTCGAGCCGGATGCCGCAGCGCTGTTGCAGGGGCAGGCTTGCCGCAGGCGCCGATCATAAATGTTTAAACAGCACGGAATCACGGGCAATCGCTGGAGTAGGAGCAGTGTATGTATCCATCTTGGCAAACGAAAAGTGTTTGCTGCCGTTTGCGGGCGGTGCTGCCAGCAGCCACGATGCCGGGCAGGGTAATTTAATGCTCATCCCATGCTATAGCCCGCACTGAAACCCATCCGACATCCTTGCCGACGCGTAGGCTAATTTCGGATGCGTCGACAAAGAGCAACCGCAGCTCCGATGCCATTCGATGAGAGGTACGCTACACGTGCAGAGGGCGCTGCTGTTCATCTGATCGCCGGCTGCTGCGGCCCTGGAGCAGGACGACTGGAGACGACGCGACTCGGCCTGAATCATGTCCGGTCAATCGTTGCCGGAAGACAACAGGCGGGCGACAGCGCACCCGCGCGGCGCTTTGGCATCGTCGGCGGCGGTTGCGGCCACGTTCGACGGCGGCGGCCGCGATGGCGGTCGAAACAGCGCGCGGGCCCAGCCTGGCGTTGCGCGACGTTGCAAGGGTTTTGAAGATGCGCACTGGCGCCGATGCGGCAGCGCCCGACGAAGCCAAAAGACACGGGACGCGGGCGGCGGGACGCTGCTGGGGCGGCGGGCCAGCCGCGCGGAGTCGCGCAGGCAGAAAAGCAGGCGGCGGGCGCGTCGCGATGGGCGCGCAGGAGTGATATTCGGTCGTGATTTGGCGGCCCATTGGCGGCCCACCCGTGCTTAGCTTGACAGAGCCGAACTGAACCCCAGCCCGCGCATATCAGGGTTAGGACTGCACTACTCCCCGGCGCCCTCTCTAACATCGCTGCTTCAGTGCTCAAACACACTGACTCTGCCCTCGCCGCCACCGCGAAGACACGAGCCCGCGCTGCTGGTCCTTGAGCTCGCCACGCCCGCCGCCGCGTCTGCTGCTCCGCTCGCCGCCCTGCCTCGCCGCCATCGCGACTGCCCCAGCATCCGCCCTCACCGACCGCCGTCGAGCTCCACGCACCGGCGCCTCGTCAGACCACCGCTTCCCTGCCCGCGAAATCCACCGCGTCGCGGCGACATATACCCAGCGCACCCGTCGCGTCGGCTCCGTCAGATCGTCTGCACCAGCCCAACCCCCCGAATCCATCGCCGCTAGCGCATCCTTGCCGCGGGCAGCTTCTTTTGGTGAGCTTCACCTCACCACACGCACCGACGCCTCCCGACGCCGCTCCTATCGCTGACCGCACCACCAAGTCGAGCGCAGCTTCACCGCAGCCCCTCCCTGCACCAACCCTCTGCACGGTCGCCGCCACGTCCGCGTCCACGTCCCCGCGACCAGCGTTCTTCCTCGTTTGATACCCTCGCCCCAACACCTCCGCAATGGCTGCTGCGCCCGCGACGCAGTCCTTGAAGGTACGCTCTCAACAGCGCCGCGTGCAACCGGACTCTCGCTGACAGCTTCCGCAGTGCGTCGTCACCGGCGACGGTGCCGTTGGCAAGGTACACCTCCCTTCTCGCCCCGCATCGACGCGCGCACCCATTGACGTCTGCCCAGACATGCCTTCTGATCTCGTATACCACGAACGCCTTCCCTGGCGAGTACATTCCGACTGTGTACGGCCTCCCCCGCCCCGTCACGCTGCTCCAGTCTGATACATGGCAGGTTCGATAACTACTCGGCCAACGTCATGGTCGACGGCAAGCCCATCAGCTTGGGTCTTTGGGATACTGCCGGTCAGGAGGATTACGATCGTCTGCGCCCGCTGTCCTACCCCCAGACCGACGTGTTCCTCATCTGCTTCTCGATCGTCAGCCCGCCCTCGTTCGACAACGTCAAGGCCAAGGTTCGCGTCCTTGCACCCCTGCTGCGCACACGGCTCGCTTACGCTTTTTCGTAGTGGTTCCCCGAGATCGAACATCACGCGCCCGGCGTCCCCATCATTCTTGTTGGCACGAAGCTCGATCTTAGAGATGACGAGGCCACGAGGGAGAGCCTGAGGCAGAAGAAGATGGCGCCCATCCAGTACGAGCAGGCCGTTCAGGTTGCGAAGGAGATCAGGGCGCACAAGTACCTGGAGTGCTCTGCCCTGACGCAGCGGAACTTGAAGAGCGTGTTCGACGAGGCCATCCGGTAAGCGTCGAAATGCCCGTTGCAGCAAGAGGTGCGGACATGCTGACCAAAGCTTGCAGTGCCGTCCTGAGTCCGAGACCTGCCGCCAAGCCGAAGAAGAGCAAGTGTGTCGTCCTATGAAGGAGCTATGGGGAAACGTCAAACGCGCAGCCAATAATGATATAGACCGGTGCACCTTGACGAGCGGCATGACTTGCGGCGGAGCATACCAATGAAACTCTAGAGAAATCCCGTTCATCATCGCGACCGTTTGAAAGCAGTTCTGGAGTAGTCGGCAACTGTGCACGGCGGCCAGCATCCCATCCAGCTCTGCTCCACATCAGCCATGCGCGTCTCGCTAGCGCTACAGACGCTGCAATGGGGCATTTCTCAATTTCCTTGCAGTACTCTCTCATCAGTGGTTTTTGTTTCCCTTTTTTCCCTCTCCCGTGTGCAGTGGGGCGGTAGCAAGCAGCAGGAGTGGATCTGGGTTTGAAGGAGGAATTCCCCTCTTAGTTCAATTGTAGATAGTGCGTGGAGCAACCGGGCAAAGCAAGGCATCATGCAGGATTCAGAGCACAGTAGTGGAGAAATTTTCGCTTTTTTAATTTATGGGGGTGCCTTTAAAGTACGCGCCAGTAATTGTATAGCTTTCCTCTCTCTCTCTCCTCCCTCACTCTCTGTTCCGATCTTTCTGTCTTCCGCGTTTGCATTCGGGATCCTTCGTCGGAGCTGTGGCTAAATCGGCATGACTCGTGCAGAAGCAGTGTGATAACGATGCGCGCGAAGAAATCCGTATTCTTGGGGGAGGGGCAAAGTGCGGGCCGCCCGTGAGGGGAAAGGAATACGGGTTGCGTGCCTTGAGACATGGCAGGGATGCGGGTTCTGAGCGAAGACTTGGCCGACGACAACGCAGAGTCTTGAGGTCGCACAAGCGAGAGACAGCTTCAGTGTCGGCCATTGTAGACGTGAACGGGCTTGCGTGTAGAGTTGCGGGAGCTTGTCTGCATCAAGCTTCTTGGGTTGGCCGTGTGTTGCTAATTTGCGGGCTCTTGTGCCGAAGATTGCTGTATCAAACCCAGATGGCACAGCAGCACCGATTTAGAAGCGGGTTGGGAGCTTAAAGTAGTTGGGGATCCAGACGATGCAGATCATATGCCTCTATTCTTATATTTGGGTGGTTGAGTCGCGCAGACGAGACGGCCAGAACTGAAGCATTCGTCCTCACGGCGCTCCGCAACGGTGTGCTCAAAAATCTGCGGAAATAAAATGCTTCATGTCCGGAGCTATAATGATTCGCGCTCTCGAGCCACAACGGCACGGCGAAATCTCGTGATCGAATTTCGTGTCGGAGAGCACGTTCCGCCCGGTGCGAGATGGCGGCCACGACTTCGGGCGCGGGCGTTAACGACGTAGCATGTGCAGCCGAGCCCCAGCGCGCAGCTCGCGTGGGCTCCCGGATCCGCCGTCGGCGCCACACGCAGGCAAGCTGAGTGCCCCGACCACCCTCTGCCCGCCGCCGCCGGCAGCCTAGCCCAGCCGAGCGAGCTTCCTTCCTCAAGCTACCGTAGCTCCTCCACACCCAAGCGTTGGCTTCTACCGTCCTCTGCAGCGCCCCACGCCGCCCGCCCAACTTTTTTTCTACCTCACCCGTCCGTCGGCTCTATTCCGCCTCCGCAGCCCGCGCCGCCTGCTGCGCGCCGACCCGCGGCTGATGTTCCACCAAGGCGACCTCCAGAGCGGCATCTCACTCGCCATCCAGCAGGCCAAGCTGGTCGTTTGCTTCGTGCGGGGTGCGTACCTGCCTCTCTACACCTCCCCACACCCCGACGTCATCTGCGGCCAGCCGCGCGCTTCTTCTACTGTGCGGGGGACGCCCGCGATCGATCTATTTCTGACTGCGTTTGTCGAAGGTAGACGCGAACGAGGAGAGCACGACATGGGAGAGCGAGTGGCTGAGTGACGAGCTGGTGAGTATCGCAATTTCCCAGAACCGGCAGCACCCCCGCGCCTGAGATCGATCGCCCGCCGTGTTTTAAGCCGTGAATGAACATGGTGCTGATTGGTGCGCGCTCTTTCCGTACAGCTTGCTACGCTCCTCGCTGAGAAAGCCGTCGCGCTGCGCCTCGAGGCTGGCAGCCAAGAGGCCGGTTTCCTGTCCGCCTTTTGCCCCATTGCGAAGACCCCCGCTCTTGTCGTTATACAGTATGTGGGGCCCTGGAGGAGATATATTTGCCCTTTTGGAGATTTGTGGTTGGAAGGCCGTCATTGAGGAAACACTGTGCTGACTCGAGCCGCGCGCAGTAATGGACAGCTGAAGCTGTTATTGGTGGGAGGGATCAGCCATGGGGATTTCAAGAGCAAATTGACCGGTGTGCTGGATCCGGAAGTCGCTGCAAAGGCTGCGGAGGTGCCGCAGAGCTCTGCCGTACCGGTGGAGCAAGGTGCTCCTCAGTCTGCGACAGCGGACACCGTTCAAGAGGATCCTGCTGGGGTGCCGTCTACGTCTTCTCATGATCAAGCTGCAGATCAACCATCCACGATTTTAAACGAGCCGCCGACTGTACCCACGACCGCTACACCAATCTCTCCGCCAGTCAAGACCCCATCTCAGTCAGCGGAACCTTCTGAACCCGAGCCCGCACAATCCTCTGACCTACATTCCCTCTTCCCGGACCGCGCCGCCCGCCTTGAGGCTGAACATCGCGCCGCTCAAGAAGCAGAAGCTGCCGCTCGCGCTGCAAAGGCCGCCGGGAAGCGCAAAGCGGTTGAGGCAGAAGTAGCATCTTCCAGTTCCAAGGACTCCAAGCAGCTTAGCTACGCCGCGCAGGAAAAACTGCGCAAACAAGCCCAACGGAACGAGCTCAACCGCATCCTCGAGCGCGTGGAAGCCGACAAGCGCGAGCGCAAGGAACGAGAAGAACTCCGGAAAAAGCAGCGCGAAGCAGATCTCAAGGAATTCTCGGGAGCAGACTTCGCCGGCCCGGCACCACCCACTCAGGACACCAAGAGAGGGTCGATATCCAGCGGCAGCAGAGGCCCAGCCGCCAAATCCGGCGAAATCTGCCTGCGCATCCGCCTCCTCGACGGCAGCCAGATCCGCGAGTACTTCCCGCCCACCGCCACACTCGCCGCCGACGTCCGCCCCCGCGTCGACTGGGCCCTCGGCGGCGGCGGCGAAGCTTCCTCCTCTTCTTCCACCAAAGCTCCCCTGGCACCCCCTTACTCCTTCAAACACATCCTCGCCCCCCTCCCCAACCGCACCCTCGGCCCATCCGACGAAACCAAACCCCTCAACGAACTCCCAGACGTCATGCCCAGCGCCACTCTCGCCCTCATCCCCGCCAGAAACGTCGTCGGCGCTTACACCGGCGCTGGAGGCGGCTACGTCGGCAGCATTTACGTCGCCATGCTGCAGATGTACAACCTCTTCACCGCCTTCTTGGCCACCTTCTTCGCCCCGTTCGCGAGAGGTGGTGGTGGCGGCGGCGGCGATGACCATGGCAGTGGTGGGAGCACCGTCGATGCTGGTGCTGGCGCTGGTGGGGATCAGGGGCAGAGTCAGGGGCAGGGGCATGGGCATGGGCACGGGCAGGGCAAGAGCTCGGGGAGGGGGGATGGTAATGGGAATGGGAATGGGGGTCCGGGAATTAGGATCAGGACGTTGAGGGATCGGGCGGAGACGGGGAATGAGTATTATAATGGGAATAGCTTGGATTTTGAGCCGAAGAAGGATGAGGAGGAGGGCGGTGATGGGGGAGAGGGGGGGAAGTAATGGGTTGGTTTGGAAGGGAAGCGGAGGGGGTTTTGGTTTGGAGGGAGGGAGGGAGAGAGAGAGAGAGAGAGAGAGAGAGTGTGTGTGTGTGTGTGTGTGCTTGTGGGGATTGGATGATCTGGTAATGAGATGGGTATGGTTTATGAGCGATGAATTTTGATTTGTCTGATCTCGATGCTGTGGCTCTCATGCTTGTGCTGATGAGGAGATGTGATGGTACTCTTTTTGAGAATTGCATACGGCATGAGAAGGTTAATCAGATGTCACGATCAACTCGAGAAGTGTTGCAGCTGCAGGACTGCAGGGATTCACATATACGACGAGGGGGGTTGAAGCATTCATCCTGATGAGGTGTGCGGTAAGTAACGCGTTCTTTGTATGCAGATGACCTTCTTTGACGCCGTATACACTGTTCCTACGGTACTATCTATAGAACCAGTCTCGACTTCAATGCTACGCATACTGTTGTTGGATCGCGGTTGTCTGGTTGAGATACACAGGAACTTGCTCAAGATATTTTAAAAGGCTCTGCCACCAATCTACTGGCGGGCTAATTGTCTACTTCTAAAGTATACATATAGTAATAGACTATAGAATCATTACTAGTATCCTTATAGATAGCACGTCTAGTACTAAAAAAGTACACAGGGTGTTTCTAGGGTGAGTAGTTTCTGAAGATGTAAAAGGTATATATTATTAACAATCAAGAAGGTTTCTCACAACACTTCCACTCCAGATTCTCAAACCTGGACATCCAATAATGGCTCAGTTTGATACATGGTGTTCTCTCGGGGGGTTGTCTTGCGCATGGCGCGTTGGACTTGTACCTACCCAGCCGTCTCCTGAGGTGTTGGTCCACCGAAGGCCTCGGGACTGGTTGCAACAGCAGACGGGCTCAGTCCCCCATCCACCCTTGTGCTTATCACACTCGCACATGTCAGAAGAACCTTGATCTGTCCAACTGGTAGCCTCCTTATTCTCACTTCATGAGATGGGCGCAGACGCGGCTGAAGTGTTGCGTGCACGACTACAGGGGATTTACCTCCTCTCCCCGTGGCTGTCGTGTCGCTGCTGGAACTGTCCTTGATGACGCTCTGTCGCGTTGCTTCTCTTGACGCTTGTCCCCCCAGCCTTCCTAATGGATGTGCGCGGAAGCGGAGCTTCGCCATGAATGGCGTGTTAGAACGCAGTCGCTCCTGCCTCTACCCCACTGCGCATGTTCGACCCGGACATTTTACGTGACCGTGCCGGCCAAAAACCTGGCGGGCCTTCCTCCGTAGTAGTCTGGCTAATGCGCTGCCGTAAGCAAGCTCGCGAATATATAGTCGACGCGCTATCAACTCCTCTTCTCTCGAAGCTGCACCACCACCGCCCGCACCAGCACCACCACCAGCACCACCACCACCAGCAGCAGCAGCACCAGCAGCACCAACAGCACCAGCACCAGTAGTATGATTCCCCTCCCTTTCTCTACTACCCACCGCCAAGAGCACTTTTGCCTTGCCCGCATCATGTTCCAGCCCTGGTGTCCGCCAGCCATGTCAAACACTCGCCCGATCTTGCAATGATTGGTAGCCTTATTGTAGTGTACTGATGTCCTTATAGTGAGTTCATACTTCTACAATGCTCGGGTGACGATGAACATTGTAAGAACTCCACCCCTCCTTCTTTTTCTTTCAATTCTCCCATTTCACTCAATCACTGTCTTGTCGGTGTCTCCCGTGGTCCCATATCCCCAGGAAGTGTCACTGACATGTAAATTTTAGGGCAGCAGAGCCAACAGCAGCGGCGGCAACGGCGGCGGCGGCAAGCAGCCTCGCCGGGGCGGCGGCGGCATGTCCAGGGTAAGGTCTCACTTCCCTATTCCAGCTGCATTCTAGACTGTTCTCAAGCCACCCCTTTCACTCCAGCCTTCCATCACTTTCAACTTTCAACGAAAATCAAATAAGTACGCCCTTTGCTAATTACGAGTTGATTGCTAGTCCAAGGCCCGCCGCCTCCGTAAGGAGGCCAACTTGAAGAGGCAGATGCAGCAGCAGCAACAGCAGCAGCAGCCCACTCCTCCCGCTCCGCCCGCCGCGCCCGACCTGCTGCAGCAGCTGCTGCAGAGGCTAGAGCAGCAGCAGCAACAGCAACAACAGCAGCAGCAGCAGCAGCAGCAACAGCAGCAGCAACAGCAGCAGCAACAGCAGCTGCTGGAGCGGCTGGAGCAGCAACAGCAGCAACAGCAACAGCAGGCGCAGCAGCTGCAGCAGCTGCTGCCGATGCTGTCGATGCTGCAGCAACTGCAACAGGAGCTACAGGGGCAGCAGGAGCAGCAGTAACTGCTCCCTGCCTTGGGGGAGGGGGATTTGGAGAGGTGGGAGAGGGAGGCGGAGGAGGAGGGTGAGAGACTCGGCCCCATCGGAGTACATGATGGGGGTAAGGATTCCATTATGTACTCCGATGGGGTCGAATAGTTGTAAATATATTTAGCATGGTGGGGATTCTGGCTTTTCAATGGAGCATGAGACGTTTGGCCACATCGATGCCTGCGCATTAATACCACTATTGATATGATCTGAAATTCTCAACACGTGACTATGCTCTCCGCATTGGGTCTTTATTCTGGATGAGCTCACATGTCTGACTCTATACATTAACTCCTGCAATAACATCATCAGAACCTCTTGCGCCTCCGAGGCATTGAATACGGTGACATGATGAGCTTACTACAGTTGGCCATAGAGGAGGTGCGTGAAGAGCGTAGGAAGGATGACGTTCTCCCCTGACTACGCAGTCGCTGCTCTCGCCGCACTATTACCGTCACTTCTCATCGCTCACCTCTCCACTTCACATTTTGTCCCTTCTTCCTCCCCGAAAGCTGTTGCAATCCAAAATCACCGCATGCTGCTGTGGGTATCGCGCGATGTGGCATCAATGTGAATATTACCACTGCCCGAGAGGTGCGAGCTACTGCGTGCCGTTGTGGAGGCTTGACAACAGAATCATTGTTGACAGCAGTGGTGGGCCGCAGTAACAGTAGTAGTAGGAGTGGTGACGGCGCTAATAACTTCTGCCACCCCCTCGGAGAAGCTTCTTGGGCTGCTGTACTGGCTAGATTGCCCCTCACTGTCCATAGACGAACGTTTCTGGATCACTTTACGGACCCGATTTCCCCTATCAAATGGTTTTCTCGTTTGCCCCCTCGCTACCCACCGTCCGGAGATAAAAGCAACGTTCGGAGGTCTACTTCCTTGCCGACCGCGTCCGAGAGCTTGATGGTCGATGCGCCGCGGAGTTATAATCGGCGCCTCAGGAGCATGAGTTGCATGCCGTGGATGCGTGGTAAGTTCTGCGCAGTCTCGCAGCAATCTTTATGGCAACCCGAATCAACTCCGAACGCGCGTTGCTGAAGATAGAGCAAAAAAAAGGATGGGCTCAGCCGGGGATCGAACCCGGGGCCTCACACATTCAAGCTGTCCTTCACCAGACAGCGGGTTACTGAGCCCGAAGCGTGAATCATACCACTAGACCACTGAGCCGTTGCTGGATGTCCAGATTTAGGAACCTGGAGTGGAATTGATGTGAAGAAATCGGCGAAATTTTGCCAATATATAGATTTTTTATTTCCAGCGACTATCATCAATAGGCCCCCTCAGGACTTTCTTAGTACCAGACGTACTGTAAGGAGCTTACTTGATACTAGTAATCATTTCGTAGTCTATGATTATAAGACCGGGGGTATGGGAGGAGCACGGCGAAATGGGATTCGGTTTAATGAGGGACACGTTCGGCCTGTTTCTAAATAGTGTTGTAACAAGAAGCGTGCCATGAGAAGTTGAAGCATTGCTCAGGACATGAAGAAAACATTGCTCGAAATATTCTCACATCTAGATGAATGCTTCAACTCCTCATGCATGAGCACCTTGAGTGCTGCAAGACTTCATAGAATGGCCAGTCGTGGTTTGCTGCGGCGCTCTCTCGAACCTTTCGAAGGTGAAATGAGAACACTTTCGCCGCAACATCCACGTATGCCGCAGGTCCAGCCATCTTGATCGACGGCAGTAGGCCTCAGAATTCCGTAATTGTATTGACTTACCGCAGGAGGAAGAGATGGAATACATATCATGGTAGAGGAAAGATCAAGGACGCCGACAGCAGACCCCTCGACCAGCCACCCCCACCCCCACCCCCACCAACGGGCAGACACACCCCTTCTGAACGTCAAAAGAAGCATTTACGACCTGACTCAGTCCCTCCCCTCCCCCATCTCCTTCACCCCACAGGGACCACAATCCCCGACGCCACACACACGCGCGCACACACGCGAAACCCGAGACTCGCCCGAACAGCTCCACGACGATCGACGCGCAAAAGACCCTTGAGATCAACAACGCTACACACACACACACACACACACACACACACACACACACACACACACACACACACACACACACACACACAGCGCGCAGAAAGGGGATGCGAATTGCTTGTCCATGCCAAGATCTCAATCTGGTGGCGGCGGCGGCGGCGCACTGGTTGCAAAAGTGGAGCACATCTGCCATTTGAAATCGCGGAGGATCTTCCCGGAGGGCCCCGGGGCTGATCGAATGGTTATGCTGACGACATGTGTGGCGGGGGCGTACCGTGGGAGTGTTGGAGGGGGACGGGTAGAGCGGCAGGCGGGTGCGCGAAGGATAGACGTTTGCTGTCTGTTAGCAAAAGTACGTATCGATGCGACGGATAGACGACAGACACTAAAAAAGATATATACGTATAAAATAAAAAAGGGAGGGAGGGAGGGAGATGTGGGGAGGAAAGAAGCGCCGAGGAGTAGTGGAGGTGGAGGGAAAGACGACACGCGACACGACGCCGCCACGGGAATAACGGGAATAAAAATTGGCGGAACGACAGTCGACTAGTACTGACGACTAAACGGCCGACAAGCTTCGAACCAACGACGAAGAGAACAAAGCGATCTTCGGGCAGTGTGATGAGGTTTTGGCGGTGAGACGAACGTCAGGAGGGGGGCAAGAGAGAAAGAAGGGCCGGATGGCCAGCTTAGCTTCGTTCGTAGCTGCGAACGTCGAAGATAGGGAGAGGCCAATGATGTTGATCGCCACGCTCTCACGGCTGCGATTGCCGTCGTTTTGGCTTTCCCCCACGCCATGTCTCAGCTCTGGAGAATTTCGATATGGTCATAATTGGGAGTGGCGGTGCTGATCTTATCGCCGCTAAGACCGGCCGGCGCTGGCGCTGTGTGCGCGGAGAAATAAATATGCATCATGCATGCATGCATGTATGAGGGATGCAAGGGCTGGCACCTGGTAAGCAACTAGTGGGCGGAACCAACACCATGGGATGCCAAGTGGTAACGCTGCGCACAGATACCCTTCCCCTCACTCTGTCCAACGTCAGCTTGTTCGTCATCAGCGTTGGTGGAATTCTTTGGTCCGCGGCATTATTCCCGCCGCCGTCCGCCAGCCAAGGAGCGAAGGAAGCAAAGCACGCCCAAGCGTCTTTCTTCTGGAAAAGGATCCACCACGTAGGAGTAAAAAGATTCGGGAGGAAGACCGGTATTCCTTCAGGACGTATCCGGAGGTGGACGGTAGCACTACGACGTGACAGCCCACAGGAAACCCAATCCTCCCGCAACATCAGTAAGCTTCGCCGGCGCAATAGAGATCGACAAATTCCCTTCCGCGAAAGGGTTTCTTCAAGCTGAAAGAGCGAACGAAGGAATGGGACGGAAAGTGAAACCCTTATCGAGAATATCGATATAGGAGAAAAGGACACATTGGCAGCGGATGCTGCAACGGTCGGTCTCGTCTATCATGATTTCTTTTTTCTATCCCAGTGGCATGGGTGCTCCAAGCGCGGCGACGGCGGCATGAGCGTGTTACATGAAGAAAGGAAGAGGCACTGCTTATCGATTCATAACGACGAAGCCAAGAAACGGAGAGATGGTGCGGATAGAGATAGTCCGGGGTAAGAGGAGGCTGAGGAGGTTGGGAGGAGCTCCTCGAATGTAATGCGGGAGACCGCACCGTTTCGCGGGTGTTTGGTCTGCAGCAATAGCGGCAAGAGGTGATGATGGGATAATTAGATGGGGTTTGGTGGGGGAGGGCTTGGGTGTTGGTTGAGAGGAAGCCGAGGCATAACATCGACAAGATAATGAAACTAAAAAAAAGTGCTCAACGCAGCTACGGGCACGATGATACCAACAGCTCCTCTCGGAACGGGTTGATCTGCCGACAAGCGGCTCGAATCCCTGTCGTGAACGGGCCGGGGAGTGCAATAATGCAACTTCCGAACGGCAATAAGATTCGGGAGATCATTGTTGCGTCCCATCTCGGCCGACATGAGAGCACCCGAGAACCCATTTGGAATTCTGTACCTCTTGTGTCCGTGAGTGTTGAGTGCACATCCAAAAGTAGAAGGACAGCATTCTGCTTGGTGGCTGATCCCTCTTTCTAACGGCCACTAGCGTAGGGTTGAATTGGTCTATGCAGGACCGGATCACAGACGGCGCGCGGGCTGCAAATTGCGGACGGTGCCGGAACCCGAAAGAAGAGTAGTGATGGCGGTATCAGATCGACGGAGATGCCAAAGAGGAAATCGAGACAACAACGGCGTTGGCGAGCACGGGCGGAGGAGATTGCGTCGAGGAGAAAAAAAAAGTAGTAAGGCCGATCAGCACCGACAATGCGAGACAGCTAAGGCACGCGCATCGCCTCATCCCCCAGACCAGCGGTTGATCATAAGGGGCTTGAGCAGAGCTTGTCGTCATAGCCGCGTAGAGCAGATAGGGAGATACCGCGCGTTGGGCTTCAACGATATGCTGGCACGCTGGCTTCCAGGCGGATTGCAAAGAGCGGATCCTCCAAGGGCACGAGCGAGTAGATCTCCTCCCTCTTCATCAACGGGGAATTTTCCAGAGCCCGGTGGGGAGCTGCGGTAAGCTTTTTCGTCCGTCCGACAAGAGGAGGCGGAGTGGAGCATCTCACTCTTGGCCCCGGCTACATCCGTTGATATGGGACGATATGGGACGATATCATTGCGAGGCGCTGGTGCGTTTGGCCCTTTGCAGGGCCGCTGGGGAGATTGCGTAAGAGCTCTACAGGTTCCTGCAGGATTCCTGGGCTTCGTCACCAACGCCTCGCTTTTTTCCTTCTTGGTATCAACGTTGAGCGGAATCCTTTGACAAGCTCCACCCGGGCTGTCTAGAGAAGGCTTGTCTGAAAGATTGACAATAATTCTCTCTCCTAAGAGCTGACGACTCCACCTCCGCTCCCGCCGCCGTCGCTGCCACAAGGCGGCGCAGAGTCATGGCCATGACTAACAAGCGGCGGTGCAGCTTCCGCTTATCGCCTACGGCGACGGCGCGGGGGGCTTGGTGGGTCCAAGTTGCGGTCCCCGGGCTAGGGCAGGGCGAGAACAGGGGGTATGTTGCGGGTGGAGGTTCTGGATTGACAGCCGAGGTGGGGTTCTCCTGGCAAGGTCCCTGGAGGCGCTGTTTTTCGTTCGTCGCGAACGAGACCAACCCGGGGTTTGCTTCTGTGTCATGTTTGGGGATCATCTGGCGGAGGGCTGGATGGTGATCCTGCAGAAGACAGCGCCAGCGACGAAGAGAGATACTGGAACGTTGCGCGGTCCATGCCCACGAGCGCGGCGCATAGCAATGCGCCCCGTACAAATTCAACAGAAACCACGCCACCGCCCAGCCTCCCGGAGATGGCAGCGGGCCCAGAACAATTGGTTCAGATCCGATCGTGGGATGCATGCCGGGCACTCATGCAGCTGGGCCACACCGGCGAACGGCCCTATAGCAGCGAGTTGGTTAAAGAAAGAGCATCTCGATCCATTGGGCCCGTTGGAGCTATTTTTTTCCTTTTGCGGCGTGTAGGCCTGCGTGCCTGCATTAGCTACGCAGGCGGCCGACGTAAGCTTCTTCTCCGCAAAAGCTTGGCAGCTATAGTTGCGCGGCCAAAGGAAGCGCATCCATGGCTGAGCAGGAGAAAGAGGCAAGTAGGAACCAAACAGTCCCTGACCTCCCGTGCCGTCGCCGCCCTCTCCGCCGTGCAGGCCGCCACGATCCGGGCGGCACGGGCGGGCGGTTGTTGCTGGCCTTTTACCCCGCAAAACCCGACTTGAGGAAAAATCGAGGAGGACGGCGGTTGCACTTGGCACCGCATCCCAATGCCTGTTTTCAATAGTGCCAACGACGCGGACGGAGGACCTGAAACAGGGATCTGGACGGAGGCGCGCTGCGAAGACGACGGCGGTCGCGGAGAGGATCCTGGGGCAGAGATTGGGAGGGGTTTCTGCTGCTTTTCCGAGGACGTGGCATCCACTCGGCGAATTTGTGCCGTCAGCGCATCCCTGGCGGGGGACAGCCTGCGCTGCTCAGAGAGGGAAACATGGCAGCGACCGGCGGGAGCGAAGAGGATAAGGATGGGCGGCACTAGGCGGCGCGCTACCAGAGGCGGTATGCGGCTGTCAGGCCTAGCGCGCACTCGGGAAACGCGCTGCTGGACGCGTTCGGTCGGCGGAGAAGCGTGCGAAGCGAGGCTGTTTTGTGCGCGGGCGGTGCTTGTCGCGGGTTCCCTGCGGCGGAAGCGCGCTCCGGCAGCCGCCAATGGGCCCTGCGCGGCCGGACACAGAAAGCGCGCGGTGGTAGTGCGCAGAAGCGGCGAGCGAAGCAGCAAAGCCCCCTGATGATCCCCGGGCAGGGCGGCCCCGTCTTTCTGGGCGCGGATCAGCTTGGCGCGGATGACACGCGCCCATCATTCCCGGGCGAGGAGGGACCTGCGTCCGGGAGCGCCCTGGCACGCATCGGGCAAGCTCCAGGCAATCAGTCCGCGCAGCTGTTTGCGTAGCGTCCACCCTCCCCCACGTGTGTGCCACCCGGCCCCCTTGCAGGCCGCGCCCGTTGCACCATCGGCGCGGCGTGGTTGCACACGGCCAGCGGCCAGCGGCCAGCGCGAGAGAGACACCAGACACCACGCGCTGGCCGGTGGTTCTGCGGCTGCACCAGCTGCTAGCCACGATCCTTCCGCCGCGCGCGATGGTCAGCATTTATCCAGGAACTGCTAGCCGTCCGGGGCTCCCGGGCGGACGCCGCCCTCCAACGCCCCGTCACCACGACACCACGACAGCCCACATAAAAGGATCCAATGGGCTGCGCGCTGGCGGGCCGACTGCTAGGCTGACCCGTCCAAGCGGGCTCGACGGGCGCCGGAGCTGTTGATCGCGTGCATCTTGCTTTCCCCTCGGCCCTCCGTGGTCAAGAGCGGGTGGCGGGGGTCGCCATCCGTGGCTAAATCGCAGCCCACGCGCGGGTCTATGCGGCACGTAGTGTGAGAAGAATTACCGGGTCCGCCACTCGCTGAATCGTCAAGCTGATCTGGCTCCCCCGTTTGATCTGCCACACCCTGTCCTGCCCATCCCACCTCGGCCTGCCACTGCTACGGCGCACAGATGCAGCTAATTATCACTGCCTCTGACGCCGCATACCCGCCCCACGAGGCACATGGGCCCTAACTGAAAAAGATCCCAAGCCCTTGCATGCGGATCTCCGTGCTCTTGAACCGTCTTGTCCCTGTCTTGCGTCGCCTTGTGCCTCGAATCCTTCAACGGGGCCGCACCTCACCTACCTTACCCAGGTACCCCCACTGACGCTCATTATCCTCGCGCTTCTTCTACACCTCGTTCCCTCGCTCGCGCCCGCCCAGCTCTGAAAGAAAAGGAAAACCCCATCTCCCCGAGCCTCCCGACATGCGCCTCGCGTTATAGGCCCCATCAACACGTCAAAAAGGACCCCTCTCTGGTCCGCCCGTCGTCGTCGTAGCGCGCGTCACCCGGTGTAACCATCACCCAACCCTCGACGTAACCGGGCCGGAGGACAGCAACCTACCTCGAACAACCAAAAAAAGCCAACCGCATAAACACCTCTCCCGGGCTTGGCAGGAAACAACCACTCCACCATGGCAACCACCACCACCACGCCCGTGGACCTCGCGCCTCGGGGCGAGCCATCCTACTTCCCCTGGCCCTACAGTGTCGACCCGCTGCCCGAAGACCTGCGTCGCGGCCTCATCCCCGTCGGCGTCTTCGCGCTGTTCTCAGTCGGCGCGACGGTCGCGCTGCTGGCCTGGATCACGTACCGGCTGGTGGCGTGGCGCAAGCACTACCGCTCGTACGTCGGCTACAACCAGTACGTGCTGCTGATCTACAACCTGCTGCTCGCGGACCTGCAGCAATCCCTGTCCTTCCTCATCAGCTTCCACTGGATCCACGAGCGCAAGATGCTGGCCCCCACCTCCGCCTGCTTCGGCCAGGCCTGGCTCATCCAGATCGGCGACATCTCCAGCGGCATGTTCGTCCTGGCCATTGCGCTGCATACCTTCTTCTCCGTTGTCAAGGGCAGGCAGCTCCCGTTCAGGGTCTTCGTCATTGGCTGCCTCTCCATTTGGGCCATTGCGCTGCTCTTGACCATCATGGGTCCCGCGCTGCACGGCATGCATTATTACACCGCGGCAGGTGCTTGGGTTAGTAACCACCTCCAATTCCTTTCGACGTGACGAATGCTGGGAGAAATCCAAGCCGGAAAGAAGGTAGAAAATAAAAATGACTAACCAGAAGTATATTATAGTGCTGGGCATCCCAAGAGTTCGAAACCGAACGCCTATGGCTCCACTACATGTGGATCTTCATCATCGAGTTCGGCACCATCATCATCTACGCCTTGATCTTCATCTACCTGCGCAAGCAGCTCGCCACCATCGCCACGGCCCAGCAATCCAGCACGCAGAACAAAGTCTCCCAGGCGGCGCGCTACATGGTCGTGTACCCGCTGACGTACGTGCTACTAACGCTCCCACTCGCCGCGGGCCGCATGGCGTCTATGACCGGCAAGACTCTCCCCACCGTGTACTACTGCATCGCCGGCAGCATGATGACCAGCTGCGGCTGGGTCGACGCCGCGCTGTACACGCTGACGCGCCGCGTGCTCGTGTCGGGCGAGCTCGATCCGCGCAAGGCGTCATCGTCGGGCCGCACGGGCTACGGCAACAACAGCACCGTCGGCGGCTGGGAGATCACGAGCTTCGACAAGGGTGGCAGGAACGGGCTCAACGACCACACCGTCACCATCACCGGCGGCCGCGACGCCCGCGACAGCAACTTCATCGACCTGGACACCCTCGGCAAGTCGGGCGGCCACATCACCTCGACCGAGCGCGGCCGCTCCAAGCAAAAGTCCGCCCACTTCCGCAAGCGCTCGTCCAGCACGAGCGATCGCGATCCCAGCCCGCAAGGTAGCACGGATGACATCTTGCCGGGATGGGGCATGATGGGTGTGAGGGCCGAGACGAAGGTGGAGGTCAAGGTGGAACCGGCGGATGGCTTCGTCATGCCGAGTGACAGCAGCGGGTCGTCGACGCCCAAGGCGACTGTCGAGATCGTCGGCGGACACGGCAGGAGATCCGACAGTCCGATCTGATCGATGAGCCGGATGGACGTTGGATGAATCGTGTTTTCTTTTATGTTCTGATATACCACGGGCACCTCCCTTTTCTTTTGTGTGCATCGGCGAGGAAAAGGTGTTATGACTTGGGAGGATAGAGTTTTCTTTTTCTTTTCTATCTTTTGGCGGCTGACGGCGCTGATTGGCGTGCTGGGCAATGCCTTCACCTTGGACCAGTATGTAAAACAGCGGCGAAGGTCTTTCTTTTGAGAGCGCTGTACGACGTAAGTACGACGTTAAAAATGTAATGCCTACCTTTCTTCGATGCTCAATTCTGTTCTCCCTGGGTGATCCAAGAGCTTGAAGCTGGTCTAACTGAAGAGAAAGAGCGCTGAAATAATAAGGAACTTACAAATGTCCAGGATTTAACCGAGACGGAGTTGGATTGTCCGTCGGCAGCGTCGATGCCAATGAGCACGGCTTGAGCCTTCCGGATGAATACTTCAACCTCGTGCTTAGCGTCCGCATCGTAAAATGTAGCCGCAATTACGCGAAGAAGACGAGCGAGCACCCAGGCTTTTGGATGCTTCTCGTGTCAATGCCCTTGTCCTCTCATCAAAAAGACTTTCGCATTGTGCCGGTTGCTCCATCGTTCCGCAGCTTCTTCAATCCTTCTTCATGCTCTCCCTGAACTGTTCCGTCACGTAGTTGGACATCGGCCTTTTTTTGCGGCTTCAAAAGTCTTTTTTGGCGGCTGCAATGAAGTGCGCATAAGCTCACTTCTCTTTGACGGCACGGGTTCTCGGGCTACGAGTTTCGATGGCTCCTGGTCCTGGATGAGTGGCTGTTCACTATCTCCGGAGCAGGGTCCGGGCAGTGCCGTCTGACTCGATCTGCGGACCCTGCAGATTTCGCAGGCTGGGCACCAACATCGTCCCTGGCAGCGTATCTCGGCACTGGCCCGTGGGTTGATGCGAGTCAATACGGACATTTGTAAGCGGCTTGTGCGGCGAGGCTGTGAGCCAAGGGCGTCGTGTCAGCGTTTGAGAAGTGCCAGTGCGGGAACCAGCGCCATGGCGATAGCTCCGACCAGGTGGATAATAAGACCAATTGCCGAATAGGAACCGCGCGGCAGATGTGATGAGCACGATATCGTCTCAGCGAAAGGCTCACGGGGGTATGATACAGACGCGGGTTTCTGGAGGTGCACTCGCGACGACCGAAGCAGGGCCCTTTGACGAGTGCGAACGCGGACACGCAGTCGTCAAAGGGGGTGTTCCGAAGCACTTCTCCGAGTATCAAGAGTGAGATGTCAAAACAAGAGACGTGGAGATGGGCCGTTTGTCACAGCGGGCGCATGATTGTGGGTGATAAGGTCCATACGACATCAGATAAGCGGGAGCGAGTAGGACAGCCCGGAGCTCTGGCACGCAGTAGCGATTGCTGCCCATGCAAGGCCTGTGAATTTGTAAGACTCGTAGGTCCCGATCTTCGGCAGAGCAGCTCGTGTCTCGGATGATTTCCAGCTGATGCGGAGAGAACAGAAGGCCGGTGAATTTATCCGAGCAGATCCCGATCAATGCCGCATAATGAGGGCCTCTCATATACGGCGGAAGCTGCTGCCAAGACCGTTGCAGAGATCAACATGAGGAGTCGAGTAGAAGACGTTGCAATCTTGGGCAGCGAAGGGTGTGGGTGGTTCAAAAGGCTGCCTGGGGTACCGCGCCGGCCCGCCCGGGAATTGATGGTGACGTGGGTGTGGAAAATTGGGACTAGTAGACCGGGATAACGTTGCTCTGACTGTTGGTTCGCGCCGTGAAGCTGGAGTCGACAATTTTCGCCGGACGGCCGAAGCTGAGATGTGGAGCGGGTTGAGATGCAGTTCTGGAATGGAGGGCCATGACTCTGTGGCTTCAGCTGCGGCGGTCACTTGTAAGGGACCGGGCTCTTGCGGGCGTCCCGTTCGAGCAGATGGACGACTGAAACAGACGACGATCGATGGGGCAGGGAGCCAGAAGCGGTTCTATACACGGCGACGCTGGATAGGCTTTGAGGATGAAACAACACGTATTACCTGACGCAGCGCGCGGCCAGTGGAATTCGCTGGAGACGGCGGGCGGACGCGGGTCTAGACGTGCGCGCGCGCACGCTCTGCTAGCGGCGGCAGCTCCGGGGGCTGAGAGTGAGCGTGGAGGGCTGAGGGCAGCGATGGAGATGAGGATGCGAGTCGAGGCGCGCAGAGGCCAGCGCGTGGCCGCCAGGGCCGAGCCACGTGCTGCGCCCGCCCCTCAACACCACTGACGCCTCGCGCTTTGAATCGGCCCAGGCCTGCTGCTTGGCAAACCTTCGACCATGCGACTTCGTTCGCGCGATGCTCACGCTATGCGCGCGGCGCTCAGGCGGTGACCGCGGCCGTTGGCCACGGGCTTGGTGAGCGCAGTCTCTGGGCCACGCACCCACGGTCGCCGGTGCGCCTACGCCGGCCGCACGCTCACGGCGCAGGCTGCAACGGGCAGGTCGCCGTCTGCCATCAGCTGGCAGCTTTTCGGCGTGGCGCGCACGCCAGCCCGCACTGCTCCAGACGAAGGAGCCGCGCCCCGCCCCCCTCCGCGCAGGGTCCTGGCGGCGCGTGTCAAGCGTCTGCTGGCGCTGCGCCCGCGAGCAGAAACCGGCGGCAGACGCGCTGCGCGCCAATGGCAGCCAGCGCCACCGCGGCGGAGGGCTCGCAGACTCTGGCGCGCAAGAAGGTTACCTGCTGTCGCGCTGCGCCGGGCGCGGGCGATGCGCTGCCTAGTCCGCGCATGGAATAAGCATCGGCGGCGGCTAACCGCAATGCTGGCGCCGCCGCGACTCGTCGTCCATCGCCTGCCCTGGTACACGCGCCGCCGCCGCCGCCGTTGCCTCATGCTACATATGGCGAGCCCGCCACTCCGCCCCGGCGCTTTTATGTCGCGCATGCCGCTTGCGCTTGCGCTTCCTTCCTCCATCTCCTCCCCGGCAGCATGGCCCACGAGCCCGGCCTGACCGACTCGACCTCTCTGGCCCCTCTGCCTCCCGCTGTTCGCAGGGGCCTCAAGGCTATCGTCGTCTTCAGCATCCTCTCCTGGTTCTCCACCTTCATCCTCCTCGCCGTCCTTGCCCACCGTCTGTTCGTCAAATGGCGCCGGAAAGCCCACGGCGTGCAGCACCAGTTCATCTTCCTGATCTTCAACCTGCTCCTTGCCGACCTCCAGCAGGCCCAGGCCTTCTTGATCAACCTGGACTGGCTCGTCCGAGACGAGATCAAAGTCGGTGATGCCGCCTGCTTCGCCCAAGGATGGTTTGTCTCCATCGGCGACCTTGCCAGCGGCGCCTGGGCTCTGGCCATCGGCCTCCACACCTTTGGCTGCATAGCCCTCTCCTACAGACTCAGCGCCGCTACTTTCTACACCCTGTGCTTTCTCATCTGGGCCGCCGTATTCGCTGCTGCCATCGCGGGCGTCGCACTGCACCCCGATGATCTCTACGTCCGAGCTGGTGCTTGGGTAGGCATCTCTCTCCTTGTCACTCTCACCCTACCTGCTAACACATTCTGCTAGTGCTGGATCGACGCCAAATATCGCATGCTGCGTCTGTGGGCCCATTATTTCTGGATATTCCTGGCTGAGTTCGGAACCGTTTTCCTTTATGCTGCTCTGTACTACATCATCCGTATGCGCATCAAGAGCAACCACTTCTGTCCAACCAAAACCGCCCAAGCGCAACAAGCCGCCTACATGATGGTGGCCTACCCCGCAGTCTACGTCGTCTGCACGCTGCCGCTGGCCTCGGCTCGTCTCGCTAGCATCATGGGCAGGCCGCCCAGCTATGAGCACTTGGTCCTGGCCGGCTCCATGATCACGAGTAACGGCTGGCTTGACGTCTTGGTGTACTGCCTCACCAGAAGAGTCTTCCTATTCTCCGATGACCCGCCCGACGACAGCTCCCAGGCCGAAGCTGACATCATGGAGACCTTCATTTCGCCATTCCCATTCTGGAAGGGCCGCCAGCATTTCGGAACCACCACGCTTATTGAGGCTGGCCCGCGCATGCCTGGCCGGAGTAGCCGGAGCAACCGCAATAGCCGCACCGGCAAACCGGCGTTGGGCAGACATGACAGCACCGAGTTCCTGTTCGATGAGCTGAGACCGCCGCCGGCGCTGGCCGTCAAGGCCGAGACCACCGTCGTGGTGCAGAGTGAGCCGGTGGAGCTGAACGACATTGCGGGCATCACGCATGCGAAGATGCGTGCGATGGAGAAGGAGAGAGTGAGCTTTGATACCAAGGGGAGCAGCGAGCCTGCATGACGAGTTTCCTTTGTCTGCTCTTGTAGATCATGGGGGTTTTTTTGGTGGCATTGAAGTTTTTCGAGTTGTTTATCATTGGGCGGCGTCATGATTTCACCTTCTGATGAAGGTCTTGATACCACTGGAGGTTTTCCATTCCCGTTTCATGAAGATCTCAAGGAGGCCATATCATGGCCAAAGAGGAGGGTCACACGAGAATTCACTCGTCCACGCACGGCGTTCGTTGCAAAAGTGTCAATTACTGTCGATACTCGACGCATTGTTCACATATACTGTATAGATCTAGAGACGGAAGGCAGAAGGAGATTAGGGCACGTTGTTCATCAATCCCAGACGAGTTGAAAGAGCCCATTCGAATGCAGCCAAGACACAACCCCGGCATCAAATGGTGGCCACAAGCAGGCCCTTCCTCAAATAAACATCCATGAGGGTCACTAAAGTCCGGGGCCGTTCACTAAAGACCCGCCCCCACCCCCATGGGCAATTTCGTGCCGCAGCATAGGCCGTAGGAGCCTAAGCTCGTCTGAGAATGGCAAGAACAAGGATACCGGCACGTTGTTTGCTCTTGCGGTAACCTGCAGCATCGTCTAATGCTAAGTCCAACCTCATCCGCCGCCCACCTCACCTTTCCTCCAGCTCAACGCCTCACGTCTCATTCCACCGACACTCTCCTCGCGGCTGTCCTGTCATAGCACACGCTACCTGACGCTTTTACGAACGCAGATGATGTCGAGTCAAACACACGGACTTGGACACTGCTTCCAGGTGAAGGACCGAGTGCTTACTGTATCAGCCCTTTCATTTCTAATTTTGCATCTCAATTGACTCTTCTTCCCGTTTCCATGTCGTCCACGATTCAAACAGGGCCCAGCAGGGCTCACGCCCGCAAAAGAAACGTATCTTGCTTCATTATTCCCACGTGTTGTTTCTTGGCCGCTCTTCCTCACCTCCGGCTCCGACGAGCGACTACGAAAATTTTTTTTTCTTTCCGGGACGCGCACTTCGTCCCGAGATGCACGCCGGTCAAGCGCAGACGTGGCGTCGTCGCTTGCAAAAAGGGGCCGCGTTTCACCAAAACCCATCTCTCCCTCTCCTCGACATCCCAACCCTACGAATCACGGTCGCGACAAGCACTCTCCGGTAAGATCGATCGCCGTCGCGATCTCCACCGACCCGCAGCGCCCCTTCGGCGTCTCTGCGCCCCGCGCGCTATCCTCGGTAAGTCCACGCGAAGCCCCGGTCCCTCTTCTCACACCTCCCACCTCCGCTTTCCCGCATCTCCCCGAGCCTCCGGTCTCTGCACATTATAAGCAATACGCGGCGGCGAATCTTCCATCATGGCCTAATGGTCTAGTGGTATGATTCTCGCTTTGGGCTTATTCATTTACTCCTAAAATGCGAGAGGTCCCGCGTTCGGTAAGCTTTAAGTTCAAGTCCCAGTTCGACGCATCAAACTAATAATTCGCAGAGTCGCGGTTGGGCCCATTATATTCTCTTGAGAATGTTCTTTTGTCTACTTGACTTTCGAGCTTTTTTTTTTTTTGCCCTATAGAATAAGGAAGCTTAGCACGTATCATGATAGTGAAACAAGTATTTGGCCGGTAAACAACCCAGCGATAATCACTTGTGGCAGAGGAACTTCAGTGGTACCTCCACGACTAGCTGAACGCCGCCACCCTGCACGTCGTTACTTGCGAGTCGTGGGCCGCTTTCGCTGTACTTGCCGGCAGTTCCAGTCCCCTAGTGCCCGTTACAGCGAGACGCGGGTCGAGGACCACGTCCCGGACGGGAAAGACGCCGTTGATTATGACTGGAACCAATCCGCCCTGTCGAGATGTAGCTGTATATATAACACGAGGTCTGTTTGCTTTTGTGTAATTCTTTGCAGTAGATAAAGCATTCCTCCCCAACTTCCATTGGAGGTCTAACGCTAGAGAAGCATCGAAAAGGAATCAATGCTCTTAAATTGTGCGGCTGAGGTGTCCATAGCACGTACTGCAGTAATCTTCTTCTTATATCATTAGATAGAATACTTCCCCATTCACCAAGCGATCCTTGCGACAGGACCATTTGGCCACACGCGAACAACGACCTTCCGAATCTCATCCATCGTTAAGATCCCAAGCGCCAGCGGGAGCGGCAGCAACCAGAACTCAATCGGAACGCTCGCAGTCCCGAACAAGTCCTGAATGCCCTTGACTTCGGTCACGAAGATGGCGATGGCCAAACTGATCAGGCAGGCGAGGCCCATCCAGGGGTTTCTCCTGCCCTTGCTGAACGGATGCGCCTGGACGATCGAGAGACGCTTGTTGCGGATGGATAGGATATTGCCCCACTGCAGGATGACCAGCGTTACGAAATAGACGGATTGCCCGACCGTGTTGAAGTGCGTAAGCTCGGCGGCTGTGTACCCGTAAAACCCGTCGGTGTATTTCTCGAAGGCGAAGATCAGCGCGTGGAACGGGATGCCTGCGGCTCGGTACATGTAGAAGAAGAACATCGAGTGTGCGGCCACCGTTTCCAGAACGCCAATGAAGAGATAGGATTGGATGTAGATCTTGAGGTTGATGAGATGGTCTGTTTTGGCGTTGCGGGGAGGCATTGAAAGCAGATCGAATTCTTCGGCCTCCATGATCAAGGAGAGTGACGGAAAGAGGTCGGTGAAGACGCAGATGATGATCATTAGGAACGAGCTCAAGGGGAGCGGGACGCCAAAGAAGACGTTCATCAGGACTGGCCAAATCTCGGACCATGACCCAGCAGGGAGGAGGTAACTGTCAACGCGCTTAGTATGCTTGCATTTTACGAGGCTAGCGGGGTAAATGCAGTTCCTTCCACTTACCCAATCACTTTTTGCAGGTTCTGGAATACCAGGCGGCCGAGACGGATCCCCTCAATGATGGAGGAGAATTCGTCCATCAGCACAAGATCGGACGCTTCGAGAGCAACGTCAGAACCGCTTACGACGGCGATACCAACATCGCTAGCACGCAGTGCTGGAGCATCATTGACGCCATCGCCCGTGACCGCCACGACGTTTCCGCGCTCCTTGAACTCATTCACGATGCGCAGTTTCTGCTCGGGTGTGGTGCGACCAAAGACAATTTCCTCGTACTGGCAAACGACGTCCCAGTCGGGGCTGCCAAGCTCACCGAGCTGCGAGCCCTCTAGCAGCAGGGACTTCATGCTGCGGGAGGAGGAAGAAGAAGAAGCGTCCGCTGCATCTTGCGCGCTTAGCACGTCTTGCAAGGTGTCCGGCTCAGCATCGTCGGAGAAGATGCCGATGCGTCTGGCTATAGCCGCGCCAGTGAGACCGAAATCGCCGGTGACCATGAAGAAGCGCACGCCGGCTCGGCGGCAGGCCGCGACGGTGCTGGCCGACTCGGGTCGTGGCGGATCAAGGATGCCGAGAATGCCGATGATCGTGAGGTCCTTCAGCGCGTTCTCCGCAATCTCATCCGCAAATCCATTCGAACCAAGGCTCGCGGAGGGTGAATATCGGCGACTGCAGAGCATGATCACACGCTCGCCCTTCCGTGAGAGCTGCTCCTGGACTTGTGATAGTGAAGACTTGGTCTCCTCCGTCAGAGGTCTGACTTCGGAGCTGTCGAAAGACGTCCAGGAGCTGCACTTCGGGAGCAAGACATCCGGGGCGCCCTTGACAACGGCAAGGTAGTCCGGGTGATCAGCATTCTTCTCACCATCCTGATGGAGCGTCAGCATCCACTTGTTCTTGGAGTTGAACGGGATCTGGAAGAGCCGCGGCAGTGAGTCTCTGATTGGTTGTCCGGACCTGGCCAGCTCGGCAAAACGGAGAACGGCGCCATCGGTGGCGTTTCCCTGGGCATCTCGTTGCTCGATAGGCAGATGAAGAGAGGTCGGGTCGAACATGGCGTCGTTGCATAGGACTGCGGCCCGGTGGAGCTGTGGCAGCGAGCTTGCAGCGCCATCAGAGTTCATGCCGTTCCGCGCGTCGTCGGCAGACAGGAGCTTGTCAACGAAGCCCACCGAGCACACAGTCATCTTGTTCTGGGTCAGCGTGCCCGTCTTATCCGAGCAGATGACGTTGACACATCCAAGCGTTTCAACGGTGGACAGTCCTTTTGGTAGCACGTTGACGGCTTTCATTCGACGCGCGATCATCATGAGGGTCAAGGCAACGCCGACGGGCATGCCCTCCGGGATGAAGGCCACAACGCATCCCATGACGTTGTTCAACATTGCAACGACGTTCATGTACGCCTTGTGCTTGACCCGCAGCCAGCCCACCCAGGTGAACAGGAGGAGCGATGCCAGGCAAATAGTCAGGCAGACAATGATCTTTACGAAGCGGCTGATCTCGCGTTGGATCAGCGTCGGTGTGTCGCCTACGGCCGACGTCGCTTGAGCAATGCGTCCCATGACAGAGTTCCCACCAGTGAGAATGACGACGCCGATAGCGCTTCCGTTTGTGACCATGGTTCCCATGAAAGCGATGTTGCGTGACTCGAGAAAGTTGTTGTCTGTGCAGGTGGTCGCACCTTCAATCTCTTCTGCCTCGCCAGTAAGCACGGAGCGGTCGAAGCGTGTATCGCCCGAAGAGGACAGAATGCGGAGGTCTGCTGGGACCTTGCTTCCCATGTCGATGCGCACGATATCTCCGGCTACGAGGTCGCAGGATGGCACCTTGCTGAACGCGCCTTCACGCAGAACCAGGGCATCCGACGGCAACAGATCTAGGATCGATTGCATTGTCCGCTTTGTCGACCAGTCCTGAAACGCTGAGAAGCATGCTTGAAGGAAGATGACGATCAACACCAGGATGGCCAGTCCCAGGTTGTACGGCGCCGGCGGGTTGCCCAGGGGCTTGTAGCAGAGGAAGAAGATGACGACGCCAACCCACAGGACGGAGCAGAAACCTCCAAACACGTACATCAGGATCTTCTTCCAGTAGTTCTCTCGACGTCCAGGAATCTGGTTCTTCCCGTCCCGTGTCAGTCGCGTGGCGGCAGCCCCATGGCTGAGTCCTTGCGCCTCAAAGGTGTTGAATCGGTCGCAGACATCCTTAGCACTCAGGATATGGTAGTCCAGCTGCTCGAAGTAGTCTTTGTTGGTGTTTTGAGTGTTTTTCTGGCCCTTGGTGGGGGGTAGTTTGGCGGCACTCTGTGACTCGGAGACTTGGATGGATAGTGTTCGGAACTCGATCGGAATGCCAGAAAGAGACTGAGAGCGGCTTGCGACACTGGAGATGGACCTCTGGCTGTTCCTCCGCGCAAGATGGCGCTGGCTGTTGTCGGTCGGGCGTCCGCGTGTGGGTTGATCTGTCTGCTCGAAGACAATGCGAGAGTTTGTGACTTCCGTCTGGTCAGCTTTGGCCCGCTCCTTTTCGGCAGGCTCTCCGTCGTTGCCGGACTGCATTTTGATGGTTCGGATCGAACGAGACACTTAGACCGCAGGAACACAAAGATGAAGACAAGAGCTTGAAATTGGAAGTGGTCTTGACAGTTGAACCAGTTCAAATACGTACTGAGACTGTGCTCAGCGCAGCCTCTTTTTTCCCCAAGGCCATTTCCGCGACGTAAGGCGACGTAACGCCCCGCCGTTCTGGACTCTACCTTTCGCGTCCACCATGATCAACCAGGCAAAGTTCTGAAGCCACAGATTGTCGATGATGATATCTAAGAGCGGTGACCGTTTGCAAATCCTGCGAGACGACCGCCTCTTACACATGGTAAAATGCCGCAGGAGGGGAAAATGCCTCAGAAAAATAAATGCCTCTCAGGCGCGGCTTGGGCGTCGAATCAAACACCTAGCGCCATGTCAGACGCTGGACGCAAGGGCTCCCCGCATCGGCGTATTGCCCTCTGGGGAAAGTACATGCGGGTGTAGAGATTCGTAGTGTTTTCTTTCCGGGTTTGCTGAGTCGCGAGCGATTGCACGTGGCAAGCGACAGGTCTGAACGGCAGAAGCTTTGCCATACCAAACAAATACACTAGCCATTGGTGCATGCGGTTGCATTTGTGTAGGTTAGGCTGTGGAATTTTCATCGGATGCGAGCTTCGTGGTAAATGCGGCTGGTGTGCGTTGATGCCGCAGTCTCGCAGTAGAGGCATCGTCGTGGCAGCCTTATGGCGGCCTATCTCCACAGCTTCTCAGCCTTTTCATTTGCAGGGACCGCCCAGCGCTCCAATTGGATCCAAGGTGCGCGAGTTCGAGCAGGCACGTACTCAGGGCCAGAGCGACAAAGAGGACTGTCGCTCCACAACAACGCCGACGCTTGGCTAGCGAGACTCGCGATGCAAATAAAAGAGTCCAGGAGAGCGAGCATTTGCCGTAATCGTTTGACAAGCCTTGCGCGGACCGCTTGGAATGTGCGGCAGCCAGTGGTCGCCAACTGTTGCCACATTTCTGTTTCTTTTTTGCCATCCTTCACCAGCCAGCCCCGCACACACCACCAAATTCCGACGCTATCAGCGACGAGATAAGGAGCATATTCTTTTTTTGAGAGTTGAAATTACGGTGACCGTCCAGTCTAGCTAAGCAAAAGGCTGGGGCGGCAGCCTTCGCTAAGATGAGGTCAAATAACAGTAAGCGACGGCACCTGTATCTCGTCAATCATGGGCAAGAGCTGTGAATGATCGATACGGTGCAAGCGCGCTTACCACGCCGGTCACACGCCTGATGACAGGAACGACGGTGATGGCAGCAAGTCAGAAACTAGTAAGACCAAAGTGCAGACGTGGTGTAGTGTGTATGCACTGCGGGGCTGACAACCGGTGAAGAGCAGCCAACAAGTGTGGCTGTAGCGGAGGCGATGAGCGCACGCCGAGCAAAGCTTCGCGCGAGAGGCGAGGGAGCACGTGGGGAGCCGGGCCTGTCAGTGACACTTCAGCAGGTTATCAGAGTCAATTTGCGGGTTGCGAAGACACAAAAAACGGGCGTTCTGCGGGTTGACTAACCGAAGACGCACGGGTCATCTTCACGATGGTACCTTGCATAAACCCCTCACGCCAGCCCCAAGTAGATCGGGAGGAATGGACGAAATGGCGGGAACGCTGTCGCGGAGCCCTCGAATACGAATGACACCGAGACATGCAGGAGTGGGCTCTTCCACGACCTCTGGACCCGAAGAACTGCCGGCAAGTATGATGCAATGGCTTGGCCATCAGCGCTGCATGCGATATTCGCGCAGGTATCCGAGGTGTGTAAAGACGGATGATTGACATTGATTCTTCAAGTGAGACCTGAGGAGGCGGCTATTTAAAAGGTGCAACCCCCCTGGCTCCTGCCTTCTCTGATACCACTGTCGTCACTGCCATAACAAGGTGGTCAGTAATTGAAGAATGCGAACTCTCGAAAGGACGCATACCGGCTGAACACCTAAGCAAAGCTGACTAACTGTTAACACCTCGGCGTTGGGTATAAATCTCTGGCGTTGCTTCTTCCTTTCCTTCTTCTCTTCGTGCTACGTTTTGTACGATACTCACCTCAATCAATAACTCTTGTTCGCCTTGTTTTGGCCTCGCTTTGCTACCGTGACACCTTAGGCCTCTACTTATAAGCTAAGCACGTAAATACTAAGGCGCTTATAAGTAGATAAGAATAGCCGCTTGTTAAGCGCTTGTTTAAAAACCTATTGACCGCGCTTGCTTGTTGGAAGCCCTGGAGCCTAAGAAAGCCAAGAGGGATGAGCTGATATAGATATGCGTTGGTTTGCATTGACGCTCCTCAAACGGGATTCCCCGTCCAACAGGAGACTTCAGCAACCATTACTTGCTTCCCATCTCTCGGCAAGTCTTCCGTAGCATAACGTATTTCCATTACGAACGTGCAGGGGAGTGTTTCCTGAGCAGAGTTTTTTAGAATCGCGGAGAACGCTGGACCGGCTCAGTCGCGTTAGAAACGACAATGAGATTTGCCGAAGCCAAATATGTCTGGTAAAAGACTTCTATGACTCATCGTTAGAGGTAGGCTACGTTACTATGTCCAGTAGAAGGAATCTATAGTTTAAACTAGCTTTCTGCTGCTTTAATTTCGATAGGCGTTCTGTGCTTTCTTTTATTACTGTGTAAATTAGTTAAATAATATGCGAGATGCCAGTTGACGGCAAATAATTTTGAGTGAGCTAATTGCAACATGCAACCACATTTATTATACTTTCATCTTTTGCAACCTCTATATTACATAACAATCCTCCAGAGATTTTTAAGCAGGGCTTCCATACTAGCTCTTTGTAGATAGCCCGCACTATACGTTATAGCCTGCACTATACGTTCTACGTAGCTAGCCTTAGATCTTTATATGCCTTGGGCAGAGTCTTCTTCGAGTAAATATATAAAGGCCTTCGCATGCCGTTATTATCTCTTTATCATCTCTCCATAATATTAGATATCCTACTATTCGTGCCTAACTTTATACCTGAAGTCATGCCTTAACATATGCCTTATCGGCCTTATCGGTACTCCCTACTCAAGTAATATAAGGCTTAAGATAATGATTTCCACCAATCAGCAAAAGGTAGTGACGCCAATCACGAGCAGGAGAAGATCTGTGCAAGTCAAGGCCATAAGATTGGTAGGTGAGGGAAGATCCGTGTAGCAACAAAGGGACTTGTCCACGCAATATGCTTTCCTAATGAGCAGTGATTCTTACCGACCAGACCTAATGCAATAATTACAACAAGCACTCCCTTCTCACCTCAATCAGCCCTTAACCCTTTCAAAAAGCCATCCCCGCATCAAACCGCCCAAGCATCCGCCGCAATCTTCCTCATTTCCTCCTTCTCCTCATCCCCAACCGTCCCGGCCTTAACCATGTCCTTCAAAGCCTCCAACCTCGCAAAAACCTCCCCACCCAACGCATCCCCATCCCCATCCCCATTCCCACCACCACCACCACCGCCGCTCTTCAACAACTTCATAATCTTCGGCGCAAACTTCCCCGTCGCATACACCACGCCCTCCCCCCTCCTCGCCAGCAACACCACCACCAACGTCAAGAACAACCTCGGCGCATCCCCATCCCTCTGCATCGCCCTCACCATATCCTTCACAAACGCCTCCTTCCTCCTCCCCAGCTCCCCGTCCTCCAGAGGCCTGACGTCCAGCTTCGATCCGAACTTCTGGAGCGAAGCGCCGATGGCGGCGGCGGCCACCGCGTCGGGCTGCTGCTCCTGCAGCGCGGACAGCAGTTTCTTGACGTTCCGCTTGGAGCGGGGGCTGCGCAGCAGGCCTTTGGCTTCGGCGCGGGCGACGGCGTCTGGGACGAGGTCTTTGACGACGTAGTCCCTGAGCAGCTCGAGCAGGTGGGCGCGCAGCTTGGGGTCGGGCGCGGCGAGGGCGCCGGCGTGGTAGAGTTCGAAGCGCGTGACGACGCGGTCGAGCCAGAAGGCGGCGAAGGTCGCGTCCGTCTCTGCTTCGAGCTGTGCGATGGTGGCGTTGAAGGTGGCCTTGGCGCCGCCGTCGCAGGAGCAGCGGAGGAGGATGGGGAGGAGGGGGGCGGGGAGGTTGAGTTGGGTGGCTGGCTCTTGCAGCACGGTGGGGACGTCGAGGGTTAGTTCGGACTCGGGGAGTTTGTCGGTTTGCGACCAGAGGTATTTGGCGTGCGCGCGGATGCGGGACGTGAAAGTATCTTGGATGGTGTTGAAGAGGTCGACGCGGATGAGGTAAGGGAAGAGACCTTCGGAAATGGTTGCGCAATCGTCTTCGGCGCGGACGGTGCCCAGAAGTTCGGTATGAGCTTTGGCGGTGGCCTCGCGGGAGGCGCCGGGGGAGAGGTTTTGGAAGGGATCCTTTGGGGGGTTTGTTAGTGTCAGCGTGAGGGTGGTTTTGGTTGAGTTGGGTGGTTTCTTACGCTGACATTGATGATTGACTTGTCTATAAGCGTCTCCAGCAGGGCTTTCGTGGTGCTGTCGTACCAAAGTTTTGAGACTGCCGTGTCGAAGAAGACGAGGATATCATCGGGGTGGTTGGCGTTGACATATCTCTCCGCGTGACTGACATCAGGGTACTGCTCCGGCATGAGGTCCACGAGCCATTGTAGGCTGCAGGAAGGAATGGTGCCATCAGTGAGTCCTTTGATCATCTCTCCCCGCTGTTGTTCGAGAAAGCTCATCGGCATAAACTCCACCGTGCCCTCTGAAATGGCAATGCGGCCATCGAAGCTGGACCCAAGTTTCTCGACGATGAGCTGAAGGAATGGGGTGGGCAGAGCTCCATCTTGCGGGATGTTCTCGATACTGTATCGTGATTAGTTATTGGCGAGAGTTGGGATAATGATCGACGTACACCCCTGATTCCTGCGCGTCCCCGAAGGCGGAGCGAGCACTGTTTACAAGTCCTTCGAGGTAAGACGGTGAGAAGATGATGGCCTTACGGAGCTCCCGCGCATCGTTGGTCTGAGGGTGGAGGGCGAGTTTGGGCACATCGTCCTCTTCATCGTCTTTCGAGCCAAACTGATTCATGGAAATGAGTTTGGGGAGGCTCTCGAGGGCCAAGTTGTTTGCGATGGCAACGCCAGCGGCGTACACCACTCTACCCTGAACCAGCTCCTTCAGATCGTCTTGCAAGCGATCAGCCTCAGCCCTATGCAATTATTAGCTAATTTGTCTGTCTCGATAAGGCCAGTGAGGGAAGCAAAACTGCTCGTTTCCAACGGTCGTCTTGAGGCCACTTACTTGGAGACGACGGTTTGCCCATCCGTGCTCAGAAGAAGCTGAGATTTGTGGCTCCTCACAAGGTTAGTAAGGACATCTTTGGAGATATCGAAAGAAGCGGCCAGCGAAGACAGCATAAGGCGTCCTTCTCCATCTAAACGGATGTCAATTTTTAGATAGAATTCTGCGATGCAGACTGGCCATACCGGAGTCGACAGTCTCATTGACCTTCTGCAAGAGGATGTCTGATCTGATAAAGCCGTCGCCAGAAAGACTGGGAATGAGCTCCAGGTCCTCCTGCTGGTCCGGAGGAAAAGCACGATCGCTGGCGTTGGGGAAAGCCAGGGCGAGATCGCGCATATCCTCGAAGGAGAACATGTTGGACATTTGAGAAGCGACTGGTCTATGACAAAAAACTATTCAAGACTTGAGATGGGCATGAAGGAAAGCAATGGCACGCTGCTGGTGCGCAGGGGGTTCAACTTTTCGGACCGGCAGCAAGGGGCAAGGGGGGAAGGCTTCGTACGCGTCTAACGGCTGGAGTTTGCAGCAGCAATGGGCCAGAGGCTACGGAAAAAGACGGTGATCAGCTCCGGCGGGCAGGCGAGGCTGCGGATGGTGGAGGCGGCGTACTCTCGGGGGCAGCAAACGGCAACAATTAATGCAGAAAAGGGAGCGGGTCTAGCGCACACAAAGCGTCACGGCCGCTCAGCAGCACAAGCAACAGAGCACCACCTGATGGCGAAGGACTGAGGATTTGAATGAGCACGCCCATGCTGGGAGATATGCAGTCTGGCGGATGACTCACGGAGAGAGGTCGATGTCATTGCTGCGACTCTCGTTCCCCGGCGTGCAAATCTCCGGCTGAACTCCGGCCCCCAGCGCGGCGTCGAAGTCTTCGGTGCCGCTGCATGACGCCCGCCAGCGCGACCTCACGCCTCACGCTGCCTCCGCACCTCGCTGCCCCCGCTGCCCGCCATGTCGCAGTTCAGAGCCGCGCGCCTCGATCTGGGCAGCTTCCTCAACGTCCGCAACCTCCGCGACCACACCAAGCGCAAGGTCTTCGCCCAGTTTGAGCCCGAGAGGTATGCGCACCGTCCGCCCTGCGTCAAGCGCAGCTCTGTGCCGCGCTTCCAGTGCCGGCCAATGCCAATGCTAATGCTGTGTTCTGTCCCCAGGCAAGCGCTGCGCTACATCATCCGCAACACCACCCTGTCCCCGCGTGTCCGCGCCCAGGCCCAGCTTGAGCTTACCCAGATGCACGCCTACACCCGCTCCACCCAGTTCAAGAACCGGTGTATCATGGGAGGCAAGGGACGAGGTATTATGAGTGACTTCAGGATGGGAAGAGTAAGTTGCTGCCATTCTGTCCCTGTGTTACGAGTCCCGGCTCCGATACCAGCCAGAATTCTGGAGAGCTGGTGGCCACTGCATGGCGCAAGGCGAACGATCGGCTGACTATCATCTCCTGCAGTTCCAATTCCGTATGAATGCGCTGGCGGGCAACATCCCCGGTGTGAAGAAGGCCAGCTGGTAGACATCGGGCGACGGGAACGGTAGACTTGTACAATACCAGACTGGGTGTTTTATGGAACAAAGCGATCATCGGGCTTGGGCGGCGTTTGGGTGGCTATTGTACCAATGCGCTGCGGAAGACATGGCAAATGCAGAGCAAACGAATCTCGTTTCTAGAAATACCGTCGGAATGGCTCAAGGTGACTCCTGCTCTTTCAGGCGTCAGGTGCCTGCGCGTCTAGCCGCGTTTGCCGTGTCAAGCAAACGCGTCTTCAGCCCCTCCACCTTCCACCTCCATCCACCCCGCACCCCTCACTACTTTCCTCGTCGCACCAACACCAGGCCTGGGCTCGATCGCCCCGGCTCACCATCCCGAGACAGCTGCGACACCCATCACCACAGCATTCAAGCAGAAGGTCGTCAAGATGTTCCGGCTCAGTGAGGCTGGCATGCCTGACGATCCGTCCTATCCGACAAACTTTAAAGAGCTTGGGTACGTACATACACCGCGTGCTTCTTGGCGAGCCGCCTCCTGATACTGGCTCAGCTACTTTGTCGACGAGAATTCGGAGATTCGAACCATCAAGCCGCCGCACGACTACTACAATTTCTGGATGTCCAATAACGACCGCGTCAACGAGGCTTTCCGCGAGGCCATGCATAGTGCGCATGTCCACCTCACTTGTTGCTGGATGTGTTCAGGCGCTGACTTCGCCTTCCATAGCATGCATCAATGGCGAAATCGTCCACCGCATGACGGCGCTGGGCATTCCTCCGTTGTACCTACCTCACCTCACTCGGGAGAAGCCGCCTCGAGACGAGCCTGCCGTCCCGATCCTTGTCACGAACCAGGAAGAGCTGCGGAAGAGCAAGAAGATCTTTGTGGTCATCAACGACGACTTCCAGGACCTAGGTTTGTGGGCCTACCGCATCGCCAGCAAGGAGGGCGGCATTGAGGCTGGATCCGTCGTCTCACTCACAAAGGCCCTGCAGGATGATCGGCTTGTAAATGTCGGTGCAGATGCCGGTGAGGCCTCCGAGACTTTCGGCGAGGACGCGGAAAATGGTTCTCAACATGCTTCTCCCACCGGAATAGGTTCTCAGGAAGAGACGCACGATCTCAAAGAGAGCCTCGTCTCCAAGCCCGACGCTGGTGTTGGTCCGGAGTCTCCAATCGCAAGTAAGACGCCTGTCACCAGCACGAACGATGTGCCCTTCCAAGTTCCGGAGAATTGGCAGGCTCCCGGTCTTGTCGTGCTGAACCCTGGCCAGCTTCTCTACTCATACCGCTGGGCCAAGGCCATGACCAAGCAGTCTTGGGACTCGCAGCCGCTCAAGTCGGGCATTTCCCCTATTCCAAGGGTCGACCCTGTCATGAACAGGATTGAGGGCAATAGGAGCATTGAGGAGCACGTCAAGTTCGTCTTCGACAAGATCCTCAAGAATCCTGAGTGGGTGGCTTCGGATGCAAAGACCTACATCATCGGCATCGGCAACGGTGGAGACGCGACTCTGAAGGTGCTGAGCAAGGATTGGCCCTCGTTCAAAGACCGGATTGCGGCCATCGCCCTGACGGACCCTACTCCCATCCAAGACCTGTTCGACGACACCGACTTCATTGCATTCCTGCGCCACCACGCTCGCGCTCTGGTTCCTTCACCGGAACCGTTTGGTGCGCCGCTTGCTGTGCCGTCAATCGGGGACCAGCCGGAGGATGTGGAACGGAGCGATGACTGGGGCTACCATTACTTCCAGATCCTCTCATCTGGTGAGAGGGTGTTTGGCGAGATCATCTTCCCTGTGGCCTACCGTGCCATCCTGGCCTGGTTCGAGACTGTTTAGAGGTGGACAGGCCGGCGACAAGTAGCTTGATGGCTGAAATAGAATTACAGTCAAAATTGAGTATTAGCAGTACACAGGGTATATGGAGTTGAAGCATTCATCTAGACACGAATGTGCAGTGAGAGGTAGGCTCTTTACATTGGGAAGAATGCTTCAACTTCCCATAGGTGAGTCACATGTACAACAATATCTTGGTTGCGAAGTAAGCAAAAAGTAAGGCATATATGTGACGCGCCCTCCACTGTTCTCATCCAGGTGACCACTACTGGAAGGCACGCATCGGCATATTCGACATGTCGTATTGTAGTGCCTCCGATCATCGGCGCTTAGCGAATCTGAGGGTGGGCGGTTCTGCTGATTTGGTCGAAGCTGGTTGGGCGTGATGGCGGGCGTGGGGTCCTGGGGAAATTTTTCTTCTTTTGAGATTTAGGTTGGACTGGCTAGCTTGAGCATCTGGCACATGCGCCAATGCCCGCCGACATGCGTCCGGGTGCATACGGTTGTATGTATGTACAAGTGCCAAGGTTGAGTAAATCGCGACGGCTACTCATTTTGTTCAGGTATCCATGCTGAGGAATGACAGAAGTTCCAGAACACGACGTCAAACCCTCAGGCTGAGCAGCAAGGTCGAATTAAGGTTCGCCTCTGCTGCTCACAAACAGTGTGGATGATACGATGGTGACGACTCGGCAGGAAGGGGAGCGCTACATGACTGGCCGGCTCGGTCCGCCGTAGGCACGCAGATCCTTTACTCGGTGCGGAAGAGGGCGGAAAGCCTTTGTCAGATAAAGAATAATCACGTCAACCACGCACGCTCCGTCCGCGCAAACTTGTCAGCAGCATTTTCTAATCGCACAATGCACAAAGAGCTAGGACAGAAGCAGCGGGAAGAAGAGGCGACGGGCTCCCGTCAGCAGCGTCGCACGCCCTTCACCCGGGCAGCAGCCGGATCGGAGACGGCGAAGGGGCGCCTGGACAACCCCACCCTATATGTCGGGCTGCGCCATCCGCACTATTCTGACAGGCGAGCACGCAAGAATCTCGGCTTCCGGCGAGACTGGGCGTCTCCGGCCCCCCCGAGGCGCATTCCCCGGATCCAGAGTCGACGACGCGGGCGTAGGGCTGGGGAAGGGGCGGCGGATGCACGTGGAATGACAACATGCTGGCGACAGCCGCAATCGCAGCGCCCTCGCGATCGTCGACGATGCGCAACCGGTCACCGAGACAGGTCTGAGGCGGCGACGACACTGCCGCATCATCGCGGCCAGGCACGCGTCGGAGCAGCCGCCTCGATTGCCCAGCGTTTCGCGGTGAGTAAGCGGGCTGCGGCTGTAACGGCGGCACGTGATTGGCTGCGCGCCCTGGCGCGCCCGTGTACGCCGGCTCCTTTGGGCACGCTAAAATTGCGTGATCAAGAAAACTTATGATGCCTTCAGGACTGATTTCAAAGACGGAGCCGCGCGCACCAGCCGGCGATATATGCCCGATGTGACTCTCAGACGCGAGCCGTTAAGTGCTTCTCTCTCCGCTTTCGCATCTCTCCCACCAACAACTCCGTCGTCGAAGTCATCCTGAACTCCTGCGGCGTCATTGCTGGAGAGAGCGCCACACCAGAGCCCCTGCGCCATCTACGCGAGACCACCATCCCACAATGTCAGACTCCCACTACGACATCTCCTCGCCGAGGGAGGTTGAGTCGGGCTATGCCAGCGGATGCTCCAGCGAGGCTGCCATGCCCGACATCTTCTTCAGCAAGGCACACCTCAAGTTTATCAACCAGCAATTAGCCAAGCTCGAGCCCGAAGGTGTGTTTCACTGTTACCCCGCCCGCGTGCCTCGCTGACGAAGGATGCAGAGATTCTGAGATGGTGCCTGATCTCGCTGCCGTCGCTCTTCCAGACGACCGCCTTCGGGCTCAGCGGGCTCGTCACGCTTGACATGCTGTCGCGTCTGCCCAACCCCACCAAGACCAATGTCGACCTCATCTTCCTCGACACGCTGCACCACTTCCCCGAGACCCTTGCTCTGCTTGAGCGCATCAAGAGACGCTACAGCCACTTCAACCTGCACGTGTACAAGCCTGCAGGTTGCGAGACGGCCGACGACTTCGCCGCCAAGCACGGCGAGCGGCTGTGGGAGACCAACGACGAACTCTACGACTTCGTGGCCAAGGTCGAGCCCGCCCAGCGCGCCTACGCCGAGCTGCAGGTCAAGGCTGTCCTGACCGGCCGGCGGCGCAGCCAGGGCGGCAAGCGCGGAGATCTGGACATCGTCGAGATTGCCGACGACGGCCTGATCAAAATCAACCCGCTCGCCAACTGGACGTTCAGCGATGTGCAGAACTACATCGAGAAGAACAACGTGCCGTACAACGAGCTGCTCGACCGGGGCTACAAGAGCATCGGCGACTGGCACTCGACGCAGCCGGTGGCGAAGGGCGAGGACGAGCGGGCGGGCCGGTGGAAGGGCCGCGAGAAGTCCGAGTGCGGCATCCACAACAAGAAGTCGCGCTACGCGCAGTTCCTGGCAGACCAGGAGAGGAAGCGGCAAGAGGAGATGTTAAGTAGGGCGCTGGAGTCGGCACACGTGGGTGCGTCGTGAGAAGCGTCGGTCAGTTCTATTTTTTGCTGCATATTAGCATCGGCGTTGGTTAGCATTTGGATGAGCACGCAGCCCCGGCTCGCAGGAACGGCGTTTTGATTTGCACGAGGGAGATATCAACAGATTTTGTGGCTTTGTTCGCGCAAGGAGGACAGATTGGAAAACGAAAAGGGATGGAGGTCGGCGAGTCGGAGAGTAAGCAGAGCGTAGCTAGGTAGAGCAGCTGATACCTGCCTGTTGGAGGAGGTCAGCAATCGAGGCGGCCCGCCGCCATTTTTATCACGGAACAAACACACGGATCTGCGCCCGCCGACTTGGCATGTTGGAGAAACAAGCAACCTTTAATTCCCGCTCGCACACACACCCGGCCAACACGGCCCCCCCTCCGCCGCAAATCGTGCGCGCACAGCCGGAGCGTCGCGCGTCACCCGCGGGCTGCGCGGCGCCTCGGCGATGACGCGACGGGGCCAAGCGCGTTGGATGGCACGCCCAGAGGATTTTTGCTGGCGCGGCGGCTGGCGACAGTACGCCACGCATAACAGGAGGAGCAGGCTGAGCGGGCTGAGCGGGCGTGAACGCGTTCCCGCCAGCGTCATCACCAATCTGCGACGCGACATTCCCAATCTATTCCGGCCGCACATCCCTCCGCGGGGGGGCGTGCGGCAGCTTCCCAGTCGGACGAGTCGTTGAGCGGGAACGCATCGGCCACCGATGTTGACGCGGCAGCTGTGGGCGATTGTCATTAGCTCTGCGAACTGCCTGCTGAATTTCGGAATCCCTGCCCGCCGGCCAAGCGCAGGCCCCCGAAGCGGACACCACGCCCAGTTGCAGACCCATATATTTCCGCCGACTGCCCTCCGCCAGCCATGTCCTCTTCCGCTGCTGCTGCTCCCCTCATCCGTCCTCCTCCCCAAGAACCTCTCGCGAGAAACATGGCCAACCCTCCCCACGGTGCGCCCGCCCGCCCGCTCTTATCGATAGCCGCTTGCTGACACTTTGCCCAAAGGCGGCGTCCTCAAGGACCTCATTGCCCGCGATGCTCCGCGCCGCAAGGAGCTGTCCCAGGAGGCCGACTCCCTGCCTGCCATCGTGCTGTCCGAGAGGCAGCTGTGCGACCTGGAGCTCATTCTGAACGGTGGTTTCTCGCCGCTCGAGGGTCAGTGACGTCCCCCGCCGCGACTTTTTGCTCCTCCGCGCCGCCCCTCCGATATCGCCGGAACGCGCTCTGCTCACGCCCTCTGCAGGCTTCATGAACGAGAGGGACTACAATGGGTCAGTTTGCCGCGCAATTGGCCCCCGGGACGCGTGCTGACCGCTCTCCAGCGTCGTCGAGAACGAGCGTCTTGCCGATGGCAACGTTTTCTCCATGCCCATCACCCTCGACGTCTCCCAGGAGACCATCGACGAGGTCGGCGTCAAGCCTGGCGCTCGCATCGTCCTCCGTGACCTCCGTGACGACCGCAACCTCGCCATCATGACCATCGAGGACGTCTACAAGCCGGACAAGTGAGGATTGCTCCGTTTGCGCCGCCGCAGACATGGGCTGATATCATGCAGGGAGAAGGAGGCCCGCCTGGTCTTCGACAAGGACGGCGATATCGCCCACCCGGCCATCAAGCACCTCTACAACACCGCCAAGGAATTCTACGTCGGCGGCAAGCTCGAGGCCATTGACCGTCTCATGCACTACGACTTCGTTGCTCTGCGCTGTACGTAGCACCGCAGCATCCGAACGCTCCAGAAGCTGACATCTGGCAGACTCCCCCGCCGAGCTCCGCCTCCACTTCGACAAGCTTGGCTGGTCCAAGGTCGTCGCCTTCCAGACCCGTAACCCCATGCACCGCGCTCACCGTGAGCTCACGGTCCGCGCCGCCCGCCAACGCCAGGCCAATGTCCTGATCCACCCCGTCGTCGGTCTCACCAAGCCCGGTGACATTGACCACTTCACGCGTGTCCGCGTCTACCAGGCCCTTCTGCCCCGCTACCCCAACGGCATGGCCGTGCTTGGTCTCCTGCCCCTGGCCATGCGTATGGCCGGTCCCCGTGAGGCCGTCTGGCACGCCATCATCCGCAAGAACCACGGTGCGACGCACTTCATCGTCGGGCGTGACCACGCTGGCCCCGGCAAGAACTCCAAGGGCGTCGACTTCTACGGCCCCTACGATGCTCAGGAGGCCGTCATGAAGTACAAGGACGAGCTTGGCATTGAGATGGTGCCGTTCCAGCAGATGACTTACCTGCCTGACGCGGACGAGTACAAGCCCAAGGACGAGGTCGAGCCTGGCACCAAGACTCTTGACATCAGCGGCACTGGTAAGTCTACCACAGTTCACAGAAAATTGCAATTCTCGTAACAATTGCTGATCATTGTCACCACAGAGCTCCGCAAGCGTCTCCGCACTGGCGCCCACATCCCCGAGTGGTTCTCGTACCCCGAGGTCGTCAAGGTCCTCCGCGAGTCGCACCCGCCGCGCAACAAGCAGGGTTTCACCGTCTTCCTTACCGGATACCAGAACTCGGGCAAGGACGCCATTGCCCGTGCGCTGAACGTCACTCTCAACCAGCAGGGTGGCCGCAGCGTGTCGCTGCTGCTCGGCGAGACGGTGCGCCACGAGCTGTCGTCGGAGCTCGGCTTCACGCGCGCGGACCGCAACGTCAACATCGGCCGCATCGCCTTCGTCGCGTCGGAACTCACCAGGGCCGGCGCTGCCGTCATCGCGGCGCCCATCGCTCCCTTCGAGGAGGGCCGCGCGGCTGCGCGCGAGCTGGTCGAGAAGTACGGCTCCTTCTACCTGGTGCACGTGGCCACGCCGCTCGAGTACTGCGAGGCCACGGACAAGAAGGGCGTGTACGCCAAGGCTCGCCGCGGCGAGATCAAGGGCTTCACTGGCGTCGACGACCCGTACGAGGCGCCCAAGAAGGCCGACCTCGTCGTCGACCTGTCCAAGTCGAACGTCAGGACCATTGTCCACCAGATCATCCTCCTGCTCGAGGGCCAGGGTCTGCTGGACCAGTTGTAGATGGTCGCTGCTGTTTGGAAGTACCCTGGATAAAGACACAGGGGCCGGGAATGGTTGGTACTAAGTGTGTTTTGGCGCGAGAAAGGGGGATTGGACACTGAAACATGGTCTTTGAAACACGATATATCATAGAGACAGCCCTGGCATGCGTGCTATAGACATGGGCTGTCGGGTCAAAATTAAGAGTTTTTGATGGACGGATGCCTTCACTCGGTGTTGCCAATCGCGGCGTCATGCGGATTCGTCGCATTGCCATTCGTCGATTGGGCAGAGAGAGGAATCTGCCCCTTTACAGAGGTAAGCCAATGCTTACGCTCCCTCAGCGCTGCCAAGGGAAAAAGAAAACAGCACATGAAGTTAGAACAGGCGTCTGCGACACCTTCATTAACTCAGATTTCTTTAGCCTATTGCGCACCCCCATTCATGCAGCTGCTCCGTTTCTACACCGGAAAAGTTTCCTGGACTCATTCGTTTAAGTGCCCCTGGCCCAAAGAAAAAAAAAAGTGAGCGTTCGGTCCGGTCCCTTCCCCTCCCTCCCTTTTCCCCGTGCCCCGTTGCCGTGTTCGTTCGTTCGTTCGTTCGTTCGTTGGTTGGTCGGTTGGTTGCGCCTAGTCTTTGGGTTCCCTTCCGGCGTTTGCGGCTGTGCGGCTGTCCCATCTCATCCGGTGTCGGCGTTGAATCCGGCGGTTGCTTAGCGTGGCAGTGGCGGCGTGGACGTCATTGCCGCAGCCACGCGCCCACAAAAAAATTATTAGGGCTCTTGGCGGAGGTGCCCCTGAGTGCGACGGACGGGTCTTGGCAAAGATGGAATATGGAGGAGTGGGAGATCAGGTGAAGGGCGGGATGGAACTGGAAGAAGGACATTGGTTGGGGCTTGCGCAACCTACGGTCTCGCATGCTCTGTGTGAGCGGGAGTTTTTGATGCGCCAATCGGGAAAGTGCTCGATCGGACTTCCAGGCTCAGCTCAGTCTTCTCAGGGAAGTAGAATATGGCGATTGTTTATCTTGACTTCCTTGAAAGCGCGTAATCTACTTTCCATGATTCTACAATCATCAGTCATCTGCACTTGTTCTCGTGCGACCTAAGGCCTCTGCACTAGAAAAAAAAGAAAAAGCTAATAGGTCAGGAAGGTACTACCTCGGTAGCGCCTTGGCACTCAGTAGATGGCTCTCTCTCTCTTCTCAGATAGCCCAAACAAAACAACTTCTACCTCATTCACCGAATCACATTCACGGCTCCAACAAAAGCAACCTACCAACACGTCCTGGCTCACACTTCTCACGAACCCGCGCTTCTTTTTCCACAGACTTGTCCGTCAAGACTCAAGTCTTCCAAGTCTTCCCATCGATCATCTCCTCATATCCTGCTCTTACCCCACAGCCTCTCTGCCGAAATGATCTGTCCATCGCAATACCGTAGCCTATCCCAGCGTCTACATTAGCTTACTGCGCCAACACTCCTCCGGTCTTCAAGCTAATTCCGTTCGTCCCCTAGCCGCTCCGCACACCTCCAGTGCGCTTGCTTGGCAACTTCGAACGCCTAAAGGAACAATGCAGGTCATTCCGAGGTTCATTGCTCTGTCTCCTTCGCAGCCATCGTCTCGGAGATGAGTATATATTAGTTACACCTCTGGGCCCTTGATTAGTGCTCATAACAACCCCTTTTCGCCCTTCTATGAGGACTGCGGCGGCGTGGCGCAGTGGAAAAAAGTTAATCCAATGTACAGCCAGATTACAACTGCGCTGATTGCTCCATGCTTATTTCCTAATTGGGCCTTGGACCTCACTACGGTTCACGTATGTACAAAGATTTCATCCGCTGCAGAGACTGCGACCGGGCTCACGCCCCGAGTTTCTGAGATGAATTGCTAATGCCATAATACAATCGATTAGAAGGAACGGCAACAGCGCTCTGTGTCCAGCTGGTCAAGGTCGTCGGAAGAACGATACCAGGGAGACCACAACATCTACCTGCAGCTGCAGCGGACGCTGCGCTTGCTGCACGAGGAGGCCGGCGTGGCGCACGCACGGCTCGATGCACGGCCGCAACAACGTCATGGTCATCGGCCGTCGCGCCGTTGTTAAGTATCGACTTCAGCAGCGCCTGCCTTCGCGCCGACGGCTCGCCCACGACTGGCGCGAGCTTGACGCCCTGCTGCACGACGTCGTCGACCGCGCCCGCCCTGAGGGAGGGTTCGGGAGCGGGGCTCAGGCCGAAGTTGCGGTACGCCGAGAGGCTGCTGGCCGCGTCGATGGACTCATGGCAGTGGCGAAGATGACCGGTCTTGAGAAGCCCCATCCCATGCATATCTCCACACATGCTTAAGACGGTGGAGTAGGTCAGGTGGGAGTGGCTGCATGAGAGCAATATTCCATGGCTCTAAAGGTTGTAGGCTCTGCAATATGTTTTCCATTGGAGCCGAAAAGGCGCAACGGCCTCATTGTTAGTACACTGTATGTGGAAAACGTACCAGGCAGATGATGTTGTATATGTGCTATCTGAGAGAGGGAAGAAGCTATCTACTCAGTAGTGCAGAGTCTGGCGCTTGTACCAGGCGCTCTTGCCATAACAAAGTAGAAGTGACTGCATGAGAGCAATATTCCATGGCTCTAAAGGTTATAGGCTCTGCAGTATATTTTCCATCGGAGCGGAAAAGGCGCAACGGCCTCATGGCAGCTACGGACAGGGCTTATGACATTGGGGATGAATAGGTGCCAGTAAACTCGAAATGTGCCAATTACAATATGCAACCACATTCAATATACTTTTACCTTTTGCAACCTCCATATCACATAACAACCCTCCAGGGGTCTTTAAGTAGAGCTTCCATGTTTATTAAACCGCGATATTCTAAAAGACTTAGTCGCGTACGAAAAGTACCTTTCAAGGCCTGGTAGTATTTGAGGATTTGAAGCATTCGTTTGATGCATTGGGCATTTTTTTTGCTCCAATTTACGGTCAGATGAATGCTTCAACTACCCATGCGCTGTGACTACTCCCTAGTCGTTACGAAAGCCATGCCGTGCACAGTCGTTGGGGACTATGGAGAGGCTGCCCGAATCTTTGGCTATTCATGAGTATCGATCCGTGCCATCTTTCGGCGTTGATACGAATGCTTCAAATAAAGATGCATGTGCGTAAAACGTTATTCTCGACCTCGACGAAATATCTCCGCTCTTCCACCGACTTTAGCGCTTTTCTAGCCACACTGCCTTGTACACTTGTCTCAACAGTTGAATGGCCTGTCCAGGAAAAGATGCTGCATTGTAAGGAAACCTTAAAGGCTGCTGGAAGAAGTTCGAGATGACTCTACTGCCTCATAACTATGCCTTTGCTCATTCAACCGCACCAGGCTACAGGAGCACAAGATCTTCGACAAAATCTTGTACTAGGAGACGCCAAAACAGAATCCACACACGAACCCAGCATGGCGCCAAACAGGAGAAGAAGACTAGCTGGAAAAAAGGTTTGGGAACAAAGGAAGGAGAAGCAACAGGAGCGATCAAGAACTGAGGAGAGCCACGACGAAGAAGCGAGCTCAGAGGATCGAGGAACGGAACCCTCCCGGCGAAATAACCCGGAGGATTGGCCGTTCCCACAACGCGCTCACTAGGAATAGGGATCGCAGATTGGGGAAGAAAAGGAACGGACCCCAACGGGAATGAAACAACGCTGGCCGATTGGTACATTTGACGATTGGCCAGTATACTCCGGATATCAAAATGGAGGTTGACAACATCCCTCCTCCGTACGTCATACTGTCCGACAACATAGCGTACTAGGTGCACAAACTGGGCCAGTCGCTGGACCTGACTCTGGACAAGATGGCCAAATACTGGCCAGCAAACTTTACTTCAACCGGCTTCTGCCACGAATAGCTCGAGCCGGTAGGCGCCCCGGCGATCGACCTAGGCACATCGCGTTACCAGAAAATAGGAAACTAAATTATGTGCGGGAGCTTTGGCCTAAGCCAGCTGTGCAAGGAACATTCGGCAGCAAAGGTGAAGGCCGAGCGCCTCTGGCTCGCCGGCCTAAGGGCTAAACCAGGAACGAACAAGGAATGGGCAGAAGCGGACTGGGGAACGGCAGAGGAGCCTAGAGCGATCGAGTACTTCAACCAGGCGCGATCAATGATTCGGGATTGGGACAGGTTTGGCTTGAGGTACTGATATGATCGACTGCCACGGTGGTGTTCCTGCTTCTCAATTGAGGCGGAGGGTTGATACTTATGGCAAATCTTCCTCAATCCTTTTCTGTAGAAATTAACCTTTGCGATTGATTTGACACAGCGTTGGAGAAGACCACCTGTGATTGGAAGGCTGAATTCGACTGAGCAACATCAGCTACATATAAGTAATAATCCAGTTTTGACATTCAACCAATCAAATCGGACCATTCCAGGTTGCTAAATCTGGTCTTCCAAACACGGCTCAGTGGTCTAGTGGTATGATTCGTGCTTCGGGCTTCCAAGTGGACCCGCTATCCAAAGGATACGCCAGTATGCGCGAGGCCCCGGGTTCGGTAAGTTTCCAAGTTCGATCCTTACTGAATATTAGTCAACTAACTGTTGAATCAGATCCCCGGCTGAGCCCCAAGACATTCTTTTTGCTCTTTTTTTGCCATTTAGACGAGCTTCAGATTGGGAGACAGTGGATATGCGCCAAGGGCACAGGTGAGATTTTGAAGGTGGAGGGTGGAGGGAATTTGTCGGCGAATTTGCGGACCGATGTCGGTGGAGATTGGAACGCAATGACCCAACAGTTCGATTTCTGTTGTCGTTTTTCAGATCGACTTGGCGCAAAAACTGGTGTGAGCTCTGGCGTTCGATGTCGTGCGAAGGGGTGTGGAAGTGTTTTGGAGAAGGTGAGACAGCGGAGTGCGTCAAGCAACTTTAACGTTGTTGACTCGATTGGTGGAACAACCAGGAAGTCCAAGCGAAGCTCGTTATTGGCCAAAGCTTCATGAGGAGGAGATCCACGCTGCAAGTTGGGGATTGAACATTTTGACTATCGACGAGAATGGTATTGACGATGCAGAAGAAAGCCACTAACGTTGATTACTGCGGATCCAAGAGTCTCGGAAAAATGAATTCCAGGAACTTCGAACGTAGCAGTGAAATGAAGGTGTGAATTTTTTGTGATCGAATTAAAATATAGATTGGCATGATGTCATTGACGAATCAACGAGCAAGATTCCTCACATGAATGATTTGTGGCAGCAGTCAAGCCGTGTGATCTAAAAATGTGCACGATACTTTATATGGACATCTGTGGCGTAAGGCGTGCCTCGTTATTTCCGACGAATCCTTCGGTCTGCTCGATGCCAGCCAGACTCCTGTCAAGTGCCGTGCCAGTCAGCATTTAGACAACAGTCAGTCAACAAGCAGAGTCACGACGACTGAAGCTTGCCTGTGAGTTTGACTCAAAATGTTATTACCATTTCTTCCCCAATCTACACTGCCATGACTTTGTCGCAAATCGCTGCTGTGCTTCCCAGCGCCATCACCGATGCCTCCCTGTGGAGACCGTGTGCCATTTCCTTCTCCTCCCAACTTCAGCACCACCACCACCACCAAAAGAGCAGTCTTCCCGGCAAAAGAAAAGACAAAAGAACGGGTCTTGCCGCGGATCGAACGCGGGGCCTCTCGCAAGCAACTCAGGGTCGGCCCTAAGCGAGAATCATACCACTAGACCACAAGACCGTGATATTGAAGGCTCGTTGAGATGTTACTCGTTGAACCGTTGATGAAAAAGTGTTGGCTTGCAAAACTTTTAATCCAAGATTTGTTACTGCTAGGAATCCCGAAATAGGACAAGAAAGCTGGTCTGGGGTGGATCGGCCTCTTGTAGACGCTCGGATCTAGCTGCGCGGTAGCAATCAATGCTTGTTCTTTGCATATCCCTCACTGGTTGTTCTCTCTAAAACTTTCAGGTAGAATCCGTAATAAGAGACCAAAAAATAAAAAGTATCTACGATGAATCCTGAGTCAACGACAATTCTTTCTTATTTACTATACCATTATACTCTGGAAAATCCCTTCCATTGACGGCAAGGTAGATAATACCTGGGCCAGAGAGTCTCCTACTGGAATCGAAAGTGCGTGGGTTGGCATTTACACTAGCAAGAAAGAGCGTGGTTCACAATACTTTTTACATGATTCTTTGAACCAATCTCAACATATTATCTACTCATATATGGTATCAACTACGAGGTAATACGTCCATGTCGGCATCATACTTTCTAAATGCGGCGTTGAATCTCCACGTGTATACCAAGAAAAGCGGGCTGCCGCTTAGAAGTTGATCAATAGTGCTACGGACTCCAGATCCCGTGAAAAGAACACATTATTTCAAAGCCAAAGCCAGGTGCCTCAGCTTCACGGTCAAAGACTATTGTTCAACGCCAACAAAACACGCGCGAACGCCAATACCTCCAGTGCTCCACGTGCGCCACAACAGCACCATTCAGTAGTTCCCCCCTGACAGGTCTTCTATAGCCAAACATGACATATCTAGACCTACGCACCATTACTTGCTACTTCGCGGTCAAATCACCCCAAAAAAAAAACTCTCCATCATTAAAACCCTGCCTTCGTTCCAGCAACCTACCTTCCTCTTCTTCATCACACAAACGACACCACCAAACCAAACCCCACCGCTCCCCCACACCGAAACAGCCTCCCCAAGCCCACCAACAGCAACAGACTCCACCACAACCATGACCTCCACCAACACCAACCAACCCAGCTCCACTCCCGAGCTAACCGTAACCATCACCCAAACCACCTCCACCGGCAACACCTCCTTCACCTCCTCAACCACCGCCAGCATCCCAGCCCCTCAACCCGAAGACATCGTCCTCAACGCCCTCACCTACCTCCACACCCACAGCCCGCCAGCCAACCAACACATAACCTACGCCCAAGTCTCTGACATCTTCACTCGGGAGAAGGAGTTCGTGCCGGTGTGTCTGGCGCTCGAGGAGGAGTTGGGTGCGAGGTTCTTGTGGAAGGATTTTGGGTACGCGACTTTTGCACGGAGAGCGCTGATGGAGGGGGGGAGGTTGGAGCGGTATGATTCGGAGGATGAGTAGGTGTGGTGAGGTAGGTGGAGTTTTTTGATGGGGTCTGCGGGGAAACTGTGGTTGAGATTTACCTAACGGATCATGTATCTGCAAGGCGAGTCTTTCTGAAGTCGAGGGAGTTAATCATTTCCCGTTCTGGAAGCGACAGAGTGTAAATTTTGGGGAGTTGTAACTGCGATGTGGCACTGCAGTGGGTAGAGAATTTTCCGGTTATTGGAGAACATTAACATAGAGAACGAAGGGCGGCATTGACTAGGCAGACATTAAAAATGCTGAAAGTCAGCACATTTCTCCATCTTTGAGATACGTGCTTCAAGTGCTAGTGATGTTAAGATCTTTTACAGAACGATAGCTGCAAGGCCAGTACGGGGTTTCAGGAGAAGGATGTCGCACCCGCCCGACAAAGACGTTGCTATCCAAGTATGGCAACCAAAGCCGGAAGAACAAGCACACCAAGGCGCAGAATGGAGATCAAGCGAGCGACGGAACACTCCCAGAATGCACCCAATTCATTCCAAACCAACGCACGGCCTCGACAACCAGCAACACCTATACGACCACACCAGAGCCGTCCCGAAACCTTCCACTATTCTTCGCCATCTTCTAGAACCCAGCAGCCGCAGAACACAAAGTATGCATTGCCCGGATTGCGCAGTATCTATTTGTAACCGGCTCCGATACGAGCCGACAACGGGACGGCGACGAGGGTCGTCCTGGCCCAGACCAACCACTGTACACATCACACGCACCTAAGTCGCAATCACACACAATCACGCAACAAAACTCTCTTCAGAAAGTCAAAGCATGCACTCTACTTCAGAAAATATAGGACGGAGCAGAAAAGCAAAAGCAAAAAAAAAAAAAAGGATGGTTCCGACCGGCTCCGAAGGGGGCGTCGGGGCGAGTTCGACTGGGCAAGACAAGCTGAAGCCGCCAGCCAGTTCCTGCGGGGGGGAGGGGTTGGTTCATATATATTGATCCCAGGAGGTCGGATTTGACATCCAGAAATCAGCGTGCCGGGGGAGGATCGAGATTTCTGTTATCTGCATTATCAGACTTTTTAAAGTTTATTGATGGGAGAGCTTCTTACAAACCCGCAGATCTCACCGCTTCTCTTCGATCGCTGCTTCCGCGGCACTACTTACTCGGGTGTCTTCATTCCCCCCGGGTGGAGAAGGAGAAAGTCAAGGGACGCGGGAGGCAGCCGTCGGCCTCAATACACGGATATACGGGAATTGGTTCCGCAAGTGAAATGCCCCACCGGACCGGATGCCGCCGGTATGCAAGCAATCTAGGATATTCCGGCGCGGTTTTGCGTTGGGTATATAGGTGATACGTGTTGTTGAGATCGTGCATTGTATTGGAGTTCAATTGGGTCGGTTGAGAGTGCGTAGGGCAGTATAACACAAATTATCATCTTACTCTGGGTTGTCAAGCTCCTGCAGTAGGAGCTGAAATGATCCTTTTTATTCCCAACCGCCAAATGTTCACATCACACGGCTTCTTCTACAGAAGCATAAGAAACCAGCGCTTTTTGGACAATAGCTTGAATAATAATATCTCTAAATCACCTTGCATCGAACGCTTTCCAGCGATCGACCAAGTCTTCCATAGATGACTGACAAAACAAAAAACTCCGCCAATGCCACTAAGACATTCTCATCCAGCAGCAGCAGCAAAAGCCGTGCAAATCAGACAGCTAGAGCCACCAAGCCAACCACCCGAATAAAGTAAAAAAGCGCAGAGAGGTATCACAACGAGCCCACCCAATAACATCATCCTCCATACTTCATACCAAAAACCCCGCGCTCTTCAACCCTCCCCTGATCCTCTCGGGATGAGGTACGTCGTCGTATGTACACCTTCCCTTCGCTGAAGTAAAGGAAACAAAAAGGAAAAAGGGAGAACGCCGCCGCGATGGTATTCCATTAAGTGCCAGCTTATTACGGCGCGGTGCGTGTGTGGTGGCTGGTAACACGCAGCAGCAGGACTATATAGAAAGACTGAAAGGGGAAGTAAAGATGCCATGACGAGCAACGTCTGAGCAGGATGTAGACGCCGGGAGCAATGCTTTGATTTGACAGGAGAGGCCAGAGAAAGGCGATGAATCAAAAATAGCGATGATACTAAAAAGGGATACAGAAATCGGAGTTACAGGTTATTGAGGTGCAGGGTATAGAGGTGAGTTAGGTAGATAGGTATCTAGATAGTGTGGTGTGCGTGAGCGTGGGTAAATGGTATAATGATTTGTATAGCTGTGTCCATGTCTCTTCTGTCGATGACAAGCAGGAAACAAGCCAAAAGGAAAGGGCAATGCAGCAGCCGCCCTTCGTGGTATAATTCTTTCCGGTCCTCGCCTCTGTTCGTATTTCTCCTACCATTATCACCTCACTCACTCGACGAGATATCCGATCTGCGTTCCGTTCGGTAGCGTAATGTGCCACTGGCTGAGGTCGATGGTGAAATTGTTGCCCAAGTTCACTGCCGTCGCTCTCGTTGCAGCGTCGTCGCCGTCCTCGTACTCGGTGAAGTATGTCTGAAGGTTTTCCTGCGCCGTCACAGCTGCAGAAAGCTTGGAGCTCTCCTGGAACACGAACAGAACGCCAACGCGGGCAAATTGCAAGCGCTTCTTGCTAACAGCCAGAGCAGTCGTTGTGGCGGAGGCTGCGGCAGAACCAGTGGCGGTCGCGGAATACGAGCTGTAGTACACGTTGGTCGCTGCCGTATCAGAGTCGTACACGATGCCGTATCTGGTTGCGGCGTCATCACTGGAGTCGTCGCGGGCGGCCAGGAACTTCAGCTCAGGTGGAGCAGTCACGGCCGGGATGACAGACGAGGAACACGAGGTTGGCGCAACTTCGATAGCGGGCATCGGCGCTGGCGGCAGCAGGTCGATCGAACGCTTCTTGGACGAGACGCCGTTGAAGGTGACAAGCGCATTCTCAGAGGTGCAGCTGAGGTTGGACGAGGAGAAGAGAGAGAGAAGCCTGGTGCCGTTGAGCGGAACCTCGAAGGACGTTTGGGCGGCAGAGATGAGGGATGGCATGGCGGAGCCAATGGTGGCGTTTCTTCCGCCGATTGTCGTCGTGGTGCAGCCTGCATCGGATTCCGTGGTGCAGCGATCGCCAGTGAAACCATTGACGCACATGCAGCTGCAGTGGCCACTCGGATCAACGACACTACTGCCGCCGTTCTCGCACGCAAAGGTTTGTTGGCATTGGGCGAGTGCCGAACTGGCAGCAGTGTTGCTGCTGTTGTTGTCATTTTTCTGAGGTAGGACGATCAGGACGATGGGGATGACGACGGCGGCAGCAATCAGGAGGACAAGGATGGTCAGGAGAATGACGAAGCACCAAAGAGGCATGCCACAGCATCTCCGACCGCGTTTCTTGCCCTTTTCCGGCTGATTGCCATCCTGGTCGTCATACGTTTCTGCATATCGACCAAGACCGGATGGGGATGGCCAACGGGAAGTAGGTCGGGACCCATTGTGTCGTTCGCCAGTAGGAGTGCCGACACCAGGAGGAGGAAAGGACGTGAGAATGTCGGATAGTGAGGACGCCCTTCGCCCACCATGGCCAGCTTCCCAAGCCTTCTCGTTGCCGCCCTTCTCCCACAACTCCATGCCGAGCCGGCTTGCGGTCTTGCCGCGGTCGAGGTTCGAAGCGAGACGGGTGGCGCGTCTAATCAGGTCCGGTAGACTGGTGAGACTTCCACGAGCTTCGGCATCCCGGACCGCGTCGACGTTCAAGCGAGGCGGACGCCTGGCACCGACACGGTCGGCTAGGGTAGATCCTCTCTTTGATTTATTGTATCCTGCCCCGAGCGCCCCACCCTTTTCCAATCCTCCCAGAATCTGGTTCACTCTCGGGTCGACAGGAGAGTCAGGGGTGTTGTTGTCCGAGCGCGCCAGAGGAGATGACTTCATCGGCTTCTTCCCCACCGAGTTCACCGACTCGGAAGATCCAGAAGCCGAAGGTGGGAAAAGGCCCGTTCCGCTACTCAGAGCTTCGCTATCGGGCCTGGACGATGATCTTTGGCCGGGCTCTCGGGAAATGCCGTATCCAGCAGCAAAAGCACCACCAGCAGCACCAGCTGCTACAGCCGCCTGCCCCACCGCGCCCTTCTTCTCCTTTTGGTTGCTCTTTATTATCCTGTCAAAGCTATCCACGCTCTTGATCGTCGTCAAAGACGGCTTGCCTCTTTTGCCAAGACTGGCGTGTCTGACAAGCCCAGCTTGATCACCATCGTCAGTTGTCCTCGAAGATCGTCCGTCCTCGCTCCCGCCCACGGTTGACGGGCTGGCCATGGGCACATCTTCTTCGGAGGGAGTGGCGTCCTCGTCAAAATAGAAACCTTCGGCGTTTGGAATGACGTTGCTCGAGGCGAAAGAATTGTGCGATCTGTTCGACTCGGCCTCTTCGACGATTGGCGAAACGAAGGACATCTGCGAGTAGTACGACGACGGACCTCGCCGGGCAGACGGCGGAGGGCCAAGGTTGGGGCTTTTCCGCGACGAAGGCACATTGGGAACGGGGAAATCGGGGATTGAGCCGAGAGACGAGTTCGAAGCCATGGAAGAGGTCGTTACCGGGCGATGCTCTCTGGGGGACGGATAGTAGGAGGTCGGCGAAAGCGTCTGATCATCGTAGTCAGACGGCGACTGCGGCTCGGGCTCGGGCGGGGGCGCTCTTTGCCTTCCCGGGGTCCGTGGGATGGGCGGCGGAGCCAGGTGAGTCGTCTGCGGCTTCGTTGGGTCGAGAATGGACGGGACGTAGGACGGCCTGGGAGGGCGTTGAGGAGGAGGGCCTTTCTGGCGAGGCGGGCTGTCCTGGATGGCCTGGAGGTTGTCGGGCAGAGGCCAGTTGGGGCCGGGTGAGCGCTGCATATCCCGACCGGAGCTGGAAGGCGGGGTAGGAGTCGCCTGCGGCCGCGTCGGCGGCCGTACATTGTACTGCGACATGGGTAAAGTTGGGCGCGGTGGTTGGCCATAATAATCCGCCCTAAGGTACTGTTCCTGCTCGGCCTGCGCGCGTTCCCTTGCAGCCTTCACCGACCCCTTCCGCTGGCCATCCTCCCCGCTTCCACCATAAGACGCCCCGGGTCCCCGAGGCTGGCTCATTGGCGACGGCTGTTAGTCAGATTATTGCATACGGGAAGCTGACAGCAGCGTCGCGATTGGCGTGGGAGATCCCGAGCGACGAGGCTGTCGATCGCGCGCGCCGTAAGATTGGCGGGTTAACCTGATATGGCGGGAACGACTGCGGACAATGTCAGAGTACGGACGCAAAGACACGGCGGACGAGTCGTGAGTAGAATGACATGAAGATCGGGGGCACTCGGACGCGATAAACAGCGAGCGGGCAAACGCAGGGAAAATTGGGATGGTGGAGCACCGCGCCGGGGCACACGGCCTCGGCATCAGAGGCAGCGTCAGAAGCATGCAACACATTGCGTTCCAGGAGGCTCGAGGGCGGCGGAGGGACGTACGGAGCGTGACGAGCATCAAATCAATTGCTCAGTCGCGAATCAAACGGCGGACGTCGGAGAGTTGGACGAGGCGGCGCGCAACATGAGAAGGGGCGGCGGCGCGAGCGGTGGTGAGGGTGATGGTACGGTGAGGATGGCAATAGAGAGAGCTTCGGGGACCGCGCGTAGTCCGGACTCGCGGAATTAAGGGCAAAGGCGTATGGCAGAAAGAAGTAAACGACAGACAAGAAGGCGCAAGCACGCAGAAGCGAAGCGGAGCGTCAAGCTCAGGCCCGGCGCGGAGAGAGAGGACGGCGAGGGCGGCGGAGGCGCTGGGGAGTAGGAGAGAGGAGGCGGCAGGCGCGGCGGCGCAGCGGAGGCGTGGGATTTTGGCGGGCGCAGGGCTGGGCATGTCGCGGCCGGCGTGGAGGAAGCGAGGGCTGGTGAAGAGATTGGGGAGCGTGCGTCTGGCAGCGATGGTGCGACGGCCACAAGCAGAGCCATGCCCGCGGCAGCCCACGAGCGCGCTGGCCAATCGCGCGCGGCCATCAACCTCAGACGCGGCCCAGGGGCGCGAGATGACGGCGCGAGTCGGCGGCGTGCGACGCTGCGATCGTCGCCGTTGCTGCAGCGCGGGCCCAGGGCCAGGGCGCCGCCGGCCGCTGCCCGCCGCGCTGCCCGCCGCGCTGCCCTCCGCGCCGCCCGCAGAGCTGCCCCGGCCGCTGACATTAAAGGGCGCGGCCGCGCTGGTGTTGCGCAACCGGCGCAGAGGCCGCAGGAGCCCCGAGCGCGGCTGCATGAACGCGCCTCGCCGCCGGCATCTGCCACACGCCCGTCCGGCGCGCCAACCCCGCCAGCACGCCGCCGTTAGCGTTGAGCCTCAAACCTCAAGCTTGCCCGTCCGGCGCCGCCAAGTCCACTCGTCCCAGCGCCCGTCCGAGGCTCCTCAGCCCGCCATCTATCACACTTCCGGCCATCGCCGTCTCCGCGCCCCGCTCCGAGGAGGGCCCCGTCACGCCCGAAGCTTGTTTCAGAGCGTCTGCCGCACTTCCACTATGGCATGACATCCACTCCGCCTGCTGTGAGCCGGCCAGGGGGCCGCTGTTGTGCGTGTTGCACACGCCTGCTGCTGTGCCGTCTTGTGCGCGATGTTGTGTAGACCTCGCACGCCGACCTCGTCCTGTTCCTATCGCCCGCGTCCCCTTTTCGCGTCCATGGCTTCACCGCTCCGTCCGCGTGGCCACCTCGTCCCAAGCATTGCCACAGGCCGAGAGAATGCTCGCGCCGTGCAACGCTGGGCCTGGATTCTTCGCGCTGCAGATCGCTCGGAAGGATGTTGAAGCTCGCACCTAGTGCACGTTAGGTAAGACGCTTGGCCGCTGCTTCCTTCCTGGCAGCACCGCCTTCCTTGGGCGACGAGCGCCTTGTTCTTTCTGTCCTCGGCGACGCCTCTCGTTCGTTCTGCTTTCTTGCAAAGAGTCAATCGCTCTCCACTCTTTCCCAAAGCCCCCCACAGATGTTCAGAATGGTCGGCGGCCGGCTTCCTCGGAGCAGCTTGCCTCGGGACAGTCCTCTTTGGCGGGCCGCCAGCAGCCGTGCACGAGAACCTCTGTTTGGAGCATCTCTTTGGCGTAGACATGCATATGGGTTGAAGATGCATTCGGACGTATCAAGTACCCGTCTTGGACTACTTTTACGTCCGGATGAATCTTCAACTCCTGTCGGGAAGGACTGTCCGGATCTCAGTGTCCTTCTGGGAAGGCATGCCTCTTCTCACTGAACGTAGGCCCTGTCTCGTCTCGTCGGACACTCATCTTTCAAGTAGTCCATTCTCTCTTCACCGAGTGTGGGCACTCCTGCTCTTGCACAATGGCGCCCAAGAGCTTCGGTCTGCTCGCCCCCCAATGCGTGGCCGAGCTTCCCCCGTTGCTGACAGCAATCAGGGCAGTCTGCCGTCTCACCCGCAGATCCTCGCTCTCGACGCCACAAGGCTGATGTTCCGAATCATCTCGGCGGCCCGCAGTGCTGCAACACCACCGGCGACACGTCACCGACAACCCCTCTGAACCCTGCACGATCCATTCGCGGCCTCACCTCGCAGCAGCGCAAAACGGCCCTTCGAAACACCCTCTGCAACACGCCTGCTCGCCCGGGTCACAGCGACCGTCGGTCCGAGATCTTCGACCATCTCACGCCAAGAGACAATGACCGAGCCAATCACATCCCCGATGACCGCGACCAGGATATACCGGCCTTCACTCCTCTCCCCCCTCCACGCATACTTGTTCCTTGCCGTGGACCTTCATATCCCACGGAACAATTTTTCCACGAGGGCCGTGAAGTTCCAAGCACCTTGCGTGGCCTTCGCGTTTCACGCTCTTCGACGTCTGCACTGTTTCGCGCGCGGCAACATGGCTCTCCAATCAGAGGCCCCTTCGCGCCTATCTTTGAGTCAGCCGGTCTCCAAGAGCCCACCTTCCAATCGGACGCCCGCATCGAGGCCTGGTTAGAAAACATTCGGCCAAACGCCGGCGATGTGGACGCATCTCCCCTTCCATCTGCAGCACACCAACAGGACCAGGAGAGAAGCGACAGCATTGTCGAGAACCATGATTCCTGGAGCAAACTTTTCACCCATGCTGCCGCCACATCTACAGCGACTGTGGAACCTGAGAACCTGCAAGACCTGCCACAAATTGCCAACGCAAACAACTTCATCAGGAGTGTCATCCATAATCCGTCGTTGTCTCCCTCACCTGGATGTAACTTTCAAACGTCCAGCGACACCCTTGCACGCCAGACGTTCTTGGCGCAGCAAGGTCTTCATCACAGCCCAACCAAAAGACCTGTTGACCGCTCTCTGCCCGTCTATGGAACACTGATCTCCCAGTCGGCCTCACTTCCCAGCGAACCAGATCACCCATCACTCTCACCAACCACGCGTCAAGGCAGGTACGACACGTACACGTCATCCAGCAACGGCGCACAGTGGTCATCCTCCCTCGACGCACGCCCGCACCCGCGCATCACACTGTCACCTCCGCACTACCAACCGGCCTCTGACAGCTTAGGTCGTGTCATCCATCCACCCGCCTTCTCGGCCAACGCCGACCAGCAGTGCCGCACTCGCCCCCGCCGCCCCCTCCGCCCCCGCCAGCGCAGCCCTGCTCCGCCGCCTACCCCGTACCCGCTCCTGGTCGATCCTGATGCTTCTGTCTCACCTTCCATAGCTGTCTTGCCCGCTGCTGCCCCACAGCATGATGAAGGGGCCACGTCCGAATTGCCCGTGACGCCGCTTCGTGCACGTACAGCGACGGCGGGACCAAGCAAGTGCTCGTCTTCTCTTGAGTTGATGGGTGCTCTGCGTATCGATGATGCTGCCGTGCCGGGCCTCAGTCCGGATGTGTTTCTTTGGCGCGGCGATAGCGAGAAGAGGTCGCGCTTCCGGGAGATTATCAGGCAGAGATGTGCGAGCTACTACGATGAGGATATTGTAAGTCCTGAGTCGAATGGTGACGGAGATGGCGATGCGGATGTTGGAGCCAGCGGTGACCGCTCTTGAGGTGGCAGAGTGACTAGGGTAGAGTGTTATGTCTTGGCGGTAGGTTGGCACCCAAGGCTTATTGCCCAGCAGCTTGAGAAGATGAGCAGGTAGGATATTCTGGTATCAGTCCAGCCGCGAGTATTTAATCTCCTCTTAACCTCATTGTTTTCAATTTTAAGTGATAACAAGATTTTACAAGCATTGATCCTCTTTTATCTTTGTTTATTGCACGAACTTTTACTACCAGATATGAGCATTCAGCTTGCATACAGACGCGGCTTTGTGTACTAATAGACATTGGGAGTTGAAGCATTCATCCGGATATGCTGATTGTACAAGCTTCTCAACTTACGTGCGATCGAATGCTTCAACTCTCTATGCAGTTTTGCGGCACAGCGGCAGGCCGCAGCCTACTACTCTTGACAAGGCTACTAAAGAGGAAAGGCATGCCCTGACCCTCATAGTGGCAATTCCTCTCTCCACCTCACTCTCTCTTGGAATCCGAGCACGGTACGAGTAGCCGGAGGTTCCCCGCTTTCGGTCACGATTTACCCGCCGAAAGGCGAACGCACCGACACTACTCTACTCACAAGATAACAACGTCATACTGAAGCGCACCCCATATCATACTCTATTGGCCCCTCAATCGGGCAAAAGCCTTGGTTTTGAGCTTCTATCTGCCAGCTTTCGCCCACTGCGCGCATGAAGGCGGATATGGCGCCACTAAGGCTTGAGAAGCGTTATGCTGTTTCTATACGAGCACATCTAGCTGGATGAGGCCAACGCCCGGGTCTTTCGGCTCGAACAATACGGAGAACTGCCTCTTTGAGTAGTGCTCAGCGCCCCTTTCCACACCACCGCTCTTTTTCTATTTTTATCACATACATCGACGTTATTATGTTCCGTTTCATCTTTCTCGATCTGCGCAAGAGGTCCCGACTACCCACATAATTCCCCTTTCCTCAATACATGGTATTTGCCATGGTACTTATCGCTAGTGTGTCAGTCGCGCTTGCTGCTCTTACATCATGCGCAGCTGCGTTAAGTGCCGGCCTGCCCCTGCTTAGGTATACCGACTTCCTCTCCACGGGTTAAACAACGCTGAAGTGCATTCATAGTCGATGCGGAACCGAGGTCGACTTGGACACGATAGCACAAGCCCGCTCCCAGCTCGAGGTGGCTCAGCCCCACGCGCAGCTCGGAGCTCGGCAAGCAAACTCGACAAACTCCACGGTTTTGGATGTATGCACCTTCTCATGAAGACCTATAACCTGTCTCGTCCGTTGGGATATTAATTGATATGCATAAAGCTCTACTTCCACATCATCCTCGCGGAGAATGATAACTCGACAGATTTCATCACGGACGAACTCGTCAAGGAGCAGATGTCGATCCTGAACGATGGTTTCGTTCTCATGGATTATAGATTCAATCTGGTTCAGACGACGCGGACCATCAATGATACCTGGTATTGTGGCCTCCCTTGCGGCCAAACTGGAAGTGAACAGAAGCTGACGCGTACCGTAGGTTTTACAACGCGACTCAAAATTCTCGGAATGAGATTGATATGAAGGCAGCACTCCGCCAGGGCGACGGCAAAGCCCTCAATATCTACGTTGTTGGGTATTTCCACGTCCACCGTCTGCAACAAAGCAGAGTACACTAACACTTTCGCAGATTGACGGACGAAAGCATCAGCGCATGGTCGACATTGCCGCTCGAATTGCAGTTCAGCCTCCAGAGCGACGGTGTAGTAATTCACCACTCTGTCCTTATTGGTGGCGACAATTCCTACGGCTGGAATCGTGGCAAAACTCTCGTCCATGAGGCGGGTCATGTACGTCTCTCTTCCCATCCCGACGGCCGTACTGTAGTACAGCGTATCTGCATCGTTCAAGAGCTGTCTCTTAACCGTTATTTGCAGTGGGTTGGCCTGTACCACACCTTCTCAGGCGGATGCGAAAACAATTTTGACTACGTAGACGACACTCCTCTTGAAGCTGTGCCTGCGGCCAACATTTCGGCCCTTGGCGGATGTCCTGAAGGGAGAGACTCGTGCCCCGATGCTCCGGGCCTGGATCCTATCCGTAAGTCACATGGTTTTCTGCAGGTCTATTCAAGGTGATATGGGGCTGGTTCAACTAATATCTATGCAGACAATTACATGGATTACACGAGTGATGAGTGCAGGACGGAATTTACACCTGGGCAAGTCGCGTTCGCGCACAGTATGATGGAGCAGTATAGGAATGTCTATACAGCATAGAGCTTAGCATAGCAATCTACTGACAGACGAAAGTGGAGCGTTTAGAAGCGAACACATGGCTGACATAAAGGCTTTAGCCGAGGAAATCCATGTACGAACGAAGAAGGTGATTGACTGTTTGCTAGGGCTTTCGTGCTGTCCACAGAAGAAGCTTGAGATCCTGAAAGCCTCATGCGACAGCCTTCAAAGAATCGTGCGCAAGGTAGCTCTGTTACGGGCAGGATTTGAAGGGGCGTATTGTGCACGCGGGTCTGATTTGAGCCATTCATGCGGACGTAAAAGCCGAGTAAGACATGTACTTGATTCATCCGGATCCACGCTACACAGAAGAGAGCTCAGAAACGGGGGAGGAAAATACCAAGAAATGATATCTATCAATCTAGCCGGTCGACGTTGCTCAAACCCCACTTTCCCTTTTACACCTCATCCGCCTCCATCCGTGTATACATAACATCTGTCCTCATCGTGTACTTGACGCCAGCCAGGACGTCATCCCCGGAGTGAATCATATTCCGATGCTGAAACAGCAGCACCCTCCCCGCCTTCGGCACAACATCCAGCTTCTTCCTCGACCCATAATCCTCCGGCCCACCACACTGCAACAAGAACAAATCCTCCGACGAATGAAAAGTCGTCGCGCCACCCACCAACTTCTCCTCCGGCTCGCCCTCCACCTCCCCCACAAACGGACTATTCCTCTCCCCCTCCCCCTCCCCCCCATTCAAATACAAGTGCAGCGTGAAGAAAGACCTGCACCTCCGATCCGGCGTCTCATACACGCCATCGCAATGCGGCCGAAAGTACTCGCCCCCAACATACCGCAAGAACCTCAACCTCTCATTCAACCCCACGCACCTCCACCGATCCCCCCTCTCCACCATCTTCCCCGTCAACACCGACCCGAACCCCTCCCCATCCCCATCCCCTCTCCCTCTCCCCCTCTCCACCCTCCCCCAAGCCCCCACCGAACTAACGCTCCACGCCTCCCCCTCCAACACCCCCGCCACCTCCCCCACGATCGGCCCCACCCTCTCCCACACCCGTCGCGCCACCTCCTCGCTATCCCAGATGATGCGCCCGCAGTTGCGCGTCTCGGTCGCTAGGGCCTGCCGCCCGTTGCCGACGTTGATCATGGCGCGGTCCCAGGTGGCGGTGGTGGTGGTGGTGGTAGTGGTGGTGGCTGCAGCGGCGCAGAGGAGGGCAGCGCATTCGGCGGGGGTGAAGGCGTCGTCGATGATGGTGGCGTAGCAGTTTGCGTATTCGGGGACGGGGGTGGAGGGGAAGGGGATGCGGTGGGTGCGGAGGGTGGGGGGTGGGGGGCCGGTGAGGAAGTCGGGGGGGAGGTGGGGGGGTTCTGTGGGGGTGGTCATGGTGGGTTGTTGTTGTTGTTGTTGTTGTTGTTGTTGTTGTTGTTGTTGTTGTGTTTGTTGGAGGAGGCGGCGGAGTTTCCGGGTCGGGGAGGGTTCCGTTGCGGCGTGGTTGTGTTGGCGGGTCTGGTGGAGCGTGTGTTGGTGTCTTGCGGACTGGGTGCGGACGAGACGAGATGGCACATGGATTCCCTTTTTGGGAAGGGAGATGAGGGGGTACTGCTTGTGGATCATATTGAAGCTGCTGCGGATGAGGGTGGTTTTAAAGATGGGTGGAGTGCACGAAGGTGGAGACGAAGCTGTGTCAGGCAGCCTCGCGTGGCTTGTGCCGACTGCTGCCTGGTAAGACTCATCTATGACTGGCCAGCTGTTCAGTCGAGCCACCGCATATTCGGCGAGGCTGACTCGGGTCTGCAGCACGGCGATTTCATGTCTTTTCGAATTGCTTGTCCTGCGAGTTGGAACAGATTACGCTTCTCCGCTTGTTGCCACGTTCGGTTAGTTGCTGCGCCACCCGTGCAAGGTGTTCGAACTCACGAACTTGCAAGTCGAGTCTAGGGAAGCATGGAGGAGTAGATGCGCCAAGGTTGTGCTTGTTGCTGAGAATGCCAAGATGCCCAGCGGCGGTGAAAGGCACCCAAAGCTGTTGCGGTGTGGAAGAGGATGCCATCGGCTTCACAAAGGTCCTGGAAGGTTCCACATCATACCGGCCTCAGTCACAGAAGACCTTCCCCCACCAGAACTCTCTAAAAAGATGTTAGAGGTGATGCTGTAGTCTGAGGAGAACGTTCTGGTCTAATTGTATTCAGGGTGGCTACTTACTGCGACTTATCTCACATATCTAATCTTCATCGTCATTCACGAAAAATGTACCAACCATATCGCAAGATTGACCGCTGATTGACCTTGCCCTGAAATGTTCGTGCGAGGACCTTCTCATCAATGCTGATGAGTTATGATCTATGCATCAATGGCGTTGGAGTAAGATGATTCAGAGCTGTTGACTGCGGAACACTGCATGTGGCCGCTTCGATTGAAGGATTTCGTCCTCGCGAATGGAAAGGCTACCACATACGAGGCCAACTCGCAGAGTATGACATGTCAGTGCTTCGGGCGCTCATATGTGAGGAGTGGAGGAACTTGTGAGGATTTGAGAGTGCATCCAGGGGGAGGCTTCATCTCCGTATGCACCTCCCACCAAAACCTTGAAAACTCACCAACACTTCCGACCTCACCCTTCCCACAAACATACGCTCTCTCCTCCTTCGCACATGCTCTTCAGTGCCGATATTTCCTCATCAATCACCTCACCGTGCCCCATTGAGAGCCAAATGTCCCTCGCTCCAACCCTACCGCCCAGGTCTGTAACGATCCCCCCATCACACCCCCGCCTACCCAACTGTCGACCATAGCTCATAGCAGTTATACACCTCCCACCTCTTCAGTTCCGTCCCGTCCCCCTCGTCGTCGCCGCTCCGCGCTCCTTTGGTGCTCTTGCTCCGCAACCTCGAACGTCTGAACAAGCATCGCATGTGATTCCGAGGTTCTTTGGCTCCTCCAACCCTCCCCATTCCCTCTCCATAGTTTTTAGTTTTGAGGATTCCAGGCACCTTCCCCACGCAGTTTCTTCTTTTGTGAGGCGGGAGCGCGGGCCGGGCTGCTTCCCCGCACACTTAAATATGAGACAGGAAAAAGATCTTCGGGGAACGGATTTAACGGGCGATGCGTTATCTCCAATTGGTACCTGAAGATCCTTAGGATTCTGCTAGTTGAGTAGGGTGACGTCTTCCTGTGTGGGGTACTGACGATGGTGGGAGGAGTAAAAAGAAGCTAAGAGTGATGATGTCCTGCATAAGCATTCGAACAAAGGAAATGCGAGCGGCGATCTCGCTACTGCATAATTCTCCGAACGCACAAAAAGAAACAGGTAGTCAGAAGAATGGAACAGTAAGTCAAGTTGGTAGCCATCTTAGAGAGTTGGCACTTTTACAGAAGAGCATTCACAACAGACTCCAGCGCACGAATCGCTTATTAAAAGCGCAATGCAGGAGGCATGGAGTTGAAGCATTCATCCGGATTCGAAGACCAAATTCCCTCCCGTATCACATTCAGATGCATCCTTCAGCTCCTCATGCAGGGACTTCTCCAGTCTTCTGTTGCAATCGTATGCGAGCCGATTTCGTATTTGTTACTAAGTACGAGCAAGTACTCACTTCTCGAGTTGGAGCAACAGCTCCTCCACAATGTTCCGAACTTGATCCCACCGTTTTTGCAGCGTCTCCCTTCTATCCGATTCCGGAAGTGCTTTAACTTTCTTCTCGATCTTGCCGATGTCGCGCTCGTACTGCCGTAGAAGCTGCACGCACCGCTCATCAACCGTCTCCTTTTCGCGTTCTCCGTCGTCAAAACCATCTGCGAAGCGGCGCCATTGGTTTCCTGGAAGGATCAATGCTCGTAGCGCTACCTGCGTGCGGTGACAAGTCTGGGCAGGGTCGATGATGTAATTTCTAAGGCAATTCAGTCAGAGAACGAGCGGAGGTGCACGGTCAATTCTAACAGTATCCACAGCTGTGCATGCGGAGTTGAAGCATTCATCCGATGCGAAAGGCGTATTCCTCACCACACTCGTACATTCGGACAAATGCTTCAACTCCTCACATGTGAGCCTCTGCGGCGCTGCTTGCGATACTATGCGAACCGACCTCGTGTTGAGGTAGATGGGAGACGCACCCAAGGAAGCCATGCTCATCCAATGCTTCCCTTTTCTCTTTGGCAAGCTTGGGAAGGATGATCCTGTCAAGCTTCGTTTCGTCCCATTTGTTGGTGTCGAGTATGAAGCCGTCTGCATTTATTTAGTGGGATTCCATGCCCGAAGGTTTTGACTCGACACTCACATTCGACAAAGAGGAAATCGTTACTGTGTGGGCCGTACGAAAGGAAAACCTCTTCTCCATGCTCTGCAGAGATACGGTCAACGTTTCCTCGTTCAGTAAATGGAAGACATGTGGCGCTCACTGTATTCACGATTGCAGGTGATGGTGAACCCTTTCATGTCATGATCAACCACGCACTCCAAATCTTTAGCAATTGCACCAATAATGGGTTTACGGAGCGGGAAGTTAACCCACTCCTTCATCAGCATGGTTGAAGTACTCCATGAACGGGCACAAAGCCATGCAATCATCTGGCGCAAGTTTGCGCTTCTTGACTTGCTGCTTGCCGGTACGGGTACTGGTCGGGTAATCCCAGTAGAAAGTTCTGGTGTTCACAATCAACCAGTAATAGGTGAACAGGTCGCGGCATCCTTTGTCAGGCAAGTGGGTTTGGAGAAGCTCCCAATCCTTGTCGAGTTTTTCCCGCTGCTTCTCAAGAAGGCCTGGAGAAGGTGAGTGCTGTGATCATTGCCACAAAAGGAAGGTGAAGAATGCGAGCAGATGCAAGGATCACACGGGTCGTGGAGAATCGATCAAAGCATGTGACCTACTCTTCGCGTGCGCCGGTAACAGGTCCGTTTGCGGTTTCTCCCAGTTCATCGGCATAATTGCGTCGAATTCCTCCTTCTTGGGCCACACGGGCTGCCACACTCGATGCGGGGCGTCGGCCTTCCCATGCATCAGCGTCAAGTACGCGGCCAGTCGGCCATGGACAGTGGCCTCCTTTGGCAGGCTGGCGTCCTTGACGTGCTTCGTCTCAGTGGTGAGCAGCGCTTTGGCCGGCACGGTGACCAGCAGGTCCCCCTGTTTCAGTGGCTTTGTCGCGAGCACGCCCAGACCTCTGCCGGGCAATTTGGCGGGCGTGACACCGTTGACAGTGACGCCAAGCTGGTGCTGGGCCCACGAGATGAAGCGCTCGTGTTCGGGGCCTGGCGACGGCGTTGCCATACTGAGCGGTCAGCGGTGGGGAGTGAGGGCGGTGATGGCGGAGGCGCTATTGAATCGACGACGAGTCGGTGACTGTGTGCTCGTTCTCCATTCTGGCCGAGTGAGAGGAATGCTGGGGTTCGAGAACAGGCGCGGCGGGCTAAAATGGCCGAGAGCCAAGGGCTGCAGAGCCAGGGCTGCAGAGCCAGAGCAGCCGCCGTGGTTCGGGGGAGCTAGCGTCGCCTGTCGCTGCCGCTGCCGGCCACTTTTTTTCGTGCAGCGCGGCGCTATCGATAAAGCTTCGCATCAAACCACCATTGTCAGACGTCTCGCCCTCCTCCGGCCCTGCCGCCCGAACACCTCCCACCCCCGACCATGCGACAATGGCAGCGACGATGGCAGCGCCACTGAAGCGGCCGCTTTCTCGGGCCCTCGCCGCCCCTCAGCCCAGCCAGCTCGCGCGCCTCTGCGCCCCCGCCTCCGTCCGTGCCTTCTCCGTGCTCAACCGCCCGCCACCAAACTACCCCGGCCATGTGCCCCTCACCCTGATCGAGCGCGGCGCCCTAGCCGTCGGCTCCGCCGTGTGGTCGCTCGTCGACCCGCGCCGCGGCGACCTCATCGCCGCCCTGGGCGAGGCCACCGCACAGCCCTACTTCATCTACCGCCTGCGCGACGCCATGCTCCGCGACCCGACGGGCCGCCGCATCCTGCGGGACCGCCCGCGCATCACCTCCCAGACCCTCGACGTCCAGCACCTGCGCGAGCTCCCGGAGAACACGGTCGGCCGCACGTACGTCGGCTGGCTGGACCGCGAGGGCGTGAGCCCGGACACGCGCGCCCAGGTGCGCTACATCGACGACGAGGAGTGCGCGTACGTCATGCAGCGGTACCGCGAGTGTCACGACTTCTACCATGCCTTGTGCGGGCTCCCTGTCTTCCGGGAGGGCGAGGTTGCGCTCAAAGCGTTTGAGTTCGCCAACACGTTGCTGCCAATGACCGGTCTGAGTATCGCTGCGGCTCTTACACTAAAGAAGAAGGAGAGGGGGAGGTTCTTGAAGATTTACGGGCCATGGGCGGTGGAGAACGGGCTGAAGAGTAAGGAGGTGATCAACGTGTATTGGGAGGAGTGTCTGGAGATGGATGTGGACGTGCTGAGGAAGGAACTGGGGATCGAAAAGCCGCCGGACTTGAGAGATATCAGGAGGCAGGAGAAGGAGAAGAAGAAAGCGGAGAAAGCTGCGCGGGAGGCGGCTCGACAGGCAGTCGTTTGACGTTGGCTGCGCGGGCAGTCATTTCAGCGACAAATGTAAACAATTTATTTGCGAGCGAAGAGGGTGAAATCCCCTGTCGAATTACGACGACGCGAAAGCGAGATAAAGCAGCAAGACTTTACCTGAAGCTTGTCTCCGGACAGCCGTGACGCGCAACAGCGCACGGGGACCACCACGCGGCATGGGGAGAGGCGAGGGGCTAGTCCGCACGACTCAAACCAGCCGTCTGAAAGGGTAAGCACGTAGTCAAGTTTGGTGATGACCGTCAATCTCGCTTCCTGCTACGTCTCGCCTCTTCGTTCGGAATGTTCGAAAGCAGCGAATCCGAGCATCAACATCTGTTCATTCCGGATTTTGCGGAAGGTAAGATTGGCCGTGAAGCAGCGGCAGAGCATTCTCGATTCCAACGCCGTCCAATGCAGGCAGGGTATTCCTCAATTTTGGCCGCGAGCAGAAAACGCCCTACAAATCCAGCAAGTCGTCGTCATCGTCATCCCACCCACCACGGCGCTGCACGACAATCTTCTCCTTCTGCTTCTCCTCCTGCTCGGACACGGCGCCCAGCAGGTCCTTCAGCTGGTCCTCGGTGACCTTCTGGCGCAGCTGGCCGGTGCGGGCGAGCATGATGAGGCGGTTCTCGATGTCGTTGGCACGCGACTCCTTGACCATGCGGATGCGGCCCAGGCGGTCGGCGGCCTCGGGGAGGAGGATCTGCGAGAGGATGGTCTGGCGGGCCTCGGCTTCGCGGGCACTGGGGGCGGTTAGGACGCGTTCTCGAAGGGGTCGGGGCCAGGAGGCGGGCGTACCGCTGCGAGTCTTCCTGGGAGGCCTCTCCGCCACTGCCGGGGCCGGCGCCGGCGCTCTGCTGGCGGAGCTGGGCCAGGCGGGCCTTGCGAATCTGCGGGCGGTCAGCGCGCGGAGCGGGCGGGCGGGGGCGGCGCAGGCTGCACCTCTTCGAGATCGGCGTCCGACATTGCAATGCGCGGGCTGTGCGGGCGGAGCTGGTGGTGTTGGCGGGGCTGCGTGTGCGGGCAGGCCGGCGGCGCGCAGGGCTGCGGGTACGGCGGGCGGCGCGCACGCCTGGCGCAGCTGCGTCGCCCGGGTCGCCAGCGCGTGCCGCGCCGTCAGAGTGCAACCGCGCCATGTCGCGACACGCCCCGGCAGTTTCGGCGGTGGAGACGCTGCCACCTGCCTCATGCCAATCGCGTGCGCGCGCAGGCTCCGCGGCGGCCGCCCAGCGCGACGCCGTCCTGGCCAGGCATGCGCAGCGGCGGGAAGCGCCGGCTGGGGCGCGCAAACGAGGGCGCTGCTCCTGCGGCGACTCGCCAGAATAGCCCGCAGCTGAGCGCCCAGCCGTGTCCCCACGGGCGTCACGAGCGTGCGCATGGCGTGCAGGCGGCGAGCGGGCCCCGCCGTGTGCGAGGCGCAGTTCCGTTGGGCGGCGCGATTGGCGAGGCGAGGCGTCCAGCCGCGCTTTGACTTTCAGCAGCCCAAGGAGCCGCCGCAAGCAAGCTCTCGCACGCCTGGATACATCATCGCTCGTCCCACGCCTCCCCGTCCAACCGCCGACCGCTCCTCCCTCCCGCCCGCGCCGCTGTGCCCTCGCCGCCGCCCCTCGCTCGCCGCCTGCCCGCCCGCGATGCCCATGCCCGTGTAGAGCGCCGCCCCCGCCGCCGACGCTCCTATCTCCGCTCGCTGTCACTCCTTTGGCCCACGGGCCTCGCGCTTTCCTTGTTCCTGAGCCGATCACCCGTCGTTCAAGCTGGCTGAGTAAGTCGCCCGCCGCCGCGCCCAGCGCCCTGCTGCGCCCTCGCGCTGACCGCGGAAGACACAGTTCCTTTTTCTTTACCGTGGGGGGCTGGGGCCATGGCGGTGGCGGCCTGACAGCGTCCTCTCGGCTCCCGTCGCAGCGCCGCCCCATCACGCCCACCTCCAAGCCCACCTCCACCATGAAGGCCCTCACCAAGTCGACGTCCACGCCCGCCCTGCCGCGCAATGTCTCGCCCGGCCCGGCGCGGTCCATGCTGTCGCGACCCGAGTCCGGCGTCCTCAACACCATCCCCGATCCGCGCACGCCCAGCCCCAGCCGGTTAGCCTCTTCCTCTGAGCGCCCGGAAACGCCGCGTCATCCTGACCTCAACGATGAGGTCGCTACCCTCAGCACGAAGCTTATCAACGCCATCAACCACCAGACCAACCTGGACGACAACCTGCAGCAGGCTCGTGGAGAACTGGAAATGGCGCGCCGGCGCATCTCGCAGCTGGAGGCCGACGCGGACGAGCATGCGCGCATCATGCGCCGCATGGTGAGGAAGGACGACTACGACAGCATGGAAGCCCAGTTGCGCAAGCAGCTGTTGGACGAGAAGAAGGCACGCTTTGCCGCCGACCAGGAGAAGAAGAGGATTGAGAACGAGCTGGAAAGTCTGACGACTGCATTATTCCAAGAGGCCAATACTGTGAGTATCAATTTCTTAGTTTCTTGCGAGGCTGCAGCTAAACAGGAACCAGATGGTTGCAGCAGCAAGAAAAGAGACGGAAGCATCTGATCGCAGAGTTGAACACTACAAGACTCAGCTGAAGGATGCTGAGGCGCTTCTTGCTTCGCACCAAGAACAGCTCCGTGACCTCAAGGAAGTGATGGCGGCATTGACGGCTGAGAGCGACGACAAAGAAACCGCCACTACCAACACGTACATCTCCACCGCGCCATCTACCCCCGCTGTTGCACCCGCGGATAGGTCGAGCCGTGCATCCGAGCGAGCAAGCCTTACGCCCAACACTCCCCACGACGACGACGTAGAACCTGCCCATCCATTGCATTTCACTCACCTTATCAGCCCGGTTCTGCGCACGGATGTCGAAGCCTATAACGAGTTCCAGGAACTTCTAAAAACGGCCAAAACCCATGCGTCACAGCCAAATTCCCGTGCCGCTAGCGGAAACTACGGTGGCCTGAACGTCATGGGTTTGGGATCGTTGGCAAATCTTTCATCCGCAACTCTGAATCCAGTCCCTTCCAACAGTTCCGAAACTTCACTGCCGAAGTCGGTCTCTTCCGCCCCCAAGGAGATAACGCTGCCTCCGCTAAAGGAAATCAAATTTTACAAGCGAGCCCTTACGGAAGACATCGAGCCGACCCTTCGCCTTGACAATGCCCCCGGTCTTTCTTGGCTGGCCCGCCGTACCGTTCTCAACAGCATGACAACCGGCACCTTGACCATCGAACCGCAGCCTCCGTATGCCAGATACCGCGGCCCTGTATTCGCCTGCAGTCTCTGTGGCGAAAACCGCATTTCCAAGGTCATGAACAAAGACGGCACCGATCCCTACGCGCGCAAGCACAGGTTCAGGACTTCGGATGAAAAAGACGCTCAAAGATACCCGCTGTGCGATTTCTGTCTGACACGCGTGCGGAGCTGCTGCGATTACATCGGTTTCCTGCGCCTGTGCCGAGACGGACATTGGCGTGCCGAAAACGGCGATGAGGAGAAGAGCGCTTGGGAGGAGAGCGTCCGACTTCGCGAGCGCATGTTCTGGGCTCGTATTGGCGGCGGAGTCGTGCCTGCCTACGTGCATCCGAAGAACGGCCACCGTAGTCCGATGGTGGAGAAAAGGCGCAGCGGCCCCGCAGAGCCAAGAAAAAGTGTAGAGAGCGAATTGAAACTCTACCAGGATGAGAAGGGTGTGATTGACTCGGCCACGGACGCGGAGAAGGGCACGAGTCAGGAAGAGCAGGTCGAGCGAGAGGAGGGTTTCAAGTCGGACAAGCAGGACAAGAGCATCAGTACCGTTGTAACGACGACCGATGGCGAGGACAAGTCCATACTGGAGCAGAAGCAGGATTCCGCGATTGCGCTCGACTCGGACGATGAACGGAGGATCGAGAAGGAGGCCGCGGAGCAACTGCAAAGCGAAATTCGAAAGTCGCTGGACTCGCAGCCGAAGGACGGCGACACCGAAGCTGACAAGGAGTCCGAAGACAAGCGAGCGGAATCCGAAACACCACCGGCCGAGACCCCGGAGCTCGAGTCGGAGAAGACGGCAGTGCCAGAAGTAAGGGCCGACGACGATGATGAGAAGAGATCTGTCGCAACCCAGGATTCCAGCACCCGGCTTTCAGTAATGCCAGGCGGCTTTGAGTGAGAGAAGAGAGCTCTTCTTTATTCTCTTCACGCTGACCATCTGTTTGGCTAACAGCAACTCTCACGGCAACTTTAGTCTCATGGCGCGATCCGCGGCTTTCCTGGCCATGGGAATGTTTTGAATGCACTATGACGATTCCTGCGAATTTCTCCCTCGATTTCCCCGTCGTTTTACGTCGCGCTACCTGCTTTTGCGTTTTCTGAGCGATTACCAACGATCGATTCGTCGTACGGACTACAGCACGACTCGGCGACTAGACGATAAAGCGCAATTGCTTCTTGCTCCTTTGCAGGCCCGGCTTCTTCCTTGCACAGTATATCTTTTCTCAACCTTAACCTCATCGTACGGACCTTGTAATGCACGCGCAACGCATACCTACTTGCTTCTTCGTTTCTACCGGGCCTTCGTTTCGCGCATGGACACTTATTCCTGATTCTTCAAGTCGCTTTTTCTTGCAGGAGTCATGGTCAGTTCTGGCTGTTTCCTCTCCGAAACAGTTGCTTCTTTTTTTTCCTGTTTCGCGCGAAAATAATCACTAGTAAGCACTTTAATGCGCAAGGCAATGCAAGGGGGAAGCTTTCTTTCTTTTTCGGGTTTGAGGCAAAGCATTGGCCGTTTTGCTGGAGGAGGGGCATCATACACATCATTTTTAAAACTGCATAGGGTCACTCATCGGAGGGTTTTTGATTGCATGTCAGTGCACGCACACACACGTCTGCAGGGAGGAAAGGAATAGTTCCTGCTGCGGGGAATGGAACATGGGTTCACTTTTTTATTTTGCGATTGGTTGACGGTTCGAATTTTTCGTATCGAAGGGACGGGAAGGCAAGGGAAGGGTAAGAAGAAGGGAACGGAAGGAAAGGAAGGAATAGCCTCCACGGACAGATGGACCGGCCGTGGTGGAGGCTTTTGGGTTTTGGGTCGTCTCCTTTTGTGTCATGGTTGTTGTTTCGCGTCGGGAACGAAGAAGGGCTTTGCAATCGCGTCTTTCCGTCGTTGCAAGGTGTTCGCAATATTTTGATTAACGAACGTCCCCGATTCCCCTTTTCTTTTCTCCCTTTTTTAGGGTGTTGTTTTGGGTTGCGGCGGCTTTTTGTTGGAAAGATGGTCGCGCGCGCTTCTTGTTTGGCGTGCAAAGAGGAGGAGAAGGGAAACACGGGAAAGGAGAGGAGGTTTTACTTACAAGCGACCTCTGTTGTGTACGATAATGACGTGGTAGGAAAGGATTGATGCCTTGGGTTGGTTGAAGATCCTTCCCCTTTTCTTTCTTCTTAGGGGGAAGAGGTTACTACTGCTGCTGCTGCTTCTTACTGCTGCTAGCGATAGACAGAAAACATACCAATATCATGCGCATGTTAACGATTGTAGTTCTTTTTGAGAGAGAATGTGTGTAGATGGAGTGAACTCTGTTATAGAAGGAAGACAGTTGAGTGCCGTCGACCTACCGCAATTTTGCACGTTTGCTCCAAGACGAAGCTATGAGGATTTGATGAGTATTAGACTAGTATCAAACCACTCTGATGGCATAAGTGCACACATCGGAGATTTCACAAAGTCATGCAACATTGCACTTCGAGACTACAGCCGTATTTACAGACCAATTTAAACAGAACTTCGGTTCGTTCTTAGAGACTATGCCAACCACATCTAATGTCCAAAGAATCCAACAGAACGAAATCACTGATGTCCATCCCATGAAGCCAAGCCTCCCGCAAAAGTGATGATTCCAGAAGAAAAGCCTCCGCCAGTCCGCCGAGCTGATCAAGGCCCCAAGCTCTGACGAGTTTCTCGTTATCCGGAATTGTTTCGAGAGAGTTAAACATACACGATGAAGTCTCTTTGAATGCGTCCTCGCCTTTCGCTATGAGAAAAGTACGCGGTCGTATCTCGAGTATGAGAGAAGTAGAGAAAGCGATTGCAGGAAGAAGATCAGCTTGAACGACAAGGATTTCGTGATCTAAACTATAGATATTGGCACTTTTTAGGGAAAATCTAAGGAAAGGAAACTTATAAACGTGGAACGGACAAGAAAAACCAAAGAGATAAATAAGGGCATCCAAAAAAGCTATAAGGGTCAGGGTCAGGCACATGGGAAAAGACCAAGTGGGTCATACGAGAGATTTTGAAATAGTCGGGTTTAGCTTTCACGAAATCAATGCGGCAGAGTTCTTCATATGCAGACTGCAGTCCGTGAAGTCCGACGCCTTGTTGGAGAAGTAGCTCGAAAACTTCACAACTTCTGTTCCTCACAGCTTCAGCTGCCAGAGAATAGCCACCTGCTGTCTGATCGCAAGGGGAGGCTGCGCCACTGCTGAAGAGCTCTCTAAGTGTTTGCACATCGTTGTTGGCAACTGCGTCTAATGCTAGAGCACTCGGGGCTACAACGTCCCAGATGCGGATGCTCGGCGGAACGTTCTAGTAACTAGATAGGTAGCTATCCATAATCGATGTAGTTATTCCGGGTAGACGAAACTGCGCATCTGGACAGAATGAGATTGTGAGTGACTGGAGCTCTGTGTCATTGGTGTCGTGATTGAAGTCCCATGAACGAACGACGTCATTGGCGTCGTGATAATTGATGTCGCTTGAACGAACGACTATGAAGACCAAGGTACCAATTGGCGTCTGGTGGCGTTCGGTATAACCTCGAAACATTCGCTGGGTCACAGTGCCTTTGAGTGATGCATTTGCTTGGGAGGTGCAGTAGCGTCTGGAAATGGGATCGGGTGTACTATTCTGCCGCCGCGGGCGGAACGTAGCGGCAGTAACAGAGCCTTCTACCGCTCTTAGTTTTACGGCTTTGGCGGAAATCTCATGGCTCGCTGCGAGGACTGCGTCAAATTGCTGTCGAATCCACGAGGCTTCTGACTGCGAAACGCGAATTCTATTCTGTGCTTGGAGCGTCGGAAGGGCCTTGGTAAGTTCCGAGTGGAGAAGCATCAATGGTAAAATGACAGACTCGAGGTGATGCCCTTCGAATGTGAAGGCGTCTTCTGCGATCTGTGTCAGGTTCAATGTAGCAATGCTTGACTCGACTTCTCCCAATTTGGTCAAAATTTGTGCGGTTGTCAGCTTTTGTTGGCGTACTTGTTGCCTCCTGGAATGCTTGATACGTTCCGACACGGCTTTGAGATCTCTGCGGACTTCTCTGGTCCCTCCATGGATGTCATTTCGCAGATTGGAACAATGGGCTTTTGAATTGTCCGCAGCAATGTCCAACTTCCGTTCGATCTTAGCGGTTCCGGTCCTGGTTGCATCCCGTGCATCCAGAACAGCAGAGTTTATACCACTCAGCTGTGTTGGGTTCTCTTGAATGAAGGTACCCATATCATTTGAGACAGCGTCGAGTTTGTCATCAATGATATTTGTGGCCGAGTTGAGATCCGCGAAGGCTTTCCTCGAGTCGGAGGATGCGTGGGCAACATCGATGCGGAGACTTGTGACTTCAGTATGGATTGCGACATCGGTTTGTCTACTATAATGTAAGCAAGTATTCCGGAACAGACGATACTTGAGTGCCTACCTGTCAAGCAGGTTCAAGGTTGAATCCAGCTCGCCTCTCAACCTTGCCAGCTTGCGACATGACAATGCGATGTCCTGCTCATTCCACGTCCATCTGGCATTCTTGCTGAACCTTCCGAACCAGCCATCCTCATTATGGCCTGTGGCATCTTTCGCTGACTTCTGTATGATGATGAACTCCTGTTGGCAACGGACAAGCAGTGCCTCGATTGATGGAATGACGTCTTTGTTCTTCTGCGGCAGGCTTGACTGAGCGAGCTCGCCAAGGAAGATCCGGACTCTGACAATGTGCTCTTCAACGTCTTTGATTTCCGCAAGGAGCCCTTTGATCTCATTTGGTGCGTTCTGAATCTTCACGAGGGTTTCGCAGACCTCCCGGCCGTACTTGAAGACGACATCAGCCAGTCCGACGACGGAAAAGGCATTCGCGACGGTTGAAAAGGCCTCTGAGGGGGCCATGAGGAAGGATGAGGAAGGGGGAGGAAGGGGGAGGAAGGGTGAGGAAGGAAAGAAACCGACGAGGCTGGAAGTTTATGAATCTGCAAAAAGCGCGCGTGACTGAGCGTGCACAGCCATGTGCAACGCAAAACGCAGCCAGCTTCAGCCCATCACCATCAGAGAACTATGGCTCCATCCGGATCATAGACTCGTGTCTATCGCTGAACTTCCGTGTGCTAATGAATACTTCGACTGTGCGGTCGCAAGATTGCGATACTTTACTAGGGATCCCGTAGACTGAATTCATTACTGTTGGGCGTGTCCATGAAATCAGGTCTTCCTGATAGCCCACGCAGCCTCACCGAACGCCAAGCTCATCTGATTGGACCACGTACAAAGGATTGCTGCGGCCAAGAATATCTGAGGCCAGGATAAGAGCAGGCAGCATTCGCAATCGAGACATCCCAGAGCATTCGTCTGGAGGCAAAGCTTTCAGGAAAACGCTTCGCCAGCCCAGTAGGGCCAATAGCATAACTCGATGACCGCAATCTACCATTTTCCTCTAGATATATCAGTACTGGAATTTGGTTCTGCTTTCCTATCCGTTGGTCCTTGCCGCAGCACGGAAAATAACGCACAGACCGGGGTCTCAATCAAAACCGCTCTATTCGTGCACCACTTGGCATAAGCCTTACGCTTATGCATCTTGGCTCCTTGGGAGTTAACTAGTCAAATCCCCCGCGCGAAAGTGCAGTCAAACCCCGACGCTGTCCGATCCTGTGCGACCTCCAACGTGCTGGCACACAACCGCTCCCGATATAACCTCGCCAGCCAACCTCACCCAGCACGTACGACCATTGCCCACAGAGAACAAGCGATCCCGTCCGCTTGATTAGTAGTCAAGTGGGTGACCATTGGCGAATCCCAACTGTTGTACGTTTTTTTGCTTTCTTTTTGGTGTTGCGGTGGGTCCTCTCGGGTTGACATTGGGCGTATATAGAGGCAAAGAAGCTGTGGCATATTTGATGTTTGATGTTTGTAATAGGCGTGGCAAGCAGCGCGCGGACTGTTCGCTTTGAGGGTGAGTCTCGAGTACATCCCGTTCATGTGAGCTTATACGACCCTGCTACACGTACAAATACGATATTTACCCCCATCTCGTAAATTGAAGAGTGGCCGGCTGGTTGGAAAGTTCCTTGCACGCAGGAACAAGAAAAGAAATCGAAGAGAAAGGACATCTGATTACCTGGCTCCCCGCCGTACCGATGGCCAACTGATTCGCCTTTTCCCACACCTACTTCCTCCTCCCCCCACCCTCACCAATTGAATATCCCACCTCATCCCTCTTCCCCAACAACGTCACATCATCCTCCATCTCCCGCTGCGCAACATTCTGCTTGCCCGTCACCAAACACATGACCAAGTAATTCATCACGCAGCGCACCCCCACCTCCTCCCCTCTTTTCACAATATACCCATTGATATACTCCACCTCCGTCTGCAACCCCCTCCGCACATCCGCCAGCATGCTACTTACATTATTCCCCGTCTTGGCGGCCACGCTCACCGCCAGCGTCTCCAGCCGCTCCGGCGCGAACCTCGTGCCCAGGTTCGGCAGGCCCTGCAGCTCGGGCAGCGAGCGGACGACCAGGCTGATCTCGGAGAGCAGCAGGCGCATGGCGCGCGTGAGGTGGTAGTTGTACAGCAGGGCGCCGTTGCGCACGTCGAGCAGGGCGGTCAGCGGGTTGACGAGGCAGTTGACGGCGAGCTTCTCGAGCTGGGCGCACAGGAGGTCGGTGGGCGAGAGGCCGACGGCGCAGAGGGCGGGCGTGCGCGTGAGCGTGCGGAGCAGGTAGCGCGATGAGGTGGCCCAGGTGCTGCGGGGGGGTGCTTGTGGGGGACCGTCGCCTAGGTTGCTGCTGGGTGGTGTGTTGGGGTCTGGGACTGTGGTGCTGTCGGTGGTGTCGGCGGCGGCGGTGGCGGCGGGGGAGGAGAGCGGGCCGCGCGGGAGGAGGCCGAGTTGGATCGTGCCGACGCCGGCGTGGGTCGCGGTGAAGGGAGCGGAGGAGTGCACGCCGTGGCTGATGATGCCTTGCATGTAGTTGGGGCGCGTCGACTCGTCGGGGAATAGAGTGCGGCTGACTTCGTCAACGACGCCCATGCCGTTCTGCAGGAAGCAGATGGTCGATGAGGGCGTCAGGCGGTGCTTGATCGCCGTGAGGGCGGCGACGGTGGACGGCGCCTTCGTTGTGACGATCAGGTTGTGGATTGGCTCCGTCGACGCGGCGCCCGTGCCGCGCGAAGTCAGAGAATCCAGTTCGCCGAGTGCGTCGCCGCCACCAAAGGCGGACATGGTGTCGGAGATGCCGTCAGGAAGGCTGCTGCTTTTGGAGGGCTTTTTCGGCGGCTCGAATGTGCGCATTGGATCCTCCTTGTACGCGATTTCGCGGCCGTGTTCCCGCCGGTTCGGCATGGCCAGCTCGGCATCGAATCCTCCTCTTGCCTCCATCACGCCGGCGGTGGACAGCTGGATCTCTTGGCCGGCTTTGCGCCATTCTTCCAGCAACGAGGGCTTATGGAATAGGAGTGTGATGGGAGGAGGGTTCGGGATCGCGCGCAGCGAGTGGGCGACGAGTTTGCCTACGCTGCCGGTGCCGAGGATGTAGATGCGTCGCGGCACGTTGAGGCTATGGTCGCGCTCGTCCATGGGGGATCCAGAGGAATGGAGGCGCGTCGGCTGGCTGAACTGGCGGGAGTGTGGGAGAATGGCGGGCGCGCTGGCGGGGCGGAGGACATTGGTCCTTCTGGCAGTATGCCATTGGCGGACTGAGGGTACGGAAGACTGGACAGAGGAAGAAGAGCAAGATAGAGAGGCCACCCGGCCGGCGCCTCTGCTACCTGCGGGGTAAGTTAGGGCGCGGCATGGTATTCTCGGCCGCAGCCGCGGAAGCGGATATGTGAGGGCGAAGAGAGACAGGATGAAGGCGCGGGATCGGCAGGCCAGGGACACGGTGTCTATGAGCACAGCGGGAGCATTGGCAGCGCGGCCAAGGAGAAGCGGGCAAGGCGGAGCGACGGGCAAAAGAAGTGGAAGATGATGGGCTTTACGGCTTAGCTCCGATGCATGTCGTCAACAAATCCGCCGCATCCCGCGCACGTTTTTCCGCGCCGATGCATTTCTCGGCGACTGGCAGGCCGCGCGCGTCCAACTCTCTGCACCCGCCGCAGATCACCATGGATACCGCCGATCTGCTGCCGCACGTCGAGGCGCTGGCCGACAACATCGACGACTTGGAGGAGGCTCTCGGCCCGCTGCTCCAGCACGCCCTGTCCGCCAGCGCCTCCAAGCTTCCGCTGCTCGACAAAGCGAAGCTCTACACCCTGGTCACCTACGCCATAGAGTCCATTCTCTTCTGTGCGTCTCCCTCCCCGGCATCCTCTGAACCAGACGCTGACCATGAGCCCTGCAGCATACCTCAGCCTCCACGGCGTCAAGGCCAAGGAGCACGCCGTCTTCACCGAGCTCGTCCGCGTGCGCCAGTACTTCCAGAAGATCAAGCAGGTCGAGGAAGCCCCCGTCAGGCCCAACCAGTCCCTCGACAAGGCCGCCGCCAGCAGATTCATCAAGGCCGGCCTCGCTGGAAACGACAAGTATGACAAGGAGCGTGCGTTGCAGCAGGCGAAGGAGCGCGCCATCGCCCACCTGAAGTTTGACCAGCTGTCCAAGAAGCGCAAGGCCGGCGAGGCGGACGGACCGGATACTGTTGCTTCGGAAGCCTCGTCGAGCTCCGACATGGAGGAGGGAGAGGAGCTGGAGGAGCCGCACGCGAAGAAGTCGAAGCGCGCCAAGGCGGCGGATATGTGGGAGGGCGGCGAGTCGGGCAAGAAGGACAAGAAGAAGGGGAAGAAGAAGGGCAGGTTGAGCAAGCCTGGCCCGCAGGCGGAGGTGGGAGAAGCCGCGGAGGAAGAGGCCGAGGGTGCGCAGAACGAGTCCGCGGAGACTGGACCCACCCGGAGGCAGAAGCCCAGCCACGTGCCTCTGGGTCACAAAGCTGCGTTCCAGGCGCTGCTGCAGGGACCAATCCCGAAGAGGGAAGAGCCGCAAGCGGGAAAGAAGAAGGGCAAGGGCAAGAGGAAGTCGAAGCCTTGAGCGGTGTACTTCACCGCTTTTGAAGAATTACCACGGATACCACCTGGGAGATGGGCTTATTATTGCATGGGATTGGCGCGTCGGCGTTTGAGAGGGAAAGCAAAAAGTTTGTAGTATACCACCGGTTGCATGCACGAAGGGAGCCTCATGCTGATACAGCATCATCAGGCGTTTTTTTCATGAGAGGATCAAAAATGTGTTTTGTGACGTCAATATCCGTCAGATATCCCACTTATACCACCAGTGCTCCTGCCCGTAGCGGCATCTAAATAAATCTCGGCCATTCTTAGGCCTCCTTGGGCATATGCTAGAATCCTTCAAGCCATGGTGTAGATGAGAAAGACGCGTTGATAAGACAGTCTGAGAGTGTATCAGGAGATCCATCCTTTTTGATGCTTGCATTATGAGAGCCCATCCGTCGAATGCATATTCCCGAAGCTCTCCAAGTCCCGTTCCGCTACTCACCAGCACTCTTACTGAAGCGCTTGACGAAGGAGTCCTTCACTTGGTCTTCTGCCTCGTCCCAGCTCGGAACAGCAGGCAGACTCGGCACCGGGTCACCCTGGATCTGCTGTATAACGCAAGAGTTCATCTTCAAGTAAGCATCCCATTCCGCCTTCTTTTCTAGAGCCTGGATCTCCATGGAGCTCTGATTTGATTGAAATGGTCAGTGAAAAGCGGTGTGCTGTCGATGAGGAAGCATGGCCCACCCTCTGAATGGGCTCTTTTCCCTGCTGCTCGTCCTTGGCTTTATGCCTCAATGCCTTCATAGGCATATTCTTCATGGTGTCGAGAATTTGACGGCACCCTGTGAGGCCAGAAGATGAGTACGTAGTGCCGCCGGCCTTCCCGAAAAAATTCTAAGAGGGTTGGGGTTCACGAGGTGAGGGCGTTAGAAGCGAAGCCTATGTCACGGTGCGCCTACAAAAGCCGGTCTCACTCACTTCTCGTACACTTCCCGCGGTGAAGTTCCTAAGGGTGTAAGGCATTTGGCCGCTCATGATTCTATGGAAGCTTTGTCTCCAGAATGCCCGTAGCCTTCTCCGAAGGCCACTGTCTCCTCAAAAAGCCAGTCACTTCGGCAAATCCCTCAGAAAAGTCTTCAAACCCCTTCCATATTCCAGATTCGCCATGCCGCTAGTATCCCATTAGCTTCGCCGCTTCAATCCGCACATCTGCTGCGCCACTTACCGTGAATGTATCCGGCAGGGAATGCCACCGAATTAGTCAGTGAGAGTCAAGCCCACGGAGCAAGCCATGACCCTGAGCTTGTCGTACCTCTTCTTCAGCATCTCCATGTCCTCCTCCAGCTGCTTGACACGGAGGTGGATCTGCTCCGCCTCGCGGGTCTTCAGGTCCAGCATACGGTCAGCGTGGGCGCGAGCGGCCTTCTCGTCCCTAAGCTCCTCTTCCAACTCGAGCATGCTCTTGGGCTTGGTCCAGAGGCCGTCCTGCGCGCGACAAACGGGAGTCGTCTTAGGGCGGCCGTTTAAGGCGAAGGCGGGGGCCGGGTCGTAGGGGGAAAAGTGGGTGAAGGAGGTGCCAAAAGTGCCGCTGTAGTTGCTGTCGGTGATGCTGGTGGGAATGCGGAGTGGCATCTTAACAGTCGGAGTGGAGGTGAAGCGGTCGGCGGGGAGGGCCGGCGAGGGCTTCTTTTCGGAGGGGCTCATGTTGGATGTAGTAGAGAGGGGAGGAGCGAAGTCGAGGTTTCGGGTTGTGCGACTTCGGTTTGTGAGTCACGGGCGAAAGCTGTGTGGAGGTGTTGCGTGGTCGTGAAGGGTCCGGTGGGGGATATGTACTCATACCCGTCCTACACGTTTGACTGCGCCGTCATCCACAATCACCCCCGTTGCACGGACTATGGGCCGCAACTAATTACGCTGACCAGATGTAGCCGCTGTCATGCCTGCTTGACACAGTGCAGTCCTGATTCAAGACCACAAACTGCGTGGGATGGCAATGCCATCTTGATATCGAGAACTCGATCTTCGAAGAAGGGCCTTGTCTTCCTGGGTATGCTTATTAATCCACATGAAATAGAGCTTCATGTCTCTTCTGCATCTGCTATAATTTATAAGCAGCCTAACTCTCTGCAGCTGCTCAAGAGATCCGCCATTATCGCCCCCATCCGACGTCGTCTTCTGATCCTCCCCCTCCAAGTCCTCACCCTCCCTCCGCCCATACTTTCCTTCCAGAATCGTAATGCGACTTTTAGCGTCGACCAGCTGCGTCATCAAGTCCTTGATCCTAAATTCATCCCCTTAACCTGCTCCTGCAGCTCCCGCACACGCTGCTGCGCCGTCTCCACCTGCAAGTCCGCTACATCGCGCCGAAATGCCAGGTGCCTGATCTCCACCTGGTCGTCTCTATACAGCCGCACAAGCTCTTGAAAGCGCGCCTCAATTTCTTCCGTGCGACGTGGTGTGTGAGGAGCGTGTCCGTCTGAAGGTGACGTCGAACAGTGTCGTGCAAGCCGGGCGATGAGGAATAGCAAGGCCGGGTTAACGCCAAATAGATGTGTTGCGGTAGTGGCTACCTCTCGAACCAAGCCGCTTGGAGACGCTGCCCTGCTGACGGACGAAAGACGAAGGTCGGATTGTCTGGTTGATGGAGTGCAGTCATCGAGGCCCGTTGTACTTTCCTCCAATTTCAATGGTTCGGAATGATTCCAGAGCAAGTCATAAGACTCTGATGCTGCTGGGCAGGAACTCCAGCCTCGTATCCAAGTTTGAACTCACGTAAGCCGGCCCGATCCGTTCGTTCATCACGAGTATGACCACGCAATTAGTTCACTGCGGTACATCCAAACAACAAGAAGAAGCCAAACCGTAGAAGTGTTATACCTCTGTGATTGCGCATGTATATAACCATGTGGTTGACAGCGTGTGTAAGGAGCAGTGGTACAAAGTCCGTTTCATTTCCCATTCCGCCGCCATGCTAGACAAAGAAGAGTCAAAAGAAAAAAAAGGAAAGTTGGGACAAGGAGATGAAAACCCAGGAATAAAAGCGCCGCCAAGAGACCCTATACCACCATCAACAAACCTCCACATTCGCCGTTCCCTCTTTTCTTTTTTTCGAAAGAGCAGGGACGAGGCCGAGGTAGATGGAGAAAAAACGCTAAAACACATGAGAGGGAATGAGAAGGGAGCCGCCAGGAGACTGAACCAGGTATATTGTCTGCATTGCCGTAGTCGTTCGCCTTTCCGCTCTTCCTGTCCTTTATTGAACAGCCGATAGTCTTGGAGGGAACAAGAGACGTTGCGGATGATATGGGGATTTCGGATGAATATGGACGCTTATTCACCGGTTTCGGTCAAAGTCATCGTCGTCAAATCTCTCCCTAGTCCTTCCCCGCCCGGTTCTCCCGCTCCAGAAACTACCGGCCCATGACTGCAGTTCGTTCAACCCTTCTCTTGCCCATGATATTAGGCCGCCGTCATCTTCTCGGCCATGTCCTCGCTCTAAATCATGCTCGTCAAGGCTCTCCATACTGGCGATGCTGATGGGACGGGCAGCGGAAGGCGAGTCGTTTCGTGCTTGGGCAGCCTCTTCTTGGAAAGCTTCGTCGTCGTCATTATCATCGTCGTCATCGTCGTCGTCGTCAGAATGGCGACGAGTACCTAGAAGAGTCGTCGAGGCGCGAAAGGGTGAGACAGATTGCGAGCTTGAGGAGGAGGAAGAGAATGAGCCTGATGCTTGAGCTAATGATGAGTTTGCGAGGCTGCGGACAACGTCGCCCTTGCATATCGGACACGTGCGACGCCGCGTCGTGAGCCAAGGAGTACTGCGCATGTGTTAGAATCGATTTGGTCCCTTCGGTTGAAGGACTCGAGCGATACGCCAGAAGAAATACTCACATGCACTCAGCGTGGAACTCATGGCCACAAGGAAGGCTCATGACCCTGCTCACACCGTCTACATACTCCTCTAGACAGACAACGCACTCCTTTTGCCGACCACCGTACTTCCGTCTCCAGGCTGCAAGTCCTGTCTCTGGCTTCTCTTGCTCTGGACTGGACGAGCGGTGGCTGGCGCCGTAGCTATTTGTTGGGACATCACCGGCAGTCCTGCTTCTCGGACGACTCCGCGAAGTGCTGGCATGAGCCGAGCTCGCTGGTTGAAGCAGCGGTGTTCGTGAGCTGCCGGCGGCAGGAGTCGCAATAGGGCTGGTTGAGCCTGAGCTATTATCGGAGCTGAGCGTTTGGTAAGTGCGGACTGGCAATCTCTCCACAACGGACTTCGGAGCACGCCAGCGACGGCGGCGGATGCGAGACCGCAGGAGCAGGAGAGCATAGACGACCGTCAGAGTGACCAGAGGGCTGACAACAAGAACAAGTAGGGTATCAAAAAATGGACTATTAGACATGCTGGTTGGGGTGAGTGTGACCCAGAGACCGTCATGCCTGTCAAGCTCCGAAGCTGAGCCGGGGTGGTGGCTCTGCGCAGCAACGCCCTTGGTTGATGTGGGCGTGCTCTTTTGGCTTGCCTTTGGGTGGTGCGATGATGCAGCAGGAGGCTTGGAATCGGGCTTCGACTTCGCGTTGGGATGCTTATTCCACAGCAAGTTGTTGAGCCAGCTGTGGCCTTTTCTGTGCTCTTTTCCATTTGTCGCGGCGTCTTTGCCGGAAGAGGCTGGCTTGGATTTGGCATGTGAAGAACCAGGCTCAGCGTACTCACCGCTGCCCGGCAGAACATTGCCTCCTTGCGGCGACGGATAGCCAGACGCCTGCTTGCCGGTTGTCTGTGCGTTATGATTTTTGTTAGTCGATGACTCGGACTTCTGAGGTAGCAGATCGGGGTCTCTCCAGTCCTGTACACCAATGACGAAGTCATCCGTGGACTTGGCAGGGGCGTTGGACGAAGTTGGTTTCGCTTTTTTCTGTGCAACCGACGTCGTGGCTTTCGATTTATTTGGCTCCTCGTCTTCCCAGTCTTCAACAAGAATCCAATCAATGTTGCCACTACTAGGCGGTCTCCGACTCTCTCCTGCAGTCGACTCCTGAGGAGAGCTGCTGCCAAAGAGAGCGAGAAGTGAGCGAAACCAGCCAGATCTCTCCCGCTTGGTCACATCAACGCGAGCGTCGTCAGCGCTGGCGGCTGCGGCCTTGGATGATTTCTTATTTGAGGTTCGTGCCAGTGTCTTCTTGGCAGGCGGCGAGGCGGAGGTAAATGTCGGACCGCTGCCGGAACCTTTGGATGCTTTGCTGGCTTTGCCGAAGCCCAGCTTGAGGGCGTCTTCGCTGGGCAGGTTCTCGAGGATGCCGCCAGAGGGCACGAGAGAAGATAGGAGATGAGCTGTAGTGTGAGAAGTGAATAGAGCGGGGATGGTAATGTTGGAGGTATCGCCTCGGGCGTACATGGTCACCAAAGGGCCGCCACGGATGTCATCTCCCACAATGACGGCAACGCCACCTCGTCGTTGAGCCCACTTGACCTTTTCGAGGAAACCGCAGCCGCCGCGGCGGAGCAAGACGACCTTGCCGGCGATTTCGGCACTTTCCTGCAACGACTGGATATCGGCGTGCTCGGGTTCTGCAAGGCCAATCTTGTCGGCGGCATGAGCGCGGTACTTGGTGATCCACGAGTCGGACGCGCTTTCGCGGAGGTGGTCGTCGGTTCCATCGTCGTCCGGGGCCTTCGAGTCCTTGGTGGACGCAGAAACGGCGCCCGAGGCTCGACTCAGCGCGCCCCGTCTGGAGCGGCCGGCGTTGGAAGCATTGGCGTCACCGCCGCCGAGCTTCTTGGAGGTGTTGCCGAGCTGGGGACCAGAGCCTCCCCTCCCGCGGCGCTCGTCCCAGCCGGGCACGTCGCTGCAGCCGAGCTCTCCGTCGGCGCCTGCAGCGAGGCCGCCGTGGGTCAAAGTGTCGCCACCAAAGCCGCTGCCGGTCCACAGCTGGCCGCTGAGGCCGCTGGACGGGAGCGGGGGGCCAAACGCAGCAGGTCTGGCGAGGAAGAAGGTGGAGTTGTCGTCGGTCAGGCTGATGATGGCGGACGGCGGGAACAGCGAGGGCGCGGAGAAGGAGAAGAGGGCACGCAGGCTGGTCTTCTTGGTGGGCGAGGCGAGCGGGGCGGTGGAGACGTCGGCGTCGCGTGAGGGTATGGTGATGAAGAGCAGCAGGGTGATGGCGGCGACGCAGGACAGCAAGGACAGCAGCAGGCGGAGCGGACGCATGCTCGGCGGCAGCTGGGGGCGACAGGCGTGGCGCCCGCCGCGGCGATATGGAGGACCGCGGATGGAGAGGCGGCTAGCGTGGAGGGAGCATCTGGGGAGCGCGGTGTTTTGGAGACGGCAGAAGGCCCGAGAGGCTCGCACTCGTTGGCGGAGCAGCTGGGGCGGCGGGGCGGGCGAGGCGGATGCGGCGAGAAGGGCCGCGCAGCGGACGGGGCGGCGAGGGCGGGCGTGAGGGCGGCGTGAGGACGGGCAGCAGGACCGCAGGACAGCAGAGCGCAGACTGGGCCAGGCGGAGCGGGCTGGCGGCGACGCGGCGTTATACGCGCAGGGGTGCACAGGCGGGCGTCGCGGTGGTGCAGCACCTGGCACGCCCGGGCGCAGCGCTGCATGCGACGCCAGCCGAGCAGCCGCACATGACTGCGCACGCCAGGCGTTCCCATGGCATCATCGCCGACGCTTGCAGCCAGCGCGCGGCCCGGCGCCCTGGGGCCGCGCGCCAGCAGATCTGCGCGCGCCGAGACCAGCGGAAGGCTCGTCCGTCGCAACGGCGCCGCGCGCCTGCCCCGCCTGCCCGCGCGTGCCTGCCCAGCTCCACCATCGCCGCCCGGCTCGCCGTCTCTGCTGCGCCTGCCCGCCAGCTGCGCGACAACTCACCACCATGGCGCCTGCCCGCCGGCCCGCGCATCCTGTGGCCGTCCACCGCCAGCGCCGCCGCCGCCGCCATGATGCTGCTCTCTCACCCGTCTCCACTCCTCGCTGCGCCTGTGCCATTGCTACCTGTGTACCACCTACGCGTCGTCCTTTCAGCCCTGTGAACACGCCGTCCTCGACTCGCCCTGCACGCAACCGCCTCCGTGTCTCACCCCGTCCTATATAGCTCACCCTCGTCCGCAGAAGCCCGCCGCCATGAACATCAACAGGCCCGCCGACAACCCCATCGTGCTGCCTGGCATGAGGGTCAAGACTAGCGAGCGCCCGCCTCCGCGCCGCATCCGTGGCTTTGGCTGGATGCCGACCTCGCTCCGGAACCACTTCATCGCCATGATCGGCGAGTTCACCGGCACCTTTCTGTTTCTCTTCTTTGCTTTCGCCGCCACTCAGGTCGCCAACGCCGCTGCCCATGGCGCCGACATCACTGCTGGCTCCGTCAACCAGTTCCCCAACGTGCCAGTCCTCCTCTACATCAGCCTCGCCTTTGGCTTCTCCCTCGCCGTCAACGTCTGGGTCTTCTTCCGCATTTCTGGCGGCCTGTTCAACCCTGCGGTATGCCCGACCCTGCCGCAATGCAAGTCGAGCGCTGACCCTTGTTCAAGGTCACCTTGGGCTTGTGCTTGATTGGAGCTGTCGGCTGGGTCAGAGGCTCCTTGGTCATCCTCACCCAGATTGCTGGCGCCATCGCCTCTGCAGGCCTCGTCTCCTATCTTTTCCCTGGTCCGCTCAATGTCCGCACCACTCTTGGCGGAGACACTTCCATCGTCCGCGGTCTTTTCATCGAGATGTTGCTCACTGCCCAGCTCGTCTTCACCATCTTCATGCTTGCAGCCGAGAAGCACAAGGGCACTTTTCTGGCCCCCATCGGCATTGGCCTGTGTCTGTTCATGGCAGAACTGGCAGGTGAATGGCGCGAACCCCTTCCCGTTTGTACGTACACACGCTCACCAAAACAAAACAGGGGTGTTTTTCACCGGCGGAAGTCTCAACCCGGCTCGTTCCTTCGGTCCTGATGTCATTCTCCACACCTTCAATGGCTACCACTGGATCTACTGGGTCGGTCCGGCTTTGGGAGCAATCCTCGCCGTCTTGATGTACCGTCTCATCAAGGCTCTCGAGTACGAAACGGCCAATCCCGGCGCCGACTTCAACAGGGGCGAAGCCGAGGTTTTCTACCCTGACGAGGATCCTGCAACTGCGCGCCAACGCCCGCTTTCGTCGCCCTATGATGGTACTTCCGACGCCCACGCTAACCCACTAGTCCCGCCAACGCCATATGCACCAAGCTCGCGCCAGTCTACTAATGGACAGACTGCTTCCGTATACTCGTCTAGTCCCGCCCGAGAAGCCAACACTTCTCCCGATGCAAGTGCATACTACCATGGCCCTGACGCCGAGAAAGGTGCGCTCGGCAAGCCCAATAATGTTTGATCAAGTGAGAGCAGATTGCATCGGAGATGAAATGAAGGGTCGACGGCTACTGTCCTTGGTCACGATGGATATTCATAACGGCCGATGGCCATACTAATACGGGGGGTTCTGGGAGAGGGTTATGGACATGTGTGATCTTTCTTCCACCCTACTGTCCGAGGGATAATGTTGAGCAACCCAATCCAGTTTGTGCGAAGAACGGGGGCTCGGTTTCGGCAGTCAATTCATACGACAGCTTTAAGACTCTCCAGACCCCGTTGTTCCTTGTCCTGCTTTGATATGTCGCTCTCCAGGTCATCTGGAAGGAATCTGGCCATCTTCTCGTAGCTCTCGCAAAGCAAATCCCAGCCCTAAGTCGCGCGGGATCCCTGAGGCGGACGCTGGGCAGAATTTCTCACGGCTTACCTTGCTATCTCTTCAAAGCGCAAACGCTTCAGGCGTCTGACACAGCACCCCAGTCGAATCCGGGGGCATTTCTTTCCAGGCCGTCTGCTTCTAGTTATGTTGTCGGTGATGTTTCAGAACCAAGCATGAGATGCAACCGCTTCCGGGGGGACATTCTATTGGGAGACAAAGACCGGGAAGGAATGCGGTGGTGTTTTACTGCCTCTCAGAAAACAACTAGGTCACTGATCGCCAAAAGCTTGATTGCGCCTGCACCACGCTACGTCGCACCGACTGCGGCTACCCAGCGGTGTTCCTGCAGCCTGGCCGGCAAACTTCGTCATGATGCAGATGGAGGACCAGCTAATACCCCGCATCCAACGCTCTGTGCGGGATGCTTAGGAATCCAGATCCCGAGAACGAGTACGGAATGCGCCCACACACAAAGCTGATTGGTTGTACCCTGGACTTTCTCTTGCAATTAAAGGACTGACAACTTTCCTGATGGGAAAAAGAAAGTTTGGTGCGTCCAGGGTATGCTTGCCGCGGCTTTGTCCTATCGTGGGTTGGGAGCCATACACCATGATCATCGGCCTTTGCCTAGATGAATAGACCGGTAACCTCCAGCTAGTTTTAATTTGGGCATTCTGCGACTAAACTACGTGTTAGACCCGTTACCGAAGCAGCGATCCCCCAGCATGATAGTCGTACAAACACCACTTCCAAGGCAGAAGCGAGGACCCAAGAGCAAGCGCATGAGAACTTGCAGTTCGCCGATCGAATATAAAAGAATAGTACCTGCAGGATGTTTTGAAACGGCTCCAGCAAAGGGGCTCGCTGATTAATATGCTACAACACGTCTTCCCTACTTGTTTTGTTAATCCCGTCTGCCACTCTCCACGGCCCAGTCGATGCGGGCAAGCTTGGTTTGGAGACACAATCCACTGGGGGTATGCTGATTTTGGACCTCCCGTACGCCCGCGCTCAGGCAAATACTTACGACCAGGACAATGATGTGATTTACTGTCAACCTCAGCCGGAAGAACTTGAACTTATAATTTTGCAGATGTACATCTTCAATAACATCCCTTTCGCCGCTCCACCGACGGGAGAGAATAGTTTCTCAAAGCCATAGCCCCCACTCCAGATCGACACCATAAGTGATGGCTCCTACGGACCGAACTCGGAAAGGTCATCAAGTCTCCAGACACAACGAAGCTTCCCATTGTGTACTGGATCTCTGGTATATGATCCCAATCATTCTTGCCTCCCGCTTCTCACAGCTTATGGCGGGAAGCAAGATCCGCTCTTCAAGACAGAAGTACTGCAGAGTCCTGCCTTGGACTTGACATGGGACCGCAAAGGCGCGCTGGAGCAGAAATCTCAAGACATTCAGTGCTGCCACGGGTTGCGCGGTCCAAGGCGTAGCTTGTCTGCGGAAGGCGAGCCTGGACGCGCTGAAGAAGGGAACTGAAGCGAACGTAGCCATGCCGTACGGAGGACGCATTCCATATATGGTAAGCCAGGATGATTTTCCAAAGTTTCCTTCAAACCCCCATTTCTTTGCAGAACACTCTCATCTCTCCAACCAGCCATCCGCAGACGGCACCTTCCTCCGTCAGATCCCAGCCCTCGAATACCAAATCGGCAACCACTGGAAAGGCCTTTCGTCCATCATCCTCTCCAACACCGCCGACAAAACCACCCTCTTCATGGACAAGAACGTCACCACACCTGCCGCCTTCGCTGGCTATGTCTCCTACTTCTGGCTCAACGAAATAATCGTCTCGGAAATAACATCCCGGCTCCTCGCGTCCAACCCCAGCCCCCAGGCCGCCCTCCACACCCTCATCGGCCAGAGCCGCATGACTTGCAACCTCCACTCCGTCGCCAATGCACTCCTCAAACCGACTGAAAACGGCTATGACATCAGCAGCAGCGGTGCCCCCAGCTCGAAAGTCTACAACCTCCAATACTCATACCCGCCTGGCATTCACAGCACAACATTTCGCCCACGTTCTTGGAGCCGAACAAGCTCCTTCCAGTACAGAATTACGAGATTGGGGATCAGTCTTATCTCGTGTCGCTCGCGTGCAGCCGCGATCCGAAGGCCTATCGTGTTGCGAGCATGTCGCCGACGATCGAGTGGCCGGCTGTGGATAACTCGGGCGGCGCGTTCAGGAACGTGTTGGATGTCGGGTTGCTGGGGTTTAGTATGGTGCAGTACGAGCGGAACACTAAGTCTGACTGCGCATTTTGGGACGAGGTTGCGAGGCAGGTTACCGTGGCTGGGGGCATGTGTCGGAGGGGGTGGCTTTTTGATCAGGGTGTCAGAGGCGGGGTAGTGAGACAGGAGCTGGGGGCACAGTTGACCGGTGAGCTTCAGGCACAGTGCGGGCGCCGTTTGCTTTCATGGATCTTATGTGTTCTGCATTCATCAGTCGATGCCTCCGATATTATCGCTGTTGTGTAATAAAACCTCCGAGGCTAATAAAAACAAACCCCAGGCCGGTGCGCATAGCATTCCGACTCGTAGAGGCTCATACAGGAGTCGAAGCATTCATTCACACAAGAAAAGGCGGTAACAAATGCGCTCTGCACGCCCAGGTGAATGCTTCAACTTCGCACGCACTGCCAGTTCATCACTGCCCGCGTTCTGTCTGATGGCGGCCAGGAAGGAAGCAAGAGCCGCAGTCACCCTCGATTGGACAGGGGAGCGAGCTGACATCCCCCGCAGCAGCTGACGGTTTCAACGCGCCTTCGCTCGCCCCAGTAGTTGCACGTACCAGGCAGCCGCCAAGGAAGAAGCAGGCAGACGCATGCAAGCTGCCGCATGCAGCCAGGTAACGCAACACGATGTCCAATACTGCGCTTCAGCTCTGTTTCGCACAAGCCAGTGAGAACTTCAGCCTTTCCGAGTGGCTGTGGAGCCTTCTGCTCTCACAAGCCGAAAGTCTCCGTCGTGGCACGCCCGGATACGATGGTGACGATTGCGCAAGCAAGGCTGACGACCTGGTGCGGGGTGGGAAGCAAGGCGTTGACTTAAAAGCTGCCCGCTGTCAGCCTTCCCCTCCGAGAGACTCATCTTTCTGGAGTTTTCCACTTCAATCCGTACAAAGTCAAGTCCTTTCTCCCGAGTCGGTCCCTCTACGGACCAGGCTGTGGGCTTTCACAGGTCCAGCGCCATGTGTTATGGATGCATGATGGCAACAATTGAACAGCGAAAGAGAATCTACAACACGGAGATCATGGGCGTCACCGACCACATGGCGCCGCCAGATTCACGTGCACTGCCTTCTGATGATCGACCGGAGATCTCGTATGTTCAGTCCTTGCGAACTGATTGCGTCGTCGAAGTGTTCGATCTGACTCCCGCGCAGCCCTTATGCCAGCCCCACCGTCACGCTCGCCTTTGGCCCCTCCCATACCGGATTCAGCATTCCCCAAGCTCTACTTCCAACCTACATCCTTGAAGCCTACCCCCGCACTTACTGCGGCAGCCACCTCGCCTTCGAGCTCCCCAACGTCGATCCCGACCTCGCCCACACCTTCATCCACTTCCTCTATACCGGCACGTACCAGACTCTGAGCACTCGCGATTCGTCCCTGGAGGAGAGATATGTTGTCGAGCATGAGCGTGCACTCAAGACCTACGTGGCTGCGGCGAGGCACCGCTTGGACGGCCTGCAAGTGCTCGCAAGGCATAAGGTCGAGTCCCTTAGCGCCGGAGTGCCCATTTGGGCTCTGTTGAAGCATGTCGAGCTGGCCTACTCAGGCTTTCTCTTTGAGGACGCGTGGCTGTCTGGCTATCTCCAGGAGAACCTCAGCAAGCTGCTCCTGGACAAGAAGCTGGCCAAGAATCCGAGGATGCGTTGTCCCATGAACTCGGTCTTCGCGAACGCCTTCTTGGGCGCTGTCACCAACCTTTTCGCCGAGCTTGATGCCGACGCTGAGGAGAGGAGCGCTTATGTCGAGGAGACCTATGAGATGCCCCTGGCACCTGGAGGAGACGACGACGACGTGGCCAGCTCTCGCATCTCTGTCCCCTCTGCCGGAGCCTCGTCAGAGAAAGGCTCGCTGGTTTACGTGGACGGCTGTTCACACTCCGAGTATGAGAGTTCGTCCGAACGACTCAGTGAAGACGTCCTTTCGTATAGAGAGGCTCATGAGGAGGATGCCAGGGCTGAGGAAGTTGCATCGGACTGCGATCAAGCTGCAGAGATACCCTTCGAGGCTGAGCAACCTAAGAAGGCGCTCGAAGAATACCACGAAGTGGCGGTCTGGGAGGCTGCACCTGCTAAAGAGGAGAAATCCGAAGAGCCTGCTAAGGAAGATGACACCTGTAAGTGGATGAGCTACACCGACCTTCCATAGAGTCTCCCAACCTAATGCTGTCTGAATAGGTGTTCTCGAGAAGCCGAATAACCCCGAAGATGACGCATGGTCCTTCGGATGGGGAGCTGCTAGTAGGAAGAAAAAGAAGAAGGGAAGGAATGTCACCGATCCGTTCCACTTCGACTTTGGTGACGCGGCTCACGAATCCATTGCGGAAGCTTGTCCCGTATCTCATGGAGAAGAAGCGCCCGCTGAAATTCCCAACGAACCTTCCCCTGTTGTCGAGGTTGATTCCTTCGAAGCAGTTCCCGGGCCAGATGATGTCGTTAGTGAGGCAGTGCCTGCCGAAGATTCTACTCCACCCTCAGCCGAGCCTGAATCCAAACCTGCTCCACCTCCTGCTCCTAAAACATACGGCAAGAGCTCCAATGGCTGGGGATACGAAATTGGGGGACCATCCAGGAGTGAAAGGGGTGAAGTCTGGGAAGAGCCGGTCCCAGAGCCCCCGGCGGCTCTTGAACCCCTGCCTGAAGTTCCCGTTGAAGACGATTGGAGCAGCTGCTGGGGAGCTCCGAAGAAAAAGAAGGGGAAAAATTGGAAGAAGACATGCATCCCAGAAGAGGCTGTAGCCGACCCGCCGGCGGCTCCTGAGCCGGAGCTTGAAGCTGCTGAGCCTGAAGTCAGGGAAGGGGCTCCGGCTGAATGGGACTTTATGCCTGTAAGCTCTAAGAAGGCTGACCCGCCCTTCCCACCGCCAGATGCCCCTCCACCTGAGCCCCCAGCCGAAGACGATTGGGCTTGGCCCAGTGTTCCGAAAAAGAAGAAGGGGAAGAAAGGGAAGAAGTTTCGAATAGAAGATTGGCCGCCGCCGCCACCGCCACCAGAGTCTCCTCTACCTGTCGTCGAGCCCAAGCCTAGTCTCAAACTTCCAGAAGAGACTGCCATGGAGCCTCCAGCGACGGAAGACAGTTGGGGCGATTGGGGGTTTTCTATGAAAGACAAGAAAAAGAAGAAAAAGGGCCACTATGTTGAGCCAGAGCCCGAGCCGGAGCCGGAGCCGGTCCAAGAAACACTCCCGGATTCGGAAGATGCACCTCCGCCCCCGCCGCCGGAAGCTCCCGCCGAGCCAACCGTCGAAGATGTCTGGGGCTTCCCGATCCCGAAGAAAGACAAGAAGAAAAAGAAAAAGGGGAAGGCCTTCGTCTTCGAGTCTGAAACTCGAGACCAGGCGCCTGCCGAAGTTTGGAGGCCTGCGGACGGACCAACTGGACTTTCGGATCCAGAAATCAGTGATGGCTGGACTGCCTATTTCCATTCGAGGGGCTCCACGGGGAAGAGAGAAGATGACGATGTTGTCGCCGTCGGGGTCAAGCCTGAAGCTGTTCCCGCCCCACTACCTCCTGCGCCTCATTCTCGCGTGTCGCCTGATGAGTTTGCAAAGCAGTGGTATGGCTTGGACCACCCGGCATTGATGGGCGATGTTGCTTCAGCGGCGGAGAGAGCGGTACAGCTGCCACCGCTTCAAGAAGCTCTGCGCTTTGATGTCCCGCAAGCTGAGGGCCGACACGCTGAAGCGGCTAGTGGTGGGGCGACCTGCAGCAAGATGGCTCAGCATTTGGCTGGACCTGACTGGAGAAACTGCAAGACTTGTAGTACTCTCGTTCTCTTGGCTACTCAGGTGGCGCGTCAGTCAACTGATCTGGAAGATTTTCTTGAAGAGCCGTAGTTCAGACGGTATTCCCGACCAGTTTAGTAATGTTGAGCTACAGATTTTGTTGTTTTTGCTTGAGTAACAGTAATCCCTTGGCCCTCCACCACCATTTCCTTGCTATTTGGGTTTGGTTCTTTTTAGGCAGTTGAATGCGCTCAAGTTCGCGTTTGAAATGAAGATTCAGCCTTGAAGGAATTGGTTCTGTTTGGATTGCCTGTGCCAAACGTCGTCATATACAAGTCACCTCTTATGACCCGAGTCTGTCTTGGAGGCCGTATGTTCTCCCGTCCTCGTTTGTGATAAAGAGGCCGTTTGGAAGGTCAAACTGTGCACCTTTGTTTTCCATAGAATAATTCTCTGCTATGAGCCACTCCCTTCTTTGACAGCATGGTGGTTTAGCCAGAGCCGATGGTGGAGAAGCTCATTATGACTGTGATGAGAAGGCACCATTTTGCCAAAAGTAGGGGAACTACGGGGGCCAAAAACGCTCTGCCCACAAGGCTGAGGCTCGTAGGCACTGCACTGGCACGTGCTCCGGAGATACCTCCCCTCCACAACGGTTCAGCCCGGTATTGTGTAACCGCGATAAGAGAAAACCAGGATGCGATCCTGCTCATTCATCTGAGTCCTTAGTCAAGGGCTTTGACCACGCCTTGTACCCGTCTGCGTGCCCTGCTATTGGAGGGAGGGTAGGGCCGAAGACGCAGATCGCGATGCAAAAAGGGTACCAAAATCAGACCACTGCGGAGCAAGGGACACTACCGGCATCCGCTTCAGTCTCCGACGCCGCCCTCCACGTTTCAGCCCCCAGTGATTGTCTCATGGGATGAGTGCGCCGTCGATCGTCGGGATATCCGGACATATTATAAAAATGCGTCAGGCTTAAGAGACGAAGGGTGCCGTGAGTCACAAGACACCTTGGCAATCAGCAAGCTGGATGGCCGCCGTTGGAATGGAGGAGGCGATGAGTAACCATAAAAAATTGGCGCATTGGTCGCGTCATTCGAGTCCTAAAAACACGTCTATGTCTTAGGAATATGTTAGTAAGGATATGTGAAACCTCCGCGGCTCTCTTTCCTGGATAGGCATCCCAAGTTGCTGATGGTAAGATTTTTTTTTTCCCTCGGGTGTCTCTCAAGCAACATCTAATGCATATTTCCTTTTTGGGTTAGCAGATTGAGTTGGTACGTTCTTAGTTCAAAGGGTGACGCGACAGACCAAGTACCTTTTGATACACCCAAAATACACGCGCAGCATGCTCGCCAGGAGAAGGTTGGTAAAGATGAATTTCGTGAACCCGAGATCCTGATAATGCGAATTGGCTCCCACACCTTTCCCAAGAGTACGCCGCCCGACGCCAGAATTTTGCTCCAAGCTTGTTTTCATCAACCACATTACACCTAACCGATCCACGTACTCCCAGCCAACTTCCCCGCCTGCGCAAACTTCTCCCTCAAATTATCCTGATGCATCTTGACAATCCTCTCCCTGACCGCCCTCTCCTCCTGCTCCCACCTCCCTTCCTCCGCCGCCTCATCTGCACCGTTGTCACCTCCCCAGAAAGGAATAGCAACCCAGCTACCTTTCCTCCCCTTCTCTTTCTCTTCCTCCCTTCTCCCCTTCTCCTCCGCGGCCAAACTCGCAGCCATCTTCTGCAAATTGCTCAAAGAGACCTCAAGACACTGGGCGCAGCGGGCTTTGTCGTCGTTGCTTAGCTTGCTGTTGCCATCGATAGCCGCCTCGGCGTCTGCAACGGCATCGCGCGTCCATGAGAGGCCGGTGTCGCGAGATGATGGGCTGGTGGCGAAGAGAATCTCGCCGATGTACGTCTTGAGGGCTGCTTCGTCACATAGCGAGCCGGGAGTGCGGGTGAGCGGCTCGTCGCCGGAAGGAGGGGGTGGGGGATAAGCAGGTGGCGCGATAAAGGAACGGACGGCACCGAGGATGCCGGTGTTGCTCGCGGAGGAAGAAGAGGAGGCGGAGGAGGAGGAGGAGGAGGATGTGTAAGGGGGCGCGGAGTGTCGTGCGCGCAGGACGGAAAGGTAGATGGGTAGGGCTCTTGAGACCTCGGCGTTGCGGCCGTAGTGCGTGGCGAGGGAAGTGGCGGCGCGAATTACGTTAGGAGAAATGCATGCCGCGGCTGCACTGTCACGAATGACGCCGGTCTTGGTGTCGATGACAGACTCGGCGTCTGGAAGGGAGGAGGTGGCGATGTCGAGAGCCCATGTGTACATGTCGGCGGCACTGGAGGGCAAGCCCTTGAAATCCAGCCAGTCTGCGTAAGCCAGAGCGGCATCTAATCTTTGGCGTGTTGAGAATCCGGTGGTGGTCAGGATCTTCATGTAGTACGTCTCGGGGCCGTCGAAGGCCGGCACGCAGTTTTCCTCCAGCGGGGCCTCATGGGCATACGGCGGGCAGGGACGGGGATTGGGATTCGAGGGCCCGATGACGACGTGTGGAGGGAAGCAGATTCGCCGCGTTGTATCCTTGACCCAGCCGTCCAAGTGCTCTGCGGCCTTTGCACAACCCATCAAGACGTCATGATAGCCGCGTCGCCACGGCTCGCTCTTGGCGGTAATATCATAGCCGGCCTTGCCTACGCCAGGCACCAGAATGGCACCGTCATCCTGTTCCTTCAGCCCGTCGCCATCAATCTTCGGATTCTCGAGCCTTTCCATGACGTCGCGATACATGCTCCCAGTGCTCGCCCAGTCGGTCAAGCCGGACGGCCAGAAGTCGGGGTTCTCCTGGGCGCGGGCGCTACGGTAGTTCATGCGGCTGATGACGGTCCACTCGGGCGGGCTGGGGGTTTTGCGCTCGAGGACCTCGTTCTGCACGCCGAAGGCGGCGATGAACAAGAGGCCGACGCTGGACCACAGGAAGACGGTCCATTTGCCGGCGATGCGGACCTGCTCCTTGATGTACTTCTTGCGCTCGGTGGTCAGCAGGCGCGCGAGCTGGGCCTGGGGGCCGAGGCGGGGGCGGGGGCGCAGGGCATGGGCTGCGGCGGGGTGCAGGAAGGGCAGCTGCGGACGCAGGCCGACGGACGGCGAGATGACGAGGAGCAGCTGCGAGTTGTGGGTGAAGGGGCGCGGCCGGGGGAGCTGGACGAGGGCGCTGGGCGGGCGCAGCGGGCGGCGGAGCGGAGGTATTCTGCGGAGGGCGAGGCGCGACGTCTGCATGGCGGCGGCGCAATGGCTGGCGGTGGGCGGTGGAGGCGTCGGTGGCCGCAGTTTTGCGGAGGCGGCGCGCGGCGAAGCGTGCGAGCCCAGGCCCCGCGGGCGGTGAGGCGAGTTCTGCCGGCAGACGGCCCACCGCCCTGGAAATTTCCCTGCCCACCGCGCGCCCGGCCTGCTGCGCCGCTCCCGCAACACGCCCGCCCGCCAACATGTCCAAGTCGGAGAAGAAGAGCAGGTCGTCGGACCTGAAGAAAACGAAGAAGGAGCAGCACCCCGAGAATGTCGCCCGCCCCGTCGACGAACCCGTGGCCGCTGCCGCAGAGTCCGTCCCGCTAGTCGACGACCGCGCCAAGAGCAAGCGGGAGAAGAAGGAGAAGAAGGAGAAGACGGAGAAGACGGAGAAGAAGGAAGCGAAGGAAAAGAAGGAAAAGAAGGAGAAGAAGGAGAAGAAGGAAAAGAAGCAGAAGAAGCAGGAGGAGGACGAGGTCCACGCCGATGCCATGCAAGTCGACGCGCCCGCGCCCGACCCCGCCGAAGCCACTGCCGACGCGAACAAGCCCAAGACGCCCAAGAAAAGGAAGCGCGACGAGACCGACGACGCGCCGGAGGTCACGGCTGCCAGCAGCGCCAACGAAAATACCAAGGCGAAGAAGAAGCGCAAGGATGACAAGGGCGAGAGCGCCCCCGCCGCCGAGGCCAACGACAGCAACGACAGGTCGCAGACTCGATTCATTTGCTTCATCGGCAACCTGCCCTACTCAGCCACCAAGGATAGCGTTGCCAAGCACTTCGAGAAGGTCAACCCCGTCTCCATCCGTGCCCCCATGAACAAGGAAAACACAAAATCCAAGGGCTTCGCCTTTCTCGAGTTTGACCGCTTCGACTACATGAAGTCGTGCCTGAAGCTGTACCACCACTCCAACTTCGACGATGGAAAGAGCCCGGCCAGGAAGATTAACGTTGAGCTTACGTGCGTTCCTGCTTAATACCTCTCCTCGTTCTCTCTTCACCAGCTAATGCATACCGATGATACAGTGCCGGCGGCGGTGGCTCCAAATCCGAAGCCCGCAAGGAGAAGCTCAAGGCCAAGAACACCAAGCTCAACGAGCAGCGCAAGAGGCGACTGGAACACGAAGCGAAGGAGAAGGCCCGTGCCGAGAAGAAGGCTAAGGCCGGCCCCGGCAAGGGCGCCAACGCCCAACCCGTGTCCAACAAGGGCCCGCCGCAGTCTGATGGCGGAATCCACCCGAGTCGTCTGGCTATGATGCAGAGGTAGTGCAAGTCCGGACTGGTGGACATGGATGAAGAAAGTAAAAGAGCTTCGCGTGGATGGTGTTGGGTGCCAAGGACAAACAACTCGGAAAAGTTCTTTCAGCTCTTTGGATACGAATAAGCAATCGAGATACCCCAAATCGAAGATTATGTCGGCAGGACAATGGACTTCAGGCGCTTAAGAGACTTTGATGACGCTCAAGTGTACTCTCTATGGACATATAGGAGAAGATTCGCATCTAACCTGAGGATGGCCAGGATTATCACGATGCCAATACTCCGCGGATACTCGCATGGAAGAATGCAGAAACTCTACGCCCGGGCACCAAGATTCACCTCCTCTCTGGAGTAAGAATAGATCAACGGAATGCATCAGCCACAGATATCGACAATCGTCCTGATGAATACACGAACACAGTCAAGATAGTCGACGATGTCCACCTTCTCATCCGGCCTTGTATTGTACTTCCCGCCAGGACCACAGACGACACCCTCCATTCCAAGTCTTTGATAAAGATGGCCGGCATCAGAACCGTAGAAGCACGTTGGCGCAATGACTCCAGTTGGCTGTGCCTCATTCCGCACGTCTTTGTACGCTCGATTCAATGACTTGACTATTTTCGAGTCCTGCGAAACCTCAAACGCTGGCATCGCTGGCTCGTCAATCTTGCGAACTTCGAATCGAAGTCCGGTCAGCCGCTCCTGGACAAGACTGTCGATGGCTGCTCGGATGTCGTTCAAGATTGCTTCCTCCGTTTGGCCAGGGCCGTACCTGGCAGAACCGCGGAGCCGGCAGAAATCCGCCACTTGTGGAGCCCTCCATTCTTCCAATTTTCGACCCAGCGCTCCGTGGACTATGCCAACGTGGCAGCGGTTGACCTTCTTGTGTAGCTCGGATTTGGCACCAGAGAAAGTAAGCTCCGTAAGAGTGGGAATCACAGCGCAGGCGGCCAAGATTGCATCAACAGCTTCTTCCCGCGCAGACATATGGCGTGTAACCCCGACAAGATCGATTTCGAATACCATACTGGCCGCATGCATTGTGATTGCTCGAATATCACTCGGCTGGGTGCCGTTAGCATTGGACGCGCAGTCCTCGAGGTACCTCTTGACGCACCTCACAGTTGATGAAATAGTCCGCGGTCATACGGCCTTGCTCGATAGCAGCTATCGTTCCTACTCCTCCCTGCAATTCTCCAACCACGAAAGTCAAGATGACATGTCCCTTCGGCTTCCAACCTGCTTCCAGAAGAGTCTTGACCGCGCAGTAATAGGCCGCGCAGCCCGCCTTCATGTTGCTTACCCCGATGCCATAGATGAAATCCTCGTCAATCTTGCCTTCCCAAGGATCGATGGTCCAACCTTCGGTGACTGGGTTCGTGTCGAGATGCCCATTGAACAGGAGGGATTTGGAGTTCTCGGCATCACTTCCTTTCCATCGCCCAATGGCATTCTGCCTGGTGCCGTCCGCGAACGGGAATACGTCTGCATCAAGATCTAAGGCTTTCATCTGGTCCGCCACGAACTGCACGACTTCTCGCTCGCCACTTGTCTCGGAATAGCTCTTGATCCGAATAAGATCTCGGAGAAAGTGTAAGCAGGCTTTCTCGTCAATCTCCGGGTAGTTTGTGCGCCTGACCATCTTGGGGGGATCTGTCTTGCGGGGGCGCATAGGAGAGAAATTCAGTCCTCGTCTGCGAAGCGGTTGAGGTCTATTGTAGATGTCGACTTTGGCTGCTACGGAAACCAAGCCGGCCCATGATAACAGCGACGGACCCTTGCCCTCACGCGCCGAGATAACTCGGTACCCCTCATTCTCCGCCGATAATATAAACGAAATGTCCTATCGACCAGAGAATGACAAGCACTTCAACTTACAATAGTCTTCAACAGAATGCTTTGGAGACATACAAGATGGACAGATGAAAATGTACGAGCACGTGATCAACCTCGAATGGGTCAGAGCAGCGGGTGTCCACATACACCCAGATATGGGGTCGATTCGCATGCTTCTGTAGCAGCGGTACATACGGAGGTGAAGCATTCATCCAGATGCGAAGAGCGTTCATGAACACATAGGTACTTGCTTGCAGATGAAGGCGTCAACTCCTCACGTGAAACGCCCTGCAACCTTCTGCTGCCGGCACTTCGCGGAACGATCACACACGCAAACTGAGCAAAGGAAACCTCATCACTTCGGCGAGGAGAATGCCATCAGGGCATTTCACGTGCCTGGATGAGTCAGCGGTCCAACTGCGGCGGCGGGGGTTATCAAACACTCTGTCCTCACCGCGTGCGTTCGCCAGAGTAATAAATCAATACCCGGACGGCTTACCCTCCCGCTTGCTGCATTAGTCATGTCTCTTTCACCAATCGAGGCTGATGCAGATCAGCCTCATCCGCGCCAGGTAACCCTAGCGTCATCCTTCGTTCGCAAATGGCCGAGCAAGTAACGTTAGCGTCAGAGAGCCTCCAGAGCTTGCACCATGTGCCATTCTCGAAAAGTGAAATGCGACGCGCTGCAGGTCTACCCGTGCAAGAGATGCAAAGACTCCAATCTCCAATGCATTCTACGAGTTTCTCACCGTGGTCGATCAAGACGGTATGCGTGCCACTGGACTAGGACGAGCCGGGTGCTGAGCCGAACACTAGAGCTGCACGTCATCCGCACGGGAGCTCGGGGGCAGAGAACCGTCCGGAGTCCAGCACAACGCCTTCCACACGCCGAACACGCGCCCGACCCATTGCCTCCTCTACGAGCCGACGGCAGACGCCAGCCGAGTCAGTGCCAGCTTCGAACGAGTCCGCATCCTCTCCGGTAGATCTCATCCGATCTCTTGAGAACTTCATAGAGAATCCGCACGGGCCGTTCGACGCAAACCGCAGCGTAGCCATCGTGCACGCCACGGACAACAGTGCCCTGACTTCGGTTCTCAACGCCGCTTCGACGAACCCTAAGAATGGTCGCCAGAACTTTCATCTCTACGCTGGGCCTCCCACCGCATCTCCTCTCGTGGACCGGTACAATGAAGCTCTCGCACGTTTCGACACAACAACAAGAGACTTCCTGCTCGCCAAAGGTCTCTTGGATTTGCCCCACGGCCGTCTTATGGACCATCTGGTCCAAAATTACTTCGACTATGCCGACCCGCACATGCCGCTCATCCACAAGGCCGATTTTCTAGAAGGCTACAAAGCAGGGAGGGTCCCCCTTTTACTGATGCAAAGTGTCATGTTTGTCGGCTCTCATTTTGCCGACGAGGAGCATGTTGCCGACTCTCCATGGTCAACGCGAGCGCACATGACTGCGGCCTTCTATGAAAGGGCCAAACTGATTGCGGACTTTGAGATTGAAGACGACCAGATAACCCTTATTCAAAGCTTCGTGTTGTTAGCGGAACGCTGGCTCGGCTGGACCGAGGAGAGGAACACGAGGTATTGGATGAGCCGAGCCGTGAATATAGGATATATGATGGGACTGCACCGGAGGTAGGCCGGCCGCACTAGTAAATATCGTTTGTTCTAACCGGTTTCCTTCATGTAGGATAGAGACACTCCAGCTTCCACCGTCAAAGAAGAGGCTGTGGATTCGCGTTGGTTTCGTCACCGCGGTAAGCCCATTTTTCGACTGCACCCGTCCTGTTCTCCCCCTCGTCGTGTGGAAGGTGGCTGAAACCTGATCAGGCGAAAGATCGCTTTATCGCCGCATCACTCGGCGCTCCTATCATGATTGACGACCGCTGGACCGATAACGATGAACAATGCAGTGCCTGGGACGAGGTTTGCTTCGACGAGAGCCGGGATGATCAGGAAGCTGAATACGTTCCTTTACGTGATCCTGAAACTGTGAAGTACTCGATTACGATAATTCTTTTGGGGGTACTTGGTACAGTTGGCCTACCCCCACACAGTCATGACTATTAACACCGATCATTTTAGCTGGAAAAATACTTACTAAGTTGCACTGGAACTCGGGTGGCTCGGCTGCTCCAGTTACTTCGACCGTTTTGGAGGAGCTTCGTCAACAACTGGACAACGTGTCGTCGGCTTGTCCAAACCTCATGGATCTGGAACTCCAGGATCCGGCAACGACGCCCAGACCTCGCCTCCTGTATCGACCTTTACTTCGAGCAGCACTCGCAATGGTGTTCCTATTATATTACGGGCCTCTGGCTGAACGACACAAAGACCCAGATATCAAGCGTGAGAGCCAAGGAATGTTGCTTTCGTCAGCCCATGATGTCTGCGAGGCCATGAGCTATATACGTGCCCACGAACTGTTCGCGTTCTGTCCAATTTGGCTGTAAGTTCGAGTCGCAATGCATACCAACCTTTCCTTCATGGATTCCTGGCTGACTGGAATGCAACAGAGTGGCAGGCATTTTTCATACAATGGCTGTACTACTCGCCGACTGCCGAGATGCATTGTCGGCATCTGGAGAACCTCGAAAGACAGATTCCTTCGGACAACTCCGTCGGCTGATCGACGACCTCAAGATTCTTGAAGAGACATGGAAACCGGCAGGATGGTATCGCGAACTCATCCGCATTTCTCTATCAAGGCTGCAAGAAAAAGTACGAGCCCGTAGGGAACACCCCTCGCAAACTCCTGAGCCCGAGAGGCAATCTCACCAGGACGCGGCTCAATCCGCAGATGAGGCTGTCCTTTTCTGCGAGTCTCCAGGCACGCTCTTCGAAAGTGCCAGGGAGCTCTTCCCGGAACTTGATATATTCAGCTGGAACTCGGCTGAGACATTCCTGCGGAGTTAACTCAGTCTCCATGGCGTTTCTGCGGAGTTAGTTCAATCTCCATTAGGCTGTACCATCAGAACGAATCCAGGTCGACGTGGTCTCCAGTATATAAGCTACCCAATATCCCAGGAAGCCAGGACCAGAATGCCTCGATCGCGTTATTTCAATTTCAACGAATTTGTCTCTAACGCAAAAACGACCACATGCTTATCCAACGCCCATAGTGAGACAGCCAATGGCCTCCATGGTCGGCATTCCTCTCGAAGTTGCGGGAAAAAAATCCACCATGAAACGTACGGTATGTCTCGGTGTGCCGGGTAACCCAAGTAGCCGGTTCCCGGCAGCCGATAACCGATAGCCGGTAACCAAGAGCCAGGGGTTTAAGGACATAGGCCGGATCCGTTCTATTATTCTGCCACCTGCTTAGCCAGTGGGACTTTTTCAAAATTAGGTTCTAAGTTACGAACGAATGAAAAGGATACCATCAATGATCAATGGGCCTGAGAGCTAACATAGCATGAGTTCTTCAGCGAATAAGATTGATCACCCCCGGCCAGTCAATCCTCGGGTCGTCTCAGTCCCTGTCCCCATTACGCACACCAGATATGGTCAGGGAGACAGGGTTTCGGCCACAGAAAACATTTATTTAAGCTGCCGGACCGCCTAGAAGTATGGTTTCACTTACCTTTACAACATTGCATTTTATTTAAATTTTCTCTCTCTACCACTCTTTTGAACCGACGGTCATGTCGAAGCATTTCAAGGTTATCATAGCCGGAGGCAGCATAGCTGGACTGGCTCTGGCCAACATGCTGGAGAGATTGGGCATCGACTTCGTGGTTCTGGAGGCTTACCCAGAAATTGCGCCTCAAGTTGGCGCTAGCATTGGCTTGGTACCAAACGGATGCCGCATTCTCGACCAAATTGGATGTTATCCAGCCATCAGAGCTTTGATCGATGATCCCATCAAGCGGTCCTATCTGAGGAGACAGGACGGGACCCCGCTTTGGGAGTATGAGAGGTCGGCAGAACTATTCATCGAAAGGCAAGCACCGTCACATGCGCACCCGGCTCCAGCGCTGACCATGTCTTAGGCACGGATACAACGTCGTCTTTGTCGATCGCCAAATGGTCCTACGAGCCCTTTACGACAACCTGAAGAGCAAGGACAAGGTCTTAGTCCACAAGCGCGTCGTTGAAGTCTGTCTCCAGGGCTCTAGCGTCAAGGTTGTCACGAAAGACGGCGATTCCTTCACTGGAGACATCCTCGTAGGCGCCGATGGGATCCATAGCGTCATAAGAAGCGAGATGTGGCGCATTGCGAATGCGCTGGAACCAGGATACATTCCCGAATCTGAGAAGAACGGTCAGCACAATCCAGGCCGCCGGCTGTCACTATGCTAACACTTCTCTTAGCAATGCCTTGTGACTACAAGTGCATCTTCGGAATCTCCGTGATGAAGGATTTCAAAGCTCTCACTGCCCACAACATATTCGGCAAGCACTCCTCATACCTGGTTCTGACAGGACCCAGTGACCGAGTCTACTGGTTCCTCTTTGTCAATCTCGGCAAGACTCATTATGGTGCTGAAATACCGCGCTTTACCAAGGAAGACGAAGAGGTACTCGCGAAAGAGCACTCGAACGACAAGATTACCGAGGACACGACGTTTGGCGATCTCTACACACATCGCATCTCCTCGGTTCTGACTCCTCTGCCGGAATATGTGTTCGCGAAATGGCATTTTAGACGCATCATCACAATCGGCGATGCTGCGCACAAGGTAACTTCATGTCGACCCTGTAACTTACAGAAAACGCTGATTCCAGTAGCTCCACCCTCTAGCCGGCCAAGGTGGTAACAGCGCCATTGAGACAGCAGCAGTCCTCGTCAACAACCTTGCGCGCATGATTAAGAATCATCCGGAAGGCTTGTCAGAAGCTGATATCAATGCCATCTTTACCGAGACCCAAGAAACCCGTTCGCCACGAGTATGGAAACTCTTGAAGGCGTCTCACGAACAACAGACTATTGAAGCCATGGAGACTCCTCTGTTGGAGCTCGTCGCCAAACGCTACATCCCAAGCCTGACAAACGACCAGAAATTAAACTCATGGTACACAGCCATCGTGCCCGCCGCTCGACTTGAAATGCTGGACGTTCCAAAGCGATCCCACTTCGTGCCCTTTCTGGACGAGCTGCCGAGCAAGCCCCTTGGCAATCTGTGGATGCCAAAGTTAGTAGTCGCAGCGATTCTCTGTTGGCTTTTCTCCGTCGCTCGGCATGCCTTGCAGATTTCTCCAGCCATCTTCGCCCCGACATTCGCTGGAGCCCCACTCAAGCAATCATTCACAGGAATCCAGAAGCTTGATTCGACGCTGTCTACATTGGTTTGGGCGTTCTCTGGAGGAGTCGCGGGAGACGACTCAAACCAAAGAATGCAGTGCATGTACTTCATGGTCATGCTCATGCCGGTGGCCCTCATCTGGACCATTGAAGCCTATCGCTTTGGCAATCAACGCTCGCTTGTATCATGGTATGTAGGGCACATCGCCTTTGCACGAGAATAAAATGACTAAGAGACACCATAGGCCTATTCTTTTTGGAGCGGCTTACCAGCTCGTGGGGATCGGTAAAATCGCTCCCCTCTACTACATAGTCAGCTTGTGGACGACGAGTAGCGAGCTATACTCGCGTACAACTGGCAGACCCATTCCCTCATCGGTTGCAAAAGCGCTACTGCCTTCCTTATGCCTCGGCCACGTCGTGCCCACCAGCCTCATGTTCCTCCCCTACGGGGACGCGGCAATTCACCAAAATCTTGTGGCCTTCTGGCAGCCGTTCCCCGTCTATATCGCGGTCCTTACCTTCGCAATTGCGGCCATCATCCAACGGATCGAGAGAAGCCCCGAACTGGAGCTCGAAATGTTCGAAATAAAGGACATATCGCCCCTTCAGTCCGGATACGCCTTTGCATTCTTTGCCACAGCAACTACGCATATCTCGAGCGTTCTTTACATTTGGGCCATGCCGTCCCTATCGGCCTCGGAGGTTTTCTTCAACCTTCCCCGCCCCCTTGGGTCATGGATCGAGGCTCCCAACGCGATCTTTATTTTCTTCAAGTATGACATGTTCCTGTGTTTTGCCGCCGTTTTTGTCTGGTGCTTGTACAGCATCTTCGAGCTACGAAGAATAGGATACGTATCCTCTCAACAGGCGTTCAGAGCCGCCCTGGCAACGGTTGCTGCACAATTCGTCGTCGGGCCTGGCGCGGCTTATACCGGTGTTTGGTACTGGAGAGAATCCATGATCTCTAGGCAGGTAAAAGTTGGCAATTGAGAGACTGCGAGGATCTGGGATATTGATACACCGCTGTCTGTCGGAGTTGCTGTAGTCACATCAAACGCGGCCAGTCTATCTTAGCAGTCCATCAACTAGCATGAGCGACCCTCTGATCACCTACATCTCGAGTAGCCATAGACAGGCGCACAAATTCACTTGCGGGATTCTATCAAGCATACATCTAACGCTATTTTCACATCTGTTGTTTCACAATTTCCAATTTTGTGTATCTCTCGGGCTTCATTGCTAAAGTTTTCTATTCTTTTAAATTTTATCGGGTTTTTCACAAACAATATCCTCTTTCAGAGCTTTTAAATGAGCGGTGAGATAGACGTGGGGAATCATCTTCCGGCTCTCGTAAACCACAACTTTGCGACCTGTTAGCGGGACTCACCGCACGGTCATGCAGATGCCCCGCAAGAGTTCGCGCGTAATGATCCTTTACCTTGTAGATCATGAGCCGACGGGAATGCTCGCAAGTGCAGTCTGAGCAGCACTTTTGGCACCCTTCTCCCGCTCCATGGCTTCCGTCTTCACCTTCAGAGCAGCAAAATTGCGCTGCATTGCATTGCGGTTAAACTCCTCCCCGGTGACCATTGGATACTTCTTCCTAGGACCTTGGATCTTGCAGTCCCAGCATCTGCGAGGACGTCAATGATTGATGGACAACGGCAATGGGGAACAAGAGCTCACGGCTGATTGAAGAAGGCCATGCTATACCGCGGACCCCAATAATCTGTCTCCAGGTTCTCGGGCGCCTTCACTCTGTGAAAGGTGGACTTGAATCTGTTGCAAAAGGTGAGTTTTCCATCGGCATGGGTTGCCATTTTGCAGCATACCTATCGTCTGACCAGCTCATCAACAGGTCGCCGATATTGCAGACAATATCTCCCGGGCCAAAGTCAACCTTGGTCCATTCGTCGCCAATGCCGAAGTCCGTCACGGATTCTCTTCCAGGGCAGATCTCCAGGCCGCTCTGGCCCGGGCGCTGGAAGAGCAGCGTGAGGAGGTCCCTTTTGTCAGTTAAACACATGTCAACAGCGCTTGGAATTGCTCTCACCAATCAGCGTGCGGCCCAGCGCGGTAGTATCCTTCTCTCACCGGCTCATTCCTGTCCTGCGCCGGGTAGTGAATCAGCCGCAGCACTGATTGGGCCTCCGAGCGAGACACGTCGTGAGCCTTGATGAAATAGTCGTCGGGAAATCCCAAGCCGCGCGCAAAGCAGAGCATGACCTTCTCAGACACTGACTGGGTGCGGAACATGAAGCTCCTGGCCATTTCCTTGAAGCCGGGCAGGATGTCGTCCGAGACCCAGGCGTCTGGGTTTTTCATGTTGTCTCCAAACTGCAGCTGGTAGCTCTCTTTCATGTCGGCGGTGCCCGTGCTGGGCCGGATCTGGGCGTTCTTCTCCCAGCCAACATTCTTGGGCGACCAGGGCACGGTGGCCTTCTTCTCGTCGGGCAGAGAGAAGAAGCGCTCCGAGGCGGCGAACATGGCCTCGATCTCGTCGACGCTGATGCCGGTGTCGGCGAGGGAGAAGAAGCCATCGGTTTCGGCGGCGTGCACCAGCTCGGCGGTGATGTCAGCGATGCGGGCGTCGAAGTCTCGAAGAGAAACGCGCGGGATCTTGCGATCCGTGTACCTGGTCTTGCCCATGGTCGAAGTGGATGTGCCCGGGATGACAGAAGGTCGCGCGGCAGGCTGTCGGAGGTGGAGAGCCGGGCAGAGCTATATCTGAAGCTGCTGCACCTGTTCCCGCGGGCAGCACCACGCACTACCCATGGCAGCAGGGCAGGCGCAGCTCGGCCGGGCGGCCGGCGGGCACGGCCGAAGCACGCGGGCTGATAAGGCGCGGGGCTGCCCGCTCATCGCCGACTCCCTTGCTTCGACCCTCCCTCCGTCCTCGCACATCTGGCTAGTACGACTAACGACAGCCTATCCACTGTCAAGGCAAGGAGCTCGCCGCCAGCGAATTGGAGAAGGCGCAGTCGACATGGTCCTGCTTATAAGCTCTGGAGCGACTCGGTGGAATTAACAGGCTGAGATCCCCAGAGACGCGACACCACACCTCCAGTCTCCAACGCCATGCCTTCCGCAGTCGAGAAGCCTGCATTTTCCATTCCCACGGTGGACATCAGCCCGTACGCGGCAGACCCCTCGTCTCCCGCTGCCGAGCATGTCGTGGACGCCGTGCGCCTTGCGTGCACAACTTCCGGCTTCTTCCAGCTCGTTGGCCACGGTATACCCGCCACTCTTCGCAGTTCCATGTTCGCTGGCTCCAAGGCGCTATTCAAGCTGTCATTTGAGGAGAAGAAGGCGTTGAAAAGAGCCGGCAACCGCGGCTATGAAGTCATGGGCTCGCAGGCGCTGCAAGACGGGACCTTGCCAGACCTGAAAGAGGTGCCCCCTGCCTTGCAATCGTCTGCCAATGCCTTGTTCTGACGTCAAAAGGGCTACTACATCGGCAAGGACGACATTCCATTTGCGGCGGGCAGAACTTACCGCCCGTTCATGGAACCCAACATCTGGCCCTCCGACCAGCAAGTACCCTCGTCCGTCTTCAAGGGCCCCATGAACGAGTACTACCAACGGGTCGCCGCGTTAAATGAAATCGTCCTAGACATTATTGCAGCGACTCTGCCCTACGGCCCCAATGTGTTCGACAAACTGAAGGAGGAACCGGTCGCGGCGTCCATGCGTCTCCTGCATTACCCGCCGCAAAGAACAAACGATGAGAAACAGCTGGGTGCTGGGGCGCACACGGATTTCGGTGTCACGACCCTACTCCTCACTGATGGCCATCCAGGCTTGGAAGTCTTGAATCAATCCACCGGCGAGTGGGTGCCAGTCCCGCCGAACGCGGATGCTTACGTCGTGAACGTTGGGGACATGCTGCAGCAGATTACAGGGGGTTACTTCAAGAGCAACGTGCATCGCGTCCTCAACCTGGGCGACGAGGACCGGTACAGCGTGCCGTACTTCTTTGACGGCTGTCTTGATGCAGAGCTTGCGCGGCTTGACGGCAGGGATGAGGCTAAGGTGCTGACTGTCGAGGAACACATGACTGAGCGCTTCGCGACCACTTACGGAAGAGGCGAGAAGGACTGAAGCTTGCCCTGGGCGTTGCGATGAATTACACCCGAGTAACAGAACCGAATTGCTCTTTACATGGCTTATCTAATTACCCAGCCTTCTCTTTTCCTTGCCTTTACTCCCGCCGCTTGCCTGATGCCTTTTATCGCCTCCCGCGAATTGCGTATGACCTCTTCTTCGTTCATAGTGAGCAATCTCCCGCCCTCGACGACTGGCGTGCCGTCTACGACCACCAGCTCCACATCTGAAGCCGTACAGCTGTGCACCACAACGCTCACTGGATCGATGCCGCCGTCAAGAACTTGGTCGGCGTCAAACGGCGCCCCGGAAAGCGGCACCCCAACCACAACCAAGTCTGCCTTCTTGCCAACCTCGAGACTTCCCACTTCGCTCTCCAGTCCCAAGGCCCTCGCCCCGTTCAGCGTGGCCATCTCCAACACAGTGGTGGCAGGCAGCGCCCCGGCTTTCTGCCTCGTACCCGCCTGCAATATCGAGGCCAGGTGCATCTCCCGGAACATGTCGTACGTGTTGTTGCACGGCGCGCCGTCCGTCCCCAGGCAAACGTTGACCCCGGCCTCCAGCATCTCCGGCGCCTTGGCCACGCCGGACGCGAGCTTGCAGTTGCTGGTCGGGTTATGCGCGACACTGGTCCGCGTCGCCTTCAGCAGCGGCAGGTCCGTCTCGAGGTCCAGATGCACCATGTGCGCGAGCACCGTCTTCGGGCCCGTCAGGTGCGCCTCTTCGCAGAATTCGACCGGAGTCTTGGAGTAGTGCGTTTGGTAGATCTCGCGGTCTCGGGATGCTTCGGCGCAGTGCATCGTCAGCCCGATGTTGTGGTCGCGGCAGGCGTCACCGATAGCACGGTGCTCAGCCAGTGGCGAGCCGCGCGGCGTGCCAGCAGCCATCCAGACGTGGATGCGATCATTAAAGGAGCCGTGGTGGGTGGAATGGGCGGATAGAGCGGACGCGATGGACATGTGGGCGAGGTCCTTGTCTCGCGCGTCGGAAATGTTGACCGAAGCGTTGGTTTCTTGCGATTTCACGAGTTTGCCCTGAACCAGATATAAGCCGCTGCGTGGAGAGCGAAATGTGAAGCTGGCCTTCACTCGTGCTTTCAATCAAACAACCGAGCAGATGAATGACTCTCACATGCCCATTTGCGTCGCATATCGTCTTCGCGGCTCCGAGATCATTGCAAATGCCGGCAGAGTATGATCACACCGGGGACCCGAACAGCCCTTCCCAACCGTCCCTTGAGAACCGTGTACAAGGTTCTTTGTCATGAGCAGCGCTTTGAATAATATCTGGCACTTACGGAGTCGAAGCATTCATCCGGACGTATCAAGTATACGCCTTAGTCTACTTTTACGTCTGCGTGAATCCTCCAACTCCGTATGCACATCAAATTCCATCATGAAGTGCTGCTCATGTCAAAGATCCTCGTGCAAGGCCACGCAGGGACTGTCAAGAAGAGCTTTCCCGAACCGATTAGGGAGAATCGAACATTATGCAAAAGGAAGCTCACTACTCACCAGGCAAGCTCTTATTCCAGACTCACCCACCGCGCGTACCACATTGTCGAAGCCGGCGCGATGCGTCAGCATGACCTCAAGGAAGCAGGTGGTGCCGCCTCTTAGCAGCTCCGCAATCGTGAGCCTCGCAGCATGGTAGCCGTCGGCGGCATCGTACGAAGCTTCCAGAGGCCAGATGGCGTCGCACATCCACGGATGTAGCCACAGATCTTCGGCCAAGCCACGCAAAAGGGACTGCACCGTATGGCAGTGCATGTTGATGAGGCCGGGGATCACGATTCTGCCGGAGAGATCGACATGCCGGGCATGGGTTGGCAAGGACGGGTGCGAAAGCACTGAGGATGTCTTGTCTATCAACGCAATGCGGGAGCCAGAGACGAGGATGGCGCCGTCGAGGATGATTTCGCGCTTCTGGTTGACGGTGATGATGGTGGCGTGCTTGTATAGAGTCGAGGACATGGTGCAGCGTTGATCCGTTGGGAAAGAGACGGAGTGAGAGCAGGCGGCTGCTACTCTGAGGCGTTCTCAAAATATTATAAGCTCTCAAAGCAGGTCAAGAGAGCGAAGCTTCCAGCCCCATGACTCGCGCGGGGTGTAGATGCGTCGGCCGAGGATGCGGACGCGGAGCGATAAGGATCTCGGCACCGTCCGCGACACAGGCGGTTCAAGAAGACCAGCGTCAAAGCAGTCCAGTCCGGTTTCGAGCTTCATCTCCAGGCCTCTGGGCTCATGTCTCGTAGTCCGTCTCCTGCTTGGCATCTTGAGGACGAACTACCCCCACACCGGGCAGATAGAGCACAACCAGAAACACAGCAGAAAGGCTCCAAGGGCACTTGCGCGCTAGCTATCAGACTTCATCTTCAACACTGCAGATCGAAGCCTTTGGCATCGTCCAAAGTCTTCGTTCATCCGTGTACTCGTCAATCACCTGCCTTCGATTATCTGCTCTTGACTCTCTTCAACGCAGTGTCTCCCTCGACGAGTTCCTGCAGCGTGCTGGAGGTCTTCAATCGCTGGCAGGCTGACGAGAAGCAAGACGCTCAATTGTCGAAAGTCGGCAAAGATCCCGCGTGCCTTTGTCTGGGGATTGATGCCCCTGCTCAAATATGCTCTGATGCGGTCGGCCCATGGCTGTTCGTTCAGAGTACGGTGTACCAGCCGCGTTTCCAATGTCTCTGGCCGAGCATGCGGATCAGCGCTGTGATACAGAGCCGTACGCTGGTATAGGCACCTTTCATCCTCATCTTGAGCCTCGACAAGGTCGTCGAGGATGAGCTCCGTACGCTCTGTAGAATATGCAAAGACTTTGACGAATAAGATAGTAAATACTGCTGACCTCAAACGGCACGAGAGCTGTCCAGAGCTCTTTCGGTAGCTGCACAACAGAGGCAGGATAGTTTTCCGCAGTGGCAGCCGTCGGGAAGCGTCGACGATAAGGACTCGGCGCCCCGGCCGAAGAAGCGACCCCACGATATGCACACTGACTCGCCTGCAGGAGATAAACTGCAGGGCACCGACCCGAAGACGCGACAGGGCAGAGCTCCTCTGCCTTCGCTTTCATCCGGAGCGCAGTCCCTCTGCTGGAGTGCCAGTCGGCAGAGACGTGACGAACTGACATGGACGCGCCCGAGGATGCGGAGAAGCGGGTCGACGGACGGCCCTATGAGGCGTACGCGCCTTCGTTGGACGTCGTCGGCGCCGTCCATAGATCCGCGTCTCGCTGGCAGTACCTCAAGCATCACTTCACCAGCAAGGAGGGCTGGGTCGGTGACTATGTGTGTCATCTTCTGGTGGGCGTGGCCGGCATTACGACTGACGCGTGCCGCAGGATTATCTTTATCTCGTCACGCCCAATGTTTGGCCGTTGAACAGGAAATACCAGGACTACGAGGCGCCGTTCTACGGCCTCAATGACGAAGTCCCCATCCTGCTCACCATCATCCTTGGACTGCAGCATGCGCTGACCATGATCGGCTCCGTCGTCTCTCCGGTCCTCGCCATTGCCGGCGGCGCCTTCTACCTCGACACCTCCACGACCGAGTATCTGGTATCGGCATCCTTCATTACCACTGGCATTGCCACTGCCCTTCAGGTGACGCGGATCCACATCGCCAAAACTCCGCTCTTCGTCGGCACCGGACTTCTGTCTGTCGTGGGACCCACGTTCGACATTATTGCCATCGCAATCTCGTACACAACAACGCTGTACGCCAACGGAACATGCCCAACGAGCCCCAATGGAACACAACTGCCCTGCCCTGACGCGTACGGCGCGCTTCTCGGCAGCATTCTCTGCACCGTCTGGATTCAGATTGTCATGTCTCTGATCCCCCTGAAGATGCTCAACAGAGTCTTTCCGAAACCTGTCACCGGCACACTCCTGTTGCTCGTGGGCGTCTATCTGATTGGGAATGGGATGCAGAACTGGGGTGGCAGCTCAAACTGCAACGGCGGCAGCGGCTACTACGAGCTGTGTCCGAACATCGACGCTCCCAGGCCACTTCCGTGGGGCGACCCGAAGCTGATCGGCCTCGGCTTCAGTGTCTTCGCGGCAATCGTGTTCGTGGAATTCTTCGGATCGCCTCTCATGAAGTCGGCATCGGTCATTGTCGGGCTGGCTGTTGGCTGCGCGACTTCTGGCGCAACAGGCTTCTGGTCCCGTAGCCAGATTGACCAAGCGCCCGTGGCAACCTTTCTCTGGGTTAAGACATTCAAACTTTCGGTGGACGGAGCGTTGATCCTGCCGCTGCTCATAATGTTCATCTGCCAGGGAGTAAGCACCATGCCGGACATCCTCGCGACAGCCGAGATCTCTGGGGTCGAGATCGAGGGCACCAACTTCAACAGCCGGATCCAGGGGGGCATCCTGTGTGACGGACTGGGCAGCTTCTTCAGCGCGCTGGGCACTGCTGGTCCAATGGTTGGCCAGGCCGGAAACAACGGGGTCATCGTTTTGACAGGTTGCGCGGTAAGCAATGATACAATGCGTCCTGCAAAAGGGCTTCCGGCTAACATGGTGGCAGAGCCGAAGAGCAGGCTGGTGCGCCTCAGCCTTCCTGGCCCTCATGGGAATATTTGGCAAGTTCGGAGCAGTGTTTGCCTCGATGCCTCCGTCTGTACTCGGAGGGATGCAAGTGTTCTTGTATAGCACTATTGCAGTGGCTGGCGTGCGCGTCTTGGCCCTGATCCCATGGACCAGAAGAAACCGATTAATTCTTTCTACGTCCCTGGCTATCGGTTTCGTCGACATTGTCCAGCCCAGCTGGTTTGCCCAGATCCTGGACTACAGCGGCTCCAACGTGCACCTGTCCGGCTTCCTTCAGGGTGTGAACCTGATAGTCGAGACCCCCTTCATCATCGCCGCTGTCATCGGCGTGTTTCTGAACCTTCTGCTTCCTGACGAACAGCCTCGAGGGGGGAGGAGTGGGAGCCTCGCGGTGAGCCTGGGAACTGATTAGCAACAAAGGAGTGATATCTATGTAGCTATTTTACTTGACTCACCACTGCTTCTACAACGTTATAAGAGCGAGGCTTTGGTGGTAATACTCCCAGAAAGCGAGTTTCGATACTATTTTAAGCTCGCATGTCGCTCGCAATCCAGAGTTGAAGTATTTGATGAGGTTCAACGTCCTTTGGTCTAATTCCGCATGCTATGCAAGGTGAGCTTAGGTGTTGAATTCTCGATTGATTATCAGCCCAGAGGGGTGGCACGGCTTTGCCCGGGAGGGCGGTGGATTGTTCAACGCAGTGTGACGGCAACCTCGAGCAGGCTGGTACGCCTCATCCTAGCCTCCGGAAGCTCTTCCTCGCCATCTGTCTTCTGGCGCTCCGCACGCGGGTGCTCAACAATGTCGTCGATGGCGTCCACGGTGCCGGTGCGCAAGTTGACACGACAGTCGGGCTGCTGCTGGAAAAACAGGGCCAGACCCATGGCTTTTTCAATGCTCTTTCCGGTGGCCTTGATGACGACCTCTTCCGGGTCGTCGCTCTTGTCCATGGAAGCGAGGGCGGCGGCCATGATGGGGTCACCGCGTTGCTTGCGCTTCTGAGCGAGGGCACTCTGGGTGGCGCGCTTGTCAGCCTGGCCAAGCAGGTACCGGACGCGCTTGACAGCCGACATGAACGGCGTGCGCGAGCTCACGTAGACGACTTTCTGGGCTTCGCGGTTCTTGTAGGGCGACGGGATGGGCGGGTGCAGCAGCGGGCGCTTTTGGACTTTGGCATCTGGTTCCGGTCAGCGCAGTCGACGACAGGCCGGGAGGGCGTGCGCACGGGGCGGAAGTCGCGGCAGCTTCCGAGGCGCCGGGCGGTCGCTGCGCGCGGGCGTGTTGTCTGCCATTGCGCAGGTGGGGAGTCGCAGCAGCGTCGTGGTGGTGGGAGCGTTGGACGCGGCGGAAAAGTGTGGCACGGTCCACGCCGCCCGGCGGGTGACGCAAGACTCGCGCCCGCCTCGCGTTCAACACCACGAAAGCCGTCACCACCATGCGCTTGGGCCATCTCCACCTCGCCCGCCCCCACAAGCTGTGGCCCTACCAGCGCGTCGCCGCCCTGCAGGACCAGGCCGTGGCAAAGTACTTGGCCGCCAAAGCCCAGCCCGCGACGCCGCCGCCAAACCCCACCGTCATCACTGCCGAATTCCACCCCGTCTACACCTGCGGCCGTCGCGAACTCGGCTCTGTTGACGCCAAGCAGCAGGAGTACCTGCGCGCCGGCGGCAAGGCCGACTTTGTCGAAGCCCTGCGCGGCGGCCAGACCACCTTCCACGGCCCGGGCCAGCTGGTCGCCTACCCCATCATCGACCTGAAAAGGCACAAGATCACCCCGCGCGACTATGTCTGTCTGCTCGAGAAGACTGTCATTGCTACCCTTGCCGACTACGGCATAAAGGCCATGACCACCGAGCACACGGGCGTCTGGACCACCCCGGACAAGAAGATATGCGCCCTTGGCCTGCACATGAGACGCAACATCACAAGCCACGGCATCGGCTTGAACGTCAGCACCGACCTGTGGTGGTTCGACAGGATCGTCGCTTGCGGTCTGGAGGGCAAGAAGACCACCAGTCTCGAGGACGAGGGTGTTACTGGGAAGAGCGTCGCCGACGTGGCCAGCCTGTTCGTCAAGAGATTTTCCGAAAGGCTTGGGGCCGAGGGAGTGGACGGCATGGCCGACGCAGACGACTATCTAGACTATCTTGAAGCCCCCGGAAACGTCGCAAAATGAAACTCATGCTCTGAGCCTACTCTCCCTCTGGGAGCCCCCTGTCTCCGCTTCGCTCTTGGAAAGCTGAGATCGTCACCATTAGCACTCCAGCGACGGCGGCCCCACATCGCGCGCGCGCAATCCGTCCTTCTCGTGACGAGTGACAGTATCAAATATGTATCATTTGAAGAAGAGGGAAGAACGCGCCGTTCGGCCCTGAAACGCTGAAGGAACCGAAACAAGGGTTTACCGTTACAAGAACCGCAAGCACGAACGTTGATGTTAAAGCTGAGCCAACTTGGACGAGTAACCCAAGAGAGAAAGATCACAAGCAATGAGAACAGACCCCTCGAAAATAAACCCAAGAATTCGACATGTTAATAAAGTCCCGCTCGTTTCTCGACGCCGACGCCCACTCCGCTTTAATGTTCCAATGCTCCATGAGCCCTGCCGCTCGGGGCCCGATGCAAGAGAAGGAGGTTTGGAGAATGGACAAAAACATAGGAGAGTAGGCGCACAGTGAGTGGAAGGTAAAATGGGAATCGGGGAATCAAGAAAAAAGGGAAAGAGTGAATGGTATATAGTTACTAGAGGTACGGCGGGAATCTCTGTTGCCTGATGGTTTGTCGTAGCAAGGTCGTTATGCAGTGCTTTTTTCTCTGTACTCCAATCATTTGCCGTGACGTGCCTGCAAAAACAATCGTCGGCGCTCGTTCGAGCGACACGTGCAGAAGCCCGAGCATGGTCGACATGTGTACAGAAGACTGAGGGGGGCCGTCTTTCAGCCCAGAGCTATCCAACGTGTCAAGACGCGCACTTTGGCGAAGATGAGAGCGATGTTTCCACCGCTGAGCGCGCTACGGTTTCTTCTCTGACACGGTTGTGCGTGGCGGGAGTTGAGTGAGCCGGTCAGCTGGTCTCACCTCTCCAGTGGTTTCTGCCAGCCGTTGATGTATGCCATGATGCTCAGACCAAGAACCACGACGCCCACCATTGATGCGTAAGGACCGACATGCGCGAGCTGTTCCCCTCCCGGTGATTTGGTTGCCAACGCTTGCGAGCCCTTGTCTTTTGATTGAGTGCACTGGTCAGCAGGAATCGGCCGTCCATTTTGAACACCCGTCTCCCGTGCACCTGGACCAGATCGTCCGGCTTCGTCCTCGGCAACACCCTCTGCGGCAACGTGATCCTTGGCGCCGTCGACATCGAGCGTGGCTTCAACGGCCGTGTCACGCTCAGGTTCCTTTCCATGAGCCACCTTCACTGCACGGTCAACCTCCTGCTTGCGGATGCTCTCAATCATCTCCGCGAGGGTTTGACGGTCCCTGGCACTCTCTGCCTCCGCCTTCTCGGCACGTTGCTTGTAGGCCTCCATCTCCTGTCGCATGCGGTCCATCTCGGCAACCATGGATTCAATGCGGTGTTGAAGTTGAGCAGTGGAGGCTTCTTCTTCTGCGGTCTGAGGCGGCTCGATAATTATCGTGTCTTCGCTGACGGCATCATCCATGTGGCGAGTGGATTCCCCGGTTGTGTCATCACTAACTCCGTTGGTGTATGGTTCGGTGGCTTTCCCGGCCAAGTCTTTCTGTCTTTCCAGCTCTAATCGCTGCGCGCGCTCTTCGGCGCTTTCCCGTGCGAGGCGTTCCTGTACCAGCAGGTCTTCCACTTCCTTCAATCTCACGCTCTGCATGTCAAATTCCTTCTTAGCGTTGCTGAGAGCCTCGACCAGACTGCTGATCTGGACCGAAGGATCCCCCTTGGTTGCATTGGCGTTCGCGGGCAGTTTTGGCTTTTCGGTCTCCGAGCGGCGTAATGATGGCTGGGCTGCATCCGGCTTCTCGGGCAAAGGTTGCGATGGAGGCGGAGCGGGAGGGTCCGAGAAGCGCGCCTTGATGTCTCCTTTGAGAGGCGAGTGTTTCGTCATCGGCGAAGACGTCTTGTTCGACTCCTTCTTCGGATCATTCGCCAGGAGGGACTCGATGTATTGGCCGGTGCGCTGGAGTTCCTGAGACTGCTGTCGAGCCTGTTTCATCTCCGACTGTACCCGGGTTAGCTAAGCCAGCGAGCGCGCGAAAGAACGGCTTACATTCAACTTCTTCACAATCTGTTCCATGGTGACTGGCTGCAACCAGAAATTGGTGTGTCGCTGCTGTCCCATTCCAGTCATGTTGCTGCCGGCCACGCTCTGGGGCGCCGAAGCGATGCGTCCATTACTCGCGACAGAGCCTTGGCTGCCGGTTCGGCCTCTCCCCTGGCCGACGCCTTGGGCGAGAGGCGAAGTCAGCAGATTTCCGTTGACCGAAGGGTCGAGGTCGCCGAAGTTCAAGTCCAGAACATTGTTGTTGGGGTAGATGCCGGCGTGCTCGACCTTGGCGGCGACCTTGTGGTGGACGATGGTCTTCTGGTCCTCGCTGACAATGTCGATGCCCAGCTCCAACATGTCCTGCTCGCGGAGCTCGTGGGCCTCCGAGTCGCGGTTCTCGGGCGACAGACGGGTGCCGTTCACAAAGGTGCCGTTGGACGACTTGACGTCTCGAATCCATATCTTGCCGGAGCGGTCTGCCCAGATCTCGGCATGCTGCCTCGAAAGCACCTTGGAGTCGAAGTAGCCGTTCAGCGGGGTGGGGATTGTCTTGTTGTTCGTCTGGCGGCCGATGCGGAGGACGTCGGGGAAGTAGGGGACGGTGATGGTCTTGCGCTCAAAGGTGCCGTTGAGCGGCACCAGGTGCAGGATGGCAGGCGGCTCGTTCTGGCCCTGTGCGCGCGCGGTCCCGTTCTGCTGGGCCTGGGCGGCGGCACCGTGCTGAGAGGGCAGCATGGAGGAGGGCGTGTGCAGGGCGGAGATGGCGGAGGCGGCCGAGGGGCCGGACGACGAGGAGGCGATGGACTGCGGGCGAGCGGTGGAGAGACCGGCGATGGGCTCAGCTTTGGACGACGGCCATAGCCCGCGGGCGGGCTTCTTGCGCGAGCCCCAGCCGGCAGGGTCGGCGGGCGGGGGCTGGGAGATGCCGTTGGTCTGGGCCGACGACGACGCGATGGTCGAGGTGGACGACGTGGAGGAGATGGAGGACGAGGAGTTGGATCGCTGGGCGCTCTTGCGGGCGGGCATAAACATCCTGGAGACGTCGTCGGCGCTCATGGAATTCAGGCCGGTGGGAGCGGCATTAGGAGCGCTCCATCCCGTTCTGGCGTTCGGCTGGAAGTTCAAGGGAGGAGCGACAGCCGTCATGGGTTCGGCGGGCAGGGAGGGTCGGGAGCGGGCTCAGTTGGGGTCGCCTTCCAGCGCTTCTCGGCGGCGCGCGAGGGCCGGCGGGCAATTGGCGGGCTCGCGCGAGGAGGGCTGGGGCAGCGCGCGGGGCGGCGAGGCGGCGTGAGGCGACGGGCGGCGGGCGGGCAGACGGGCGCTCATGAACGGGGCCGGGCTGGGGGAGGGCGCAGCGGCAGGCGCAGGGTCGAGTCGCGAGGTGAGGTTGTCGTGTGCTGGCCCGTGTGCAGGCAACGTGCGACGCCAGGCCGCTTTCAGGGCGGCGCGGACGGCGGGGGCTGCCGCGGCAACAGGAGCGGAGCGCAGAGGGCACGGGGGCGGGCGCGAGGGCGCGGGCGGGCGGCAGCAGCAGCGAGGGCGGTGGTGATACGGGGCGCTGGCGAGGACGGCGAGAGCGAGGTGTCGACGCCCGGCTCCTTGTCTGTCTCGCCTGGCGGAGGCGCTCGCTAAGCAGCAGCGCGCAATGCGACAGCGCCGCAGATCGCAGCAAATCGCAGCGCGCCGCCCGCGTGAGCGCTGCGCCGCCGGCACCTGCACCGCGCCCGTCGCGCGATGCCCTGCGCTGCTACGTGGACGAGCCTGCGCCGCGCTGCATGCCGCGCAGCTCGCCGCGGGCGCCGGGCCGTCACGTGATGCCGTCGAGGCAGCAACAGCCGAGCGGGCGGTGCGCGGCGGCAAATGCGCTGCGCTTCCACGGCCTCGTCTGCGCTCTCGTCTCGCCGCCGCGCTCTGCTCCTCGCCGCCCGCCCGCCCGCCCGCACCCAGCTCCTCCATCGCCATGCCTGTTCCCGTCGGTGGCGGCGTGTCCGGCCCGTCGACCCTCGACAAGCGTGAGCCCGCCCCGCGCCTGCTGCTGCCCGCCTGCTGACCCGTGCCAGTCAAGATGGGCGCCATGATGGGAGGCTGTACGTAGACCCGCCCCGCCGCCGCACACTGCCCGCTCACCTCGCCCGCCGCAGCCGTCGGCCTCATCATCGGCTTCATCTTCGGTGCGTCGTGCTGCTGCCCCGCCGCATCGCCCGCGACTGACCCGCCGCAGGAGCAACCAACATCATCCGATTCGGCCCCGGCCCCAATGGCATGCTGAGGACCCTCGGCCAGTACATGCTGGGCTCTGCCGCAACCTTCGGGTACGTAGCGCGCCCCGTGCCGCCCGCCAGCCCGCCGCTGACCTGCTCCAGCTTCTTCATGTCCATCGGCACCACCATCCGCACCGACAGCGAGCGCCAGGTCGCCGAGGCCTTCGCCAGGGCCCGCAGGCAGCCCGTCATCATGCCCCGCTACACCCGCGTCCAGCAGGACATCATCGACAAGAGGGCGTGAGCCTTCCACCCGCGCAATGCAGATACACGTCTAGGCGCACCCTCTGGGGCAAATTGTACAATATTCGGCGGCATGGCGTAGGCTGCATGTACATATCGTTTCCCCTTCTCTATACCCGCGCCTTCAAGCCCGACCAAGCATGCCGGGGCGGGCAATGTTGTCGAGCATCTGAGCTTAAAGCATTCATCCCCGTAGATTCAGACACAAACGTGCTGCGTTTTGGCTTGGGTATGAATGCTTCAACTCCGGACGTCATGTAAGAGTGCTTGGTTGGATGTGTCCCAGGCTGGATCATGTCGATGATGCAGCAAAGTACCCTGAGGGCCCATGTACCTACATGTTCTGTGAATGGGCCATGAAACGAAAAAACATGTCCTGGAAATCACTCTGCACGTACATCACATACTGCTGGAATGGTGTCCATAACTCGCACAGACTGCAGATACAGAAATGCTGAGGTTTTCTCGAGGCACTCATTACTCGGTTGCTTTGGGAGAGGGTACAGATACAATTCAGCATGGACCAAAGTGCACGTACGGATGAGGCCAATGATCTTTCCAAGACCCTTCGTTTCATGTCAAATCAAGCCTGCAGGAAGCCTTTTTACGGGTATCTGGTATGCTATCTCATCCAAATTCAATCCTCTAGAGTTGTCACCATATCCGTTCACTCGGCCTTCTTGGCTTGCTCCCTGAGGTTCGGAGCAGTGGTGCTGCGCTGCTCCATGTCGGCGGCCCATAAAGCTGCTCCCACGGTGTTGGTGAAGGAGAAAAACAAGCCGGCAACGGGAATCAGCTCGAGAAGAACAGCCGGCACACCAAAGCTGGACACATGTCAGCACCTGAATACTTGGCACGTCTTGCCATCATGGCCATACCTCGTGTATGCAGCTTTTCTCTGCTCAACGAAGGCTTCTCGCTGGCGGGAGTTCATGCCCTTGAGCTGGAAGTATCTTGTATGGGCGGTAGGGCCGGCCTTCCTCCCTTGCAGGATCACGAAGATGACAGTGCCAACGACGGGAATGAGATTGAGCGGAAGGTAGATGAGGTAGCGAATAATGGCCTTGGGCGTGAAGCGTGCAAAAGGCTTCTTCAGCAGCCTGCCCAGCTTGCCGATGGGATCGGTGCCAGGCTTGATCTGGCGACCTTCGGAGACGAGGGACGTCATCCCACGAGAAACGAGCGTCTGGGCGGCGTCAGCGCAATGGACAGGCAGGGCTGTGGAGGACATACGCCGTCAAAGGTATCGATGAGGGCATCTTCGATGAAGAACGTGCGGCTCAGCAGGTTCGATATGGTGGAGCTCTCGCTGAGCACGAGCAGGATTGTTGACAGAGCAGCCAGCGGGCCGTTGAAAATGGCAAGGATGGCGGCCTGCGGAATGTAGGTGAAGACAAACATGAAGGTAGTGACGCCGATGCCGGTGGTGAAGATGAGGGCGAGCTTGGATGTGAGCGGCTTCCACAGGCTGCGGTGGGAGAGGAAGTAGAAGAAGCCCTTGGGCGGATAGACGTAGGTGCCCGAGCTCACGGCCTCGGCTGCCAGCACGCGCACCCGCTCGACCTCCTCCTGTGCGGTTTCTCTGATTTTGGCGGACATGCTGATCGAAGTGCAGTGTGGTTGTGTTGATGGAGCTGGCTGGCCGGCTGCCCATCAATGTTGGTTCACTACGTCATCGTGCCCGTGCACCTGCCAGTGCCAGCGCCCGCTCCACAACCAGCCCGCCAGCCGATGCAACCATCTCGACATGCAACTCGCCCAGCCGACTCTGCTTCTCGCCATTCCGCACCCGCTCCGGCCCCCCGATCCTGCCATGGTGTGGATCTTCACGGAGCGGTCGTCAGGTAGGCTGATTGGCGCCCGCCGGCCGATCATCAAAGCCTCAGCCCGCTCTCCGCTGTGCCCATGCACACCTCCCCGCCGATGGTTCCTGGAGCAAATCCAACAGAAGAAGCATATCGCTACCGATGCCATGGATCCTTGCTCTCCCACGCCGGTCCGGTCGTCCGGCGCGTGCTTCATGTATCTGCAACGAGCTGCCCCTCTGTCGGTAGCCAATCTACCCCTGTCGCACGTGGCAGTCCAACACTTTGTACATATACTGGTTCGACTGATCAGGTGGAGAGATCCGTGCTCTTGAGAGACGCTCAAATCCAAAAGCCCCGCAAAGATCTTCGCGTCACGCTCTCACCCTAGCACGAGCGTTTTAGCAAGGAGCATTAACCCGGGCCTCCTCAACTTTCGGCCCTTGCTTCACTACGCGACAGTCTGAACGAGCTTATTGTACGCCCCGCTGCCAATCGGATCGGCAAACGAAGCCCCCGGTCATCTCCTGCGTCGTTCGGTCCGTATTCAGTTGGCCCCCGTGGCTCCGTTTTCGGTGGCTCCGTCCCTTTCTTCAATCGGGTGTCTTCCCCACGCCTTTAACCTTCGTGTCCTTTCCCATCTAGGCATCAAGTGTTCCGGTCATGGCTGCGCTCTGCACAGCGCGGGATGAATTGCGAGTCACTAAATCAGTCCATCGCGCATATTCGGGCCTGTTGGGGGCTCTGAAAACTTCTCTAAGCCCAGAAAAGCACTCCTCCCGACACCTTGCGCGCTTTTGTACCTTCCACATACTGCTATGGTAGAGTGCAGAGGTCACGCATCCTATTCCTTCCCGCCACCAAGCATTCCAACTCCAAAGTTCGTCTTGGAAGCACCCCAAAACGATGTGCAAGGCAGGAGAAGTTCCAGAACCTCAGCGATAACAAGTCTCCCACTCGTCCCGGTTCCTTGTGCTTTCTCGGCTACCACCTTCATTGGCGGTTGCGTCTTGTAGAGCCTCTTTGCCACGCGGCATGAAGTTCATCAAGCTACTATCTCCTCATTACGAGCCCGAACCCGTCACCCCAGATGATATGAGCATGGCAAGCCTGACATGGGGCTTCACTCTTGGTTTTGGTTTCCTTACCACTTGGACGGCCATTAAGCAGACTTACCAGGCCTACAACATACACGGCTGGCGCAAGCTGAAAAATCCGTACCTAATCATGGTCTGGCTGGAGATCGCTGTCTGCCTTGCTTTTAGCATCATCTGCTGGCTGTATTTGAAAGGTGTCATACCTCCCAGGTAAGACCAGTAGAGCTGGATCCTTGGGCTGCTGAACGCTAACCAGCAGCGCAGTTTCGCATTCTACTTCTGCATCCGTAAGCGCTTCTTTTGCGGTACACTCTCTTCAAACTAACAGGCCATATCAGTTACAACTTGGGCGCTTCAGGTACCACTTGACCATCTGCATGTCCTGGCCGACTTCTTACCCGATCTAGGTCCAGTTCCTCCTCCAGATCATCATCAATCGCGTCTCGGTGTTGCTCGTCCATCGTAGACAGGCGTATCGAATCAAAGTTGGCGTCGCAATCCTCATCACAGCCGTGAACGTCAGTGTTTACTGCATCTGGGTCGGTCCCCACTCCCAACCAGCCTGTTGAATGCGCCTAACAACTCGAAGATTCCTGCCCGTTTGCAAATATCCAAAGGCTACATACACCTGAACGATGTGTGGGACCGAATTGAAAAGGTCATCTATCTGATCGTAGATGCGTGTCTCAATCGATATTTCATCAAAGTCGTACAAGACAGGTTGGTCAGGCAGGGATTCAAGAAGTATGAGTCCGTTGTGAAGTTCAACCTCTACATCATCGGCTTCTCACTCAGCATGGATGTCCTGATAATCAGTAAATACCCTTTCTCCACCACCTCAATGGACCATGCTGACCGCGCCAAAAGGTATGATGTCATTGAAGAACTCGTTCGTGTATGCTGTCCGGGCATTCTGAGACACTCCGGTCGATCGCTAACCCTGCAAAGATACATGCAGTTCCATCCCCTTGCATACATTGTCAAGCTCAATATCGAGATGAGCATGGCAGACCTCATTGCAAGAGTCACGCGATCTGCTTCTATTGAGCGGAGGACAAACAACCGCAGCCGCCACCTCCGCTACTCTACCACCGCTTTCTCCGCCTCCGGCAAAGTAGACAACGCACCCGTCAAAGACGCTGGCCCAAGACTGAGCGCGATACAACCCTCCAACTCTATAGAAGTACAACCTCCCGACATCGACGAAGAAGCTTTCGAGCTGCACGACATCAGCATGGAGCAATCAGCCTGCCGAGAAGAAACCAGTGATGGAACGGGCCTGTGCGAAAGGGTGCCTTCACCATCTCCTAGCAGGCTCATGGTGAACAGAACACAGGAAATACAGGTTAGGATAGAAGAGATGTCGTCATCCGAGAATTCCGTTGCGGCAAGGGCGGTTGTCGCCGGTTTCGAAGGGTACCAGAGGCGTACTAGGGAGGAAGATGAGAGACCGCTACGGAAGGACGACGGAGTAATCCAGGAAACTCAGAGAAGAGACCAGAATTATGGTCTGTCTACAAGAGTATGGGGCCCACTTGGGGGTTCGTAGGTATTTCGGGTCGACCAAGTTACGCTCAGATACGGTGTTTGAATGTTAGCCAGCCTGCAGCACTGCATACAGGGTTGAAACATTCATGAAGATTCGCAGAGCGTAATTCTTGCCATACTCGGTCATCGGATACGCCGTATCCACCGGCTCGGCTTCCCCACCAAACCGTGCAACCCCACATGAATCCTTCCTCAAGATGCGCTGGTTCCTACCAGTGACCGGTGGGGCCCCGGGGCTGCGTTTCCAGATACGCTGTTGTACGAGAGCTGCAAGTCTACGTCCTCTGATAAACACCGGCTAGCGTAGAATGTCCATATAAATACCTTGGTCCCCTCAGCCGTCTTAACCCATCCTCTTCCACCAAAGTTGTTTACCTGCCCTCTTTCTCGGATACGTTGATTATGATGGCTCAGCCCGAAGTTTCACGCAACGTTCTCGTTGTCATAGGCGTCGGTGGGATGGGAGTCGCCGCTGCACGGCGCCTCGCCAGTGGACGGCGACTTATCCTCGCCGACTACTCAGACGACAACCTGAAGACCGCCCTGACAACGCTCCAGGCTGAAGGACACATTGTGGACATACACAAACTGGACATCACGGACTATGACGCAGTCTGCAAGTTGGCAACCACTGCCGCCGACACTGGCCGAATCGACGCCATCGTTCACACCGCTGGAGTATCACCTGTTCAAGCACCCCCGAAAGCAATTTACGAGGTCGATTTACTGGGAACAGCCAATGTCATCGACGCCTTCTTTCCCGTCGCATCCCCAGGCACATCACTTGTCTGCATCTCCAGTATGGCAGGCTACGGCGCCTCAATATCACCCGCCCTGGAGCGACACCTTGCAACTGCGCCTCGCGATCAGCTCCTTCAGCACGACGAAATCAAATTCGACCTGCAAAGCCATGTGGCATACAGCACAGCCAAGAAAGGGAACCACCTTCGCGTACAAGCCGCGACAGGAGCCTGGGGAATCAAAGGCGCAAGGCTGAACACAGTCAGCCCTGGCATAATCATCACGCCTATGGGCAAGCAAGAACTTGATGGCCCAGCTGGTGAGTTCATGAAGAACATCATCAAGACGTCTGGTGCGCGACGTGCGGGCACTCCCGACGATATCTCGAGTGCTATTGCGTTTCTTGCGGGTTCAGAGTCCTCCTTTATTACAGGTAGCGATATTCTTATAGATGGCGGCGCCGTTGCAGCAATGCGTTGGAACAACCAGGAGGCAAATGACTACAGCTAGACTACTCAACCTAGAAAGTGTGATATAGCATAGATTTACATCTGTATATATACTCAGCGCTGAGAATTTTTCATAATTCAGTGTTCTCACTTATATGCACAATTACAGCGGCGATGGTCCAGCCCCAAAATGGCTAGTATGTATTCACAGTCATCTTCTTGGCCGAACACAATCAATCGTAACCTATATACTCTAGACGTCTGTATTAGACTGTGTTTCTTCTTGTTTTCCATGATAAAGAAGCGGTCGGTGTACTAGACAACCTTAACTCTGAGCTTCAACATTTGGAGTGCCACGCTTATCTTCGCTAAGCCGCGTTTCTTCTGCAACTCGGGTGAGTTTATTGATGGGTTTTTATTTATTTTAGGCTGGTGGTAATCGCACCTGGGGTCAATCTTATTCGCACCTGGGGTCTCCGATATTAGCGGACTTTCATACTAGGAATCTTAGAGAATCGTAGCTAAACGCCGTATACCTCCTTCTAATATTACTCCTAAAAAAAGGCAATTTAGTAGCCGTCTAGCGAAACCAGCGCTATCGGCTCTAAGCTGCGACTCTAGGCTGCGAAGGCTCTAAGGCTCTACCTACTAGCTACTATCTACCTAAAGACTATCTAGAAGGCCTACCCGCCTTAAGTCTTAAGAAGAGGAGCGTAGAGGGTAGAGGGAAGGCTAACAGAGGTAGCCTTAGTATTCTTAGCGAATTAGATATAGAGTAGAGATTAATACTAGCGTATATAGATTGTCAAGGCTCAACCTCAGGATGATCACTGAAAGGTTTATGTTACGGCTGTCCAAAAGTGTTGGGTTTCATTTGGGACCGCAAGGCATTGCACCAACCCTCTGCCAGTTCACTGACAAAAGGTACTGCAATGATCAGCCTGGTGGCTGATCGCGCCCCAACAACTCTATATACAGAGGCGTGTTCGTAACATAAAGCCGCTCTAGCTACTGTCACGCCCCTGCGTTCCAGGACATCACCTTCTAAGTGATTCGTTGGGTAACAGTAAGGAGGTGTTTGGAGCGTGTTTGGCTGATTCCTTTGAGGCGTGTTTAATCAAACTTTCTAAGCGTGTTTGACCTAATCCTTTGGTTAAACCTTAACACCAACTAGCGTGGTTTAGCAAATATATAGCTCCATCCTTTCCTTTCTTTCCTTCCTTTTGTTATGAACCCCAGGCCACACGGACTTGAGGACCCTAAGGGCTGCAAGCCCGCACGGGAAGCCAACCTACAAGGGCTAAGGATCACGTGGGAAGCAACAGCCGCAAGGGCAGGAAGCCCACACGGGAATCCAGAGGACACGGGACCACGGCGCGTACGGGCCCAGGCAACAGCCAGAACAGAGCCCGCATGGGAACAGGGCCCACAGGGCAGAAGAGCAACTGCTGAGTCAGGAAGCCTACAGGGGATAAAGGACCGCAAGGAAAGAACCCACTTCCAGGAAGCTGACAAAGGGCGTGAGCTACGGAAAGGAAGTTTAGAGGTATAACCGTCCCTTACCAGCGGTAGAAGTTGAAAGTCGGAAAAGCGCCCGAAGCGCCGACATCACATGCTGGACCTACACTGGATCACGGCTGATCCAACACCTCGCTGATCCAGCACATCTCTGATCCAGCACACCTCTGATCCAGTACATAGAATATCCAGATTGTTACAGCTTTCCTTTAGTATATAGTTTCACTCATTAGCTAGTATCTTGACCCTTCGTGGTCAACTCAAGATAGCAATTCACACCAATTGCTGTAACCCTGCCTTGCGCACCGCGCACCAACTCACACGTGATCTCTAAGTTCTCACGTGCCCGTCACTTCTCTCTCACCCAGCGACCCTCTGCCCCTTGTCCTCAAGGTAAACCCACTCGACGAGAACCACCCCCTAGTCACCCGTATAAAGGGAGAAGGACAAACCAGACTACTTAGGACAGCACGACTCCTTCCAGAGAGCGAAAGACCCATACTCCTCGAACCCAAGCACACTACCCGGATACAACAGACAAGAAGCCCCGAGATGACTGCAGACACTATACGATGGATCAAATTAATCCCATCTACGGACATTATCCTCTACACTAACGGATCCCAAGACGCAGCTAGTAACACTAGGATAGGCTACGTAGGCTTCTAACGTGGTTACAAAATCTGTGAGGGCTTCCAAAGCCTAGGTACAGCGGCCGAAGTGTACGATGCGGAGATCATCGCTATCGAGGCAGGAATAAGAGCAGCCGCCCAGCAGGCGGACACGCAATGGGCAACGAACATCTACGTCCTCCTCGACAACCAGGAAGCAGCCCGTAGGGCACTGGAAGGAACCCCTACTAACACCAGCCAAGGGAGCATCCTCAGGATCCGACAACTAGCGACGCTGTAGAAACAAAGGAAACGAGCGCCCAGCATCCGTTCAGGGCAGATCGTAACCCACTAGATCCCAGGGCACCAGGGAATCCCAGGCAACGAAGAGGCTAACCGCCTGGCCAAACAGGGCGCCGCATCTCCAGCCCCCCCAGACATCCCACTAACAATAGCGAAGATTAAGAGGATCGCGAAGGAGCGAGCGCGGAAAAGTTTTGAGCTGTGGTAGAGGGAAAACGCTCTAAAATCCTACCAGGACCTAGAAATCCCTCTAGCAAAGGACGCCCCACTAGAACTCTACCTCCCCAGGAAGACACTAGGTCATCTGCTAGCCGCACGATCAGGCCACGGAGACTTCCAAGCGTACTACGAACGTTTCTACCACACAGACCTAGATAATCTTTGCCGCTGCAGGCGGCTAAAAACACTAGTATACTTTACATTCTACAGACTTGCCCGCAAACGAACAAAGTACCTTCGAGGCAGACCGAGGGATATTATCCCTACAACCCTAGCCACGTCAAAGGGAGCCGCCCTATTTGCAAAGTTCGTAGAGGAATCCCGGTTCTTCACGGACATTAGCGTTTGAATCCAGGAGTCAGACACCCCGCCTACTTTAGCCTCTATAGGCCGAGACCACCCTACCTAACTTTACTCTCCTTTTTCTATTTTATTTCCTATACTCACTTTCTTATGTACATCCGCCTATAGAGGCCCGAGCACTCTTTTATACCCTGAAACGGAGCAGGAGGTCGAGAACGCCTTACTGCGATAACTAGCCTATAGAGACACGACGTCCCCGATATGTCACCCCTAAGCATAGACCGTAGGTAGAGTGGCACGTCCTATGCCCCATAGGAGGCCAGAGGGCACACGGTGATAGGCATACCGCCGACCCATGCGTGGACCCGCCGGACGTTAAATAGCAATCAATCAATCAATCAATCAATCAAGGTAAACCCAACGGTTACCGACCTTCTAGGGTTCCGTCCTTAGAAGTAGAGGCAGCTCCGTTACAGTAGTATTTAAAGTTCTAAGAGAGGTAGTCTTTATAGTCTTAGTATTTTAGCAAATTAGTGTTATGAACCCCAGGGCACACGGGCTTTATGACCCTAAGGGCTACCAGCCCACACGGGAAGCCAGCCCACAAGGACTGAGGATCACGTGGGAGGCAAGAGCCGTAAGGCCAGGAAGCCCGCAAGGGAATCCAAAGGACGCGGGACCACAGCGCGTACGAGCCCAGGCAACAGCCAGAACGGAGCCCGCACGGGAATCGGGCCTACAGGGTAGAGAGCAACTGCCGAGTTAGGAAGCCCACAGGGGACAAAGGACCGCAAGGGAAGAACCCACTTCCGGGAAGTTGACAAAGGCGCGAGCTACGGAAGGGAAGTTTGGAGGCTGTGTCGTCCGCTGACAGCGGCAGGAAGTGGCTTCCAGGAAAGTGGCCGAAGCGCCGACATCACGTGAGACCCACAGCGAGCCCTCATGAGCTGGGCTCACGACGGCCCACCTTGAGCCCCTACGAGCCGGGCTCGCGACGGCTCATCAGATTGTAACTACCTTTTCTTAAAGTATATAGCTTCACTCCTTAGCTAGTATCTTGACCCTTCGTGGTCAACTCAAGATAGCAAATCTCACCCGTTTGCTGTAACCCTGCCTTGCGCACCGCGCATCATACCTACACGTGATCTCTACGTTCTCACGTGCCAGTCACTCCTCTCTTACCCAGCGACCCTCTGTCCCTTGTCCTCAAGGTAAACCCAACGGTTACCGACCTTCTAGGGTTCCATCCTTAGAAGTAGAGGCAGCTCCGTTACAATTAGTTAGCAGTAACGATTAGGTATAGTAGTGGCGGTACTAGGGGCCGTATTATCCCTACCGCCTTTTTAAACAAGGACTATTTACGAATAAAATCTGTACTATATATAAATAGTATGAGCCTATTTAATATGCCTTAGAGATTGGGTAAGATTTTAGTGTTCCTCTTACTAAGGCTAATAATACCAGTAGAATTAGCTTCCGCCCACCTAAAATAGGAGGCGTCGTGCGATTACTAATACCCAACGTTAATTATATATATATATATAGTTGGTTTTGTTAGTCTTTCGATTTATTCTAGGTTCTAGGCGGCCGAATTCAAGTTGTTTGGGCCTGGGTGCATCGAATTTTGCGGAACTTGTGTAATTTGGGCCCAGGTTCTTGGCGGGCTGGGGGTGGGCTTAATAAGCCCGACTTTATTAAAGGCTGTATACGCTATTTTCATAGCGTATTATAGCCCCCTAGTCTCCTCTATAAGGATAAAGGCTACGTAATTTACGCGCCTCTTTTCCACATATTTATGGAATATCCCTAGTAGATCTAGGATCCTAGTTTCTTTATCTATCGTTTTTGCTAGCTCTGTAGCTTAACGTATAGGTATTATTATTCGCATAGCGCCCATATAATCTAGAAGCGTTTAGTCGATTCTACTATACTTATTATGCTGATATTAGTAGTAGGGTATTATTATTCGTATAGCGCCTCCTAGTTTTAGAAGGTAGTACGTGTCGTAATTACGTAATTTATAATGTAGCGCGCCTAAGCAGCGCCGAGCCCACCTCTCTTAGGACTTTGAATCCCACCTAGCTCCCTTACTACCACTCTATCACTATCCCCACCCGGCCGCCTATAGGCTACACCACCCTATAGGTAACCTATAGGCGGAGTCTTAGTAGCCTAGATCGCCAGCCTGGGCGTAGGCTTAGGTAGTACTAGCTCGCTCTACGGTGCAAAAGGGGTACTATCGATATCGGCTTAATAAGTACGGTAGAATCGACTGACTACTTCTAGATTTAGGGGGCGCTATGCGAATAAGAAAAGGCGCTGTGCGAATAATAATACCCTTAGTAGTGCCCCTTCTGCACCATCTAGCAAAGCCAGTACTACCTAAGCCTACGCCTAGGCTGCCGAGACTCCGCGCTACCCGCAGGGTGTTGCAGCCTAGGGGCGGGCGCCACGGGTGGGTAGGCAGGTGGGGGTGGTGGTAGGGGAGCTGGGCGAGATTTAAAGTCCTGAGAGAGGTGGGCTCGGGGTTCCCGGCGAATTGGCTACTTAGGCGCACTACATTATAAATCGCCGATATCGCCATAGTCACGACACGTACCGCCTTCCGAATTTGGGGGTGCCGTACGAATAAGAAGAGGCGCTGTGCGAATAATAATACCCTAACGTATTAGGTCACGTACTACGAGTAGGGCATCTCGAGAATTCCAAAGTTCAGGTAGGTTCGGCCTGAATGTGTTGGTTTTGGTGGTTTCTGAATTGCCCTGGCTTTAGGCCATGGGGCTGGCCTACTCCCACGGTGATACGGGGGCTCCGAGGCGTAGTAGGGGGTCGGAATCAGGCCATTTTTGGTCAGGGGTAGGGGTACCGGTCGTCGATTTGTTGTCGATATCTATACTCTTGCCAAGGGAAGTCCGGGTGCAAATAAGATTGGCCCCAGGTGCGATTACTAACAGCCTAATTATAGAGCCGTGTTCACCAACTGATGTACTGATGTTGATTGCGAGTGTAATATCGTAGGTCTCAGTAATTTATCAAACCGGCGCATCCGACGATTTATCGTCCTAGCTTTCCAAAGGCCACATCTCACCAACTTCATCTCTAGATCAAAAGACCACCACAGCCAATAAAGGAAGGCTCGTACTATTCACACATGGTGCAGATTTTATTCGCACATAGTCCTTATTTAAGAAGGCGGTAGGCCTGATATGGCCCCCAGTATCAGCATAAACTTCTTCTACCGCCGCCACTGCACCTAATCGTCACCCCTAACTAATTCGCCAAGAATACTAAGACACTACCTCTCTCTCGACTTTGAATCACACTCGCCTCCCCTACTATCACCCTACCACCGCCCTATTAGCTACACTACCCCATAGGCAGCCTGGGGGTAGGCGATAGGCTAGGCAGGCTGGTCTTAACAGCCTTGGGCGGGCGTGTTTAGCCTAGACAGCCTTGGGCTGGGCAGCGCTAGCTTTGCTAAACGGGCTACTAAATCATTAATATCGGCTTAATAAGTATAGTAGAATTGGGATTACCGCCTTCTTAATTAAGGACTATGTGCGAATAAAATTTACACTATGTGTGAATAGTACATGTAGTCCAACTAATAGCGCTTAAAATCTGTAGTCACAGACTTTCAAGAGCTTCATCCTTAATGAACTTCATTTACTATAGAAAATGAATGCTTATCTTGCCTTGTGCGTCTCTAATCCTCGCAAACGTGTTTATAGACCACTTAAAACTCTATACGCCATGAACCAGGGGCTCCGCGATGCCACTCTCGAACACGTTACACACTTCCTAGAGCTGCCAACTTTGGAAAATTAGATTGAAAATCAATGGTAATGTCCTTTGCGCTAACTTTCATTTATCTACGCTTCAATACTAGCGTATAAATGCTTGAAAAGGCATCACAATCTCTGACCGTACACCAGTTCTTGGGAAGTATGTATGTATGTTATTAACGTCCTTGTAGAGCCGTAGGCTTGTTCTTGGGAAGTGTTTCTCTGTTCAGCTACTGATGAAGTTAATGTTGTGAGGATCTCCTATGGTTTTAGCATCTAATATTTGCGGTTTTAGCAAGCTAGATAGCCCAGCAGTGATCAAGACTTGTTTCTTTGTGTGTGGACCTGCCAGCGTTATCTTTCTAGCCACATTTGAGATAATGATGCTTAAACAAAGATAGACAAGCGATGAGGGTGGTCGTTGGTATAGAAGCGGCTTCTTCTTAAGATAGAGGTCCTGGCTCCAAGGTGAGGGCAGAGGCCCGCATAACGGTGATTTTGCCAGTAGCGGCTGTCCTCCTCCCGTCTGTATGATGGGCGCGCACCTCGGGACTCGGCTAGGACGTAGAATCACCGGAGATGGTGACGACACCTGTGACAGTGACTAGATGTAAGCACGGAGTGGTGTTTTTGTCGGGATCTTATGAACTCTGAGTAGCCTTTGGCCCAGCGTGATGGAATGAATTTCGATGAAATTTTTGTCGCTATGTTCACGCGTAGTTGGAGTGCACATCTCTATGGATAGAATGTGTGTATCTTAGATATCTAGCTAAAAGAGGCAGCGGGCGGAGGTAAGAAGAGATGGAGACGGCACGGTTGAATGTACGGGATTGATGCAAGTCTGCGTGATGCTTCTAATGGCTGACGGCTTTGCTCGATGTTTTTTTATATGAGCTGGCTGGCACGTGGATGGATTGCGGGTAGTCGGGGTCTCGGGGGCTCGGGGTCTCGGGGTCTCGGGTGTGGCCATCGAATTGACGAAGATGGTAAGCGCGGCTTGGCAGAGTGAGTCAGTTGCAACCGCAACTGCAATGACTCTTCGTCCCCGCCAACGCCTCCTGGCAATGCAGTCCGAAACTCAGCCCCCGCGGCGGCACCATGTCCGCGCCTCATTGGCGTGCGTGCCGTGCCGCAGCCGACATGTCAGGTGTGACGGCACCACCCCAACCTGCTCCAGGTGCCAGCGAGACGGAAGCGAATGCAGTTATCTCAAGTCCCGGAGAGGCGGCAGAGCCCGACCCGCTGCGGCGCGACCCGACCATGGCACGACGCCTCCAGCGACGCCAGGTCGCCGGCCTGCACCTGGAGCTGCTCCAAAATCCCCCCGAGGCACTGTTGCTGCGCCAGAGGACACATTGCCTGCCACGTCTATTGCAGATTCTTCAGCGGCCCGAAGTTCTAGCGAGTTCAACCCCGATGACGGTATTGCAACGCCCCCGGACGACGCCACCAGAGCCTCGCTCCTGGATCTATACTATGCATATTTCCATGCAGCCCACCCCTGTGTCCTCCCTTTCCCTTTCCTGCAACAGAGGATCAGCTACGACGATCCTGCCATCCAACTCTTGGTGTTGGTCATGCAGTTCATCGGCTCGCTCTACGCACCCACAGTCCGGTCGGCCCCACTCGAGGAGCTTGTGAAAACGGCACTCGCTGAGCTGGATATGCGCACGAATGGATTCCTTGTTCAGGCGCTGATGATCTATTCCATTGCCGTTTACTGGTGTGATGATCTTCCCAGAGCCCGAGAGCTACTTGACCTTGCTGCTAGCAAAGCGCTTGCTCTTGGAATGAACCTTCAACATTTTGCGACTACCGACTCGGGCGGAGACCCAATCCTAGCAGAGAGCTGGAGACGGACGTGGTGGCAATTGTACCTTACGGATATCCACGTCGCGGCCATCAGCCACGCGCCCTCTTTCCCTACCAGCCAGAAGATCATACTCGCCACAACCGAACTACCATGTGAAGAGGCGCAGTATAACAGCGGAGTGCGTTTCCCCTTGCTATAACAGAATTTCACTAACAAATCCAGGAAATACCTCCTCCTACCACGCTAGAGGACTACGACAGTCGAGAATTCACCTCAACCGACGAGCTTCAAATTTCCTCATTCGCCTACCTCGTAGGGTTGGCACGAAGTTTTGATCAACTCGTCGTTGGTTGCCCGCGTAACTCAGAAGCGGAGTCCAAGATCATGTGCACCAACGCGGATTCGGCAGTTGCTGCATGGCTATCGCTCCTACCAAAGTCGAAGCGCAAGTTGGTTAGCGAGGACGGGATACTCGACGAACTCGTCTTCAAGGCAAATATCATGATTCCGGTGTAAGCTGAGTGTAATTTGGCTTCAAAGACGGCATTTCCTAGCTAATATGCGTAAGATACATGGTTGATATCCACAGATCGCTGTCGACCCTCGCATACAGCGCCATCGAGAGCGTGTCTTCCTGCACGCCTCCCCCGCCACCGGAGCGTATTGCGCCCGTCTATTACCGTGAAGCCCCGATCCACACTGCTAAAATACTCCGAGCGGTTGAGAGGATGGCTGAGTTGCTTACCATTCCTGCTCATGTCGCCACTCAAACCCCCTTCACCATATGTATTGTCGCCTCGACCACAATTGCTCATCTCCTAGCCTGCAAGCATGTGTTCAAAGGCGAGCGACTGAGGGTCGCTAGAGAGCGGATAAGAGCTGCTATAGGAGCGCTGGAGTCGTTTGCAGAAGTATGGCCACGCGGGAAGAAGATAGTCATGGAGGTCAGGACGATCGCGAAGGAGCTCCTAAAACTGGACAATGGGCAACAAACCTATGTCCCTCTCGCTCTCGAGAGTCAGCCTCTAGCAAGTAGCGTGGATTTCCTTGACAGTTTGGGTACGCCGTCCAATGCCCTTGCTGGAATTGACCTGAGTGAATACCTTGACCTCGTAGGGCCGAGCGGAGAGCTGACCATTGAGGGCGCTGCTGTCTTTTAGAGCTTCTTATATAGCATTTATCTAGAGGTGTCTAGTAACTTGTAGCTTTGGTTCCAAGACTGCGTCCTGGACTTGGAGTCATAATAATCGTCGGATGCCACGTCTTAGGTTATATGGGCGTTTTGTAGCGAAAATTTGTGGCAAATTATCCCAATGCCCAATCTTGGCAGAGCCATTTCCCAAATGCCCTAATACAGTAGATACCTACAATGTAAAAATTTACTCCAGAGAAAAAAGAAAACATTCAGGACACTAAATGACTTAGGCTAAGTGATCTTTGCGTATACATTTTAATCTGGCTGTTGGTAATCGCACGACGCCCTTCTCTTCTTTGCACGACGCCCCCCATTTTAGGCAGGCGGAAGCTAATTCTACTAGTATTATTAGCCTTAGCGAGAGGAACACCAAAATCTCGCCCAAATTCTAAGGTATGCATCACACCCACCTTTAGTTAAATATATATCCTTTTATACTTATATTATAGAGCGCCTTTAATACTATAACTCTACTAGAAATTAGTAAGTATAGGCGTATAATATACCTTAGAGGTTGGGCGAGATTTGGGCGAGATTTTAGTGTTCCTCCCGCTAAGGCTATCGGGCCGATTATAATAAATAGCTAGTATTCCCTTATAAGTCGCATAGAAAGGGGGGCAAGGACTTATCCTAACCGCCTTCCTAATTAGGGGCGTCATGCGAATAAGAGAAGGGCGTCGTGCGATTACTAATAGCTATCTTAAGCATGCAGTAAATAATAGCTGGTAGTAATCGCACCTGGGGTCAATCTTATTCGCACCTAGACTTCTAAATTAAGTAGTTATCTTATCTGTGCACGCCAGCATCGGTCTCTACTTCGTATCTAATTCGCTGAGAACGTTAAGGCCACCTCTACCCCTTCCCCACCGCTCCTATTCGGGGCGGATAGGCAGTCCTTAGACGGACAGCAGCTAGTAGGCGACGCCTTAGGAGCCTTGGCAGCCTGGAGCCGCAGCCTAGAGCCGTAGCCTGGAGCCATAGCCTAGAGCCGGGGCCTGGAGCCGGCAGCGCTAGTTTCGCTAGACGGCTACTAAATTGCCTTTTTTTTTTAGGGGGATATTAGGAGAAGGAACGGAGCATGCGGCGTTTAGCTGCGATTCTCTAAGATTCCTAGTAGGAAGGACTCCGTTGATATCAGAGACCCCAGGTGCGAATAAGATTAATCCCAGGTGCGATTACCACCAGCCTAAATAATTTTGTGTATAGTTTTGTAATCGATTTATTCGTCTATAAACGCACACCAGTGTCAGTCTCTAGTGTTTCTCGAATGTTCTATCTATTAGGATCTAAATGGTTGATAGGTTACTTCATTGTCTAATTAGCTAGTGGTAGGGTTTGTTTGGGTAAAGGCTAAACCTTTGAAAGCTGGAATCCTCGCCTTAACGCCTAAATAAGGTAAGAAGTAGGTGGAGTTTTTGACCTAATCCCTCAAAAATACAGTCTAGGAGGCCCGTTAGGACCCTTCTATTCTCCGATAGTTACCAACTTACATAGAACGTCAAAATGCCACCATCCTTATCCTGGTGGCAGGACTGGCGTGTTAGATCATCCCTCACCATCCCGATGCTCCTAGCCATCGAATCACTTAGCTGCTCAGCCACTGAGCTGGCCTATATTTCACGATATCTTGCTGCAGCCCTCATCCCATTTCCAACTCGCACAGGCATATCATAAGCCTCGCCACTGCACACGCGAAAGACCTCTCAGCTACGCAAAAGGTAGATCTTCCGCTACTTTAAGAGAACAGCTACATATAGGGATGCCTGCTATATTTTCCTCGCGCGGAATCATGTCTGCGCTCAAAAAATTTCAGTCCCCCAGTAGTATTTCACGCTGATAGGAAAATTATGACCAGAATCCAGATGACAACTCAAGTAATTTCGTACTTGTCCATTTTGGAACCCGTCGTCAATCGCTGGGATCAAATTGAGAAAGGGCGCGAACAACAGCTTCCATCATCCCAAGGACCTTCTCTTCTTGCAACCTTCGGCCCATGACCTGCAAGCCAACAGGGGCACCATCAAATAATTCCTTCTGGTCTGGGGGACTGTTAGCAATATGCAAGTGTAGACGATAAGTTCAAAACTTACAGGTGCGCCAACTTAATCTATCGGCTTGACTTATGGGCAGATACCTTGTGTCCTCCAGGTCGAGGGAGCGGTCTGCAAAGGTTACGGGAAAGCTTCCAGCGGTATAATCCAACATGCTGGCGACAGCCGAGTAAGCTACGGAGGGCATGCGGTAAGTACGAAGAAGGCATCGGCAATTCAAAGTAAGCATGCCTACCATAGTACGAGAAAAAGCCCTCCTCGACGGCTGCGCTTGGAGCAACAGGTAATATGACTCCGTCAACAGGTTTCTTGTTGGTGGTCTTGAAGCGAGTGGAACTCCAATATGCGTGATATTGGGACCTATACTGCTCCCGTAGTTCGCATAGTTTCCAGAACTCGGCGCTCGACGACGGTTCGGAGTGTTGTTCATCGTACCACTGTTGCAGCTGATGTATCGGCGGCTCTCCGCTGCTGTTTATAGCTTCACGAACGGTCTGGCCGGCAGTGGAGCCGAATATCTGGAAGAGAAGGTTGGCGGCAGGAGCATGCGGAGGTGGATCCCATTCGATGACCTTAGGTATTCCATTAGCACGATATCCTGTCTCGAGCATGGCAGCACAGATTGACCTCATAACCTCGCTGCCTCAGTGCCTGCATGACCAAATTCAGCGCGCGTTGCACGGGCGGGTGTGGCAGGACCTCCCCATCACAGTGCATGACGGCAAAAGTGAGCTTGCCATCCTTCTCACCATCACGGCAGATACGGCTGCAGGTAGACCGGTAGATGTCATCGTTCCACGGCATGTCGATTGTATCATAAGTATCAAGGCAGCGTTGGGAGTCTATGACCCACTTGGAAGACATGACCAGCGACGGAAGATCTGGAGCCATTGGTCCCACGACACTCTGGGCGGTTGGCAAGCCTGGTAGGGTTGTGGCCAGGCCATCGCCTGGCAGCCTTCCGTAGGATGGACGAAGGCCATAGATATTGTTGAAGGCACAGGGTATGCGAATAGAGCCGGCAATATCAGAGCCCCAACCGAGAGGACTGCCTCTGAGGGCGAGGAGTGCGCCTTCGCCGCCAGAGGCACCTCCGGCAGAGAGCTGCCTGTTGTAGGGATTGCAGGTGGGGCCGATGATGTTGTTGTTCGTCTCGCCCATGAGCATGCTCATGGGAACGTTAGTCTTGACGAAGAGAACAGCACCGGCGAGGCGCAGCCTTTTGATGAGCGTGCCTTCGTCTCTGCTGGATTTTTTGTGGTTGAGCCAGCTGACGTAGCCACAGGCACTATCGACACCGTCGATGTTGAAGCGGTCCTTGACACTGACGGGGAGACCATGGAGCGGGCCGACTGGTCTGCCGGAGCTTTGGAAGTAGTGGTCCAGCTCGGCAGCTTTCTTGAAGGCGGCGTCGAAGAAGATTTCGGACAGGCAGTTTGTCTGCGGGTGCGGGGTCACCAGGCGGCATCAACGAGCCGAGGAGGCGGGGGGCAGGACGAACCAGCTGGTGGGCGAGGGCAGCACGGTGGCAGAATGCGCGCGTCACCTCGACGGCAGAGTATCCGCCCGACCGGATCCTGGCCAGCAGGACGTCGGCGGGGGCGTCGGTGATGTCCAGCTCGGGCGGGTCGAGGTGCTGGCGGACGAAGCCGGTGACGTCGGGGAGCCTGGCGCTGGGGGGGATCTGAGAGTCGCGCAGACGCCATTCGGCGGGAATTGCGTTGAGCAGCGAAAGCCTCTTTGCGGTGGCAATCTCGTGCCAGTCCATGCCGCTGCGAGGCGTGGCCAGCGTCGCGGGCGGCGGCGTCGGCGGGCGTGTCAGCAGTCATGAGCGAGGAAGACCGACCGTTCCGCAGCCGCCGGCTAGCGCTCCCGAGCCTCCCGCCGCCGGGCCGTGCGCGCGCTGCTCCGGTGCCCTCGGGCGCTGGCCGCGCTCGAGACTGTTAATGCACGGGCGGGCCATGCCATGTGCTCTGGCTCCAGACTGCAGCTTCGACGCTCCAGCGCGGCGGCTGCGGCGCACGAGACCATGCCGGACTATCCGCCCGCCCACAACCACTACATTGCAGCACGCATCTTCATCTTCCCGGAGGACGACTCGCCAAGCCCAGCGAAGCAGGCGCGCGTTGTGCGTACCGGCGGCGACCTGATCGACGGATACGTTGAAGTGACTGCGTTTGGCAAGCTGGACTTCAACGCCAGCATAACCTTCTACGGTGAGCAGTGCCTTCCACCGAGCTCCGCGCCGCGGCTGATGCGCCCCAGGCGTCTCGAGGATCTGGATAGGCAGCGATGCCGGCCCGGAGTCTGTGCACTACCCTCTGACCACCGCCGAGCACAAGGTAAGCCGCGGGAAAACCGAGCCGCCGCATGAGACATCCTGACCTCCCCAGTTTCTTCAGGAAACCTCGACCAACCACCTTGGCCTTTCCACATGCTGTGCCCACGTCGACGAAGCATTGACCATCCAGCGTTATCCCTTTCGTTTCACCGTACCCCACCAGCTGGTTTCGCCGCACGGCGACGTCAACCCAACGTATCTGAAGCTGCCGCCGACGGCAAGGCTGGGGTCGACTTACTACAAAGCAAGCGACGGAAAGATGTTCATGCAGCCGCTTATTGTCTACCAGGTCAGAATCGTACTGAGTGCCGCTTCTACGGAGCAGACCAACGACAGCTGGGCGTACTGGTTTGAGCGAGAAGTTGAAATCATGCCTCTGAGCAGCATGGCGCCGCCTCTGCATGTTGAAGACTACGCGGGCGAGTTCCGGTTGCAATCACGCGCCAACGTGTACAACAAGATCCTGCAGCGTGCTCGAGGCAGCATAGTGATATCAGGAAAGGAGCCGTCGGCCTTGGACGTCTCGACGCCGGCTCCAAGAGCTTCGACGACTCTGTTTGTCGACCTGTGCTTCGAGGCCGACGCCTCCGTCGCCCAGGCGGACCAGCCGTACGAGTGGGAGTGTGAGATGCAGTCGACGCTGCGGTCGAAGACGTTTTACTCGACCAGGAGGCTGGAGCGGAACGCAACCGTCACGGAAGCGTCGCGGCGGCCGTGCTCGGACGTGCGCATCGAAGAGGTGGAGAAGGAGGAGCGGCAGCTGAATTCACTGAGCTGGAAGCAGCACCGCCTCTCGCCCAAAGGGACCATCCGCACCGAGGCGGCGAATCTTCCGTGGACGACGGTGCTGCGCATCCCCATCAGCGCGTCCAAGGGGCTCCTCCCGACCTTCACGACGGAGATGTCGACACGGAGGTACTCGGTGGTGGTCCAAGTTCGGATGAAAGGAACAAGGCACGGCCCCTTGGCAATCGAAGTTCCGGTGCAGATTACGCGGGACCGGAGGAGGGGCCGACGGGGTGAAGACATGCACGGTGGAGACGACATGGACGAGCTCGAGAGTGACGTAGGCCATCTCAGCATAGACGACGCGCAAGCGGACATGGCGGCCAGGTTGCCGCCGCGGTACTGTGAGACTGAGTGATGATACAGAGCTTGGGGGATTCTGTAGCAATGTAATGTACAGGTGCCGTGTGCCTATGACGCGTGTTACCGGGGATCAGAAGTGCAGACGCGGTACTTGGTCACGAGAGCGCGAAGTCGGATGGCGCTCCGTCGTTGGATGCCGACGGCTCCAAGTAACCGAGCAGCGAGTCGGGGCTGAAGGTGGCAAGATTGAAGCCCAGAAAAGGGTCGGAAGCCAATTGAGCGGTGCTGACGAAATCAGGAGGGAGGGCGTCTGGTTGGGCGAGAGGCGGGCACTGGTCGAGGGGCAGCACCGGGTCATGGCTATGCTTCGCTCGTTTTGACGGGCGCGAAGCGGCGGGGCCGGCGTCGAAGGCCTTCCTCTTCCCGCTGCTGCCGGCGTCGTCCGGAAGCGCGAGCGAGGCGTCGTCGGCGAGAGGGTCTGGCAGGGCTTCGAGGTCGAAGCCGCAGGCCTTCAGGGTGTCGGCGACGTCGAGCATGTCCTTGGAGGCGAGCGGCTGGCGCAGCAGACGGCGCATGCGGCGGAGGGCGCGGATGAGCGACGACTGCTGCGACTCCAAGGACTGGATGTACCTGGCGGGCCGTCAGCACGGGCGGCGAGGCAGCGGCGCGAGGGCGACGGACTCGCGCGACGCGGACAGCGGGTCGGCGGGCGGCGCCTTCTTGGAGGCGTTGCACATGACCTTGTCCTGCATGCAGCGGGCGCAGGGCGTCACGCCGTCGCACTGCGCGGCGTTAGCGGCGGCGAGGACGCAGCGGGCGCGGCGGACTGGCCTTGATCTTCTTGAGGCGGCAGCGATCGCAGGCGGCCTTCACGCGCGTGGCGCGCGGCAGCGGGCGGGCCTGGGGCAGGTCGGGCGCGGGGCGCAGGCGCGGCGCGGGCTTGGGCATGATCATGAACATGGCGGGCGGGCAGCGAGAGGCAGAAGCAGACGCGGCGCGGCGGCGAGGGCGAGGCGTGTATTTGAAGCGGGCGGGTCGCGACAGGCCACGCGAAGTCTATGTGAGGCTACGGCTACCCACCACTACTTTACCTACCACACCCACGCACCGACCTACGGCTACCCACCACTACTTACCTACCCTACGTCCCGCACCGCGCCGCCGCAAAGCCGTCCGTCCAGCGCAGACTCCCCATGACAACCACCGTCGCCGCCAGCCCCGCGCCCACGCTCCACGCCCCGTACACGTACGCGTGCCGCCGCCGCAGCCCCCGCAGCTCCAGCATCCACGTGCTCACCGTCGTCAGGCACCCGCAGAACCCGTCCTGCACCCCCTGCAGCGCCTGGCACCCCGCCCGCCCGCCGACCCCCGCGTGCTGCACGTCCCACGCCGCCGCCAGCACCACCGTGCCTGCCGCGTTCGCCGTGAACGTGCCTACCGGGAACCGCGCCACCAGCCCGTTGAGCCGCAGCGACAGCCCGAACCGCGCCAGGCAGCCCGCCGGCCCCAACGCCAGCGCCATCACCGCCGTCCCGCGCCAGCTCTCGTGCGGCGGCCATATCGCCAGCGCCACCGCCCCCGCCCACGCCGGCCATGCCACCACCACCACCAGCGGGTCCAGCGCCTTGCGCACGCAGAGCCGCGGCACCCGCGACAGCACTGGCGCCACCGCCATCGCCACGTGCGCCCCGAACTCCAGCGCCGCCAGGCACGCCGCCAGCTCCACGATCAGCACCGCCAGCACCGCCTCGACGCTGCGCCCGTCGTTGCGCGCCTGCGCCTCGCCCGCCCCGAGGTCGTTGGACAGCGCCAGGAACAGGTCGCGCATGAACCCCGAGAACGTCGTGAGGCTCCCGCAGAAGCCCACCGTCAGCCCCACGTACAGCGGTATCTGCTTCTTGACCGCCAGATGCTCCCTCCTGATGAAGTCTGCCACTGCCTTGTCGTCCGCCCGTTGCCCGCCCCTCGCCGCTCGCTCCGCTGCTGCTTCCAGGTCGCCCAAGAAGAGCGCCCGATCTTCGCTGAGGAAGCCCATCACCGCCGTCCCTGCCACGTTGGCCCACAGCTCCCCCAGCCGCACCGGCGCCCCCGGGTAGATGGTGATGGCCTGCAGCCCGAGCCGCGCGAGCGTGCCGAGTATCGCGAACAAGACCAGGTACGACACCATGTACAGCATCGTGACCGTCTTCTTCTCCATCTTCAGCCAGCCAAGCATGCCCCTTCGCTCCTCCGCCGACCCGCCGTGATGGCTGTGTGTCCTGCTGCTCGCCCTGCTTTCTGCCGCCGCGAGCTCGTCGAGGTTCCCGGTCATGGACGGTATCGAGGCTGCGCTGCCTTCGCTGTACTCCTGCTGTTTTTCCTCATCGACACGCTCTTCCAGACCCGGTCGTCCCTGTTCGACGTCGACCGGCTTCGGAGCCTCGATCTCGTCCAAGTTGGCCAAGTTCGCCATTCCCTCCTGCTGCTCCGCCTCTGTGTCCTCATCGCTGGCTCTCTTCTCGGCGTCTCCAGACTCGTCGTCGCAGCGGGTGCTCGGCGATAGCATTTGCGTGCGCATCTCCGTGGCCGACGATTGCGCGGTGGATGTGCTGGGGTCGTACCACGAGCTCGACGTCATCTCGAACGTGGGCTGGTGTCCCGATCCGAAAAGTATGGCAGTGATATCGCAACGCAAACACATACAACAGCTCAAGGATGTCGTGCTTGATGTGACAGTAGAACAAGGCTTATATTATTGTGTCCTGTTAGCGTTCCCGACGCGGCCGCGTACCGGCGCCTTCGCTTAATCTGCTGTCCTCTCGGGCGGCTCGGCATCTTCATTGCAACACCATGCCTTCCAATCGAGTAGCTATGGAGCGGGCCGATGACTAGGAACATGCTCAAGCTGAGAAAATGGCTCCCAAACTCAGACGCCACCATTCATCCCATGCCTCAGCCTGCATCCATCAACCAACCCCGCGACACTAAGCTTGTGGCAAGCAACATTCAGCCATCGTCGTTGCTTAGCTTGTCACACGGGGTTCGAAATTACCTTTGCTGGTCGGCGACCCGCGACGAGTTTAGTTCGGCTTTGCAGAGTCTCATAATGACGGCATAGATAAGATAAAGCCCCGTGTGGTGGCGCAAACGGCACCAAGGCCTCGCTCAGGGGTAAAGGCAGCGGGCCGCATTGCCTTGTACAACACACTGGCGCGCTGTCTCCCACGGTCTGATACTATCCTTACCTCGTACTTCATCTGCGCCGCCGGCCACAGGCACAGGTTGGCCATGTGGTGCAGTGCTTACGTGTACCACCTGATAGGCATCTTTGGCCCCGGCGTCCAAAAGAGACTTCCGAGAAACTGTCACATGCCCCTGGTCTGGAAGAATGAGCAATTCACCGAGTATGAAGGTATCAAGATGAATATTAAGTTACGATGTATCACGTCATGCTCCCTAAAGGCAGGGCTGCAATACGATCGGGCCCTGCATTCGTTCGTATTTGACAGGGACGAAAGAGCCTTCTGCCGCGAACAATTGCCACCACGTCTGACATGCAGCGGCCGAAGTTGACGCAGCAAGGCTCATGCCCACATGGGACGAGGTCCGCAGGCTTAGAGAGTATCGTGGCGTTGCACGATTTGTGGGGTTCCCTACGTACCTACCTATGCGAAGTCCTTGAGACCACTCTTGAAAGTTTTGGCTAGGCTGTCGCTAGGCGCAGATGCTACGGCCGCTGAGGCCGACGAGCAAGCGCCAAAGAAGAATCTTGTGGTGAGCGAGAGGAGCTTTCCATCTTTGGGGTGCATCGGGTATATGCAGCTCTCATCCACTGTGTTCTCTGGCCCTCCAATTTCTGTTTTGTTTGAAGTTGAAGCTTGCGAGCTAGTGCCTTCGGCCGAGGGAGCCTCCCAAGGCCCGGATTATGTAGCACAATGACCGTTTAACCATCGGTCAATTCGATCTCGGAGGTAGATGAAAAGGGTCGAGAGTTGAGTTCGCTACCCCCGGAACCATTTGAATACCATCCGCTGGATCACGAACTGCGAGAAATCCGACTATTACGGCTTGTCAGATTGCTAGCGAGAGACGATGGTTGGGTCCTCAAGCTGACACTGGAGCATCATCCTCTGGAAAAACGCCAAAGTTTACGGCTGTCTCGTATGCTTGGGGATATCCAACAAGCAGCCGTTAGACAATCTGTAACGGCCGGCGTCTGCTCATCACCGAGAGTCTCGACTGCGCCCTCAAGAGGATCTTCATTTGGCGCTCTCATTTGTATTTGTGGCCCGACGGGATCTGTATCAACCAGAGTGATATCCTCGAGCGCAACTTGCAGGTTTGGTTGATGGGGGACATATACAGCAGGGCTGAGAGTACCGCAGCGTACCTTGGAGAGCCCATGGCGTCTGACGAGGAGCTTGTAGAGCGAATGGGGCTTGAATATGTGTCATTTGCACTGGCCAAAGTCCTGTGCCGGATCTGGGAAGAAGACGAAAATCACGATGACAGGCTCCGGTCAGATGAAGAAAGGGCAGCTCTGCACATTCCAGATGGCGAATCTGGCGCAGCGTAATGGTTATCACTTCTGTATTTCTGCTGGCAACCATGGTTCTCCCGAAGCTGGGTGCTTCAGGAGGTTGTCCTAGCCCACAACGCGTTTGTTTTCTACAGATCTGCCGTCGGTGGCCTCGACACTCTGATGCGGTTTTGGGACCTGGCAACGCGGAAAGATCTTCCTCCCGCCCTCAAATACGGAGGTATAGCGGATTGGAAGATATGTATTAAGAACGCAAAACAGTTGAATGTCTTTCGCGAGTTGCGGAACGCCAGAGAGAACGCAATCCAGGACGAACGTTGTGAAGAAGTTTGACTACGGAGTGGTTATGTAGCAGAGTGTCGCTTGGAATGATCAGATGTGTGGGATGTCTGTGTACCGAGCAGACAAAGCCGGGAGACTTGGTCGACAAGGCGGTTGCACTCCTTATTCTGACGGTGGTCCGACTGTAGATGGACTGCGCGTGAACGGCAACGACTTTGACCGGAATATGTGGCCGCACGCTAGCGGGCCGGTACTATGGAGCTAACCATGTTAGGCAAGCCGAGAGATTCTGGCGGACCTTGTCCCAATCTAGTGAAATTTGGTTTCCGCACACCCAGTTAGTTCAAATCAATTTCCAACCTAAGGAGTCCCTTCGCTCGCGTCAATCCGGAGCTCTAGCTTTTGTGAATCTAGCTGTCCGCACTACACAATGTCTCCGATGTGTCCGACTCCAGTGGTCTCCAAACTTTTCAACGATCATCTCCCTTAAATGCAAGGCAGTCAGGACTTCATTACCCCGAGTGGCACTACTTGGTTCGCCCAAAAAAACAGGCTCGCTTGCTTTCCATTGCCTTGTATGTTGCGGAAGAATGTTCGCTTTGGCGCTCAACCGCGGCGAACTCAACGCACTAGGCGCTCTCACCTCTCAGACACTACCCCACACGTCCAAAAAGCAAAATGATGATGTTGAGAAGAGTGGGATTCGAACCCACGAAGGTTACCCAACTAGTAAACCCTATTTTCGGCTTTCTTGTTCAGAAACCTGAAACTAGCGCCATAACCGCTCGGCCATCTTCCCTTTGATGAAGACTCGGCTCTCTATTTTGCAATATAATCACACAACACGCTGAGAACGACGCAGATGGCAGTGTTGGGTGGTGGTCGAAGTTCCATCCTGTTGTTGCTGAGACTGCTTCGGCTAGTAGACAAGGTAGAAATAAGATTCGCCCATCATGTTCTTGGCAGCCGAAAGCGTGGGTTCTTGTTTGCGTTTTGGTGGGGGGAGAGGGGGAAGGGGGGGACGGAGTGAGCGGCTCAGCTGCTGGGCGCATCCCGCGGTCCACCACCACGCGAACTCCAACTTGTGCTCAACAGCCCCCTGAGTGAACACGGCTGCCCAACGGGCCTGCGAAAGGGCGGGGGGCCTGTGCTATTCGTATTGGACTTCTCAGTCGACAAATAGGCCAGCTCGCCTCCGTTGCACCAAGACAAGTTTTTCCGCCGCGATCCAAGAAGCAGCCCCGAAAGGCGAAACAAAGCCTTCTCCAGGCATTTGTTGCTGACGGAGAAAGCTATGGTGGCTCAAGCAGTCGCACTGATATCGGCTACGGACCGAGCCGTACACCCATCCACACCGAGAAGACCAAGAGGAACGATGACCCTCCATTCTGTGGGGAACAGCCCCTCTTTAAAGCCAAGACGGCTCCACAGCGGGAAAAAAACGCCAGGTGATGCTCACACGATCCTTGGGGCCTCGGCGGTTGATGAAAGGGGAGCTGGTTTCCTCCGCAAGCTTTCTGAAGCGTTGCCGCTGCGGCCGGCTGTTTCGTGACTCGAGCTTAGCCGGCCACCGGCCCTGAATCAAACACGACTTCACCTGTCGCCACTCCTCCTCACCGACACGCGCGTAACGCTGAGTTCTGCCTCTAGCAAGGCTGTTTCGCTGTGGGCGGAAAGCCCCTGGCCGGACAAATGCAGCCCAATACCGCGGTGTTACAGCTGCTGGACATTTTGCCGTGAGTCAAGTGGCATTCAGAACTTTGTCCCTTCAATCTCGAGCGCGGCAGGAACCGTAAACGGTGAGCCTGAGCTGTAGTCTCAGTCTCATGTTTCCATCCTGCAGAGGCCGCCACCGGGAGGCCGAATACACCCGCAGCGTCTGTTCCTACTACTCTCAGGCTAGCAGCAAAGGCGACTTCACGGCTGAAATCATACACGGCTTCAACAATCTCTCTTTCCCTTTGCGGAGCGGAGCGGCTCGGTAGGCGTCTACAGCTACTTTTTTCCGTTTAGCGATGTATCACAGGCGCCAGAGAGAACCTTGTAGATCTCACATAGATTGATTGCGCCGACATGCACCGGGCTAACGGGTGCTGTTTTTCCATGGCAGATTTGACTCGTCGCCCTATGCACGGCATGCAGCCCAGAAACGCCCCTCCGCCAAGATCTCGATCCGTGGCTTGCCGCCTTGTCAACTGGCTACCACCTGTTTGATTACTCGCAGTTTTGCGCCTTGTACCCCAGATTCTCCACCTCGCTTGGCTCATGAAACGGAGACTACTGGAATTACGGGCCCGGATCCGGAACGCCCGGTCGCGCTGGTCTGCGTGTGTTTCCACAGTCAGGTGGTGAGCACTGACAACGTGCTGAAAAGTGTCCCTGGATACCTGCGTCACCGCCTGTATGAGCCTCAGGGACCACATCCCGGAAATCACAGGACTCGTCTTCATTACTCCGGACCGCGATTCCGACAGCTTTTTGCCCTCGGCTGCACATGCGCGCCTCGCGGGATCTGCACAGCGTGTACCTTGACAGGGCCGGAAGAGCCAGGAAAAGGCCCTCAAACAAGCCGCTCGCTGGCGCGCTCTGCATGCATGAAGCGCTGAGTGTGTTCCTGGAAACACTTCTGTTTCAAACAAATGTCGACTAAAGGGGAAACATGTAGACGCTATCGGCTGCCGGCTGAACACCTATAGATGATATAAGACTGCCGGGGAACCCTTCAAAGTTCGCTCACCAGTTGCCGGACAACAGACATTCACTAGCCCATCATGTACCGGACTTCCGTTCTTGCTTCGCTCTCTTTCCTTCTCGCCACCTCGCGTGCTCAGCAGGTCGGCACGCAGACTGCCGAGACGCACCCCAAACTTACCACGCAAAAATGTACTACCGCCGGCGGCTGCACCGACCAGTCGACTTCGATCGTTCTCGACGCCAACTGGCGCTGGCTTCACACCGTTGAGGGCTACACCAACTGCTACACCGGCCAGGAGTGGGACACTTCGATCTGCACGGACCCAGCAACCTGCGCGACCAAGTGTGCTCTCGACGGCGCCAACTACGAGGCAACCTACGGCATCTCGACCAGCGGCAACGCTCTCACCATGAAATTTGTGACGCAGGGCTCGCAGAAGAATGTCGGTGGCCGCGTGTACCTGCTGGCGCCTGACAGCGACGACACGTATGAGCTCTTCAAGCTCAAGAACCAGGAGTTCACCTTCGACGTCGATGTGTCGAACCTTCCCTGCGGCCTCAATGGCGCGCTGTACTTCTCCGAGGTGCGTATGGACTGGTATGCTATTAAATCACGATTGCTAACCCTCCAATCAAGATGGACGCCGATGGTGGCATGTCCAAGTATTCGACCAACAAGGCCGGCGCCAAGTACGGCACCGGCTACTGTGACACCCAGTGCCCGCACGATATCAAATTCATCAACGGTGAAGCCAATATCCTTAACTGGACCAAGTCCGAGACCGATGTGAACTCTGGAACTGGTCACTACGGCTCCTGGTAAGTCGCAACCCCCCACCAAAGAAAAACCCTTTTGGCATACGCAATTGGCTCACAGCCTCGTAGCTGTAATGAATTCGATACGTGGGAAGCCAACTCGCAGGCTACAGCTCTCACTCCTCACGTCTGCGCGGCCAAGGTTGAGGGTCAGTACCGCTGTGAGGGCACCGAGTGCGGTGACGGCGACAACCGCTACGGCGGTGTCTGCGACAAGGACGGCTGCGATTTCAACCCCTACCGCATGGGAAACACCACCTTCTACGGTACCAACGGCTCTACTATTGACACCACCGCTAAGATGACCGTTGTCACCCAGTTCAGTAAGTTTTGTTCACTTCTCACCTGAGATCCCCACGGCCCTTCCAAGCAGTCTTCTGAAGACCGTGCACGAGCTTCTTGCACAAAGACCGTGGTCTTAAGCAGTGCTTTAGAAAAATCGTTGCGTGTACGGAGTTGAAGCATTCATCTGGACGTATTGAGCATGGTTCCGCGGGGCATGCTATGAGGGATTATTTGGGTGTTGGTTTTTTCTCAGCTTCGACTAACGAGTTATAGTCACTGCGGACAACACGTCGACTGGCGACCTCGTCGAGATCCGCCGCAAGTACGTCCAGGGCGGCGTCGTGATTGAGAACTCGTTCGCCGACTACGAGACGCTGTCCAGCTTCAACTCCATCTCGGACGACTACTGCGACGCGCAGAAGAGTCTCTTCGGTGACACCAACGACTTCAAGACCAAGGGTGGCCTTGCACGCATGGGCGAGTCGTTCTCGCGCGGCATGGTGCTGGTCATGTCCATCTGGGACGACCACGCGGCCAACGCTCTCTGGCTCGACTCGAGCTACCCCACGGATGCCGACGCGACCAAGCCTGGCGTCAAGCGCGGCCCCTGCGGCACCAACACTGGCGTCCCGGACGAGGTTGAGTCGCAGTACCCAGACTCTTCGGTCGTCTACTCCAACATCCGTTACGGTGATATTGGATCCACCTTCGCCACTGCTTAGATGAGCGATCTGGGATTTTAGACGCGGATAGAGCGGATTTGCAAGAGAGGGGGTTTGAAGTTTTATTTTTTAACTTTCAGTGTACACAGTGCCCGCACCTTTTTTGTTCGGCTGGAGCCGAAGCGCCTTTGCTTTTCTTCTTCGTCTCGTATTCTGGGCCCGGCAGCGTAGACTGGACTAGGTAGAGATGGAATTCAGTGGATGTCTGTTGTTCTCAGCATGCTCGTGCGACGTGACATCTCGCCACAATTTGACACGGTGGATCAGGACAGTCCACGAGTGGCCATGCACGAGGAACTTTGTTGATACCGCAGCTTTTGATGCAGAGGTGCGTATGGAGTTGAAGCATTCATTCGAGAGTGAGGGCGGAGCAAGCAATCCGCTGTTCAAATCCCCATGGAGTTTTCTATACCATGCAACGTGACGTCGTCCTTGGGTAACCGGCGAGGGCAGGGTCCAGCCTGGCTGTCTTCACACAATCTCATCTGCCTGCTGCTTGTGCACCGCGATCGAACCATTTCTGCATTCCCGCTGTCGCACCGGACATATTCCCGCCGGACGTCCCACAGGCGCGGAGTTAGACGCGGCCGCGTCGATATGTCCGCAGCAGCAGGGCCGGCGTCTGAGTAATGGCGGCGGCGCGGTTGGATGGCCGTGCCACGGGGTGTTCGGTGTGCGGTTTGCGGTGGGCGGCCGAGGACGCAGTCCGGCTTTAACGTCACTATCGCCGGCGCCGATTGGCGGGCGGTTCGCTGATTCATTGCCCTCATCCACCACCTCCACCCTGCTCGCCGCGCGCTGCTGCTGCTGCTGCTGCTGCTGCTTCAGAGCTCGTCCCTCCATCGCCGCACCCCGCGCCCCCGCCCACCATGAGCGAGACGCCGCGCGGACCCAACGGGCGCAGCACCGGCAGCCCGCCCGCCGACCACGGCTCGCGCGCCAGCTCCACTCCCGGCCCCCGCTGGCTCGACGACGACGAGGACGACGCCGACATGGACTACGTGCCCGCCGAGTCGGGCGAGGAGGCCGAGTCGCTGATGGATGACGAGTACGACGACGGCGAGTTCCACGGTGCGGGATCCCGGCCGCCTGTCGTCACCCTCCCATGCCGCTGACCGTTGATCGTCCCAGATGCCGAGGAGAGCCTGAGTAACGTTTCACTCGAGTTCACCACCATTCGAGACGGCGCCGCCGCCGACGACGACGACGACGATGCCGACACCCACGGCCGCCAGTCCATCTACAGTACTTGAGCCGCATGCATCCCGCCATGCCTCCGCGCCCGACCCGCTGATCCCTTGCCAGTTACGCGCGAGCAGATAATGCAACTGCTGGGCCATGCCGGCCTCCGCCGCATCTTTGCCGACCACACCTCGGGCCGCCGCGCTGCCCTGGACGACGACGACGACAGCGAGACCGACAACACTGGCTACGGCGGCGTCGGCGTCCGCCGGCGGCGGGGGAGGGGCCGCAAGGCCTTCGAGAAGATCCCCAGTGACGACGGCCGCAAGCTCATCGCCTCGGGCACCTTCGGGGCCAACGAACGAGCCGAGGACCCCTACCTGCGCAAGAAGAAGCTGGCCTACCGCTTGATGCGGAGAGAGCTGGGCCTGGGCTGCGTCGGCCGGCAGAGGCTCAGCAACAACATCATCTCGCAGGTCTGCTGCTGCCGCACCGTGTCTCTCGGCCACTTCCGCTAACCCCTCCCCAGGGCCTCATCCCGTCTTCCAAAGCCGACACCATCATTCACTATGATGCGCGATGCTATTCCGGCCAGTTCTCCAACGATGGCAACTTCTTCTTCTCGTGCGCCCAGGACTTCAAGGTTCGCATGTACGACACGTCCAACCCGTACAAGTGGAAGTATTACAAGACTGTCGAGTATCCCTACGGCCAGTGGACCATCACCGATGCATCATTAAGTCCGGACAACAAGTTCCTTGCGTACAGCTCCATTCGAAGCATCGTGTGCCTGGCGCCCACAGACCCTGGTGATCATTCGGACCCGCATCTTTTAGACTTCTCCAACACCGGCACACGAGGCCGACGGGGCTTCCACGCGTACCCTTATTTTGGTGTTTGTTCTCCCTTTCCGGGCGGCGCTGCCATTGTTGCTGAGCACTTCACAGGTCTGGTCTCTCCGCTTTTCCGGCGACGGGCGCGAGATTGTAGCGGGCACCGGCGACCGCTCTGTATATGTCTACGATATTGAACGACGCCAATCGATTTTGAGGATCCCTGGCCATGACGATGATGTGAATGCTGTGTGCTACGGTGACCCGAACTCGCCGCATATCCTGTACTCGGGCTCCGATGACACGACGCTCAAAGTGTGGGACCGCCGCAGTATGGGCGACGGACGCGAAGCCGGCGTCTTCCTGGGCCACACCGAGGGTCTTACGTACGTGGATAGCAAAGGCGACGGTAGGTACGTGCTCAGCAACGGCAAAGACCAGACGGCCAAGCTGTGGGATCTGCGCAACATGATGAGCGCGCGCGAGGCCGACAAAATCGACATCAATCAGTACACAACAGGCTTCGAATACCGAACCAATTCGTACGATGAAAGTGACTACCGGCCACATCCACATGACCGCTCCCTCGTCACCTTCCGCGGTCACTCCGTCCTGAAGACCCTCATCCGCTGCCACTTCTCCCCGCCCGGCAGCACCGATTCGAGATATGTCTACTCCGGAAGCTACGACGGTTCCGTTTATATCTGGAACCTGGACGCAACGCTGGCAGGCAAGGTCGACGTGCTCAAGGCGACCCGTAACTCTAGACCACGTGATGCGGATCTCTTGGCAGAGACGTACGACTTCATCGGACGTAATGGCGGAACTTGGCAGACGTGTGTTCGTGATGCGAGCTGGCATCCTAACGCGCCTGTCATTGCGGGTAAGTCCACTTCACCGAGCACCGTTGCCTTGTTCAAGGCTGACCACTCGCTTTACAGCAACGTCTTGGAACGGTTGGGGAACCTCGCTCGGCACGTGTACAGTGCATACCTGGAACGATGGCATGGAGGAGGATGAGGGTGAGCCGGCCATGGGCCAGCGCGTCAACGCCCAACTTGAGCACGATCCCGAGCTGTACGGAAACACCGAAGGTAGTAGAAGAGGCACGAGCATATTCTCGCGGAGAATGCGGAGCAGGAGGGTTGACGACGACGAATGATATGAAGCGGGGGACATCTAGCAGGCGATCTGAGCAACGCGGAGCATTGGTTGGGAGCTTGATGTAGTGTGGAAGATTTTTGATGAATTGGGTGTACATATTGGACACGGCTTGGACTGAATCACAGGGGAATAGGCCGCTACCGGCGTTCGTTAGGGTACATATGGCGGGAAGGTTGGATGGCAAACATGAGACTTTCGTTTTGAAACTTCATAGCTTGCGCTCCACGGATAACGATCGAAGGTGCTCCCGTATCCTCACGGCGATCCCAACGCTCGATTGCTTTCCCGCCATTGATGTTGGTACGGTTGGAAACAGAGAGTCGAGGGTAACGTTTTGATTTTGATGGTATCCGAACTCCGCCTTTGCATGCCCCCTGGCGCATTAAAACATTTATACAAAAGTCGCTACATCCGCCGCGATTTGGTATCACACCGTCTCCATTCCTAGTGACGCACCGCTCTTCGATTGGCTGTCTTGGACGCTACCTGACCAACGCGCGGAACCCCGCCGGGGCCGTGTCGCGATCACGATCCGCCGACGAGGATGTTGTTGACGGGGATGTGTACTGCAGTGCTGTTGGCGCGGGGCGACGGAAGGAGAGCACGGAGCGACATACCTAGCTTGACGATGTAGCCAATGGCGCCCATGACGACGAAGCCAACGCCCACGGCCTGCGAGATCTTGATGAACTCGCGCTTGTCGGCTGCGAGCGTGTCAGCATGCTGCGTGAGGAGGCACTGGGGGGACAGGGCTGCTGGAGCCTGGGGCGGCAGCGAGACGTACGCTTGGTGCACCTGGTCGGGCGAGAGTTAGCACAGGCACGGCGCGCGGCGGAGGCGCGAAAGGGGAGCTCACCTGTTGATGAACTGGGTGCCGTCTTTGATGAAGTCCTTGGGGACGTCGGCGAGTTCCTTGAGCTGCTCAGACATGGCGGCGGGTGGACGAGACGAGGCGCGAGGAGCGTGGGCGACGAGAACGGGGAATTGGCGTGGAGAGGATGCGGCGGCGAGCTGGGACGTGTCACGGTGTCTTTCTGGGGCTCGTCGGCGGGAGGCCAGATTGTCGCTCGCGGCGCGCCACCCTGGCCGGCGATTGGCGCGCCAAGCCGCGACCTCCGCCCGCGAGCAGGAGCCTCACCTCTACCTCAGATCGCGCGCCCGTGCTTCACCACTCCTTCTCCATCGCCACCACCTCGCGCCGGTGCGCCCCCCTCCCCTCTGCCGCCCGCGCCGCACTGCTGACCCAGCCTCCAGCGCCTACGTCCGCTCTCGCAGCTATCGCGCCATCTTCGCCGCCCGAGGGAAGCAGTCGGAGGAGGGCTTCTGCTGGCCGCGACTCGCGCTGCCTGCGCCGTGCTCCGCGCGTCCGGTCGTCTGAGAGGAGAAGAGGATATCGCAGTTCTGTCTTTCCGGGATTCAAAAGGGCTCCCATCCTGTACCTCAGCAAGTGAGGCGTCGCGCCTCCATCTGCACATCACACACCACCTGTTTCTCGCTCCCGCGCCTACCGCAGAGGTGGCCGGAGCCGTTCAGTCTGTCACACAAACACATCCTTTGAGAGCGCGGTTTTCGATCTGTTTCTGCTGAGCCGTTGGGAAGTGTACGTATGACCGCCGACTTCACACCGCATGTACCGCAACCTCTCCTTTGCTGCGCGTCTTCTGCTTCTTGTCTTTTGTTGGGCTGTAGGCGAGCGCCTCCCTCGCCCCCGCTTGTACCTTACCCTGCTGATCAAACCTCAACGTTTGCAGACTCTCTTCTGTGCCGCTTCGTGTGCGCCTCGAGGCAGAATAGTATCTACAAGATCACACTAATTGGAGACAAGAGGTCATTGTTGAGCTTGCTTCGCGCTGGTCATCATGGCTGACGACGATAACTTCGACATCGACATCTACGGCGACGACGCCCCCCAGGACTCGTTCAGCCACAACAACCCAAATAACAGTGAAGCCAAGACAGACGCCCACTCCGACACCTTGCCTGATGCGTCGCATGCCGACAACTCCGCCCGCACCAATGGCCGAGACCCATCCGCCAAGCAAGAAGGTGGCAGCCATGCCAACGGTGATGAACGGCAGCAGATTTCCAGTACTGGCGGCTCGTCACACAACCAGCTGCAACCCCCCAAGCAAGCACCCGTCCAACAAGGCGTCAAGCGCAAAGAAGGCGCCGACGACCGCCCTGTTGATGCCAACGCGACCACCGCCCTGTTGATCAGCGATCTGCACTGGTGGACCAACGAAGACGACATTCGGGGCTGGGCCAACCAGAGCGGCTGCGAAGATGAGCTGGTCGATGTGACGTTCAATGAGCACAAGGTCAACGGAAAGAGCAAAGGGTAAGTCGACTGTGTAGCCGGGACTCTTAAAGGAATAACCGACACTCCCAGTCACTAACGTCGTTGCCCAGCCAATGCTTTGTCGAGATGGGATCGCCGCAGGCCGCCACTGCGCTGAAGCACACCATCGAGTCCTTTGGCCATGGTCAGCAATACGCGAAGAAGCACACCGCGTCGTACCACGCGCCGCATGTCAACCCGTACCGCACACTTCCCAAGGATGTGCCGAATCGTAAAGATGGTGGCCGCAACGACAACCGCTCTTCATCTGGAAGCTTTGGCGGTAGCGCTGGCATGAACAACAGCTTCAACAGCAATACAGGCGGCTTCCGTGGCGGCCGTGGTGGCTTCAACAGTCGTGGTGGCATGAACAACATGGGATACAACAACCGCGGTGGCTTCAACGGGCCTATGGGTGGCGGCGGCATGGGTCCCGGCGGTGGATTCGGCGGTGGACCTATGGGTGGCTTTGGCGGTGGACCAATGGGTGGCATGAACAACATGGGCTTCAATAACTTCAACCGCGGCGGCATGATGGGTGGAATGCGCGGCGGCATGGCGAATCGAGGAAGAGGCGGCATGAACGGGGGCATGAATGCCGCCATGATGGGTGGTATTGGCCCAATGGGAGGCATGGGAGGTATGGCGATGAATCCTGGCATGATGGGCGGCATGGGTGGCAACATGAGCATGGGCATGGGCGGCATGCAGGGTGAGTACACCTTCGATCAGCACGGCAATCCGCAAGAGTTTCAGCAACACAACCCCCACAACCATCACAATCTCCAGCGAGGGATGGAGCCGCAGCAGCAGCGTCAACAGAAGAAGAAGCATAAGCAGCAGCGGTATCATCAAAGACCTCGGCAACAACTAGAAGAGCAGACGTCATCATTCCCCTTCACAAGTGCACCCCTTCCACCAGCACATCAGCAGCTATTATACTGGCAGCCTGGCTTCGGCTTTTGTTCCGGCACCAGCTCTCTGGACAACATCAGTTTTGTTAACAGTTCTATGCTTTTTGCAGGCGGCTTCGGCGGCGGCGGCGCGCAACCGCACTTCAACCCGGCCTTCTTCGGAAACCAGCAGAGTGGCGGCAGTGGAGGCGATGGCAACTGGAACCCTCACGGCGCCAAGAGACCGCGTCCGGAGTAGACAGGACAAGGAAGACGACGCCGGCTACCAGCAAGCCCCGACAGCGACCTCCAATCGGAACGCGCACCCGACAGCGTGTGCCGCGAGCGCAGGTCGAATTTTTTTTGTGCACATTCTCTTCTCCCCTCCTGCCTTTCACCAAAACTTTTACCTGACTGACCGACGAAGCCGAAGCGAGGTGTCGCCTTCGGCCCCCGAGCAGTACTTTTCCCGACTGTCTGAACCGAAAACAAAACAAAAACGGCGTTATGGTGTTTGCGGAAAACAGTACATTTCCTGAACGGGTAGGACAGCGAAGCCTGCTTGATTATCTGGTTGCTGCTTGTGGTTCCCTTTCTTTGAGTTTCCTACTGGTTTGACAATTTCAGCGGTTTTTCTGGATTGACTTCTCTTGCTTCTCTTCTCGTTTCTTGTCCCGGCCTTGCTCACACGAGCCCCTATGTATGCTAGTTTAATCGGGCACTGGTCAAACCACTTCTTGTCTCCGGGTTCTTTTCATATTTGACGGGGACGATGGGAGATTAACCGCAGGGTCTCGACGCTCCTTGACAGCGTTTTGGTGTTGTAATGCTGAGGCTCCGGCGCGCTTTTTTTCTGGGAGGCCGGCCGTCGGTATGTGGGAGTGCTTGGGAGTTTGTGTTTTCTTTTCCTGCCATTTTGTTTCGCGGTAGATGGCGAGATTCTGCTGAGCTGATGACATGTTTGACCATTGGCGTGTAACGTGCGGGCTATTTTCCTTCCGCAGACGACCAGGCTTGAGGTGGAGGAACGTCTTAGACCACGGCGTCGATGTTTGGGGCGGCGGAAAAAGCTGGATAGGCTTCCGCTCGTGTGCTTTGGCAGCAGAGAAAACATCATGATGATCACACAGGAGCACACCGACGTCCGAGTCATGGGTTGAAGTATCGAAGTCGCGAAGCGCGCGCCTTGGGCTGCAAGGCCTACTGTTTCAGGAGCTCGTCTGTCTGTGACGGCAGCCGGGGATGATCGGCGACGGCGAGCAATTGGCGGAAGATTTTGGGAGTTGTCGCGAACTGCTCGGCGATTGTCTCGGCACGGACAGGCTGGGCGTGGCGGGCACACGGCGTAGGGAGCTGTCGCGGAAAACGGCGGCGCAGGGCTGGGCGTGCAGGCGCGATGGGCGGGGGCCGGGCCGTCGGTTCCTGCATCTCGGCGTACCGCCCCCCGTTTATCTATTCTGCGCCCCTATTCGTGCCTCGGTCGAGCCCGACGACCTCCTCCAGCGTGGCTGGTTGAAACGCGTCGCTTGAAACAGTCGCCCTGTCAGGCACCGCCTCGGCTGCGCCCTTCGCTTCGCAAGGGCGCCGCCTGTGGAGGGCGGAGCGAGCGGTCTTATTAAACAAACTCATCTATTTCACTCCACTCAATTCTTATGCTTAACCGGCCTTGGCCAGCCACCCTGTTTCTGCCGGGCCCAGATTGGAGGGGGCGTCTGCTGCCGTCCTAAGAGACGATGCTCCGTATTCTGCCACTCTCCTGGGATGTGCGGCCCGCCGGCTTCCAGCGCTCGTCGAATGCCTCCGCGACCTCGCCGGAGCTTCGTGCGGTCCTGCGATATAACCTGACGATGCCCGGCTCTGCTTCCCTCCGCTCCTCCAAGTCTCAAGTCTCTCTTTGGCTTCGCACCTTGCATTCGCTGCCTCCAGCACCTGTTCTCTCCCTCGTTCCTTGTCGACCGCAATGAGGTCACTCCTTTACGCCGCCGGCCTCTCGCAGCTGGCCCGCTCGGCCACGGCTCTGCCGGCTGCCTACGCGTCGGCCCAGTCGGCCGTGTCTGCGGCCACTTGCAACGGCACCTTCAATGCCATTACCGCGCAGCAATTCGTCGATGCTATGAACCCGGGCTGGAACTTGGGTAACACGCTTGACGCCGTTCAGGACGAGGGTGACTGGAACAACGCGCCTGTCACGCCAGACACGTTCGACGACGTCAAGGCTACTGGATTCAAGGGTGTTCGCCTGCCGGGTAAGCAATCGGCGCTCCCTCGTGGTGGCAGGGGTATCTGACTTGGCAGATAGTGACCTGGGCCTACCACTTCACGTCGCAGGCGCCCGACTATACCGTCGACCCGGCATGGCTCCAGCGCGTCGAGGATGTCGTCGACATGATCACCGAGCGCGGCTTCCACACCATTGTGAACGTGCACCACGACAGCTGGGTGTGGGCTGACGTCACGGCGGCCGGTGCCAACTACACGCTCATCGAGGAGAAATTCTACCGCCTCTGGTACCAGATCGGAGCGAAGCTGGCGTGCAAGTCGGAGTTGGTCGCCTTCGAGCCCATCAACGAACCCCCGGGCACCACCGCCGAGCACGGGGCCGAGATCAACAAGCTGAACAACATCTTCCTGAAGGCCATTAATGATGCTGGTGGCTTCAACCCGCAGCGCGTCGTCACCCTGGTGAATGCTGGCGAGGACAGCATCAAGACGAGCCAGTGGTTTGAGCCGCCGAGTGCTAACTTTAGCAACCCGTGGGCCATCCAGTACCACTACTATTCGCCCTACGACTTCATCTTCAGTGCGTGGGGAAAGACTATCTGGGGCTCTGATGCGGACAAGGGTACGCTGGAGGCCGATATTGCCAACATCCGTAACAACTTCACCGACGTTCCGCTCATCATCGGAGAGTGGGCTGCTTCTCCCGTGGCCACCGAGACGGCTGCACGCTGGAAGTACTTCGACTTCATCATCCAGATGGCCAACAAGTACAACACCTCGACCGTCCTCTGGGACAACGGCGCCGACTTCCTGGACCGCAACGCGCACGCCTGGCGTGACCAGAGCGCCATCGACATCTACCTGAACGCGGTCGAGGGCGTGTCGAACTCGCTGGCCGACAGCACTGAGGACACGCAGGCGTCGAGCCAGTCCACATCGGCTTACATCTGGCACCAGGTGGGCACGCCGGTGACGGCGCAGAGCCTGCCCTTCATCTTCAACGGCAACACGCTGTCCAGCGTCAGCGTCGGCGGCAGTCCGCTAGCCGAAGGCAGCGACTACTCGGTCAATGGCTCTAGCATCACGTTCTCCCAGGCGTTCCTGTCGCAGCACGTCTCGGCGGACGCGGCGGCGGGCATCAAGGCCAACGTGACGCTCTCGTTCTCGGCGGGCGCGGACCTCGAGCTGCAGATTGTGCAGTGGGACGTGCCGACGATCAGCGGCAACAGCACGACAGCGGCAGCAGCAAACACAGGCTCAGATTTCACGATCCCCATCACATGGAAGGGGCTGGCCAAGCCGGCGACGGTCAAGGCGATGACGGCGGACGGGGCGTACCTGGTGGACGACTTCACGCAGTGGTTCGGCCCGCTGGCGGCGGGACGCACGACGTACAACAGCCAGTGGAACTGGGATGTGGGTAATGTTATTCTGACTAGCAGCGCAGTAAAGGCGGTCGTGAGCGCAGGCAAGACAACGACGTTTACGATAGAATTTTACCCGCGCGTGCCGGGCAATGCCGTCAACTACACGCTGACGGTCTAGGCGGGGGCGCGGAGGACGCGGGCGGAAAAGTTCTGGACTTCTTGTATATAGCTTTGATTGCCTGACATGTATTTTCTGCTGGCCACCGCTGCATTCTTCCGTGACGACGCCCAGCGGCTGGCTGCGGGCTGATCTGACGCCTGGCGTGGTCGACAGCTAAGCGCGGCCAGCAAACGGACGTACGGCGCTGGCGAATGGCGGCGCGCAGAGGCGCATGAAGCGCGAGCGGGAGTTCGCGCAGCAGGCGCATGGGCAACGTCATTGTCCACGAAAGCGTGCGGTAAATGGCTGCCTCGAGTTGGTGACGCACAGCCGTGGCGGAGGCTTGGCGCGATCGCCGGCCTCCTCTCCCACTGACAACGGAGCTTCACCGTGCAGCAGCGCCAGCCTGGCAATCGCAATTACTGCGACAGCGCATCCCACCACCGCCCAACTCCCGCCCGCGCGCCCCTCGCTCGCTCGCTCTGCACACGCTCGTCCGCGTCTCTCGTCTGCCCGCCGCATCGCCCACGCCGCCCGAGCTGCGACCAGCCCGCCGCCGCCGCCTCCCGACTGCGCCTGAGCCCGGAAGCGCCAGGCACGCACCGCCGCCATGTATGGCTCACGCAATGTCGACATGGGCAAGCAGGTGCGTCGTCCCGCGAGCTTCGCGCCCGCCCTCGCCGCGAGCCTGCCTGCTCGCACCCGCCGCCGACCGCGCCCAGCACGCTGACGCCGCAGATAGGAGTCGGAGCTTGCCATCAACATCCGCAAAGCTACCAGCATAGGTACGTCGCGCCCGCCCACCCCCAATCGCCCGCCGCAGCCGCCCGCTGACTCCATGCCGCGCAGATGAGACCGCCCCGAAGCGTAAGACCCCCCCTGCCGGCCCCCGCCGTCGCCGCGCTCACCCCGCGCAGGCAAGCATGTCCGCGCCGCCATCGTCTACACGTGGGATCACAAGAACTCCGACTCGTTCTGGGCCGGCATGAAAGTGTGCGTTATCCCCAGTGAGCTCCGCAGCAAAGGCGGGCTTGACGCGAGTTACAGGCAACCCATTCTCGCCGACGAGGTCCAGACCTTCAAGGCCCTCATAACCATACACAAGGTGCTCCAGGAGGGCCACCCCATAGTGCTTAAGCAGGCACAGGCCCACGTCGGCTTCCTCGAGAGCCTGCAGCGCGGCGTTGCCGGCGGCGAGGGCATCAGAGGTACCTGGCCCCTGCCCCCCTCGTCGGGGCCGTGAAACTGACGCCGCCGTGCAGGATATGCCCCGCTTATTTCGGAATACGTTTACTTCCTCATGGCCAAGCTGGCCTTCCACAGACAGCATCCCGAGTTCAACGGCACCTTCGAGTACGAGGAGTACATCAGCTTGAAGTCCACCAACGACCCCAACGAGGGCTACGAGACCATCTCCGACTTAATGACCCTGCAGGATCAGATCGACTCCTTCCAGAAGCTCATCTTCTCCCACTTCCGCAACGGCTCCAACAACGAGTGCCGCATCTCCGCCCTTGTGCCCCTGGTGCAGGAGAGCTATGGAATCTACAAGTTTATCACGAGCATGCTGCGCGCCATGCACACTACTCTCGGCGATGACGAAGCTCTAGCTCCCCTGCGCGGCCGCTACGATGCTCAGCACTATCGCTTGGTCAAGTTCTACTACGAGTGCTCTAACCTAAGATACCTCACTAGCTTGATTACCGTGCCTAAGCTTCCCCAGGATCCCCCCAATCTCCTGTCAGAGGACGAGGACCGCCCGGCTCTGCCCGCCCGGCCTAAGAAGGATGACGACACCCCGAAGCGCGCTGCGTCCGTCGACCCGGAGCCCATCAACGAGTTTTGGAAGAACGAGCAGAAGAGACAACAGGAAGAGTACGAGGCCGAGCAGAGGAGACTGCAACAGCAGTGGGAGGACGCCCAGCGCCGCCAGCAGGAGGAGCAGATGCGCGCTCAGCGGGACTTCGAGGAGCAGCAGAGGTTGGCGGCAGAACAGGCAAGGCTGGCCCAGGAACAGCTTGCGCGCGAGCAGTTCGCCCAGCAGACCCAGGGACGCTTGGCCGAGCTGGAGAGAGAGAACCTTGCCGCTCGCAACCAGTACCAGCAGGATCAACTTCTGCTGCAGCAGTACGACGCCCGTGTCAAGGCCTTGGAGACCGAGCTGCACTCCATCCAGGCCAACTTCACTCAACAGTCCCAATCAAAGGATGACCAGATCCGGGCTCTCCAGGAGCAGCTGAACACCTGGCGCAGCAAGTACGAGGCCCTTGCCAAGCTCTACTCGCAGCTGCGCCACGAGCATTTGGAGCTTCTGCAGAAGTTCAAGTCGGTGCAGCTCAAGGCCGCCTCTGCCCAGGAGGCCATCGACCAGCGGGAGAAGCTCCAGCGCGAGTTGAAGACCAAGAACCTCGAGTTGGCCGACATGATTCGAGAGCGTGATCGCGCCTTGCACGAGAAGGACAGGACTACCGGAGGCCATAAGGACGAGGTCGAGAAGCTGCAGCGTGAACTGCGCCTTGCTTTGGATAGGGCTGACCAATCGGACCGCAACAAGGGCTCCGAACTGTCGGCTATGCTGTCGAGGCACAACCGCGAGATTGCAGATCTCGAAGAGGCCCTGCGGAACAAAAACCGTCAGTTGGAAGACCTGCAGATGAGATTCCGCGACGGCGATTCCGAGCTCGAGCGTCAGCTTCGCGAGAAGGAGGATGAGTTGGAGATCTTTAAGGCCGGCATGGACCAGACGCTCCTGGAGCTGAACGAGCTTAAGATGAACCAGCAGGCGACGAACCACGCCAGCGACGAGGTCTTCGACACGGTGATCCTGGACAACCTGAGGAAGATCAGCGACATAATAGATTCGGTGCTTCAAAGCGGCGTTCAGCGCGTCGATGACGCTCTTTACGAGCTCGACTCTTCGATGCAGGCAGGTAACCAGAGCGCCTCTGGTGCCTACGTCCTGTCCCAGATTGAGAAGGCTTCTTCTTGTGCGATGGAGTTCTCCACGGCATTCAACAACTTCATTGCCGACGGCCCTAACAGCACGCATGCTGAGATCATCCGCACCGTCAACGCCTTCTCCGGCTCCATTGCCGATGTGCTCAGCAACACCAAGGGTCTGACGAGGTTCGCGTCGGACGAGAAGAAGGGCGACCAGCTCATCGGTGCTGCGAGGCATTCGGCCGAGTCAACAGCAACTTTCTTCCGCTCGCTGCAGTCGTTCCGTCTGGAAGGTATGGAGGATCTGCAGAAGACGGACGTCGTGCTCAACTGCAACAGCGAGGTTCAGCTGAACCTGCAGAAGCTTTCCAAGCTCGCCGACGCTTTCGCGCCGAAGAGCAAGATCTCGGCGAACCAGGGTGACCTTGGCGATCTCGTTGACCGGGAGATGGCCAACGCGGCCAATGCCATTCTGGCTGCGACGGAGCGGCTGACCAAGCTCAAGGAGAAGCCGCGCGACTCGTACTCGACGTACGAGCTCAGGATCCACGACGCCATCCTTGGGGCGGCGATCGATGTGACGAACGCTATTGCTCGCCTCATCAAGGCTGCCACCGAGTCCCAGCAAGAAATTGTACGCGAGGGCAAGGGGACGTCGTCGCGCACGGCCTTCTACAAGAAGAACAACCGCTGGACCGAGGGCCTCATCTCGGCAGCCAAGGCGGTGGCGAACTCGACCAACCTCCTCATCGAGACGGCGGACGGCGTCATCTCGGGGCGCAACAGCCCGGAGCAGCTGATCGTGGCGTCCAACGACGTGGCAGCATCGACGGCGCAGCTGGTCGCAGCGTCGCGTGTCAAGGCCAGCTTCATGTCCAAGACGCAAGACCGGCTCGAGGCTGCCAGCAAGGCCGTCACGATGGCGTGCCGGGCGCTCGTGCGGCAGGTTCAGGACATCATCAACGAGCGCAACCGCGACGACGGCGAAAGCGTGGACTACAGCAAGCTATCGGGCCACGAATTCAAGGTGCGGGAGATGGAGCAGCAGGTACGCGCAGTCAACATGTTGAAGATGTCATTCGTGGGAGTGCACACACTAACTGTTCTTGGCGACAGGTCGAGATTCTGCAGCTCGAGAACGCGCTGTCGTCGGCCAGGCACCGCCTCGGCGAGATGCGCAAGCTCTCCTACCAGGAGGAGTAAGCCAACATGTGTCTCGGCTTGCACCTGGCGGTCAGACATGCCGGACGGCTCCTTTTCTTTGCTCGACTTCCCCCTCTCTTCTTACTTCTCCTCTACGCGCCCGACGGCTTTCCTTTTCCATTTTCCTTCATGGTATCGAGGGATGTTGAAAGAACTGGACACGAGACGGGAGCGGGATGGAGGTAAGGTGCATAGGTGCATGGCGGTGGGAGGAATGCATCAGCGGTCTCTTGTAACTTTTGTGAATTGGTATTTGGCTTGCAAGGTCTTTGGCTGGGGGGGTCTGCTCCTTTTATTCCCTGCCATCTCTCGGGTGGGTGGCATTGTATACCAGAATGCATTTGCGTTGCGTTTCTCGTTTGCGGCGTACGGCGTGGGCGACTGTGACTTCCCGAGCGGGTCGCGTGTGCCGCTGCTGCCCGCCGCTGAAACGTTAGAGCCACCATCCCTGCGCCAAGTGACGTCAGTGCCGTAGCCCACCCACACCTTGCGCCGCGCCTTCCCAGATAACTGTCAGCTTCCCCTCCCCCGCAGCCGCCCAGCCAGCCCTTCCTTTCCTTCGCCAACCAGCCCCTGCTCCTATAATCTGGCCCGAGAGCCTTCCATCGAAGAGCCCTTTCCTTTCCAGCCCGTCGGCCGAAGCCGGTCCCTCCACTTTTCTTGTCTAGTCTTGCCGCCGAGTATCTAGAATAATCAAACGTCACCTGCGATAATGGCCTGCCTGGGCATGGGCCTCTTCTATGGCGGTGTTATCACGGGCATACCCGTGGTGACGGGCGTGGCCGAGGGCGTGCACCACCAGAAAGAACAGAACAAGGAAGCCGCCAACGAGACGCGCATGGTCAAGTTCTACATGGATGTCTTCTGTGGTGCAACAAGCAGCAAGAAGGACGAGGTGGATGGCGGCGTGATTGTGTTGCATAAGGAGAGGGTGAGCGCCTTCCCTTCTCCCATCTCTCTCTTCATATCTTTGACGCGCCGCGCGAAACAGGTCTGGGTCTGCCCCAAAGACGAATCCACCGGCCTTCCCGTATCGCCTGCCCCTGGCGTTCCCCCTCCCCACCCCTTCACCGGCTTTTACATCATGTACCCGGACGAAGACCGCAACCCGCGTGAGCGCGGCCTCGTCACCACGCTACCCACCGACCCGCCCATGCTGAACTGGATCTACGTCGACAAGGACAATCTCTTCCTCACCCACGGCAACCGCACCCAAAGCATCACCCACGTCGTCGGCCCGTGGGACTGGACCGACGACGAAGAGGGCGTGACGCTCGAGGGCTGGGAGGGCTTCGTGGCCGTCGAGATGGATGACGACGAAGAGGTGGATGGCTTGAAGTGGCAGCTGTATTACGATCGCTGGGACGACAAGCTGGGCAAGGGGAAGAAGGTGGGAGGCAGAAGGGTGTTGCCTGTGAGCCTGGAGAGGAGAGTACTGCCTGAGGAGTTGAGGAGGCAGGAGGAGGAGGCGGCGGAGAGGAAGATGCAGGTGAAGAGTACGGGCGATTTGAAGACGAAATTGGATTTGAGAGATCCAAAGGACACGAGGAAGAGAAAGTAAATCGGCGCAGAAAAGGAGTCTCGGACTGTCGCAAACGTGGGACTCTGCATTGGGATGGAAGATGTGACGAGGTCGATATCGGGCAATCGAAATTGGGCGTATATGGACTTTTTCTGGCGCACTTTGGGCACGGGAGATCGAACAAGTGGACGAGAGCTGGACGATCTACAAGGCATGAAGTTCTCAGTCCGATCATGCGATCTGGAGACGCGGCCTTGAAGCGTTTCACGAATCAAATGCGCATGCTACGAAATGAGTTTAGTCTGGATTGGCAAACGCATGGAACCTTGCTGCCTTGGAAACGCAGCGCGCCTTTCCTTCCACACCTTACCAAGTCTCCGTTGGCGAGTCTATACCGATGCCACCAGGAAGACTCTCGGGCTTGAGCCAGAGACGTACAAGGACTTTCTCTCCAAGATTGAGTCGAGTCGTCTACCAAAGACAATGCAGGACGCAATAACCATCTACAGAGGAAAACGTCTGTTCGTTATCTCTGGGTAGACGCTCTGTGTATTGTCGAAGGCCCCAACGGCGATTTTCAGACCGAGGCTCCTCATTCACAATTGCCGCTGCTGGTTCCACAAGCAGCGATGGAGGATGTTTCTTTAGGCGGTCACCTTTGCGCCATGAGGACGATTTACTCCGAGAAAATGAGCCGAAGACTGTCTTCACTGAGGCCTGTCCATCATGTGTTTTGGACAGGAATGTGACTGGTCTCTGTGAGTTGGACAGCAAGGGCTGGGTATATCAAGAGCGCGTGCTTCCTTCCCGGGCACTTTTTTTTTTTGATCTGGACGAAGTCATGACGGAGTGTCGAAAGCATCTCTGCTGTGCCCACACCCTGGCGTCTGGCTCTTCGCACATTTATAGAGGCGTTGGAGTCGATCCTGTCAAGCATATTTACTCTATGGTACGGCTTTGGGGAGAATTCCCATGCCTCAGTCATGCACTGCAGGATTCCGTCAGACAGTCTTCTGCGACCACACCACGAGGAAGACTGACAAGGTGTCGAGCCCAGCTATTTGAGGATCCAAAGCAGAGGTTTTGGGTTCTTGCGCCGGACTGGGGAGCTCTTTCCTGGAACTTCACCAAAGGCACATTTTTATCATGACTTCTCTATCTCCGAAAACATCTCGACACTATACTGCCTCAAAACAAACAAAAGCATAGCGAGTACTGCTATCATGACGGACGCATACAGCTGCACTTTGTGCTTTATGTTCGTCTCAGACTTTGATCTCGTCCTCGCACCGACTGGATCTTCTCCCCGTCAGTACCGCCGGGCTGGACTAAATAAGGAAGAGATGAGCAATCATGAAACGGAATCCACAAGTACTTGCAACGTAATGCGAGAGGGGCTGCTACAAATCGGCCATGATAAGATGTTCATGGCTGACTGGTTGTAGTTATTTATGATGATGTTTCCTCTGAGAATATGACAAAGTCGTTGAGGTGGGGATTGTCTGAGTGGTTTGATTGTGGTCATTGCATAATTGCCTATGTCTTTGCTACATGATATGGCTTGTCTTTGGATGGAAGGACGGGTTAATGAGAAATTACTTTCAAATTCTATGAAATATCTATGCTACGCAGAGAATATGATAGAACATGTGGACAAACTGGTAGGGGCGACCAACGCGAACACCGCTTCTCACTCCATGCCCGGAAACGCTAACGGCACCCTGCCTGAATGCTTGTGAGCAGCCCTCGGTCTCGATGGAGACCCGCTGGTAACCCTATCTCTATGATCCAATGTCGCGTTGAGAGGAGCCGAGGCGCCTGATGTCGTGAAAAGAACTTTGAGTACCTGATCCGTCCTGCGCCTCTCATAAACCCTTTGACGAAATACTTCAACGAATGCTCTCAGTTGTTGTTCCGTGCTATGAAAAACTTCATCATCCAACCAGTGTAAGCCATCTATGACCACGAGGATGACCGGGTCTTCAATGCTATTAAGAAGGTCAATAAGCAGTGATAAAACCTCATCCCAGGTGCGTAACGTTCCATCCAATTTGTCAAACCTCTGGGCACTGAAATCGGCCGAGTTCTCATTGAGCTCTGGCGGCAATAGTTCGATGAACTGACGGATGAGGGAGTAGATCAGCGCAATCAACGCTACAGACTCTCGCGTTCTGTGCTCGGGAGGCTCCTCGTGACGAAGGCGACAGAAGCAAGAGACAACCGGAATATGGAGCTCCCTAGCAACCGAGCAATACCTTGAAGCGAGCTGGGCTAGTGCATTCCCTTCCGAGGTTTGAACGGGGCCCACGATATGTAAAATTTGAGAGTCTGAGGCGGACATGAAGGACTGCAGGCTTGCCAGAATGTAAGGCTCCACGAACAAAGCAGGAGTGCTGTCCCCGAGGTACGGTTGAATGCAGTCGTCGTCAAAGTAGTTCTCCAATCGACTCGAGGCCAACTTGATGCTACTGCTGTTTTGAACTGGATCCGTGCCATCATTGAGATACCCGCTGACAGAAGGATTTGACGAATGGCTGTCCGAGTATGACCGTGAATCATTAGATAACCGCCCTGGAGAATTGTCAGGGAGAAACGTGTCCTCGTATCTGCGCCCACTTACGATAGTGCGTTGGAGTGGCCTCCAACTGTTTCGCCAACACGTATTGTTCGGCTTTTCCCTCAAGCAACTTTGAGATCCCAGCCCCTGCAATTTCAGCGGTCAACTCATTAAAAAGTCTCCGCAGGAGCAGCTCTTGCAGTCGTGCCTGCTCTTCTTGGTCCCTCTGCCTTTGCTTTCGATCTGCGTCGAGGAGATGTCTGAGCACCTGAAAATGCTGCCAGTCCCTCATCTCCCTGGCCAGACTGTCTCTCTCCTGAAGCTCGATCAAGAATTTCAGGTTGCCGTCCATGTTCTCCACAACCATTCTCGCAGTACGCATTTCCACGGACATGTGGAATTTCGCCTCTCGATTGATGAATTCCGAGACCTGCTGAATGTCCCTGATCTGCTGCTGGAACACGTCGTACAAGTTTTCGCTGAAGCTTCGGAGCAAGCGGTGTCGACTCTTCTCGGTGTACCACTTCATCGCGTTTATCAGGAATCCAAAGATCTGACTGTACAGCCTGACCGCAAGATTTTTGATAGGTAGAGTGTTGTACAGCCACACCTCCTTGTTGACCGCTGAGACGGCTTGGTTGATCTCGCAAATGGCCCGTGAAAAGCCCTCGGTGATCTTGACATAATTTGCACTTGCCTTGGGCACATGAGCGTAGTTCATAGACAAAAGCGCATTGCAAGGCGAGTCAAAAAGACTGGTTTCACTTACTTTGATGACCGTTGTCAGAGCTCCGCAGAATATCGAGGCATAGTTGTTCTCCGATGGGAGCATTTTCAGGGCGTTCGAATGGTCTTCAATGGTACCACAAACCTTTCGAAAGTACTCTTTCGTTTTCTGGAACTTGGACGTCTCCTTGCGCGCTTCCCATAGCCGCTCAACGCGTGCGACAGCGTTGGAAACGTCTTTCCAGGAGCAAAGCGCGGTCGGCTGGCCTTCTCTCAGCTCCTCGGGAATAAATTTGAAGAACTCCTCAACTTGTGCATTCAGCTGGCCGAGTGTTTGCCGGAAATGGAGTTCCTCTTCATCTCTGTGTTCATCTCGTATCAGCTTCTCAGTGGCGAAATGTTTCGTTGGTCCGTGCAAGGCGTACACACCTTGTGGACTCAAAATAGTCCTCGATCCTCCTCCTCTCCTCTTCTAGTTTCGTCTCCTGAACTCGTCTATGGTCGACGAAGGCTCTTTCGAGTCTGTGAGTGTCATCATGGTCGGGTTGGTCTTCGAGCTGCTTCTCCACTTCGAAGGAGTAAGCTCTCACGATTTCACCAGGTTGAAATGACTCATAGGACTCCATGTATGCGTCGAATGCAGAAGGAGTGTCGTTAGTTTCAGGTATGCTGGAAAGAAATAATGGGCGTGAGTCTCTTTAATCGGACTCAACTCACATGCGCTCGCCAGGCTGAGAAGCGTTGGGGGAAGGACGCTGCTAACGGACCGTGTGACGCTGGTTTCACGTTTTTTAATGCTTGTCTGACAGGCTGGAAGAAGCGATTAGTGGCGAGAAATGTCTGTGTTGCCTTGAAATGGCCCCCACAGGCTGTACGCCCTTGACTGTTGGTGGCTGAGTGCCGCGCAGACCTGAGCTGCGGGGTATTTCCCATACGTGGGCATAGCTCGCTCGCGCTCATGCAGCCTTTCGCGCATCTGTAGTGCTACATGCTTATCGGGGCGCTTACAGATCACGCTCTCATACGCTGCACATTTATGGCGTCGTTCCAGCCTTGCATGAGGCGGTCAGGCAACCGGGCACGGCAACGCACGCGGTTGTGTGGTCAGATTGTTATTTATCAGTGGCCTTACTCCATAATTTATTTTTCCGCGAACTCTCTCCGGAAAATTCAACGTGCGAATCTTTCTCGCCCGGAGGTGCAGAAGATGCCGCCTGAACAGCCGACTCGTCGTCCGCAACTTGTGGAAACGTTTGCGCCATTAGAGCTCAAGCAGCCAGAAAGTTCGGGCCCCCTCGTTATGGCAGGGGAAGTGGAAGCCGGTGGGCCAGTGCAGCCTACGCCGGCTTCTTCGCAAACGGAGGGCAGGCGGGGAAGCGAGCAAGCCTCTGCAGAGCCAGCAAGTCGACTTGCCTCTCGGACTGTGAATGCTATAGCTAACGTGCAACTTATAGACCGGAGCAGATGGCGACGCTTCCGCAGGATTAAGAATCGAGGCAACGGCCCAGGTGGAATATTCGCAGGAAACGAGCTTCGAAATCGAGCAGGAAGATAATGGAGACGGCGAGAGGCCTGCTGGTCACCGGCCAATCATATACAAAATCGAGTGCCTCAATTGGGAAAACAGAGAGACTGTTTTCAACGACGAGGTCGATAAAGCAAAGGAAGATGAGCCGGGGGTGGAGCCGTCCGTGTTGGAATTTGTGGAAGTGCATTTCACATGGCACAAAAAGGATGAGAAAGCGGACAAGAAACCCCCGCCGTCGCAGGGAACTGGAAGGTCCTACATTCGCATTCTTTCTCCCGCGGTCATCGAGGCTCTCCGATGCGTTGTCGACTACTGTCCTGGACAGAGTCTCTCTGGCAATTACGTTCGAATCTACGAGCCGTACGAAGTGGTGGTCCATTTCGAGAAGGAACTCCAAGAATATCGCGAAAGATTCAAGCCAGATGAGACCATCGACGCTTCTCCTACCTGCCCGAACCGGTGGGCATACAAGCATATCCAAATTCTCTTAGATTTTGTCCATGAAAAGACCAACGAAGCTGTCCAGAAGGAACGAGAGCGGCATGCTCGGGGATTTGCGACTTACGAAATGCTTTGGCTCCTGTTGAAGCCAGGAGTAGATGTCTACTTCGACGTGATGGACGATGGCGATTACGAGCCTCACGTGGTCGTTCAACCTTCGTTCCATCTTTCCAATGGCAAGATAGACAAATACCGTGTCGAAATGTGGTACATGGATGGCGATTGGGATGCTGTGGAGCCAGCTGTCAGAACACACGCTTGGGAGCCCTTCGGGGGAGAGAAGGAGATCACGTCTTTGAGAATATTTCCCTGTGACTATCTCAAGCAAGATCGCGAGGGAAGAGACTGCGAAGCGGCAAGAAAGGCGCACGAAGAGCAGGGCCGAATGTGGTATCGGCTGCGGCGAAAAGGGTGCCACTACTTCGATGGGTGGTCATGGACATATCCCAAGAGGCCCGTAAGAGATATGTTGCTTCATGCTTCTGGCCTCGCTGACTTGTGTGCAGTACGCTGGGTACGTCATGGTCGACCCTATTCAAGCAGCCTACGAACAGAACGAAGACCTCGACTCGGACGTCATCGAAGCCGTCAAAGGTGGTGAATTAATGCAAAGTTTTGAGAGTTCGACGAGCGGCGCACCAGTGTGCATGTGCGCACGCTGCAAAAGAGTGGCGAGCCCTCGTGATCGAGCGTTCAGGTTCGCTGGCTATTCCAGAATCAACCAGCTGACTGTGGACAATTTGACTCCTCACCAGTACTTCTTGTGCGCTGCTAAGGTTGTGGCGTTCATCTTCAAGCTCAGAGAATGGAGTAAGCCTCTGGTCTGTGCGAAATCGCCACGAGATTCCCGCTGACATTGCTATTTAGAGGTATTGGATGTGCGCGGATTCAGAGAAGCAAAATTCGACAAAAAGCTCATTGACGAGCTAGTTCTGGCAAGCGATACGAAGTCTTTGATCAAGAACCTCACCAAGACCTACATCAAGAGCGCACCAGACACGCCTGCTGCACCCCAACACACCAGGGAGGAATTGGGAAAACGGAGCAAATCCGGGAATGAGACGGGATCTTGGTCCGCAGACTTCATTGAAGGAAAGGGAGAAGGGATTGTGATTCTCCTGCACGGGAAGCCAGGCACTGGCAAGACTTATACTGCAGGTGAGTTCTGTCGCTGTATCGCATGCGCCTCAACACACAGACTGATCTTGCATAGAATGCATCGCGGCTCATCTGGAGCGCCCACTGCTCTCCCTGACATGTGCCGACATTGGTACTAGTCCGGTAGAAATCGAGAAGAAGCTCATGAGGTGGTTCAAGTTGGCCAAGGTCTGGGGCGCCATCATGCTCATCGATGAGGCCGACATCTACATGGAGCAGCGACAGGTCCAAGACCTTGAACGCAACAACCTTGTTGCTGGTTTCCTTCGGGTAATGGAGTACTACCAGGGCATCCTTTTCCTGACAACCAACCGGGTCGGCACGTTTGACGAAGCATTCATCTCCCGCATCCACGTCATGATCCACTACAAGCCGTTCGGAGACAAAGAGCGCGAGGAGGTTTGGGAGACATTTTTCCGGAAGCTGGAGCGAGAAAGAGAGGACAAGATGCGCATTGTGCAATCCACGAAAGACTACATCAGCTCCGAGGAAGTGCGCGCCCTTGAATGGAATGGGCGAGAGATTAGGAACGGTAAGTCACGCTGCCGACTTCCTTCCCAACAAAACCGGCATCGGACTGATTGTGTGTGTGCTCTCTTAGCATTCCAAATTGCCGTGGCGCTTTCAGAAGCGGAGGACGATCGCGACAGGAACGATCGTGTGCTCATCAAGACGGACCATATCAAATCAACCGTCCGCATGTCCAAGAACTTCAAAGACTATCTGACGAAGCTTCACAAGCAAAACGAGACCCAGAGAGCAGCCATGTGGGGGCACCGGTACGATGCGTTCGAGAAGGAAAGCAATGAGCATTCGAAGACCAAGTATTGAGCGCTCTTTCAACGCCGACTAGAACAAGAATACACGTCACCGTTTAGCATGGATGGCGTTCTTGCTTAGATTAGCTTGCACACAGTCGATGAATCCCACCATTGCATGGTCTCTCGCAGCACGCAGGCCTGCTCGAGAAAGCTTTCCTTGAATGCTCAGACCTTAGGCCAGAGGATTTACATACGCGATGATTGGTTTTATGTGTGCTTCAGGTACACGCGACTGCTTTGGCTCCTGCGGAGTTCTCCGCCTTGCAGCTTCGCGGAATCGTGGACAGCGTTCGACCAAGGAACGCTGATCCAATGATCAAAAGCGAGGGTCTACATGCGGAGAGACAAACGTTGCGGCACCATTGAGATCGGGCGGGGGCAGAGGGTCCGCTGGGCTGCTTGACTTCAGGTATCCCACAATGCATGCACCTGTAAACTGGTGTTGATGGGCATCGGAGCTGGGGTCGCGATGGAAAGAACGAGCGGGCTGTTGCCACGGCCTGTAGTTTTCGGCATCTACCACGGCTGATGGCTCGCGTGGTCGGTCTAGCGGCGCGCTTGATTTCGGGATCTGTAAGGGAAATTGGCTGTTGCGATCATCTTGCCGGATCCAGACCGTGGGGCCTCACGTGGACCCCACCGCAACATGGACGGCGCACTCGCTAGTGAGTTGGCTCGACGCCGCCGCGGCCTCCGCGCATCCTGATCCTTCTCTCTGGGGAAATCCAAAACCTGGGGTAAACGAAGACCCTTTGGTGTTGCCAGACGGACCCACTGGCCCAGCGCGATTCACCAGGGTGTTGCCAGGGCCGTCTCAAGGCACTGCAGGCGGCCATGCGCGAAGTGGGTGGAGATCCGATGACTCTATTGATTAAGTCCAAGACTCCAAAGCTTGCCCAGCTCCCAGGATTGACGTAATCCGAGCGGGTATAGATGCCTGATACGTAGATATACATCTCCTCCCCTTCCGTAAATGCAGGTTCCTTTCTTCCTTTCTTAACCCAGAGCGTCTAAACCTGACGGTGCTCGTAGTAGCGACAGTGGTATCAATGTGTAAATGCCCAAAACAAAAAGAAAAACCGACCCGCCTGCCAAAAATGACCATTTCATGCACTTCGTCCCCCTCTTTGGCGTAACCGGTACAGATCGCTAAACGACGAGACGATAAAAACAAAAGACAAAATCTGAGCGACAGCCTGCGCTTATGGCAGTGGGGTATCATCTTCCTCTTCTTCCTCGGCGATGGGCGCCAGGCCCGGCTTGTACCAGGCTTTCTCGTCGCCGGAAAGCCTGATGGAGTCCTTGTGGGAGCGTCTTCTTCTACGGAGCCTGCGATGCCGTTGTGTTAGAGCGAGGCCCGCAGCTGGGGACGAGTTGTGGGCGACTTACCAAACGAAAATGTCCTCGCCCAGCTCAATCATGCAGAGCATGACGAGTACAAACACCACCAGCTTGAGGGCGAACATGTGCCTTTCGGGCCGGTTCCATGCGTCCAAGACCTCGTCCAGGAAGGACATCTTCGGACTCTTCTTCTTGGCGCAACCCTCCTGCTCGTTCTCCTCGGATTTTCTTGCTTTCTCGGCCGTGGTTGTCTCGGCATACAGGGTATCCTCGAAGCTGCTGCTGGTCTCCTCGGCAACCTCGACGCTCCGGCACACCACCCTGCCTCTTGCCTTCGCCGTGTTCTCGTCGGACCGGCCGTCAGAGTGCTGGGTCTTGGCGGCCTTCAAGGCGGCGGCGGTGGGGAGCGGCCGCTTGCCCCACAGCAGGTCGCTGGCGGCGCGTGCGACCTTCTCGTCCTGGTCGAGGATCCACGACTCGAGACGGGCGGCTTCGTCGGCGGCGCGGTCGGCGGCGGCCTCACGCCATGCCTGCAGCTGCGGGCCGAGTGCGGCGCACGAGTCGGTCACCAGGTCCTGCGGCGAAGTGGGCGAGGGCGAGGTTCGGAGCGAGGGAAAGAAGGGCGTGGCTGCGGGCATGACGGCGCAGCGGCATTGCTGGGAGGTGCGCGGGCCGGGCGCAGCGGGCACGGGCGCAGCGGCCGAGAGGGAGAGGAGGAGGAGGGTGGTGAGTAATGTGGTTTTGGCGGCCATGGCGACTACGGGCGCGCAGGACGGCAGCCTGCTGGGAGGGAGGGGGCGCGGGCGTTGAGGAGGGCCACGATGGCGGGCGGCGGCGGTATATGGGCAGGCAGTTGACCGGTCGTGTGGGCGGAGCACGAAGGTGGAGGATCCCCGTCTTAAGTGGCTCCGAGAAATGCCGTGGGTGACGCGGTAAACAAGCAAAAAGTGCGCGGGACGCAAGGGCGCGCAGCGTTCTGGAAGCAAATGTGGAGACGGGCTCGCAGGAACAGGCGGACAGCACAGCAGCAGCTCCACCGGCCACGACGGCAGGACTGGGACGAGGGCGCGCGGTGTTGGGGCGAAGTGACTCTGGGCTGTCGGGCAGCGGCCGCGCGAATGATGAGTCTTAAGAGCCAGCGCAGCAGCGCATGACGGGCGGGCAACACCGCTCCTCGGGCGCTACTCAGGCACGGGCGCCAAGGCGGGGTCCGGCATCTGGGCCACCGGCTGGCGCGCGCCGAGCTTGTTTCCTGAGAGCCGGCGGGCGGCCGGCGTGCCAGTGGCGGAGCAGGCAGCGCAGCGCAAATTGGCGGGTGCCCGGCGTCTCGCGCGACAGGCCGCCGGGTGCCTGGCAGGATTCGCCCTGCGCGCCCCGCCATTCGCAGCCGCCGCGGCTTTATTTTTGGCGGCCTTCGCGCTGCTCGCCAGTTTCACGACAGACATAGCCGTGGGGCCGCTTCCACGCGCGCGTGCTGCCGCGGCGTCGCGCCGCGGTGGGCTCTCGCGCGAGGCCCAGCCAGACCACCGCGCGCCCAAGCCTCTTTCATCACCGCGTCCATCGCCCACGCCGCCGCGCCCGTCACGCGCCGGCTCTAGCCCGCGCCGGCGCGTCGGTCAGCGCTCGGATTCTCGCCGGATCGTGCGGAAGCTTGATGCTGCGAGGAATCACAAATACTTTCCGTGTGTCCCGCCGTTTGTCAGCGCTGCTTGATGTCAGCGTTCCGCCCGCGCTCAGGGTCTGCCGATCAGTCGATGGTGCTACGGCCATCGTGTGCGCTGCATTCCCTCCTCCACATCACCCTCGCTCTCTGTTTTTTTTTCGTATCGTTTTCGTATCCGATGATGAGCGTGCCAATCGCCATCACCTTCATCGTTTGGCTGTCGTTCTCGTATCCGTCATCAAACTTCCACCACAAACACGAAAACCACGGCCAAAACGTTTCGGGCCAGCGCTATTCCTTCGCCCGAGAACCGTCATTGTCGCGTAATGCTGCGATGGCTGCGCCCTCCACCCAGTCCCTAGCTCGCTCTCGCATCCTTCCAACTCCTTCGGAACCTGTGTGCGAGATCACTTGGGAATCCCCCCAAAGAATGGGCTTCCTCACACCTGGGATGCCTCACAATCGCTGGACAAGTATTGCGAACCTTGCAATTTCGACGGCAACTGCTATTGGCATTCCCCAGCGCCGGTATGCTTTTTTTTATTTCCTTTGCCTTTTCGCCCTTCTTTCTTTCGCTCCGTGTGTCCGATCTCCTCTGGGAGCGTTGTTGCATGCACTTGGCCTTTTCTTCCCATTCTTCTTGCCCCAGTTTGATTGGACAATCTCGGTGGTTCTTTTTTTAAGTCTCGCTGCAAGTTTCCAATCATTTTGACTTCCTCCCGCTCGCCCCCGCAAGGCCCCGAAAGATGTCCGTAAGCGGCAAGAACCCTCTTCGCTCCTACCTTTGACGCACCTGCCCACGTGCCAGGCCAGCTGTAGGAGACCGAAGGTGAGGTGAATTCTCTTCGTCGCCCTAGCCTGTTCGTCACCTCATCGCATCCACGGCTGGACTGAGTCTTTAGTCATGGACGCGACTGTCACCTGGAACCCTCACTGCATTTTCCCCGAAACGAATTTCGAAGCATGCAGCCAGCCTCCTGAGACGTTTGGCGTGGAGATGCAGCCCTCAACACTCACAGCGCGACGCAGATATCCGTGCACGAGAACCTTGCCATCAAGTAAAACAACAGACTGTTTCTGACCATCCAGGAATGCTGACGACCTCGGTTTTTGAGAGGCTGGGAGTTCCAGCAGCTTTCCCCAAAGTACAAGACTGATCTAGCACTCCGACCTGCTGCACACGGTGCTCAACCCCTTTGCCACATCCACACCCTGGCTTACCAGTCTCACTATGGAGACGATTGCACCATCTCTGGACTGCACGGATATCTGTCTTTGAAAAGTTGCTCCAGCCGAAAGCAAGACAAGAGCATGGTACAACGCCCCCTTCATTGCGTTTACCTTTTCGTCCCAAGAGTTTACCGACGCTAAAGATGGCCACGCACTCTCGATGAATTGATGATTTATTCAACGTGGTCCTGTGGCTCCAAATTTTCCGTTTTCGGTGTCTTAAGCGACAACAAGGCGCCAGGCGCTTAAGCCGAGCCCAGGGATGCTCTACTTTCCCTACGCATTCCTCCCTCGCCCTGTTGATGTTTTGCCTCCGGAACGCAGCGTGGAAAAGGGAATTGCAATCATGAAGCCCCCCGCCCCATTCGCTGTCCTTAATACCCCAGCCCATGCGTGCAAGCCACTGCGCCCGCACCTGGCTGTGCACGTCACTCGCTTCACTCCCAACGGCCTAGCATCCATTCGTTCGTTATGCATTGTCCTTTCTCCGCGCTCTGCGTCCTTTCACTCGTTACAAGCTCGGCGTATGGCGCTGTCAGGTTCAGGCATGAGGCCATCGGCGCACGACAGCAGCGACGGGAGGCTCTGCGCCTCGAGAAGGAACAGGAGCACGAAAAGCGCCAGCTCCTAATTCCTTCCGTTGCGTCTAGATTCCTAAAGAGTATCGCGACACTTGCGGTCGAAGAAGCTACACCCAGTCTACCAATCGACAGCAGCACCCCAACCTCCACTATCTACTCGTACTACTACCCTTCGCCTTCCGCCGCGCCCACGCCCATCACCCAGCAGAGCCAGGTCGAGACTACGTACATCCCAAAGATTACCACCTGCAAAGGACCAGTTGTAGCCTTCGACATAACCCAAGAGACAACGTATCCGTATCAAAACTACACCTCAACAGTCTACGGCGACGCGCCCATCACGTGCGATACTCTGTACTACACCGACACAACAACAATTTGCGCGACAACCCTTACCGGCGTGGCCAGCCGCGTCACCATCACCGACTGCTCGCAGGATGTCACCTTCTCCAGCGACTTCGGGACCAAGCTCGTGACGCCTCTCCCCGACGTGACCGGCACCGGCACCGATCTCTCGGCCATCACACCCGCCCCATCCGTCCAGCTGCGCACCACTTACTACCTTGCGCCGTGGCAGTCTCTGGCCGCAGACGTCGGCATACTGCCCACTGACGTCGACGTCAAGGTGTGCCACCAGCGCCCGGGCGATGACACCATGGAGGATTGCATCCGCATGGAAGAGTCTTGGAAGGTCTTGCCCATCACGCTGACTTCGACGTATACCAGTGCTGTCGATCTGGTGGCCACGCTGACCGAAGGCCCGGGTGAGTATGTTGTTGGCACTCTGCACGGGCACTTTGTTGGTAACGCGACTATCGTGAGTCTGTCGACGGAGATGGTTATGAACTATATGTACGATGCCGAAACCATCAGTCGTGCTCCTCGGGTTGGACCATCTGCGAGCGAATCGGTGCTGGCGGGCACGCAGGGAATTGTGGCTGCCACTGCCACGGGGGCGGCGAGTCCCGCTGGTGCCTTACCGACAATTAAGCTTACGAGTACGACGACGAGGACGAGGACGGTGGGGTTGGCTTCTTCATTTGCAGCTGGAGAAGAGTAAGTGTCCCCGTTTAGCTCTTCCTCACTGAACCTCTTTTTTCTTTTTTTAAAAAAAACTAGATGTGCAACTGGGCTGATAGGTATGTACATAGGGAGACAACGACCAGGACGAGAATATCCACGGATACAGTCTATAGCGGCACCTCAACTATGTACATGGATGATTCTCCGTCTGTCATGGGAGCTCCATTCGCAGGGCTGCCGTGGCCAGAGGGCGGATCACCAACTCCAAAGCCCACTTCGACAATCGTGCTAAATCCAGAGAGTCAATCAACAACTCAAGAAAATATTCTGGCAGAACCTAATCTTTTTTTCACTACTTCAGAAGACTCATCTTCAACTACGGAACCATTTTCGACAAGCACTTGGACCCCTGAGTTTGCTCCGGTCACTGGAAACCCATTCGCCTGGCCACCGAAGCCATTAGCGCCCAGCCCGGTCTTCAAGCCAGTTCATTCTCCAGTGAAAGCTGTAGGGAGCCAGTCGTCGACTACAGAGCCTTCTTTCACTGAATTGGAGACCCCTTCGGCGATTCCAATGAAACTAGCCTCGTCACCCGCAAAATGGTCCAATACTACGACGTAAGTGACAATCAGGTGAGGCATATGGATGAGGCTTATTCTAGACAGGCCGGAAATCAGCTAGCTGTTGAAGCATCATTACGTCTTTTGCTACCTGCAACAATGTGCCCAAGTCATGCTCGCCTCGGCCAATTTTGCCGTTGGAGATTATGCAGGCTTCACTTCTCTTTACAGTTTCTTGCAATTGCGGCATCTCATCGGAAAGGGTCTTTCTGTTTGATTCACATGACGAGGCTCCGTAACTGCACCTTGCCTCGTTAGCCGGCCATGAGACTCATGCCTTATGTTTCATTCGTTTCCGCTGCAAATTCCGTAACTTTCTCTTGCTCACGAATCCGATCATGGCTGCTCTTTTGCAATCACCACGTGCTGGCTGGCCAAGCTGCCATGCCCTATCATGAAGTCATTTGTCAAATTCTGTCCGGTGCTTCACACTCATGATAGGTACAGAGCATGTGCTCCGACTTCGGCTAGCCATTATGTACCCGTTAAATGCTGCATCTTTTGGCATCTCGAATAATTTCATTTCATGCACAACTTTGAATCTTCCATAACCTATTTCATGACCCCAACGCTATCCCCTCATCCCCTGCCTGGACAATCCGAGTCTACCCACTATAACTGCTGGATCCGGTCTCAATGAATCTCCTTGTATACCTCGTTCCTCTTCTCTCTGCCCTCGGGAAGCGGCAATGGAGCGGCGCGTCAACACCCAACCCTGCGGGCGTCTCCTCGTCACCCTCAGCCACCTCTTCCACCAACGACAATGGCGTCCTCACCGTGACACGCGGACCACAGACTACAAACTGGAACCACATATCTACCATCGACCCGGTGATAGTCTCGCAGTCCGCGTCTCCTACCGAAGCAGCAGCCTCATCACAGTTGCTCAACGTGACCCCTGTGCCCCAGCCCAACGAAACTCCTTACGCCGCTACGACCGGGGGACCTGTCGCGACTACTCTGAGCTCCGCCCAGGTTCCATACCTCGAGAGCAGCATCGGCGGAGGCATTATACCGCAGGAGCCGGAACGCAGCGGCGCGAGGAGAGCTGTGGAAGTTCCAGGTGCATCCGCCTGGCGCGCTTTCTGGAAGGACGAGGAAGATGGGCAACGCGGCTCTGGATCGCGAAGTATATCTGCGTCAAGCGATGCTGAGTCGAAGGATGCAGACGTTAGTGTCGCGTCGCAGACGCCGTCATTCGAAGTGGTCCCGCTACCCTGGTCGGCGGTGAATGGGTCTGCGGTGGTGAACGGAAGCGTGTCGTTCGACCCAACACTTGTTCCTCTGGCACCGAAGCCGGTTGTGGATAAATGGTTGGCGATGCACTCGGGCAAGTCACGCGAGGTCCTGATTCACAAGGATGGTCACGGAGAGAACGAGAGCTCTGTAGCTGCATCCACGACGATGACGGCTCCATCAACCACAGCGTCTCTCCCGCCAGCTCCCCACCCAACCGACTTCACGGGACCGCTGCAACCTTTCCCCCCAACGGACACTTCCTCACCTCCGATCCCACCCGCAGGTGCAGCCTACATGCCCGGCAACGCCATGGCTGCCAGGGCCGCCGCAATCCCGCCTTCACCAAGCTCTCCGTCCACTTCACTCTCCATCTCAACCATATCATCCACCAGTCCCCTCTCTAAGCCCAACCACGAGTACAAACCCCAAGGCGACCCCTTCGACACCTACCCAAACACCGCCTCCGCATCACTCAATATGCGCTCTCTGCTCCCCCTTGCCATTCTCATCGCCTGGACTACCATCTTCCTCCTCTCCTTGCCCTGAGCGTGGTCACTACTCGCCGTAGTTGGGTTGGGCTTTTAACGGCACCTGTCATGAAGGCGGCATAGGCGGCGGCGCAGGAGGAGTGGCGGGCGGGGTGGTTGGGGTTAGTTCGCCTGCTTGATGGGGTAGGGGATAATTTGGATAGGGGCAATTGGGGGGATCTTGCTTCGAGAACGAGCTGTAGATTGGGAAGTTCTCGAGATCGGAGGATTTGGTGGTGGCTCATTAGTTTCTTTGAGCGTCCATGTTTTGCTCTGGGAGTTTGGGTTCATGCAAGGCTGGAAAATTGAAGAGATAACTGGCGAACAGGACAAAGTGAATGGTTACTTAGGTGTTTTCCTGGACTGTAGGCGTCGGGTTTCGAGGAAATTATTCTCAAGGAAAGATGCTCGTGAAAAACATATCTTTTCTATACTACCCTCTGAGATAGGAGCTGCGATCTCTGGTATCTACGAGTATATCGATACATGCACAATGCCATCTCAAACGCCGCCCAATGCAATGCTCTAATAAGCCAAACTCTGGCCAACTCCTTTTGAAACGATCAATCCAACAGAATGTCGTAGCCGTCTTTCTCTATTCTAGCAGGGTTGGTGGCGAGGCCGTACTTTCTCCTGACGATTTCGAAGACGATCAAACCGGCGCTGGTGCTGGGAACTTGGCGTATGGTGCCCATGAAGAAATCCTTATAGAGCCATTTCCTCCATCCCCCTCCGCGCTTGGCTTGCATGCGGCATTGCTCGAACGTTTTCTCATACGCATGATAGTACATGCGTAAAACGGAACGCTTGTGTTTCTCTTGCTGTGCCTGAAAGTCCATGGATTCTAGTCGACTGTAGTGCACATTCTGGATCTCGGTAAGAGGATGTTGGATTGCCTGCTGGAATACGGATGCGGCAATGCCTGCAATTAGGAGGAACGTGGGTTCCATCATGAAGTGCGGCTTTATGGTGGGGCGCTCGCCTTCCAGGTACTGGATCGTTGATTTCCATGGATGCCACTCAAAAACCGGAGTATGTCTGCCGTAATATTCGGTAACAAAGTTGTAGTACATCTGCGATTTGACGTACTCAAATGTGGTGAAGAATACGGCAGAGCCGAAGGAATCCTTCAGGAAAGATAAAGACCATCCAGCAAAAACGCCGCGAAGACCGATCTCGTGGAGCTTATGGCCAGCGTACTGCCACATCGATTTGTAGCGGCCTTCGAGCATATCGCTGGTCTGGAATCGAGTCTGGAGGGCATCTAACGGAGCAGCAATGACAGATTGAATGGTTCCTGCGGCGAATCCGGCGGCAAAGGTGCATTGTGGAGGAGCTGGGGGATACACTCTCTTGGCGGAGTGCGAGGATGGCTCGTGGAGGGCTCCGAGAGACTGCAAGTAGGCTGTGTACAGTACGGCACCGACACTAGACAAGCTCAGTAACCATTCCACAAGGGTCATGATGGAGCCGCATACGTTACGTTTGCCATCATAGGCGGCAAAACCTGGTTTGGAATGAAGCTCCATCCGTGCTCTCGCACAGCGTGGGCGAGGATAGCAGGCGCTGTCATGCGCCACGACCACGGCAGATTTGCCTGTACGCGGGGGTTGATGGCTCTCGCATAGGCCTGGGGACGAGGAGTAAGCAGGGGGGTTCGCCAGGGCGCGGCCGGGGAGCTATACCATGTAACTGCGAAGGGTCAGCTTGGACGTGCGGGCAGGCAGCAGCACACATACTCTACGCGCGAGCGGAAGAAGGCTTTGATGGGAGCCCTGAAGTAGAAGGTCATGAACTGCACCGACAGGGCGCGGATGCCGGCCGCGGAGGCGCCGGTGGTCGCATTGGTCTTGGGATGGCGCTTTTTGCGGCCGTCGCCGGAGTCCTGCAGGTCGGTGGGATCGGCGAGCGGGCCAGCAGCGACGGCGGTCATGGTCCGGAGGGGCGGCGGAGCGCTGGGGCAGGCGCAGACATCAGGACGACGCGCGGGCGAGGAGGGCGAGGGGAGGGCCGCGGGCAGCGACGCGGGCAGGTGCGGCGGTCATTCGGGCAAGAGCGAGGCACGCCGCAGGTGCCTGGTGCGCGCAACGTCATTCGGGCCCTGGGTTTTGCCGAGCCGCGCGGGCGCGCCTGCCCGTCGCGCCAAGAGCGAGCGTGAAGCGCGTTCGCCTGCTCGTCTCTCTGGAGCACATCCTCGCCGCCAGCGCCGCGCTGCCCATCCTCGCCCGTCCACACCCGCCGCTGTCCTCCTCCCGCAGTCCGCTTGCGACGGCGTCTTGCGCGCCTGCCGTCACCATGGCCGACGAAATCTCCATCGACAAGACCGTCTTCCACGACCGCCTGTCGTCCTTCATCTCGCAGTGGAAGGCCGACAAGCGCTCCGGCGATGCTGTCTTCAACGGCGCCAGCTCCATCGTCATCATGGTCGGCAAGGCCAACGACGCCCAGGCCTACCCCAAGAACGTCGCCTTCCAGGTGAGCTGCGCGCCGCCCCGTCCCCGCCCGCGACCCTGCGACCTGTGCTGACCCGGCTGCGCGCTGCAGCTCTGGCTGCTAGGCTACGAGTTCCCCACCACGCTCTTCGTCATCACCCAGGACGCCATTCACATTGTCACCACCAAGAAGAAGGGTAAGAGCTCGAATGCCCCGTCGCGAGCTTCCTAGGCTGACTGCGCTCCAGCCGCCTATCTCGAGCCTCTCAAGGGTGGCAAGGTTCCCGTCGAGCTCCATATTCGTGGCAAGGACGCCGAGGAGAACGCCAAGCAGTTCCAGCAGTGTCTGGACGTCATCAAGGCCGCCGGCAAGAAGGTCGGCGTCCTCACCAAGGATCAGTCCACCGGCCCCTTCGCCGAGGAGTGGAAGAAGGCGTATGGCGAGGTTTTCAAGGACATTGAGGAGGTGGACTGCGCACTCGCTCTTTCGAGTGCCGCGCTGTCCGTCAAGGATGAGAAGGAACTGGTACGTCTCACACCCTTGGGCTGCGTCTTGCGAGGCTAACAGTTGGCAGAGGGCGATCCGCGACGCCTCGAAAGCCTCGAGCGGAATTGCCAATTATTTCGTGGACGAGATGTCCGAAATTCTTGATGCTGAGAAGAAGATCACCCACCAGGTCCTGGCCGATCGCGTTGCCGGCAAGCTGGATGACTCCAAGTTCTTCCAGAAGTTGAAGGTCTCCAACAACTTTGACCCCATGAACCTGGACTGGAGCTTCCAGCCGGTCGTGCAGAGTGGTGGCAACTATGACCTGAAGTTTTCGGCTGACTCAGACACCAACAATCTCCATGCCGGCGTCATTGTGGCTGCCCTTGGTCTCCGCTACCAGAGCTACTCGTCTATGATTGCTAGGACTTACATGGTGGACCCGAACAAGCCACAGGAATCCAACTACAAGCTCCTCTCTCAGATCCACCAGACCGTGTTGAGCAGCATAAAGGACGGCGTTCAGGCAAAGGAGGTGTACAGCAAGGCTATCGCTCTGCTCAGGTCGAAGAAACCGGATCTGGAGAAGCATTTCCCCAAGAACGTCGGAAGCGGTATTGGCATCGAGATCAAGGACCCTACCTTGTTGTTGAATGCCAAAAACACTCGCACCTTGAAGGACGGCATGACTCTGCAGATCACCACCAGCTTTAGCGACTTGGTCAACTCCGACCCACAGGACAGCAAGAGCAAGACCTACTCTCTGGTCATCACTGACACCGTCCGTGTGACTGCCAGCGATGTCGTCATCTTCACCAAGGACTCGTCGTCGGATCTGGAGTCCTGCTCGTTCTTCTTCAAGGACGAGGAGGAAGAGAAGGCCTCTAAGCCCAAGGCGAAGAAGGACCCTCGCGTTGGCGCTGTGGCTTCGTCTAACATCACTAAGACCCGCCTGCGCCACGAGCGTCAGACCAACCAGAACGCGGAGAAGGAAGAGGCGCGGCGCGAGCACCAGAGGGAACTGCATCAGAAGAAGCTGCGCGAAGGTCTCGAGACCTATGGTGCAGGGGCTGGCACCATCAACGGCACCGCCGAGAAGAAGTTCAAGCGCTTCGAGTCCTACAAGCGCGACAACCAATTCCCCGCCAAGGTCAAAGACTTGGTTGTCTTGGTCGATGAGAAGAACCTCACCGTCGTCCTGCCCATCATGGGTCGTCCCGTTCCCTTCCACATCAACACCATCAAGAACGCCAGCAACAGTCCCGAAGGCGACTACACTTCTCTTCGTATCAACTTCCTTTCCCCCGGCCAGGGTGTTGGAAGGAAAGACGAGCAGCCTTTTGAGGACCCGACCGCGCACTTCGTCAGGAGCTTGACTTTCCGTTCCAGAGATGTCGACCGCATGGAGCAGATCGCCAAGCAGATCACGGAATTGAAGAAGGAGTCGGTTCGTCGTGAGCAGGAGAAGAAGCAGATGGAGGACGTGGTGGAGCAAGACAAGCTCATCACGGTCAAGAGTGAGATTCGCTCTAATATGAGGCAATACATGCATATGCTAACTTTCTGTAGACCGCAAGCCTGCCATGATCGACATGATCTTCGTTCGTCCTGCTTTGGATGGCAAGAGGGTTCCGGGCGCAGTTGAGATTCACCAGAACGGTCTTCGCTACAACCACGGAAACGGCCAGAAGATTGATGTTCTGTTCAGCAACATCAAGCACTTGTTCTTCCAGCCGTGTCAACACGAGCTAATCGTCATCATTCACGTGCACCTCAAGAACCCCATCATGATTGGCAAGAAGAAGGCCAAGGACATTCAATTCTACCGCGAAGCCACCGAGATGCAGTTCGACGAGACGGGCAACCGCAAGCGCAAGCACCGGTATGGCGACGAGGAGGAGTTTGAGGCGGAGCAGGAAGAGCGCAGGCGCCGTGCACAACTCGACAAGGAATTCAAGGCGTTTGCCGAGAAGATCGCGGACGCTGGGCGCAACGAGAACGTCGGGGTTGACATTCCGTTCCGTGAACTGGGCTTCAACGGCGTGCCGTCGCGCTCTAGCGTGTGGATCCAACCCACTACGGACTGCCTTGTGCAGCTCACGGAGCCTCCGTTCCTGGTCATCACGCTTAGCGAGATCGAAGTCGTTCACCTGGAACGTGTACAATTCGGGCTCAAGAACTTCGACCTGGTTGTCGTCTTCAAGGATTTCACGCGGCCGCCGGCCCACATTAACACAATTCCGGTGGAGTCGCTGGACGCGGTCAAGGATTGGCTGGACAGCGTCGAGATTCCGTTCTCGGAGGGACCGGTCAACCTCAATTGGGCCACGATCATGAAGACGGTGCAGGCGGACCCGCATCAATTCTTCGCGGACGGCGGCTGGGGGTTCATCGCGGCCGAATCGGACGATGAGGAGGGCGACGGCGAGAGCGAAGAGGCAGAGAGCAACTTCGAGATCAGCGAGTCGGAGCTTGCCGAGAGCGAGTCTGAGTCCGACGAGGAGAGCGACTTCGACGAGTATGCGTCGGACGAGGAGACGGACAACCCGAGCGACGTTAGCGAGGGCGAGGACTGGGACGAGCTGGAGAAAAAGGCTAAGAAGAAGGATCGGGAAGCTGGGCAGGGCTCGGATGACGATAGGGGTGGAAGGAAGAGGAAGCGGTAAATCCCACGCCGGCGGACCTCCGGTCCACTCTGCCTTGTTCGAGGTCCTCTTTTCCACTTTTCTGGGGCTGCACTTCTGGACGATCGAAGGTGCTGGGGCATGTGTGCTTTGCTTGGATTCTAAAAGGGATACTTATTATTGCTGACGGCGCGGCTGGACGGATCTCTCTTGGGCAGCCTCTTTTTCTTTCTAAGGTGCTTATGCTATGGCGGAGACAGGTATCAATCCGATTGCACCCGCACGAGTCGCGGTCTGTACACACCGCCGACGCAGCAGACGGCGGCTCCACCCCTGCCAAGCGATGTAACTGCGACCATGAGGTGTTTAGGCAGCCGATCGCGCCAGGAAGTGGCCTTGCGGGGTGTTCTCGAAGAAAAGAACAGCGCACCGGGCGCGCTTGACTCGCGCCGGCGGCGGAGCAAGACGCAGGTTGGGCCGTGATAGCTCCGACAACCGCGGCGGTGGTGTTGCAGCGGGCGCGCGGAAGGACAGCGGCTTGCCGCGTGCCTCCAGGCAGCTCCAAGCAGCGGCTCAGGCGGACGAGCCGCACGCTCCCGGCAGCAGGCGGCGGCGGGCGAGGCTGGCCGGCGACGGCGTGCGATGGGCGTTCCGTGGGCGGGCGGCGGGCGCGCGGGCTGCGGCGCGTCCTGATAGGCTCGCAGGGGCGCGCGCTGGCACGCTTCCCGCGGCTGGGAATCGCTGGACGCGCAGGTGTTTAAAGACGCCCGATCTCCTTCGCCGCCCTCTCTCGCGATGCGTGACGTGCAGCAGGCCGCGGGCGCCGCTGAGGGCCCGCGGCGGCGGGATGCCTGCACGGGTCGAGATGACGACAGGGAGCGCTCCGGCGCGATGCGTTGGCACCAATTTGTACGCACATGCCCCCATCTGTGTCTGCTGCTGAAGGCCCGGGCCCGCGACCCGCTAGCACTGCCGTCTCCAGGCCCGGAGGCGTCGCCGTGCGCTGGCCGCGCTGAGAGACGCCAGGGATCAAGGCGAGGAGGTACAGCCTGACCGGTGCAGACGCTCCTCGCGCTGCTCCTGGCCGCCTGCACCTCGCCACGCCGCTGCTGCTTGAAAACGCCGCCGCCGACTTGCGGTGACGGAGCATCGCCCGCCCGCGCCCTCACCACCACGACGCGCCGCCCCTACGCGCGCGCTCGAGCCTGAGCAAGCGAGCAGCGGCATGCGCGCGCGTCCCTCGCCCGCGGTAAGTGTCTGGCAATGACGCCGCTGCCCGCGTCTCGCTTCACCCGTGCACCCCCATCGCCATTGGCCCGACCTCCCCAATTTCACCACCCGCCAGCCTCTTGCCATTGCGCGCGCCCTCGTCCTCCTGCCTGCGCCCTGGCGCGCACCATGGCCGCCTGCCTCCCGCAATTACTGACTGAGCCGCTGCTGTCAGGAGCCCCAGCATTCCTTGCGACCTCGCCCGGGACCAGCTCGCCTGCACGCCGCCCGTCCATCGCACCTCACGTCCGCCCACGCGCCTGAGGACCCAGCAACCAGGCTCGCCACGAGAGCCTTTCCCAGGGCTGCACGCCCTCTGCCGAATTGACGTCTCCAGCTCGCAGCGCGCAGCTGTCGACCAGCGTGTCGGCCGCAGGCCCGCCGCCGCCAGCTCACGAGACCCACGACCGTCACGAACCCTACACGACCTCCCTCCAGCAACGCCAGCAGCAGGCCGCCGCCTACTACCGCTCCTTCGAGCCCCTTTCGCGGCCCTCGAGCTCGTCCGGGAGCATCCCCCACACCCTCCGCCGCACCCCGGAGCTAGAGGACCTCAACCGCCGCGCCGCCGCGCCCGCCTCGCGAGACAGCGCGCAGGAGCAGTGGGAGTCTGTCCGTGAGGCCGCCAACTCGCGCAGGAACTCGGCCACCGAGCACGACCCCTGCGCCCCCCATCCCGCGCTCCGCATCTCGCGGCGCACCCAGGCCGCCATTCTGTACGCTCTCGAAGAAGCCCTGCGCGGCCCCAACCTCTTCACCCCTGATCTGGCCGAAGAAAACGCCCAAATGTCCGATCTTCTCGGCGGCAATGGCCGCGCGGCTAACGGCGGCGCCCGCTCTGCCGCCGGCCCGGTGCCGGTCCAGCAAGCGCCGGCGCCCATGCGCACGCCCCAGCAAATCATGCGCGCGCGCCAGGAACGCGAGACAGCACGCAAGCAGGCGGAGGCTGAGGCGAAGGAGCGCGAGGAGCTGCAGAAGGCGCAGCAGGAGGATCAGCGCCGGAAGAACGCCGAGAGGAGGGCTGCCGCTGCTGGCGTTGCTGGCCAGACCCAGGACTATGGAAGAGCTGAGCCTGCCGTGGGCAGGACCTCTGCTGAGGGCGCCTATCCCGCCCATCCCACCGCTGGCCCTCGTCCGGCCGACCGCGCTGCGCCCGGCGCTGGCGGCCCGGTCATGTCCCCCGGCCGTGGACAGGCACAAGACCAGGCCGCGGCTGCGCGCTCTCGGGGCCCGTCGTTGTCTCAAGGCCAGCCGCGCGCTGCTCCCCAGCAACCCGCCCCGGCGTCGGCCTCTGGCCGTCCAGCCCAGCCGTCGTCCGCGCATGCACGACAGACCCCAGGCACCGCCCCGCAGGCTCGTCCTGGTGCTCCTGCGGGTCCATCTACAGCCCAATCCAGAGTTGCTGGAGACGGCCAGGCCCGCGATCCTACGGTTTCGACGTTCCCGCACGCGTTCGAGCGCTGGGAGCAGCTGTCCTCGCACTGGGAGGGCCTCACGTCTTACTGGATCCGTCGCCTCGAACAGAACCAGGAAGAGCTGGCGGGCCAATCTCTCACACAGCAGATGTCTCGTCAGATCACCGACCTCTCGGCCGCCGGCGCCAACTTATTCCACGCCGTTGTTGAGCTGCAGCGCCTTCGTGCTTCATCCGAGCGCAAGTTTCAGCGTTGGTTTTATGAGACGAGAAGTGAGCAGGAACGCCAGCAGGAGGCCATTGGTGAGCTGCGGAAAGCTATAGATGCTGAACGTGCAGCGAGAGTGGAAGCGGAGGAGCAAACACGCCTCGAGAAGCAAAAGAGTGCCAAGGCCAACAAGATGGTCCAGGAGATGCAACGCGAGCTGAGCATTTCAAAAGACGAAGCGAGAAGAGCTTGGGAAGAGCTGGGCCGTCGTGAGCAGGAGGAGCGTGAACGGGTGGTTTCTCTGCGGGAGGGCCAGCCGACTCTCGTTGGTGGCGTTCAGGTCGTGCCCATGGTTCCCGGCATGAGCAGACATGGCAGCATCTCCCAGCACGGGGGCCAGGCCGGTAATCATGGCCACCAGCAGCCGACCAACATAGAGGGCGGCTACAGCTATGAAGACCCGCAGTCACCTACGGACACCGATCCCTTCACCGAACCATCTCGCCTGCATCACGAACCGGACGTCCCGTCCCTTGCCCAGGGTACCTACCAACCCACGCATCCCAACACTACGCAAGGATCCATTGCCTCCACAAGCCGTGCAACCATGCCAGCCACTACCTCGCCAGCACCGCTACAGCCGCATATCTATACACCCGGCAGCACGGCTGCTGCCCTACCCTCTCCATCCGCAGCCACAGGTGGGCACTTCTATCAACATGAAGACACCTTCCTTCCTGGCGGCCGGACCCCGACCAGCGGAATCATGAGCCCTTCAGGTGGTGAGCGCTCTTATGTACCCTCGTCTGTCGGCGATACCAGCTCCATGGGCGGCGACGACGACTGGCTTATCGATGAGCACGGCAACTTCATTCTCGATAATCAAGGACGGCGTATCCCTGCGCGGTACCGCGCTGGGGGCGTCTCCTTCGGCCATGCACGCTCGCGCTCCCAGCAGAGCGGAGAGGGCAGCGAAGACGATTATGATGTCGGCTCCGACATTGCACATGAGCAGGAATTGGCGCAACGCTACGGCATTCCTTCCTCTTCTATGGCCCGCCCGGGCGTTACGACCACGGCCGGTCCCAGTGACCCGGGTTTCGCGAGCAGTGGAGGGTATGGTACAAGCGTGAATGTTCCGGATTACAGTGGCGCAGGATACGGCGAGTGGGCGGGCATGCGACACCACCATCCGACGAGGCTGAGCGATGTGTTGGAAGAAGACGAGAGGAGCAGGACGAGTCCGAGTCGCGCGAGCCAGGCGAGCAGGGGAATGAACTATTGAGATGAAGGCGTAGACAAGGCCAAGTAAGAAGAGTTGCGGGACGAGTGAGTTGCATACATGCATGTATGCGTATCTGCATTTGTAGGGCGATGCAAGCAACTGAGTTGTAGCAGCGAAGTTCGGCTTTTTCGTACACGTGTTTTCTGCGAGAGAAAAAAATTTCCCGGTTCACTGTTTCTTTGTTCCGATTCTTTCTTCTCAGGCTCGGCTCTATACCTCTAAGTCTGTGTAATCAGGGTTTTGTTGTTCTTTCATTTTCCTTCGGTCTTGTTGCTTGATACCCTCGGATTATTCAACTCAAGCGCCATTTTCCGAGTGTTCGTAGTAAGCATCAGTTAGCGTGAGAGGGTTTCCATTTTCGTTTTGGTTCGGGTGTGTGTGTAGGACATGGGTTTGGTTGGATCCCCCCTTTCCCCCTTTTTCTCCTTATGGGTCTCGCATGTTGGGGAGTGGCATGTAGCATATTCTTTCTAGTCTTCTCTTTTTTTTTCTGATCAAGGTCCTGATGTCTCAAGTGTTGAGTGAACTTCTGTCTTCCATATCTCTTCACGTGGATTTTTTTCGTATCTGAGATGGCGGAACGGTTTGGCATGCAGAACGGACAGACAGGGAAGGTAGTAAATGGGTAATGGACGGTTAACATTTCTTTGATCGAGGTGCCGCGAGATATGGCTGATGGCGTGACTACGAATGATGGCTGGGCAAAGTGCGGATGAGGTGTGGATGGTGCGGGATGCAAGGGGAGACTGATTGGGACTGGTGAATTTGACTGTTCCTTCTTCATTCCTGTTGTCTCTTAGCTTCTTCTCCTTACACCTTCCCTTCTTTGATCTCTTATATGTTGGGGGTAAGCCAAAAAAGAGAGCATGTGTGATTGGCATAGCGTGTGCGTAGTGGGCAAAGATTGGTAGCGAGGTAGGGAAAATACGTACTCGCGTTTATCAGCATCAGAGGACCCGGTCGTTAGCGAGGAGTCATGTGTCCATTCGTAGCAATCCTTACAATTACGGCGAGGCCCACTTCCTTACCATCGCCTTGTGTGGATTCCGTTCATCTTCTTCACTACATCTCAGACTGACTGCGTGTACTCTGTCCATCCTTCCCACCACCAAAGTCTAGGCTGTGGCTAGGGCTTAGCTTTTCTCCTGTTTTCTCAGGCACATAGATACACCACCCCCCATCAACGATGGAATTCGCCCCTTGTGTCCGTACCGGGGAGTCACTCGACACCGATTTGTCCTCTCAATCGTTGCGTCTGAAGTGATATCGATCGCTCGAGGTTGTACCGCAAATTTCGCTGACACGATGACTTCAATAATCCCCGTCTTTCATTACCACTTTCAGGAAGCATTGCTTGCACTAACCAAATCTGGATCGCGATGCATCGCACCGCCGTAGCACTGCGGCTGGTAGGATCGAGCTAAGCTCGGTTCCAGCCGAACGAGATCCCAACCGTGGCAAATCTCCGAGCCTCATTACCCTGCAGCTTTGCCGGCCGATCTAATTAATCGGCACTAGAGCCGACCTATGACGTTAATCCAACGCTGAAATCCCCGGTTGCCCATACAGCTATGGACGCGGGCTTGAGGATCAGCTGCCAGCGTCTGTATCAAGATGGACAGGTAGTGCGGATGAAGTCTTTGAGGCCCCGAATAATGTATCGAAAAAGGTCGGCAATAGCCTTCTATATCCGAATAAGTTCTGTGCTGGCGTGAGGTGTAATTTTGGGCCCACTGTTGATGTGAGTGACGTGATATCCTTTTACTTCAACTGCTAGAAACCGTTTCATAATCGCGGACCGGGCATCGTCTAGAGTCAAACCGTTTTCACCCATCGCTTGATTCTCAGCAACGCAAGTCAGGTCAACAAACGGTCTGCCATCACCTGCGGCAACAATGACCGGAGTTGCCTCTTGCCGAACAAGGCTAGAACCCTGTTACGAATTGAAACCGCTTTTAGTTGTCCAATCTATTAGAATGCCACTTAATGTGTGAGGCTAACGTGCTGAACTGGAAGTACTGTTGTTTTAACGAGTCTTGGAGACCGGAATATTTCAGATCGAGTCGTATACTAACAAACCTCTCCAGGCTCTTACAAAGTCAGCTCGCATAGTGTAGCAACAGCTGAGCGCACGAAGTTGATGCATCCTTCTGGATGCGAAAAATATATTCCTCGCCATATTTTCACGTCCGGATAGGTTGTTCAACTCATTACGTGCAAGGCTTCGCAACCAGGCTTCGCAACCAGACTGCTACATAAACATCTGAACGGACCGCGCACGTCTACGTCGACTTCCGCTGTTGCTGTCCGGATCAGGTATCGACACAATTCTGATCACACTACCGTACTCATGTCCATCTCTGAGCGTCCTCCTGGGATCGATGTTCAACGTGGACCGCAAAGACTGCACAATTTGGAACGGAAGAGCTCTGCCCAACCGCAGCATACTGCGTAAAATGAACAAACAAGTTTTTTTGCAATCAGTCACACAACATCGTCTTCACGGGCGATGAATGTGTCGGAAAGATAGGTCTGTTTCTGTAAGAGAGCCCCGTCGACCTCGCAAACGCTGCTCGCGCTCACAGGTCTGATCAAGCTTCTTTCTCAAAGAAGAGTTCCAAGAAGCAGGTGATCCTGCTGAGCAGACCAAACTGAAGACCGCTTCTCTTACCATTTCTGCGCGGGAAGTCCGTCACCCACGTCGCTGAACGGGTGGTAATCGTCGGCCACATGATACCTGGCCACGAACCTGAAATGCCGACTCCCAGTTCTACGGAACTTCCCTTGAAAGACACGTCTTCGAGGAGAGATAATGACGCCTCCGCCTACTTAGATATCCATTGAAACATGTCGTGCTGCTATGCTCCTCGCTGGACGATCCGGAGAGGCTGAGAAATCTTAAGGACAAGGTTTTTGGCTTCGCGGTGCTGGGATCCGGGACGCTGACACGTGTTGTTCAATCAATGCTTATTGATGGGAGAAAGCATTGCATTTCTTTTTGGTAGAGTGGGGTACGTCCTTTTTCTCGTGGAGCTGCCATTTTTTTTTGAGAGAGAGAGAGTTCAGAGGCTTACCAAGCAGACGAAGACGAGATCATGGTTACTGCATTAAACAACGCAGGATTGGAGAAGTCCAAATGATTGAATATTTTGAACAAAAGTCAAACGTAGCGTTACCGCTTGGGGATATCTACAGACGAGAAAGAATGCCTTCAACAACCAACAATGCAACCCTGGTTTGTACGTGGTACAACATGAAAGGGATATAACGCCCTCCCATGCAGTGGGAGAATGAGTCCACACGCCAAAGATCAAAAGTGAAACGCCGAATCATGCCTCGTATACCATACAAGAGTTCATGCAATAAACCCACCCAAAAAAATCCAGTTCCTTCTCTCCAATTCTCTTCGAAATCTAATGATCCTTCGGTTTCGGAGCTTTATGGAATCAGAGCTTCTCCATCATATTTTTCCTGACAGTCCACATGCGTGCTCTCTTTCCGTAAATGTACATCGGAATGGTGAAGATCAGGCAAGCCAGCTGGATGCCACCGACGGCGAGGAAGACGTCCTTTGCACCATCGGATTCGAGCCAATGGGTGAAGAAGAGCGAGAAGACGAAGCCATGGAAGACGTCTATAAGGTTGAAAATCAGTACATGCAAGAAGATTGCACTTTCTTTTAGGGTTACTCACTCTTTGAGAAGTTGAGCGTCACCAAGGCCTCACCAGCGTATTGACGGTAAGAATCGACGCAGAAAGTGATCGAAGTCGTGCTGCCAAGCGAGCACCCGAAACTGATGACACCAAAGAAGAATGTCGGCACTATATATTTATTAGTGTACGCCCATAAAATATAGAGAGGATAGCTCGAACTCACCAATCCAAGCATCCCGTTCCTCGGCGCTCCAGCCAAAACCCATCAGGCCGATGGTTGTGCAAATAGCTACTGGGATGGCCATGACGAGACGGAATTCAGGCTCATACACACCGTCATTCCGCCTCGCCATCCAGCGCACTATAAGATCACTGACTTTGCCTGCGACAGCGGTGCCCAGCACGCCACCGATGAAAGGGCTGATGTAAACCAAACCACACTGCAGTGCAGTAAAGTTATACGACTCGCGGTCACGGTAAATGGCGGAGACGGACTCGGAGAGAACGATGAGCCAACCGATGGAGAGAGAGTAGACGACGGTGCTCCAAAGGACGGCCGGGTATGCAAATAGAATGAAGGGGCGGGCCATGACGCGGATCCACTTATCCTTGGATAGACGGCCAGAATAGAGAGTGAGCGTCTGCGCATACGTCTTCTTTGGAGCTTCGCGGAATCTGTCTGTATAGTGGCAACCAGGTGGGACAGGAGTCGACGTCCCGGAGGCGGCTTCCAGGTCAGCATCGAGATGCGCGAGTGAGGGTTTCTCGGAGATAGCTGGGGACAGGTGAACGTGACGAGGTACAGCGGGACTTTGCGGAGCAGAAGGGTAAGGAGATTTTATGGCCGAGCGGACAGGGGCGGCTCTGTGCGAGTCCTTTTCAGCATCATCCTGCTGGATCTCAGCATCGGCAGGATTCGGGCTGAAATAGTCCTGGCCCTGATTTTCCGCCTTCTCCGAATAGTACGGTGAATTGACATTGTGCAAGTCAGGGGTCTTTGGTGCACCACCCTGCGGCTCAACTTTCCATGCTTCATCGTGGTGTTCGGAGGCGGGAGCTGGGATCACTTGGATCTCAGGAGCGTTGGCTTCAGTGTCGGCGGCTTCAACATCCCTCTTTTCAGCCTCCGCCTTGGGGTCACCCTCGGCAAAGCCTACATGAGCATTCACATGACGCCGCCTTTGAGCGATGGAGCCTGGAGTTTCGGGAATTGAGAGCGAAACATCCCCAGGCTGTCCGAGTTTTTCGTTGACGCCTCGCAGATCTGGATGCGATGGCCTGGGAGATCTTGAATGGTGGTGGAACAAGTCACCGATAGTCTTGGACGCCCGACCGGCGGGAGAGGTGGCCCGAGACCTACGGGACCTGCGACGGGCACGAGGTGTCCTGTCCCAGAACGTCTCCGGAACGAAAAAGAATAGGAGGGCGCCGGCAAATCCAACGACGATAGCGACGACCCTGCCGTTGTCAGCATTGCGTCCTAAAACAGCACAAGTAGGTACTCACCAAAAGACCCATCTCCAACCCAGTGATTCAATAATGGCAGCACTGACAAGGGGGATCAGATTCTTGCCGCCCAGGAGTAGGAGGGTGTAAACACCCAAGCGGTAGGCACGCTCATGCAAGAAGAAGATCTCAGCAATGGTGGCCGAAGGCAGGCACTCGACTGGGGAGACGGCGATTCCCTGCACAATGCGGGCAATCAAAAGAGAGACGTAGTTTGGGGACAGAGCGCACCAAACAGCCGTCAGAAGTAACAGGATGGAAGCGGCGAGGTAGACAGGCCTTTTGCCGTAGAGAATGGCAGTAGGAGAGGCCACGACGCTTCCGAGACCCAGGCCCAACATGTATAAGCCGGTTGTGAGGGAGACGCTCGAGAGCGACACATCGTAGGTAGCAGCAACGTTGTTGAAGCCGGCGGCCAGGATGGGAGTCATGCCGCCGCCCACCATGCAGTATAAGCCCAGAGAAAGCAGAGCGACATCTCGGCGCAAGGGACGCCAGTTCAGCGGGTCATTGTGAGACTCGTCAGGCTGGGGATCGAGGATGATCTTGCCGTCGGGAGTGCGCTTCTTCTCCTGGCGCGACGAGCTGGCGCTGCGGAGGGACGGAGGGTAGGGCGAAGGAAGAGAGGAGGACGAGGTTCTGGCGGGGGCGTTGCGGAGACCGAGCGGCTCGTTACGCTGGTTCACCTTGGACAGGAGCAGGACAGAGCCTGCTCGGGCAGTCAGCAGAGCTATTGCAAGCGGGCGGAAGCAGAAGGCGGCGGCAGCAAAAGATGCGAAGCTGGGGCAAGAGGATACGCACCGGGAACCTCATCGGTTTCCTTATCGTTCAGAATGCCCAAGCTCCACTTAGCGGGCGCGTGTTTGCCGTTATCCAGCTCTTCGGAGGAGGAGGCGGCGGACGTGTCCTGGCGTTTCGGCCGCGTGGGCAGCCAGCGGGCCATGGCGGCGGGCGGAGAGAGAATGGGGGTGCGGATGGAGGGATGGACAGGCGGCTGCAGGTGTTTATAGCGGTATCAAGGTGCAAAGCAATATGTCGCGGTGGGGCGCAGCGCAGGGACCAGATGGCGGGCTCGCAAACATCAGGCCAGAGCTGCGATCTCAGCCAGGATGCGGAGGGCGTGCGGAGGGTGAGGCAAAGAGCGGGCCCGCGTCTGGCGCGCCGCGAAGACGGCGGAGGCGCCAAGGGCCATTATTTGAAGGCGGCCGGATGGGGGTTGCACGGCGACGGGTGATCACGACGCGGGCGCAGACGCAGACGCAGACGCAGACCCTGCCTTCCCCGGGTTCGCGCGTGGAGCCAGTGACGTGATGGCGCCGCGCATGCATGAGGGCCCTGGCTGCGCCCGCGGCTCCCGGCCTGCGCGCCCATGCCAGATGCGCCCGCGCGTTGCACCAGGCAATACTCTCGACACGCGCCCCTGCCGCGCAGCTCCATGCGCGCTGCTGGGCGCTGCGGGCACGTCTTCAGTCAGTCGCGGCAGCCGCAGGCCCCTACACCGCCTGCAGCCGCCTGGCGGCGATCGCAGACCCTGGCGCGGCGCGTGAACACGCCGGCCTCCAGCGTTGCCGCCTCATCTGACTCCAGCTGCTGCACCCGCCGTCCAACCGCCGTCCGCATGCCGCTCACACCCCCCCACAGATAAGCCTGCGCAAGCATCTGGGCCGGCCTCATCGCGGCCTTGTCGCATGCACGTCCCGCGCAGACGGGCCTAGCAGACCGCGCCGCGGCTCCTCCGCCGCCGCGAGCCTGACGAGATCGTGCTCGCCGCGTGAGGCTGCAGCAAAGCGCTGGTCGCCTGCTGACGCGTGTGCCCGCCAGACGTCATCCTCTGCCAGGCCCTTCGCTTTCCTCTGCTCCCCGCTGCGCTGCTCACCACCACCGACCGCAGTCCGATACGGTGTGAGTTCGCCACTTCATCGAACCGCCCGCCCGTTACCTCGCTGGTAGCTTCCATTGCACCTGCATTATCGTCTGTATGAGACAACGCCGCCTTCATTTACTTTGTCCAGCTTCACCCCCTCCCGACCGCGTTTCGTTTGCTGTTTCAGGCGCCCCGGTTTCCAGGGAACTTCTCTGCGCCTCGGGAGTCAACTTGGGTACCGCCTGTACGCCCGCCTGCCAAGCCAATCGTCGGCCGCGAACATCCTGCTGCAATGCATCTCCGATCGCGGGTTGCATCAGTGCGATTCAGCTTCCGGGTTCCAGTCAGTCTAGCATCTGCCAAAGCTTGATCGGCTCGAGAAGCATGCGTGCCCGCACGGGGATTCGTCCACCTTCGGCGAGCGCGGCTTAGCTCATAATCAAGCAACCCTGCGATACTTGGCGTGGTGTTGACTGGCCGCTCCACAAGATTCTTAGATTGCTTAGTGCTTATTCTACATCTTCTACTCCTCCAGACACAGAAGCTTCGAGTCTGCTCTGACCTGCAACCATCGGTCCCTCCCATGCCTCATCGGAATCTCCCGTGCCGCACCTGCAGCCGCCTTGGGAACGAATGCAAGGATGACTGGCACGAGTGGATTCAAAGCTGCCGATGTGTCTGCTGCCAGGGCCTCCAGCATACCGTGCCAGCTGTTGAGATGGACCTCAAGCCTGCAGGTCACTTGACCCAAGCCTCTTACAGCGCGGTGCTGATGTAGCTGGAGACATCAGGCCAAGATAGGCTTTTGGCCGGCTCGCTATCTCCTCTTTTACTCATGCCAATCATACAAGCTCCACCCCAAGAAAACCGGCCGTTTGGTCTGATGACAACGGCCAAGGAGAAAACAAGCATACTGTTGCGGCACCTCGAGCGTGTGAGGCGAGGAAAGTAGGCCGCACTGGAGAACACTCACGGACTGAAACGCTGGTGTAAAAGCATTCGGTCCTACCAAACGAGCAGAAGAAGGGTTCGGCACTAAGTTGGTGGAGTTTTACTATTTTAGCGGCATGTAACGGCTTCGACCGCCTCGCGTGGGCTGCGGCAACCAATCTTCCCACTTCGTACCATGTCAGGTCGGTGGAGAGAAAGACTATGGAATTTTCGGGCACGAAGGGGTTGGCGATGGCTTGCACGCAGCGGAGCTTCTCGGACGCCAGAAAACTCGTGAATAGCCGTGACGCCGGTGGAAGACGGATGCGCCCCGCGACACATGGCAGTGGCGTTGTGGAGAAGATGGCCCTAACCCAACCCGGCATGCTAAACGAAAGTGGCGATCCCTCCTCCGAACGCCCGCCCTGCCCCACACGCTCTCATCAGCCCCAGCCTCTACCTCGCGCTTTCGACCCTCCTGAGTGAGTGGAGCACCCCTCTCTGAATGTTACACATTCTGCGAAAAGGGCTTTGGCTGCCCTCGATTATCTGCTCATCGCCATAGGTCAGTCCGACTTAAGAGCATTGGCACGGGTAGTCGGAAGCTTGTGGCACCCATGCATGCTAGGAACAGGCAAGGCTCGCCCCCAAGGAATTCCAAAAAGAGCACTTCCGTCCATTGCGGCAGCCAATGGCCTGACATGAGCAATTCCATCCCAGCTTCCAGCCCCGCTCCAAGAATGTCGACTCCAGCCCTATAAGCCACCGCACACTCACTTCGCTCGTAGCAATATCTACCCATTGCTATCATGCTCTCCTAACGAACAAATTTTGGCTCCTCGAGCTCATCTGCGCATGGAGGTTGGCGGGGATGGGGCTGGGGGTTAGGGCGTGATGGGGTTTGTTTTGTGGCGTAGTTATTGGGAGAAATGGGAGATATTCACTCGGATACTGATTAGTTTGGTGGAGATATAATAGCTTGCTTCATTGTACATGCCTTCGGTGAAGGAGTGATGGAATAGCATGAGCAGAAAAGAGAGGAGCCGTGATTGAACTGGTATTCATGTGGAAATGCGTTGAATTGATCAGTTCAATGAAGCGTGCTATGCATTGAGATATACGCTTCAGCGTATCTTCGAGGTAAAATTGATCCGAATGTAGTCGGAACGTTACGCGGGAAACGAAAGCCAGGACTGCAGCCCTGTGGAATACGAACAGGTGTATACACATCATCACAATCCCAGTCTTACGCCCGAAACTGTATTCCTTCCGGTTTTGCCAGTTCATCCGCTCACGACCTCATTGCATCACAGATCTGCGAGGCTAAGAGTTGCTCCAGTCCCGAGTTGTGGGGGAACCATGAGGATCAGGAAGGTCTTAGTTTCCCGATACGAGGCGACAGCCTGGCTACCTGAAACTACAGGAAATGATCGCCCAGCTGCATTGCCAAACGAATGATTAACCGGCTTCGTATTCGCTACTTGGCAACTTTTCCGCCCCTGTTACTGTGCATTCGGTAGTCGAAGGCGAGGAAAATTGGGGTTCAAGATGGGACACTATGAGGTAGAGCTGGGATAGTTGCTATCTACTTTCCTGAAACGTTAGGTGATAAGAGACAAAGAGGATCCTGTGGGGTGATCTACCGATTCGCCCTACTTCCAGGCTGTGGAGGGTTCAAGCTTATAAAAGTAGCCTCCTGCTTACACCCCCTCTTCTCTCGAACCAAACTTTCTGCTACTCCAGCTAAGACAATTTCGCCCGCAATCAACCCAAAATGCGCTTTCTTAGTATTCTTCCAGTTTTCATTGCCGGCATCAGCATGGCGTCCGCGGCTGCAGTAAGCCTGGAGGAGCGCCAATGCATGGCTGTAAGTGACCTCAGTTTCTAAGTAGTCAATTGGCCAGTTTGCTGGCATGCTAGAGCATATCTACCGTTATTTGGTAGAGTCACTTCTCCCAACAAACTTCAATGGCTTCCAGATGAACTAACCAAAGACCTTAGTGCTCCGAGTGTCCTTCTTGTGCCGACTGCCTTCAGGTCAACGAGCCAAATTGTTCAGTTTGTGGATGCGGCGTAAGTGCTCCAGCCCTATCCCGGAAACATTTGATTTATAGCTAACACCAATTGACTATAGGAAATCTGCATTTGCGCTCGTGATCTGAAGTTTCTCTGAGACCTACATTCAAAAGCGAAAGAATGGTTCAAACTTGCCTGGCTGTAAGCTTAGAGGACAGTTGAAGCGATGGTGGCATACGTCCATCATTGAATACAATAAACAAACTCAAGAAGAAAATCAACACTACTACCTCTTTAAGTATGACTATGTGTAAACTTTGGATTCCACGAGTGCAATCCCAAAGGCCATTTACATCAGTCCCTGTGAAGACCATGATTCCTGATCATGTCTAAGTTGAACCTAGAAAGTGAAACGGTCTGAAGCCCAGGTTCAACAGCAGTTGCCATCAAAACCTACTGTTATGACTGGAAAATGCCACGCCTTGGATGTCTGCTTAATCTCCAATGGTGGTTTATAATAGTCAGGAGAGTCTACCTACCATCTGCATGGCTGGAGGAGAGACCGCTAATACCAGCACCGTACCCATAAAGGTTGCAGGAGCTGTTATTAGCACGTAGCGCTTTCGTAGAAGCAGACACGAGAGACAGCAAAGCGATGGAAAGCGGGGAAGGTTTCATGGTGGGCCAAGCTTGAACGCTTCTCCAGGGCTCATGCACTACCGCATCGGTTGGCACACGTCTCAGGGCTTTGTGATTTAGTTTATCGAGCGCTGGAATGAGATCTCTGCTCATCGACTACGATACGTTGGAGAGCAACTGTAATGCTTGAGACTCATACGCCGCCATTGCGTCGGATTTACGGAAGTGCCGACCCCGCTGGTACTTAAGGTGGCATGCTACCCCGCTCCTTCACAATCCTGCACCAAATCCTCATCTCCGCAAGGAAGACCCAGCAAAGGCCGACGCGAAGGCTCGCACGATGGCCAATACTGTACCACCGCGCCCACATCTCGAACAGGAAGACCTTGGACCGGAAGTGAAGGGCATTCTGGAGGAGATCCGGGCGGGCCTTGAGACGAAGTGGCCTCGCGTTTCGGAAGGCGTGGACCTCGTAGTAAGTTATGAAACTATGCGAGATATAATAGTGAAGCTGTTGGAAAATCGCGAGGTAGATTCCTCTGTACCTAAAATAAATGCGATGGGCTAATACATTACAGGAGTTGAGAGGAAAGGACTTCCGCTTTATGCGAGTCAAAACCAAATGCGTCTTCGAGGCGCTTGAGCCTGTTTCCTTTTTTCCGCTAAGGGCGGACCCTGAGGCCTCCCTATCGAATCCTCCAATATCATTCGAAGTCGGAAAACGAATAAACGTCACGCGCGACGAGGTGATCACACCTAACGTGGAAATTCTGGTTGTAAAGCAGCAGTAAGGGGATGTAGATTACATGAACTCGTTGAAGTTTTGCCACTTAGTCGGAAACATCGAGCCGTAACGAAAGGCATATGGATTACCCCCAAGTAGCTGCGCGTCAGGATATGTAGTTTCTTGTTTTTGTGCAAGTACGCACTCGAACGCAGTGGCTTGGGCATCCGGCTTCCCCCTGTTGCGATGAGCAAAGTCGTCCTGCGTTACTTGTGCGAATTCCGTAGTACAGGACGACTCTGGAGTGTGGGCAGGTGGGGTGAAATGACGAGGACGGAATACTTACCACGTCTACCTCTTTCATTATTTGTCTTTAAGATTCACTTACTTGAAATACTCTGATTTAGTCTGATTGAATTTGTGGACATCGTGTGGCATATTTTATCTTGTGACCTTTGCGGTGGTTTATAAAGAAAAAACCTCTCGTGGCTGATGTCTTCGAGGAACGCGATTGTTGGAACGTGGTGTTTGAGAATCGAGGTATAAGACTACAAGTGGGTGAAAGCATTGGCAGAGTCTAGCCAGGTATCCTTTGTTCCTAATAGCAGCCCATACTGCTTGAGATGAGTTGATGTTATGCTGAAAGTAATGACCGAGAAGTTGGTCTCGTCTGCAACATTGTGACAAGAGAGGTTATTGGCATCGAAGGGAAGCGTCAGAGCTTCAAAAGATCGCCGCGGACGGATTGCGACAGCTGAGCTCTCCAAAGCCTGTATTCGTTCAGCAAAAACACCTCACCTCGCCGACCGAAGCAAAAGTTGGCAACGCCGCCCTCGACCAAGATTTTTCCAAGCAGCACTCCACCAGGAGACCAGACGTTCAGGCCATCGCCGCAGCCGCTGTACACATTGCCGAGCATGTCGACCTTGATACCATCCGGGATCCCGGAGTCGGCGAAGGCGAAAAGCCGGCGGTTGATCAGGAAAGGCTGACCGGAGTAGCAGACGACATCGAAGGCGTAACTTTTCTGCGTTAAAAGAGACCTAAGATTTGCAAAGATGGGACTTTTCGAGTAGACTTACATGGTGGAAGCCCTTGTATTGTCAGTGGTGCCGTCGCCATGGATCCAATCGGTATCGGTGATGTACACGATCTTCTCGTCCGGAGAAAAGCAGATACCATTGGGCCGCCCGAAACCGTCGGCCACGGCGCGGATGCTTTTCTTCTCCGGGTCGTACCTGTAGACCTGATTCGGAAGCTGAGGCTGGGGGCGAAAGCCTTGCTCGAAGCCGTAGATGGGATCGGTAAACCAGATGCTCCCGTCGCTGTGGACAACAACGTCGTTGACCGAGTTGAAGGAGCGGCCGTGGAAGCTGTTGATCACGAGGCTGGAGGCGTACGGAGGGGAGGCGGACATTATGTAGAGGCCGGCAGGTTGGTGTAGTGAGCCTTGACTGCAGAAGAGGATACCGTTGTTGTAGTTGACGCCTCCATTGCCCATGACGATCTTGTCATGGCCGATTTCCTCTCTCTGTATCGGACCGGATCCGACACCGAGAGAGATTTTGGAGATCTGAATCCTGTCTTGGCCAGCTTCGTCCTGGAAGCGGTTGCTGGTAAAGAACAGCTCGTTCCGTGATGGAATGAACACTCCGGCTTCATGGGCAAATGGATAACGGTCGTCTTGAAGAAGGAGCTCTAGCTTCGGATCGGGTCCCAGAATAGCGTTGAAGTCCTCATGGTGGATAGCGAAGGCGTCCAGACCAGGCATTCTGAGCCAGGCAGCCGACAGGTGTGAAGGCAAGGGCGGTGCGCGGGCTGGAGGGCTTATCATGCATAAGGCGGGGCAGAAGCCGAAGGCCGACGGCTTTTGAGCAACCACGTCGGGCCGACCCGAATGCTGCCGGCCCGCACTTGAATGCACATGTGGGTGCCATAGAGTCGGTGTCTCTGGTGAAGCGGAGGGCAGAGTGCGTGGGACAAGCGCACGCGCTAAGCCACTCTGGGACCGTGCACGTCAGCTCGTCCGCGAGCCCAAACTCGTCGCATCTGCCATCCTCGCCCTCCGCCTAGTAATATTCCTCATCTCCACTAGCCTGGCCGGCACATGGATCCTGTACATCACAAATGCTAGAGAAGGTGCAGCGCGAGGCGAGACAGGCCACGTTTCCGCGCTCGCCACGAGCCAGGTGTCAACTCATTCCTCGCGCGGCTCCTTTGCTCAGCGCAGCCACCAACACGACGGGTCGCATTGCGGCTCCTTGCAGGCGTTCCGCGATGAGACAGGTCTCAACTAGAAGGAAGGTGATGCGCTTCGCGTGCCAGGCGACCGGACAGCTTAGTGTGCTGACCGCCTACGGCCTCCCACGCCCAGCTTTCGACTCTCGTCCTGCTTCCCCGCCCTGACAGCGTCATCCACCTCACTCGCACCTGTTTTCCGAGACGGGCCCCGGCGCAGCGAGCGGTGCCTGCTGCGAGATCTGCAGCGGCCCGAGATTCACCCAAGGGGCGCACGTCCGCGCTGACGACGACAGACGCCCCACCGCGCGTCACGCTCGTCGCCGTAGCTTTAAAGCCGGGCCTTCTCCCAGCCACCTGTTTTCGTCTTTCTGGTCGCTCCTCGCCCTGGATTTCGACTGATTGGCTGCGCCCTCTGGCTAGGCGCCAGCAGTTTTCCTGTTGCAGTTGGCCCGCCTGTGGCGGTGTTGTAGCCTCGCATGACCCTACCCACGCAGTGTTGTTTACCTGCAGCCTGCCAGCGTATCACGTCGTCCTGACTTGTCTTCCCAGCCTCCCCATTATCAAACATCAAAATGTACTCCTCGACCCTTGCGCTTGAGGCTCTTACCACCACTAACGCCACTACTGCATTGTGCATACCATTCACCCGGTCTCCGTACTGGACACCATTTCTTGTCTGGCTCTTGTCTTCTCCGTAGCTGCCACCGAGACTTTTCTAGCTTGTTCTTCTTGCTTTATAGAATTCTTAGCATGCATTGCCTTCGCAAGTCTGCCGCCAGCTTTTTTGCTCTTTCTCTACCCCTGGCCCTGGCACAAACATACACAAACTGTAACCCCCTTGAAAGCAGTATGCCGATCCGCCATTTGGACTCGCTGAACCCCGCTGACTCTTGCAGCCTCCTGTTCCTCCGACAAGGCCCTCTCCTCGGGATCCTACACCGTCGACTTCACCCAAGGCAAGAGCGACCAGTGGACCACAACCGCCGGCACTGTCAACTACGGCAGTAGCGGCGCTGAGTTCACCATCAAACAGTCCGGTGACGCGCCCACCATAGAAACCTCATTCTACTTCCTCTTCGGACAGATCTCTGTCCTCCTACGCTCTGCTCCCGGCACCGGTATCGTCAGCAGCGTGGTCCTCGAGTCCGATGACCTGGATGAGATCGATTGGGAGTTGCTCGGCGGCAAAAGCGGTCAGGTCGAGAGCAACTACTTCGGCAAAGGGAACACTACCAGCTATGACCGCGCCGTCTACCATTCCGTCGCCCCGGACACGCAGAACAACGTGCACAACTACACCGTTCTGTGGACCTCCGACTACACCACCTGGTTCATCGATGGCGTTGCCGTACGCACGCTGAACTACGCCGATGCCGTGGGTGGCAACAACTATCCCCAGACTCCTATGCGACTTAGGCTTGGCACCTGGGCTGGCGGCGATCCTAACAACGATGCCGGCACTATTGGATGGGCTGGTGGTACCACGGATTATTCCGACGGCCCCTTCACCATGTATGTGCAGAGTGTTGAGATTGTGAACTACTCGCCTGCTACGAGCTATACCTATGGCGATTCCTCGGGTAGTTGGAGAAGCATTGAAGTGGAAGGTGGGAGTGTCAATTCGAACGTGGGCGGAACCGCAACGACTACGTCGGGATCGACGGCTAGCACTACCACTATGTCCGGCATGTGGTGGACTGCGAGCGCTTACGCCGTAAGAGCTGCGTCGGGGGCGAATCTGGCAAGCAGGGCAAATGCTTGGAGATGTGTCCTGGTCACTATAGGCCTGGCACTCGGTTTCACTGTGGGATGATGAAAGGCATGAAGAAACGCACAGTAATGGAAGAAAATGTTTGCATGATGTACGATATGAATAGTTGGTCGGTAAGCACTCTCACCATCGTTTTCTTAATTGTAAGCACCTGTTCTAACCCCGCTGAGCGCGTCGGGTAGACCTCATAGTAATCGTAGTGTAATACACCTGAGCTACTTAAAAGACTGAATACAGTGGGTGTAGGATTTCAAAGTCATTAAAACCAAGCCCTATTGCTTCGACCGAATTTTTTTTCTTTTTGACGTTTTTTCTTTGCCCGGCAAAATATAACACACGGCATTATCCAGGAAGCTTTCGTCGGCCTGCGGAATCTCCCGTCCTAACATCAGCATCAGCATCAGCAAGCCCGCCAACCAGACTCATTAAATTTGTCGAACTCACTTACCCAGCCAGTTTATGGAGGGACCTTTCAATCCCGATACAGATCATACAGATCCTCAACCGCTCTCTTGGCCAGATCGCGCTTATCAAACGGCCAATCATCATCCCACCTTCCCCACCGCCCATCCGTCCAAGCCGACGGCCTATAGAACGGCCTTCGAGGCAGCCCCCATCCAGGCAACCCAAAATTCGGATCAGCAGCCTGAGTATCCGCATTGTCCGGGGCAGCCGCATCGGGAACAGCGTCGCGCTTCTGCTTCCAACGACGGTCGTCCCAATCGAATCGATCGAACCTGGACGGGCGGCGGAAGTTCGGCCCCCAGCGGTCACGGTCCCAGCGGTCGCGGCCCCAGCGGTCGCGGCCGCGGAAGATGTTGGGGTCGCTGATTGCGTTGGTGTCGGCGGCGGCGGCCTCCGGCAAGGCTTCGGGGGCGGCGGCCGGGTCGGCGTCCGGGGCTGGGGCTGGGGCTGCCAGGGCGGCGGCCGCGAGGAGGGCCACGATGGCGGTGATGTCGAAGAAGCGCATTTTCGTGGGGGGGGGGGGAAATATAGAAGAGCTTGTGGGATGTTGGGATGTTGTTTGGTGAGGAAGAGAAGGGGGCGTGCTGCTCTGGTTTGCTGATGTCGACAGGACGAGAGACGACGCATTTATATACCTCGTCCATGGTACCTGAGGCTCCCTCTCGCGGACGATGGTTCAAAGCATCGAAGTGCCAATTCATCACCAAAACATCCTGCGTTGTTCGATCTGCATGGAGAGTGTACCCAATTTCCTGTTCACATGCGCTCCCAAGACACACTGCCTCGCATTCCAAGATCCTTGACGTGCTGAGCGAAGAGTCAAAATACGAGCACCTGAGCACGCCAAACAATCGATTTCTGTCAGCATCGTGCTCCTCCACCACCCGAAATTGGCTTCCCGTCAACCTCCGGCCAAGAGATTGGGTTCCCTCTGATTTCTCAGCCGTCATGTAGTCGGTGCTCTCCGCTCGCTCCGCTCTTGGCAAAAACTTCTTGTCCTCCTTTATCGTTTGATATTTTCTTTCCCAGGCGGGAGCGCCCTGACCCGCAGCCTTCCTATTTGTCTAACCTATTTTGGGAGCTCGGGACTGGATACTGGTTTGCCGAAGTTTGTGCGGACACACCACGAAGTTTAAACGCCAAATAACACGCCAACATCGAATAGGGGAGGCGCGGTAGCAGTTGGCAGTCATATAGCCTACCGAGCCTTGCCCGAAACGGAAATTTGCAATCAGCCATTACCCCAAACACAGGCACACCTTGGCACACGAAATGACTTGGTAGTTTGCTAATTCAATCCCGAAGTCCGAGTAGGAATCAAGGCGAACGCGAACTTGCTGCGGTCGTTGCCGACAATTGCGCAGAGCAATGCGAAGACACTGAAAAGAAATACGACTTTTGATCGGCTTTTTCTTTTGCTTTCACGATATTCTTAATTGCGGTAGCTTTGACGTATTTCGGAGCATTATGCCTCTGCTCGTGCCGACATGTGCTGGCACCTTGGTCATGAAAGTACCTTGTCTGCAAATTCAAGAAAAGCGGACCAAAAGCGGGACATTCCGCTGCCGCACCCCGGCGGCCAAAGAAAGTTATCAGGATCTGAGTGACGGAGGACATGTGAAGTACCATTTGCTATCGATCTTACTCATCGTCTATCTGGATGTTTGTGACCTGATGTCAGCCATTTAGTGCCGAGGTGGCGAAAGAGGAAAATAGACCTGAGATGCTCAATACTACAATTCTAGGCCTTCTCTAGAATTGGATCTGAGATCTTAAAGGTTCTTCCTGGATTAGTCTCTATAGATGACCAACAATATCTAGAGAAAGCGGCAAAGATCAGGTCCAAGCGATTCCGATACATCTTAAAAGTTGTCAGCGAGGTGGGAAGATAGTCGTCGGCGACCACTAATCTGCAAGAAAGGAGCCAAGGTGAGGAGCATACACTTTCCGCCACATCGTCTTTGCCTGCAATAGCCTGAGTTTGCCGCCTCCGATGCAACCTATTCTTACAAATTTGCATGCTGTTTGTCATAGGAACCCCGAGGTCGTGTGACAGGAACTTCTTCTTTTCTTGTAAGGCGGGTAGAACAGTCTGCTGGAATTTTTAGTAACATTCCACGGGAAAGCACGGAAGAGATGATGCTATGAAGGATGCAGAGAAGAGCGAATGATTTTCGTGCCTGGTTATGCCGCTCCCAAACACCACCCGCGAGCTGTGAAGCCTTGGGTAGGTGAGGACTTGCAGCGTTCTCTCTAGTCACTTATCCTTATATTTCACGTTTGAAAGGCATAAGTCTTGTGACTCATGTGTGGACTGCAAAGGAGAAAGGAGGCCTGTCGCATGTATGAAGCCTGAAGGTTTGATTATGGGCGTATAACAGCCAAGCTGGCATACCGTGACTGAAAGATCTTTTGAGAAAGATGCTGCAATATACTTGTTCTGCGGATTCCTCCACCTGCTCTGTTGTGGAAAACCTGTCGCGCAGCCTTCCCATGTTCTGGTCTCACCTAGACTAATCATCTACGTTCGCATTTGATGGATAGACAAGCAAAGAGGAGAAGCTGATTGCAGAGAGATGCTGTTGAAGCGTAATGTAGAAGTTCCGTAGAACTACTCAACTAAGCTAACCCGGATCCGCTCCAGGTGCAGGACAGCCGACTGCTACAACACTTGAAGTGTAGACAGTTGGTTGTGGCGCAAGATAATGTGAGGGCAAAAACTCGACGATGCGTTCGGATCCTGGGAAGTTGCACGACTGTGATAATGCCGTGTGGATATCTTTCTGCTTAGGCTTAATAGGGTTGTGGCTGTGGGGTCCACGCTGGATGTAGCGAAGGCACATCCTTGCTTCGGCTTGCTGCGCTCTACATTACCTAATTAAGTGCATCCTCCTTCCCATGTCCTGCATGTCAGCATGTTCTTGATAACAATAGTTACTGGAAATACGAGTGGCGTACCTTCGTTTACTTATTTATCATTCATTCCCTGTTGATTGCCTTGGCCCTTCCATGATTTTCTTTTCCCTGGAAAGTCTCCGAAGGGTCATTCCTTCCCCCGCGCTCTTTGTTGCACCCAAGATCCGATTGAGTTTACAATTCAGCACTTGATCGCGTCCGTCATGATCTCAGTATTGGCGTTAGCCGTTCTTCTCCTGTTCTGGTGTCTCAAAACCTCAGCAAGACGACGATCATCTCGCTTGGCCGCCCAGACCTACGGCTGCCAACCATTTCGGAATAGCTACCAGCATGTCGAAAAGCTCCTGGGCCTCGATTTGCAGTTTCACCTTTGGCAAGACTTCAATAGGAACAGCTACTGTGAAGGTATGCAGAGACTTCACGAGCATTGCGGCGAAACTTTCGTGGCCAATAGCTCTGGAAGTCCCTGCATTTACACAATCGATCCGCAGAATATCAGAACCGTCACGACTTCACGTTTTGAGGATTATGCCAAAGCGAGTTGGGTTAAAGAGGCTCGCAAGTACATCGGCAATGGGGTGCTGATGAACGATGGCGACGCCTGGCGACAGTCGAGAACACTTCTCAAGCCTTTGTTTGCACGTACGGGTCTAGACGAGCCGAAACTTCTGGAGCCGCACGTTTCAAGATTGATAAACACCATCCGGATGAAAGAAAGTGGCTCCTTCGACTTTAGGGAAGTGGCCGCGAAGTTTATGCTCGATGTTGTGACCGACTTCCTCTGTGGCGAACCAACACGTACTTTGGGCGGACCTGCAGACCACGCAAACGACATCGAAGCTGAAGAATTCCTAAATCACATCCATGAGTTTGAGAAGATTTCCGCCACTTTCATTGCCGTTGGCCCGCTTGCATGGCTCAAACTCCTCTTTTCATACCGCAAAGCACTTGATCATGTTGCTGAAATGCGGGCCTTCTTCAGGCGCAAGCTGAGGAAGGCTTTCGACAACTTAGAGAAAGGTGTAAGTTCTCAGAAAGTAGGACCAGGTACCAAGAGCGGTGGACGCAACATCCTCCATGTGATGAAGATGCAAGGCCTGCAAGAGGAAAAAATCCAGGGAGAGCTGCAAAACATTTTCTTTGCGAGCTATGATACCACCACGGCGCTTCTCTCGAATCTTTTCGATATCATTTGTCGGCGCCCTGACGTCCAGCATAAGCTCCGGACCGAAATTCAATATCTCGGGCAACGGCTTCCAAACAGTCAGGATTTATCTAAGTTGCAATACCTCCGCTGTACCATCTTGGAGAGTATGTAGATCTGAAACCACCCTTTTCGCTTTTCTGCTGATCCAAAAAATAGCAATACGCCTCTTCTCCCCTGTCACGTTTCACTCCCGTCGCGCCATCCATGACACAGTGCTTCCAAAAGGCGGCGGCCCGGATGGGAACTCTCCTGCCTTCGTCCAGAGCGGCACGGAGATCGTGTGGAGTACCTACGCCCTTAACCGGCGCACCGATATATTTGGATCCGACAGTCTCGGCTTCCGGCCAGAGAGATGGGAGAAGACCAGCAACGCGAGCGACGCGACGACTGACTTCATGCCGTTTGGCTCGGGTCCCAGGCAATGTATGGGTCAGCAGATGGCCCTGGCTGAGATTTCCTACGTGGCGGTCAGATTGATGCAAACGTTTTCAGTGATTGAGTGTAGGGATGAGAGACCTTTCAAAGAGGCCAAAGCTGTGTCGTATTATAATGCGAATGGGACGTGGCTTTCGATTGGGCCATGACCATGCCATGATCCAGGTTTATGTGTGCTGGACAGTGTGATTTCCATAAGCGATTCATTATCTCTTACGGAATGCATCAATTTGTTGTAAAGGGGGACTCAAATAGAAGCTCACTCACCAACGTTGGATGAATGAAGTAAAAAGATTCCTTACGGGTTGAACTTTTGTTAGTTGCCGGGCGCAGAGGTGATAGCGGTGGTTAAATAGCCAACAGCTGGACGGTCCTTAAGCACAGACCGCGGTAATTGGACTATAGAAGGTGGCGGCAGCTAAGAGTGACTGTTGAGTTGAAACCCGTCATGTGCCTATTTAGGTGATAAGGTTGTTGCAATCACCTTTGGGGCGCATTAACGCCGCTGGGGCATAAAAAGCTCGACGGGGCAAAGTCTATCTTCTCCACGACAACTTCTTCCACACATCCACCTACTCACCTACAGCCACAACTCCCTGTTTAACTAACATTAGAAGTTGCCAACGAACGCAATAAGGCCTCTTTCGAGCAGTGAACAATAAGGCCAAACGACTGTATTTCGACGCAGAACATCAAGGGCGAGGTGCGATCAAGACCAACTCGAACGTTTCAACCCCGATGACAAGAACATCATGGGTCCCCCAATGCCCGGAACTATGATACAACTACCTCTCCGACCGCGGCAGATCACTACACCTCCAGGGAGTCCGACGCGTCCATCCACTTGGACACGCCAACGTCCGGAACATTGCGAGGACCACTCTTTGCCACCAACGCAGATGGGCATCATCTCCCACTCACTATTCCTATATCTGCCACTAGACTTGTTCAGATTGGTCATTGAGGAGCTGATCCGGCATTACGTTGCCCAGAATGCCGTGAGGCTCAGAAGAAACATTGCGGGTGTGATGCAGATTCGCTTGGTTTGCAGTAAGTCACGTACTGATCTATTCATGAGGTGCTTATAACTAATTGTCAGTAGAGGTCTTCGATGCCGAAATCATGACTGCCCTTTTCAAGATGAAATTGTTGGCGAAGTCCAAGCAGCTGAAGCCAGAGTTGTTGGCCACGGAAACGCCGAACAACTGGTCAACCATGCTCTTGTACGAGAGATGCATGGACCACACCTGCACCCGGAAGCTTGTGACAATAGTCCGTGATACGGTTGAGACCTTGTTGTCAGTCCGCAATGGTACATCCCAGGAGACGAGATCCGCGTACTACTTAGCCGTCTGCCAATGTGCAGCAGCATTCTCGACCAAGACGCTGCTTTGCAGCTTTTTCACCGACCAGATTCGCGCAAAGTGCAGTGTTGAAGGTAACTGCCTCATCATCTCGGCTTGGCTCGGCGACATCTACCTCTTCGAATACTTTTCAAAAAAGTGTGAGCTGAATGTCTTGAGCCCGGTCTTTGGGACTGCTGTCTGGGCTGCCGCGAAAGAGGGCCACGCGCATATTGTCCGAAGCCTGATCGCCAGGAATGCAGACTTTGGATGTCGTGTGAATCGCTGGGGCCTCTACGACCATACGGACACGTCGCGCAAAACTTCTTTGCTGGCGGCGGCGGAAGGTGGCCACATCAGCGTCGTCGGTCTTATGCTTCAAGCAAGGAACATCATCAGATTCACGGATGCTGTAAAGCTTGCCAACATCCATGAGTCGAGGCACGACTGTTTCAAACACCAGCTTGGGGATGCTTTCCGTATGGCAGCTAAGCGGGGCAACTTGGAGATCTTGGACGCATTGATCATCTTCTCCGAGTCGATGAATCCAATTGACGTCGTTGGCGCTCTGGCCAATGCGTGCTTCTGGGATAAGGGTGGTGCAGCGCTTGAGTGTCTCTTGAAGAGAGGGACACGTCCCAGGCGGCCCAGTGAGCCTCGCGGCCTATACACCAGGAATGGCTGGAGGATCGAGGACGTTGACGATTTCTCCGAGGAGACACTTGAGAATGTGACTCCAGTCCAGGTGGCATCGCAGAAGGGCGACATTGAAGCTGCGCGACGCCTTCTTGCAGCAGGTTTCGACGCCGAAGAAACTGTAGAGGCTTCCGGCAGACCGGACGCCTTATCCCTTGCCGCTGCACGCGGAGATCTCGAGATGATGAGCCTGCTTCTGGATCACGGTGCTCATCCCCTCGGAAAGTCCGACCGAAAATTCTCGAACCCCTTGCGCGCGGCTGCTAAGAAGGGACATGTCGAGGCGACATCTTTACTTCTACGGCGCCTTGACGCCTTGATTGTCCGGGACCAGCGCATCACTGTGCATTTCTTGACGAAGCTTGCAGGATGAGGTACGGACAGACTCCAGAAGCCGTTAATGGCAGCTTACATACCATCAATCCTGGGAATGTCACGCAGTACTTGAGCTCTGGACACCACAGCAATTTGCCTCCGATAATCATTCTAGACATTACTTGGAAGCGGGTTGAAGGGCTGGCTGACAAAGATAACCGGGAGGAGGAGAGACTGCGCGGGCCTTGGAGAAAGAGACCGAGGTAGCTCTGATGTGAAGGGAATGTTGTCTCGGGTGGCAATTGAAAATATCATGATTCCAAACAAGGCTTTTGTGCCGTAAAGGGCTTTCCGTTTGAGCTCGGAGCGCCCCTAAGCTCAGCCGGCTCCTTCAATCTTCTTTCTCGTCAGAGTAGACACTGGCCCGAATTTCATACATTGCATTTGTTTCTTGTTAGTAGTCCTACCTGCTTATCCGCCTCATCTGAAAGGGGCTAGTAGATGATGATCTCGCCCAGGCCTCAAGCCCGTCATTTGGAAGCTCGCGTCTTCCTCGCTGCCTCAATTACCGCGTCCTGTGAGAAAGATCCAGTGCCACAATCAGGTTGCTTCCTGGGACTATGACCGCAGAAGAAGCGAAACCGAAGGCTGGGATGCCCAACACCACCCGCAGCGAAGCCGCCCGGAGAGAGGCGGGCCCATCTTCCGAGCAGCAGGAAGCAGCCAAGAGCAACCCGCGGTCAAGCGCATCTCTGCTGAATCTCTCTCCGACGATATCGAGGCGAGTCATCGAGTATGCTGTTGAGAACCTGAACATTTTTGACTTACCGCGCATGCGCATGGTTTGTCGTAGGTGCATCCATACTACTAAAGTCGGGCTGCTAGAAGGAGTAACAGTGGCTTTCAACGCGGAACCAAAATCTGCCATCATGGACATCGACATCTCGCCACGTCTGACTTGGAGCAGAAACACGAGCGTCCTGCGTCGTAAAGCCATCCGTGGCACTCGCTCTTCCGCCCCCGGCTTCGAAACGCGTGCGCGGCGGACCTTTTTCTTTCCATGATGAACAACGAGTCTCTCGAGATGTTACCCATGGCGCGAGCTATTGGAGACCAGGTCGACTTCGATGAAAAAACACTTGACCTGGATTGTATGTCGGGTACAGTCCTTGTATCAGGTTTCGTATTCCCACGGGACACACTCAAGAGCAGCAGCAGTTGAGGGAATAAAGAAGAATCCAGAAGCTTACCTTTATCTCCAGAGCGATGCTTTAAAGGAGCGAAAGCATCAATCCGCCCCCCATTAACACATCTGCTGACCTTCTCTTCTGCTCATCGGCACCTGATCTGATTGACACCAACCCGCGCACACAAACACCACATCACCTCTCGCACTCCCCCGAAGTTCTGCCCGTTCACTTTACAACCGCCGCAGTAAGCAACTCGGCTTGGCATTTAAACCAGGCAACGCCGCCCTTCCGCTACCACTCCACTCCACTCCACTCCAAACACATCACCCACACCTTCAACTTCAACTACAAAGATGCCACCTCCCAACACGATGCCGTACTGTCTGGCCACTAGCAACAGCTACGGTATGCAGGAAGACATGTGGAACGACTTCGGAGCCCGCCTCCATGACAACAACCTCACTTCCCTGTCCCACCCGCAGGCGCCCTCACCTACGGTCGCAGCTACCTCCTCTTCCGACCAGAGCTCCGACACTGCCATGCACGAGAGCGACGACGACGAGTGGATCGACTTGGTCGACGAGGAGCCGTCGGAGCGCGACCTCACTCCGGAATCCCATGCCACTGACCTTGATGGCTCCGCTCTGAACAGCCAAGCACCCGCCTTCGCTCTTCAGGCATTTGGCCTGCCGCCGGCCGCCGTTCCGACCCAGTATGACTTCCGCGACCCGTTGCGCCTCCCGTCAGTTCGTGATGCCCAAAGCTCCGCCGATGTCATCGCCAACCGCAACAGTGCGAGCGGCACCAGTGCAGCCATGGCCTTCTACAACCACCCCAGCCCCCCCGCGCTCAGTTATGACAGTTTCAACCGTCGTATGTTCAGAGTCGCGCCCGTCGGCGCGACTCCGACGCCCGCCCGCCGCGGTCCTGTCTTCGCCGACCCTCAGGCTAACAAGGCGCTCGAGACCGACCAGCCCAAGTTTGACACTCCCGAGAACATTGAGTCAAAGGTTCCTTTCGACATCTCACCTTTCGAGATCTCAGCTTTCGTCAACGCTGCTGCTACCGCTGAAGACATGGAGAAGACCCTCGCCGCTGCACTGCATGTCCCCGTGAAGGTGACGCTGATGCGGGAGATATGCGAGGACATGGCGGCCTTCCTGCGGCAGCACGGCGTTTCCGAGCCCTTGAGCACGATCTCCTCACAGGACAGCAAGGGCCCTCGATTCATCAATGGCGTGGACGTCAACCGCTACGAGACCGCCTACAAGCAGCTCACCTCGGCGTTGCGCAAGGCCGACTTCGACCTCATCTGCCTGCAACAGGAGACCGAAAAGGCCCTGAACTCCAGCTCTCACGCGTCCCAGATGCAGCTGCTAGGCCACACGTCCCAGTGCGCCGAGTGCCAGGACCGTTCCGAGGGGGGCTTTAGAAAGGCGCTCCAAGCGTACCAACGCCTGCATCAGCACCTCCGCTACGCCGAGCCCATCAAGCGCCAGCCCAAGTGCATCCCAAAGCCGACCCCGAATCTAGAGCAGCGTCTCCAGCATCTCCAGAAGCCGAATTCCCAGTCCGTCGTCGTCGACTGGCTCACTCACTTGCAGCTGAACCAAGACCGCCACGGCCACGGCCACACCCAGCAGCGCACGATACCCGATCCGCACACTCCCCCCATCCAATCTCGCGCCTCCGACTCCGAGCGCGGCTTCACTTTCCACGAGCTGCAGCAGCAGCGCAAGCACCGAAGGCAGGAGCTCCAAGTCCTGCGGCAGCGTCTACTGCAGCGCAAGCAGGAACTGGAGAAGCAACAGCAGCAGCAGCAGGAGGAAGCGCAACAGAAGCACGACGATAACAACAACAGCACCCAGCACCACAAGCAGCAGGGCACGATCGGAACCCCCCGCCGTCCCGTTCTCCCTCGCCTCCAGATCCCCGGCGGCGGCTCGACCCCGCGACTGATGCAGGAGTTCCCTGCCCTGGTTCCTCAACCCGTCGGCAATGCTGGTGCTGGTGGCGTGCCTACTACTACTAGTACTGCTGCTACTACTAATGCTGACTTTGCTACCGCTGGCAGCGGCGTGGTCGGCGTTCGTTTTGAGCCGATTCCTCACCGTCCGCTGGGATCCGGCGATGGAGGCGTGGATCCGGCGTTCAAGAAGCATCTGGACGACATGAAGAATCTGCCCAACATTGCGAGGAAGAGAAACCTGGAGCGCGAGCGCGAGCGTGAACTCGCGGGCAAGCGTGGAGGTTGTGGGGGTGCTGGCGTGGAGGGAAAGATGGGATCGAAGGTGAAGATGGTGGGTGGCGGTGGCCAGAAGAATGTCGTGATGCTGCTGGATAAGCGCGACTCTCTGTTGCGGAGGATTGAGGTGTTGAAGGAGCAGAAGAAGGAGTTGGAGAAGAATAACATGAGCCTTTGAGTTGGTGGTTGCCGGGAACTCGATGGGAGACGGAGGATTTCGAGATGCTTTGGTGGAAAAAAGGGGAGACCAGGGTCAACGGCGAGTTTGCGTGCCATAGCATGATCGGTGGGGCATATTGACAGAGCAGCAGCTCTCGACCATGCGTAGGCACCTCATAGTATAGAATAACAACACAAAACACACAAAAAATGGAGGCGTTTTATAAATTTTGACGAGAACTGATTACGTGCAATCCGAAGTTAAACCTATACCGTGGCCAGAGATTTTGCAATTTGCAATTGCTTTGATTGCTTCAACTCCGAATGTCTGATGGTATGTGTTGACTCAATTCGCTCAATTCATGTCGTGAGTATCGGGAAATCTACAAAACATTTCTTCTCGTCGCATATCTACATCAGACCTCTTATATCTTCCCCACCCTCCCTTCCACCACCAATCACGACCACGTCCCATTAGCATACCCAAAGTACCCCACCGCTGGCATATCCAAATACGGCACACCATCGGCATCCGCCGTAATTTGATACACAGTATTCCCCCACCAGTCAGGGAACACAGCGCCAGGATACGACACGCAGAAGAAAATGACGATACCAGCGAGAGCAGTGCCAGTATCAAGTGCGGCAGCGAGGACGTAGTTGTACTTAGTCCACCAAGCGAAGAACTTGCGCTTGATATAGTGGTTGAAGATGTAGTTGACGACGGCCCACGAGGAGTAATTGATCCCAGTAGCGGGCGGGACATTGTAGGTACCAACGAAGATCTGAGAGGGATGAACTATTAGCGATGGGATGAGTGAGTAGGTGGGTAGTTTGAGCAGCTTACCAAGGGCCAGTTGACCTTCCTCCAGTAGTCTTTCTTCGTGTACTTCCACGCCGCCCACGTAACGACCGGCATCAACGCACCGATCCAGAAGAAATGCAGCAGGCCCGAGTAAATCTTGCCCACGCTGTACAAGCGCGCCGGGCCGATGAGGCCCCAGATGACGGATGCCGAGAAGACGGTTCGGCCGTTGGGGCAAGTGAAGCCGCTCGATTGGTCCGAGTCGCAGATGTTCTCGATGTTGCCAAGCATCCAGGTGGTGACGCCGACCTGGGTCAGGGCGCCCAGCACCGTCGCGCTTCCCTGCGCGGCGAAGACCAGGCGCGGGCTGACCTTCATGTAGTGGCCGAGCTTCATGTCTTGGGCGAAGAAGATGCCCTGCTGGACAACGTCCTGGCTGAGGGTCTTGAAGATCATGTTGGCGAGCGGCTTGCCCTGGAACATGTACCCGCCGATGAATTCGCTCAGGACGTTGAGCTGCTGCGCGTCGACGTTGGTGATGCCTTGGATGATGCCGCAAGGGATCATGTAAAGGGCTGGGATGAGGAGGCCGAGGAACACACCATAGACGGGGAGGAGGGTGTCGTACGCCTCAACCATGGCGATGGACATGGCGACAGTCACAACGGTGATCGCGGCATACCACCACCACGGGACTTGCTTGTAGGTGTGCATGAGACGAGCGTGGATGTCGAGCTTCTGGCCGACACGGAGCGTGTTCCAGACGTCCTTTCCGTGCCATAGAGCAACATGCACAAGAACGGAGGTGATGGAGGCAAAAGAGAGGCCGTAGACAAAGGCAAATGACGCCCCGAGGTAGGGAGGCGAGTATGCGGCATACTTCTCCGCATTGAAGGAGCCGTCATCGTTGAGCAGCTGCGTCACGTTGTACGCTGCGCCGGTGCGGTCATAAACGTCAGCTGTCATGAGAGGCAAATATCCCGTCCACCAGGTGTTCGTGTAGAAGATGGCCGGCACAACGATCCAGAAGGCCCCAACAAAACCGAAGAAGACGTTCAGAGCAGCCCAAGACGGGGAAAGCAGTGGATTGGTGTTGTAGGCAATCTGAGTCCAATCGAAGGTGATGGGCGAGAGACCGAGACCCGTCTGCATGCCGAAGAGCTGGTTGACGATGCGGTTCTTGGGAGCAATCCAGCAAACCCACGTGAAGTAGGAAAGCGCCACGAACATCAGACCCGGGAACCAGTAGAACACGAAAGCGCCCGCCATGACAAACATGAAGAAGTGCAGACGGGTGATTCTCCACCCATTGGCCATAGCATTGGCACGGGAGTGAAGAGTGCTCAGCAGTGCACAGATAGACAGGGTACCGGGCCAGATGATATTCGCAGGAGTGACAAGCCACGGGGAAGAGAGACCAGCAACGCCGAAGCCCAGCAGCTGGCAGCAGAGAACTAGCAAAATATTGAATCCCGCGCGCATGGGGAAGCCGTAGAATTTGCTGGCCGCCTGGATGATGGAAGTAGCATCTGCACTACCAAAGCCAATAGAGACATTGGACATAATGGTGATGACGGTGTGCTCCTTGATATTAAAGTGGCGATCCGGGTTGATGCACCATTTGCCCAACGGTCCAAGGTTGACAGTCCAGAGAGGCAACACGTGCGCCAGGAACATGCCGCAAGGATATGCCAGGAGTTCGGCAACGAGAGCAACAATGTGGACGGAGGGGTAGCGCAGCGAGAAGAAATTGTTAATTCCGGAGCCTAACATGGTGAAGATGTACCCAATAATCCACATACGGAGGGTGTTGACCGGCATGGAAGGATCGTCAACTTCCGGAACGACGGCGCGGACTGCAATTGATCAGTACTCGCTCGCCCATAGTTAGAAAGCAATGTTAGCGTACCCTCAGGATACGGCGAGTGGTCTGCATCCAGGTCGAACTCCTTTCCGCCCTCGTTCAGCGCCTCGGCGATATCGACTTCCAGCTCCTGCAAATGCCCTGTCTCGACATCCTTCTCCTGCTCCGTGACCGCGGGCTCTTTCTTCTCATCCAGCACCTGGGGGCGCTCCGTGACGCTGCTAATAGACGACGACGACATGCTGCTCGGCGCTCTCGGTCAAGGACCAGGCCTCTAGAAGCAATCGCCTGCAACACGGTGGAGACGTCGCAAAGTAGGCCTGCAGGACGCAGCCGCAGCGGCAGCGGCAGCGAGGCGCGCGCATCATATACACTCTGGTCGCGCAATCGTGCCGTCGCATGTCTCCGAACGCGCGGGCGGAGGGTTCGGCGCTATCACCCCAGCTTAGGCTCAAAGCTGGTCGCATGGACCTGCGGCCTGATAAGGCGGGCGCGCCACTGCAATGGAACGCGCATGCTTGATCGGATGGTTGCATTCGCGGCGGAAGGCTTGGTGATAAGGACTGAGCTTGACTTGCCTGTCAGAGCACTCGCCGCCGGGTTTGCGGCGCGCCCATTGGCTGCTGATCGGCAGCTGAAGCGGGCATGCCGACGCCGCTCCAGGCCCGCTGAGATACCGCACGGCAATCGCGGCGCTTGTTGTCCCTCCATTGGTGTGTTTCTTGCTGGCACCTGGGAGCCTTCGGAGCTCCAGAGCCTGCGATCGAAGCCTGTTCTTGCTTGTTCCTCATCGATTACTGGGCAGAACCTAACACTAGCTTGCTGTGTCTCATTGCTGCTGTCCAGGCCCTGACTCGCAGAGTCGTTTCTCTGGGGTTGCACGGCCGGGGTTCTCCGCGGCACAGGCAAGGCGATCGAAGCATTGTGGCGTATCGGTCGGCGTTCTTGTCTCGGTCTTGATAATTGCCGTGCAAGCTTCCCAGCTCTTAGCCGCGATTGCTGAACCGCCGGTCGTTGAATCTCGTAAAAGATTGATGTATCATCGGTTGCCCCAATCTTTTCGGCTGGTCGATTATCGCATAAGAGCGGCCAATGATGCTAATGTGGGTGACTCTGATTGCGGGTCTCATTAGTGGCGTGACTTGGTCGAGCCTTCGCAAAGAGAGGCAGGGCGAGATTCCAGGAAACATCAGAGAGATGGCTGACGGCGGGCGTCGTGAGATTTTTAAAGAGCGATGGTCGTTAAATCCGTTGCCTTATCCCCTATCGACATGCTGCATCTCGTCGAAAATAGTCCTCGCAATCTTTGATGATTCGCTGTACGAGTAATGTCCATACATTAGAGCTGACTTGCTGAAGCTCTATCGGTGTCCTTATTCGGAAAGCGGTCAGGTACCTGGCTATGGTCGTCCCTCACGTGTGCGACGGGCCTACTGCAAACAATCGAGCTACTCATAGCCATTGCTCCTCTTCTTTCGAGATAAAATGCCTTCCCACAATACATTGGATTTCCTGTTGCAGATTCTCCCTGTTCTCCATTCTCTTCGGCCTTTTAATCTCCTCCCCAACCCTTAACGGCCCTTGCTAATCTCTCCCTCCTCTTTTCACTCTTCTCCACCTCCTTCTCCTGCTCTGCATCCTTTCCAGCTGAACCTTTCCACTTCTTCTTCTCCTCCTTCAACTCCGCCAACTGCTTGAACGTAGCCTTCTGCACGCGCTGCAGCGCCTCCAATTGCTCCCGTAGCTCCTTATTCTGCTTCTCTAAATCGCCGCCCTCATCTGCGCCTTCCCCTTCAACACCAACATCCAAAGCCATAAAATCCTCGCCAGCAGTTGCCGGCGCACTCACGGCCGAGACCGTTTGTGCAGAGCCAGTGAAAGCAGCCAACTCGGCCAAGCTTTGCTCGAGCATGCCGGATGGGAAACTAGTGTGCGTGAGCGCCTCCTCGAATGCGCTTTTCCTGCCTCTTTTCCTTGCTTCGAAAGCCGAGACGGTGGGTGTGGGGATGGAGCCGACGAGCTGCGCGTTGATGGCGTAGCCTGAGGGCACGGGGCTCGCGACTTCGCCGTCGCTGACGTAGGCCTTCAGGTCAGGGCGCGGCTTGACAATTGCGTGGACCTTGTACTTAGGCTCATCCGCTGTTGTTGGGAAGCCGGTTGGCGGGAGAAAAGAGAGGTTCGTAACTGAGCCAGGGAGGGTAGTGAGAACGCTGCTGAGGTGGGTGTGGTTTGATGATACGGAAGACCATGCTGCAATCTTGCCGGTGCTGTGGCCGGTAAGGATTGTGGTTCCATCCCAGCTTAGTGTTATGCTTAGACCTGCGCCGAGCTCTTGGTTCGTGGGCCGCCATCTGGTTGAGGAGGAAGGTGTGATGGGTGTGTAAGAGGTTTCGGGATCACGGAGGATATCAACGGTGCCATGTTTTGCATCCTCATCGTCGCCAGAGTAGAAGTCAATGTATTGGACGCTACCGTCTTCGTAAGTTGCGTAAAAGCCGCGATCCGCAGGCTCGAGCGTGAGGGAAAGAGGGGTATCGCCGAGAAGGTAGGTGGCAAGGAGAACATTCTGCCGATAGTCCCACACGATCGCGGTGTTGTCCTTCGCTGCTGAGACAACGATGTTCGCGGCAGAGCCGCTGTGTCCGACTGTCAAGGCAGTGACGGCCCCTCGATGGTTGGAAAGAGTATGTAACGGGGAGGGGTTGGCAGGCGCGGTGAAGGAGAGGAGCGACGGCAATGACCACACGTGGATATTAGAGTCTGCGGACCCGCTTAGGAGGAAGTGGGAGTTCGGGTCGACGGCGAGCACGGTGACGGGTTGAAGATGCGATTGGGGCCCTGTTAATGAGCGACCGGTAGAGATCTGACAGCGCCTTAGCCCGATTTCTTAGTTTATAGCCATACCAGCCATAGTTTACCTCCCAAAGTAGTATCCTGCCGCCATCCGTGCCAAGCACCAGCACCGTGTCGTCCAGCGCAAGCGCAAGAGCTGTAATCTTCTCCGGGAAAGGAACGATCGCTTCCTGACTTCCTTTTTCCCGGCTGTATACATGTACGACTGCCTTGTCTATTTGGGCGGCAAAGATGTGCGAGCGGCTGACTGCGACGCAATTGGGAGCAGCGGCGCTCTTCTTGAAAGCATGGCGCTGCGCGAGAAGCGGCTGGTGTTCGTGGAGGAAGATGCCGGCGTCTTTAGCCGCGGAGGAGGTGTCCGGTTTCCTGGTGGGCGTGCCAATGGAGGCGAGAAAGTGCTCCGTCAGCATCTCGGCGACTCTCGTGCGCGGGATCTGCCAGCGCGGGTATCGTGGACTTGCGCAGATGGCAGCTGCGGCAAGCTTGGGAAATTTCGGCGGGCGGGCGGCAGAACGGGGCGGTGGCGCGGTTTCGCTCACCGCCCTCAGCCCTACGGCTTATCGTCGCCCGTCTCGGACACCGTCGGCGGCGGGTCGGAGAGAAGACAACCAGCCCACCAGCACTGCTCTGCCCTTCCTCCGTTTCTTTCTTGACATGCGCCATGATACCCTGATCGGTCCACTTCTTTGCCGCATTTCAGCAATCACCGCTCGCTTCACACCCTCGCGCACCCGCTTCTTCTGCACCACCGCCGCTACAATGGCCGCCCAGAACCCCACCAGGCCCATCAAGATCCTGATGCTGCACGGCTACACACAGACCGGGCCCCTCTTCCGCAGCAAAACCCGCGCTCTTGAGAAGAACCTCGCCAAAGCTTTCCCCGCCGGCGTGACGCTCAGCTATCCCACCGCTCCAATCCGCCTGTCGCGCGCGCAGATCCCCTCGTGGGACACGGATGGCGTGAGCAAGGACGACACGGCCGAAGACGAGGAAGAGCCCGAAGCATACGGCTGGTGGACGCGCAAGGACAAGGTCGAGAGCGACAAGGTGCCCATCGAGGGTGAGGGTTTCGTGTATGAAGGCATTGAGACTGGGTTAGGCAAGGTCGTGCAGGTACTGAAGGAGGAGGGCCCGTTCGATGGCGTGATCGGGTTCTCTCAGGGAGGTGCTGCTGCTGGCATGGTTGCCAGCTTGCTGGAGCCCGGCAGGAAGGAGGCGTTCGAGAAGGCTGCGACCAAGGGTGGCATGCCGTTCCCCAAGAGCTTTGAGGGAGTCGTGCATCCTCCATTGAAATTCGCCGTCTCTTACTCTGGCTTTGCGCCTGCCAAGAATGCGCTGTACGGGGCCTTCTACGACCCGAAGATTAAGACACCGATGCTGCACTTCTTGGGCAGCGTGGATACCGTGGTCGAGGAGGCGAGGAGCTTGAGGTTGGCACTCGCATGCGAGAAGAGTGAGGGAAGAATCGTCTATCACCCGGGCGGCCACTTCCTGCCAAGCAGCCAGAAACAGTACGTCAGCGCTTTGGTCGCTTTCATTAGAGAGGTTCTCGCAGAGGCGGATGGGACGGCGAAGGAAGAGGAGAGCGTAGAGGATATGGACGTCCCATTCTAAATAACATAGATGGTAGAAGGCAACTCTCACGTGGAGGGGGATTTTTGTCTCACAAGCAAGGCGTTGGAGGACTCCATACTTCATGGCTTTCGCATTGTTGGAATCTAGAAGTATATATTACAGCTCCGTACCTTTTGCGGAGCGCGCCCGGTAGATATAGACGGCCCGTTAACGTCTAGACGTAATGTGACCACCGGAACTCCGATATGGTTCATCAAAGCGTTCGAACAGTCCTCTCCTGCACTCCACTCAATGCACCTTGCTCGTCTTTCCCTTCTCAACCTTCGTGGGCTGAATCCGAGCCATCATCTCCTCCTTGGTGATGAGATGGTCGATGCGCTCGAGCAAGCCGAGGAGACTCTTCATGTTGCCGCTCCACTCGTTCAGAACATCGTCAGCATCGCGGGGCTTGGCGAAGTTGACAATCTTCGCCGGGCGGTCGATCTTGGCGTAGATGGTCTTCGCAGTGACAAGCTCGGCAATGTACTTTTCGGTCTCGTCCTCGGAGAGATCCAGAAGCTCCGTGAGGCGGGGGATCTGAATACGCGTGTAGTACTTGGCAACAACACGCACGTTGTGCTCAATGACGCGCTTCCGCAGATCTTGCCAGCGCTGGTACGCCTTGGGATCGTCAGACTGGCCTTGCTGGGCGTCGAAGATGTCGGTAGAGCACAGAGGCTTGCCGAACTGCTCGGAGATCACGGGCCATCTCATGAGCTCCGGAATGGTGAAGAGCTTCAGAAGCTGGGCCTCAACAGGTATTTGTGCATTGCGGGTGTCCTTGTGGACACGGTGGAGGAGATCAGACTGCTCGTTATCGTGGGACGCGAGGATGACGAAGTAGATGACGCGTTGTAGCACCTGGGAAGATTAGCAGTTTTTGGGAAAGAAGGATGGGCAACATACAGCCTTGAGCTTCTCAGGGTCCTCCTCAACAGCCTCGGTGTCCAACACTTGCCTGTAGTGCTTGCAGACATCCAAGTATTTGTCGTCGTGCTTAGCCAAGAGGATCTGCTGCTCGTAGTAGCGCAGCTTGAGATCCGTGACATCATCCTCCGGCTCGATCGGGGGGTCGTCGACGCTCCTGTTCTTCTCCGCCTCCTCGCGCTCCTTCCTCTCCTTCTCAAGCTGCTCCGGGGTCTTCTTCGGCTTCCTCGCAAAGTATCTCGTGCTGATCTTCCGGCTCAGGATACCGGCGGACGTCCAGTCACCCTTCTCTATGCACAGTGCGACCTGCTCAAGAATAAACTCCGTCTTCTCCCGCCGGGTCATCGAACCGAACGTCTCGACTTGCAGCTCACACAGAATATCGCAGGCAGCCTTGACGTCGCCCTGCTGCTTCTTGATGTTCGAAAGGATGCGGGTGACTCGCGCGCGCTCAACTTCGACGAAGATCTGGGTGCAGTGTTAGCCTTACGACAGCACGACCAGGGCGATAGTGCGTACCTTGCCCTCGGTGACAGTCCTCAATGTCTCGATGATGGACATCTTGGTCTCCATGTTCGGCGTCTCATCCAGGAAGCCCATCACGACCTGGACCATCTTGGTGATGGCCTGCTTGAGCTGGCCATGCTTTTTGGAGAGCAGGAGGACCTGCTCGTTCAACAGACCCCATTCTCCCTTGTCCTTGCATAATGTGACGATGGTGACGATGAGGCGGGATGTGGATGCGAGATCGGAAGCCTAGGAGCTGTAAGCGTATGCGCAGTGGAGGGCGCTACGGACGAGTGACGTACTTGGCGAGTTTGCTTCTCGAGCGCAAGGAGCTTCTCGATGGCAGCTTGGAGGTTGCTCTAGCGGATCGGTTAGCTCGCGCATCATCGGACAGCCGGAGGCGACGCTACCGTGGCGAGGCTCTCCGCCTCTGGGATCGTCTTGTCGACTTCCTTGGTGAAGTCCTTGTCGGCCTTGAGGACCTCACCCGACATGGCTGCGGTCGCGTATCTGGAGGCTTGCGAGGGCGGAGGGCGGAATGAGCACAGTCCGACAGAGTGCGGGGAGCTGTGGCGGGTGGATGATGAGGGATAGCGCGGTGGTGGGCGTGGTTGCGAAGCTGAGGTTGGCGGTGCTGTCGGAGCTACGTTGTGATGCCCGCCGATGGAGCTCCCGCCCCGTCAGAGCAGTCACGTGCATGAACTTTATCTCCACAGTCGCCGCCGCCTCTTCTCCGCAACACCATCGCTTTCCAACGCTCCACCACGCGAGCCGCAACTCTTCGATTCTCCATTAGCCTCACGACTACACAACACAGCCCTTCCGGTCGATCATTGTGTCGTGGTACTGAGTCAGTCTTAACGATTGCCCGCCTGCACCAGCTGCTCAATATTTCCCCTCTCCCCATTGCCAACAGAAGTCTTGAGCCATTTGATTTCATCGTCATTCAAATTTGGAAGTCATATAGGAGGCGCTTTGAGCTCTACTTGTCCCACCAAGCGCTTCCCCAATTCACACACTTGCAATAGATACATCAGATCATCAGTCATGCGCCTTCGATCGCATATTCCACCTTCTTTAGTTTTCTTTCGTTAAAGGGAATGATTAAGGCTATTTGCATGCAGAATTTCAGATCAAGCCGAGCATGAAAGCAAAAAATGCAGGACCTTGGGCCGGAGAGCCAAACGCCGAAACAGACCCAGACTTCAAAAGAAAAAAAGGTACGGAAGCAGACCCGACTCCGAACGCCGAAACCAACCTGCAAAGAATCAACAAAAACAAATCGGTGAAAAATTCAAACGCCGAACGCCGAAACGATGGGAACATCGAAATACGAACCCAAATGCAGCGATCGCACCGTGCCAAAGTAGTGAGAGACACAGGAACAAGCTGAAGGAAAGAGAGAAGTCGGTATCGGAAACAGAACGTGGACTCAACTGCAGAACCCCATTAGAATCCCAGCTGTGATGATTCAAAAGGTTGGTTTGTCGTGTGATGGGCCCTCCGCGCCTTTATCAGGAGGCAATCAGAGCCAGAACATCTTCTTCATGGAATTCTGCGGCCATTCTGACCTAATCCTGCCCAGCGCCTCGATTGACGAGAGAGCTAATAAGTCTCTCCCGTTGATGATGCCACAGAGCTAAGCGCGACCTCTTTCATAGAGCTTCCCAGCATAAGTATGCTGGTGTGACATAGGACGTGGCTCCGCGAACGACAGTAATACTAAGGCAGAGTCTTTATGTCTGTGGATAGTATCAATCCTAACCGTAGCTCTTGCATGTGAAGAATACTCACCACTCGCTGGAGTTCTTCGCGACTCCGTCTCATCTCGTTCTTCAGGACAACATAGCGCGCGTTGGAGGCGAACCCACCCCCTGTTCACCTATTGGATTGTTCGAGCGCGACTGGAGATGGAAATCGAACGCTCGTGCTTTCGCCGTGGTTCTCTGAACTCCTGGGAGTCGACGACCATCCCTCCCTTGAAGTTCCTGCGATTCTGGGAAGCCTTCGGAAGAAATCCGTCGAGGAAGAATCTCGTCTGGGTCCCCCGGGACAGAGCAACGATCGGTATCTTGAGGTCAAGCAACGACATTTACATGCTTTGTAATCTGGCCAATCAGGAGCACCCTCGGCATCCCACCGGCATCCCACCGACATCCCACCGGCAGCCGGTATCCCACAGTCATCACGCCGGCATCTTACGAAACTTGTTCGCATCCACTTTGCCTGGCTGTGCTTTTCAAAGACCTTCAAACAGGACGTCTTTAAGCGGCATGGCATCCAACAGATCTGTAGCTCCTTTCCAATGCTCATTTCCCGGTTGTGGCTTGAGTTATCGACGAAAGGAGCATCTGAATCGACATGTGGTAAAGCATGTCCAAACACAAAAATGCCCTTGTCCACATTGCGACAGGAATTTCGGACGGAAGTGAGTCCCTCTCCCTGATTGCTGTAGGTCTCAAGCTGATACTAAGGGCTATAGAGATACCCTGCGCCGACACATCAAGCTGCACCACATAGACAAAGAAGTTCACCGATCTCGAACGCTCACGGCTTGTACTCACTGCAGAAGCCGCAAAATGCAGTGCGACGGAAATCTTCCGTGCGGGCCCTGCTTGGAGAGAAATGAGCAATGTTCTTATCCGAGTTTTACCGCCCAGGAGAATCGCCTTTTGCAGCAGCTAAGTCAACCAGCGCCTTTGGCCAGTCGAGCGAATCTTGCCACCTGTAGCTCAGGGTCAAGTGACCGTGAGCGTTACATCACGGCATATTTCGAGACTTTTCATCCGATATGGCCGTTTCTCAACAGAGCAACTTTTCATCCGAAAAGCGAAACGCCATTACTCGTCCAGACGGTAGTTATGATAGGTCTCTGGACGAGCGGGGAGCCGACCGAACAGCGTGTTGCAGCTGACATGCACCAAAGGCTGATGGCGTCCATCCGCCAACAGCGGGTATGTTTAGAGGCTGTATATACTCATGTTTGGTTACTGATAAGCTCTTCAGGAGAATTGGGATGTTTCGAACTCGCACGGCAGTGATGAAGCCTCGGACTGGCCTATGGGGACGTATCAAGGCATCCTGCTGACCGTCATATTCGCATTGGTGATCAGTGAGCGAGACACCAAGATCATCGGCCCAAGCCGCAAACTCTCGGAATCTGACCATGAGATCTTTGTTGCTCTTGTGAAAAGCTGTTTGAAGAGGGGCATATTCAACTACCCCAAAATGCTTGCAAAATACGATCAACCCGATTTAATGACTCACACCGCGTTGTTCGTTTGGGTTGCGTTGGAAGAAGCAAAGCGGCTTGCGTTGACTTTGTACCAAGTTTGGAGGATGTGTCATACCATAGACATGTTGAGCACCCCGGAGGAAGAATTGCTGACGTTGGCGGATCTGCAATTCCCGTTACCAACAAGCGCTTATCTATGGAGCGCAGTTTCACCTTCAGATCTTCTCAAGCGGATGGATGAGGAGAGGGAAAAGGGTGCTGATTTTTGTCAGGATGGCTTGGAGTGGATATGCAAATTATGCCCAAATAGCCGGTAGATTGTCATTGTAGATTAATAGTAACCGTGGTACCTTGCTAGATTTCACAAGTAAAGCTCCAAAGAACTGTGCTTGGCAAGTGGCCTTTGACTCATTTACTTTTTTTTTTTTGATGGGAATGCTTCTGAGAAGGCGGTCGTGATGACAAACCAAGACTTACTTTCCATGGCGGGGGCCGGAAGGACACGCGGTATTACGTTATCTCTGGGCACGCCAACGCCATCTTTGAGAGACTCAACTGCGGGGATTCAAACTGAACTTCACCACGCTCTTAGAGGGCTCAAAAGATTCAGACCTTCGACAAACACAAGACTCGCATCTGTTCGCCGGAACAATGACTACCACGGCAAGCGAGTACGGTTACAACCTCGGCTCTTATGGCCGCCCAATCACTACCGGGAGTCCCGTCGCGCAGCTCTGGTTCGATCGCGGCCTCATCTGGAGCTATGCGTTCAACCATGAAGAGGCAGTCTATTGTTTCGAGCAGGCGCTTGCGAGTGACCCTGCCTGCACAATGGCTCACTGGGGCCTCGCATATGCCCTCGGCCCCAACTACAACAAGTCCTGGGTGCTCTTTGACCAGGACGATTTGAGGAAAACGCTGGACAGGATCCGCCTCACAGTTGAGCATGGCCAAGCGAACGCGCCTTCCGCGACTCCGGTTGAGCAGGCGCTCATCAACGCGATCCCATTCCGGCATCCACGTGATCTGTCCGACACGGACTACGCCAAGTACAACCAGGCCTACGCCGACGCCATGGGATCCGTCTATCAGAAGTTCCCTGACGATCTTGATGTCGCCACCCTCTACGCGGACGCGCTGATGAACCTGACACCATGGGAGCTGTGGGACCTGCGCACCGGACAGCCCGCCCCGGGGGCGCGTCCTCGAGAGGCGAAAGAGGTCCTTGAGCGCGCCCTGGCTCAAGAAGGCAGCTCCGAGCATCCGGGCCTGCTGCACATGTACATCCATCTCATCGAGATGTCCGGAACCCCCGAACTTGCGATGAGAGCTGCGGACCGGCTGCGCGGGCTCGTTCCCGACGGCGGACATCTGAATCACATGCCTGCGCATCTGGACGTGCTCGTTGGCGACTACCGGCGCGCCATCGCGAGCAGCGTGCAGGCCAGCTTGGCAAATGAGAAGTGGTTTGCCCGAAACGGGGTGAAGAGATTCTACACTTTCTACCGGGTGCACGACTTCAACACCCTGGTGTACGCCGCGATGCACGCTGGACAATACCAAACCGCCATAGACACCGTTGCGCGCATGGAAGCGGCGCTGCCGGAGGAGCTCCTCCGGCTGGAGTCACCGCCGATGGCCGACTGGATGGAGAATTCCCTGGCCGTGCGCGTCCACGTCTACATCCGCTTCGGACACTGGAACGACATCCTCGCGCTCGAGCTTCCCAAGGACCCGAAGCTCTACTGCGTCACCACCGCAGTGATGCACTACGGCAAGGGCGTCGCGTGGGCCGCGACAGGACACGTGAAGGAAGCGGAGAAGGAGCGGGATCTCCTGCACGCCGCGGTGACGCGCGTTGTCCCCACGCGCATCGAGTTCCCCAACAAGTGTCTTGACATCTTGGAAATTGCGAAGGCGATGCTTGACGGCGAACTGGAGTACCGGAAAGGAAATATCGAAGTGGCGTTCGGGCACCTGCGGAAGGCGATTGCCCTGGATGACTCGCTCACGTACAGTGAGCCGTGGGGTTGGATGCAGCCGTCCAGGCATGCTTACGCCGCGCTTCTGCTTGAGCAGGGCCGCGTCGAAGAGGCGGCGGAGATGTACACTGCTGATCTGGGATTCGACGACACTTTGCCCCGAGCACGGCACCATCCGAACAACGTTTGGGCGCTGCACGGCTATAATGAATGCCTCACGAAACTGGGACGTACTGCAGAAGCCCGCATTATTGGACAGCAGTTGAAATTGGCTGTTGCTGTCGCAGACGTTCCGATCAAGGCGTCGTGTTTCTGCCGGGGTTCTGCAGAAATCTCTACTGCTAAAGGAAATGGTGGCAATCGTTGCACGGGTGACGGCTGTTGATTGCTTGCGGAGAGACTTTTGCTTGGATTCAGAGAGAATCTGGAACAAACCAGCTGGATACTCAGTATCAGAGCAGCCGGAATTCGAGACCGTTCAGGTATCTTGCAGATTTGTTCTTGATGCTCCCCCTATAATACTGGGTACGCGTGCCTGATGATCAAGTAATCATAGTGAATCATGGGTGATGGTGATCCCAGCGGGGTGTGCCAACCCTTGCGCGCCTTGGGCGTTTTTCATGTGCCCGTGAAACTCCACAGATGGTGAGTGCTTTGTCACGGATGATAAGCCGACGCATGATAAATGTGCCGGCCGCCGGCGCTAAGCTCCCTTCAGGCTGGGAGACAATGGAGGATACAGGATGATTTGCTGTTGGCCATTCAGGCAACAAGGAGGCTGAGACTAAATATTCAAGTACCGTGATGGGGCTAGACCTTCCAGAGTGATCTCGGAGGTTCTACATCACTCCACAACTCCCAAGACATGCTACGCTCTTCTTAACTACCTTCAATCAGCAACTTCCACGCGAAGCGACCAACGGCGCAGCTTCGTACCCCTTCCGGCCTTTCCTCCACGGGAAAGGCTTCAGACAAAGTCAACAAGTACAACGAGCCCGGTGTTCAGACCGCCGCCGCGACGCCGACAAGCATGATGGATCCCACACTCGCCGCCGCAGTCACCCACTGCAAGAACGCCTTGAACCAACACGGCACAGGAATTGCCAAGATGAAGGACCTTCTATCCACTGGTGGTAACATTCACGATCTCGCCGGCCTCGTCGTAGAACTGTCCTACGCTGACTTGGAACTCTTCACTGCGAAGCTGATGCTCGAGCAAGAGCTGATCACTTCAGCTCGTCGCAGCGATAGCACCGTCAGGCTCAATCTCGTCACTCACTTAGCCGGCTTTTGCTCTGCTATCTTCAAGGCACTCTATGAGGCTCGCACCGAGATGTGGGTGCTGGTTTGCACGCCCGATTATGTGGGGCTGCAGGGTCTCGTCGAGGTGGTGGAGGCGCATTGGCGCGGTATGCAGTGGAACTTGACGGAGATTGAGAAGAGCATCCTGGTGGGTACACTGTCTTCAAACATCACTCTTACAAAGCCTAATACTCGGTTGATCTCGGTGCTAATAATGATCCATAGGCTTTGAGCGGTGGTTCTGCTACTATCGGAAACATCTCTCACCAGGAGAACTCTTCTGCTGCTCAGCTTGAGCGAACCCTTGGCAGTATGCACCTTTCGTAAGGCGCAGAATTCGAGTGTAGACATGGAAAGAGGGCAAGGGCTGAGAGCACAACGGTAACCTGCGTGACGGGAGGGAAGTCATCTGAGGAGTAGTTGCGATACACAAGCAGTCTTGTTTAGTTCCACGTAAGCAGGATGGATTCCAGAAGCTTTCGTCATGGGGGGCAATGGCATCAAGAATGAGAATGCTTTACTAAATCTTGTGTGCTCTGTCTATGCCGACTGTCTCTTGGCTCTTCTATTCCGCTCTGATCGGCGAATCAATGGACCTACAGACACTACCCTCAATGGAGTGGAGTCTGAAGCTCTGGAGCGAAAGTGACGTTTTAGTGAGTCTGCCGTAGTGTATGTTGAAGGCTTGAGAGGTTTTAGTTTATTTCTGGGGGTGAGATTTATTGGTTGTAGTTTGCCAAAGAGTTCCATATGTGATGAGCTAATTCAATTTCTGCATCATGTGACTACGCGTCCTCCCGCGATTGTGCGACTGACGCACGTCGTTATCTCCACCTTCCTTTCGCTCCTTGACCAACACCTTTACTACTCCTTCGCTACCACGGTCAACGCTGCAGCGCCTGCGCGGTCTCCACCGTCTCCCCTCCAGTAGGTGACAGCTTCTTAGAAGCGCCTCCGCCGTCTCCCACCGACTACTGGTTGTACTTCCTAAGGACAACAGTGATTGCGTCGGGCGCGAGAAATGCAGAGAGTGTCGGAGTTTCTGTGAGAAACATCCAAGTCGCACCTTCTTCAGGCAGCCACAGCCGCCAATTCTCGGACATCGGCCCAAGACAATCACCTTCGACGTCATTCCAGCCAAATCCACACTAGCGGCGGCGGCTCCAAACACATACGGTGACTCAACTTCTCGAGCCCCGGCTCGCTCTAACTCTATCACCAACACATCGGGATCTAGCTCTACAGCTCAATATGCCCGGCTCCCAGCAATACTCAGAACTCTCGTCCGGGGGCAACACTACAGCCTCGGGCACGGAAGGCGTACCTCACTCCCCATCTCACGGCACAGGAACCGCAGGACAGATGGGCTCTTCACCCGAGAGTGGCGCAGTCAAGAACGCCTTCACCTCCACGATAGCTCACAGGGGCGTCAGTGACGGGTGGTCTCCGCCAACAGAGGCCAGTGTCTCTCGCCCGTCGGCTGGTCCTCTTCTGGATCTTCCGCTGGAGCTTTTCAGGACCATAATCGAGGCGCTGGTGCTCTCCGAGAGTCCTTCAGAAGACCATGTGGATGAGGTATTGGAGCTCCGGCTCGTGTGCAGTAAGTCTGTTCTAGATCCTGTTTGTGCGTCTGTGTAAGATAATGCGACTGACCTCGGAATCAAATCCAGGGCCCTTCCACGCTGAAATCATATCCGCTATCATGACGAATTTCGGAATTATGGACTTAATGCTGCTGCCATCCCGCCTCATCCGCCGACTTCTACTGGAAAGGGCTGCCGAGGAACCACAGGATAGTGCCTTTGGGGTTGTCCAAGCCATACAAAAAACTGCAAAGGGACTTTCCACCGCCCTGGAGCGCCTTCACAAGCCGCCATACGACAATATGATGAAGTCTTTGGTTGGTCTGAGCTACGTCTGGACCGGACCTCGTATTATCTTGTCCGAGCTCACCGGCCGACAGGAGAAAAAGGTGCACCAAACTGACGAGGATCTCTTGTGGAGCTGCATGTCAGCCTCAGCATACATCGGCGATACCAAGCTCTTTGACTCCGTGCGTAAGGGTATTACCAAGCTTCGCGTGAATAGGGATGTTGAGAGTGTGTACTTCGGCAAGCCTTCCTCGGCCGCCTGGCAGAAGAACCAGCTCGAGATGTTGCATCACTTGATGAAGTCTGGAATTCCTATCAAGAAGGAACATCTATTCCTCACAGCATGCAGGCTTGGTTTCGATCGGATAGTCAAGGAACTTCTCGAGCGTGAGAAGGACACGTACAAAACAAGCATGCATCATGCCTTATGGTGCGCAGCGAGTAACGGCCATATCGGCGTCACAAGGATCCTGCTCGACACCCAACACTGTGCGAAGTGGTACTTGACCGACATCTTAGAAAGGTTGTGTTGGCAGCACAGCGACACCGTCAAGGAGTCCATGGTCCGCTTGCTGTTTGAACGAGGAGCCAGACTGGACATCGGGCTTCAGGCGGCCGTAGACTCAGCAAAGCCACAGATTTTGCGAATGCTTCTCGAGCTGGGCGCGAATCCGAACCAAGGGTACACGAATATGAAGTACCACTACTCCAGCCCGTTCACTATTGCAGCGGCATTGGGCAACGTGGAGATCATGGACATACTCGTTGAGTATGGAGCGCGCCCTTCTGATGGCGGGCTTAAAGCCATGAAACACGCCTCCCGTAACCGGAATGTGGCCATGGTTGATCGCCTGATTGCATGGGGGGCTGAGAAGCCGGAGTGGTAGGACAAGCTCTTCACGTAGGGTGAGGAAGAGGAAGTGTAGTCGGTTGGGAAACAGATGGTCTCACGGTGAAGAGGAAGTAGACTCGAGCTGGCAGACTGAGAAGGAAAGTGCACTTCAAGAGGAGCAAAGAAGAGGGCTTTTGCTTAAAAACTGGAGGTGCTGAGGCTTTTCAAATCAACAGTCATGGGCTTAACGGTGCGGACTACTTCTTACGAAAGAGCCGCAACTTTCGCTTCGAGGTAGTACGGGTCCTTGATGGTATCCTACTAAAAAAAAATTGGGCGTGAGATTTAGCGGTTTTTATTTTCTTTCCGGGACCTGACAGTGCGTTTCTTGATGGTGAGAATTAGATGGATAGTGAGAATTCAAGCACCACTCGATAAGTCAACGGCATACCCAGGTACGAAAATAGAAACAGAGCATCATCTCGCCGATGGCCCTTCCCGTAAGCGGGATTCAGATAGTTCACGACCACGAAAGTATGATTACGTCAAAGACATGATAGCGAGGGTACATTTATCTGCAATTACCACCATCTGCCGCTCCATTCCTTTTAAGTCACAATCATCCAAACATTAGGAGAATACCGCCTCATCCAAATCAACGCGCCGATTGACAAATCAGCCCCAATGCCTCCCCCTCAAGAAAGAAAGTCAAGCTACACACAAAAATGCGAGCGGCAGCAAGCTGCGCTGGTATCATATATAAAGGGGACCCAAAAGCAGAGGGCATTTTGGTATCCGGAGGGGGTTGTATCATCGGACATTTTTTTTGGTCTTTGTGGGTCCGCTCAATTTGGCAGTGTACTGTTTGCTGCGGAACACGAACGAACGAACGAATCAGACGTTCGTCCCGGTCGTGCCCATGGGCTGCTGCATCTCCTTCTGCATGGCAGGCTGCTGCATGGCGGGCTCCTGCGCCGGCTGCTGCCCCGCCGCCGCCGTCGTCGTCTGCTGCGGCGCGCCATCCGTGGCGCCGGCCGTCTGAGGCGCGGCGTTGTTGACGCCGTTCGTGGCGCCGTTGGTGCCGCCGCGCCTCTTCTCGTGGGGGAGGTGGGCGTAGGCGCCGACGACGGCTGGGTCCTCGTCATAGTCGCGGAGGCGCAGGCCGAGGCGGGCAGGGTCGATGTTGCGGTGGCCCCAGAGGAGGAAGACGGCGAAGAAGACCTTGGAGATGATGTCGACGACGCCGTAGTAGATGGCTTCGGAGTCGGGGGCGATGACGTTGCCGCCCTCGGAGACGGCCCAGCAGATGGGATATGTGATCCACGTGCACACGATCAGGCCGCCGCACGCCATGTAGACGCGGTAGACGTCGGAGCCGAGGTTCTGAGCGCGTCGGCGGACGTCCCAGGCGAGGTTGTAGTAGATGTAGAAGAGGGAGGCGCAGGCTGGGTCTGGATCAGTATGTGGGCGCAAATAGCGTGTGGAAGTGGGAGCGCACCGAATGCGAAGTAGCCCCACTTGTAGGAGCTTCTGACCAGAGTGCCGATGAGGCCACAGACGATCATGATCCAGTCGACAAAACAGACCCAAGCGATGGTCGGCCACGGGGTGCCGGCTGTGAGCATCATGCACGACAGCATGAGCGGAGTGGTGATGAACCAATCGACGTAGCGAACGTAGAAGATTTGGCGGTTGCGCCCGCGCACCCTTGAGCCGGATCTGCTAAACTCGACATCGATAGGGACCCAGCCGAGATTGGCACCCAGGGTAAAGTAGGAAACAGAAGCAGTGAAGAAGATGGCGCCAATGAGGTAGTAGAAGACGCGGCGCTGGCGATGCTTGAACAAGCACAAGGTGACGGTTGTCAACATCGAGACAATCATGACGGCGTCGACAGCCCAGTACCAGTCGGAGCCGCGTTTGGTGATGTGGATGTCAACGGGCCGGTCGTTGACGACGAAGGGATTGATCTTCACGGCGAGGTTCCGACGGTCGTACTCCGCACGACGGTCAAAGTCGTAGTCGTTGAGAATCATGGTGAGGGCTGGGTGTTCTCGACGCTTGGTAGGGTATCACGGAGGAGAGGGGAGTGAAACTGGCTGGTCTGTCAGGGCGAAGTGACAAGCAGGCTACAGGGCGCGGTTTTAAGACAGGAGGCTTAAGAGTCGGAGCCGAGCAGAGCGTCTCAGATGACGTATATGGCCGCTTTAGCAGTGGAGGGCCAAGGAGCTGCATTCAGTCTATCACGTCGTCTAGGCGCAGCATCAACCCGGTGGGCTGGGGCGAGATGGCTGGGATGGTGTGGATGGTGTGCCGCGCCGTCTCAGCGGCAGCGGCATGCAGACGGCATGGGCAGCCGAGAGGCAGGTGTCGGGCAATGGCAAGGTGGAGCACCGCGATGCAAGGCAATGGTTGGTGGGGAGGGCGGGCGACCAGGGAGGCTCAGCATGTTGCCCCTCTCAAGCACCCACCACCACTGGTCGTCTAATTCACCCAGTTCGGTCCGTCCTGAAATCGCCGATTTAGGTGCTCAAGAAATAATGGGTGCGTGAGCCAGCGAAGTAGGCAGCATATTCGAGCCATGGCACCCTGTTTAGCTGGTCCCAGCTAAGGGTATATTCGTTGGTGTTTGGGTAGATACGGCCATGCATTTGGGAGCAAAGCAAGAAAACCAAGGTCGGCTGTCAGTTTTGACAGCATCTTCTACTAGACAACGATCCGTCAGTATGAGCGTGGAGGGCTGCAAGATGTATGTCGGGCATTTATGACGGGGTAAAAGTACGAGTGATGCTTACTACGGTGAGGTGGACGTAAGGGCGCATGATTGGAGCGGGCGGGATAAGCTTTGAGGATCGACACGGGCAGGCGGCGAGTCAGAGCTTGAGCGGTGCAGCTGCTGCCAAGCGGAGACCTGCTGCTTGGCTGCGAGGGCATCGTTGCGTGAGGCAGAGGCCGGAGCGCGGCTGGAAGCGCAGACTGACTCAGAGCGCACATGGCGATGACCAAGCCGGAGTCGCAATGATGCCGGCTGCTCAGCACGACGAGCGCGCTGCGGCAGCCGGCAGGAGTTTCCGTGCAGCGCGGGCGCGTTGCAGGCGGTGGGTGGTGATGTTCCTGTAGGACTGGTGGGCCGACAAACGTGCCGGCGCTGGGCAGCGTCGACGGCGGCACGTGGGGAGGCGCCTGCCCGCTGTGCGCAGCTCCCACCTGCTCCGATTCGCCTGATGCGTCGCCCTGCACCTCCCCGCCCCGTGCCGCCTTCCGCAACGGCCCCAGCAGCCACCGAGCGCGGCTTCCGTGAGCCGTCGCCGCTCCTCCCGCTCTCTCGTCCCCCGGCGATCATCAACACAACAACATCAGACCATATCACCATTCTCACGGGATCCCTCCACAGCCAATCGACATCGGCCCTGCCTCTCAGTCGCGGGCTTTTCCTCTATCCGACGCACTCCCGAATCACGGCCGAGATTTACTGTGTGATGAACCAATAGCCCCACCCGTCGACCAAGCATGGGTCTTCCCTTCTTGCATACGCACCCGCCAGAACATCCCGGCCGAGCGTGCCCGAGACCTGCAGCTAAACACCCCATCCAAGCACATTCTCAAACAGGCACGCTCGTCATCCATCGGTATCGGCCAAAGCTCTCTGCATCAGAGTTGTGCTGCTGCTGCTACTGCGACTCTCACCCGCTAATGCTGCGACATCTCCTCATCTTTCCCCGCTCGCTCTCGCTCCCCTTTCAAATCTCAACCGCCTCACTCTCCTCCCTGCCCTCCGCCCAACCGTTTCGACCGAAGTCTCCGCGCCTAAGTTGCGCCACGGTGTAGTCGTCGTCCTGCTGATCTCGAGACTTGAGCAGCACCATTGGACGTTGACCGTTGGACTTGGCAAAGGAAGACTCGGCCCGCTCGCGCCCAGGCATACCCTGCGTGAGTGCCAAGAAGAGGGGTAAAGGAAGGACAGCGGCTATTCATACTCCGTAAGCTTCTTTTTACTGTCCGTGGTAAGCACCAACGAGCGATTGGGGCCATGGCCAAGCCCGCTGCTCTGCATGCCATTCGAGCACTAACGCACGCCCTGGACCCCTGGCCTTAGGGTTCATTGATATCGTCAGCAGACATTGAGACATCCCACATTACTCCCCCCTCACCAATGGCCACCGTGAGGGAAAGGGAAATATGCAGATTGCTGGACTTCGATATCCGTCTCGGGCAAAACAGATTCCGATCCAATCGCTGGAAATGACAACATTCTTATGGAATGTTTGAGTATCCATGCGCTTCTATAGTCTTTTTGAGTCAGTTGTAAGGACCCAGTGGATTGCAAGGCTCACTCGCGCCTGTAAGTACTTATGCACGGAGGAGAATGAAAGCCGAAAGCCGACATTCACCGCAGCAGCATGTTGGATATCATGTCGCTACCCGGCATCGGCTTATATCTCCGGGTCCAAACAGCAGCATCTCATCTGCAGAAGTCCGGGAAGCGAGTACAGTCACGCCAGATACAAATTAAAAGTTACTCTATCAAGCTTAGCCGTATGAACCGCATTTCACATGGAGAAAGGAAATTGAAAAGGAGAAATTCAAAATCACCTCACCAATCCCCACCAAGCCACCCCCCAAACCATTCAGAAGCAGGAACACCGCCACCACCGCCATCCTCCGCACTCGCCACACCCGACGCCAAAGAAGCAAGGGCAGCCATCACCACCACCACCAAAAGCAGCAGCACCGACAAAACCCGCATTCCACTCCCCCACGGTTCACCCTCAATCCTATCAATCCCCTCCCTCCTCCCCACACCCTCATCCCCCCCACCCCACGGCACCCACCCACCCCCATCCCCCACCACCTGCTCCGCCGTAACCCTCGCCCCTGCCAAACAAATCGGCACCCCCGTCCCCGGATGCGTACTCGCGCCCACAAAATACAAGCCCCGAATACGCGCATGCCTGGTCCTGGGACGGAAGCTGAGGACGTTGAAGAAGGAGTGGCTGAGGCCGAGGATGGCGCCGCGGTCGAGGTTGAAGGCTTGCTGCCAGGTGGTGGGGGTGTTGATGTGTTCGTGGGTGATGAGGGGGGCGAGGGAGGCGCCGGTGCGGCGGGCGATGGTTGTGAGGATGGTGGTGCGGGCGTGGGTGAGCATGGTGGGCCAGTCTTGTGGTGGTGTTGAGGAGGTGGAGGAGGAGGAGCCGGTGAGGTGGCCGACTGGGACGAGGACTACGATGGCGTCGGTGCCCGGGGGTGAGGCGGTGGGGTCGATGCGCGAGGGGACGTTGACGTAGAAGGAGGGGTCGGTGGGGAGGCGCTGGTGCTTGAAGATGCTGTCGAAGCTGGAGCGGTACTCGTCGGCGAGGAAGATGTTGTGCGTTTTGAGCTCTGGGACGATGCGCGAGAGAGACCAGTAGAAGGAGATGCTGCTGCAGGAGGCGGGGCGGCGGGAGAGGGAGCGCGCGTAGGGGGATGCTGGGAGGAGATTGTTGTAGGCGTAGACGAGGTCGGAGTTGTTGATGACGACGTCTGCGGGGAGGGTCTCTCCCGAGGCGAGGACGACGCCTGTTGCGGTGCGTTGGTCGGGAGAGAGGGCGATGCGGGAGACGGGAGTGGAGAGGCGGTATTCCACGCCTAGTCGTTGTCCGACCTTGACGAGGGCGTCGACAACCTGGACACGATTAATGGACGATTTTGTGAGTTGTGCAAAAGGGCGACATGCCTTATGGAAACCTCCCTTTGGATACCAAATTCCCTCAGCCAGCTCGGTATACTGCAACAAGCTGTACGTGCCTGGCGCATCAAACGGGCTCATCCCCATATACATGCTTCCAAATGTGAAGACTCTCCGCAACCTCTCGGTCCAGAAGTACTTGGAAGCCCTGCTGTAGATGCTCTCAAACGGATGCAGCTCGATCAAATGCTTCAAGAAGCTCCACCGCGCCATGCTCAACAAGCTCGTGAAGTTCCGCTTCAGCACATGCGTGACGCTGAGCTCGTAGTGGCGGTGGGCCTCAGCCAGGAAGCTCAGGTAGCGCTCGAAGCCGTCCTTGCCCTCCCACTTCTCAATCTCTTGCTTCATGCGGGCCAGGTCGGTGGACAGCTCGAAGCTGTGGCCGTCGCCGAACCAAAGATTGTAGTTCGGCTCGCATTTGAGCAGGTGTACGCCCTCAGATTCCAGCGAAGTACCCAGGTCGTGGAAGGTTTCGGCGAAGAGGTGCGGCAGGAGGAGCAGCGACGGGCCTTGATCGAAGCGCTGTTGGGCGCCTGGATTAGCACGAGGGTGATGCACGGTGCGCGAGGAGAAGGCGTACGTAGCCATTGTGCTCTATCAGCGAGCAGCGGCCGCCGGTGAAATCGTTTCTCTCGACGACAGTGACCTTGTAGCCGGCTTTTGCGAGGCGCGCAGCGGTTGCGACGCCGCCAACGCCGGCACCTGGAAAAAGCTCCGGTTAGCTACCCGGAGAGCCATTGAGGGTTGCGAGGGTCGTTTCGCACGAACCGATGACTACTGCCGTCTTCTGCCGCGCTTTCTCGGCCATGGCGGCGACTCTGCGGGCGCAGCGAGGACCGGAGTAAAGCACATGGCGGGCGGGTACTTTGTATAGTCATGACGTGATGGGTTGGGACGGGAGCACGGCCCTACCCCACCAGCCGTGATCGCTGCAGGGGCCCCGGCACTCCTCGTCGATCCTTCGTGTCCAGTCATGCCAATCAATTGGGTATCTCCGAAGCTATGCAGAATTACACACTACACATTGCCCAGCCCGTCAGGCCCTCTTCTTCCTGAGTGCATTCCACGCAACCACGATCCTCCTCCCCTTCGGCACCGTGGCACGCCCTTCCCTGACTCGGTAGCCCTCCTCCCTGATGACCCGCCCAATCTCCATGTAGCTCTCCACTGCCACGCGCATTGGTCCCCTGGCCTCTGCCGGAAGCTTCTCAATTGCGCCTACCGCCTCCTCGTACATGCCGAACGCACGGTCCAGCAGTCTGAGGCGAAGCTCTTCCACGCGCGTGCCTTGCGGATTCTTGATGACGGCGACCGGGGTGAGCTCCTCTTCTGCAAGCCAGTCTAGCGGTATGTAGACTCGCCTGATGTGCGCATCAACCGCGATGTCGCGCGATATGTTCACGTACTGCAGTGCAATCCCCATTCGAGACCCGGCCTTGATCAGCCCATGTTTGCTTTCACATGGCTCGTGCATGGGAAGGTGGTGGAAGACCATCTCCAGGAGAGATTCGGCGACAGTCCCAGCAACGCGCGCTCCGTAAATATCCAGGTCCGCGATATTTTTGATTGGATAGCGCGACTGCTCGCTATCGGTCGAGGTAAAAGTGAGGTCCATTTCGAAGCCTTCAAGCATCTCGTACAGCGGCTTGCTTGAAAGATATGATGTGGGAAGAAATTTGAGAGCAGACTGCGCATTGGCAGGGAACTTGGCTTCGATGAAATCTCGAAGCAAAGCGGCCTCTCTGGAAGATTTGTATGACAGATCGAGGTACATTCGAAGTTTGCAGATCCATGCACGTGCTTCCTCGGCGCTGGAGGCATGGTCGATCAAGTCGTCAGCCACGCGGCAGAAGGAGTACCTGTGTTCGAGTTAGAGTGTCTGCAGACAGGTGACTGGTGAAAACCAACAAGAGTATCAAGTCGGCCCGTAGTCTGCCCTGAAATGCGCCGCTTGCTAGGTAGAAACTTCGACTCTTTCGCCTTAAGCGATCCACCGCCTCCCGGAGAGCTTGAATGTACGATTCGTCATAGGACAACGCAGGTTTGAGCAAGGCGCGAACGAGTAAATATGGAGTAGGCAATGCCGGAACGGTAGGGAAGGATTCTCGACATGTGTACAAAATGGCCAGTGCGTTGTCGAACGCGATTAAGCCGAAGACGATTAAGGTATTAGTGACGAGAAAGAAGAAAGCTTCCCTAGAGATGTATTAGCGTCGAGCCTTCGTAGCAGGTGTGCGGCGAATACTCTATCTCCAAGCCCGGCCATAAGTTAAGACCTAGCTTGGTGCTGCCCTCAATTACCCATGTGCCACGTCTCAGGGCCAAGGTATCAACAATCCATAGATACAGCGTAGGTATTGTAATAGGCCAAACGGAACTGAACCTCGGCATGCCAAGAATTGCCTGATATGCGAGACTCCTGTCTCCAATTAGTTCCAAAGCCGAGTGCCACAAAGGTCGCGGCATCATACCACAGCAGCAGAAGAAAAGGAAACGCCCAGAGGATGATCAAGCCCATATACGTGCCCGTTCCCCCGACTTGGACCATGCGCAGAGCGAGACCGATGGCAAGCGCCAGGACTGCCTGTCCAGCCCACTGGTATGTTCTCCATGACGGCCTTATCCCAGCCAGCGCATTTCCGTTGCGGTTTTCAGAGCGCAGGTATACGGGGAAGAAGACTGGCTTACTGAGAAGTAGGTATAGGAGGGAGGTGTTGTAGGTCTGGATGATGAAGAAGAAGACTTCCTCGAGCGGGATGGCGAACAACTTTGGGCCAACGATGACATGGGCAGGATAGGACCATATTCGCGTGCGGATGAGATACGAGTCCCAAGGAATAGTGGACACAACAGCGATCTGAGGCGGTCAGAGATGGGGCGTCAATTGCGCTCGGCGCATACTGACGGTTACTAGGAAAAGGAGCTTGTAGACATCGAGGCGGGTCAGTAGCGGGCGATAGACGAAGGTCAGGGCTACGGCGGGCGGGATGGTGTATTTTAGGTGGCTGTTCACATGTCAGAAGGGCGGCAGGCCAAAGGGCGGCGCCGGACTCACACAAGGGCGTAGTCGTAACCCATTGCGCCGCCGGACAGAGTTGAGTGCTACCAGGCCATTACCCGGAGGTTTTCGGAGGGCAGTGGACGCAGGAACGCAGGGGAGAGTAACGGCGAGGTATAGGACCGGGGCGCGGGGGCGGATCTCGATGCGAGAATCAGCGGCAGGGAGCAGGCTCAACGATCGCGCGTGGTGTTGAGGGCGGCCGCGGCTCGGGAGGCGATGAAGCGCGTCACACGTCAGGACGCAGCAAAAGCGGCGCTGGACGGGGGGCAGTTCCGCGCGGCGATGCTCCTGCAGCCGACAGCGATCGCACGCGTCGACGTCACCACGTCCGGCGCGCCATCGCGCCGCGTCGCTGCACATGCATGCCAATGCATGCTAACCCGCAGCCCGAATCGCGATTTCACCTTCACATGGCCATGTGCGTGCATGCGCTTCTCCGCCCGCGCCTGCCGCTGTCGCCTGCCGCTGCCGCACGCCTGCCGTCATCCTCCCTGCTTGCGGAGCCATCACGTTACCCTCTCCCTCACTATCATGATCCCTCGACCTGCCACAGACCTTGAGCTCTCCCTGAGCCTGCGCTGTGCTTTGCGCTCGCAACTCAGCTGCCAACATGCCTCAGCCTGCTGGCCAGCAGCGCACGAGGGACCGCTCCAAGCATCCGTACGTTTGCGTCTTTGGGAGGCGTTCATGTCGTCACTAAGGCAAACCCAGCTACCTGTCAGGCAACTACGCCCCAGTCAAGCAGACGCGCCACTTGACTCCATGCACCTACACCGGCTCCATTCCTGACGAGCTTGCCGGTGGCCAGTATGTCCGCAATGGAGGGAACCCCATTTCCAACGACGAGCTTGGCCGCGACGCCCACTGGTTTGATGGCGATGGCATGCTTGCCGGCGTTCTGTTCAAGCGCGCTGACCATGGCAACGTCCAGCCTGAGTTCGTTGCCCACTTCGTCCTTACCGACCTCTTTCTGTCCTCAACATCAAACCGCTCCTTGAGGTTGCCAATCCTGCCGAGCATTGCTACCATGGTCAATCCGCTCTCTTCTCTCTTGACCATAGGCTTGAGGATCATGCGCACAGTCTTCTTGGTTATCCTGTCGCATCTGCCAGGTTCTCGCCAGGCCATCAAAAAGATAAGTGTGGCAAATACTGCCATCTGCTATCATGACGGCCGTGCACTGGCAACTTGCGAGAGTGGCCCTCCTATCAGGATCTCTCTTCCCCATCTGGAAACCGTTGGCTGGTACAATGGGATTACCGCAGAGGGAGAATCTGAAACGAAGACCAAAGAGCTTGGCTTTGGAGGATCGGGACTTCTTAGCTTCATGAAAGAATGGACCACAGGCCACCCAAAGGTCGACCCCGAAACCAAAGAGATGATGCTGTACCACTGTACCTTCGCCCCTCCGTATGTTCACTACTCTGTTATCCCAGCCACAAAGGATACACCACCCAACCGACCACCTCTCCCAAAAGTAATCAACCAACCTGTCGCCGGAGTATCCGGAGGAAAGATGATGCATGACTGTGGTGTGTCGCGAAAATGTACCGTCATTCTAGACCTCCCTCTTACTCTGGATCCCCTGAATCTTCTGAAGAACAAACCAATTGTATCCTACGACCCATACGCGCGTTCCCGATTCGGAGTATTTCCGCGCCGAAATCCCTCCAAGGTTACTTGGTTCGAAACATCAGCATGTTGCATTTTCCACACTGCAAATTCGTGGGACACTGAAGACAAAGCGGGAAATGTCACCTCCGTGAATGTCCTCGCTTGTAGACTTACTTCCGCAACACTGGTCTACAGCGCCGGCAACATTGCAATACCTCAAATTAAGAGGCCCGCAGAGGAAATGAATAGGCCGGTTTCTTTTCTCGACAGCTATGAATTCGACGATAGCGATACGATTACCGGTGGAGTATCTTTCTCTGAATCCAGCGGATTTGACGCGGCGCCCGTTCTCGAATCACCACGCCAGGAAACCACGTCTCTCAATGAGCCTCTTACTATCATCGAGCCTAAACCCGATACAACGCCCATATCCAATGAACACAGTGACTCTTCGGTAGAAGAAGAAGAGCAATGCCGCTTGTACTATTATTCCTTCGCCCTCCCATGCCCCACCTCCGATCCCCAAATAACAACCCAACACGCCCTCTCCGCCATCCCCGTCGAGTTCCCCACCGTCAACCCAGCGTACTCCATGCGTTTCGCCCGTTACATCTACGGCTGCAGCACCAGCAACTCCTCCTTCGGCGCTGCACTCGGCCGCGCCGTCAAAATCGACGTCCTCGCCAAACTCGACGTCCAAACTCTCATCTCCCGCGGCCAACAGAACCCCCCCGCCCCCATCACCGGCTGCGTGGACACGCGCAGCGTTTCCTACATCCTGGCCCAACAAGCCAAGCTCGACGACGAAAGCGATCCCGTGCGCTGCTTCAAGATGCCGGATGGCTGGTACGCACAAGAGGCGCGCTTTGTGGCGCGCAAGCGTGCAGAAACGGAAGACGACGGATTCCTGCTCTTTTACGCGTTCGATGAGAGCCAGTTAGGTGAAGATGGGGAGGCGGGACCGGAGGCTGTGAGCGAGTTGTGGGTTTTGGACGCGAGGAATATGCGGGATGTGGTGGCGCGGGTGAGGTTGCCGCAGCGGGTCCCGTATGGGTTACATGGGGAGTGGTTTGATGAGGAGCAGATTAGGGGGCAGAGGTCCTTTGAGCGGGCGAGGAGCGTGGAGGATGTGATGGAGGAAGGAGAGGAGAGGGGGATTTGGAGGGCGTGGATGGGTGCGAGGAGAGTCTTCGAGCACTGGTTGGCGTAAATGAAATTCCTTTGGGGTGCTGAGGTTATGTTTAATGGTTTGATGGACGGATCCGGCGCAGGACTAATTTGCATCTAGGGACGGTTAAGGATACCTCAGCAATAACGGTTGGCGTCAAGAGATCATATGCTCTTTCTCATGGTCATTCTAGAAAAGAAGAAAACCCTCTTACAGTAATATCACCAGGTACCTCTATTTGTCAACTTCCTGCTCTCTCCTAACCTCCCTAATCGCATCAGCCATCCTCCTCACCCCCTCCACCAACTCTTCCTCTTCATGCCACGCCCAACACAACCTCACCCCCCTCTGAAACCCGCCCTCTCTCCTCGCCCTGTCCGCACTGCCCGGATCCCCATCAATCCGAAACATGTCTCCATACGCAAACTTGCACTTATGCCTCTCCAGCGTCACGGCCGCCAGGTCAGCCGCCGGCGGCAAGTCCGGCGGAAGCATCAGGTAGGTGAAGAAGCCACCAGCAGCTTCCGGAAAGCTGCTGATGCGTCCGGAAACGTTTGGGTCTGATGAAGCGAGCGTCGCTTCGTAAGTCTTACCGACGTCGATGGCTACGCCGAGGGGAACGAGGTGGTCCTTGATGGCGGTGAGGAGGGCGTGGTAGCGTCGGCGGTAGGTTGGGACGAGGACGGAGCGGATGTGTTGCTGGAGGGCGCCGGTGCTGAGGAGTTGGTGTATGAACATGGAGCTAAAGTGGGCGGGGTTGCCACCGGAGCGGGAGGAGCCGCTGGATAGGAGTGCATGTCAGTATCGGTGTGTGCTAGGTGGGCATGGTGTCCAGAGGGATTTGTAATAGATGGAGCGAACGAGGTAGAAACCAAGCCTGAGGAATTGGGAGAGGGAAAAGAATGAACGGGGAGCAAAACTCACACAAGCGCCAACCTATCCACCATCGCCTCCGTGGCCTCCACCCAACTGACCCTCACCCCCGGCGCCACAATCTTCGAGAAGCTCCCATTGCTAATCGCATTCCCCCATTCATCCTTCACACCCCCGTCCAACACCCTATCCACATCCACAATCCTCGGCGGCAACGGCCCCAACTCCTCGACCCCAACCCCCTCCTCCACCGGCCACATCAACACATCATACACATCATCCGTCACAACCAGCACATCGAACTCCCTCGCCAGTCTCACCAACTCCTCCCTCCTCCTCAAACTCATCGTCTTCGCACTCGGAGTCGAAAAAGTCGGCACCATATAAACAACATGCCTAAAAATCTTACAAGGCCCCAACCCCTTCTTCTTCTTCTCCACCACCGGCGCCCATCCCTCCTCGTCCCTATCCACCTCCTCCAACCCCCTCCTCAAAAACCCAACATCCAACCCCTCCTCATCCTCCGGCACCCCCCTCATCCTCCCCTCAAACCCCGCATCCGCAAAGATCGGACAAGCCAGAAAATACGTCGGCTCAACCATCCAAATAACCCTCGTGACCCGCGGATCCGCAAATCTCAGCACGATATTCAACAGCGTGCCGGAGGCGCCGTTGTCGACTGCGATTCTGGAGGGGGGGATGGTGTACGCTGCTTCTGCTTCTGATTTGGGAGCGGAGGGGGCGGCGGTTCGCGGTTTGTAGACGTCGGTAAGCCAGGAGGCGATGGCGGAGCGGAGGGGGTGGAAGCCGTGGGCAGGTCCGTAGTTGAGGGCTGGGGTGCTTGTTTGGGGGGTGGTGAGGATGGAGGTGGAGGCGGTTAGGAGGGGGGTTGTGGGGTGGAGGGAGGGGGTTGGCCAGCCGAGTTGGAGGTTGATGGGGGCGCGCATGGTGGGCGGCGGGTGGTGTGGTGTAGAGTGAGGGGGTGGAGGTCCGGAGGTGGGACCAGTGGCTGGCTGTGGTGTATGTGTGTGACGTTTTGGATGGGCGTGGTGGTGATTATTTGTGTGTGGTTACGGAGGTTTGGATGGTGATGGACTGCGTAGTTGTCGTCCTCAAGTTTATCGATAGGCTGGTGCAATGTATGTACAAAGGCTGATGCGTTGGAGGGGTTACACGCGCACGTCATCGTCGGCGTTCAGAGTCCGATGGGCGGCGGCATCAGTCCCAGCCCACTCTTGGCGGTTTCTGTTTAGGAAATCAGCCTGGCTACGTTTGCGATAAAAGATAGTCGATAACATCCAATACATGGTGGCTCCGTTCGCGGAGACGAGCATATCATGTTCGCAGGGGGTCGGAAATCAGGTTCAAAGAGGACTAGGCTACCTATCAACTGCACGTTCACTCGCCTGGTAGACGTCGAATACAAAGCTCACGGTCATTGACTCGCCTGTGCATTTGCATGTGTCAAACTGGTGTTACATACATTGATCGCCTTGCCAATATCATTAAGGAAGCTCTCATATTACGAATCCAACCGTTTTTCTGTATCCGCACCTCCCCATAGTCCACATCCAAAGGTATCAATATTCCGAAAAAGAAAAAGACCAACACTACCGAAAGAGGGGTATTGATAGCCAACCTGACCACAAAAACCCAGATTCCAGCCTCGAGAAAGGAAAAAGAAATCCGACCTCATACAATACCACCCCATCCCATTAACCCATCCCAGCTACCTCCCCGTTCCCAAGCCTTCCTCGCACAATGCAATGCAAAACTCCCTGAAGTCGCCCTTGGTGGCTGCTTCGATATCGTCCTGGATGAAGCGGCCGTATTTCTCGCGGTAGTCGAGCTTGACCTTGCGCAGAAGCAGCTTGTCCCAATGCAGACGCACAAGGCGGGAAATGAGCAGCTCGTAGCGGTGCTGGCGCTCATGACGGGACGACTGGTTGTCCGACGCTAGGTCGCGATCGATGAGGTCAATCAGTGCGTGGTGCAAAAGCATAGCGTCACGGGCAGGCTTGTTAATGACGCCGTTGAGGATGTGCGCGCAAACTTCGCCCTAGAGGAAGTTTCTGTTAGCTTGCTGGTTTATGAAAGATGTGGGATGAACTTCAGGTCAGAAGGCAATGCTGCTCGAAGGAAGCAAATAAATGAGGATGGCGTGGATGCGAGTCTGCCAAAAAGAAAAAATGACCAAAAGAGGGTATGCCAAAGATATCACTTACCACAAGATTGTTGCTCTTCCTCAGCACGTCCTTCGCGAAATTACCCTGGTACTTTCGCTTGTAGACTTCCAAGCACTCTCTCAGATGCGCATCACTTCTTGAACAGACAATCTTCAAAATGTCCGTCTCACCACCCTCCCTCGCCCTCACAGCGCTGTACATGGCATCCACGTCCCTATTTCTATACTCCATGGGCCAAACATCGCCCTCCTCCTGGCGATCAGCCTCAAGCGCCATCAACACAGCGGTCCGAAACTTATCCTTCTTCAGCTCCGTCTCCATGCAGCGCACCAGATCGTCGCCGTAGCGCTTATCCTTGAAGGCGTCGATGATCTCGCGGATCTCGTAGTTGGAGCGGCCCATGAGGGATTCGATGAGGAGCTCGCGCTTGGAGCTGTTGCCCTGGTACCAGTAGTTGGCCCAGTTTGCCTCGCTCTCCCAGCGACCCAGGGCGGTGATATGGCAGATCTTGCCGAAGTTGGAGCTGGGGAGCTTCATCTTGATGTGTTTGGCCAAGTTGACGCCGCGACCCTGCACCTTGCATACGCGCTTGTACTCGGTGCGCAACTCCATCAACTGGTCGTGCGAGAGCGCTGGTAGGATATCGATCAGCACGTCGGCATCTGGTTCGCGGGCCGACAGAGCCTTGACAAGAGCGGTTGCGTCCTCTTCGGCATCGTAGATCTTGACTCTCTTGCTGGTTTTCTCCTTCTCCTTATCGCGTTTGTCATCGCGGACCCTCGAACGGGATCGCTCCCGGTCCTTCTTGGAAGAACTGACAGAGAGACTTGAGGAATGGCCGTGGGAAACACTCGACGAGCTCCTGTGCCGGTGCTTTTTGGAGCTCTTCTTCTCATCTCGCGCGTCCAAAGGCGGCAAGTCATCCAGATCATCATCCAGAGGACGCATGATTGGACTAGGCATCGGGCTGAGAGACTGATAAGTCCCGTGATATGCCTCTAGCAAGGGACTGGGAGGAGGAAGACCGCCATCATCACCGGGGAATGCACCGGGAATGATGGGCGCCAAATTCGGCCTATTTCCGCTGACAGAGAGCCTGTCCATGCGAGGCATCTGGCCCCCCAGCGACGGGGGCGCCCCAAGCCTTGCACCGCCCGGCTTGACCTCGACCACCCGCGCGTTATCGGAGCCGTAGGCAAGATGCGGATCGTACTTTTCGGTCTTCTTCGATGACGGCGGGGGACCCGGAGGCGGAGGAGGGAAGTACTGCTGCGGCATGGGCATGGCGGTGACATTGTAGGTTGGCGACGAGACGGACGACGAGTGCCTGTGCGTGAGGGGAGGCGGAGCAGGCGCCTGCGAGGTCTGCACGGTTATCGGCTTCGCCGTGTACTTGAGGCCTTCCGGCTGCGCATACTGGTAGTTCGTGGGCTGCGGCTGGTATGCTCCGCTCGAGGTTCTGAAGGGCTGTGGCGGCGGAGCGCTGTTCACGGGATTCGCGGTGTAGCTCCACTGCTGGGGCTGCGAGTACTGCATGTTCTGCTGGTGGGCGCCGCCGGGCGAGGTGGGAGCGACGTAGCCCGGCCGCTCGTGCGGGGGCAGGTCTGTATATCCTCCCATCGTATAGGCGTCCATGTCTGCGGGCGGTCGCTGGTGTGCTGCTGCTGGTGCGGGCGCCGAGTAGGACGAGAGCCCCGGCTGCCTGACCTCGTACTGCGGGGTCGCGGTGGATGACGGTTGGGCGTCGGCATAGCTGGTGGAGGTGGGCAACCTGGGATCACTCGCAAAGGCCGGCCCCTCGTCGATGCGGCTGCGCGATCTCGACCTGTCGCGCACGCGGCCGGGTGACTTGCTGCGCGAGCGCGAGGAGCGGCGGTCGTCGGGGCGCAGCGACATCAGCGCTGGTGATAGGCGATAAGGCTGGGGGGGTGTGGGAGGGGTGCGCGATGCACGTCAGCAGCGGGAGCACGAAGGCTGCTTCTCGTGCGAGCCACGAGAGAAGGTCTATTCTGACGCGCGACTGAAATTGCGATGGCTGGTGTCAGCCGCCGTCACACGCGACGGCGAGCTGAGAGCCGCCTTGGCCCCCATCGCGCTCCAGGGCTCACGCGGCACGCGGCTGCAGCTGCGAGCGGCGGCGGGCGCATGCAGAGCGAAAGCAAGACGACGACAGACGTGAGGGCGGGCGAGCTAGGTAGGGAACGGCGGGGCGGGAGGAGAGGCAGGATGAGCAGAGCGTGTAGCTACCAGCAAGCTCCCCTGGCGCGCTGAAACATGGGGCCATCAGAAGACCAGCGCCTCCCCAGACGGCGCTGGCCGCCGCACGTCAAATGGCGCACGCTGGTTAAAGTAAGCTGGCGAGCAGCGCCGGCGTTCGCTCCGTGGGCAGAAAATCGGGCCTGTTGGCCGCAGACGGCGGGGAAAACGCGCCATCCTCACGCGCCGGTGCTCGCCCACGCCCTCTGCGCGCCCGCCATCGCAGCCCGCGCCGTGCACGCCCCTCACCGCCTTCCTCATCACGCCGCGCTAGACGTGGTCGAACGACCGCCGGCTGCCACTGCTGCCAAATCCGCGCGCGCCAGATCAGAGCTGCGCTGGGCCGTCGGCTCGGCTGCCTGACCACGACGCGCCTCCGAGCGCGCGGACCGAGCGGTCTTTCTGACGCAACCGTTGCTGCATCCGGCATGCGGGTGGTGACGCTGTGGAGCGAGCCAGCGCCGAACGGGGAGTGATGTGAGATGGTCATCCTTGTCTCCCTGTCGCCCGCTGCAGGACCCTGAAGCTCACTCTCGTCAGCTGTTGCGTCGCGCTGGAGCACCTAAAGAAAAAAAAAGACGCGCCTCTCAGTCCGCGCCGATGATCCACGACATTTCACACCACCGCCAGCCCGGCTCCACGTCTCATCTACCGTAGACGAGGGCCCCGCGCCGTTACTTCCATGGCTGCGCCTTAAATGCACCCGCGCGCCCGAACCCGCTGCTCTCGTTCTTTCCTTTTCCTAGACCGGCCTCTCCTTCACCACGTCGACACCACCCCACGCCCCGTCTCTGCTTGAGACTACATAACAAACCAGCCAGGAGCTCCGCCCAATCGCCCCACCGCCAACAACATGCCGCTCAGCTTCCTCTCGCTCCCCGGCGAGATCCGCAACCGCATCTACACCTTCGCCCTCACGACCGCCGCCCCCATCACCGACGCCAACGCCTTCTCCACGACCGCCCCCGCCGCCTCCACGTCCGCGAGCAAAGACCTGCTGCCGCCCACCAAGACGCCGCTGCCGCAAACCCCGCACCACAGCATCCCCGCGCTGGGCGTGGCCCTGCTGCGCACGAACCGGCTGATCCACGCCGAGGCCCCCGTCAGCATGCTGTACGCCGGCAACGCCTTCCGCTTCACGTCGGTGACGCACTGCCAGACGTTCCTGCTGGCGCTGCCGCCGTGGCTGCGCGAGCGCGTGCACGACGTCGAGGTCGACGTGCGCGACATCTCGCCCTCGCCGCTGCCCGCCCCCGAGGACCCCGCCGCCGGCATCAACCGCGAGTGGCCGCAGTACCTGTCGTGGCGGCCGACGTCGACGCCGCAGCTGGGCTCGCTGCGCGTCGACGCCCCCGGCCTGCGCGTGCTGCGCCTGGACTTCAGCGCGTGGCCGCGCGCCCGCCTGAGCAGGCGGCACCTGTGGGACATTTTGCGGCGGCTGCTGAACAATGTTGAGGGGCTGGAGCGCGTGGTGCTGAAGGGGTGCTACGCCGCGGGCACGGCCATGGAGCGCCGCGAGCCGTGGGACCCGGCGTACTATGTGGGGACCGACGAGGTCACCGCCGAGGGCCTTGTGGAGCGCATGTGGGGCACCGTGAAGGGGGAGGCGGAGAACAAGGTCGTGCGCTGGGACCGCGACGGCGAGGGCAACATTGCATTGGAGGTCGTGTCGCTGGCGCACCTATCTAAAAAGCGCAGTAGCGCCGGGAGCTACGCTGAGAACAAGCTCGACCTGGTCGCACGCAGCAAGCTCTCCGATCCCTGGCCCGCCAATGGCGCCTGCTCTTACGACGAATACCTCCGCCGGAAGGACCCCCTGTGGTTCGCTTCCTCGTCCCGCCGCATCAATCCCAGCTTCTTCGTATAATCGGCCGCGCCGGGTCCCACGGCCCGTGGATCTCGTTCTTGTACTTCTGCAGCCCGATGAGCCACCAGCTGCAGATGCCCATGACGAGACTAGTCAGGATGCTGCCCAGGATCGCGCCTGTGATCGCCGCTGTGTACCCTCCTCCCGACACGACCATGCTGAAGCTGGCGCCGGCGCCCATGACCAGGAAGCATGTGAGGGAGAGGTGTCCACGCCACGACACGTGGCGGAGATGCCGTCGGAAGACGGGGAAAAGACCGAATACTTCGATAGAGAAGAGCATGAAAGAGAAGACGTCGGTCGTGGACTCGAGCCGCGAGGCTAGCACCGTGGCCGCCATGATTGCAGCATTGGTGGATAGAGAGGCCGGGAATCTGCGAGCAGGGCTAGGTCAACTCTCGGCTTCTTTCTTTCTTTTTTATACCCTCGAACTGTTCTAAAAACATAGATACAGAGCATCCACGGTTCGGCAATAGACTATAGATGATTTCGGACTAAATAGAAACAAACTTACTTTGCATCAACCCTTCCACCATAGTCAAAGAAGAAGATATTGATGATCATCAAGACACTGGCCATCGCCCAGATGGAGTCGCTGGTCGTGGATTTCGTCAGCGACTTGAGAATGGGACTCAATCCCAGCAGCACGCAGTAAATTAGGATCGCCGACTTGATGGTAGCCCAGCGCCTCTGATTGCGGGGTGACATAGGCTCGCCGTGCGGGGGATAGTAGGACGTCGCAAAGGTCGGATCACCAGTGGGATGGCCCGTAGAAATGGCCGAAACGGCCGAGCCATTTGAAACAACGGACGCCAAGCTACCACCTCTCGAGTGGCCTTTCCTCGCCGTCGGCGCATTCGCGTTTGGAATCAGCAGCCCGAGCCCCGTCGACGTCGAAGTGGCACTCGGTCCTGCGGCGGCGGCGGCGCCAGAGCTGGTGGAGCTCGTGCTGCTGGTCCCATCCTCCGGAGGCGCGCCGCCTTCGTTCTTCGCCGCTTCGGCTGCTGCCACCGCACCTGCTGCTGCTATGGCTGCCGTCTCGGCGTCTTCCTCTTTCGAGACCCAGTGGTCCCACAGCAGCCAGCCCAGGACGGTACAGGCGCTGCCGGCGCAGACGACTATGAAGGGAGTAACGCGCTCCTGGTAGATTCCGGAGAAGCACGATATCCAGATGGTGACGGACATGACATGCTGGACGATGGTGGTGGAGTCAGCTACCAATGGCCAGAACTCGTAAGGTTGGAGGCGCGGGTTGCGCTGCAGATGGTCGAGGAAGGTTTCTTCATCGGTGTAGTTGTCCGGGTCTGGACGTTGTCGGGTATCGTTGTCAGTGATTGGATTCATGTTCAACAAAAATTCAAAAGCTGGGAGGAAGCAGTGAATCAAGAATAAGTCGCATTGTGAAGACGACAAAGGAGAGCCAAGCAGAGAGACCGACATATGCTAGAGATAGCCTGGATCGAGACTGCCGCGTAGACTTACAGGCTTGCTTTACCCACAGCAGCTTCTTCCACTGCCCCTTCCTTCTCCTACTACCGCTCCTCCCCCGATCCCTCTCGCGCTTCCGTCGCTGCTCCATGATCCGGCCAGCCGCGCCTACCGACTCGCCATTGACTCCCGCGAGATCCGTCTCGCTCGTATTGCTGTTGTGCTGCTGCTGTTGGCGCAATTGGCGACGAGTGGGCGGCGCATAGAAAGCATCCTCAGGCGCTAGGCGCGACGGGTCCGACGGCGGGTCGCGGTGCGGCAGCGGTAACGACGGCGGTGGAAGCGACGGGCGCACGGTCGCGGTGCTGGAGCTGTGGTTGAGCGAGGCGGCGGAGATGCTGGGGCTGCTGCCGCCGCTGCTGTTGTCATTGCCGTCTGTCGGTAACGCTCCGTGGGAGGAGGAAGTCATGATGGGGGAAAAAGGGAAAGGGAGCGCGCCGGCGCGACACGCGAAGGAGCGAATGACGTCCCGAGGTGTGAGAGATGGACACACGGGCCACAGCTTGCGACCGCGACGAAGATCGTGGAGGTTCGCGGTCCTGAGCAGCTGCTGGGGCTTTTCACATCGCAGACGGCCGGCCGTCGCGGAGCAGCTTGGGGTTTGAGCACGAGGACATGGATCGTTGGGGCGCACGCGCAAGGCATCACTGCCACGGTTGATGCACCGAGGCCACTTGCTGAGCGGGTTCCGTTGCCGTTATCGCGTGCTAAGTTCGCCCTGCACTGTGGCAGGGACTTTCCATCGGTACAGCTTCGGCCTACCGCCTGCACCCCACCGAAAGAAGGAATTCCATAACTTCGGACGTCGCAAACACTCTAAAGAGATTCATCTCGGGGCCTCAACGTTATATCGAGATTTTCGTCATGTCCCCTTACTCATCCATCAACCGACCCTCTTAACACAACCAAAAGTTCGCATCCCTTCCTAGGTACTCTCTACCCATCTCATCCAGAATTTTAACCCACGTTTCCCGCTTTCTGGCCATAACAGTTTTCTCTCTTTACGATTATTACTGGCCGTTCTGCTCGTGTCTCAGCCCGGAGAAGCCGGCAACTACTTCGAAATTTAATATCAACAACGGCCAAATTACGGCTCCACGCCTGCACGTCGCTGCAAGCGGAAAGCCAATCCACCAAGTTCGAACGCCGCACTCATTATAACGAAACGCACAGACGACTTCGTTATGCGAAAAAGATTAGCACATATAGCGGTTCAATGACTAGCCGCAGTCCATCCCGAAGCCCTCGCCGTATGGGTTGGCGGTGAGAAAAACTAAGGCATTAATTCGGGAGCCTACCAATGCAATACTGAACGCACATATGCATATTCTTTCGAGGATAATGCACGCAAGGTCATGACACGTCCTCGTCTATCCTTCATCAGCGGGTAATACGCGGTCGAGAATATAATAACAATTAAATTAAGTTCAGTTGTGATTACAATGTCCCACCGCGCCAGCCAGTATCCTTGCGCCGAGAAAAAGCCTCAAGGACACTCCAGCATTTGGTCAAAAAGTGCAAGAAAAGGATGGCACGATGGGTGCTGATCTTCCTCCAGTGACAAACGAGTCTCCCACTGTAAAAAAGGGAGACGACGTATACTGAGGAGGGTACATATGTACAACGACGTAAGCACCGCGATGCAGACATCGCAACACGCTTTCACGAATCAGGAAGGAAAGAAATGAAAGGTATCACGGTATAGGCGCGACGAAGGATGGGAGCAAGACTCGAAAGGCCCATGTAGTCTGCGCGCAGGTAACAAAAAGCCGACCAGAACGCTCGCATACACGCCTAGCCACGAAACACGCCTCTCACCGCAAATGCCTCCTCTTGGTTGGCATCTTCACTCGAACAACGGCCTGGAAGGCACATCATCCCAGAGAAAGTTCGAGCCATGGCCGTCATTTCTGCCGTCGAGGTCAAGTCCCAGCAAGAGATCTGCCGGGCCAGGCAAGCTGACCGTTCCCGTGCCAGTACCGCCGGCTGTACTCGTGCTCGGTGCGATGGCCAAACTTCTTGACGTCGATGTCGATGCGGATACCGATACAGAGCTGGGCCCTGCGTTGGATGACGACAGTCCAGCAGTCAAGGGAGCAGAGAGCCAGACCGGCGGCAAGCTAGTGTTCGAATGTGGCGGCTGTGTCGAGGTTGACAGCCGTGGAATCTTTAGTGTGTCCAGCGGGTTGATATGGCTGTGATCTGCATGGCCGGTGGAGGAGAGATCAAATGTGCTTGAGGACTGCCCACCGCCGGGATGCGCATATGAAAAAATGTCCCTGCTCAGGATCACTGGGCTGCATTCTCCCTCAAAGGGAATATCCGAGGCGAAATCATCATCGTCCGTGAACGGATCAGCGAACGGGTAGTTCGAAAGAAGCGCTTTCAGATCAGGCGCTCGTGGCCTGGCACTTGAAGTTGGATTGGACTGTGGCGCACTGTTTGTGGTTGGCGCAGCAGTCTCATCCTGTGAAGAAGGTTTATCGGCCGGAGCCTTTTCTTTGGGAGACTCTTTGTCGGAAGTCTTGTTGCTCCCGTCACCGTGCTTGTCCTGCTTGTTACTCTTTTCCTTTAACTTGATCTTATACCCTGCCTCGGCATACTTCTCCGGCCAACGATTCCGGAATCGGTCTCGCAAATCTGTAGGATGTCTGTGGGTTAGTTCTAAGTCCGGATCATTGCGTATAACATTCCAGTGGGGCCCGTGTTTCTCAAAGCCACGCAAAAGTGCAGCATCTTCTTGTTCCGTGAACTCTCGACGCTCTCTGCGCGAAGACTTGACGAACGGCGCCTCAATGCCGATAGAGGCCAAGTCGCGTGAATCCTTCCGATGCACCTTCGGGCCGCGCTTTTTCTTCGCTGTTGCGTTCGCCGACTCTGGTAGAAGGATATTGGACGTGACCAGGCTGGACACCTGCTTCCCAGACGCAGAGTCGGGAGTCGAGGTCGAAGCATCAGCTTCTGCTGGTCCCGCGGTCTTCTCCGCACTAGACGAAGCCGCAGGCGTCTTCATCTTCCGATATTCGTCTGGGCAGCACGTCCTGAACCGATCTTTCAGGTCCACCGCCGTCCTCCCATCGAACGAGAAGTCAGGACACTCCAATATCTTCTTCCAGTTCCCGATCCCAAACCGCGCGACCCCTTTCAGCAGATGCGTCGTCTCCTGCTCTGTCCACTTTTTCCGTCGCTTGCTCGGCTCCGGCTTTTGGGCTTTCGTTGACGCGGTAGCAGCATTGGTGGTGTTGACAGCAGCAGGAGCAGCAGTAGCAGCAGCCTTGTCCGGCTCCTTACCAGCGGCACCGCTCGGACTTGAAGCTCTCGGCTCTCCCGTCACCACCACCTCAACACTCTTCGACTCCGCGTGCGGCGTCGATGTCGGCTTCGGTTTAGACTGAGCAGGAGGGGCCGGCGGCGGCGCCGCCTCCCTAGAGACCCTCTCGCCCGTAATGGGCGGGAAGAGGCCGGCATCGGGCGGCGGCTGATGGAGGCCCTGGAGAAGGGGCGGGATGCGCGGGCGACGGTTGCCCTTCTTGACTGGCAGCTGGGGCTTAGGCAGGGTGAAGATCTCGTTCCCGTCGACCTTCCGCCTCTTCTTGGGGGAGGAGGCGCAGGCGCCGCCGTCGAGCAGCAGCTCGTTGACGGAGCCGCTGAAGCCTGACGACGTCTGCTCGTTGTTCAGCACCTCGGCCAGTGGGACCGACTTGGGCGGCCGTGACGACGAGGCGCCGGTGTGGTGGTGGTGGTGATGGTGGTTCTGGTGCTGGTGGGGGTGCTGCTTCTGCGCCAGCGGCTGGTCGTGGGGCAGGGAGATTGAGGTCGACGACAACGGCTCGGAGGGGTGTCGTGGCCTCCCGGACGGGCGGCGGCTCGAGAAGGCGGCATGGTGATGCGCGTCCTTCGCGGCAGGGCTGTAGACGTCGTGGAGCGAGAAATTTGCAGCGCGAGGAGCGCTGGGCTCTACGGGGGCGGGGCGCGAGCCATGCTGGTGGTGCGCGTGCTGGTGGTGCTGCGTGAAGGCACCGAGCGGGAACGGGAGCTGGTCCGAAGGGAGCCTGTCTATCGCAAGATTATCGTCGAGAAGGAGTGACTGGATTCTCGGTTCCATTTCATTGTGCGAAGTATAATTTTTAAGTGGGTCGGAGGGGGGGCGGTTGAGGTTGTGATAGACTTTGCACGTCAGCGCAGGTTTCAGGGAAGAACTGCATCCATTTTTGGAGGGTTTGTGACGCCGTTTTGTGAGGCGTTTTTCCCTGAGCGCTAAGCTTCGAGCCCCCTGTCTGCCCGCCTACCCGCCCCCTGTGGAACCCGACCTGTGCGGTTCGCCAGTGTGGGCGAGGCGACGACAGAAATGAAGGAGGGTGGAAACGTGGAATGGACTGTCGATTTTAAGAAGGGTCAAAGCTGTAGACTACCATTGAAATGGGTGGTCAGGCTCTTGGGAGGTAAGAGAGTTACTGTTGCGTGAGACTTTTGGATCCGCCGGGTGGGTAGTCGGTGTGGGCAGCACTGCAGAGACCAGCGCAGTGACGGTTGCTTGGTCGGTCCGAAGCTCATCGAGGGTGTTTAGAAGATGAATAGCTAGTTCTTCCGGCGCCGCACCGTACGGCGTTGGAAGGCGTGCCAGCTGTTTGCTTGACATCCTGGCACAGACACCTGCCTGTTGTTAGCATCGGTCTCATACATCTCCCTCAGTGGCCTGCAAAAATATTGAGAGGCACTGTAGCGGGAAGAAAACCTACCATAGTAGCCAACGCGTAGTTAATAGCCTTTCCTAGTAGCGCTGTCCTGTCCCAGTCTCAGCTTTGCCAGAAAGATGTTCGGGATTCCCGGCGAGCTGGGAACACATCCGGACAAGGCAAGAGCTACAATCTAGCAACGCTCGTCAGCACCAAGCAATGTATCAAAATATTGGTGTAAATGAAGTGAGTGCTTACCGTAAAGGAGGAATGTTGGTATGGGGAGTATGCATGCGGCAGCGGTCAGAATGATCGTCTTCTTGTCGCCTGCAGAAAGGCCTGGTCGTAAGCTTAAATCTTAAGCAACATGGGACCACGGCAGTAGTTGACTCATAGCTTGTGTTGAAAGTTGTCGATGGAGCTTTTGTGAAGATGCATCAGAGGATGATTTGGCACGCCTGCGTTGGAAGCGCAGAGTACAGGTTTTGATGGGGAAAGAAAAGAGGTCTGGAGCCAGAAAGAGAGCACAGTGTGTCCGTTGTAGAGACTTCATTTATATACTTAACCGATTATATTTTCACTCTAATAGCAAAGGTTGAGGAGCTGTGGCTGCTCAAAGCTCACTCGCTTTGCCGAGTTGTCTTTGCTGTTTGGGGGTCAACCCCCTTCGGGACACCACCAAAGCCGCGCGCCAGAGAAACAACATAGTCCACACTTTCCAAGACACTACTAGCAGAAGGGACTACTGGCTCGAAGGCTTACTGTCCGCCACGAAAACTTGTGCTTTTCTTAGACCAGGACAATCGTTACCAAATGGAGACCGCCATCGACCGAGGTATCAACCACGCCACCTCAAACGCCAATTACTAGTCATGATGGCCGCTCTAGAAATGTTGTTGGTGGGAAGGTAGGTGCAGGAGGTGTTAAGTTATGGATGAGAAATGAACAGGAGGTTTTAACTTACAAATAAGGTACGTACACAAGTAGTAGTCTAGGGCTGCTAATCCTAAATAGGTAACAAGTCTTAGAATTTACGTGATACGCTTGCTAAGCGCTTGCAAGCCTACTAAGCCAAGCAAGCGCAGGCGTCCTGCTTGCTTAATGGGGGGCCCATCCGCTTGGCTTATTTGGTTTTCTTGCTGGAACCCTGCCAGTCATTTCATATTGTCTATTTGTGCAGAAAGATTATTGTTCGTAGTTCATTGAAGAGTTTCGTTGAAGCAGAAGATCTTATGGTGCAAGTTATCTGTGTATTCAGCAGGCCTCGGGCTCATGTGTTGTCTATGTCTTTCGACAGCGTAAGTAGTCAGACAATCGGCTCGTAGCTTCATAGAATAATACAGACTTCAACTCATAATTGTCTACAAGCATAGATATGCAACAGGAAAACTAACTTCAAGGGAAAAAGAAAACATAGACCTGCCAACTTAGAAACCGCTGTGCGTGACGAGCGCCTGGTCAAACGTGCTAAAGGTCTTGTAATGAGCTTGAGACTCTTTAGGGAAGATGTCGGCTAAAGCCTCGATCCAAGTTGGATTTCTTGCTCTTAACATAGATTCGAGATAATCCCGTTCATTGAAGCCAAAGCCGGCGCCCTGCCAATCCTTAATTGCAGTTACTCTTAAAATATCGTCGATGAGGATATCGTCAAGGGAGAAGTCTCCATGAGAAAAATCTTGCATTCGTCATCAAAGCTATGATATCCTGAGTGAGCCTGTTGGATGTGAATTATGGAAGACTTGAACCAAGCCCTCGTTGTATTCCTTTCCTGAATTGAAGGATCCGTATCTCTGATCCTTCGGCTTGGCAAAGCAAAGGTGATGAAAGAAGAGCACAGGGTTACGCCTGGGTTCGCATGGAAGTAGCTTCGTGTCTTCGTGTCCCGTCGGGCGGGTTTGTGTCGCCTTACCCACGGCGCCGGGTAGGTTTCTGGCTGAGATCAACACTAATTCATGCAAGGCCCCTCGCGCCGCTTTGATACCGCCTGCTTGTTTCGCGCACGCATCTGCGGACATGTCGAAGCTGCCGCTTTCGGCAGAGTCATGACTTGTGTATCACCATGGAGCCTCACGACAGCACCTTGGCACCGGTAGCGCAAGACTCTGTCTGGATGCTGGGCCAGGGAATGGAGTCCGAGAAAGCAAAAAAGTGGTATTGTGGTCTATCTGTCTACGCAGAAAAGGTATCCGCAAAGAAAACACATGAGTAGTAGTCCAGGCCGCCCAAGAGACGCAGAAGCGCTTCTTTGAAACAAAAAGAGCCAAACGCTGACCGAAGTTCGTGCCACCAATTGACTGCAGCTGCCAAACGATCTACAACATGCGCCGTATCATGCATCGTACACGCGCTGCATCCCGCGTGGTTTTTTTTACACCTGCAGACGGCAATGCGTCGTCTACTGGGTCATGGCGTCACCGCCGTACTTCTTCTCGAGGTAGGCCTTCTGGCCGACGGGGTCGGCCTTGATGGTGTCCTGGCCGGGGTTCCAGTTGGCAGGGCAGACCTGCAGAGAGTCGTTAGCCTCCTAATCCGGCCCGATTTAGTAGGTATTTTCCAACTTACCTCGCCGTACTTCTCGGTGAACTGGAAGGCGTCGACGAGACGGATGGTCTCATCGACGCTGCGGCCGACGGGAAGATCGTTGACGGTGATCTGCGAGGAGAAACCGTCAGTTTCATGCGTCTGCATTGCGGGCCATGATGCTACATACCTGGCGGACGATGCCCTTGGGGTCGATGAGGAAGAGACCGCGGAGAGCGACACCAACGTCCTCGATCAGGACGCCGTAGTCCTTGCTGAGCTGGTGGTTCTTGTCGCTGATCAGGGGAATGTTGATGTGGCCGAGGCCGCCGTCCTTCCTGGCGACGGTGCTCCAGGCAAGCAGGCTGTACTCGGAGTCGGTGGAGGCGAAAGCGACCGAGACACCGCGCTGCTGGAACTGCGAGACGGCGTCGCTGAAGGCGATGATCTCAGTGGGGCAGACGAAGGTCCAGGCCATCGGGATGAAGGCGAGGATGAGCCATTGGCCCTTGGAGGTGTAGTCGGAGAGGCTGATCTCTGTGCAGCGCAGGCGCGTTAGTCCATTGACGCTGCGGCGTGCGGACGCTGGGGACGTCAAACGTACCCTCGAAGGCACCGTCAACGACGGCGGTGACCTTGAAGTCGGGAGCAGGGTGCTGGACGCGGGCCTTTCCGGAAGACATGGCGAATGCGGAGACGAGATGGATGAGACGAAGGTGGTAAAGAGAGCGTGGTCTGCGAGAGGGCGAACAGAGGGTTAGCGACGGGCTGGGGGCGGAAGAGTCTGGAAGCGAAAGAGTGGGTGCAGAGGAGAAGGCGCGCTTTGTATCAGCAGGTGGTCGCTGCGATAAAACTCGCAAGGGTGCCAACGGTGAAACGCAGCGGGCGTGCCTGGGGCGTGCGGGCACAAACCTTGAGGGCAAGAACTTCCGAGACCGGCAGAATGGCGACAACGGCGTCAACGGGCGTGTCTATCACGCACCAACGGCGCCCTGCGTTCTATATACCGCGCGCGCAATTCCAGAACATCCGCATTACTTCAGCAGCCGCAATCGAAGCCGATATGTAATAGTGGGTCGGCCTTACTGTACAAGTGGCATCGGCCCGCTTGTCGTCGGGTTTGCCCACGCTTCGCGCGTCCTATCTCGCCCGGCTCTCGCCTTGCTCCGGCACCTGCCAACCGCTGGCCTCTGCCTCAGCCTTCCAACCCAACACCAGCCCGCCTGCACCCTGGCGTCATCGCCGCCGCGTCCCGCCGCGATACCGGCTGCAGCGCTGACCGCAGGCGCCAGGCGCTGCCGTCTCACTCCGAACCCCGCGAGCGGACGGACGCCGCATGCCTGCCGAGCGCCGGCGCGGAAAGGCTCTTCCGGCACTTCGAGCACTGTGGGCCCCGGCGCGTCTGGAGCTATGGCCAGTGACACCATCAGTGACGACGCGTGCTGCGCGCCCGACGTTGCGTGCGCCGACGCGATCGCCCGGGGTGCCGAATCGCGCCATCGCGACCAAGACAGCCTTCATTCGACGGCGCATGCGGTATGCATCGTTTCACGAGCCCCTTGGCCTCGACAAAGCCATTCCGCTCGACCAGCCACGCAGGTGCTTAAGCTTCATGAAGCACACCGCTTAGCATCTGCTTTCTGCTCGGGGCCTGCAAGAGCTTCTAGAAGTATCGACTGATACTCACGGCGGCGCATTGCAATCTCGTGATACCAGCCAATTGCGCCTTGAAGAGGGCAATGTTTCCCGAAGCCGCGACGTCGCAAAAGGAATTCCTTCGTCTGGAGTGAAGGAGTCTATCTAAAAATACAAAAACCCACATCTATCCTAGCTAGCGCCTGCAAGTCTCCATGCTCTAAGCGGCAGCGCCTGCAGCTTCAGCGCTGCCGGCTTGATGTAGCCCCAGAAAGTCACTACGCCGATGATGATGCAAAGCACGTTGACGATGTAGTACCCGTCGTGCTGCACGGTGCATGACCCGCCCCCGTCAATGCAGCGGTGCTTGTCCGCCTCCAACGCGCAAGAGAACGATGAAGTGACCAGGTCGCCCTTGAGTTGAGGAGGCGGCGTGGTGGGTGGAACGCAGTTCGCCACCGTAAAGAGGTCGACGAACTTCAGGATGAAGAACCGCGGGAACGTGCCACCCAGGTTTGAAACGCTACAGAAATGTTTGATCAGCAAGGCAATCCGCAGAAATGATAGGAAGGGTCTACTCACGTGGCGAGGAGGGTCATGTAAGTACCCCCGATGACCGGATCTGCGATCTTGGCGTGGAATGCCGATATCGCCACAAACATTACGGTACTCATGAAGGTCGAGAACACATGCTCCACAATCACGGTAAGCAGATACCATGTCGTCACGCCGCCCTCAGGGAAGATCATGACGACGAACTGTGCAAAGGCCGCTGCTACCAGCCTGCCGACGAATGCCCAGCACCAGAGCTGCATGGGCGGGTAGGCCTGGGACCATTTGCCTGCGTAATAGCCAAGAGAAAGCTCGAAGGGGAAGTCGATCAAGACGGTCAGAGCCATGTCTTCCTGGCTGAAGCCCTTGTCCAGCAGCTTGAGGTTGGTGACCGCATCGTTGGCTTGAAAGCCAATCTTGGCAATCAGGTGGATGACGATGAAGGTCTGGATGTTCTTGAGCTTCAGAATACCACCCATGACCCTGTAGACCTCTGCAATTCCGTCGTTGGTCTTGGTCCTCTCTTCGCGCTTGAGCAGCGCAAGGCCCAAAGTCACGGCCAAGTATGCCCATCCCCAGAAGGTCAGGTAACCCCCGAGAGTCATGACTCCTTCGGCCTTCGGCGTTGCGCGGAACCACTTATTCGCGAAATCGGGCGAGTTGAATGCGAGGAAAACGGTGTAAGACAAGAACTGGCCGGCAGTCAAGCCGACCGTCTGGGCGGTCGAAGCGTACGAAAGATTTTCAGGCGACAGGAGCGTAAGGGCCCAACCTGCCATATGTCAGCCACGCCTTCCAAGGAGCGCGCGATGCCAAATGCCTTACCGTCAACAGCAATATCCTGCGTGGCGCACGTGAAGACCAAGAAGAACCACCAGCCGGTGAATCCCCAGACCCCTGCGCCGCCATCTGCTCCAGCGTCCGTCATCATCTGCTCTGCGCGGCTTCCAAGCCAGAGCATACCAAAGCCGGACAAGGTCTGGATGGGCAAGATCCAGCTCTTTCTCCTGCCCAGCTTCGGGCTCCAGATCGCGTCCACGATGGGGCTCCAGAGCAGTTTGAGAGAGTAAGGATATGAAGCGAGAGAGAAGACGCCGATTTGGCTGTACGAAAGGTGGGCCTTCAGCAGGAAAGGCACCGATCCAGTCGCCAGACCCATCGGTACGCCCTGAAGAAAGTATAGGAGGACCAGCAAGAGGAAGTTCCTCTGATCCTTCTTGGGAAGTTCACTGAAGCCCTTGGATGTGCCGTCCTCGCCGTGCGTCATTACGGGGTCGTCGTCCAAAGTGAAGCTTTCCCTGCCCATCAGATGCGACGCCTGCGAGGCGGTCGAAGGACTGTCAAGATTGGCGTTCCTGCGCCGGTGCTCGAGGAGGTTCTCCATGGCGCCGGTTGCGTGGCCGTTGCTGCGGATCGAATCTATGGAATCGCCACGCGCGGCAGCTGTTCGAGGGTTCGGCGACTTGCTCTTCTTCCGGGACATCTGCGCTTCGTGGTCGGACCCGTCTGACGCAAGGAGGCTGTCGGCGCCGGGGGCGTGGGTGCGGATACGCGGAACGTGTCTGGTTTGCGCGGCGGCGTTCGGGGTCGGGGAGGCTAAAGGAAGGTCGTGGAGCTCGAGGCTCTGCTGCGACTGGGTGTGGCGGTGGGCGACGGACTGCTGGTGCGGGACGCTGGCCGTGTCAGAGATGGAAGGGACCAAGGGAATGGGCGGCGGAAGACGAGAGGCGCCTGGTGTGGTAGGCATCCATGTAGCGTTGATTGGTCAAATTGGTAGAAATTTAGTGCAGCGGCGATGATGTATCTAAAAGCGGAACGTGTCCACTACGAGGGGCAACGCCGTGGCCGCGGCGGCAGGACGCGGAGATCTGTGGTGGCGGTGTGCGCTGTTCACCGAATGTTCAGCGCAGGGCGGCAGGCGCCTGGGGAAGCGGGCAGCAGATAAAAGGACGGCCGTGAGCCCCTGGCCGCGCGCCCGTGAAGCTCGTCGCAGCAGTTTTGGCGTCGCCGGGCGTCGCGTTTCACTTGCATCTCGCCGGTCGCAGCGCCAAGGCCAAGATGAGCACGGGACTCCGCGACGGCCTGCGCGTCTTCGCTCCGGCCCCGTCGTCGCGCGCTACCCTGCCGTCGCTGTGCATCGCCGCCGTCGCCTGGGCTGCCTTTTCGCTGTCGCTCGCTGCCTGGGTCTTCCACGTCCACCACTTCATCCACCGCGACTCGCTGACCCAGCTGCTGTACGAGGTCGCCGCCGACTCGCTGTACCAGCAGCATGGCCGCCTCGCCTGTGCCGCATTCCCCGGCCGACAGTGACATCGCCCGCCTGCGCGAGCAGAGTACGCCGTCTCCGCTCCACCTGTCGCGCCCTTGTTCTGACGCGTCGCAGTTGACTCTCTCGAGCGCCGCCGTTCCGTTCTGTCGTCCACTCTTCTCTCGTCGCAACACACCCTGACGCGCATCCAACGCGCCAACGCCAAAGCCGATTCCGCCAACGACCCCGCCGCCACCGCCCTAGACATCGCCCGGAAGCAGCAAATGCACAATCTGGAGAACCTGCATCGCACCTGCGCCGGCGTCACCGCATTCCGTGTCAAAGACCCTGATCCCCATGCTGTTGACAATGGCAAGGTTCTTGGTGTGCGCATCGATGTGTCCGTGAAGGGTCGCTTTGTCGCGCCCTACTATCTTCTCCTGAACCGCCCTTCTCCTGACAGCGAGAATCTGCGCATTCACAAGCACACAATTCCCCCGTGCATTCCCTTGCAGGCTTTGGCGGCAAAGTTTCTCCCACAGACGCCGTCTGCTGCGGACGATGGGGCAGCAAGGCCGGGCCGCGCCCAGGACCTGCACCGTCTGGTGCGAGAGTTGCGTCAGGAACTGGTTTCTCATCATTTGCGCCTTGATGTGGTTACTCAACTGCGCAGAGATGCGCAGTTGCCTGAAGACATCGAGGATGAATCCAAGAAAAAGGAAGGAAAGGCCGGGATTGTGGACATTAGGGCGTTGGACGTCGGCGCAAGGGAGATTGCAATCAGCTGGGCGGATGACAGCTCTGCGCGAGTTTTGGTGTCAAAGAGGGGGGTTATTGAGAAAGCCGTGGTCAGGAGTCCGGATGGGGGTGAGCGAAAGAGAGCGGTTGAGAGGACAATCTTGGCGGGAGACGGCCGCATCGAACAATTGGTTGAACGTCTAATAAATTCCTGAGGAGCGTGGTAATCAGTGCTGAGGAGGGGGGAAAAGTTCACGACATGTAATGAGAAATGAGGGTCACGGTCAAAAGTTTATGCATTGTTTATCATAGGCGAAGGGAGTCGCAAATTCAACCAGGGTGCAGTAAGTTTGCCAGCACTTAGTTCATCGTTGCACACCCATTCCGCGACTGTGGTCATACACAAGCTACCATTGCATCCTAGTGGCCTTTACCGAGCATCTCGTCCAGGCTTGGTCACCAAATATATCGAAAATGCTGCATTGCACCGGTAATTTAGCAACTTCCAGCCTCACAAGAACGACACGAACTCACCGGATTCTGCTTATCCGTCATATCCTTAAAATCGGTATCTGCGTGGACTCTCTCCCCCTTCGCCTCATCCACGCGCTCCCTCCTCCTATTTTCCCACGCGCAGTACGCAGCATACACGCAAATCGTAATCACACTGAGCACATAGCTTCCCAAGATCGCGCCCATCCCCAGTGGGTATAAGGGGGCCTGGTCCGTCTTGAAAAATTGCGGGCCGATGATATTGCTCACGCAGTACGCAATAAAGATGAGCGCGTTGACCGTCACTTTTTTCGTGTGACCGGCCGTATTTGCGGTGTTCATGCCCAGGCTCACGATGTACGGTCCGAGGTAGAAGTAGCTAAGGTACAGGGCCGCGAGCCGGCCGTCATACGCGTCGAGCGGCAGCGTGTACAGGAACACGGCCGAGATGAGCGCGACGACGAGGCCAAACAGGATCCAAGCGGTGCGCAGCTGGCGGCGAGGCAGGTAGCGGGCGCAGGCGTAGACGCCGAAGTTGCAGATGTAGGAGGAGCAGGTCTGCATGATGCCGGTGGGCATGGTGAGCAGGACGGAGCGCTGCGAAGAGTAGCCCAGGCCGTTGATGATGAGCGGCGCGAAGTTGGTGAGACCGCCATTCGGGATGGAGATCCAGATATTGAAGAGGAACATGAGCCAGGTCTTGGGGTCGAGGAAGGCTTCGATCATCTGTTCTTTTTTGAAAGTCTTACTCAAGGTCAGCGGTCTAATCGCTGTCATCTGCGAGGAGGTCGCATTGCTCACTTTGTTCTCGATTCCAGTCTGATCTGCTCGGAGACGCTCGATGGCGATGGCCTTTTGCCTGTCGGTCACGAACTTGGCTTTGACGGGGTTGTCGGGAAGGAAGAGCCCGATGACGCAGGCCCAAACGATTGTCATTGCTCCAGTGATCCAGAACATGGAACGCCATGCGTGGTGTCCGGAGATGAAACCAATGCTGGCGTCCGTCAGCTACTTGATTCAGCAGAGGCTCCGGATATTTCTGCTTACCCCCAACCAATTGGCCCTGTGAAGCACACGGACAAGCCGGTGTACATCAAACCGGTACGGATTGGCTGTTCCCTTCTAGTATACCACATTCCCAAAACGAGGAAATTTCCGGGAACAATCGGCGCCTCAAGGGCTCCCAGCAGTACTCGCAGCGCTATGAGGGTAGCAAAGTTGTTCGCAAACCCCGTGGCGATCAGGATGCAGCCCCAAAGTAGCTGGACCACAAACATCACCTTAGCAACTGGGAGTCTCTGCAGTATATTTCCCGCCGGAAAGCACCAGATAAGGTATCCAAACTACCATGACCCAATCAGCTCGGGCAAGTTAGCGGACGGCAGGGGGATAATTACGTAGAAGGCAGACGCCACCCAGGAATAGCGGTCGCCAGTCAGTCCCGTATCAGTCTTAAACCCATACAACGCTGCGGTGGCGGTGGTGACCTTGTCCATAGCGCCAAGTGTCACGTTGAACCAAAGCAGCGGTACGAGGCGGAGATCGAGCTTCCAACGCAGCCGTATCTCTTCCTTGCGAGTATAGGCTGCATCACCGTTGAATTGGTTGGCGTAGGAGGCTGCGACATCCACATCTTTGGATACGGTACCGACTTTGATGGAAGAGTGGCTGTCCTCAATGTCCCCGCCGTTTCTGGGGCTGATAGCGAGCTTCGCGTCTTTTTCTTCCATGGCGGACGGCAAGACAATGGAGCAAACAGGTCACGATGAATGAGAGGGGGGAAACCTGGAAAATGGAAGCTTTGGAATTGGAATCTAAATAGCAGGGAGAGCCAAAATGCTCAGTGGGATGCAATAGTACTATATCTTGATATGAAGCTGCCAGACAGGTCGATACGCGGCCTCGCGATGAGGCTTTGATACGGTGGCAGGACATTCGAGGTGATGATAAGCGCAGAAAGGTAGAAGAGGCACATCGAAGAGCCCAGGATGCGGAGAAAGAGGATGCAGGACCGAGGGAGCACAAATCGGGAAGAGGCAGCGGTGGTTGCATGCGCGTCCGTGCCCGAGTGGGTCTGCCACCCGCCGATCATCGGACTTCTGTCTCCGCCGCTCTTATCAACCTCTCCCCGTCTCCCAGCTGCCGCCTCTCCCTCGCTGCGCCGCCTCCCCGAAAACTCGCAAATGTGAAGCCTCAGAGCTTGTTCGAATATGCCGATGCTGTGGACAATGGCGCCTGGTGGCTCTGCGACACGAACAGCTTGCCACAAAGAGCTTCACAGAGACACGGGATTATTTTACAGTTTTCGGCCTAGGGTGGAGAATGCACTCTCGTAATGATAGTCCAGATAGATGCTGTAGGAGTAGCACAACTCATCTCCTTCACTCTCCGACCTCTCTCTCAACTTTCTCTCTCTCTCTTCCAGAGCCGCGCAGCTTTTCCGGAGTCTCCTGCCACCCTTCTCCGCCCCACCCTTCTCTTTCTTTCAAACCCTTCAAACCAGCATGGCCACCCCACAAACCCTCCACATCGTAACCCTCGACGCCGACATGCCCGTCCCAACCGTCCTCTCCTCCCGCGGCCTCTACAGCACCATCTTCCAACACCTCCTCACATCCGCAGCAAAGCGCCTCACCCCCACCCGCCCCACCACCCTCCACTTCTCCGCCTACAACGTCATCCAAGGCGCCTACCCCCCCGACCCCTCCACCATCGACGCCATCATCATCACCGGCTCCGCCAACTCCGCCTACGACCCCGACCCCTGGATCGCCACCCTCTCCACCTGGCTGCGCGCCGTCTACGCCCGCTTCCCGCGCATCCGCTTCTTCGGCTCGTGCTTCGGGCACCAGCTCCTGTGCCAGACCCTGTGCGAGCCTTTCGGCGCGTTCGTCGAGAAGCATCCCGGCGGCTGGGAGCTGGGCGTGCATCCCGTGCGGCTGGATCGGGCGTTTCTGAAGGCTTTTCCGGTGGATGTGAGGGCGTTGCCGTCGGCGAGGAAGGGCGGGGCGGGAGCAGCAGCAGCAGGAGGAGGAGGAGGCGAGGAGGATGTCATGCGGCTGCAGTTTGTGCATTCGGATCATGTCGTTTTGCCGGGGAAGGGGGGCGCCGTGGCGGCGGCGGCGGCGAACGAAGCTGCGGCGTTTGAGCTGCCGAGTGGGTGGTGCGTTTTTGGGAGGACGGAGCATTGTCGGATTCAGGGCGTCTATGAGCAGGGGAGGGTGCTTACGCTGCAGGGGCATTTCGAGTTTGATCGATTTGTGAATGCGGAGACGATCAAGGTCTTTGGGGCGAAATGGGAAAGGAGCTTCTTGGAAGACACGATGCTCAAGATCGAGAAAGACGATGATGCGGAGTGGGCGGCGGAACTGGTCATGGCGTTCTTCTTGGGTCTAGGAGAGGAGAGGACGAGGGTTGGGGAAGGTGAGGCGGTCATTGAGGGAGGTCTGATGACACCACCGGAGGAGTTGGTTGAAAATTGATTTTAGCGAGCAAGGCGCACGGCATTGGAAATCTTTCCATTTGGGGCAAGTGCATGTCTTGCGAAGAACCGGGCCAATTCAACACTTGAGACGATTCCGAATAGATTTCGATACACATTTCTACAAGACCGAACACCTTTCGTTGAGAACGCGATATCAGGACTAGCCCATCATCCATTTCATTTCTTCTCGCACAAAAAGTTGGACCATCCACATACATGACTGTAGTACACGCCTGCTTGTGGCTTTCCAGCCGTAAAAGCTGTTCAACTCCGCACAGCGAGCCCGTTGACTTTTTCAGTCGTCCACCATGAGGATTTGTGGTTCCGAAATCTGGTTGAGAGGCGTAGAACTAACAATCAGCAGCATGGGAATAAGGCGTTATTTCCGATGCCTATCAGATCTGAACTCAGAACAGCAAGCCACGGACTCGCGTGCATTGCAACCCTCCACCTTTCGGAAGTGCTCCGATGCCTGTGCCTCATCGGACTTTGCAGTGCGACGCCTCTCGGATTAGCTTCCTTAAGCGGCACAACTCATGGAATGCGATGCCGTGAAATTGAGGGGGGAAACAGCTTGAATAGTGGGGTAGCTCGTTGCCCATCTTGATTGTTTATTTGATATTTAGCATAGATTTCACTCTGTCAAGTGAAACAAGCTCCTGCAATCCGATGCCCCGCAGTACTCGTACAAATCCTGCTACAGCACCAAACATGCCCGAACTCAAGGTAGATCTCGAGGCAGAGCAAGCTGTCTTTGATGCCGAAGTGGCAGCGATCGAGAAGCAATGGTCAAGCGCCAAACAGGCGCATTTGAAAAGGTGCTGCATCCGCCATTCCGCCACACTCTTTACAACGGTATCAGCTTATTCTGCTCCAGACCATACACTGCCAAAACCATAGCCGCGCTCCGAAACACCGTCTCCCAGGCCTACTTCTCTAGCACGCAAGCCATCAAGCTCTGGAACCAGCTGAACGAACATGCCGCCAACGGAACATGCGAGCTCACCTTCGGCACGACGGATCCGGCCGCGGCATCACAAATGGCGAAGCACTGCCAAGTACGTGCATCCATACATACATACCCAACAAACTCCACCAAGCATCCCCGCAAAGTCGTTCTGAGGAAAAATCAAAAGAATCTGACACATCTAATAACAAACAACCAAACAGACCGTCTACGTCTCCGGCGCCCTCTGCGGCCTCTCCGAAGTCAGCCACCCCGGCATGGACCACGCCGACTACCCATGGGACACGGTCCCGAAAGTCGTCAGGAAAATCACGTCCAGCCAGCTGTGGCACGACCAGCGGCAGAAGCAGTACCGGTTCCGGCATAAGCTCGCTGATCGCGGGGCGCTGGAGTGCTGGGACTACCTCGCGCCGGTGGTGGCGGATGGGGACATGGGGTTCGGCAGCTTGACGGCGACGATGAAGATGGCGAAGGAGTTTGTGGAGGCTGGGGTTGCGATGGTGCACGTGGATGATTTGGCGTTGGGGATGAAGAAGTTTACGGTGGGGCAGGGGAGGACGGTTGTGCCGACGTGTGAGTATTTGGATCGGTTGGGGGCGGTGAGGATGCAGTTTGATGTTATGGGGTGAGGACTCGTTTTGTTCCTTGAAAGTCTTTTTGGGGAGGGTGGTTGGCTGACTGTGTGCGGGCAGGGCTGAGACGCTGTTGCTGTGTCGCTGCGATATGGATCATGCGGAGTTCATCACCAGTGTCTTGGATCCGAGAGACCATGAGTACGTCCAAGGTGCCACGAAGCCGGTTGAGCCTCTAGAAGCGGCTCTGGCAACAGCGCTGAAAGAAGGGAAAGACCTGAAGGAAGCTCGCAACGAGTGGAAAGTGCGAGCCGGGATAGCGACTTTCGATGAAGCCGTCAAGGCCGTTGCCAGCGACGAGGAATACGCTGCCTATGTGGCAGAGGTCTCTCGCCAAACCATGCCGCTCTCATCACGCCGCGAGATATCGTCACGCATCCTCAATAAAGACATATTCTTCGATTGGGAGCTGCCACGCTCCCGCTTCGGCCAGTACATGTTCAGGTCTTGCCTCAAGGCACTAGTCGAACGGGCCCTGGCCGCCGCTCCGCTCGGCGATGTGACGTGGGCGCGGATGGACTCGCCGGTCTGGGAGGACATCGTCGAGTTCCACACTGCAGTACGGAAGGTCTATCCGAACCGTCTCTTTGCCTTTGGTTACACCGGCGACTACAATTTCACGGCGGCAGGCTTCTCCGAGGAGCAGGTTAAGATTTTCCATCTGGACATGGCTAAGTTGGGGATCGTGTGGCAGGTCCAGCCGATTTGGAGTCTTCAGGGCTTGAATATGCTGACCGAGGAGTTTGTGAAGCTGTGGGCTTGCGAAGGAATTGCTGGGTACATTCGAACTGTTCAGAAGCCGGCTCTGAGCAAGACGCCAATGACTGATGGCTTTGAAAAACTCAGCTATTGTGGTGGATACCTTGCTGATGCTTTCTTTGAGACGGTGGCTGGAGAGCCGATCACGGATAAGCCGGCAGCTTCCAACAAGAAGAGGTATTGAGAGGCCTGTAGATAAATTGAATATGTTGAGTTCATTCTCATACTGTGGGGTTTTACTGGAGAAAAGAAAAGGTTCATGGACCGATTACCGTGGGGTTTCGGCCTTTCATGGGCACCTGATGTGTTCGAAAAGTACCATAAAGGATCAAACCGACTTTTGATCCATCACTAAGGTCAGCCAAGACCACTACCAGATACTATCAAGATCGAACATCCCCGGAAAAGAAGGGACACCCGCTTCGAGATCCTGCAAATCAAGAGCTGAGCCATTCACGGTGGCCCAATGAGGCGCTGAGAACGGCATCTCGAACCCTAGAGATGAAGGTGATGAGTCGTTGACTCCCTGGGGTGTAGCTACATGCTGAACAGGATGCGAATGTAGCTGCATCGAAAGATGTTGTGGCGCCTGCACCGTCGATGCCGGTATGCTCGGCTGAGCTGGACGCGGGAAGTCTTCATTGATCATCTTCTCAATCATCCGCAAGATTGAGCGGTGAACAACCAGAGCTCTGACCTGCGGAAGTTTCTCTTTGATGGCCGAGGCCGAGCGTTCGCTGATGCGGATCACGGGGTGATGCGGGCGGTCAACCAGAGGGACTTCGCGAGCGAGCAGTTCAAAAACATCTCGAAGACATTCTGCTTTAGGCCAGCGATCTGCCATAATTGCTAGGATGTTCGAACATGCTCGAAGCGCGTCAGGGACGTCGGGGGAATCGAAATTGTCCGTTTGAAATCTTGGCGGAGTGGCCCAGAAACAGTACAATAGTGTGACTCCAGCCTGGAATTGCACAAGAAGCTGCGCCGTATGAGTGACTGGTATGATGAATGCATTTTGTACTTACACCGAGCCATGGATGCGCTATTTGACGATCCATTTGAGTTTTTCTGAACATGAGGCATGCTTGTGAGGACGCTTGAACAGACCAGTCTCCGGCAGGTCCGAGAATGCTGTCTTCAGTAGGACGATAGAGCATCAACAGCGTGTAATGGTATATCATTGCGAGCCAACGATGGCTCGTGTAACCAACAGATGTCGGGTCACAATATCTTTGAACCTGTGCTCTCCAATTGTCGAGCTCCGCGAGGATACGGACGCGCCAATCGTGATTGGAAGCATATTTAGTGGTGTAATCCCAACGTAATGTATAGCCCATGATTTCGGATTGTATACGCCGGCAGTGGGTGATGTGGAGCGAAGTAGAGACGCGGGTGAATCCGGGCTTGTCCTTTATCTCCTCGTCGATGGGAGTAGCTCTTGCAGCATCCAGGAGCTCTTCGTCCCCGACATTGGCGTACATCTGTAACATTAGCCCTACGTACATTTATCTGATGAAAATCATACCTTAGCAGTGATCATGGTATCGGGAATGGACATTGGAAGGTCAAATGCCGAAGCAGCTGCGCGGTCGAGCTTGTAGGAGCACCAGAATACACGACGACGGATTTGGTTGGCCAACATGGAAGCCGCATCTACGGCTTCGTGCTCCGCTTCATGAAGATGCAACTGTGCTTGGATGCAGTAGCGTATCGCTCTCGAAGCTAGAGAGATAATTCTCTCGGTGGATGTGCTGTGTAAAGCATGCATTGCCAGCAGCAGGTAAGCCTGGACAGTCAATACCGGATCAGATTGATGCAAGACGCTGGGCAACAGGTTGACGCCTTGCTTGTAAAATATCTACAGCCATAAGTATTCAGATGAGCATATACGTTGGAGTCGAACCACGAACACGAGAGTCTGAGCGTCCCACTCGAGGAAGAAGAAGGAGGGCGGCAGAGTAAAGCTACGTGCTACTGTCAACACCAGCACAACCGTAGTCAAGATCGAAATGACACTATACCATGTAGACAAAGAATCCTTGCCATGCGTGTTGATTTTGATTCTCCGTGGATGAGGATTTCCACGAGTCTCTCCAGGAGAGAAAGGTAGGAAAGTGGAGGAAGGGATACTGGCAATGAGCCCGCTCACGATACGTCAAGGTGAGCGTCTCCTCAGTGTACTGAGGGATTTCTGCGCCGAGTAGTTTCGGGGCCTCCACCGCGCGGCTACTCGTCGGCGACGCATCCTCGCGGCTCATTGCGGGTGAAGCAACAAGTCCCAGGATTATGTGATCGAGACCATCCTCATCTTCGTCATCCTGGTTGATGGTAGAATCGCGACGCAACGTTGTTTGATTCCCAGTAGCTACGGATGGATAACGCTCTGCAGTTGCTGATACCGAGGGAGGCGACCTTGCGAGGTCCGGCTGCGGGGTCAAAGGTGGAGGTTGAACCGCCAGATGCCCGCGTCGATTCTGATTCAAAGATTGCGGCACAGCAGCGGCCTCAGAGTGTCTCATCTCAGTGACTTCGGGTTGGGACTGCTGTGCTGGCTCTGGGGGCCGTGGAGGCGGATCTGCGGCCCGAAAATGGTCGAGACTCTGCTGCGGATGGAGCGATTCAAGTTCGGCGATCCGTTGCTCGAGCGCCCTGACATACTCGCTCTCCATGTGGAACCTGGGGGCAGGCTCTACCGGGATGCATTCTTCGCCGGATTTGCGACAGTTCTTGCATGGTCTGCCTTCGTCGCAACGTTGTTTGCGATGGCGGCACCTCCGGCAAGCGAGCACTCGTTGTCTCTTTGCTGGTGGTGAAGTTGGTGATGACGTCTCGCGCTCGTGGTCCATGATGCAGACGGATCCCCGGAGAATGAAGCTCGTGGAGTCATGACGATTGCAGCCGATGCTGGTGGATGGGGCAGGAGGGAGGAGTGGCTTTGAAGGAAGCGGAGATAGCGGTTCGCGCACGAGCCAATGACATGGGTTCAGATACCTCGAGCCAGGATTAGGAATTGCTTGACTTTCATTGCAGCATGGACTCTTCTATTATTCGTATTCTAGGACAGTTTCTTTGAAAAGCCGCCCAGGGGTTCTTCATGAAATCCGCGTACCTAGGGAACAAAGTAACCAAACTCCCTCGACGCACGCACGCACCCAAAGGGTATCGTGAAGTTTCCCCGAGCCACAGCCTTTTCTGACTTTCCCCATTGTCTGCCTGAGATCCACAGTGCTTCTGAAATCAGTCCTGACGGCGGTTCCTGGCAACGTCCTTGGCCCAAGGGTCGTTCGAAAGCTCCGTCTCCGGGAAAGCGCTCATCTCCGATAAGGCGCTGGGGAACTGCAACGAACTGGGCGGCGCCGGCACAAAGCGGTCGCGGATGAGAGAGCGCTGAGGAAAGTAGCCGTCGTTGCGAGCCTGACTGTGGTCAGCCCGAGGCGCGGCGGCACGCGAAGTGAAGCCTCCAGCGGAAGTCGGTGGGCCCATCGTGTAGGTGTCAGAGGCGACGATGATGTCAGTGTCGGTGTCGCTCAGCTGCTGAAGATGGCGGCGGTGCTGGGCGAAAGCTTCATTTATGCGATCATTCTCCGTTTGGCGGGCGCGCGACGGTATATTGGGGCGGATGGTAGGGGAGGAGCGCTGAGAGTCGGGCTGCGGCTCGCGAGGCAACGTGATATCTGAAGTTGCGGCGGCCGGAGTGGAGAAGTTGGGCCACAAGATTGACAGGCTGGGCGCGAGCGACGGCGTGTAGCGCTGTGACTCGAGATCCCGCAGCTCGAACGGGGTCGTGATGCGCTCCATGTTGCGGCGGCGGTTGCGCTGGAGGTAGTAGATGGCGATGATCAGGAAGGAGAGCGCCAGAGGAATGCAGATGATCAGCACAACAGCCCACCTCGGGATAGCCAAGCTGGAGTCCATGTCGGCGCGCTTCGGTTCGTTGTGGAGCCTGCTGAACGCCGCGGGGTCGGTGCCCGGCCGCACCTCACTGTACGTGTCCGGGTCATAGTAGCTCGGAAGGTTGGGGTTCGGAGTGGACATGGTCGGACCAGAGAATCGTCGCGCGCTGCTTCGAGTGCCAGTTGGGCGAGTAGAAGGAGTGTAGATGGCGCGGTCGTTGTTGGTTGGCGAAGAGGTGGAGGCGCGGGCGCGATGGAGGTGAACAAAGAGGCGTCCATAAAGCACTGCTTGTCTACACGCCAGCGAAGTCACCATCCTCAATTTTGCCAGTCACCGTGTCCCGTGACGCTCTGTCGCTGCCTAAGTCATTCCGTATCGATTCCCACATCCCCGAGCTGGCTGTAATCTGCATATAGCGCACGATAGAATTGAGGATGGCATAATGGCGAATGCCAACGTCAGCAGATCTGATCACCGGCATGGAAGATGAGACTGGCCGCTGAAGAAAGGTGTTCCGGCATGACAATATCCTTGCGAATCTCGACGGGCAAAAAATTGGCCGTTGTGAGCAATGTTTCTTCGCATACGACTCAAGCTTATTACTTGCATCCATACAGATGGACGTGGAAGGGATTCCGGCAGCCAGAAAGTGATTAGCTACTGTTCGACTTCTTCTTCCTTAGCCTTAGGTCGGCCATCGAGATGGGCGGAGGGACGTAGTTCTCTTGCGGGCTCGGAGCTTTCATTCTTCTCAACTCGCGCTCGAGGGTCTTCGATAGCCTCTCCAAAAGCCACTCGGCCTCAGATTTAGAGCCCATGAGCGGGCTGCGGGTGCCCAACCAGCTCCAAGAATATGGCTGCTTCCCATCGAACTCAAGCGCTCCGGAACCTGCGCCAAAATCAGCGCCCCCTTGAGCTTTCCGTTTTGGTTTGATTGTAGGTTTTCGGTGCGTGCTCGGGTCAGCCTCATCTTGGCCGATGAGCTTGAGGTAGTATGCCCATTCCTTGTATGAATACTGTTTGGGCGGGGACGCAGACGCGTCTTTCATAACCCTTCGTGTCTCCTTCGCGAGGACGTAATGGTAGAAATGGAGGTCACGGGCCAGGAAATCCCCCTTTTCTCCGGCCTCTTCGGCCTCTTCAAACTCTTCTTCTTCTAAATGGTCCATTAACCTCTCCACTGCTGCTGACTCGATCGCACTCTTCTTGTCTGCCTCATATTCAGGCTGGCGGCGCTTGCTGCCCCATGACAGGATTCCTGGTGGCTTCTCGAAATCAGGAAGGTTGCTGTCCTTTTTAAAGAGCGGATTGTCTCGAAGCTTCACCAGATTGGCTTTGAGAGTAGCACGGAAACCAGTCTCAGGCGGGAGAACTGTCAAGCTTCCAAGCCAGATCGTGAGCTCGCTGAACCCTTTCACTACAGTATCCCCCATATTCGATATCAGAATCGTGAGGGTAGGAACGGCGATGAGAGTCCAAACCACAAAAAAGGGCTTTCCAGAGTTGCTTTTGGGGTAGAAGTCGCCATAGCCGATTGTGAGAAGAGTGGTGTACGAGAAGAAGAGTGCATCAAAGTAGGTCCAGCCCTGGTGAGTTCCTTCCGAAAACCAAAACACCATGGCTCCTATGAACCAGAGGATGCATGTGGCGAATATGGACAGTCCAAGAGCGGTGTACCGTCGCCTCCTCTCGGCAGATCTCTGTATATAACGCATGATGCGGAATTCCTGGTCTCGTCTTCCAATCTCCGAAAGACCTTCCTGAGAGAACTCGATCTTTCGAAACATCCCAATGCGGATGGTGCGCTTTTGGGGCTTCATATTCTTCAAGACCTTCTCTCGTTTGATCTCAGTCATCCGCGCTATTAACTTGGCTTTGCCTCTTTCGAGGACAAGTGACCGAATGGACCCGATAACCAGTCCAACTATCAGGATACCAACAATGGCGAAAGGAAAGAGCAGCGAGCGACCGAGGTGCGTCTTCAGTGGGAAGTCTGAGCCGAGTCCAATGGTGAGTAAAGTGTAGTCAGCCCAATACACACCATCCAAGAAATTCCAATGCTCAATGCGGCTGAACACAAGACCACCCAGAAGGAGATATGAGGCGAAGCTAATGGTCTGCAGCATGAGCGTACGCTGGCTGATGGTGAGCCTAAACTCCTTGGCATAATGGCCTTTCCACGCCCCGTAGACGGTCAGAACCATGAGCATCGAGATTATGAGATACAAGACAGCAGCTATTATTGCATAATAGAAGGCTTGCGAAAGAGCATGGGATTGGGCCGGTGGTATCCGAAAGGCCGATGACGACGCTACGCCGACGAGGGCGATAAGCATGAAAGATGCGAGGAGGAAGCCCCCGATGGTCATAGGTTGTGCGATTTTGAAGGGTAGGCGGCGGGCCATGTTCAGAAGCAGGGAAAGGTTCGCGACGAGAGCGCAGCCAAGGGAAACGGCGTTCACGGCAATCAGCCTGAGGAGATCAATGAGGACAAGCGCTTAGAACGCGTAGGGAGCGCAGGATGTGAGCGTGCTCACCATGCGGGGTCCGGCACAGGTTCCCCAACCGTCTCATCCATCCCCGGCGGTATGTATACCCTCCATTTCTCGACCAGGGCGCAAATGGAGAAGGCGTTGGCAAGAGGGCCAAAAGTTCCCGCTATGAGAGGACATCCTGTGGAGGCGAACCACCATCGGCTACAGACACGGTCAGCAGCGGAAGCTCACGTAGGAGAGGCGAGCCGACCTCGGGTCAAGGAAGTCTTGTGCGTCCTCCTCTTCCTCCTGTTGGGCGGATTGATAAGGATTGTGTTCCAAGTCCTGCGCCGCGTCGCCGATGGGTCCGTCAACGCCGGGGTCGTTCATGGCGGAGGCCGAGGGTCAAAGGTAGGGAGGCGAAAGAGCGAGGCCATGGCGGCAACACGGAGAACAGCGGTCACACGGCTTAAACGCGTGAATCCTGACGGCAACAAGCGCGTTTGTTCCAGGCTTAACGGCAAGAGCGATGACGTTGCGCGGATCTCCGGTTCCCCGCCTCACGAGTCAGGCGCCCCTTGGCTGCGTCTCCCCAAAACCTTCTCTCGACTTCATCAGCGGTCCGCCTTTCGACATTCTACTGTAGATGCTGCAGATCATCTGCATCTGCATCACCAACACGCTGTTGAAAGTCTCGGCTTGCCCCATATCATCTGCCGCTTCCTCTCTACCTCTGGTGATCCACAAGTCCGGCTTGACGCAATTTCCCTGTTTTTGCATCGGAATTTTTCTGCTAGCACTTTTGGGAAAACAAACTAATGCAACGGTGCCGCGCCTCCTTGGCCTGGCGACCTGCCGTAAAAGATAATGGCGTCCAGACGTGGGTTCGGTGGCGCAGTAGTACTTACACGGCTACACGAAGCTTTCTTCCATGAATTTCTGAAGAGACTCTCTTCGGGCCTCTCGCCAGTCATGTATGCGGCAGCATGCTCTGAACACGACTTCAAAGGGACTCCTTTGCCAACTCTTCGTCTCAAACTCGGTGGTCCTTCAAGGCAGCTTGAAGGAGATTATTGAAGCACGCTTCTTTCGCGCGGTGATTGGAATCCGATGGTCTAAAGGAGATGTCCTGATGCGCGTCTGATGGAGAATTCGTTAGAGCTAGTCAGGTCGACACAAACCTCTTTTTCGAATCCTGCCTGCAGTTGAGCGTACAGCTTCAGAACCACTTCCAGAAATATATAGTCAAGGTCGCAGGCTTCTTTCTTCCTCTCTTTACGTCACGTTTACCTGAGCTCTCTCACACCTTTTTCTTACCCTCTAAGAACTCTCCTCGCAGAAACACAACTCCCTGGGGCCTCTCTGATCTCTTTCTCCTTCAGTTGAAATCTACCTTTCTTTTGTCGTTCTACCTTGTTCTTTGAATCTATATCTTTTTTTTTTTTCCAAAGAAAAACTTCTTGTGGTTTCTCTCACTTGTTGCTCCGCAGTTTGCTCTTGAAACAGCATGCAGCTGCTGAACCGCTATGGTATATCCGTGAAATTGCCGCCCGTATCGAAAAGCGATTACATCCCGACTGAATCTCTCCAGATGTCATCTACCGTCCCTCAACCCTGCCAAGGCTGCTCATGGCTCAGCTATTTTACCGGTACAAGGACGACTCGGTCGATATCATGTATTCCCGGCATGTTGCTTTTGGTAAACATTCTAAAGAAGCGGGTACCACTTTGCACGTTGCTATCTCGTTTGGGAGATCCTACGCCCCGACTCAATTAGCTTCAGATGCGTTCGTCTGGAAGGTATGTTTTCTGGATACTAGCTTCGTCGCTCGGAAACACGGCTGCTCCAGCTACTCGAGGGAATCTAGAGGCGTTAGTGGGATCCAACAAGACACTGTGCCTCGGTGCGCCTCAAATCGCCAAGGAAATCTCAGTTTGACCGCAATGCAACTCTAGTGCTCAAAAGAGGCGAGCTTCTCCACCTGATCGCAGAGGCCTCGAAAATGCTGTCGCACAGGGATAACAGGCCCACAAGGCTCTCATATACCCGTCGCTACTCTTTGTATACGTCTCCCAATAGGCAAGACACCTTTCTAGAAGAGATTGATTCGCTGCGCTTGGACGGATCGCGTTTTTGCTCGATACTGTTGCGAACAGCGTCCGCGCCATGGACTCTAATATGTCTGTCATTAGCTTTAGCGGGGACACGAAAATGATCAAGTATACGGCAAGCTGTCGAGAAGGGCTTCCTATCCGCAGCATCCTCAAGATACTCCTCTAGCAGCGCAACATAGCCCGCCGCACCGCCTGTCTATCAGATGGACGTTGGCCTCTGAATCGCATCGTATCCGTGGAAGTCATAAACTGCCCGGTCGTGATCGGAAGCGCAATTCGATGCGGTTGAGCCTGAAGTTGGCGGGGCTCGGGGGTTACAGGATCAAACTCTCAAAGACAGAGTTCTGTAACAAGACCGTGCAGCATGCTGCTGCAAAGTATTCTGCCTCTCGTTTCTCGTCAGTCTCGGCCGTAGCTTCGCCTGCTGTACGGACGGCTTGCTCTGGAGGCCGAAGAGCAGACACGCAGGTCACTGTCGCAGATCCCGCTGCAGTGGGAAAACGTCTGCGCAGCAAAGAATCGTGACTGATACGCGCTGCCGCCTGGCGTGCGGCCGGCACGTGGCGAGCGGGCGCTGCGTGCCTTCCGAAGCAGGCGGCATAAAGCCTCCTCAGCCGCTCCCGCTCCTCCATCTTCCTTACAACAACCCGGCAACGCTTCCCGTTGTCAGTCCGCCCCGCTCTCGTGCCTAGCGGCTGCTGCTTTGACATTGTCTTCAAGCTCGTCCAGTAAGTCTCATCATCCCGTGCGCACTACACCCTCACCGCGGGGCGTTGCTTGCACCCCATGCCGCGATCCCGTCAAGCGTCTAAACACACTTATCCCACTTCATTCCGACCGGAAGCTCCGTCGCTCGCTACTACCTCACTCGCGCCACGCCAATTGCTCGTCGCTAATGGATCGTTGCTTCACAGACACCATGTCCGACTCCGGCAAGGCTTTCGACACCACTGAGATGGCGGCTGCCATCAGTGAGGCCGCCAGCGACGCTGGCAAGGTTACTGCCTCTCCTCCTCCGGTCGTGCCCATTGAGGGCGCTGCTGATCGTGCTCGTGAGCACGGATTCGTTGCTCCTGTCGCCTACGACTACAACTCTTACAATGCGAACACACGCGAGGAGCGCGACGCTGCTGCCGCTGAGGGTCGCTACTTGGAGCCCGATTGGGCTGCCTCCGCGGCCCGCTATGAGTGGGACGACGAGTTCGGCGACGTGGGCCCGGAGATAGCTCAGCTCGAGGAGGAGCTTTTCCGTCACGAGAACGTCATGCGCAAGGGCGACGCCTTCCAGGCACTTGAGTACAAGATTCAGCAGGAGGGTCCTGTCCAGATTTCTCCGGTTCGCAAGGTGAGCCAATTCACAGCCCTTCCTCACCCGGAATACTCACTAATAGTCGCAATGTAGTTCGAGGATGCTGGTCTTCACCCGGTCATGCTTGACAATGTTGTTCGCCTCTGCCAGTATGATATGACGACCCCGATCCAGGCCTACACCATCCCTGCTGTACTTCAGGGTCACGACGTTGTCGGCATTGCTCAGACCGGTAAGCCATCTTGCTGGCTTCTGCAAGTCGTAAAGCTTACATTACTTGCAGGATCTGGCAAGACCGCGGCCTATCTCATTCCCATCTTGTCCCGCTTGATGGGCAAGGCCAAGAAGCTCGCCGCTCCCCGCCCTAAGCTTTCCACCTACAATCCCCAGACCGATCGCGTCCGTGCTGAGCCGCTTGTGCTGATCGTCTGTCCTGCGCGTGAGCTCGCGGCTCAAATCTTCGATGAGGCGCGCCGCCTCTGCTACCGTACCATGCTGAGGCCTTGCGTCGTTTACGGTGGTGGTCCGCCCATGAGCCAGCGCCTTGAGCTGGAGAAGGGTTGTGATGTCCTCATCGCCACTCCCGGCCGCCTCTGCGACTTCATGGACAAGCCTTCTCTGCTATCGCTCAGCCGTGTCAAGTACACTGTCGTTGATGAGGCCGACGAGATGCTGGATGATGATTGGGAGATGGAGCTGAAGAAGATCATGAGTGGTGGTGGTAAGTTGGATCTGCATCACATTTTTCCAGTTGACTAATGTTCATTCAGATACCAACGAGGACGCCGATCACGCCTACCTCATGTTCTCCGCTACCTTCCCCAAGAGCGCGCGTCTGCTTGCTCGCCAGTACATGGCCGAGGACTACATTCGGATCCGCGTTGGTCGTGCTGGTTCGTCGCACCACAACATCACCCAGAAGATCATCTGGGTTGAAGACTCTGCCAAGGACAAGGCTCTCCACGACCTTCTTTTCTCCATGCCGCCTGGTCGCACCATCGTCTTTGTCAACTCCAAGAGGAAGGCGGACTTGGTCGATGACTTCCTGTTCAACCGCGGCCTTCCCTCCACCTCCATCCACTCCGATCGTACTCAGCGCGAGCGCGAGGATGCTCTGTAAGCCATCTCCCGCACTTTGCATCTGCTGTATATTGTTGCTAACATTTCATAGTCGTTCCTTCAAGCTTGGCTCTGCCCCTATCCTTGTGGCCACCGGCGTTACTGCTCGTGGCTTGGACATCAAGAACGTGACGCATGTCATCAATTACGACCTCCCTTCGACCCAGTACGGTGGTATTCGCGAGTATGTCCATCGCATTGGGCGCACCGCTCGCATTGGCAACGAGGGTCTTGCTTCCTCGTTCTACAATGACAGGAACGAGGATCTTGCCAACGATCTCGTCAAGGTTCTGGTGGAGCGCGACCAGGAGGTTCCCGACTTCCTTCAGAACTCTGCTCCTGCTGAAGGCGAGGATCTCGACTTCGACGACGACACTGACCATGAGGAAGAACAGTCTGCTGCCGATGCTTTCAATCCCGACGCTAGTGCGGACGGAGCGAACGGCTTCCAGCCGGAGGTCGACAACAGCTTTCAGGCCGATGATGGCGTCAAGCTTGACGATGTTAGCGCCTCCTAGTAAGGGTCTTCAGGTTCTTCTTCATCCATGTGGCCGGGCTTCCTGCGACGCCAGCTTTCGACCACTTTTCTGCATTGCTGCCAACCTAGTTGGAGGAAGCCTATCTGGGGCTGTTGGTGGGAACTTGGGCTCTGGTCTGACAACTCACCAACGGCCCCCATGGGCCTACGAGGTGGACATTTGGGTCGGTGCACATCTGGCTTATGCCACACGGTTCTGATCTTCGGCGGTACTACTCAAAAATGGTGAAGAAAATGGGGGTTATTTTCCGGCGAGTAGATGACTTTCAACTGGGAGCTGAGTAGCGAATAGTGAATGACAATTTCGCTCTCACGCTGTGATTACTATTGACGTGGTATTCGTGTGTGAAGCCTGTAATTGAAAGGAACATCTGGATGTGGGTTTCCTTTCGACACCAATTTGTTTGAATTTTTTTTCCTGTTGATGCACAAGGCTTTTTGTACTGTACCATGCAAAGCTTTGTTCGTCACTACCAGAGCAATTTCGTAATCTTGAAGCACATTATCTTCATCCATTCATTTACTCATTTATACTTCCATAAAGCCCATCCCGTTCATACATACATCCCTGCAATCCACACTCAGCGGCCGGGAACAGCCTGAGCGCTATTAAGAATAATCCCCAGACAATCCATATTACATAGCATCCCACCCTATCTCATCCCGTCTGAATTCTTCATAGCAGAAAGCGGTTGTTTCTTACTTTCGTCCCAGCAATATGTAGATCAATCCGCCCACCCACCCATCCATCCATCCATCCATCAGTCGTATGTGCAATATGCCCTAATCCGTCGACTCGTTCCTTCGTGTCTAGAAAGAAAGCAAGAAAGAAAGAAAATAAGATAAAGGGAAAAGTAAGGATGATTTCTGCAGCGAGCTTTTCAGGTGAGGATATAATGCCGCCGCTTACGCAAAGAAAGAAGAAAAAGGGAGGATCTAAGCCGCAAGCTAAGATGAAAGGATAGAAAAGGGGAAAGAGAAAAGGAAAATGCAGCATCAACAGCAAGCAATACTTGCAACTAAGATAAGATATGCTAACCAAAATGGCCCCGCAATCGCAAGCAAAGGGTATATGCTGCGCGTTCTTGAAAAAGAAAACGGCGAAGAGAAGGAAAAGGGAGAAAAAAAAAAGGAAAAGTGAAATCCCGCGCCCTCAATCAAAATGCATCATCCTCCCCTCCCCCCTCTGCACCCGATCAACCCCCAAATGCTCCCTCCCATCTCTCCCCCAATGCACGCCGAACCCGTACATGATGCTCCCCGGATCAAGCAAGCTGCGCCTCTTCTCCATCGCCAGCGCGCGGAGCCCCTCGTCCTCGACGTCGTCGTCGCGCTGCTCACCGGGCAAGTACCTCCCGCGCGCATCCTTCCGCATGGCCGCTTGACCGGGGCTGGGCATGGCAAAGCTGGCCGCAACCTCGTCCTGCTCCTTCTGCTGCTTCACGGCTGCGGCGCGCAGTTTCTCTTTGGAGCCGCCGCCCGGGTGGAGGATGAGGGAGCGGAGCGAGCGGGCGAAGCCCTGGTCGAGGTAGACGGGGCCCATGAGGCGGGCGACCAGCTCGGCTTTGGTGGCGGGCCGGCTGAAGGCGCGGTCGGTCAGGATGCGGGATTGGTAGAGCCAGGAGATGGTGTGGGCGAGGGAGCGGCTCTCGTGCGGGACGGCCATGTCGCTGCGGCCGGTGGCGAGGGTGCAGATGGTGGCGGCGTAGAGGGCGAGGAAGAAGCAGAGGGCGTAGTAGGCGGATGGGTGGGCGGCGACGCGGAGGGTGCCGTCGCCGGGGTAGTACTGCGTGAAGAAGAGGCCGGAGGCGAGGACGGGGAGGGTGAAGGCGGTCGTGAAGGAGACGAAGGTGAAGAGGGCGACGCGCCAGTGGTGGTTGGCAAGTGCTGCGAGGGTTGCAGATACGGGCAGGCGTGCTGGATAGTCGAGGAGGATAGAGCGCTCGGCAGACGCGCCTCCTGGGGTGCTAAGGGCCTCGAAGGGCGCAAGACGGCGGAGTGCGAAGTCGAGCGTCTGGAAGAAGAGGTAAAGGAACATGGTGAGCAGGATAGGTAGGAATGAGTAGAGGAAGTTGGAGCTTGAGAAGCCGGCTAGAAGAATGGTTAGTTGGGTTTAATTGAAGTATAACACCGGGCGAGCTTACCAGGGTTTGCCGCAACAGGCACACGAGGATCGAAGCCCTCGATGACTGCGTTGTTGACGAAGCTGACGATCAAAAACGCCACGTAAAGTACGACAGCGATGATGATCCAGGCTGTCACGTACGAGTCGGTCAAGAACCAGGGAAGGTAGCGTCTGCGCACAGCCTCGGCGCGGATATCCAAGCGAATGTCGCCCGGCCTACTGGCTTCCAAGTCTGCTCCCTCTGACGCGAACTCCCGCTCAGGCGCCTTCTCTCTAATCTTGCCATGCTCGACCGTGTACCTCCTGGTCCCTCCACCAGGTTCACCGATGCCGTAAAAGATGTCGTTTGGACGCTTCGAAGTGTTCCAATAGCCGAGGCAGTCGGTGCGATTGGCAAGCCTCTCTCGGAATTCTGAGGAGCTTGCTAAAATTTCCGTGTCGTTGTAGTCGCCAATGACATTGGATCGTTCGAGAAGCGCGGTAATGTCGGCAATGGAACGGGGGTCCCATTTCAAGCCCGTGGGCTGCCGAAGCTGGACATAAACGAGGATTATCGCAGCAATGAGCAGGAAATATAGCGCAACAACCGTCCAGACAACGCCCTGGACTGCCAGCCACCGCCATGTTCCGCCGCGCAGGTTGCCGAAAAACCGAACATTGTAGGCCGACCCAAGAAGCGGGATGGTGAAGAGAAATATCCACGAGATGATGAAGAAAGCGCCAATAAGAGGCTGACCTGCGCGGAAATGCTGAAGTGTCGGGTAAAGAAATTGGGTGGGGTATAGGTCGAGGAAAACACCCTCGGACCGCGCTTTCGACGTGTCCGAGGCCAGGGCCATGAATGGCGAGATGCGCTGCAGCGCGGTTGCAATCTGGTGCAGCCATACGAGCAGAATCATGCCTAGGATGGTAGGCAGATATTGGAAGAGGAAATATTTACCGTCACCGAGACTGCCGTAGTCAAGGAGACCGGAGTAGGTGTCAGACCAAACGGCGCTCACAATTAAGCCGGTGATCATGAGAATGCAGAGGAAAGTGAAGATGCCAAGCCACAGAGGCCGCAAGATGGAAGGGAGAAAAGTGAGAGGGGGGAATTGGACCGATCTGTACGGAGGATGGTAGGGGACGAAAATGTCTCGTTGCACTGCAGGCGGTCAGTATGCACGCGGCGCGCAGCAATTGCGAACGACTCACCTTGCAGAGGTTCCATTGGAGGAGGGCGTGCCGGGTGTCTCTCGGGCGCGCCATATGTTGGATTTTGCGGCACGTAGCCCACGGCGTCGTGCGAGATGATGCGCTGCACGGGATAGTCGTCGGTCCCGGAGCGGGCGCCCGCAGGATATTTTCTCGAGCCGCGGACCTCCTCATCGCGAGTGAGCTGGTCAATGGCAAAGCGGATGTAGGGAGTGTCGTCGACGCCGGGGGTGGTGGACAGCGACTCGGAATCCATGGTGCTCTTGCGTCGCGGATCGGGCGGGGCGCGCGAAGACGACGGCATTGAGCGCTGAGGCAGGCTCGTCTCGTCGAAATTGACGGAGCGGGGCACTTGCTGCGCGGCGGCGTGCGGCTGGCGCAGCTCGGGCACGGTGGACAGGTGGGTGGGGTGGGCTATCTGCTCATGGCTCTGCAGCGGGGTACGGTACAGCTCGGGCGGGGTGTTGTAGCGGACAACGGTGCGCTGCGAGCGGTCATCGCCAGAGTCGGTGGAGATTTCAGAGACGGTGTAGTAGTCCTCGGAGGCGGAAATGCTCTGCTGCGAGGCGCTGTGCTGGATCTGGGGCCTGCTAACTGCATGCGCTGTCAGCCAGATGCGATGGCGCGGGGCGCGGCAGCGCGCGTGGGGGCACACACCGTTGGTGCTCTTCAACGCAAGCAGCGGCTCATGTGAACTCATGTCGCGCGTGCCAGGGCGGCGGAGGGGAATGCGGGCAGCGGCGGCGGGCGCATTGTAGGGAGCGCGGCGAGAGAGGCTTTTGGCGGGCGGCGATATATGGAGGGCGCGGGAGCTCTGGGGGGCTGGGAGCTGGGATGTGGCAGGAAAAAGGTGGCCAAGCTGCGACAGGCGGCAGCCGCGGGCCGGTGCTGGATCTGCACGTTCCCGGAGCCGCCTGGCATGGCTGTTCCCTGTTTTTCACGCGGCGGCGGTCCACGTAGCGGCCAGCCGTCTCTAGATGCGCAGCGACGTGTCGCGGTGGTGGTGTATGCGGTCATGGCCCAGGCACGGGCCCCCGCTGCGCGCGCCGTCACCTGCCGATCGCGCGCGTCGCCCCGAGCGTGTCGCCCTTCTTTCAACGTCCACCCCCCGAGCCCTTCCCTCAGCCTTCCGCCCTGCCCGCGGCCCCCACCTGCGCCCTCCGTCCGCCGACTCGCCCTGACGCTGCGCACGCGAGCGCGCTGCCCGGGCCCACTTGATCACCACGCAATTGGCCGCCGGGCAGGCAGCCACTCAGCGCACGGCTGTTGCCGCGCTGCCTGTCTGCTGGAAGTCCCGGTGCAGGCGCCACAGACACGCAGCTGAAAGATGAAACCGAAGTGTGTACAGTACATTGCTGCGCCGCGCCCATCCACCGAACTCGCCCCAGCGTGCGAATGGTGCCGCTCCACGACCGACCCGGCACGGCCTCATTTATTCTTCCCCGCTGCCGGCGCAGTCGACAGAACCTTCGAATCTCTTCTCCAGCGCACTCTTTTTCACGTGAAGTGTGGATGCGCTGGCTCAACGGCTTGGCAGCTGCACTTGCGTTGCGGCATCTCAGCCATGCGTCCCCGCTAATGCCAGCTCCCCTCACAGCTCTGCTACAACAGCACAACAGTGCACGTAATCTCGTCCAGGATGCTGCCGGAACAAACGTGGCGTGTTTCTCGATCTTATCGTAACAACTTCGCGTCTACTCAGCGCTAGAGAATACATCCTATGCCGCGAGTTGGTCCGCTTCACCGCCAACAGCTGCACTTCGGTCTATGTACTGTCAAGAGCGCTTGGACAAGTAGACGGCACTCGGTGCGCAGATCCTACAATCACGGGACCAATATTTAATGCAACCAGTCCGCCGTCCAGTTGGATATCTTCCGGATCTCTGCTGTCCGCGGATGAACCGGGGCCTCCCTGCCACATGTCTGATACCGCCAGTTTGCTCCCTTGCTCTTGCAGCCGCTCCATCCGCAGTGTGGTTGCCAGATACATGAACTGCCGTCATCACGAACCCGGTGTGCAATAGGACTGCCTTGTTCCCGCACTATCCAAACAACTTTCATCCTGGAAAAGCAATCAGAAATTAAAAGTGGTCGTCCGGCCTTCCGTAACTCTAAAAAGCCCGCTTTGCCTATCCCGTCGCTGTGCAGATGCAGGGAAGCTGGCTCACTTCAGCCCTGTCCGCAACACCGGTTGGACGCAGCATCCGGCAGCACCAGAACCTGGACGGCTTATGCCTTACGTAAGTTCGGAGAATTTGTAGGGGAAATAACCCACTGGAAGCGCGCTTTTTAGATTCTAAAAGTAACAACTAGAATAATGGCTGTCAGGTCATGGCATTAATGCATCAACATATGCTTAGCTCCCTCAAGTGAGACTAATTCCAAATGTACGAGACCTAAATGCTGCTCTTTGTATAAGCTTAGGTCAGTTAAAGCTGATCCATCTTCTCAAACCAACTCTCAAATCAACGTTGATCAGTTGTGCTGCGTTGCTAGCAACAATCCATTGAAGGGTATTAAACGCCTACCATCCCCACAAAAAATCCATCTAAGCCTTGCTACCACCGTACTTGCGAACGAGAGCCCTCATAATACTGACGGCTCCAGACCTGTAGCCACCGCCAAAGAGTGCGTGGTGGTTAAGATGGTGATACCTAAAGTCCTGTCAGCGCCATCGACAAAATGCAAAGCAGCTATGGAGACAGCAGCTTACAACTCATACAGTGCCACCCGATCCTCATACTCCTCCACCGGCTCCGTCTTGGGACAAAGCTTGTGGTACTCCTTCAAGAACGCCCCGCCAAACCCCCCAAACATCTTCATGATCCCCAACTCGTACTCACTGTGCGCATAGCAAGCACTCGGATCATACACCACCTCCTCCACCTCCCCATACCTGCTCCCAATCGACCCCAAACTCGCATTCCCGCTCCACAAATCCCCATGCACAACGACGGGCACAACCCCCTTCCCCCCATTCAAATGCCCATCCCCAATCAACCTCGGCACCACCTCCCCAGCCGTCCGCTCCACCAAATCCCGCAACTCCTCATCCCTCCCATTACTCCGCTCCGACCGCCGCAGGATGAACCTTAGCCGATTATCCGCGTAGAAAGCTGCCCAGCTCTCCTTGAACCCGTTCTCCTGCGGCGTGTCGCCGCAGCACGTCGGGACGGGGAACCCGAACAGGGGTTTGTCGCAGCCGGGCGGCGCGGGCGCGGGGGTCGTGTGCAGCCGGGCCAGCTTCTCGGCGAGCGAGGCCGCGGTGCCGGCGCTGCGCGCGGAGGTCAGGCGCGACGAGAGGTGCAGGTAGTCGGTTACGAGGAAGGAGGTGGAGGGCGAGGAGGCGAAGTGGCCCCAGCCGAAGGATTGGGGGCAGAGGGTGGGGACGGCGTTGTGGAGGGCGTTGAGGGAGGCGTGTTCGCCTGGGGGGTGGGAGAGAAAGCGGGGCTCTGTTAGTTGATTGATGCGCTTCGCACGGGTGGAGCGATTGAGGGAAGGGAGATGGGGCGCTGGTACATACCCTCGAACATGATGGCGGCGTCGTCGCCCTTGCCTGTCTTCATGAAGAATTGCTTCTCGGTGCCGTCGGGCATCTTGGCTGTGATTTTGGACGTCGAGGCCGAGGAGCAGCCTCCGCCGCCGGCGGACGAAATGCTGGCGGCGGATGGGTCTACGCCAATGGCTTTGGCGACGGCGGTGTCGAGCTTCATGGTGAGTGTTCGTAGTGCTGCGGAGCTGCGGATGGGGCGGTGCATGGAGTTGTGGAGTCCATGTCGCGAAGGCGCGGTGGTGGTGAGCTTCGCATGCACGAGTCGAGCGATATGACGTTAGCTTGCAGGGGTCTACGGGAGCTTGGATCACGGCCGCTCGGCCGCACCGCACGGAGGCAGGGCTGTGACGATGGATGATGCTATTTCTGAAATCATACTTGCGGTGAGTGTCTTTGGGTTCTTTTTTTTTTATTTCTTTGGCGCGCTTTTAGTTCGCACAAAACAAGTCGGGAATTGCGGCTTTCAGGTCCTATCACAGCCACCTTCTCGCTCTGCATCCTCAGAATCGTTCTCACCTCGAATGTGATTTAGGGTCAACCTGCTCCTGTTTCTATCTTAGTCATCAAACGGAGATGCGCTGGTTGATGATTGAAGAGGTATCTCTTTACTACCACAATTAACCTCTAAATTCTAATTTAGTAACGGATCCGCCTGACGAGATCCTGTCTCTCCCCGCTATACACATCTACTTACTTCGTGCAGAAGGCTTCCTCGTTTCGCACTGCTCACGTCCAAAATTTTCACGTGAAGCAAACTGCCTGGAGAACTAATTGATCTTGTAAGACTACGGTCTTTATGAGAGTATCTCCATCGCATTCGAGGGTTGTTTCTAAACTTGTTGATATCTGATGAAATCGCATGAAACTCTTCATGGAGCCAAAAATGATGAACTGACTGATGATTTCATGATGCTTCAGAAGCCTTTTATATTCATGATGTCGGTGGATTACCTCCCTGGCGTCTACTAGGGCGGCGTCGCCCTCTCGGAGGGGCGCCCTCAGAAGATATCTTCGGTCGCCGAGCCTCAGGTAACCTGATGATCACGAGGCGCAACAAAACTTCTTTTAGATTATAGATTGCCGACGCAGATCATTTCTCGAAGATCAAGATCTACGTTGAGAAGAGATTTAGCATTTAGTCCGAGAGTGGTGTGGGCACATGGAGCGAGCCACGACCGTTCGAGTGCGCCTAATGTTCATATTCATAGTGGAGTGTAACACCTGGAGTATGTCTCGGAGCATGTCGAATGCTCAGACGCCTGTGTTCCGAAAGTGGTCTAACCCACCGGCGTGATCGATGTGTAGATGACCCATGATAACTGCCTTGACATCCTTGAGGAATGGCCTGTCCTGGCAACCTGGGCCTCAAGTTTCTGGTCCGGGCTGTAGTCGGTCTGCGCGAAAGCATCGGTGATTGGAGGCCCCCAGACGTTCTTGTAATTCTTCCCCGCTCCGGTCTCGAAGAGAATGAGACCATCGGTGGGATGCTCAATGAGCCCAGAGACTAAGACAATTTCTCGGTGCTGGGACGCGGCTTTCGGGTTACAGATTGTGAAAGACGGGAATGCGCACGAACACCTCGCTTGAACCAACCCTCGTCGGCTTCGATGTTTCCCAGGTGGAGCAGCTGCACAAAATTTAGTAGGATAAACAATGGCATCGAAGTTTCTGGCGGATGCCCATAGCTTCGTACCCTATTCACAAGTGAGCACAAACCATAGAGAAGTCGATAGATAGATACCTCCGGAGCCTTAATGAGGGTATCAAAAGAGGTGGACATTGGGAAAGACCAGCTCAGAGATACAGATGCAAGGAGAAAAAGCCGCGAGGGCAGCTTTTGAATGGCTTCATGTCGCACCTCTGCAGCGCAGTAATCCACCTGCTGACTTCTCTACTTTCTCTGCCAAGAGCGGTGCTCGAAGTGCCGGTGGTGAAACGGATATTTACCAGCGCGGGATCCGCACGCGTAGGGCTGCGTGGCTGGCGCCAAGCGAGAGGCGGCCTGCTTGGCTTGTGACGCGCGGGAGCGTCAGCACAGATACAGCCCGCTCACGTTGACGGCGGAGTGACGAAGAACAGCAGCTTTGGCGCGGGCCAGGGTGGCTGTGCTCGCGTTCCGAGTAGAAGAGATGCGCGCAGCGGTTGAAACTTGCTTGGCACGGATCTCGTTTCGATCGCGGCTTCCCCTGGCGCTGCCGATAGCTATTCATGGCGTCAGTCCGCCAATCTGTCACTTACGACGCTCGCCCGCCGACCGCTGGACCATGTCCAATGCACGACTGAGTAGCATACTTCCGGCCTGCAGTCTCCTGCAAGGGCGCGCCGCGTCTTCAACGCCAACCCGTCCTCTCCGCTCCCGCCGCCGCTGATTTTCTCGCGCCCGACCAACCCACGATGGCGCGGCGCTCCTCCACCGCCCTCGTCGTCTTCCTGCTGCTCTGCCTGCTCCTTTTCTTCCGCGGGTTGCCCGAGCGGCCTCTGCGCACCCGCTCCGCCCTGAAGACCTGCGTCCTTGAGCCCGAGCTGGCCCAGCGCGCCACCCGCGCCAAGATCCCGGCCCACACGAAGAAGCAGAGTGCGTTTCAACCCGCTTCTTCAGCCTTACGCCGTGCAACGCTGCTGACTTCCTCTGCCAGCTCTGAGACATCTGTTCGGCATCTCCAACCTCTTCGACAGCTATGACCACTGCTACAACGCGACCACGCGCCTGGCGCCCTACGGCTTCAACCCGCACGACCAGTTCACCGAGGGCAAGTCTCTGTGGGAAGGCCGCGACTGGAGGAAGGAGCAACACTGGTGCGCCGTGAGGAATGGCCTTCTACCCGGCCGGGAAGCGGAGCCTCGCAGGCGCTTCCATCTCCCAGACCGCCAGTCACAGCGCTACACGACCACACAGTCTCTGGAGGGTGCGAAAAAGCCGCTTCCCCGAACCGCCGTCGTACTCCGCACGTCGGACGGTTTCAACTGGGCTGGCGATATCAGGGCATACCTCAGGTCCATGATTGTTGAGCTATCTCTGGAGTCTGGAGGCTTGTACGAGCTCTTCATCTTGGTCCAGGTGAAGGATCTCAAGCAGCATATCTTTTTGGAGCCCGACGCCTACGACCGTGTCCTTCGGAAGCATGTGCCCGAAGAATTCCGGGGCATGGCATATCTCTGGAATGAGAACCTCCTCAGAGACTGGTATCCTGAGGTTCCTGATCATAGGTATGTCGCCGGTCTCCTCGATCAATTATTCAGACATTTAACGAGCAGGCAGCTACATTCACCAGGCATACCAAGCGCTTCAGCTATTTGCGGAGCATATCGCACCCGACTTCGACTACTTTTGGCAGTTTGAGATGGATTGGCGGTCCACTACGCCTCATCTTCAAGCTTTTGAACGCATGGCCGCCTGGGCCAAAGAGCAACCCAGGCTCTACCTCACCAGCATGAATTCCGCATGGTACATGCCCAGCCTCCAAGGCTCATGGCACGATCTCTGGATGCTTATGAACGAGACACTCTGGGACAGCAAGCACGCTGCTGAAGTCCAAGAACATGGCAAGAACTGGGGTGTGGGCGAGGAGGCGGATCTGATCACCCTCGCTCCCATTGTCGACGTTCGCTCAACCAACTTCTGGCTTTTCCGCGGCATGGTGCACAACGATCCCTTCCAAACCAAGGCAAAGAAGTTGCCCCATTTCGCTGCACCGGTGGCCATGACTCGTACTTCGAAGCGCCTGCTCCATGCAGTTCACACCCTCCAGCAGCAATATGGGTTCTGGATGGCTTCTGAGGCCACTATGGAAACGATGGCATTCCGGAAGGGGTACAAGGCCGTGCACGTCCAACATCCGGTTTTCTTCAATGGCAGCGAGACCGACAAGATGATTGACTGGCTTTTCAATTCTGGAGGTCCGGAGAACCTCGGAGGCGGTCCAGACAGCCAATACAACTGGGAAGGCGCCGCCCACAAGGTCTTGGAGAAGCTGACCTGGTGGTGGCCACGTGAAGGATACGATCACTACCCGCAGCACGTGTGGACAGACTTCCTTAGAAAAGATACGTGCCTGCCTCCAGGAATGTTCCATCCTTTCAAGTGGGAGAAATTCTCCCCGCCGTCGAAATGAGCGAAACTTTGAGAAGTCACGATATTCTTCAAGCAGGTCCCGCTGCTAGCCACGACACGCCGTGCCGAGGTTGATGGGCACATGTCACGGGAAACAATTGCACAGCACTTAGCCCTTCCAGAAGCGGCCACGCAGTCACGACACCAGAACGCGAGCGTCGATCGAGCTCAGAAAGAGCAGGCCTCGTATGCGCGTTTGAAACGCCGAGCCTCGATAAACTTTTTCGAAAGGAGACCTCATCGCTAAAGCTTGGCAACGCAAGGGTACAACACCAACTTGGATATGGCAGATGCATTACGCAGAAATTCCATCCTACTGAAAAGAATTAAATGTACAATAGGAGCATCGGAGTCTGCGGTTTGGATAGAAGCCTACTAGATACCCATATAGAATCTAATGCATCACTGCGGATTTTTCATCTTGTAGCCGCGCGGTTCCGGCTTCTGTGTCGACATCCCTGGATCTTCCAACTCACACCCACGCCGTGGCTTAACCTATTTAGCTCTCAAACTTTGGCCGTCGGACCACCTGTTTACCCTCGTGTGTCACTCTGGAGGTAACTTGGTTCCTTTTTCCCCAGTCAGTTTTCTGGTTCGATCAAAAGTCTATAGGCGAGTCATCTCATTATACGCAGTCCGATTCATCCGAGCTTTCTTGAGTGTTTAACTCATCGGCATTGCCGAGCTGCATAAGAACCGCGGTTGGTCTTGTTAGTGGTGGCGATGGCCTTTCATTTCGGCATTTCTGGGCCGCGGCCTCAATATTCTTGTCCAGAGTTCCGTTGCTCAACTTTGTGCGGAGCTGAGATGAAGCGGTGATCCAGTGGCAGGTCGATGTTTGAATACAGGACGGTTCGACAGCCAATACCGAAATACTTTTTGTCATTTCACAGTGTTGGTCCTTTCGGGCTTCTTCCTAAAGATGTTCACCCCTCGTTGAGATCGGTTGCCGGTCTTATTAGTCTCTACCGCTTCTTCCAAACGAACTACGGTAAACTGGGTGAAGAGTGAGATTCCGTTTGTTTCAACGGTACGTGGAATAGCTGTAACTCATAGATTCATGCGTGCTGCTCTTGACGAAACTGGGTAGAAGGATCTGCCATCCATAGAATTCACGCGAGTACCGCCGTTTAGATCCGAAAGGGTCTTTCCATAACCAAGAGCCTTTACCCATAAAGCAGAACATCGGCGACGTAGGCCATCCAACTGGCCAAGGACAGAATAGGAATAGACCTTCTTCTCCTGTACCCTTCATCGTTGGCTGTTCGCTCTAATAGCAACCAGAAAGGGGCCAAGCACGAATAGCGCCATAGAGGGTCCCTCGAAGGCCATCAGGCCTTTCGACCTCGCCCCGCTAATGACAATAAGACGAGCATTTCCCGCCATTCCTGGGACTACCGCAACAATCGGATATGACGAAGTTCGGCGGGATGCCCAGCAATAGAGCATCCACCTTGCTTAGCGCAGATCACAATCTTAGAATAAGCAACACCAAATAAATCGACCTCTCGACCATCCGGCTTAGAAAGAGAGAGTGCCGGTGGAGCATTGTAGTAGCCACTACAGAACCACCAAACGGAGTTACTCCAATCGCCGATTCGATTGACCGAATGCACATTGTGGGTTAACCGAATTGCCTGGTTACTTCTGGGGTGGGGTGAGACAAGGATCCGCTTTGCCTTGTCTCACCGCTCGCGGCATAATCCCACAGAAGAAACGCGTCTGCCTCTCACACCACGCCTTACCTACTCCGTACGCTCTCTTCAATCCGAAAGCAGCCATCACCTTGGAGGCAGGGGCCGCGGTGATTGGTCAGCGCGGGCTGGCGGAATGTCGGCTACGCCTTAGTCTTCAGGCGCCGCACAGGCGAGGATAACCTCCACCTGACGGGCACCTCCTCCTCTTCTTCAGCTTAGCAACCACCTTTCTCTATCGCACGGTGCAACAACCCTTACATGGACGGATTCCAGATCGGCGCTGATGGTGCTGTCAGCCGCGCGGGCAGCACGCCTGGCGAGACCAACGTCACTGTCTGGTCGCCTGCCCTCCCAACCGCTTTCGCGAAGGCGCGCAACGCCACCATCTTCACCCGCATAGGCACCCGCCACTCGGCTAAGCAGCTGCAGGCCGCGTTCGAGGCCACCCCGGATGTCGACCAGACCTTCTGCCTGTCGGTTAACAACGTCATTCTCGTCTTCTCCGCCTCGCGTGACGAGCACATTCCACATGTCCGCAAGATTCTCCAGATGTTACAGGACAATTCGATGCGTGCGGATATTCACAACTGCGTCTTCGATGCTCCTAAGAGTGTTGATGCGGGAGTTCGCCTGGAGCAGGTCGGACAGCACAGGGTCTACATGGTTATCAACGAGGGCGCTCCCCCCAAACGCTGACATGTTCTTACCATGATGGGGCTCAGGCTTGACTGGGAGCTGTTTAACGTTGGGTGTGCTTGAGGGACCGGGATTAGAGAGGGCGGTGGTGGTGCTAGAGGCGGCTGCTGGGCCGGTGCTGTTAGCTTGGCTGGAGAGAGATGCGGATCGGGCGGGGCCTAGGAGTTGATGCTAGAGCTCGAAACAAATGTTACGAACCGCAAGGATCAAGGATTACGTGAAGAACAAAAGCACCAGAGTCCTGCAGGCTTCGTGAACTACGCCAAGCTACGTTCTATCCGGCAACCACATCTCTTCTGGACTAGCAATAAAGCACACGCCTTTGGAAGCGACTTGCCGGAAGCGCAGGAGAAGGGGTGCGAAGTCTTGTGCAACTGCAGCCTGCGTTGTGCAACAGTGAACTGATTTGCGACGTCGGAAGTTGGGGCAGAGGCCGAAGATACTCCTTTGGCGGGATGACGCACGGCCGGCATGCGCCCGCCGCCATTATCGGCCCACGATATCCTTATCGCGCTGGACCCTGACGAACATGCGTTCCGCAGCGGCGATCAGCAGCAGCAGCAGCTCGGATTTGTGACTCAATGGCGCGCCCTGTTCTCCATTCTCCGCTCCGCTGCCCCGTGTCAGGCGTGACCTTGACCGCAATTTTCCCCCGAACCCTGCCACTTTGCGCCGCAGCCCCCTAGTGTCGCGTGAAGAATTGTCTGCAACCGGAATCGCATAAACAACTTCTCTCCGGCGCGCTCTCCGTCCCTTTTTCACTCTGCAGCAGCATCAGCCGCTCACCGGCATGGCCTCACCGACCTGCACCCCGGATCCCCGCCCGTGCCCCCAGCTCCCCTTCGAGCTGTGGGTGCGCATCGTCGCCAACATCTCCAACAGCAACCTCATCCCGGGCGTGTGGCTCTCCTGCCGCCGCGTGTCCCGCCTCGTGCGCGCCGCCACCGAGGAGGCCTTCCTCAACCGCCACCTGAAGAAGCGGACGCGCATCAAGTTCGCCGACCTCGGCATGACCCTGGACAACCGTCAGCGCAAGGCCTACCTGAGCATCACCATGGAGTTCGATCGCCTGTCCGAGGATCGCTCCCGCGTCGTGTTCAAGGACAAGCAGCCCGAGCACAGGCTGAAGGAGCGCGGCATCTACGACGCGTTGTTGGCGCGCTGGCGCGATGTTATGGCGTTGTACCAGGGTGCTGGTGAGGGCTGTAGGAATGATTTGCCGCCGTACACCGTTGCTGTGCGCCAGATTGTCAACGATACCGAGTTGCCTGGCTTGGTGATTGACTATGAGAAGAGGGAGATAGCGTTTGATTGGTGTGCCATGTTCGACATGCTCTTCGGCGAAGAACAGCACGCAATGAGACTGAACTACGTGGCAAGAGTAGGTCCAGTCTTCCGATCACGAGTCGCTAATCGGACTAACAGTCGTCAAGCGCAAGCCAGGTGGCTCCAAAGCCAACAATATTCAGGGCATGATCAAGACCGGCCAGATCGAACTATTCACCGGAATTTCGCAGATGATGAGAATGATTGCCGAGAGGGAGAGAACTGCATATCGAGACGCTCGCCGCATCCGCATTAGACGATGGTACAAGAAGCACGAGAACTATGAGCTACGCAAGGACTTTTTCGACAACGGTTATCAAGAGAAGCAGAAGCTAAAGGAATTGAGGATCGCACGTAAATACGCCGACTATTCTGATGAAAGCGAGGATGACGACCTACCCGACGAAGACATGGAAGCATTTGACCAAGGCCATGGTTTTACTCGTTTCGACGTTGGTGACCCGCACGATGAAGACCCGTACATGGATTGGCAAAGAGCTGAAGATTCGGACTCGGAGTACGAGGATCCATTCGATGAATTTCTGGGAATATCCCGCCGTAACGATAGACGCGAAGACCGGGCAGAGGCGGAGGCTTCCGCCGAGTCGGAAGATAGCTTTTCGGACTCGGAAGACGATGATATCGCGAAGTAGATCTAAGCTTCGTCTCAAAGAATGTTCATTAATGCAAACAGCCCCCAAAATCTCATTCTCAGCATTTTCACGCTCCGAGTGGCGGGTCGGTGGGATCTTCAACCGATGTCGGGGGCTGCGATATTTCACGCACAAAATATTGGTCACAATGACAACAAGGGCCCCTGTCAAGACCTACCCCACCTCCTGGCTACTGATATTTAATTCCGCCACACAAATCGTCTCTCCTGATGATGTGCATGCTTATAACTACATTGTCGATGTCACCGCTTTATTTTCAAATTTTGTAAGGCTCAAACGCGATCCACGCCGGTAGCTTTTGACGTCCCATGAAACTAACGATCCAGGAGTACAACAGACTAGATTCCCTCCCGAATGATTTGTTTTATTAATAATTGTTTGGCACCGAGCAATTGTTGTCGCTTTCGTGTTTCCGAGCGGAATGCAGTCAAAAATGACCAACGTAGAGAAGGATCAGTCGTCACCAACAGTGTCGACAGCAGCAAAGGAGACATTGCTTGCTTTTAAAGACCTCGCACCCTGGCAACAAGATAACAAGTACATCCTCCATGGCTACCGACCCTTGTCCCATTCATACTGGGGATCACTCAGAAGCTTGGCGTATATTCACAACCAGACTGTAAACATCTACACGCACCTAATCGGACTTTTCCTCTTCGCCATTACCGCACACTGCCTCTGGAAATGCCTCTCACCCCTCTATGCCTCGGCCTCGCGCGGAGACATCATCGCCTTCTCGTCCTTCTTCGCCGGCGCGCTCGTCTGCCTCGGCTTCTCCACCGCCTTCCACACATTCTGCAACCACTCCGAGCGCATCCAGGAGCAATGGCTCCTCCTCGACTTCCTCGGCATCCTCTGCCTCATCGCCGGAAGTTGGGTACCCGGTATATACTACGGCTTCTACTGCCAACGCCCCATCGCCCAGTTCTACCTAACACTCGTAAGCACCCCTCTCCCTCCCCCCTCCTATCCAACACAACTAACCCCCCCACCCCACCCCCGCAGATCCTCCTCCTCGCCCTCTCCTCCGCCCTCATCTGCCTCATCCCCACCTGCCGCACCCCACCCTGGAAACCCTTCCGCACAACCATGTTCCTCTCCCTCGGCATCTCCGGCCTCTTCCCGATGGCCTACGCAGCGCGCACGTTCGGCGTGGCACAGGCGCACGCGCAGATGGGGTGGGGCTGGTTCGTGCTGGAGGGGCTTTTTTACGTAGCCGGCGTCGCGGTGTATGTGGCGAAAGTGCCGGAGCGGTGGGCGCCGGGGAGGTTCGATTTGGTGGGGAGCTCGCATCAGGGGTTTCATGTTTGTGTGGTGCTGGGGGCGGGGGCGCATTTGTGCGGGGTTGTGAGGGCGTTTGGGTATAATCATGGGGTGGAGACGAGGCTGTGTTAGGGAGGCGTTGGTTGGATTGGTGGAGAGGTTGGAGGAGGGGGAGGGGATAGAGAGGAGTTGGCTGAGAAGATTAGACTTAGGGAGTGAAGGGAGGGAATAAGGTGGGACTGAGGAGAAATCCGGAAGCAATGTGAAGTCGAAGCAGAGGATGTATGAAGTGTGCTAAGCTGGGTGCGTGCATCAAGATAGAAAGCAGTCGACCGCTATTGCCGTCTTGATGCACTCCATATAGATACAGAAACGACCGGAGGAACATGCATGATTTCAACCGCCGAGAAGACCCTCGGCAACGCCATATTCGCCAGCCTTCTTCTGGCAGTCCTCGCTCGCCCTCTTGATGTCGTCGCCGAACTCGGTCCGGTCTCCACCGCACATGGCGGAGAGCTTTCCAGTGGTGTCGTTGAACAGGATGTTGGCGAACATGCAGCGCTGCATGACGTCCGACTTGGTTTCGCGCTTGTCGGCGGCGAAGCGGTCCGGGGTGATGGGGAGGTTGTCGAGCATGCGGAGAGTGTTGCTGACAAAGTCCCACATGAAGAAGACCTTGCCGCGGCGCTCGGCCTCTTGGGATGAGAAGCTGCTGTGGGCCTCGAGAGTGCTGATGAGAGACTTCAGCGAGCTCTGGAGGGCGATGTTCGGGTTCTCGGTGGAGGCCATGATGGAAGTCGATGAGTGATGGATGGAAAAAAGGTTCAATGGCTTGCAGTGCGGCAGCTGATGCTGAATGACAGATGGGTGCTCGGCGAGGAAAATTTGGCTGTTTCGCTGGAGCGGATGCTGAGGGGCGACGAGCAGTAATTAAGCTGAACGGTAGATTTGTAGAAGCGATTAGAGCCCGACAGAAGAGCGAACAGCGATGCCTAAATTCCTGACGCTTGTGTTACACAGAGCGCTTTGGAAAAAGCAATCGGCCGCGTGGGCGTCACTGTTCGACGCGTAGGGGAACGCGCGCTCACGTGAGCGGTTGCTGACTCGCGCCGTCGTCCGATAAGTCCCGCAGTTTTGCCCGCGACATCACCAGCTGTCTTGCGCTCCACTGCGCATCTCTCTGCGCCCTCGCTGCCGACCTCTTTTCCCGCGCCTGCGCCTCTCTCTGCTCGCCGCCAATGCCTTCGTCGTGCGCTGTCCGGCCCAGTGCCTGGACAACAGTCCTTCGCAACGCGTCCCGCTCCAACAATCCCGCCTGCACCTCCGCCAGACGAGCGTTCACTACGCCGCGGTGTCTGCATTCCTCTTCGAGACGACCAGCTTCCAACCAGATCGCGCAAACAAGGGCGTCAGCAGCTTCGGCAAATGCGGCGTTGTCATACCGCCTCCAACCTCTGTCCAAAACCCAGGCCCGCTCCTTCTCCAGCACCCCGCGCAACTGCTACAAGACCGTCGAAGAAGCAAAGTCACGGTATAGATTGGGGGTCAGTCCATATCTCTGCATCACCTTTCTTGGGCGGTATAGAGCTGTTCGAGCTGACTCTGGATGCAGCCGTTCTCGCTCACGTCTGCGGTTCTCTTCTTCGCCGTCGGCGGCGGTCTGATCGTCTACTTCCGTTACGAGAAGGACCGCGTGCAGCGTCAGCGCATTGCCGAACAAACAAAGGGTGTTGGCCGTCCGAAGGTTGGCGGAGACTTCGAGCTGATAGACCAACATGGAAAGAAGTTCACGAGCGAGGACATGAAGGGGAAATACGCGCTGGTACGTGGGCTGCAAGGATGATTTTAAACGGGTGCACATGGTCGCATTGGGTCGCATTGTGCGCTTCTACATCGGAGCTGGTGCTACAATAATTGGTGCAGGATCGTGGCTGACGGTGGGCATGCGAATACAGGTCTATTTCGGCTTCACGCACTGCCCTGACATCTGCCCAGAGGAGCTGGACAAGATGGCGGAGATGATCGACCTGGTCAAGGAAGTATCGGGCAATACCATGCGGCCCATCTTTATTACCTGCGACCCAGCGCGGGATACGCCTGCTGTCATGAAGACCTACCTCGCCGAATTCCACCCAGACATGATTGGCTTGACCGGCTCGTATGATGATATCAAGGACGTCTGCAAGAAGTACAGAGTGTACTTCTCGACGCCAGCAGACGTCAAGCCCGGCCAGGACTATCTGGTGGATCACAGCATTTATTTCTATCTGATGGGTGAGTCGAGATGGCGATTGGGCTGACGATCCATCTGAACCTGGACGGCAACCCGTATTGCAAGCGAGCAAGCTCCACTGACGCCATGTCTTGCAGATCCCGAAGGCGACTTTGTCGAGGCCCTGGGTAGAAACCAGCCCGCGCCGCGGGCAGCCCAGATCATCTCCGATCACATCGGCGACTGGCGCGGCAAGCTGGATCGCAATTGAAGAAGATGGACAACGAGGACGGTGACGGGACTCTCTGCTCAAATCAAGGCACGCAGGCGTCATCCTGCGTCTCTGGCTAATGTACTCTTACATGTAAAAGTAGAACACTCGGTAAGCGGGCAGCTTATCGCGAGACACGAACGAGCAATGCCTCGAGAGCATGCTGGTTGCGCATGTTGATGCGAAGCGGCGAATCGGCAGCACCTGTGTACATGACGAAGTGCAGTGTTCAGCCCTAGGGGTGTGTTGCAGCAACCCCTACCGATAAGAAGAGCAGTGCGAGCGGAAACGGTCCAGACGGTATCTAGGAGTATGCCGACCCTTGTTGCCGGAATGTTCTAGCCTGAAGAATGGACGTCTACGCTCAGGCAAATCCAGGCTGCCGGGATGGAGGGGTAAGGATGTCACCCACCCTCGGGTTTGCGTCTTGATGACCTGCAGTCGATCATCGCTTGCACGACCTGGACAGGTTGTGCAGGTTTCGGTGTCTGATCCAGCGGAGTCTTACACCATGGCGTACTGATTCTGCCGGAGTATTGCACTAATGAAATTCCGCCCTTCATGTACCACGCATTGAACCACATGATGCAGGCCCCGTACAGCACGCGATGGCCAGCCGATGTCTAATGCAGGGATTGGAATCCGCCAAAATCCCATATCGTATGCGGAACGGCCCAGTCCCTGTGTCTGGCAGCAGGCAATCGAAGATACGGAGTCTCGATCAGACTGAGAAAGACGCTGATATGTCAAGCCGGCATGACAAACGAGTTTCTAAAGAAAGGTCGAAAGCGTTCAGCCGCCGCTAGAACAAAAATGGAGAACGGGAGAATTGACAGTCGACGACGCCTGCGCATCTCAGCGGTGCTCTCCGTGTGCTCTCCGTGCGCAAATGAGCCGCATGACTCTTGCCCGCACCAGCGAAGAGCCGCCAAGCGCCAGACGCGAGCATGGCCGACTGTAAGCGCCCGCTGGGCGAACAGCCATGAGGCACAGCGAGCGCGACGCCAGCTCGCAAAGGCAAGTCGGCGTGCGACCACAATGGCAGAAAGCTGGGAGGACACAGCAAGCGAGCAAGTAAGGCTGATCGTGGAACGGTGGAGCTGTGGCGGCGTGAGTGACCTGCCTATTCAGGCGCAAGGATCTAGAGAGCGGCGGGCAGCGAGCCAGCTCAATGGACGGGCGCGGTCTGATAAGTGCGGCGCGCGTGTTTATCGGGCGGGGCGCGGCGCTGTGGCAGAATGCGGCCTGCTCTGCGCTGCTATCGCGCGCAATCACCTCAGCCGTGACTCCTCGCTATCGTATCACGATTCAAGCGCACCACCTCGGCTCGGGGCCACGACGCCGCCAAGGCCCCTCGACTGGGAAGCTTGAGCGCTTGTCCTCCGAGCTCCAATGCTTGATGTGCCGGTTGCCGCTCCAGCTGCTGCAGCGACGCCGCAGCTGGAGGGCGATGGCAAATCATCCACTGCCCATTGAGGCGCTCAATATTGCCGCCAGCTCGCACATGCGGCGCGACCCTCCAGACCGCCACCCGCACTGAGATGCGGACGCCTCCAACCGCCACCCCCCGCCTATCGCCTTACTCGGATCGGCAGTTGATTAACTTCGACGAAGCTTCGCTGCGTCTCCGCTAGGCGACCCTGCTCTCGGCGCCGCGGCCAGGGCCGACCAGACCATGCGCAGAGCGGCACCCTTCCGATCTGCGGTCATGCCGCGTACCAGTCGCCCCGGTCGTGCGAGTATATAGTGTCGCGTGCGTCCGGCCCTCCCACGGTCCGCCGTCCTCTCCGACCGTGCTTCCTCTTCCCCAGCGTCAGTCCGTCATTGACCTCTGCGGGCATCATGAACGCTGCTGAGACCATCGACCGTTCGGTCGAGGGCGTGGGCCACGTCCACCCTTCGTGAGTCACCTCATTGCTTACTGTGTATTTTCTTTCCCTCTCTCTCCTTCAGTCAGGCCGGTGGGGACGTGCCCCCGAGAAGCGAGAGATGCTCTGAGGGCTGGCTCCCCGAATTCACCTGAAACCTGTCACACCGCCTGGCACATTTTTCAGCCCTGCCCCCAGTCCTGCTGATAAGCATTGCATTGGTCAACCCGGTGGCTTTTCACGTCTTGCTTTTTCTAACGCCCGAACTCCTGCAGCTCGCTTGACGAGAAGAGCGGCTATGCCCAGGACACCAACGCCAACGATGTCAAGGCCGACCACTCGATCGAGATCGATGAGAAGGAGGTCGAGGCAGAACACCTGCCCGACCCTTTCGTCCCCTTCGACGATTTGCCCGAGGAGCGCAGCCGCGTCCTGACCATCCGCGCCGTGATCATGGGCTGCATCTGCGGTGCCCTCGTCAACGCCTCCAATGTCTACCTTGGTCTGAAGACCGGTTGGACCTTTACGGCCAACTTGTTCGGTGCCATTCTCGGCTTCGCCGTCATCAAGTTCTTTTCGACGACGTTCGCTGAGAACTTCCCAATCCTGGGTGGTGGCTTCGGCCCCAAGGAGAACAACATTATCCAGACTGCCGCCACGGCATCTGGTGGTCTCTCCAACGTCTTCGTCTCGGCTTATCCGGCTCTGTACCAGCTCCATCTCATGTCCGAAAAGCCCAGCCAAGACTTCTGGAAGATCGTCTCGCTCACGGCTGTTGGTGGTTACTTTGGCTTCTTCTTCGGCACCCCGCTGCGCAAGTTCTTCGTTATTCACGTCGCCCGCGAGCTCCGCCTTATCTTTCCCACCGCTACGGCTACTGCTATGACGATCCGCTCTATGCACGAGGCCGTGTCCGGACACGCCATTGCCAAGATGAAGACCAAAGCTTTGGCTTTCTCTTTCTCTGCCGCTCTACTTCTTCGTGTCGTTTCACAATACGCTGTCGGAATTCTTTGGGATTGGTAAGATTATCGCTGTTGCACTTATGAAATTGTAAACATTGAAGGTAACAATCTGAACAGGCATATCTTTACCTGGTTCTTTATCTGGGGAAACTACAACAATCTGGCAATCAACGTCGAAAACTGGGGCTGGCTGATCGAGTTCACCCCGGCTTTCATCGGATCCGGTATGCTGGTCGGTCTGAACGTCGCCTTCTCCTTCTACGGCGGCAGTATTCTTGCCTGGGGAATCATTGGCCCGGCTCTGGTGCACAATGGTGCTGCGTTTGGTGTTGCTGCCTCGGACGACCCCAAGTGGGAGGGCTACGTCTCCTTTGCCTCGCTCAGCCTTAGCGCATCCAACAAAGACACCCCAAGCCCAAGGTACTGGCTGTTGTGGCCCGGCGTTCTTTGCATGATTGCAGTCTCATTCACCGAGCTCGCCATGCAATGGCGCGTCTTTGTCTACGGCTTCCGCGCCATCTTCCGTGGCTGCTGCGGTGCCATGGTCGCAATCGGCCGTGCCGCAGGCAAGGAATTTGGCTGGTTCGAGCAGCGCTCCAAGCAAGACCTCAAGGACGTTGTTGAGGACCCTGCTCGCCCCGAGGACCGTGTCAGGACTTGGATGTGGCTCCCTGGTCTGCTCATCACCATCATCACTACTTGCGTCGTCATGGGTGTTGAGTTCGACATGCCTGTTGGAATGTCCGTTCTCTCTGTCTTCCTGGCTTTCTTCTTCTCATTCCTTGCCATTCAGTGCACTGGTGTTACGGGTAAGCACCTCACTTCACGGTATGAGACCGGTTCTTGATCACTAACATTATACTACAGATATTACTCCTCTCACCGCTGCCTCCAAGGCTTCTCAGATCGTACTTGGCGGTGCTACCAAGGGCGAGAATTGGGGCGTCGAACATGCCCAGAAGCTTAACCTGCTCGGCGGTGCTTTGGCCAACATGGGCGCCAACCAGTCCACCGACCTGACTGCTGACTTCCGTGTTGGATTCCTCCTCCGCACTCCTCCGATCCAGCAGTGGATCGCCCAGGGCGTCGGCACAATCGTCGCCGTCTTCCTTGCCCCGGCTATGTTCGTCCTCTTCGCCACGGCCTACCCTTGCATTCTCGACACCGAGGCCGAGTCCTGCGCCTTCTCCGCACCTTCCGTCTCTGCTTGGCGCGCTGTCGCCATTGCCGTGACCGATCCTGACTTCCCCATTCCCAAATCCTCGGGCATCTTCGCCATAATCTTCGCTATCCTCGGTTCTGCTATGGTGCTCATTCGCCACTTCTTCTTGGTCGGCCAACGCGAGCACTGGAGAGCCTACTGGCCGAACATGATGTGTATTTCTTTGGCGTTTGTGTTGCCTCAAAGTGAGTATATTCGACATATGTCGCCCTTCTCCTGCCTCCCACCCACCCGAACACACAACACACGCACGTGCGCACATACCGGCGCGCCCCCGCTACCCCTCTACCTCTCCCCTCCTCTCTCTTTTCACTTCCTCGACCACCATAACATAGACACGCACGCACGATACTCCACTCCCTGTTCTGGATCCCAGTATTTAATATCTGACTTCCTCATCTCTAGCTTATTATGGTCTGGCCATGATCATGGGCTCCCTCCCCGCGTACATCTGGGCCAAGAAGAACCCAAGAAGCTTCGACATCTACGGCTACGCCATTGCGGCTGGTCTGATCGCCGGCGAGGGTATCGGTGGTGTCATCAACGCCATTTTCCAGATCGCGGGTATCAGCGGCGACTTTTATGGAACTAACATCGCTTGTCCTGGCGATGCTTGCTAGAAGACGATGTTCGAAGGGTTAATGTGTTATGCGATGATGTTGTTGGGTTGTCGGGAGCCCTGAAGAGGGGATGTGGTGGGTTGATGATATTTTAAGATACCACAGTTGTATGAGAAGAACAAATTAATGGAGACGTCTTCACGAAAAGGGCTTGCATGTTGCTTTGAAAAGCTTTCGAGTGGATCAAGACACCTGAGATCCGGATAGTCCATCCTGGAAGCCCGTCAATGATCCCGCACGAGGTACGTGATGGAGCCGCAGTACAACCTCGCTGCTGAGGCTCAGACCATGGACTGCGTGCATCGTCCTTTCCAGGAACGCGCGCTTTACTGTTGCCAATACCAAAAGTTTGTGATGGTTAATGTCGTCAGAGCGCAGGAGTTAGGACCGCCGCTCGACAAAAAAAGTTAGGCGCGCGTCGTGGGTTGTTCTTGCCCTATACTAAACTCCCGATCGCTCTCTTCACCCACACACTACTACTCTGCTTGTCTTCCCCCACGGTCGCTCTCACTCTCTCCTCTGCTGTATTTCCGCATCATCACGCTTCACAATCAGTGGTGGCAATTCCACCTCCCTCAATATTTGCTGACGCTTATTTCACCCGCTTACTCCTACCTATTGCAACTACCTCATGCTGCAGAAACCTGTCTTTGCCAGCATCACCAAGGTGGTCATGATGCGCAAGTGACGTTCCGACGCCGATCATGCTTTCATGTGGAACACGTCCTACAAGAGCCTCCGGCTGATAACTCTGTGCCGTAGTGTAGGGGGGAGGCAGCGTCCTCTCACTGCACGAGGGGATCTTGCCCCTCGACGAGTCACACCAGCTCCATGCAACTGAGCCAGGATCTGTTCTTCCACTTGAGCAGCCTTCAATTCAATCGCCGTACCTTCACCACCAACCGTCCTCTTCTCCCGCGCCCACGCAGCGTTCCACTCATACACGTAAGCGCCTCAAGTCGGACCATGAAATTGAGGATTCGACGAGCGAGGATCAACATCCGCTGACATCACGCACGTGCTGCAACTTCTCAGCCTACCACGGCGATGAGCCTTGGCGATCTTCTTGTTGTGCCTTCCAGAATCGCTTACGGGCCCGTTATTTACCGCAGTCGAGGTTATCCTGATGGCACTTGCCAGCAGCTGTGAGGCCCTTTTTACTGCACTCGGCCCAGAAATATTCAGATAATAGACAGAAGCTCAACGCTCTCGAAGCGATGAACATCATAGTGTGCTCTTTCAAGACCTGAGCCTGCAAAACCCCTTCCCAGCAGTCATTAAAAGATCGTGCATGACCTAGCTTCTGCTATGAGCAGCGCTTGGAGAAGCACCATGAGTGCGAAGTTTGAAGCATTAATTCAGACGTAACAGGAGAGACTAAGCCATATGTTTGACACATGCAGATGAATGCCTCAATTCTAGATGCACATTGACACTTAAAGCTGCAACCCTCCTCGAAGCGCATCACAAAGCTTTCCAGGTACGGCTACTAGCAGAATGCCAAGAAGTGTGCCGACCCATGTTGCTCTTTTCTGTCCCTTTGCTTCCCATCGGATATTTGCACAAAGAGTCTGGAACGATTGAGGTCCGTAATTGCATGCACTGGTTTCACAGAGGTTGGACCTTGGGTGGGTTATGGGATTCAGCCGGATGATGCATCTCATGGCTGTACGTCCGGCTGAAGACGACACCTCGCCGCGACACCTCGGCTAAATGCTAAAGAAAAAAAAAAAGAGTTTCTACTACGTACGTACACGCAATACGCGCATTATCGTCATCAACGTTTCCAAGTCCAGGGCCAATTGTGGAAGTAAGTGGCGACCTTTATCGGACCGCGAGGATGCGCCCCTTTTAGATGCATGCGGCTTGTGTACAGACTAAATGTTACCAGTCGCCTAGCCTGTCCGAAGCACCGCCACAATGGATAGGCCCCTGTCGTTGTTGCTTTCAACGGCAAGCATGTTCAGTCTCATTTCCCCCAGGAGGAAGTATGGGATCAGCTGCGCCGGCGACAGGTGGGGGGCATCCATGGACTGAAGAGGTGCGATTAAGGTTGCCTGCCGATTGCGGAAGGAAGGCGAGCTTGGCCCCATTATCTTTACTGCATCTGGGATGCCGGGTGAGGGCTGGAGGCACAGCAAGAGTCATGTACATACACCAGGTCATGGCGTGTAAGCGCTAGCAGAGATGTGGCTGGGGCATCGTCGGTGACACCTCGTGGCACCTGGCCGGGGACAACGGGGGAGACGGGGGGACGGGGGAGATCGCGCAAATCGTACGAGGATGCCGGGGACGCAGGAGGCGGGAGGCGGGAGGGCGGCGGCATCAATGTGAGACGAGGCAAAGCGAATCGGGGTTGACGTCATGGTCGGGATTGACAGTTTGTGCAAAGCCAATTCATGATGATCATGGTGTCGCAGGGGCAGCCGCAGCACGTGGTTGCTCAGACCTCAAGAAGCTCGAGCGGACGCGCTGCTGCGCCTGCCATTGGCCTCGCGGCGGGCCTGCGCCAGGTAGATTGAAACGCGCTGAGCGGGCTGGGGAAGCACGAGCCGCGGCCGGAGATTAAGTGGTGCGCAAGCCATGCGCACGCCGCGCGGGCCCGGCAGCAGCGGTGAGCAGCCATCTGGTCGACGACGATAGGCCTCTGGCGGCGTCCAGCGTCCCACCGCGTCCGACAATCACCGAAAGGGCGCGCTGAAACACGGGCTCATTTGGCAGTCGTGCTTCTGGAAACAGAGTTTTCGATGCGCGTGGGCTGCGACGGCGCCGGGCCAGCGGGGCGGCAGGCCTCGAGCGTTCCCGATGCGCCCGCGCCGCGCCCGGGGCCGGCAGCCGACGCGCCTGGCCGATTATGCAGGGCGACGGCGCTGCGAGCCAGTGGCGGAATGTGCGAGCAGGACCTGGCAGGGCTGCGGGCGCGCGGTGCGCCGGCTGCCAGAGCGCGGGCGCAGGGGTGCCGTTTGGATGCGATGCGCGCCGTCGGACTCGGCAGCCTGACTCGCGCTGAGCATGACCATTACGTGCAGCGCCTACGCCTACGCCTACAGCTCCAACCCTGCCAAACGCTCTCGCTCGCTCACCACCACCGCCCAAGCCCACGCCCCAGACCACTCCGCCGCCGCCCGCCCCGCCTCCTCATGCGCTGCGCTGCCGCGCGCCCTCGTCCCCAGCCATGGACGCCCTAACCGACTTCGACAAGCTGCCCATCTTCGACTCGTTCCTCTACGAGCGCGAGGCGCTGAAGCTCAAGGAGGGCCAGTCCGAGGACGGGCTCGACGACGCCCTGCGCAGCTCCGCCCTCGCCGCCGGCATCGACGCCAATGCCCTCCAGCTGCCCGTACGTCCGCCGCCTGCGCCCTCGCCAGCGTCCCCGCTGCCGCCTTTTCCTGACCTCACTCCGCAGCACACGCAGCCGGACGCCGTGGCCGCCCGCGTGTCGCCATTGCGCCGCTCGTCGGTGTCGGGCAACACACAGGCTTCGTGCTCGACCGACGTGACCTCGCCGGACTCGCCCGCCTCGACCGACGATCAGGACCGCCTTTTCGCCGTCTCGCCCGCTAGGCATTCGATCTCGGCGGCCCCGCCTCCCGGCACTTATTCTCGCCACTCGACCTCGAGCCTCTCGTCAATCCGGAGCCCCAAGCCCAAGTTCATCCGCCGCATGTCTGCGCTCGGCAGGAAGTATTTCAGGTGCGTCACCTGAGACCGCGTCTCACCCGCAGTTGGTAACAGGGTCCCGCAGCCATGACGACCGTCACCTTCGCAGCCCGACCCGGCACTCTTCATACCACCGCTTCGGTGACGTCAAGGGTCGCATCATCTACAAGCATCCTCGGGTGAAAGAGGGATCTATCGGCTCTGTCACCGACATTGACGCCGAATCGGCCGTACTCCCGGACCAGTCCCGGGCCTCCAGCCCGGATTCGGTCGTCTCTCACCACCAACATGCCTCTAGTTGCGCTATGACCGAAACTCAGCGCGCCGCCCTCAGGCTAGCCTTGGAGATTGCTTCTTTCCGGGAATTGTGGTCGGAATACACCAAGAGATGGGAGCGCATAGCAGCTTTCGAGGTGAAGCAGAGGCGGCTACTTCAGTTTTACGAAAGATTCTCTCGAAAGTCACTAAACAGCCAGTGGGACGGCATCAAGGATCAGATTGCAGCAAAGGTATGCTTACGTTAGCCCTGTAGCCGATCCTCGTCGCTCACCATCACCTAGCATTCGCAAGAGGTCGAACGACTCGAGGATAAGCAGGTGAAGGCGGACCTCACTCTTCTTCAGTCGCAAAGCGAGGAGAAGCTCCATTCCGCAGCCGCTCTCAAGCACATGAAAGCTTATTGCAGCGGGTCGTATGTGCCTGGTTCTCAAAAGAGGAGGGTGGTTACCGAAGAAGACAAGCGCCGTCTCAGAGAGCAGGAGAAATTCCACGACGAGCTGGACAGCAAACACGAAGTTGCGAGAAAAATGGCTAGAGCACGGCAAGAGAAGGAATTAAAAGATCTGAAACACGACCACGAGCAAGAATGGAAGGAACTCGAAAAGAAACACAAAGACGCCCGCATCGCGTTGAGCAGACTTTCACAAGAGCTTTCACATCATCTAAACGAGGTCATTCAAGCGCGCAGGATTCGGGCGGTCAAACGCTGGTACATCAGCCTGCTGTTATGGGATAAAGAGACCGGCGAGACCAAGGACGTTCCTCCCCATGACGACATCCCAGCTATTCCATGGCCTGACAAAGCGGCAGCGGAGATTCTGGCCACCCGGACCTCGAGCATTCTCGACACGTACGTTGCTTTCAACAATCTCCCTCCCGCTGTTTCTCTCTCCATACCGGCAACTCTTCAGACCGAATGTTCCGCGTGATACCCTCAACGACACTTTTCATTGCATAGCGACGGAGTTTGATGCTTTGGGATAATGGCGACGTCTACGCTTTTCTTCCACGCGAAATACCCTTCCCTTTTTCTTTCGGATCTGAGCTCATGTACCAATCAATACCCACGGCATTCATTTCCCGGTGTTAGACAAGTGGGGACCAGCGCTTCGCACAGACATGTTTCGGCTTCATCCGCGTTCCGTCAGAGGAATGCTCTTATTTTTCGGATTTGTTGTGTCACGCCGGACTCCTAGAACGGAGACATGTGTGGATAGATGGACTGTACGTTCAAAGTGGCGGTGAGACTTGGATGAAGGAGACGATAATGAGCATACCCGCTGGAGCAAATCCAATACAAGTAGTCTCGTTAAGAAATAGCTAATGAAAACAGTTTGAACGGTCGAATGAATGATGGGTCTAGGCCCGGTCTGCTAATGAAGATCTTTGAGCCAGGGGTGGATTGGTCGATGCAAGAGAAGTGAAGGCCGATTCGACTGGCCTTCGGAGCTACATCCTCTTAGGAACTAGACAAAGGTTATGGGAGACGCAAACACAGATGTTTCATCCATGACACAAGGAAACGAACGCATCAGATCGAAGATGATATGGGCGATTTAGAGAGGGTCGGATGAAAGACCGTCTCTAGAGGATGAATCCAACATGTCGGTCCCAGTCCTTGGACCATATTGGATAAATATGTGGCCGTGCTGTTTGTCAACAATTTCAACCATGTTTTAACCTGTCAGGAAAAGTCGAGGAACAGTTGACTTGAGGTAAGTTGGTTTCAACAGATTTCGATCAAGTTTGTGAGACAGGGCTCAGTGTATTCGGACTACATCCAATTTCATGATGCTGGACGATTTATCAACATTGTACTTGATTTCGTTGCAAGGCTGCCTCATTCGACTGCTGACAAATTCTCCTTGTCCTAGACCTTCCTTATGCACAGTGTATGTCCTTTTGCGTTCTCTATCCACAGCTCGGACTCGTCCAATTTTCCAAAAAGATCCAACCGCGGATAAGGTAACGAGAAGGTCCTCAAGTCCTGTCTTCATTGAACTTCACCAGCATCCTCATGCCGTCAAAAGGTTTCGCCGTCACCTGTCTCGTCTGCTCAAATGTCAGCACCCCAGCTTCCACAAATAAGAAAGAAGAGCCAAGTGAAAACTTACGTTGAACATGGGGCTCTGCACCTCATACTGCCCCTTAGCATTCACAATCGGATCGCCCTTCTCATCAAGCCTAAGCTGCCCAGCCCCAACCTTCACAAAATCGTACCGCCTCGCCGTCACAGCCAAAATCACCCTCGCCTCCAAATTCGCCAACTCCTGCCCAATGCAGTTCCTCGGACCGCGCTCAAACGGCCTCCACGCACTCGGCGGCACCGCATGCGCCCCAGCCCCAGCCCCAGCCCCCGCAACAGTACTCCCCTCAGGAATCTCGTCCACCCGCGACGTATCCGCGTCGCCTAGCCACCGCTCCGGCACAAAGTCATCCGCCGTCTCCCCGTATATCTGCGGATCCCGCTGCACCAGATAGTGGCAGTTATACAGCACGAACCCATCCAGACACACGCTCTTCGCCTGCTCATCGCCACCGTGGGCCGGCAGCCGCACGAAAAACCCCGTCCCGGGAGGCACCATCCTCGCCGAGCCCGCCGGCGGATAGAGGCGCAGGATCTCCTTGATGACGGCGGAGGTGTAGGCGAGCTTTTTGATCAGCTCGTCGCCGTGGGGCGAGGAGAGCTGGGTGGCGATGTCGGAGGTGGAGGAGGTGCTGCTGGTTGCGGGGCCGAAGACGGCATCGAGCTCGGCGCGGAGGGTGGAGAGGACGCGGGGGGAGCGGGAGAGCTCGTAGAAGGCCCATTGGAGGAGGATGCTGGTGGTGTCGTGGCCGGCGAAGAGGAAGGTTTTGAGGGTGTCGGCGGTGGTTTGGAGGGAGAGAGGGTTGAGGGTTGTGTGGGTGGGGTCGTCGCGGAGGCTGAGGGATAGGACGGAGCGGGCACGGGTTTTGGTTTTGTTGTTGTTGTCGTCGTCGTTGTGCTGGGATTGCACTTCGGCTGCTTTTTCTAGGATGATGGTTTTGAGTTCGCGGTCGATGTGGCGGGTTAGGTTGTGGCGGCGCCATTTCAAGATGGGGTTGCCTGGGACGCCGACGAGACCGCTGGTGTCGGTGTAGGATCGGGTGAGATCGCGGTAGTAGCGTACGAGGGCGCTTTGCTGATCGATGGAGAGTTGGGCGTTGAGGTCGACGTCCATGACGACGGCGCCTGTGCTTATGGTCAGGATGTTTGAGACTTCTTTGATATCCCGGGGGCTGAGAGGTTACTTGCCGATGATGTCGAAGGTCAGGTTGATGCAGAGCTCGTCCAGGCTTGAGGGTTTGCCCGATCGGACTAGCTCGTCAAGATGGTTCATGAAAATGTTGGTCTTTTCGACGATGCGGGGGAGCAGCGTCACAAGGTGGGTTGGTGCGAAGCCTTGGTTGTAGGTTCGGCGGAGAGCCTTCCATATGTCGTCCTGTTGCGAGGTGTTATGAATTGTTGGACTGAAAGAGAGAAAGCGGGCGGAAACTTTGGATGATTTGAGAATGAATGGAGAGAAAAGAAACAAAAAAGAAAAAAGCATACCTTTGCGTTAAGCAAAGAATATTGTCCAATGAGGGGCATTACATCGGCTTTGGACGAAACATGTTAGAGAGGTCAATACGCTTAAACGAAGAAGGGAGACTAACACATGGTTGGCGACTTCGGAACGCTGTACGGAAAAGTCTTGGACGTTTTCGAGATTTGCTCCGCCACCTCATGAGAGCTAATAATGGCAAGCTCATAGTGGAAAGGACGGAAATCAGCCACCAGAAGGGGCGGGTGGCCCATGGATTTGACCAGGTCGTAGAAGACGTAGTCTACAGCATAGGAAAACAGCCGTTAGCTTTGGCATGCTGCGCTCGGAGAAACGTGTTGCTCAGAGCCACTCACCACTGTGACGTCTCATGTCTCCTTTTCTGTACAGGTCTGCAATAAGCTTCCCCGTGCCGAGGAAAAGCGACCTGGGCGCGTAAGGCACGCCGTCTCTCTTCCTGAACCGCCATCTCACGGCCACAGAATACAGATACCACAATAGCAGTGGTACAAGAGCAACAACGGTAATGATACTAGAAGCCATAACGATGATAAAGAGGGCACGACGAGGAAGCGGAAGGAAGACGTAAGTAGTCGATACCTATGACAGCACTACCGACGCTAAGTCTCCGCGATGCTACTATGGTACAGGATTTTAGCTCCAGATCACCCCCTAGTCACGGATCTGTTCCACTTCGCTTTCGCATTCCGTCTGAGAGCCCCCCCACTCCCCACATGCACGACTTTCCTTAAGCTCTCGACTGGCATTGCGGTTGGCTACGATGGGGTGGGAGAGACTTTTGCTGCAAGTTCGCCTTGATGCTTGGAACGCGCAGCGTCGCGGCTCGCCACTCCCGGTCGCGGAACGTACGAGACCCGCGGCACTACCCGCGGGCAAAGCTCACCGACTGGCAAGAGCTCTGATGGCCTGTCTTTTCTTACCCGGAAGCCGCGAAGTCCGTGGAGGCCAGTGACGCAGGGGGCGATGGGTTACCTTTTTGGGAAATCGCTAGTTTATCATGACGTCCTCGTAGCCAACTTCACCACTCAGACGTGCCCAAGTACGAAAGTAAAAATGCTTTTCGAAGAAACAACGACCAATCTCCACCCGAGTACACAGGACCTCCCAACGATAGATTAACGTGTGTCCGCCAAGCTCGCACAAACGCGGTGGTAAGCATGCGACGAAAGCTTGTTACCACCCCAGTTCGTTTTTTCCACCACCACTGGGTGAGAAGCCGATCGAGCCGGCGTACAGACGGAATGAGGAAATTCAATTGAATCGGCCTTTCCGCAATGGTGCTCTGTCCGCCTGTCCATTCATGCAGAAGCGGCTGCGCGGATTGACGCAAGTGACGCCATCCCGCCCAGCCGGCATCAACCTCCCCCGGTATCGATAAGCGCGCTTGTCTCAAACTTTCCCCGCCCATCCACGCCCCTCCACCAACCGCACCCTCAACAAGCCAACGGGCCCCCGCAAACAAAGCCCACCAGCCACAATGCTGCGCGAAGACAAACGCGACATGTCCCCCACCACGGCCTTCCGGTCCCTCTCGACGCGCGCCTCCGCCTCGCCGCCGCCGCCGAACAACGCGCTCGACGACATTTTCGGCGAGCCCGCGCCCCCTCCTCCGCCCGCGACGTCCAGCCAGCTCGACGATGTCTTCGGCTGCTCGTCGCCGCGTGACGGCGCTGCTTTGCCCGATGCACAAGCGATGGTGGAAGCTGCCTCCGGAGACGTCTCGGATATACCGCGCCTGCGCAGCGTTCATGTCACGGCTGGCTATCGCGACGGCATCGCCGAGAGTAAGGCTGGGCACGTGCAGGTGGGCTTTGACGAGGGGTTTCCGCTCGGTGCGGTGCTGGGGATGAAGGCTGGCTGGGTTCTTGGAGTGTTGGCGGGCGTTGCTGTGGCGCTGAAGACTGCGGCTTTGGGGAGGGCCAAGGGCGGCGCTGTGCAGGGAGCGGCGGAGGCGTATGAGGGTGTGAGGAGGCAGCTGCTTGAGGCTAGGAAAGAGCTGGATATGGTGTCGTTGTTTGGCCAGGAGTACTTTGATGAAGAGGGCATCTGGCGCTTCCACGTGGACGGGCAAGAGGGCGAGGTTACGTTTGAGCATGTGGCTTCTCAGCATCCACTGGTTTCGAAGTGGCTCTCGATTGTGGGCGCTCTGGCTACAAGGGAAAGGATCGATCTCAGCATTCTCGACAGGCGGGCCAGAGAGGAGTCGGATGACGAGACGACGACGTTCGGCTGAAGTTGCTTTCGCGTTTGGTTTTCAACACACCGAGCCGCAGCGACGGAGTCTGCAACGGTTACCGGGCGATTCCGGGCGATTCGGAGACAAGGACTCGGCTGGCAGCCACCTGTGCAGCAAGCCGAAAGTGGTCTTAAAGTCGAGCCACTTGATCCCTACTACTCCTCTGCCATGGTCATGGGACGATGAGTGGCCTAGGCTCCCGGTAGCTACCGCGGAAGGTGACGAGAGACTTGGAAGCTTCACACTGTGGCCGAGAACTCGAGACCGGACTCAATCAGATCAAACGATTGCCTTAAGTTGCGAGTTTCGGTGCGGAAGGCTTCCTGGATTTCGACGCTCCCCATTCGCGGATACCGGCAAAGACACGGAGATAACTTCAAGATCGGATGCAATGTATCGGACTCGGCCGGAGACCCGATATCACCCGACGGCAATTAACTTTAAAGGTGTACAAGTGCTACTGTAGAAGCTCGGAAAATCCGAAAGCAATGGGGATGCAATCAATAGCAGGAATTTTGGAAGCACTGAAGATATCCATTATTGAACTCGATTCCGCGTGTTATGCTTTTCGAGGAGCCCACCTCGTTCAATTTTTCTGGTCAGGCTTAACCCTCAGCTAGTGACCTTCTTTCGCCTTTGGCTTGATATCGACTGAAATGCTATGCAATTGATATCGCCGTGCTAATATGCCGGACTTGTCTCTTATTCCTTCCTGATCCTTATTTATTAGACGCAAAACACGCGGATCACCCACCCGATAGGTAGTAGACGGAATTCTGAGGGCCTTGCTGTTTGTGATTCCTTCCGGCTATGCCGGTTTAACGCCAATTTTGTAGACATGGGCCGTTTCAGACCCCGTTCGTCAACGGCGCTGCAGATCTGCCAGTGCCATCCTCGCTGGCAATGACCCAGTCTGTGAGTTGGCCCTTCCAGTCGGAAATGCGGCCGTCTTTGATAGTGACAACAATAACTCTTGCTTCCTCACCCTCAACCCAGAATCCTCTGCCTCCGTCTCCGCTCCCGGAGAGGTTGGGGCTTGTGCCAAAAGCGTTGCTCGCATCATCTACCTCAGAGCCGAACGTATTGTTCTCCAGATGCCTGGCCTTCAGCCACTTCTCCTCATCGGAACCGTGCGGTACGAATGCAGCGTTGCCGTTGATTGTCACCGATATGCGAGACAGAGAAGCCGAGTTGATGCCCAACAGCAGGTTGGCTAGAGAGCTCCGGGACGCAGCGGGCGGCGGGCTCGACTCGCGGCCAGAAGATAGGGTGGGAGGACGGGTGGTCACCCAGTCGTGGACCAGCAGGGAGACGCGCGGGTTCTGACACAGATTGGCCGTCTTCTGGGTGCCGGGCGGGGTTGTCATGATGATCTGCGGGGCGGGCGAGTAGGGCGAAGAGGGCAGGTAGGTGTAGTTCATGAGGGAGATGTGCGGCATGGCGTCGGGCGAGCTCGTGGCAAGATGCATCTGCATGGCCGTCAGGCACGCATGAATGCGCGATGTATGTCTCGGAACTCACGTAACGCGCATTTTCCAGGCACTGCACGACCTCCTGCGGCAGCGTGGACGACACGAGCGGGACGCCCTCGGACGCGGCGAGCTCAGGCATGGCTGGTGGTCGGTGGGAGTGCGAGAGGAAGACGGCGGCCAGTCAGATGCGCGGCGCAAGTCTCAGTGGCGGGGACGGGCGGCTGAAGGACGAGAGCCCTGGCCCGGCCCCAGCCACTGCGCGACGTCACGGGGGGCTGTGCTGGTGCTCCCTCCGCGCATTCGATCGGCACCCGTCGTAACGCCTAATTACCCATCCCGAGCCCAGGGCTGAGACCGCAGCAACTCCAACGCCAACTCCTCGACGACCGGCTGCCCGCCTGTGCCTGTCGCCGCCATGGAATCCAAAGAACTGCCGTCGTCGCCCGCCGACCAGCCGTACACGCCCCTGCAGGAGGGGCCCTCCCCGTCCAACGACGCGGACCAGCCTGCGCCGGCCGCCCAGCCGCCCGCGCTCGTGGACCTGGCAATCCAGAAGGAGGTCGACGAGGTTATATACTCAGACGTGTGTTTTGCCGCCGCATAGCGTCGCCGCGCATTGCTGAACAGCGTCCAGATCGGAGTAAACACGCTGCTTACCCGGCTCAAGCAGAGCATTGCCTCCGCCAGGGTACGTTGCAGCCTGGCTGTCGCCCCTCCCCACACTCGTTGCTCACGGAACCGTAGGACTTCTCCAGCTTCCTGGGCAAGCGCTCCAAACTCGAGGAAGAACAAGCCCAGGGCATCAAGAAGCTGTGCCGCTCCACCCACGAGGCTCTCCGCCGCAACGACTCCCGCCAGGGCAGCTATGGCGTCCAGTTCGAAGAGGCTACCAAGGTGCACGAGCGCATGGGTGACAATGGCATGCAGTTCGCGCTGTCGCTGCACCAGATGCACGAGGACCTGAACGAGCTTACGAACACCGTCGAGAGGCAGCGCAAGCACTGGAAGCAGACCGCCTTGTCCAACGAGAAGAGGGTGTCGGATGCGATCCAGCAGATGGAGAAGGCCAAAGCCAAGTACGACTCGCTGGCGGATGACTACGACAGAGTCAGGACTGGCGACAAGACTGCCGGAAGAGTGTTCGGTATCAAGGGCCCCAAGAGCGCCGCCCAGCACGAGGAGGATGTCCACCGGAAGCTGCAGGCGGCCGATACTGACTACAAGGGCAAGGTTGAGACTGCGCAGATGCTGCGGACCGAGCTTGTCGAGAAGCTGCGCCCGCAGGCAGTCAAAGCTATGATGGAGCTCATCAAGGAGTGCGATTCCGGACTGACGCTGCAGATGCAGAAGTTCGGTGAGTGCCTGCTTTGGTTAGGAACTACCTACGGGCGAGTCTTACTGACGTTGTCCTTCTCCTCAGCGTCGTTCAACGAGAAGCTCTTGCTTGGCAACGGTATTCTTGTCGCTCCGCTGAACAATCCGGGCGAACCGGAGCACGCCAGTCTGCGAGACATCATTTACAAGATCGACAACGACAAAGATCTCACTTCTTACATCACGGACCACTCGGGCAAAGTCCCAAGGCCACCTGAGATCAGATACCAGCAGCATCCAGTATGTCTCACAGGTCTCTCCGTACCCCAGACCATTCTGACTATGACCAGACCCTAGCTCCGGTCCAGCAGCCGGCATCCGCGCCTGTCCCGGCCTCTGATCCATTCCGCCCGTCTCAGCCGTCGCCGATTCAGACTCAGCCACCACCTCAGCAGGAACAGCCGTCATTCCTCACATATAATCCGCCGCGGGAGCCCTCGCCCATTCTACCGGCACAAGACGGCTTGAGGCAGAACCCATACTCTCCAACTGAGTCGCGTCCGCCATACCCAACGAGTGACTTCCCGCCGCAGCAGTCTTCCGGCTTCAATAACGGCATGCCTCCAGCGCACAACGGAGGAGGACCGTATGGAGGATCTCCCTCTAACGGACCACCTGCGCATATGCCTTATTCTAATGCTCCACCAATCAAGCCAGTGTTTGGTTTAACCTTGGATGAGCTGTTCCGAAGAGATGGTTCGCCTGTTCCTATCGTCGTGTACCAATGTATCCAGGCGGTGGATATGTTCGGCCTGGAGACGGAAGGCATTTATAGGGTTCCCGGCACTAATTCGCACATCATGTCCATGAAGCAAATGTTTGATCATGGTAAGCTGAGATCATTCGTTGAACGAAAATCATTCTTGGAAAAGGTCTCGACTCTGACAGCATCGCAGATTCCGCGTCAGTCGACTTCCGCAACCCGGAGGCATTCTACCATGATGTCAACAGCGTTGCCGGCCTTCTGAAGCAGTTCTTCCGCGATCTGCCGGACCCGCTTCTGACGGGAGAGCACTACCACGAGTTGATTGAAGCGGCGAAGATTGATGATGATACGGTCAGAAGGGACAGCCTGCACGCAATCATCAATGCACTGCCCGACCCCAACTATGCCACGCTGAGGGCGTTGACCCTGCACTTGAACCGTGTGCAGGAGAGAAGTGCTAGCAACAGGATGAGCACGACAAACTTGGCTATCTGCTTTGCGTAAGTCGATCCACAGATCATTAGACTGCTCTGAAACTGACGACTAAACAGACCTACTCTCATGGGTCAGCACAGAGGCCACATGGCTGATGCTGGACTGCAGGCGAAGGTGGTGGACACCATTCTCGTCAACACGTATCAGATCTTCGATGAAGATTAGGGGATCTCATGGCATTTGCGGAATCGGGTGTAATGTATACTAAGAGATTTCGGAAGGGCGCTTGATACCAATTTGAAGAAGCATATCGTCTGGTGTTACTCGTTGTAGCGACAAGGCAGTGATGTTTGAGTTACTGACGGTCTCCGACGCGCAGAGACATGCGGTATTAGCCTACAGACATCAGACAAAGTGCCTTGGCGGTGCGGCGGACATATATTGAAGGCTGATATATGTGGACTCCCGATGAATGCAGCGGGACTCGGTGTTCGGGGGCGCTCGGGCCGTGCCGGGGACGGCGATTTGCGTGCAGGATGCCGATGGGCGGATCGGCGGACGAGCGTCATCGATAAGCGGCGCATAAGCTGCGCGGCAGGCATCAATACCAAAACCCTCGTCGCCGCCATTGTGTTGCTTCCCACAACTGCCCCCCCACTCACAGCGCAGCGCTCGCCACTATGTACAATGGCCTGCCTCGCTCGTGCAGAGCCCCGCGCCATGCCCTCCAGCTGACACGCCCCGCCGCCGCCGCCCGTCGCGTCCCGCAACCACCGCCGCTTCTCCTCCGCCGCTATGCCACCTCTCCACCCAGCACTCCGGCTCCCTCCTCCCCAGCAGCGCCTCCCCGAAACTCCAAGCCCTCCTCGTCCTCTTCCTCGTCCTCCTCCTCTCACCCGCGTACGCGCAAATGGGCGCGCCGGCTCGCATGGACCTCGGCGCTGCTCGCCGCCGCCTACGTCGGCGACACGCAGCTCAACAACGCGGCGCTGGTGCGCAGCGCGCGCACGTTCCAGACGGGCCTGGTGATCGGGCTGGACTACAAGATCAACTTCCGGGCCAACCCGCCGTTCGCGCGCAGCCTGGCCGAGGTGCACAACCGCAACGCCGAGCGCGTCTTCAACCTGCTGCGCGACAACGGCGGGCTCTACCTCAAGATCGGCCAGGCCATCGCCATGCAGAGCGCCATCCTGCCCCCGGAGTTCCAGAAGATGTTCGCGCGCATGTTTGACGATGCGCCGCAGAATGAGTGGAGGGATGTGGAGAGGGTTGTGAGGGAGGATTTTGGGGGGAGGAGCGTGGAGGATGTTTTTGGGGTGAGTTTTAAGGGGGAGGAGGGGAGGGGTGTCATGGAGAGGTCGGCTAGGGCGAGTGCGAGTGTCGCGCAGGTGCATTGGGCGAGGCTGCCGGATGGGAGGGAGGTTGCGGTTAAGATTCAGAAGAGGGAGATTGCGGCGCAGGTCGGGTGGGATCTCTGGGCTTTCAAGTATGTTTGGGTGGTGTGAGGCTTGGGAGGGGTTTTGTTGAGCTGACTGGTGCTGCAGGGTCATGGCGAGGGTGTACACGTGGTGGTTCGACTTGCCCCTGTATTCTCTGGTTCCGTACATCTCGGAGCGCCTCATGTTGGAGACGGACTTCGAGAATGAGGCAGACAACTCGGAGAAGATGAAGAAGCTGGTGGAGGATGAGCCTCGGCTGCGCGGAAGGGTCTATATTCCCAAGGTTTATCGTGAACTGAGCAGTAAGCGCGTCATGACCGCTGAGTGGATTGAGGGTACTCGGCTCTGGGACAAGGAAGGAATAACTAAGCCCTGGAGGGGAGGCTGGCATCAAGGTAGTCCAGGCTGCAATGGCACGCCATTGGATCCGCCATCCGAAGCCGCCGTGTCATCGGTGCCAGGCAACGATCCCAACAAGGAGCAGCTCAAGCCAGAACGTAGCAGCTGGCGTGGATCTGATGGCCGAGGTGGACTCGGCCTATCCCTCAAGGATGTTATGACCACCATGGTGGACCTCTTCAGCGCGCAAATGTTCCTCTGGGGCATCGTCCACTGCGATCCACATCCAGGCAACATCTTCATCCGGCGCCTCCCTAACGGCAAACCAGAAATCGTGCTCATCGACCACGGCCTGTACATTCAGATGAACCCAACCTTCCGCCACCAGTACGCTCTCTTCTGGAAATCGCTCATGACCTTCGACAACGACACGATCCGCGACATCGTCCGCAGCTGGGGCATCGGCTCCCCGGACCTGTTCGCCAGCGCCACGCTGATGCGCCCGTACACCGGCGGCGACCACTCGACGTCCGACGAGATCAAGAAGGGCGTCCGAGGCCGCACCGAGCAGGAGCGCGCATACGAGATGCAGATGCGCATGCGCGCCGGCATCAAGCAGATACTCGGCGACGAGACCAAGTGGCCCCGCGAGCTCATCTTCATCGGCAGGAACCTGCGCATCGTCCAGGGCAACAACCAGTTCTTGGGTTCGCCCGTCAATCGCGTCAAGATCACGGGCTTGTGGGCGTCGCGCGCGCTCGCCGAGAGCCGCGATCTGCCGGTTGGCGTGCGCCTGAGGAATTGGGTGACGCATTTGAGGTTTAGGCTCGTGCTGCTGGCCAGCGATGCTGTGTGGTGGTATGCGTGGGTGAAGCAGAAGTTGGGAGTGGGTGGGGGCATGGAAGAGGAGATCGAGGCGCAGATGCGGGTTATGGCCAAGGATATGGGTATCGAGCTTAACCATGGCGTTTTCGAGGGCTGAGGAGAGGTTGTGTGAGAAGAGTTGAGGCGGTTGGCTGTTTGATGATTGGAGTTTGGGACTCTCCACTCGAGGAGAGGAGGCGATTATAGACGTGTATTATATCCGGGCATGTACACTAAACTTTTTTTCTGGTAGATGTTGAAAGCCGAGATAGTTGGTGCAGAGAGATAATAGATCAGACTTCAGTAAAAGGGAGGACCACAAAGCGCTAGGTAACGGTGTCTATAGCAAAGTCAATCTAGTGATATATTATAAATTGTCGTGTAGCTCGTTCCTACCTTAAAACAATGGCGAAGGGGCTACAAGGTAGCTCGCATGGACGTCCCTCGTCTATCGCGGATTGTGCTAGTCATATGGGCGCTGCAATACGCGGTGGGTTAGCAAGGCATTGGCCCTAGGAGCTCATACCCGAGCAGTTGAAGCTATTATCCACATGCCAGTGTGGGTTAAGAAATTCGCTCTTTGCATTCTGATGAATGCTTCAGCTCTGTACACGCTACTGCTTACATAGTATCTGGACCGATCGCGTAGATAGCAGTGAGGGTAGGGCAATAGGTCGCATCTCAATGAACTGAATATATGCAAGAAAATCGTAGTTGCTCTCGGCGGGTAAAAAACGTCTTTCGGAGGAAGGTAGTACAGCTATCAGTTGACTTACTGGACTGGAGGCCAGAAGAGAGTAGTCATCTCCGCTTCACGGATTGGTCCTCTCACTGATAAGATGCAAACATTTCGTGCTAGAGTGGCTAGCACCGTTGGGTGAGAGCTGGTGAGCGACAAACCTCATCAAATTCAGAGCCAAGGAATCCGACTGTATTCTAAGCCTCCTTTGGTGATGAATGAGGGGTAAAGCTCCCCAAGCATGATCTGTGCTCTCTCGAGGGCCAGTGGTACCGTACTCGGGGAATTCGGGCAGGCAGATATGCAGTCGTCGATATGGGGTTTGGTTCTCAATATAGGACACATGGCCGTGAGTCGGTCAGGAAATTGCATGCTCTGTGAGTAGATGTGCAGTTTTCACCGTCGATGACACGGCTGAGCCCTGTCGTGTAAATTACGTTGGTGAGAACACTTCGGCGTCACCGCCCCATTGCAGGCAGATCACCAGCCGGGAAGTGTCGTGTTCCCAAAACACCCCCGTCGCTCCAATGGCCTATTGGATGCGATACTCGCAAGCAGCACTGAACGGATTGCTCGTCCGATAGCCACCGCCATGTGCGAGTTTCAGAAGAGGCTTTCACTGCCTGACCCCGGGTGCATCAGCCGAGAGCTGGAAGTCTCTGCAGTTGTCCCACGTAGCCTCCACGCCCAGCTCGAGGCCGCGTCGGAGGCCATGCAAACAGTGCCAGTGCACGATACACGCGGCCGTATGCTTCACAGACATGAAGTGTAGGGAAGTGGCAGCTGAGCGCGGGCCGATTGACGCCATCCGCGTCTGCTCGGAGGTCTACCTCACGGCGGAGGACGCGCCGGAGCTGAGCACGCAAGCCCGACAGGCATCACTTCAGGCTGTGTGCGAGGCGGTGGCCCGTTGCGCGTGCCCACAACCGCGTGGGCGCAGCTTGGGCGGCCGTCAGTGGGCGGCCGTGAGCTCCACGTGGAGCCAGCGGCCAAGCGGCGCGCAGGAGACGCCTGCGCACGGCTGAGATGAGCAGAGGTACACTTCGGAGATACTTCAGAAGCATCAATGGGGCCAGGCTGATGTTCTTCCAGCGCGGTCTCCAGGCCCAGGGCATGCCCGGCGGCCGCGTCTGGCGCCGATCACGGGCGGGTGGGGGAGCAGTCGCGGCGGGAGACTGGCGTGCAAGCAAGGAGAGGCCGCCAGCAGCGCCGCACGGCCGCCAATGGGTCGCGGGCAGGACTGATATCGAGGCTGGCGGCGGGCAGGCGGCGCGGGTCAGGTGGGCAGAGGCGGCGGCAGGGCCGGGCGAGTCATAGCTGCGGTATTATGCGCCTGGCGGGAGGAGGCAGCCGAGGGGTCGTTGATATTGTTGCGCAAGGTGGCCGGCCACCGACTCTTCTATTTACCTAGTGCCTTCCCAATCCATCCACACGCGAGCCGTGAGAGCTGCCCACGCCCGCCCTTCCATCCCCCCGACCCAGACGCGCCCAGCCCCGGTGCCACGGCGTTGCGGCGTTTGCGAGCCCTGTTGCTGACCATCCTGCTGTTGGCCTGCGTCGGCTGTGCATCCCCGGCCGCTGCTCTCTCCTCTCGCACGCGCACGCGTTCCGACACCACCACCACCGCTCCGCGCGAGCTGCCGCACCACCCCCAGCCGCGCCAGCGCCGCCATGCTGTCGTCCGCGCCGCCCCCCAAGGCGGCCCGCACCGGCTCGCCGCAGTCCGACTCGTCGACGCTTTCCAACATCACCGTCGCCGACCCGGCCCAGCCCACCGACAGCTCCGTCGCCGCGTCGTCGACGCCGCCCACCAGCCAGTCCGACGACGCCAGCGTGCACTCGGACGCGCCCAAGCACCCCGACCAGCCCGCCGCCCGCCGCCACAGCTCGCGCCCGCGCTCCGCCGTCGCGACCTACAACGACAAGGAGAACGCCGGCACGCGCATCCACACGCCCGCCAAGTACCGCAAGGACACGCCGTCCCAGCCGCCGCCCGCCGTCCAGGCCGACGCGACCGACCCTCCCCCGCCCGCCGACGAGCCAATTCAGCGCCGCCAGAGCGTGCGCGCTCGCAGCGCCGTCGTCACGTATAACGACAAGGAGAATGCTGGCACGCGCATCCACACCCCCACCAAGTACATCGACGGCACCTACATCCGCAAGACCTTGAACGACCCCATCCCCGGCAGGCCGCAGCCGCAGACCCCGCAGTCGGCCAATACACCGGGCAAGAATGCCTCGAAGCGACGCGCAAGTGGGCTGCGCACCGAGCTGCGCGCGGACAGCGATGAGGACAGCGAAGCTGACGCCCACTCGCTCTCACGCCGCAGACAGGCCCGCGGCGGCGACGCGACTGGTCGACTCAACAAGACCATCGCTGCTGCCTCCTCGCAGCTCGGCAAACGCGGCCGTGACGCCTTCGAGGCCGTCAAGGCCAAGTCCATGGGCTCCCCCAAAAAGGCTGCGCGCGCGGACACCAAGGCAGACGCCCAGGCAACGAAACGCCAGAAGAGGGCTGCCTCCGAGCCCACGCCCGAACCGCCCCGGCAGCCTGCCAGGAAGGTTCTGTCCTACGGCCCGCCGGGCAAGCCGTGGCTCGCTGCTGGCAAGTTCCACAACACTGGCCAGGACGACCTGGTCGGGAAGCTTTCTACCATTCTCGGCCACAAGCCCAAGAACGGTGAGGACGGGCCTCGTCCAAACAATGTGCTTCCTCTTCCCATGTTCTCCATGGCCGAGAAATTGGACCTCTATCCCAAGAAGAAAGTGCCTGAGCACAAACGGCCCTTCGAACCGTTCCAGCTGCCCTACGATGTCTTCTGCCCGTTGCCCAAGGAGGGGAAAGTGAAAGACTGGAGAGAATTAAAGAAGAGTAAGTTCCGTATCATAAATCACGTGGACCTGGTTAACCCGCAACAGACGAATACAAGGGCGAAGATGCCCAGGAGATCAAGCAGAGGGCCAGGGAGCAGAGCAAGAAGCAGAGGAACATGGAAGCCTCGACATGCAACTGCCTTGACACCTGTGACAGAGATTCATGCTTCAATGCCACGCTCTTCTTCGAGTGCGACGACAGGAGTTGCACCAATGGTCCCGACTGCGGCAACCGTCAGTTCGCCAATCTTCAGAAGCGGTACAAGGACGACAGCCGCCAAGGAAAGTACTTCAAGAGCTTCAACGTCGGCGTCGAAGTCGTCGAGACCAAGGACCGTGGCCACGGTGTCCGGGCAATGAGGCCTTTCGAAAGGGACCAGATCGTTGTTGAGTACATCGGTGAGATCATCACCCAGCAGGAGAGCGACCGGAGAGTAAATGAAATTTACAAGGACCATAAAGTAAGCTTTAAATTTTTTTTTTCTTGAAAAGTTGCTTGAATGGGAGGCGGCACTCCAAAGGAATGCGTATTGGCCACCACATCATCCCTGGATGACTTCGAGTGTGTGCAGGTCTCCCATCACAGCAACTAGTCCTTTATCAAATGTTTTGTTCGATAAGCAGTGGACTGACAACTCAATTTAGTGTTTCTACCTAATGAACTTCTACGACAAACTCATCATAGATGGCTATCGTGGAAACGTAGCCCGCTTCGTAAACCACTCGTGTGATCCCAACTGTCGGATGGAGAAGTGGACTGTGAACGGAGAGCAGAGGATGGCGCTATTCGCGAACAGGTTCATTATGACTGGTGAGGAGCTGACCTGGCATTACAACTTCGAGTAAGTGATAGCCCATGTTCACTTGGTTTCTTTCATCTCTAACATCTCAACTAGGTCCTACGGCCAGGAACAGCCATGTTACTGCGGAAGCCATAACTGTGCAGGTGTCATTGGCCGACAAGTCAGAAACAAGCCTACCAAAGAACCCACCACTGGCAACAAGCGTAAGTCTCCTGAGGATGCGGAGGACAGGCCGAAGAAGAAGCAAAAGGTCAATAGGATCGTGGAGGCTGCTTCGAGTACTGGCAAAGCGCTATTGTCGAAGACCAAACAAGGCATCAAGGGTCTTGTAGGAGCCGTGTCCTCGGCCACGTCCGCACAGTCTGTCGAAGAGAAGAAAAGCCGAGATGCTCGAGCAGCCAGAAGGTCTCTCGTCACGTCGAAGGATTCGTCGAACGATGACACGCCGGAGCCAACCAGCAGCGGCAGATCCGCAAGGACATCAAGACAAAGCGCTAGTCCGAAGAAGGGTTCAGCTCAGACTGCTGCCAGCAAGCTCCAAGCCGCAGAATCGTCTCGCCGACCGACTTCAAGGTCGTCCTCATCATCAAAGGCGGCAGACACCCCGACATCTCGCCCGCGATCGGCACCAGTCCGGACCTCGTCTCGCAGTCTCCGCGCCGTATCCCTTGCCGACGACGAAGATGAGAATTCAGACTCGCAGGGGTTCATTCCCAAGGCCCGCAAGGAATCCCCCGGACTCGTGAGAAAAGTACCGAAGGCGAAATCCCCGCTCTCAACGGGCTCGAGGACGACTAAGAAGCCCATCACTTCGGCAAGGATCGCGTTGCCCATCTCGGAAGCCGTCATTGCTCAGATGAGGTTGGTTAACAAGAGGGCTTCTTCTTCCTCCCGAGGGTCCAAGCCAGCGGCTGCTGCTGCGAAATCTTTAGATGCCTCCTCCTCCTCCTCCTCCTCCTCCTCCTCCTCCTCCTCCTCGTCACCGTTGTCGTCGTCGTCGAACGATTCCTCCTCTTCCCCGCCGGCGAACGAGGGGGGGAGCGATTCGAGAGCCACAAGCACGACGGCTGCTACCACATCTGCTTCTTCGGCGGCTGCGACGACGGACACCACCAATACCACGGTCCCGACGAGTAGTAGCGCTACGCCTGTGATGTCGTCGTCGTCGTCGTCGGCGAAGACAACGACGCTGAAGCAGTCGAAGTTGTCGTTTTTGCCGGGGGCGTTGGGCTTTGAGAAGAAGGGTGAGGTGGATATCGAGAAGGTTGTTACGAAGGTGGTGAAGAAGAAGATGAGCAGGTCGTCGTTGGGTGCGTGAGGTCATGGATGTGTATGTGTGTGTGTGTGTGTGGGAGCAGGGAAGGATGATAGATTGACGTTTGATATGTGATGGATGGGTGGGGATGAGGGATGAATGAATGGGAGGGTTGAGATGTTGGAGAGGGCACTACTACGACTACTACTACCAGCAGCGGCGGCGGCGGCAGCAGCAGAGTGTGGAGCTGCGTAGCGTCTTTTCAGCAACAACATCATGTACTCCTCCTGCATGCAAGGTTTTTCCTTAAGGAGGGCATTATGCGCGTTATGTTTTTTTTCATTTTTTTTTTCATGTACTCTCCTTGCACGAAAGGGGGCGGTGGTCTAGCTGGAGTTCATGGTGTGGTTTTTGAGTGTCTCGCTTGCTTGCTTGCTCGCTTCTTCCTTTCTTGCTACGTTTCTTCCATCCTTTTTCCCTTGCTTAGTGCTGGAATCCGATCGAACTTGCATACGTCATTGAAATCAATGGGAAAAAAGGGGAATGAGTGGAAGGGATGGTCGTTTTGTCGTCGGTGTCGCATCTGTTTTCTTGCATTGCGCTTTTGGAGGGGAGGGGTTTTTTTTTTCCAATCTTTCATTCTCTTCCTCGGGGCTAAGACGGGTAGGTGGATGGGGGGGAGGATATGTTCAGGCATGCAGGCTGGTTATAGTTGGGAGCATTTTTAATTTTTTTTTATCTTTTTCCTTTTGTTGCGGTTGGCCTTTGACTCTGACGGAGTAGTGGCGGGGATGATGATGAGGTCGAGACAAGATAGAGTGTGAGGTGGGGAGAGACACAGAGCGAGAGGCAGGCGTTCTTATCATAATGCAAGTACGTTTTTCTTTTTTTCTCTCTATTTTTCGGTAGTGGAGTCTAAGTGCTGGTTTCTACGTGTGACGTGGTATATGTTTCCGGAGAAAGCGCTTTTCCGTCAACTTTCGTGGACACTTAGTACGATTGGTATTGTTGAGAAAGGGCCAGATGGACAGTGGTGATAGCGCTGGCCGCTCGGTCGGCAGTGGTGGAGGTATTGAAAGTGCTGGAGGTGGTAACGACTGCAGAGGAGTCGCAATGATTCACAGCAGGGCATGATGGGAATAATAGTCGAGATAACAAGCAGAGGCAAAACTTATCAATCAATCATTGATGTTTGTTACGTGCCTACTGTAAATCTGCAACAGGGAATGGGATACCCATCTCTCGGAAAGAGAAAATAAACAGCCATCACCTCTGTCGCCGAAGCTACCTAACAATGCGTGCTGTACGTACCATGATACTGACGACGGACGCTTCTCTATCAAAAGTCACAAGCCGCCTGGACGTGAAATCCACACCTGCTCGTCCACCCTCCACCGTCCGGCACACAGTACAATTATCCCCAGTTTCCTTACCCTCAATAACACCACTACCAAAACCACCGCCACCGACAGACCACCAAATAGAATACAGAGAAAAGAACAGGGTAATACAAGATATCGTCGGTCGTTCGCAGAGCATTTTTTTAGAACAAAGCCAAGGGTGACAAAACCAAAAAGAAAAGGGAGATCTACATTTACAGAGGAATCGAGTCCCCACCTGACGAATCGGGAGGGGCATTCGAGCAGTCGAAAAGGGGGAATGTCTAATACAGGGAGAGAGAGAAAGAAAGAGGCATTATTGGGGTGAAACATGGCATAATGACGTAGTTGTTGCGTTTGGGTTTTTATGCAAAAAAAGGGGTGGGATGGGCGTATCATTAGTCCGGTTGCGGAACCGAAGGGGAGAGAACGCGAACGCAAAAGACCAAAGAACAGGGATGAAGGACAGAGTTAACAGTAAAGGGGAGGGAGGAGAGGGAAATCGCATCTGCCAGGAAGCACTATCAAGGGAAATAGAAGCCTGAAAGACGAGGTTGAGTTTTTTCCTCTTCCACTCTTGCTTAACACCCAACACCCTGCTTGCTATGCACGCTAGAATGCGCTCTCTAGCAACAAGAAACAATCTTCAACTACTAATCCTCGACGTGAGATTTTAGATCAAGCGTGACCGGCACTACCCACAGGGCTTCTGGGTGTGCTGTTATTATTGGTCGGCGTGCGTGCTCTGCTGCTCGGGCCCTGGAAGCTCGGCACCCCGCCGCCACTAGCGCCACCACCGGTAGCGGTTCCACGTCCGCTAACGTCCTGCATCTCAACGCCGCCCTGCTGGTCTTTGCTGAGCGCAGTGGTGCGCTTGCCGCGGCGCTCGCCGAAGCGCTGGTCGCCCTCCTCGTAGCGGCGCTTAAAGTTGAGGTAGGTCGGAGGGCGGGGCCGAAAGAGCACGGCGGCGAAATTCTGCCACAGGGACTTCTGCGTGAAGGGACGGTGTCGGTCCTTCTTGAGGAACTTATGCGAGTTGAGATACTCGCGCGTGGTCTCGCCGCGCGCGATCAGGAAGATGTGGTAGCCCCATAACGAGGCAGGATACCAGGTGACCAGGATGCCGTAGATCATCATTGCAAACGGGACGCGCCAGCGCGAGATGGCATCGCCGAAGTTGCGCGACGGCTCATCGTTCATCCAGACAAGGAGGTGGGCAAGACTGGCGCCGAAGAGGAACGCACCCAGGAGGGTCGAGGAGCTCACGAAGACGAAGAAGTACCGGTAGTTGCGGCGTCCGACGCAGTTGTTGAGCCACACGCAGTGGTGGTCTTGCGTCTCGATGCAGTTGTCGCAGACACGGCAATGGTGCGCGCGCGGCGGGCGCCAGATGTTGCACGACTTGCAGTACTTGGTTGGAACCTCCATGGCTGCCGTTTGCGAGCTAGCAGAAGTGACCATTACCCATTCGGTCGTGGGCGGCCCCACTGCCAGCGGGTCTTCTGCCGGATCCGGAGGAGGGAAAGGATGGAGATTACGGGGGAGAATCTGTTCGCGAAACACTTAGATGCAGCGGGTATCGACGAGGGAAGACGACTTACACCAGGATCGGAAACAGAGGCATGGAAGAAGGACGAAACACAGACTGCAAACAGGTACGCAAAACAAATGGGTATCGCTGGAGAAACGTGATGCCATAACCACGGAGCTCTGCGAGGGTTTGGTTAGTGGCAGGTCTCCATCAAAGTTAGCTGGTCCCAACTTACGAAAAGATGAGGAAAAGGATCGCAGGAGCAGCCACTAATATGGCGGTCCCAATGCTGATGGGTCGATCCCGGGTATTCTGCAGCCGGCCACCCCAGCAGAAGACAGTGTTTCCGGTGAAGTATTCGTAGTTCTTTCCGAGAGGGCCCTCCTTTTGCATCTCCGCCTTGGTGATGTCCGTGGCTGTGTCTTGCGGGTGTAGCCTTGGCGACGATGCAGCTGAAGAAAGCTTTTCGTGGCCCTGCCCTTGAGGGCGAACCGAACCAGAGTTGTGGCTTCGACTAGGCAACATAAAGCTAGACCTGAAGGAACGCGGCGACTTCTGAGCGGGTGGAATTAGGGTACCAGATTTGTTGGCCCTGCCCAAATCCAGGTGGCTTGGCGGCTCGGTGTTTCTTTGCTGCTGCAGCGGGGTAATGCTCTCGCCATGGCTTCGAACGGTATCCGGATGGGTTGGAGTGGTGTTTGCGGTGGTGCGATCCGGGAGATACTCGCGTTCGCTGAACTCGGTAGCTGGTGACGGGGGCGGCCGTTGGTCCTGATCGCCGTGGAGACCAGCACCACTGTGCGCCTGGCTGGGCACCGAGGTGATGCTGTTGCGGTACGGATTTACACCGATCTCGCTGTGGCCGTCATGCGAAAGCGATGCGCGGCCCATTAACGAATTGGGGCGCTGTCCGCGTTGTCCCTGTAACCTCTGCGCGCTCATGGGACGGAAGAAGGCCGACTGCTGGATTCCTGCAACGTGCGACTTGCTCTGCGAGGTGGGCGGACGGGTGCCGCTGCCTGCTGCGGCGCCGGCGGCGGCGCCTTGTGCGCCAGCAGCACCGCGCGAGGGCGGGGCGCGCGACCACGTCCGGCGATTGCTTGTGGTCGACATGGACGAGGGCCGCGACGGGGGCAGGCCGGGCTCGCCGGGCGGGCCGGTGAGGCCAGAGACGCGGGAGGCGCGTCGCAGCTGCGAGTCGGTGGGCAGGTCCTGGGCATCGCCATCTTCGGAGGCGATGTCGGTCATGCGCGAGGAGACGACGCTGGGGGCGCCATGGGCGTGGGGGACGTCAAGCGGGGTCGGGAAGGAATTGCTGGGGGCGGAGAAGCGCGTCGGGCTGGTCGGGTCGCTCATGGCGATGCAGCAGGCGTGGGGGCGGTGGCAGCGGTAGAGAGCGTGGGCGCGAAGGCATGGCCCGGCGGAGTCGGCGGAAGGCGGGCGGCGGGCGACGGGACGTCTGCAGCGGGCGGGCGGCACGTGCGGAGAGAGCGTGGGCGGCGGCGGGCGCGTCACGACGACATGGCAGGCGTGGGCGGGCGGCGACGGTGGGCGAGGAGAGAAGGAGAGGACGGGCGTTGGAGGTGCGCATCAGGAGGCCCAGCCCAATCGTGCGCGCGCCCTGCAGATCGCGCTAGCCCTGCTGTGCGCCCTGCAACGCGCCGCCGCGCCCTGACATCAGCCTGCGTCGCGCCGCTGCCCGGCGCTGCCGTTTGTCCGCGCCGCCCGCACGTGACGCAAGCCTATCATGACGGCCGTGGAATAATGGCGCCGCCAGTGGCCTGACCACCGCCATCCCTCTCCCCAAGCCTCCGCATCCACCATGTCTGCCATCATCGGCCGCGCTGCCTTCCGCGCCTCGCGCCCCCTCCGCTTCCAGGCCGCCTCGCGCCTGCGTACCGAGACCGCCGACAAGATCGCCGGCGCCGACAAGCAGGCCAGCAAGGACGCCCTCAAGAGCGCCCCCAAGCAGGACCCCGAGCTCTACGTACGCCCGCGCCCGCCAATTGCCCGCCTGCGTGATGTCTGATGCTGACCGCCTGCTGCCCTGCAGGTTCTGTGGACCGTCATGGCCGGTGCCTTCGGTCTCGCCGGCTGGTACTTCTGTAAGCCAGCACCCCTCAGCTCCGCGCCGTGACGCTCGACATGTTGCCTCTAACGCGCTATCGCTCCTGTGCAGCCCGCTCGCCCACCTCTGCTGTCTCCGAAAAGGCCGTTTCTAAGGTCCCTGGCACCGAGCCCTGGAAGACTGGCGGCGAGGGCAAGTACCAGTACTACCCTGGCGGCGACTCCACCCAGGCTCCTCGCGACGCTCCCTCCGCCCTGAACACCGTCATCATCCCCAACGTCAACCTGCCCAAGGTAAGAGCGCCCTGGACAGCCGTATACGGACTTTTCTCGGACGAAAGGAGATCGGACCACATGGCTGACCATGGCACCGCAGGAGCTGCACGAGAAGTACAACAAGTACGGCAAGGAGGGCTACTAGATTAGCTTTTCAGGTGCCGCGCGAGTGGGGAAATAGAGGTTTGGTTTAAACGCGAGGACGCTGTCGCCAATGTACAGAGTTTGGATTCCCTGCGGTGTAGAATAATGTCGACAGCATCACCCTGCTGATGCGCGCGCGTGCGTTGATCCTCCGCGCAAAAGGCGAATGAAACAATAGCTGCGTAAATTGGTCTGGATATGACGTATGACGTATGTATCCGGACGTGGTAAGTAGTGTGCCAAACCTCTGCATCCGACAATTATCCCAAGGAAACTCGCACCTTTGGATTGGAATAGTATGAGTACGTTTTCCCTTGCTCTAGCATGTCATGCTAAGTTTCGAACTCGTCCTCAAATCTTGCCCACTTTGTCCGTCTCTCAGAACAATACCAAAGCCAGCATCAATCCAGAATATTAACCGCAGAACCAACATTATTCTATCCTTACAAGCGCACACTTTTCCTATCGCAACGTCTCAAGCTTCAAGCCTCGTGCAGCTCCATGAGCTTCATAAACCACTTGTCCTTCGCGTCCAAAAACCAACACTCCTTCCACGAATCCTGCGCCTCGAGCTCCCCCACCACCTTCTCCCAATCCCAGGGAGTCTTGAAGTTCACAGCTCTCGGACTCTAATGGCGATGCTGTTCACACCAACGTGAATCTCGAATGCCTCCATGGAGCATTATTCCCTCACATCAAGTTCAAGCATCCGCTAATCGACGGTCCGAACCTCGGGTGGCGCTTCGAGTTTCGCTCCATGGAACTTTAGCTGACGGGTTTCGAAAACGTCGCCTTCGCTATGTTCATGGCGTTGGTGCGGTTGGCCATTGCGCATTTCCGCGTCAACCTCTACGTTCCCCTTCACAAGGTCAAAAAACATATATGGACCGAGCTCATCCTAGAGACGTGGTCCGCTGGCAGAAATTTTAGTGGAAGATTGACAATAGCAAAGAAGTAGACGGAGTAGGAGAGCACGAAGAGAAGGTCAAGGAGGAGGTGGCTCTGCTGACTGCGGTCGAGATCATCAACGGTTGTCATTCTTGCAAGGGCAAGATGAGCCTTGTGATTGACTTCATGAGGGATGAAGGCTTCACTTCCAAATAAAGAGAGAAACTGCAGCCTCGTCAGCGGTAGAGCAAGCGGTAGGCTCTGCACCACAGCGCGTTTCATGCGGAAGTTTGTAACCCAGCATCCGAAATATGTTGGGTACAATCAGTTTTCTGCGAGGATATCCTTTGATCTTCTGCAAGAGATGACGCAAATCATGCAAGGAGAAAGGGACAATACTTTGTTTCAGTAGAGTGCCCAGGTTTTGCTCAAGGCTTGGAGTTTCACGTGTAGCTGTGATTCTTCTTGCTGAAGGGCTGAAGAAAGATTCTTTAATTCCTCCAGCACTCTGAGAACTACATACGAAAACGACATTACCCTCCATTCTACAGCCGTTAGAAGCAATTGACCTCACGCTCTTCCATGGTATTCTACTGCCGGAACCTACAAGCCCATTCTATGCCGCCGCCGAAAGATTCGCAAGTGCAGGCGGCATGTCCTGCTGCCCTTCCTCGGGCACCTGCGGCGCCGTGATCCCTCCCTGCCAAGTCCCGCCCTCATTCGACCACTCGACGAGGCCCATGGAGGTGGTGCGCAAGATGGTAGCCGAGAAGCTTGTGAGCTTGGGGCAACTCTCCTGGAGTTTCCGCATATCGTCTGCAGAGGGAAAAGTGTGGTTGAGGGCTTTGCGGCGGGGATTCATAACCTTCGGTTTATCCACTTAGTTCACCGTATCTACACCGCGTGCGGGATGAGGGAGGAAGATCGCTTACTGCCATGGAGAACTCCAGCGTAGGATTGCCAACGATCTCGACCCGCTCAATCTCCGGGCAATTCTTGAGCGCATCCATCAAGCACTCCTTGCACTTCTCGTTCGGCTCGATCTCCAGCGTTATACTAATCATCAGTAGCCCTGTGTGCTTCTTGAGCACGATCCCCAAGTCGTCAACCGTGAAGGTGTACAGCGTCGTGTTGAGCGCGCGCAAACCAACAGGCGCCGACTTGTCGTCCGTCAGCGCATCGACAAGGTGCTTCGCCGAGCTCTTATGGAACGCCATAACGCCCTCAGCCTTTTGCTTGACACTCTCACCATCTTCCGTAACATTAGTCGGATCCTCGGGGTCTTCGGTGGTATCCGGCACCGCGATGTTGAAGCTGCACATAACCAAGCTCGGATTGACAAACGAGGGCAGCTCGGCTGCGGGTATACGGCGCAGGAAATCCTCATCCTCGTGCCTGAAGGTGTAGTTGAACTGCAGGAACATGAGCTGGCGATCCTTATCCCTGGCGCTCAGCTTCTCGCCGACAGCCTGGAAGTAGCCGGGCCGCGCAAAGACATCGAGCAGCTGTATGGCGCGCAGCTCCCTCAGCTTCTCGAAGAACACGACCGCGTCGTCCTGCGCCTCGGCCGTGATGCCGCATAGCAGCTGGCTGTACGCGTCGAAGCTCCGCACGTTGGGCAGTGCGTCCGCCAGCGCCGACAGGAAGCCCGGCGCGTAGCCCAGAGAGAACAGCTCGAGCGTCAGGCTCTGGATGCCCTGCGGCAACGGGGGAATGGGCGCGAAGCTCTCCAGCTGCTTGGGGTACTCGTCGATCTTGATGTCAGACGTCAGCGTCAGCGCCCTGAGCTCTTGCGCCTCGGGCGGGAAGTTCGGGATCGTGAAGGCTTGGAGGAGGATTTGGGCGCCCTGGGCCAGCGCAGGGTCCACGGGTTCCTGAGCGCCCGCTTGGGGGTCGAATTCAGCCATCTTGGTGGTGGCGAGAGCGGGGACTGAGGTGGGGGAAAGTATTGTGCGGAGAGCGGAGGATTGCGGACGACACAGGAGGGGCAGCCATGGTATTTAAGAGCTCCCAGAGGGCGCGCAAGGCAGGTTTGTCAAGACCCTCAGGCCCGGTAGCAGAACATGCGGGGAAGGCATCATAGTGACCGGGTTGAGGCGGATGCTGGTGCGGAGAGGCTCGTGTGATGGGCCTGTTGTTGGATGATGTCCTGGTCCGGAGGGGCCATGCGGCGGGGACCCTGCAAGCTGAATGCGGGGAAAGCTCGCGCCGGGTATGCTCATGACTCGTCTGCTGAGCGCCTCTTGCGTGCCTGGCCTAGCCTTGCGGAGCATGCTGCTGGCACGAGTGGCACGATGGTTCGAGACAGAGGGAAGAGTTCGGAAGCTAATCGCATCATTTCCAGATCGGTTGCTGCGGGTGTCGAGCGCCTGGTTGAGAGCTGACTTCGCCCAACCAATCGAAATGCGTTGGGTCCGACTTGTGTGCGGCAGCCCTGATTCTGACGCATTGGATATCCTTACAATCCGAAGCTTGGGAAGCTTCAGTGCCTACTTCATGCTGACTTATCGATCTTCAATATAAAACGCGCCCAAATGGTGTAGCCGGTTCCTGTCAACGCCAAACTCCCCAGGAATCGCCATCAAAATGCAGCATCAACCTGAATCAGTCAAGCAGCTCGTCTTTTCCAAGCATGTTCGCCATGGGATCGTTTGCAAGTTGCTTTTTCCGCCTGTACTCCTCCATCTCTTCCTCTGTCACCCCGTCCGTCATCTCCGCAAGCGTCCTCTTCTTCGGCTTAGCATCCTCCTTAGCCTTCTCGTCCCGATCGACGGCGTTCGGTACGTGCTCCTCCAGGGTCTCCTCTTGTTTCCAGGCAATCTCCTTGGGAACTTCATCCACATCTGCACCGGTCTTGCGACGCTCTGCCTCCTCGAATGCTTTCTTGCCCGCTTCGCCCGTGCAGTAGCTGTTCTTGACTGTGGAATGGCAACATGCGTAGCCCCACTGAAAGTTCGACCACCAGCTGCCCCATACTGAGCTGTGGTTGTTGATAAAGACATCCTCGGGATACTTTGACTTGGCCTTAGTCTTGGGCAAACCCTTGATGCGACCCTTCTCGTCGTACTCGACGAACTTCTCGTTCTCAATGACGGCGACGTCCTTCAAGGGCGCGTTCTGCAGATGTTCCACACCACCGTACTTTTCAAGAAGCTCCTTCTTCTTCGCTGCACGCTTCGCTTCCACCTCTTCCTGCTCCTTCTTCCTGAAGTACTCGCCGGATGTCGGGTTTGCCTGAAGATGGACCTGATTCCTGTCGCCTCGTTGTTGCGACTCCCATGCCAGTCGTTGCGCCCTCTCGAATTCCGCCGCATCGCCAGACGCTCTCATGAAACCCTCCTCGGCCACGAGCGCCGCACTCTTGTCCGCCGTCGCACCACTGTCAACCATTGATCTCGTCTTTGGGTCGTATTTTGCCGAGTCCAGGTCAAGGTTGAGCAGGTATTTTGCGGTATCTTCACGGATGCGCAGATTGCGGGTGGCGGTGGGTTGCTTTCTGCCCATGTCGGCCTCGGCCTCGTACTTGGCACCCTCCTCGTCGCCATCTTCTTCGTCGTCGCCCTCCTTCTCGTCGCCCTCCTTCAGCCTGCGCTTCATCTCCTCGAGCTCGTTGTACTCCTCGATTACGGCGTTGTACTCGGAGGCGTCGTAGCCATTCCAGCGGTCTCTCTTGGCATCCCAGCCCAGGTTAACATCCTGCACGACCTCGTCGGCCTGGATGTCCTTGCCGGTCCAGCGCGCGCCAGCCTTGCGCGGGCGGCTGAGGCAGTCCTTGGCCTTGTGGGTCATGGCGCCACAGTTCTCGCAGGCGCCCTTGCGGAACTTTGTGGCGGCCGGGCCGGCTCTCTTGCCGCGGTCGTACCATTTGGACTGGCCGGACTCGAGCGAAGACTTCTGCAGACGCTGGTGCTCGAGGTAGTCGTTGGCGGAGGTGGCGGAGGAGTCGTCGTTGTCGTCGGTGATGTAGAAGGGCTTCTTGGCGATGAAGCTGGGGATGTACTCGTTGCGCTCCTTGTTGGCGGCCTCGGCAGGCTTGCGCGGCTGTCCGGGCGGCATCGTGGACGGGCAGGAGGCGGTATGGCGCAGATGCGGCGGGCGGAGGTTGAAAGTTGCGGACGCGACCAGGCGGCGGGCGTGGCTGGAGCAGCTGCCTGACTGACTCGCGCAGCCTCGGCCGGCGCGTCAAAGGCACGTCAACCACTCGCTCGCCGCCAGCACAAACACAAACACACGACGCGCCTGCCGCTGCTGTTCCCGCGCTCCACTCCTTCGCGCACGTCGCGTACTGCCTCGCTGCGAGTCCTTCGCACCATGCTCCCCGTCGTCGGCAGCACCACCACCACCACCACACCACCCACCTGGCCGCCACCTTGATGGACGTCTTTCGCTTCCGCCTGAACTGCGTCGACCATTACCAGGCTTCTCCGACAGAATTTGACCCGAAGCTCCACCGCGAGCTGGGGCTGCCGTCGCAGCGACACAATGCCTACCAAGTTCCCGTCGTCCGCGCCTTTGGCGCCACCGAGACTGGCCAGAAGGTCTGCGCCCACATCCATGGCGCGTTGCCATACCTTTATCTAGAGTATGCTGGGAGCCTGGAGCAGGACGCGGGTAAGTCCAATCCGCGTCGCCGAACGAATAGACACTGATTGCTACAGTCGACGCATACATCCACAGCCTGCGCATCTCCATCGACCACGCACTCGCCCTCAGCTACCGCCGAAATGCGTACGACGGCAAGTCCGTGTTTGTCGGCCACATCAGCCTCGTCAAGGGCGTGCCGTTCTATGGCTACCACGTTGGATACAAGTTCTTCCTCAAGGTGTACATGCTCAACCCGCTGAACATGACCCGCCTGGCCGATCTGTTGCAGCAGGGGGCCATTCTGGCCAAAGTGATGCAACCCTACGAGAGCCACCTGCAGTACCTCTTACAATGGATGTGTGACTACAACCTTTACGGCTGCGCATACATTGATTGCGCAAAAGTAAAGTTCCGTAGCCCGGTGCCGGACTATCTGGAAATGAGCAACCCGGCCCACAGGTGGCATGACAGATCCATAGCTCCGGATTGCATCTCTGACGAGGACAATCTTCCGCGCCAGAGCCATTGCTCGATCGAAGTGGACGTGTGCGTACAAGATATCCTGAACCGGAAGGAGATCCGTCCTCGCCCTATCCACCAAGATTTTATGGAGCGCTTCAGCCACCTGACCCCGGACGAGAAACTCGTTCATTCGATGGCTGGTCTTTGGAGAGACGAGACCATCAGGCGCAAGCGTAGGATGGGTCTCACAGATCCTTCCAGCAGCCCATTTTCCCCTGAGGTCCTGGTATCTATGTCCGCAGACCCACGGGATATCAGCAAAGGGGGCTGGATCCATGAGGAAGAGTATCGGGAAATCATGTCGAAGCTTGTGGAAGACGAGAGAAGGAGCGATGAAAACGGCGTTGGCTTTGACCGTTTCATCAGACCTCACCCTCGAGAGTCCGAGGTCAAAACTGTGCTGGAGAGCGTGGAAGACCTCTATCCAGAACAGTTAGAGATATTCCATGCTACCCAGAAACCCGTTTTGCAAGACCTACAGGATCGCAACGGTGTGCCTGCACCCCTGGTCAACGAAAGCAGCATTACGGGCCTCGATGATGACGATAGCGCATACGACTCTGATGAAGAGCATGCTAAAGAGATGGCACTCTCTCAGATTGCCAAAGCCCTTGACAGCTTGGAGGGTGAGCACGGGGAGACGGACGGGCGGGATATTGACAAGGATGAACTTCATCCAGATGGAGGTCAGTACGGGGAACAATTTCTGAACCCGGAAGATCCTGTAGATCCGACGTTGGTCGAAGGAGGGAGGGAATTCATCAACTCTGATGATGAGTTTGGTAGCTTCCACGACGATTTCCTTGACAACATTCTACAGTCAGCAGGCCATAAACATGGCTCGACATCCATAGCAGGAAATCCCAGCAAACGGCAGAGGTTGCTCAACGGCACTCCCAGAAATGATCCAAGCCGTGCCAACAACCGCACAGACCCAAGCGCTTCGCCCATTAAATCATCCCCGTTGAAGTCGATGCTCTCGTCCCGGCGAGTTGCTTTCAATGACAATATTGACAACCCTCCATCGGAACCAGAAAGCAGTCCCCGGAAGACCCTCAGCCAAAACTTGCCCACGAGTCAGTCATCCCAGGGTAGCATCAAGGCCCAGGGTACGCACGGACCGAATACGCTCTCCTTCCCTGTCGTCAAGAATCCCCACGATCCAGACACCGGTCGGCGCCTCAGTCAACGAAGTCGATGGTCCAACTCACAGAAGTCACCTTACACTCCTTCGAAATCCCGTTCACCAGACAAGACGCAAAATTCTCCATATACCCCTTGGAGCAATGCCAAATCAGTCACAAGTGCAGCTTCGACCGAGCCCACAATGTCGACTCAAGCCCTGGCAATGGCCGCCCAGCTACCGACAGCCTTTCCTACCTCGCGTGGCGCGGAAGTCATGTGTTTCGGCCATTTACCACCGACACCAGACACTGTTGTCTCCACGATGCTTGAATGCGGACTTCCTCCTATAATCTATCAAGAAGCTTACTATAGCGATGAGCGAGATGTGCCGGATAGGCCTCGCGAATATGCTGGTCGAGAGTTTCGGCTTGAAAGTGCCACGGTCCCATATCTTCCGTCCTTTGACCCCACTGGTACCTCTCCTGCAAACTTTGGAGAAAAGAGTGGCATCGTCATTGACAGAGCCAAGGAAGATGCCAAACATCGGCGACGCAGCAAGCGATGCTCCTTACTGAACTGGGAATTCATCACTGTGCCCCCCACGTTTTCCGACGTTGAACAGTGGCTCCATCAAGAGAAGCAAGATGACTCATCGACGGACACTGGCGAAGTTGATGTGGATCTTCTCGCGGAGGAACAGAGGAGGATCAGAGCCAAAGCGCAACTCTCGCAAATTGAAGGACCCACTCAGAAGAACAAGTATGGCTTCAAATTATCACAAAAACAAAAGTCGACAAGCGTAAAGCATGAAACACAGTACATGAGTATCATGAGCCTCGAAGTTCATGTCAACACGCGAGGCACTTTTTTCCCAGACCCAGCAGAAGACGAGATTGCTTGCGTCTTCTGGTGTGTTCATGCCGATGAGAACGAAGCTGACGGGTTGCGAGTGGGTGTCCTGGCCTTGTCAAGTGAAGATGGCATTGCCAAGAGGATGGCCCGGCAACTTGACGTTGAGGTTCTGTATGAGGAAGATGAGCTTGATCTCATTAACAAATTGGTAGACATCGTGCGGGAGTTTGACCCAGACATCTTGACCGGATACGAAGTTCACAACAGCTCCTGGGGCTATCTCATCGAGCGTGCTAGGTTGAAGTACGAGTACAATCTTTGCGACGAGTTCTCACGCATGAAGTCTCAATCGCACGGACGCTTCGGAAGAGAAGCTGATCGATGGGGCTTCACCCACACGTCTACCATCCGAGTCACCGGCAGACACATGATTAACATCTGGCGAGCAATGCGGGGCGAGCTGAATCTTCTCCAATACACCATGGAGAATGTCGTTTTCCACCTTCTCCACAAGCGCATTCCCCACTATTCTCATCAAGACTTAACCAAATGGTATCAAAGCAGCAAGCCACGAGACCTGGCCAAGGTTCTCGAGCATTTCCTGTCAAGAGTACAGATGAATCTCGACATACTCGAGGCCAACGAGCTCATCCCAAGAACGAGCGAGCAGGCGCGTCTGCTCGGCGTCGACTTCTTCTCGGTATTCTCCCGCGGATCCCAGTTCAAGGTTGAGTCTCTCATGTTCCGAATCGCCAAACCTGAGAACTTCATCCTACCTTCTCCTTCTCGCAAGCAAGTAGGCCAACAAAACGCTCTCGAATGCCTTCCCCTCGTCATGGAACCGCAAAGTGCTTTCTACAACAGCCCTCTCCTGGTCTTGGACTTTCAGTCTCTCTACCCGTCAGTCATGATTGCCTACAACTACTGCTACTCTACGTTCCTCGGTCGAATCGTCAGCTGGCGCGGTCAGAACAAGATGGGCTTTACGGACTTCGAGCGCGAACCGCGGCTTCTTGAACTAGTCAAGGACTATGTCAACATCGCACCCAATGGCATCATGTATGTCAAGCCGGAGATGCGAAAGTCGCTCCTTGCAAAGATGCTTGGCGAGATTCTCGAGACGCGAGTGATGGTCAAGAGCGGCATGAAAGTGGACAAGGACGACAAGACTTTACAGCAGCTGCTGAATAACAGGCAGCTCGCGCTCAAGCTCATTGCCAACGTCACGTATGGCTACACATCCGCCTCGTTCAGCGGCCGCATGCCATGCTCCGAGATTGCCGACAGCATAGTCCAGACAGGCCGAGAGACGTTAGAAAAGGCCATCGCCCTCATCCACAGCGTCAAGCGCTGGGGTGCAGAAGTCGTCTACGGCGACACAGACTCCCTCTTTGTCTACCTGCCCGGCCGCACGCGCGATGAAGCCTTCACCGTCGGCGAAGAAATCGCCGCCGCGGTCACCGCCCGCAACCCGCGTCCCGTCAAGCTCAAATTCGAAAAGGTGTACCACCCGTGCGTCCTGCTCGCCAAAAAGCGCTACGTCGGCTTCAAATACGAATCGCGCACGCAGACGGAACCCGAGTTCGACGCCAAGGGCATCGAAACCGTGCGCCGAGACGGCACGCCCGCGGAGCAGAAGATCGAGGAAAAGGCGCTCAAGCTCCTTTTCCGCACGCAGGACCTCAGCCAGGTGAAGCGCTACTTCCAGGCGCAGTGCCGGAAGATCATGCAGGGCCGCGTCAGCATCCAGGACTTCCTCTTCGCCCGCGAAGTCAAGCTGGGCACCTATTCGGATAGGGGGCCGGGCCCGCCGGGCGCGCTGATCGCGACGCGCAGGATGCTGGCGGATCCGCGGAAGGAGCCCCATTACGGCGAGCGCGTGCCGTACGTCGTCGTGACGGGGGCGCCCGGTGCGCGGTTGATCGATCGCTGCGTCGCGCCCGAGACGCTGCTGCTGGATGAGCAGCTCGAGCTCGATGCTGAGTACTACATCTCGAAGAATTTGATCCCGCCGCTGGAGCGCATCTTCAACCTCGTCGGCGCGAACGTGCGGGGCTGGTACGACGAGATGCCCAAAGTGCAGCGGGTAAGAAGCGTTGCGGCTGATAGCGTCGGTGGCGGTGGTGCCGGCAAGAAGACGCTGGAGAATTACATGCAGTCGTCCTCGTGCTTGCTCTGCCGCTCAAAACTCCCGCGGCAGCAGCACGGAAATGCTGTCGGTGGCGCTCAGGAGCAGGTGCAGGAACAGCCCCTGCCTCTCTGTCCGGCTTGCCTGGCTTCGCCGCATGCGGCGCTACTGGAGCTGCGGCAGCGGCAGCAGCGTACTGAGCAGCGCGCACAGCAGATTGGCGCTGTGTGCAGGAGTTGCGAGGGGGCTGCGTTTGCGGAGGAGGTGAGGTGCGATAGTAGGGATTGTCCGGTGTTTTATTCTAGGGTGAAGATCAGGGCGGAGATGAGGAGCGTGAAGGGTGGGTTGGAGGGTGTTGCGAGGGCGTTGGAGCGGAGGGAGTCGCTGTTGGAGTGGTAGTTTTGGAGTGCTGGTGATGGGGTCATGTAGTGCTGCTGAAGGATCTGAGAAGTGTGTGGGAGGTGGCGTGAGATTGGGCTGGCATTAGAGTGATAGAGAAGTGGCGTACGTCCATAACGCCGTCTTGATGGTGTGTACTTTGCGGCTCCCATCGTGCTTCAGAATGGGATCCACCAAGCAGTCCCGTTAAGGTTTTAGATTCTTGTGCTAGGCAACTGGCACCGACTAATTACGCGCCATGACAGCAGGAAAGTTGCTAGTAAGGGGGGATGGTATCCGGTCCATATTCGTCCAGGCGAAGATGCAAAGGTTCTCGCCGGATTTCAGATCGGCGGGAGACGGAAACGCTCTGCAACGCCCCGACCCGCCCAAATCTTCCCGAAGCCACTCAGCACTAGGGGCTGGTGAGTCAAAGAGAATAGATCCCGCAAATCCCCGCCTTCCCGCAACCTGATTGCGATTTATTGCATAGGCCGCTCCAGTACGTCTGCGTAAAGCCATGACGTCTTGCTAGAAAAAGTCTTGAAGTCCCGTGGACGAGGTGACTACCACTTTTCCCGAATAGGATCACCAGCGGTTGGAGGTGCACTCCTGCATGTTCCGGTTTGGCTCCATGTTGCCGTACATAAATGCATCGAGGCCGCGTTGTTTTGCTGTTCCGCTGCGTGTACCTATCTGGAATGCGTGCATCTGAGCTCCAGGATAGCCAAACAACGAGACATTCACATCCACGATGCCTTCATTCGACGAAATAATCGACAAAGCCACAGCCCCTGGCAAAGACCGGCTGGTGCAAGGCGTCCTCCTCAGCGCTATTGACGGGAAAGGCATGCAGACCCAACCACGCATCCCCAAACCTCCACCACCCTCACCACCCATACCAACCACCCAATCCAACCCTACTTCAACCCCTCCAAATCCCCCACCACCACCACACCACTAACCAAAAAACCCCCCCAACAGGCACCCCCATCTACACCCGCGCAGCCGGCCACTCCAGCCTCCCCCCCACCTCCACCCCCCTCACCTTCACCCACACCCTCCGCCTAGCCAGCTGCACCAAACTCGCCACCACAATCTCCTGCCTCCAGCTCGTCGAACGCGGACTCCTCTCCCTCGACACCCCGCTCGACCCCCTCCTCCCAGAACTATGCAGCCAACCCATCATCGCCTCTTTCGACCCCGACACCAAATCCCTCGCCTACGCGCCTCGCCGCAACTCTATTACTCTTCGCGCACTGCTCACGCATACCAGCGGCGTGGGGTACGACATGATACAGCCACCGCTGAGAGCGTGGCGAGCGGCGCGCGGGGAGGGGGAGGGCTCGACGCTGGCGATGGATGTGGTGGGGGCGTTTAGCGCGCCGTTGTTGTTTGAACCTGGGGAGGGGTGGGCGTACGGTGGGGGGGTGGATTGGGCGGGGGTGTTGGTGGAGCGGGTGATGGCGGGTGGGGGGGAGTTGGAGGATTACATGCAGGAGCATGTTTTTGGGCCGCTGGGGATGCGCGATTCGACGTTTCGGTTGGATGCGAAGGGGCGGGAGGGGGTGAGGGAGCGGTTGGTAAGGATGGTGGATAGGAGTGAGGGGGAGGGTGTGTTCAAGGAGGCGAAGGGGGAGATGATGGCGATGCCGGATCCGCCGGTTGCGTGCTTGGGGGGGAGTGGGTTGTTTTCGAGCGCGCCAGATTTTGTGGCGTTGCTGAAGGATTTGCTGTCGCCGGCGCCGAAGCTGTTGAAGAAGGAGACGGTGGAGATGATGTTTACGCCCCAGTTGGAGAAGGGAGGGAAGGCGCACAAGGTGTTGATGGAGAACTCGTGGATGTTTGCGGGGTTGATTGGGGGACCGCCGCCGGAGGGTACGGAGCTGAACTTTGGACTTGGAGGGTTGCTGATTTTGAGTGATTTGGAGGGGTGGGGGAAGACGAAAGGCACGTTGACGTGGGGCGGGGGTGGAAATCTTGTGTGGTTTGCGAATAGGGAGGCAAAGGGTGGTGATGGTGTTGCGGGGTTGTTTGGAGGACAGGTCATACCGTCTGGTGATCCGGAGGTGCAGAAGTTGGTTAAAGAGTTCCTGAAAGAGGTGTGGAGTAGAGTTGGTTGAGCTGTGGCTGAGAAGATTGTGGCGGAGGAATGATTTAGTCTACGCAGAAGAGGACCAGGACTCTCAACTCAATCTAATTTCAAAATCTGTAATTTTACGACACTACGAACATTCCCCTTGCATACCTCATACATTATATTCTGCCGCCGTCTATATCATCCAGTAAAACTGATTCCAAAGAGAAACACCAGAGTGGAACGGATGTTTTTCATCCGTCTGCCATAAGGTAGTAAATGAAAAGGGACTCATGGGTATCGGGATTTCTGGGTAGTAGCATGGAATTGTTTCTTATACACGGGAGTGAAGTATGAAGGGCTTGTGTATTGCGCAAGAGACTCACTTTCAAGACGTGCGCAGCTTGGGTGAAAGATGCTATATCGTTTTAACCTCATTGAAGCGTAACGTGAACTTTTCTCTGTCCTCATGAGAGCTGAAGTGTAGCTTGATCCACTGCAGGTCTTTGAGGGTGTGCGGATCTGATCTCTATGGTGGTTGTGACGCGCCTAAAGCCGCTAGGTTCCATGACTTGAGACCGTCTTCCGATAAGACGCGGCAGCTCTGGATGGCGACGCCGAACTCGATGTACTGCGTGTCTGCGCGGCGCGAGGACGGTCAGCGGCAGGCGCTTGCTGCGTACGGCCGGCGAGGCGGGAAAGAGCCGGCCGTCGCACACCACCACTTCGCTTACCTACGCGCATTCTTCGCCTTGCTGATGCCGGCCTCCCGCAGCCAGTACGCTCTCTCGACTGTCTGTGCCAGCGCGCCGAGGGCCTGCAGTATTTCGAAAATGGCGAGCGGGCAAGCGCGCGGGCAGACTCGTCAGGCGTGGAGCTGCCGCTGATAACCACACGCCCAGCTCGCCCACGGCCTCCCGGAATGTGAGGCGGTGACGAGGACAACAGCGCGGCCACCGTGTGACACCGGCAGGCAACTGTGCTCTCCTGAAACGTAGCCATTGACTGCTACCGTAAAGCTGTCCACTGACAATCATACAAATCTGCCCACTCTTTGAGCAAATCGTCACCCTCTGCACCCAGCTCTTCCTCAGCGATTCTGTCCTTTCTATTGTGGGCATTCCAGGATACTATCGACTCATGCTTCGGGATCATCGGCAAAATCCACCAAACCCGGCTCTGTTGCTATGTCTGAATCTTCAAGATACTTGCGCGGGTCATCGTCATATGTCGCCAGCTCCGGAGACACCGTTTCGTTCGCGTCCAGGGCCGCGAGAGAACTACATTCCCAGTCAGAAGTTTTGAACAATAAGCCACTTGCAAACCCATACCTTAAGCCGCTTCCATTCTGCTCAGACTCTCAGAACCGCGTTAGCATCTTCATCGTAGATGATCCTCCGTGCTTGGGAATGTCGAGGCCGGGATCAGCGGTTGACTGGTCCGAAGAAGACGGAGACGGCATCTGAGATGCGCACGGGTCGACGACTGGCGCGCCGAGATCATCATAGTCCCGCGGGTTACCCTTCACCTTCGTCGGTATCCGTGACGCACTGTGCGCTGCTGCCGACAGCCTTCGGATTATCGGTTCATGTAGTGCTCGAAGAACTTCTTGAGAGCGTTCAGCGCTCGGATCTTGTCTTCGCAGGAGGGCATCCGTTGGAGGGGACGAAAAGAAATGTCCACAATACGGGTGCTTCTGTTCGGGAGCCTTTCTCAGGCTGGCTAGAACAAGGTGACCGGGGTCACACATATCTATGACCCCATCGAGCTTCTTTTTAGTGTCTGCGTAGGCGTCTGGGATCCCGTTTTCCCTGGCCCAATAGGACGCGGGCGTTAGTACTGAGAGTGCTTGCTGGAAGAGTTCGATCTGAGTATCATGTGCTTGAGAGCGTTTGGGAGACTTTGGGGTGCTTTGTCCAATGCTCTATTGCCTGTTGGTGGCAAAACTGCAGCAACTCCAGATAATCCGGATCGTGGGGTCTCCTTTGTTTCAGCTCTTTTCTGGAGCTTGACTGACACATCCTCCCTCATGTTGTGTCAGATCGTTGATTCAGGGGCTTCCGGATTGTTATGTGGGGACTTTTTGGCCGACTGAGAAGTTAGGTGCTGCTGGTTTCATATCAAGCCTAGTGAGAGTTTTTGGCCATTACATGAGATCGTCAGTGCTGAACGAGGAGCGCGCTGTGTACAAGAATCGATAAGTTAACCATCTGCCCCGCCTTGCTGCTATGTAAGCTTCGAAACTTTGAAGTTCAACATTTTCGCACGCAGAAAGAAGCTTTGGTGCAGGTGACATAGATGCTCATTGGTTTTCTCTTTTTTTTTAAAAAAAATCTTTTGAGCAGTGATGAAGGGTTAACCAAAGCTTTTGTAATCATTCGATTGCAGCATTACAACTTACAGGTACCCCGTCAACATTCATCGGTGAATTCTTTTTCTTACCTATTGGCTCCTCCTCTTCAAGCACCTCCTCCACCATTAATTCTGGCCATTGGTCTCTAACCATCTCAGCCAAATATCTTATTCCCCATTCTTCGCAGGCACGATGCCCTACACATACCGCCGGCATGCCAGCAATCGCCGCAGCTTCCAGCCCGTAATCTCTCGCAGCACCCGTCAAATACAGCATCTCGGCGCCACAATCACGACGCTTGATCCAACCCGCAGCATGCGCGGCAGCAAGCACGCGCTCGACCTCGTCAGCATGGAAGGCGTTCATAATCGCCACGACCGAGATCCTAGAGTCCGAGTTCAAGCCCGCTCCGACAGGAAGATGCAGGCCGCCCGCACCGGCGAACTCGCGTCGCACGGTTTCCGTGATGCTCCCTAACGAGTGGTCGACGCCAGGCCGCACCCTCGCTATGAGGCCGATCCTTCGCTGCGGATCGCCTTTGTATCCTTGGACGCACAGGGCCGTCTCGGCGTGCAGCCCCAGGCGACTCGCCAAGGTGGCGTTCCATCCCACGGTCAGGTATGTGTCCAGCGAGACGTGGCTTGCGATGACGAGGGTGCCTCTTTGGAGGGCTTGTCTGTCGAGGGTCCAGGGGCGGTGGAGAAAGCAGACGGGAGGGTTGGGGGCGTCGGGTTGGTTTAGCGCATCGTATACGCCCGGTGTGGGCGTCACGCTGAAGACGACGTGCGTGGCGGGAGCGCGAATGGCATCGTAGGCGGGATGGCGCGGGGTGTGGTAGAGGAAGTTGACGTCGTTCTGGCACGGCGGGAGAAGGGTCGAGAGGAAGTGGGTTATGTTGGCGTGCGTGGGCGCGCTGCCGCACCGAGTCAGGATTTGGAAAGTTTCTTGCCTCATGGTTTTGGTGAGACGGGGCAATGGGCTGTTCTGCGCGAAGGTCGGGATGAAGTTCCAGAGCTCGCCGGGAAGACGTCATCGCCGACCGTGGGCGAGCGAGCCTAAGGACGCGCTGCCACGCGGACGGGCGGTATGTGGGGCTGTGGATGTCATTGCTCGAGATGAACCGCTTGCTTGAGCAGGTGAAGCGCGATGGCAGATTGGGAGAACCGGTGTGAGGGAGCTGAGGTGCGGCCGCGCGGAGGAAACCTGACGATCGCCGCAGCAGAGGAGAATCCCTGGAGACGATCATTTGCTCTCAGGCGTGCGACGTCATCTCCGCCTCCACACCCTTCTCCAGCCCGCGCTCCGCGACCACGGAGACCTCGTTCTTTGCATTCGAGAGCCTGGATGCTGCAAAACAGACTTCGAGCATGCGGTCAGACTGCGGCCGTTGTCCAATGCAACGTGTGGCGCATGTAGGGCGGCGCGCGAAGGATTCGGGGTCCACGCATAGGACGCGACCGAAAAGCGGAGCCAGAGCGGATTATAGGCGGAGAAGGAGGCGATCGTGAGGCGGCCAGCAGATGCTGCCTGGCAAGGTGCGAGACGGCGGCAGACGCAGCAGCGCCAAAAGGGGCTTGCTGCCTGATCGATCGCCGGACGGGCACGTGAGAGCGCGCTAGTCCAGGCGGCAGAGCGCGTTCGAGCGCACGCGTTGACGACAGCGGTGCTCTACTTAAACTCGCCGTGTGTCGATTAGAATGCCCTTCTCCCCTGCACGCGCTTTCTTACCTTTCCATTTGCGTTTCGTTCCCGTCTGGATTGCGCGTAGTTGCCCTCATCACCAACGCGCACCTTCTCATTCCCGGTTGCCGACCCGCCCGTCTTACTCTTCTTTCCGCCTATCTACTTTGCCTTCGTTCCCTCATCCCTTCTCCTCGTCCACAATGGCCTCCGCTGCAAGCCCCGTCACGCCCACACTTCTCCCCAAGGTGCCCGCAAAGCACAATGACTTCATTTCATACGTGGCCGGCAATCCAGCCACTCCAATGACAGAGCTCATCGAGCCGTATAAGCAGTACGATTCCAAGCTCCGCGAGGTTTTCGCCCAGGAGCCGGACAACCCCGCGCTCACCGATGGCCAACTCAACATCACGCCTGTCTTTGCGGGCCGCGAGAGTGATGTCAAGATCCGTGCGCGCGACATTGCCGCTGAGAGTAAAGAAGAAAAGGAGAAGTACATCATGCCTCTCGATGATGACAAGCGGAAACCCAACGGCGCTCCTGCCGTGGTCCGATCCCTCAAGGAGTTCCAGACGAACTTCAATATCTTCTCTGAGTCGTCCTTGGCCGACTTGGACTGGAGTAACGTCGTTGCGGTAAGCGTGCCCGGACACATGTGACCCAACCGCCGCTGAATTACATTAGGCCGGAAGCTCCGTAGTCACTCCGCTGTTGCCGGTACCAGAGAGGCACTCCGGCTCGAAGCGCGCGCTCCGTCGGTACTACCATGAGGTCGTTGCCCCGGCATCCGACGTGGACCTCTTCATCTATGGCTTGAGTGAAGAAGAGACCATCGAAAAGATTAGGAAGATCGAGAGGTCTGTCAAGGATTCCATCCTTGCCGAAACAACAACTGTCCGCACCAAGCATGCCATCACAATTGCGAGCCAATACCCCACTCGACACGTGCAGATTGTGCTCCGCATCTACAAGTCTATTGCCGAAATCCTTACTGGTTTTGATGTTGACTGCTCCTGCGCTGCTTATGACGGCAAGCAGGTCTACGCCTCTCCAAGAGCCCTGGCTGCATACATGACGCAAACCAACACCATCGATCTCACCCGCCGTTCGCCTTCGTATGAGAACCGTCTCTCTAAATACTCGCACAGAGGTTTCGAAGTGTACTGGCCTCAGCTGGACAGGTCCAGGATCGATCCTACCATTTTCGAGCGCAACTTCGGCCGCACACTCGGACTTGCTCGGTTGCTTGTTCTGGAGAAGCTTCCAGACTCTTCGGACCGCGACGACTACATGGACCAGCGGCGACGGGAGAGAGGAAGACCGCCTATCAACCGCTGGGCAACAGCGGCTCACACTTTGAAAGGAAATATCAAGGACGAATACGAAGACGAAGTCGCCGAGTGGGTCGATGAGGACGAGGTGGCCGATTACCACACCTTTACCATTCCGTATGGTGAGAGATTCCACGCTCGCAGGATTGAGAAGATGCTGTACACGAAGGACTTGCTCCTCAACGCCGAATGGAACAAGCCCAAAGAACGTGAGGTCAATCTGCACCGTCACCCTGCCTTCTTTGGAAACGCTGAAGATGTTTTCTATGACTGCTGCGGTTACTGTCCAAAGCCCCAGACTCCGGAAGAGGAAGAGGTTGCCGAGGAAGAGAGTAAGATTTACGTGTCCGGTAAAATCTCTTTCATCAAAGATGATCCCGGTCGGCAGACCATCGGCAGTTTCCATCCTCTGACCGATGATGACTGGACGGAGATGGCCTACGTCGGGAACACCGCCCGCTTGTGCCATGCTATTGTCGATGGCGATCTTGAGCACGTCCAAGACTGGCTCGCGCAGGAGGGCGCCGATCCCAACTGCCGCGACTACACTGGAAGGACCCCTCTTCATCTCGCCTGTCAATCCTCTACTCCGGAGATTGTTCAATGTCTCGTCGATGCAGGTGCCCGTATGGTTGCTCGTCTGGCGGATGGTCGCACTGCTCTCCACCTGGCGGCTGCCCGCGGCAGTGCTGAAATCATCAAGATCCTTCTGACGAAGAGTGAAGCAAATGAGGAAGAGGAAGCTAGAAAGAGTGATCTCCGTAGGAAGACAAGGATTGCCGCGAAAGAGCGCGAGAAAGAAGCAGAGAGCGCCAAGGTCGCAGATGACGCCGAGATGGGATCAGACGAAGAAGACGCCGAAATGATCGACGCCGAAGAGGACGACGACGTCGATATGAAGTCGGCCACCACGGGTTCCTTCGTCAAAGTTAACAAGTCTAACGAGAAGGATGGGGGTGAAACTCTGCCCGACGATGAAAACGAAGACGAGCCTGACGTCTATGACATCAACGTTCTCGCATGGGATACACCTAGCTCAGCCCTCCACCTCGCTATTTTCAACGGCCACTGTGAGGCTGTGAGAGAGCTTGTGCAGACCTTCGGTGCGGATGTCCTGTTGCCGGTCAAGCTCCTGGACAATTACTACAAGAAGCCTCGAACGGCAATCCTGACCTTGTGCTTGGCAATCTACCTACCTCTGGAGAGAGCACAAGAGATGACGCGCTTGCTTCTCGAGCTTGGCGCTTCGTCTGCTCAGGCTGATATGCGCGGGGTCACCGCGCTTCATCGATTCACGGCGCAGGAAACGGAACTGCTCCAAACGCTATTGGTACATGATACTACAGGCGTTCAGAGAGCAATCAACCACCTGACATGTGCAGGAACCAGATGGAGCCCCTACCCCAACAACCCTCTCATCACGGCCATTGAGCTGAAGAACACGGCCACTGTTATAAAGTTGCTTGAAATGGGCGCTAAACCGGAAATTGACTTCGAGCAGTTCGTGGAGGCTTATAATGCTGTGCCCAACCAATACTCCTGGGTCTCCCGAGACACGGAAGAGAATATGAGAACCTTCCGAGAAAATGTCCATCAGCCTATCATCACCGCAGCCAAAGACGAGCTCCCTGAAGTGGTTCTAGAACTGCTCAAGCGTGGTGCTGATCCTAATATCATTACGGGACAGTCTTGGCAAAACATTCGTCGGGACGACAAACGAGATGGAGGCCATAGTCTCCTTGACGTGGTGCGCATCAAGCTGAAGGCGCTGCGTGGTTATGATGACAAAGTTGAGCTCACACCTCCGAAGCCTGAGTTTGAGGGCGATGGGCAGGAGTACATCAACGCATTCAGTGACGGTAGCTACAAGCAATGGGTTGCAGTGGAGTCCATCCAGAGAGCTCTCGACAAGTACGAGGGCGCAATGAAGTCGCACTCCAAGGAGGTTGAAGAGGCAAAGAATGTCAAGGGCCTCAAGGAGAAGAAAGAGGCGGTTGGGAAGCTTCTCAAGGAGTTTGAGGAGGTCGAGAAGGAGCTCCTGGCCAAGGGGGCTAAGACCTTCGATGATCTGCATCCAGACTTCGCACCTCCGAAAGACGAGTCGAAGAAGGAAGACGAACCGGAGAAAAGAAAGGAGAAGCCTTGGGCAGTCAAGTTTGACTTCACCCTTCCAGATCTGACGGAGAAGAAGAAGGAGGGATATTTGAACCTGTAAGTTGTCCCTCACGACACTACCACGCTCGCCAATGGAAGTCACAAGACTAATATGCTTTCTTAATAGGTTTGAGGCCGCTTGGCATGGAGATCTTCTCGCGATCAAACGACTCACTTTGACGTTCTGGGGTGAAATTCGGGACCAGTTTCCTCTGAAGATTGCCGTGAGCGACTTGAATGGCTACTCTCCATTCCAAATCGCCGTCCTGCGTGGTCACATCGATTGTGCAAAGGGCATTCTGGAGATCGCCAAAGCCCAATATAAGCCTCGGGAAAAGAGCGGAAGTGAGAGATATACCATGGCCGAAGAAGACTCCGAAGACGATTGCAGCCAGGCCAGCGAAGCAAGCGAAGACGAGGATGACATCAAGGTCTTCCGTGAAATCATTGATGACCAGTTCACCGTTGAAAACATCGGAGAGGTTTCCACCCAGGTCAGGAGTACGGTCACACCTCTGGCATTCCTGGACTGGAGCTGCGCTATTCCACGGGTCAAGATGACGAAGCCGGAGAAAACGTCTGTCATTGGTCTGTCTTCGCCTCCTCGGGCTGGAAAGTGGACAAAAGCCCAATCCAGAGACCTTGTCCAGTATGCCATTGAGAAAGACGATTTGGACTTACTCAAGACTTTGCTTCAGTTGGGAGCAGAGTATACTGCGCAGTATGCCAAATCCGACGATGAGAATTCAATCGCACCTTTCTACACCAGAAGCGAGGTCGATTTCACGTTTGCCATGAGTCTCAGCCGCATTCGTTGCCTTGCTGAGCTGATCAAGCAGACTGGCGCTGGAATTCCTCTTGAGACGCTTGTCAAGAAGAGTGGTGTCGAGGTTATTGAGAAGCCGAGATACTATCAAGGCCTGTCTATCCATGGCAAGAAGAGAGAAGACTGGGCAGCGGCTGGAAGAGGTACCACACCTGCAAGGGCTGGCAACGAACATCCTCCGCTGCTTCAGGCCGCGAAGCAAGGCAGCTTTGAGTCTGTCGAATGGTTCCTCAGCGATGCGCCGGCTCGGTGCTATGCTGAGTTTGCAGAGAAGAACAAGGAAGACAAAAGGTTGAAGAACTTGGCGAAGGCTAGTGGCGGCATTGAAAAGGCCATTGCGGACTGGCTTGTTTTGAGACGTGAGTATTCTAAACGTACCCTGGTGCAGGTCGAAAGATTAGCTAACCGTAAATGCAGAGAAACTTGTTCTGCACTGTGCTATCCTTGGGCCGTGGAAGGCCAACGAGACGCCCAGAATGCTGGACTATCTCATGCGTGCGTTTCCCAAGACACTGAAGACCAAAGCTAGCAGTACCGGCCAAACTCCCCTCCACCTTGCCTTCTCACTCGGCCGCTACGTCACCGCAAAACAGCTCATCGCCGCCGGCGCCGATCAAACCTGCCGCGACCAATCCGGCAACAACATCATCCACGTGCTCCTCACAGTCACCAGCAACCGATGGGAACCCGCTAAGCTCCTCCAAATGCTCGACCTCATCGACAAACGCCTCCTCCCCACCCTCCTCACCGAACGCAGTTCCTCGGGCCCCGTCGGCGGCGCCACCCCGCTCTCCCTCTGGCTCCGCGATCACGCCTATAGCAGCGACAGAAACGTTCTCTCGCACCTCATCGCCCTCTCCCCCGAGTCCCTCGAAATGGTCGACGGCGCCGGCGACACCCCGCTCCACATCGCGACCAAGAGGGACCAACGTGGCCTCATGCGCCCCATCCTCGACGCCCGCCCGGACCTCCTCTTCCGCGAAAACGCCACGGGCCGCACGCCCGCCGAGATGGCGTGGGATTCGTACGTGGCGAAGTGTTTCTCAGATTCCCCGGCCATCCCGAAGGATCCGCACTCTACCCAGCATTTCTATTGGTATTTAAATGCTAATGACCCGATGGTGGGACGCAATCCGAGCAGGTTCGTGCCGGAGGAGAAGTGGGAGGACGCGGGTTGCTCTGCCGAGGCTACTTGGGCGCTGTGTCGGGAGAGGTTGGAGAGGCTTGAGAGGGCCGGGGGGGCGAAGAGGAAGCTCGTTTCGTTGAACGAGGCGAATGAAGTTGCCAGGAGGTTGGCGAAGAGGCTGAAGGGGCACGGGCATGATGAGGAGTCGGTGGTTGATGATGATGAGGAGGCTGAGTACGAGGGTGGCGGGACGGATGAGGTTGGGTGTTGGAGTGGGCCGTCGTGGTGCGAGAAGGAGGGTGAGGAGGTTGAAGGATCGTCGGATGAGGAGTAAGAGGTTGGTGGACTCGTGGAGATGATGAGTTGGGGAAATTAACGAGTGAAAGAATGGCAGCGGGTCCTGATGGGGACGGAATGGCACATTATGGTTTTGCAGGATTGAAAGGCCAATAAGGCTGCAATATTCCAGTGGGCATGAAATGGAAATGTTACGATCATTTAGCTTTACAATTACCTTTTTAAAGAAGCATTGCCTTTCATTCGCTTTTTCTCTCATGCAAGATTAGAATTGTTACGAAAGGCCGTGGCTGTTTGCATACTTTGTAGCCGGCGTGGCTGCTAAGGAGTGAGTTGAGACAGTGAACGGTCTGTTTCTTTGGAATTGAGCAGCATGCGCTTGAAGGGACTTGGAACAGAAGTGGTGCTTCGGTATTCAAAGCGAGAAGTGAAAGATGAATGAAGGAGTCAAGTTTGTTACAACAAGAATCGATAGGTAGCGTGGAGAAAGCGCAAGACTCCCAGCCGTGCGCTTCGTAGAGCCGAGGAGAACCGAAGCACCAGGGAGGAATCTGTAGAGAAGACTTGGTTGCAATATTGAAGAGATATTTTGCATTGATAATCGTGTTTTTCTTCTTCGAAGTATCCGGTCTTTGAAGACCACTCCGTCTATCGTCTATTTCGAGGTATCTTTCATGTCTCTCTATTCTCTTTTCCCCATCTAATCCCGAGATGCACTTCAAAGATGCCTTAAAAAAAGAGAAAAAACGATGCCGATGATTGCAGAAGAAGGCCGGAACTTGGGTATTGTTCAACCAAGCCGTAAACGCCGAAATGCCTGTCGATGCCCCATCTACTTTACTTCAAGCAACCGGTCATCTCCCGATCCATAACCTCATACAGTCCCATTTACGCCGACGAGTCACGGCCCCCCCACTTTTCAGTTGGTGGCCTTGGTGCTCTTGGACCAGACGAACTGGCCCTTGTCCTTCGTGATCCTCTCCTCCTTGACCCAGCGGCACGACTTGAAGGTGGTCCACAGGCTGGCAAGGAAGTTGGTCTTCTTGTCCTCGTTGTAGAACTCTCCGAGAAGCGGCCTGATGGCGGCAGTGGCCTCATCGGCGTAGTAGAACGGGATGCGAGGGAAGAGGTGGTGGACGACGTGGGTGTCAATGATGCCGTGGAAGAGGTGGGTTCCGATGAAGCCAAAGTCGCGGTCGATGGTGCAGAGGTTGCCGAGGGTGTAGTTCCAGGTGTCCTCGCCGTAGTGAGGAACCTCGGGGTGAGTGTGGTGCAGGTAAGTGATGGCGATCAGCCAATGGTGGACCCAGACATACGGAACGACCCAGAGGAGCGCGACAGTCTGCCAGTCGAGCACCTGGGCGGCACAGTAGAGTGCGTAGCCGGTGATGGCAAGACCAATGTCCGAGATGATGATAAGGTGCGCCTGCTGAGGAAGGAACAGGACGCTCCACGGGTCGAAGTGGCTGCCGCGCTCGGTGAACCAGCCCTTCTTGTCGTTGTCGCGGACACGGCTCTTGTGGCCGGCGGAGACGTTGAAGAGAAGGTAGATCTGCCAGCCGAAAAGCTGGTGGGAGAGCAGCTTGATGGTGGTGACGAGCGGGGTGTCCTCGGCAAGCTCCTCAAGAGCCTTGATGGAGATGCCCCTCTTGGTCGCGACCTCTTCGACGGTACGAGGAACGAATACGAGATCCTTCTCGATGTGACCGGTGAAGCGGTGGTGGCGCGCATGCGAGATTTTCCACGAGAAATACGGGACGCCCAGGAACGAGTGGCAGAACCAGCCAACGACGTTGTTCAGGCGGGGGTGCCTCGAGAAGGCGCCATGACCGCACTCGTGAGCGAGGATCCAGAGGCCGGTGAAAACGCAGCCCTGGGCGAGGCCGTAGAGGATCCAGAGGGCAGTACGGGCGGCAAAAGACTCCAGGTGGTGGATCTGCAGGGCGCCGTAGCCGAGGGCAGCCACCATTGCGATGTCGCGTGCCAGGTAGGCCAGCGAGATGGCAACCTTGGGCTGGAAGCAGTGCGCGGGAATGGCGCGCTTGAGGTCACCCAGGCTCGGGCATTTCGCCGGGTCCCGCTGAGCCTTGAGGCTGATGGTCTGGCAAGACGGGTCAGCACGCGTGAAATTGGAGCAGCCGGGCGAGAAGCCTACCTGCTCCTGCGGAGCGAGCTCCAGCTCCTGCTTCTGGAGCGTGACAGTCTGTGCAACGGACATGCTTGGCAAGTGCAATCCGGCTCCTGCTGAGAACAATTGCCTGGCCCAACGTGAAAAAGACGCCGTTGGCTCACGAAGAGCAGGGCCGCCCAAAGACTTTATAGAGCGGAAAAAAAAAGAAAGGGGAACGCCATCGTCAAGGATGAGGGCCAGGGAGAGTGGGGTCCCGCCGTTGACGGTGAACCCTGGGCCCCAAACTCAACCAACAACTGATCCACCAAGCCCGCCCAAGCGTGGCGGCCGTGGTTTTCGAATTCTCCTGAGTGGCTAGAGCGATGTGCGTTACCGCAGGCGGGCACGGACGCTGACTCGAGCCCAGCGGGCGCCAAGCCGGCAAGATGATAAGTCGGGCCGGCCATGGACACGCAGCGGGAGCGGCGTCGTGGCCTGCGGGCAATTGCATGGCGCCGCGTCGGCGGGCGAGTCGCGGGCTCTTTTTTTGAGCCACGTTGAGGTGGGCAGTGGGGTACGGTGGAGGGGCGCGGTGGTGCTCCGCGAGGAGCTGGGGACTGCACCGACGCGCACGGAGGCGGATATTCTGTCGGCTTTTTTGCAGTCGGCCCTTCTGGCGTTCGAGAAAAAAGGGTGCGGGCGTGGCGGCCAATGGGCAGCGCCGCAGCGTCCGCGGCGAGGGCGGTCAGCATCTGTCGGGTAGATCAGGGTCTATTTGCAGCCTCATTGTGCCTGGGCCACCGCCGGGACGGCGCTGGCATACGTAGACAGCCGCCTGACGCCAACGGCCCGTCTTCGCGCAGGCTCGGAAAGGCAGGCCAAAGCCAAAACCCGCGTACGAGTCGAGTCGAGCTGTCCGCGGCGCCCGTGTTCGCAATTGCGGCCGCGCACGATAGGCGGTGGCGTCTCGTCGGGGTTAGCTTCGGAATGCGCAGACCTTGAAACCCCTAACGTTCGGCGCGCCTGTCATGATACCGTCGCCGTTGATCCAGCCCCAGCTCATTTGCGCCGCGGCCTTCGGTCCGCATGCTGAACCTTCCAGCTTCCGCCAGCGCCACTCTTTGTACACGCCAGTCCCCACACGGAAGCTCGTATATCGGATCCCCTCCGACGTAGCAAAAAGGCTGCATGGTACACGGACCAGGCTGGCCACCAGAATTCAACGCCTCGTCGCTCTTGCTTAGCACAAACGTGTCCTGCTTCTTGCGGCCCAAAACGCACGTGACGGTCAGTTATCTGGCCTGTTCTTCCGCGGAGTGGCGGGCAAGCGCAAGCCTTCAGGGGTCCGCTTGTGAGCCGCGTGAAGTGTATTTTTAGTGCGGACAACCGCTGTTACCGGATCAGGCAACCGAAAAGGCCAGTGGCAGGACAACGACGGTAGGGCAACGCTTGTCTGGAAGCGAGGCAGTACTTTATCACATGGAAATAGACCGGCTTAGTTCGCAGCCCGAAGTGTCTTGACAGCGCTACAGTGGATTCCGTCCTGGGTGGTGGCGGGGTGCCGCTCGCTCACGGCCTACCAGAAGCACCCTAGACACAACACCAGCCGGGAACGGGCCAAAGCAGCGGGAGCCTGGTGGCATGCAAGCCCGTAGCGGGTCCCAGCGGCCCGGTGGTCGGACTGGCAGGCGCCCCTTCATTCCGTGCCTCTTCTTCCTATCGCGAGGCTCCGCTGGGAAGAGGAGGTCCCACGTCATTCAGATCCCCGCGAAATTCCTCCAGAGGCGTAAAGCTCAGATGAAGTGCTGCGACCATGACTCGGATCGTGAAGTGACGCCTGTTGGAGTAGACGACTGCCTAATTGGGAGAACGGCCCACATTGGAGAGACCGCGTCGATGAGGTCCAAGTGGCGCCCAGGGCAGAGATCCGCACCTCTTGTGATGGGCAGAGAGTCACCAAGTGAAGCCGGCCAAGAATCACGAGGTTCCTATGAAAGAGCTTGAAAGTGATCAGGAACCATCTTCACGCCGCGCTCGCTTCCAGACGGGTCGGCACGAGGAGGCAAGCGACGTTGAATGGAACGGGCGGGACCGGTGGTTCGCTTCATCGAGGTAGAGCGTTATCTTTGCGCGGCATCATCTTGGCGAAGAGGGGTGGATGGGCTACCTTGGTGTTGCGCAAGAAGATCGGAAGCCGCGGGTGGCTGACTAATCTTCGCTTAACGCTAGCGCCATCCCACCCTGCGTGGCTCGTCCCTTCCATCTCATTTCCACTCGGAGAAGAAATGGTTAGATCCCCGGCAGCACTACGCGGCGTACCAGCATGAGAGGCACTTATCTGTTGATTACTCAGCTCGCTTATCACTAGCAGCTTGGCGTCGAGAATGACCTCGCGCGAATTGTGGCAGCCACTTCCTTTTCTCCTCATACTTACCTTCTCCGAGTCGCCGTGATCATGAAGACGGTCGCCTTATCAGGATGTCCTGCATTGCACAGCGCGGCGACGGCCTGGTATGAATTCTCCTCTGGGGACTTCACGGGGGCAATTTTTGATGGAACACTTTTCGTTGTTGTTCCCGCCTTGCGCGGGACTGCGAGGAAGAGAGCAGTCTGACGTGGTCGGATTGCCGCAACTGCCCGAGTGTCCCCTCAGTGGTCTTCCGGCACACGTGTGAGCTGTGAACGAGGACTTGGAGGGGGAGGTGATTCTTGCTTTCGGTCACGCGCGTTGGTGTGCGAAAATTGCGACGTTGGGCGAGACGTCTCGCGTGGCTCCGTAGGCACCTACCCGTGCCCAAGGCGTCGCTTCGCTCCGTCTACTCATTCCCTCGCAGAGCTCGCTTCATTCATAGAGCACGGACAGTCGTCTACATCCGCATTTTCCGCTAATCTCTTAAGACCCCGCTCTCGGTCGCCTTCACATGCGCCGATGCTGTGCCGCAGGTTCTGAAAGTATCGATACTCAGCCTAAGCCCACGTCACCGACTCTGGCAACCTGAGCGCATTGCACATGCACCGAAGCTGGAGGTCCTCTGTACTTTAAACTTGTTTTGCTACCACATTCTCTCTTCTCTGGCTCGGCTTGCCATTCCAACAGGAGCCGGACGCGCGTGTACACTTTCAGCCAAAGATTGAGCCCTGTGCCCAAGGATCCATAGCATCGGGCATTTCGATCACCCTTCTTACGACCAAACAGCGTTTCAAAGACTCATTCTCAACGAGCGCTTGTGGTCCATGAAATTGGGAAGGTTTGTAATTCTTCTTGATAAGTGCTCACAGTCACTAAGCAAACCAGTTTCGAACAAAATCATACGTAGAGAATGCCATTGTTGTTTTCTATTACATCTATCAGCATGAAGTTCTGGAAGAGCAAATATGCGATATCCTTCCGCTCACCTAGAACACTTTCAATACTCTGCCGGGGTAAGAACCATCCGTTACCTATTCGAATTATTAATCAAGCTGTGACAGGTGAGAGAATTAGTCGCGAGGAGCTTTTCAAATATACGAATGGACGCTTCTTGGTTAAGGAGAAAGAATCATGTGACCAAAGATATCTAAAATTCGACTTGGACCAGCTCTGCGCTGTAGCCGCCTCTGCCGGAAGTAGCAAATCGCCTATCCGCGCAATTGAGAAAATGGAAGGCGGCTTCAGTAAGGCATTACTCATGCGCAAAGAAAATGGAACGGAGGTCGTTGCCAAACTCCCCTTCTCTATTGCTGGGCCCCCCAAGTATCTGACCGCATCCGAAGCAGCCGTTCTGCAATACTGTGCGTCCTCCCCATTTTAGAACGAAAAGCTTGCCACTGATTAATTCGCCAATAGTGCATGACCATACCACGGTTCCGGTCCCCAAAGTCCTGGCATAGAACGCCGACTCTTCGAACCCAGTAGGTGCCGAATACATCATAATGGAGAAGGCCATCGGCTGCCAACTGGTCAAGAAATGGGAAGAGATGGAAGATTTGAATCATTTTGAATTCATCAAAAACCTATGCAAGGTTGAAGCTGATCTCGCGGCGATTATTTTACCCGCAAATAGAAGTCTCTACCTCCGTAAGTCAATAGGGGCCGGCGATAAGTACGAACCTCTAGCGCCCGAGATGGACCCCTCTAGCCGTTTTTGCATCGGGCCGTCTTGCGAGCGGTCATGGTTCGGCAAGGACGAAGCAGAATCTATACAGGCTCGCTTTAACCGGGGGCCATGTAAGTAATACTAGGCCAACTTCTTCTAACTAATAATGATACCTTATTAGAGCCTACTCTACCTGCTTTTGGCGTTGCACTTGCCGAACGTGAGATTGCACGTATCGAACAGAATCCCAAAGTTGTGCCCTACGGGCCACCACGAGGCTCTACTGAGGAACAACTTGCCGTCTTGAAAATGGCTAAAGAGGTCTTTCTTAAGATGGACGCGAAGACTCTTCCCGGACGCTTGCCGTGGCCGATCTTATGGCATACCGACCTACACATGGGAGACATCTACGTTTCTGATGAAGACCCTACCCAAATCGTCTCGATTATTGATTGGCAATCTATCGTGGTCTCGCCTTTGTTTTACCAAGTTCGCTTCCCCGAATTCATAAGCATTGGCGAGGACTACGAGCTTGGATTCGAAATACCAACGCTCCCGGACAACATCGATGAAATGGACGACGACGATCAAGCGATTACTAGGTTCAAACACAAACAAAAAATGATGGGCAAGGCTTACGAGGCTGCCAGCGGTTTCAAGAACAAGAATGTCTTCAAATCCATTCGCCTTCCTCCCCTTTTCCGACAACTCTTCCTCCGTTGCGGAGAAGCGTGGGAAGAGGGCACTGTACCTCTTCGTGTTTGCCTGATTGCAATAGCCGATGTATGGAATGAAACTAGATTTTCCGGCGACTGTCCATGAAATTTCAGCGAGGATGAGATTGAAAAGTATCAGCAGGAATTTCAAGAATACCGGGACCGCCACAAGATCTATGAGCTCTGCCGGGAATATCTTGGTACCGATGCCGATGGCTGGATCGCCCCTGATGACGACTTTGAGGAGAAGCAGCAGCGGAACAAGGAACTGCTTGAGATTTGCATAGCTCACTGTGCAGAGTATGGTAAATCGGCTGAAGAGATGCGGAGGATTTGGCCGTACTAGTGAGGGTTTGGGCGTCTTTCTCTGTTCCTTACGCAAGTTGAAGAGCTCATCAAGGGCAAAAATATGACAGTGCTCTGAAGACGTCTCAAGTTATGACTGGCAATGATTTCACATAGGATGTTGACGAAAGGTTCATACATTCCTTCGACTGCAATGAACCGTAGGTACAAGAGCGCTACAGCTTACGCTACATATACCAGAAGATTCTCTTTACCTCTTAGCCGATCCTCGACTTGTACTGGGTGGTCACAGTCTTAAACATGTTTTCCGCCTCCTCCTGTTTATCCTCCGGGGTGTTGATAAAGTCTGATGTAAAGTATTTAACACATCAACACGAGGTCAACGCTGCGGAGGGTGTTGAATAGGAAAACGTGCCCAAAAGTCACCAGGAATCAAATTAGTAGTCACTTTTCACAAATACCAGGTGCTGAGCCAAACCGTGCCCAAAGTCCTAAGCCCAGAAGTATGCTCTGCCTGCAATGGTATCATCCCGTCTGCATCCTACACATAGCTTGCCGCATATATTCGATGTACGTCTAACGTCTAACCCGCATCCTATCCCAACCCACCCCCAGCAACCCTCCAACTCATCCACTCCCACCCCCTCCCGCCCCCCTCTCAAACACCCTCACACTCCCATCCCCACCCACATAATACAACACCTCCTTCTCCCCCATCCCCATCTCCTCCGCCCCTTCACCCTCCTTCCCCTCCTCATTATCCCCCCTCGTCACCCTCAACACCCCACTCACATCCGCCGCAAACCCCGTATCCAACAACCGCAAACTCAACACCCAATCCGCCACATGCGCCTGCCCCACCACAAACGCCGCCTGCGCGGCCTCCAGCGGTGAGCGCTGTCCGCTCGGCGGCTGGTTGTTGTTGCTATTGCTGTTGTTTTGCTGCTGCGAAATGGCGTCTGCGGCCGCGGCGACGAGTGGTGCGTCGGCGGACAGCGATAGCACGGTGGCGTGGACGAGGGTGCGGAGGGAGATGAGGGTGGTGGAGAGGGTTGTGGCGGTTACTGAGGTGTCGGCGGCGGCGAGGAGGAGGTCCGGGGCGTCGAAGATGAGGAGGGTGCGTTTGGGAGTGGTGGTGGTGAGGCGGGCGTAGGCGCGTTGGATGGTGGTTTCGAGGTGGGAGAGGGTGGGGGAGGTTAGGTGGAGGGTTGGTGCTGGGTGGGGAGTGGTGGTGGATGCGGGAGTAGGTCGGGTTGCTGCTGCGGGTGCGGCTTGCTGGTGTGGGGATGGTTGGGGAGGGGTGCGTGGCGTTATCGTGCGGCTGGTGCGGATGGGGAGAGGAGAGCTGGCGGGTGCTGGTGCTGGGGCTGGTGCTTCAGTATCGGCGGGGAGGAAGAGGTTTGAGAGGCCGTCGATGAAGGCGAAGCGGTTCTGCTGTGCCAGGCGCGCAAGGTCAAGGCCCTGGATATGGATTGTTAGCTTGTATACCCCCGGCTTACTCCCAGAGGAGAAGGTCAATGATGGCCATGGTGAAAGATAGACGGTTACGCATCCGGAGCTGGAGCTTTCCATCGCCCGCATATGGATACGAAGGCGGTGCATTGCACGGTGGTTGTGAACGCTCAACTTCCGAGGCCACGGTTGATTCAAGTGCACTCCAGGGTAGAAGTATGGACTCACCCCGGCGCGCCGGCCCTCAGTCTTCCAAAAGTCCCAGTCCCGCAGGAAGCTGACCAGTATCACAGCAACATCCTCATCCTGGCTGCCTTCTCCGTTTGACTTCGTCGCGAGCGCGCTGCATAGGTACCGAATAACAAGCCAGTTCGTGCTGGCGCCGAGGATACTGGTGAGGAGGTGCAAGGAGCCGGCGGGCGGCAGCCGTACGTAGGGCTGTAATAGCGGCGGGATGCGCGATGAGGAGGGCGGCATGGTGGTGAGTTGCGTGGGAAATTTTTGGGCTCCGCGGGGCTTTGGCGGCTGTGTCGTCATCGCCGCGGCCCGAGCCCCACGCGTCCCCCCCCCCCGCGACGCGTCGACTCGCCATCTCACGTCCCCAACTCGTGCGGAATCGAAGCCTTCATTCGGAGGAACCTAACAGCCCGCATCTCGCATCCGTCTTTCTCGCCTTTCTTTCGCGGCTTGTGGCTATCGCTTATGCGTGTTTCACACATCTTCACATTATATCGCGCTTGACAGTCACCTAATCGAAAGCATGACGAATCTCACGGTATATCATTGCAAACTAGCTCGCATCCTCTTCACTCATTCACTTGTCTTCTCCTGCGAAGCAAAGTATGGTCTCTCTGCCTGCGGCGTAATCCTGATCATGTGCCTTCTGGTCTTCCCCTCTTCAACTTTGAAGTCTCTCAACGCCGAGCTGTGGAGCCAAATCAGCAAGTAGTCAGGGTAATCGCATCTTTCAGGAATCTCACTGCTGAGTCACGCGGTTGTCATAGACAACCACCGTGCCGGGCTTCCAACGCACTCGGATGTGCCAGTCCTGACCCCGCTCGATGTGATCGAAGAGGAAGTTAAGGATAGCGTCTACACGCTGGAGTAAGTATAGGCTTCTTCTGAAGACTTCTAGCCAGTGGAGCTGACTAACCGCTTTCCTCGCGCTTCCATCCCACGATCTTCTTGGTATACAAGCGGTTGACGTACAGCGCGTACTTCTTGGTCACCTACAATGATGCCAGTCAGCCGAGAAGCCTCCACATGAAGACTCTCTTGATATTCTTTTCCTCGTGATAAGCAAGTTTACCGGATGGATTCGAACAACTGGATGCTCTGTCACAATCGGCTCTCGGATGTAGCGCTCGCGGTGCTCGTGTACAGAAGCCTGGTCAAAGCCCGAGTGTACGGCTTTCAACCCGTGGAGCTTTTCGCGGAACGATTCGGAAAGATGATCATACGCAGCTGTCGTCGAAAGGTACAGTGTGTCGCCACCAGAAGGAGGTGTGCTAAGCACGAAGAATGTCGTCGTGCCCATGCCGTTGCTTTTACATGGTCAGTTATCCGCTCGCGATCTCTTAGGGGTGTGGCGCTTACATTTCGTAGCTCATGTCGCTGTGCCATTTGACGCTCGTGATGTTGTCTTTGATTTCGTTGTCAACTGCGCCAGCACTAAAACTTGTTAGCCAGAGCTGCTGTCAGTGAGTGCTATCAGAACCCACGTAAAGTCCCGGTAAACTGGCAGAATCTCAGGATAGTCCTTGATCTGTCCACCCATCTGATGCACATGCAGCGGTCCGAAGTGCTGGCCGTAGGCCTTCCAGTGCTCAGGACCAGCCTCCGAGAAATCCTGGTCCTTGAACACGACGACACCTCTCTCAGCCACCAGCAATGCCAGTTCGTCCAGTTGTTTCGGAGACAAGCTGCTTAGCTGGAGACCATGGACCTCTGTCCCTATGGCCGGTGTGATTTCCTCAAAGGAAGCATGTGGGACACCGAGCAGATTCGGCTTTGACGGGTCGGCGCAGAGTCCAGCGTCAACGTGGGAGAACTCCTGCAGTGGTGGCTGTAGGCCGGGTGTGTGATGCGACAAATAATCCTGGTATTTGTACTTTCCGAACGTTTAGTTCAAGACGAACGAGCTGGCAAGTTTCGAGTCTCTGGCTGACCTCTTCTTTATCATAGTCTATTGATGTCTCAGCACGCAGCTGCACCTTCGGCTGATTCCCAGAAGTTGCGGTCGAGGTCTCCGTCGCCATGGCTGAGACGTTGGTAATAGTCTTCAACGTAGGGAGAAGCGGTCAAGCCTGCAAACATGAGATCAAAGAATGAGGAAGCGATATGCTTCACAGCGGAGACTACGACGCCCATTTTTGGATGCAGTATTGCGTCTGTCCGCGCGCACGTTGATAATGCACCACTTCTCCGTTACAGTAATCCGTCGCCGCATTGCGACATCATCCCAACCGCATTCGCCATTTCCGGACTTCTACGGAAGAGTAAGCATCCCCGCCATTCACCAACAGGCCAAGCCATAACCCCGCCAAAATGTCTTGCTGCTTATTTGGCTTCTTGTCTGATGCATGTCTCATTCAGCTTGTTTTATCGCTTCGCACCATTTCACCCACCTATTGCTGCACCGCGCCCGCCCCCACTGCTGATCAATCACTACCAAACGTCGAATACTTGCAAGTTTCAATCTCCATGGCGTGCTTATGGCCTCAATACGGTTCGTGGGTTTTGCCAGCATTGCCGGGTAGCTTCGCCGAAGCGTGGCGTGTTCACGCGACATACTTATGATCGAGGCTTATCCTGAAGTCCGGCTTGTGACAGGAACTCGGCATCTTAAACTTTCTTCGGCATCATGTCGAGCAACAGCGCCAAGCAAGAGGATCCTATTATCACGGTTACTTCGCAGCCGCCGTTTTCCACTGACACCGATCCTGACCGTTTTCCCGCTGTCACTGAAGGAAGCAGCGCTTCGAAGCTTGCCCGTAAGATATGGGGAGATGATGCACGGGAACGAAAGTATCTTCGAAAAGTTGACTCTGTCTTCTTGTGAGTCCGTCACTGCTCCGCTTCGATTCACAAGTGTACTGATTGACCTTACAGTTCTTACGTGCTCCTTGGCTATTTTATCAAATATCTTGATCAGGAGAACTACAGTAAGTGTAATCTTTGTGCATTGCCTGCATAAAATTTGTGTGCTCCACGTAAGCTGCAGGTGAAGTTAATATTCCGTGAGGTATTCACTTCCTCTCGATCTTTCCCGTACAAGCTGTCATTTCTGACCTATACATTATGCGCGCAGGCAATGCCTTCGTTAGTGGGATGAAAGAAGATGCAAGTAAATTCTCAAAACTCTCATCGCTGAATTCCTGAAGCTTACGGCAACTTAATACGAGTAGCTCAAGCTTTACGGCAATGAGAGGAACCTACTCAACACGTACTTTAATATCGGCATCATCATCGGCACCGTGCCCAGTCAGATGATTCAACTGAAGTTTGTGCGACCATCTATTTGGATTCCAGCATGCGAATTGGCTTGGTCAATCCTTGTCATGATCATGGCGAGCGCGAAGAATATTCAAACGGTATTAAACTCCGACAGACCACACTCTGGGGCAGAAGAACTGATCTTTTTGCCTTAAATCAATAGTTGTACGCTCTCCGCTTCTTTATCGGCCTTCTTGAATCCTGCGCTTTTCCTGGCTATGCAGCAATTCTCGGTAGCTGGTATGGTCCATCGCAGTTGGCCAAGCGCATGGCGCTGTTTGAACAGAGTAGCGCCATCGCGGGCATGTTCAGCGGCTATCTTCAGGCTGGCTTGTATACAGGTCTGAACGGTACCGCTGGCCTGGCCGGCTGGCGGTGGTTATTCATCTTTGATGGCATCATTTCCATACCCATCGCCCTTTGGGGATTTTTTGCCATCCCAGACCTCCCAAACAACACGAGAGCATTCTATCTAAATGAAGATGTGAGTGGTGTACTGTCCTATCCACATCCACCACTCTCACAACTGATGAATCACCAGGACCGAGCATATGGCGTTCAGCGCATAGAGAGAATGGGCCGCGAGCCGCCGAAGAAGCTCACGTGGAGAGCAATCAAAGAAGTCTATACTGGGTGGCAGATTTGGGTCTTCATCATCCCATACCTGTAAGCTACCCCTTCTTCAAGCTCCTTACCTCTCAAGCTTGCGAATCCCTGTGTACTAAATTCCTCTCCACAAATCAGCATGGTCGCCGAAGCATACTCTGGCCGATCATACTTCAACTTATACCTCAAAGCCAAGGGCTATTCCGTCGTTCAGACCAACATCTTACCCACAGCTGGAAACGCCGTCAGCATCGTGGCCGCTTTCATCTTCGGATGGCTCTCTGATGCCTCCGGCAGCCGACTGCTCGTTGTTAATATCGTCCAGATCATTGTGTTGGTTTCAAATATCATCATGGTTATCTGGAAGGTTCCAGATAAGGCAATAATGGCCGCGTTCTATCTTGCGTTTGTGGGGTCCGCCGCGCAGCCAGTCGTCATTGTGAGTGCAAACCCTCAAGACATGACATCAGAAATTTGCGGCTTCTGGGCTAAAAGGTTTTGTGGTAGTCATGGGGGCATGAGATTACACAACACAATGCCAATCTGAGGCAGTTGCTTGTTGCGACGGGAAATATTTTTACGTATGCCTTTGGGGCTTGGGTTCCAGGTAAGTTACCGTTTTCCCCTCCTGCATCCTTCTTCTATCGGGAAGTTTTTTCAGTACGGCTCCTGACCATGCTCCAAGTCGTGCTTTTCCCCACGCAAGATGCCCCGCATTACAAATATGGCTACCAGTTTCTCATCGGTTTTGGTTTGTTAGCTGTTGCAAGCATGTATTTGCTGGATTATCTGAATAAGTGGGACAGGGGAGTGGATTGTCCTTGTGCCTAAGTTTCAAGAATTGTACTGATATTTAAAGTAGAAGACGGCATCCTGAGAAGTATAGGAAAGCATCAGGAGGAAGCGAAATCTCTCAAGAGCAAGTAGCGACGGCTTGAAAAAACTACTGTGTTGATTGAGGAGAGCGAGAAGTAAGACATAACAGCTAATCAATCTCACACTTCAGGCTTCAAGAAGCAAGTCGAAGTTTGAACCATTATTCCACGTATGGACGAAATGATAATCGTCTTGTGGTCGGGTGCTCCCCACGTGTATAAGCCACACCCTTGAACTTGAGTCATGCATCTTTAGTGGCTTCGAGGCTCATCGTTACAGGGAGCGGCTCCACACCAAGTCCTCATTGCCACTAAACTTAATGCGGCAAGATCTATAATAAACCATATGCTTTGAGTTGAAGCCTTGTCCGCAGAAGCCTGCCGGCTTTTCATTTAGAAAGATATCAATTTTCATTTTCTAAATTCACGAACTTACAGCAAGAGGAGTTTTGTACCGAATCCAATCTTTCCGACTGCCGGAAGCTTCCGAGGCTATTCGGTATCCAATGATTGATTAATAATATTATTTTTGATATCTCCTTCCGCTTCACTTGAAGCCCTCTTTCAAAAAGAGCAATCTTGACCTCTCTCAACGACACATCCAGGTCCTTTCTGTTCTCTCTTGCTATCCTTCGGCGAACATGATCTTCAACACCCCTCTGACCCGCAAGCTCGGCATTCGTGTTCCGGTAGTGCAAGGAGGTCTGCAATGGGTCGCATACGCGGAACTTGCCGCGGCAGTCAGTAATGCCGGCGGCCTCGGCATTATCAACGCTCTGAGCCAACCTGATCCTGAACACCTGCGTCGAGAGATAAGGAAAACAAGGCAACTTACGAAGTTTCCATTCGGCGTCAATCTTACCTTCCTACCGGCCCTTAATGCTCCCGATTATCCGGCCTTCACGCAAGTTCTCATCGACGAAGGTGTTCAAATAGTCGAAACGGCCGGCAATAGCCCTCGTATTGTGGTGAAGCAGCTCAAAGATGTGGGCATTATAGTCATTCACAAGGCTACTACTATTAGACACGCGAAGGCTGCCATCAAGTTAGGTGTCGATATCCTTTCGATTGATGGCTTCGAATGCGCCGGCCACGTGGGCGAGTCCGACATTGCGTCGTTGATCCTCAACAGTCGAGCACGGCAAGAACTTGGTGATGTGCCTTTCATCGCATCTGGCGGATTCGCAGACGGATATGGGTTGATGGCAGCTTTGAGCCTGGGAGCAGCTGGGGTCAACATGGGCACGCGGTTCATGTGCACGATCGAAGCCCCAATCCACCAAAACGTCAAACAAGCCATCGTCGATGCGGATGAGCATCAGACAGCCCTCATTTTAAGGCGATGGAAGAATACGAGCCGGATGTATTCGAATGACATGACAGCCGAAGCAATCAGGATTGAGACGCAAAGCTCGAAGGGCGAGTTTTCTGAGGTTGCTCCAGTTGTTAGTGGGGTCAAAGGAAGGGAAGTCCTCACCGGAGGGAATATTCAACATGGCGTACGTTCTTCATACTTTGCAAATAATCCAATTCTTCTCTAATTCAGAGACAATTATCCTTCCTAACTGAAAACAGGTCTGGTACGCTGGACAGGTCATGGGTCTTATACATGACATCCCGACCTGCGCCGAGCTGATGAGTCGCATCGAGCATGAGGCGACTGAGACACTTCATAGATTGGAGAGGCTCACTTCAGCTGGAGGAAAGGCTGAGAGTAGACTGTAACACCTTGCTCTCCCGAGCAGCGTGAGAACGAGGGCCAGTTCTCTATAGGCAACTGGCAAATAGAGGATATCAAACAGGTAGAAGAGGTTAGGATGCTGCATATGAAGTCTAGAGAGAGATCGTCTAGATCTATCTGATTTCCCAAATTTGTGAATCAATAAAAATCAAGACAATTGAGACAATACTATGTCGAGTTGAATCTAATGCAATACATACTCGGAAATTACCATTCTTCCCCGGTTTCCAAAATACGCATGGAAAAAGTTCAACTCGCTTGATACACCTCGGTAGTTATGCTGGTTGGAAGGAACTCCAGGGAACAGACCATTAAAGAGACCCGTATATCCACTACAAGCTGCAGATCAAGTCCCAGACTTGTTAGTAGAGTTATGTCTAAATCTTGGCCCTCAGCTCAATCTTCACTTCCTTCTTGGCCTGCTCGGCTAACACTTTTCTCAAAATCTTCCCTGCTGCACTTCTTGGGATCTGGTCCACAAATACGATACCGCCGCGCAACCGCTTATACGGAGCCACCCTTTCTTCCAACCACTCATTGATCTCCTTCTTTAGTTCGCTCCCTGGCATGTAGCCTTTAGAAGGGACAACATATGCTCTCGGTAGCTCCGTGGCTCTCTGCTCACTATACAGTCCAATCACGGCTACGTCATTGACTGCAGGGTGTTTCAGAAGCAACCCTTCAAGCTGTGCCGGCGCAACCTGGAACCCATTGTACTTGATCAATTCCTTGACACGACCAGTGATGTAGATGTTGTTGTCCTCATCGATATAGCCGATATCTCCAGTGCGGTACCAGCCGTTTGCGTCAATCGACTCCGCGGTCGCCTTTGAATTCTTGTGGTAGCCCTTGAAGATGTTGGGGCCCTTTATCCAGATCTCTCCCTCCGAGCCCGCGGGCACTTCAGTGTCGCCGTCCACGAATTTCACGGCCATGGACGGAAGGAGTTGTCCTACTGAGCCGACGGGCTTGTTCCAACCAGTCCAGCTCTAACGTTCGTCAGCGGTGCACGTTACGAGCTGATAGGGGTATGCAGACTTGGGATGCCACTGCTGGTGAGGCCTCTGATAACCCATAGCCCTGCTTGATGGGCACGTTCAATCGCTTGTTTACCATCGCCACCAATTCGTGCGTTAGCGGCGCGGCTGAACAATGCAGAATCCGTAGAGAACTAAGGTCGTAATTGGCAACCAACTGATGCTTGGCAAGCAGCAATGCCACTGGTGGCACAACATGTGCGACCGTGATTCTGTTCTTCTGTATATTGTGACAGAACTGCTCCAAGTTGAATCGTTGCATGATGTGCACCGTGATGCCTGTATAGATCGGGTGGAGCAGGATCACAACAAGGCCTAACGGATTTGACTTAGCTTTCAGTGCCGGGCTATGCTGTGGGGGCGTAGTACAGCATTGGTCGCGTCAACGGACTTACCATAGATATGGTACATTGGCAGGAATCCGATCGTCCGATCGGTTTTCCAATTCGTCACTGAGCCATCCACAGCATGGCTTTGCAAAATATTCGCCACTACGTTTTCGTGGGACAGCATGACTCCTTTCGGCAGGCCCGTCGTCCCTGATGAATACACCAGGAATGCTAAGTCTTCTCGCGGATTGATTAGCACCTTCCCTGGGGTGTCTTTACTTGTCTGCAAGTCTGTGTAGTGTTGAACCATGCCACTAGAGTCTCGCTCTCCTACCAGGATAATACGGTCCAAAGGTAACCCGGCTGCGAGGGCGGCCTTCTGCGCAACTTTAAGAAGGGAAACATGGGTTGCCAAAGCTTTAGCCCCGGAGGACTTCAGTTGCGGAGCGATCTCCCCAGCGGCGGACAGATTGTTGATGGGGCACACTATACCGCCCGCCCAGAGGGCTCCGAATGTGACTGTTCCAATATCGGCACTGTTCGGAGCAAAGACGGCCATCACGTCACCCTTTTGCCACTGCCAGTTGTGCAGAAGACCTCTGCCAAACCGCTTGGCGGAGTCATAAACCTGGCGAAACGTATTTTTCGAGCCGGCAGCATCCACGAAGAGGACTATAAGACTGATCAGAATTGATACGAGGGTGGGCGGGACAGTAAAATCGATGTGTATATACGTACCATGTTCGTCTGGATAGTCTCGATCTGCTCGCTCGAACAAAAATGTCCATAGGTCCACTGACGGGACAGAGATAGATGGATGAAGCGACACTATAGGCATCGTGGCGAACGCGTGATTGTGGTAGCGTGAACGGTGTAATGGGTGGCTTGGACCTTGAGGATTACGGCACACGTCTCCGTTATGACTGGCTGAAATAAGAAATAGCAGGCCAGAACAGCTAGGAGAGGAGAAACGCTGCCGACAATGCCCAGGTGGCCCAGTGGCATTAGGGCGAAGAGAACGATTCCAAGAAGGTAAGTGATCAAATGATTACTGATTGATCGGGCGCCTCGGCTGCACTATCTCCGAGGTATGTGCGCCAGCATCCTACTGGTCGGCCACCGCTTTGAATGGCTCAATCAGGGCGCGGGGATTGTATATTTAGTGCGGCTGTCTTTTCCGAAAGGCTTATTCCACATCATTACCCCGCTCCGACGCGTAGGACTTGTGACGACACGGGATATTCACCCAAATGTTCTGCTGAGGCTGAAGGGCAGCGACCAAGCCAGATAATCTGGATACCGATTAAAGCAACTGACTACGTATTCACCCTCAGCACATCTACCTGCCAGTCCAAGCAATGGGTAAAGCCAGAGGTGGAAAACTGACGATATATGTGGACTGCGGTTCGTTTCTCCCTTGTCTGCTCCATTGATCTACTAACTCACCTCATAAGTCTCGCCATATTCATTGTTCGGTTTCACCAATATTACCCGCTTTCGCCCACTTCTCAATGCCTATGGTGTCTCCGTCGAGATAATGCCATTCTTCCTAGGAGCCGCGCGTGATGGCTCCGGGAACCCTTTTCAGCCAACTCCAAAAGCTAAGGAGGCATTTGCCGATCTGGACCTTAAGATGACCGCAAAGCTACTAGGACTGGAGGTCTCGCGCCCAAAAAATTTCCCCATCAATTCACTTTTTGTAAGTTTCTTTGGATTGGACTGGAGGAGGGACGATTGCATCGAGCCGAAACTGACCAGTGGTTCAGGCAGTCCGTGTGGCTACGTGGATCAAGGACCATTACGATGATGATAAGTTTGAGGCGACCTTTTTGGCTTTGGCCACCGGCTACTGGAGCAAGGGCATCAATGTATCAACCCCTCAAGGTCTTTCAGATGCTTTAGTCAAAGTATTCTCGCCCGAGCAGATCCAGGATATCATAAAAAATGCGATGACGCCTGCGAACAAAGATCGAGTTAAAGACATAACAATGGACTCGGGAGCATTTGGCGCGCCTTGGCTCGTGGCGGTGAATGGGGATGGTGAGAGGAAAGACTGGTTTGGTAATGACCGCTGGGATCAGGTGTTCGAGCATCTTGGGATACCATACACGCCGGTGAGAATCATACCGCCAGGGGAAGCCAAGGCGAAATTATAGTCAGGCCTTGTAAGGTTCAACGGGAGAAATGTTCAATATCTCAGTCTTTAAGCGCCTGATAAAACACATGTGAATTCTCCATGAGCTTTGATATGGAAAACTTCCCAGAAAGTCCCAATCACACTGGTTAGCTAGCTTTAGCCCTAGTCTCCTGTTCATCATAGGTCATCATCAATAAATCCTCTTCCATCTTCCATTGTCCACCAGCAAACTTGCCGGCTCATCCACATACACTGTTGATCACTCATCCCGATTCCATTTGGTACTTGCCATTGACCTCGGGCATTCCATTGGGTACTTGCCATTAACCTCGGGCATCTTCCAGCTGCTTTCAATGCAGCTTTATATGTTCGGCTTGTTAGAAGTTTAGTAATCACTTTTGGTAGCTTTCTTGACTCCTCTTCCTGACGTGGAGCGGCTTACGTCACGTGCACCGCTAATTAATCTTGCTGTGGACCGAGGCACTGTATCGCCCTTGCATAGCCGTCACTTCAAATACGCCGCTCAGGATCCCGCATACACTTGAACAATGGAATGACGCGAACCTGTCTTTCAGTTACCCACTTACGAAAATGTCCTTCAATCCACACAACAAAAAGGTCATCGCGGTCGTCGGTGTTGGCCCCGGTTTGGGAGAAGCTATTTCCCGTCAGTTCGCGGCCGAAGGCTTTGTTGTTGCTCTTTTGGCACGAACAGAGAGCAAGCTCAAGACCATGGAGAGCGCCATCAACACAGACTACGGGAAGGGCTCGGCAAAGTGCTATCCCACCGATGTACGCACCGAGGAGAACGTTACCTGGACATTTGCCGCTATCAAGTCAGAGCTCGGCCCAGTCAACGTGTTGGTATACAACGCCGGCTCCCGAAGGATAACCCCCAGAACCATCCTCGACACCACGACCGAGGAGTTCGAAAGCTTCACCAAGATCAACATGTTCGGGGCGTTTTGGGCGTCGAGGTGTGTCCTCCCAGACATGCTGGCGGCAGGGAAAGGCACCATCATCTTCACCGGAGCAACTGGTTCGCTGCGGGGCGCTGCTGGGCTAAGCAGCTTTTCTCCTGGCAAGTTCGGCTTGAGGGCTCTTTCCCAGACCATTGCACGCGAATTTCAGGCCAGTGGTATCCACGCGGCACACGTGATTGTCGACGGTGCGGTGGATAGCGACATCATTGGCGGATGGACTCGCCGACGATGGGCTCGAGAGAATGAGACGGACAAGTTGGCGGAGCCTGATGTTCATCTTATGCGGCCGGCGGATGTTGCGAAGATATACTGGTACTTGCACAACCAGCCACGAAGCGCGTGGACACAGGAGTTAGATGTTCGGGCACAGAAGCAGAGCGTGTTTTCGAAGTTGTGAAGCTCAGAAGCCAGGCACAACAGATGTTAGAACTTAGTAAGACTGAATTGACTTTGAGGTAACATAGGTAATGTTGCTTCATGCTCGTGTGTACTCAGGGGCTCGATGACTCAAGCTTGACGCGGACCAACACAATCTTTTCATACCGTTTAGTATAGTCTATATTAGTTTGATCGAGGTATATCTGTAATAAATCCAGATGTGGGTCACCATTAAAGCAGCGATGTCAAGCATAAGATCCACTGAGAAAAGGTTTCGTTGGTTCTACGTATCGTGCCAACTCCGCATATGCATCCTCTCTATCGTCAGATCCACCCAGCCATCAGTCCACCTGCTGGCAAGATGCAATTAATGTAGTAAAGCAACCATTAAAGCAAATGCTCCACCATACATGACCTCTCCAGCAGATCATGCAGGCCACGAACTAAGAACCCGTCTCGGATCACTAAGTGACGCAATACCAGGACACCCCTGGACCAACCGAACCACTCATCCCCTACGACCAGAGCTCCATGGTAATTTTCTTTTCCGAACCGCTTAAGTAAACCTTTTGAGCATATCCCAAGAACTCTTACCCTTCGACTGAAGAGGAATGGTGACTTCCTCTTCCTCCCCATCGTCTTCATCTCCCTCCATATCACCCTCATCCTCCTTTCTCTCCTCCACCACCTTCCCCTCCCGCTCCCCCTTCTCCCCACCCGCCGTAGAAACACTCATCATCCTCGTGCTCACAGCAGGGCTACTCCGTCTCGGCATCCTCCTCGCCGCGCCCAAAACCCTCCGCGTATCTGGCTCGCTCAGTTCCGCAGCGACGAGCGGGACATCATCGTCGTCCTCGTCGACGAACAGACCGTGACCAACAGATGGGCTGGAAGAATGGGTACGCAGAGGAACGCCGGCGTAAAGATGCGTCATCGAGTCCGGAGTGGTGCGCGCCGAGGCGGGGAGGGCGAGTCCGGGGATGTTGGTTGTAGAGGCACCGAAGACGGTGCGGATGTAGTCGTCGCTGCGGTAGTGGGGGTCGTGCGGAGCAGTGGTACTGGAGTTGGCGGGCCTGGTGCGATCTCTGTTGTCTGCAGCAGGCTGCTCGTCGGTCTTCTGTCTCGCGAGTGACTGGTCTGGCTTAGTGTCTGATCCGTTGCGCGAAGTCTTCATCGTACGATACGGAAGTTCACTAGGCCCTGCACGGATGAGATTAGCGGTGAAATAAGGCATCTTGTACGACTCCGGAGGATAAGGCCCGTCGTCGATGTATAGACCATCGGGATCGTCATCTTTAGATTCCCGGTCCGCTTCATTTTCAACGTGAGCCGCAACTCTCTCAGCCTTCGCAGGAACTTGTGCCTTCTTTTGCTGGACCTTGCAGGGGGTCGCAGGCGAATTCTGGTTCGGAGCCTTTGGAGATGAGCGAACATTCTCTGTCCTGGGCGTCTGCTCAGCGCGCTGATCTAGAGGACGCGAATCCTGGCAATGCGTCTTTTCGGCTCCATTGATGGCAGGTTTGAGCAGGGCCATAGTTGGTTCAGTGGGCATGTTCGATACGTCCCTAAGCGTATCCTTTCTTGCCGCAGAGGGTGCATGAGACTGTTGACCTCCGGTCTTGTCACCATCGCCGAAGACATTCAGCAGATCGCCATGCTTCACAACGCCTCCATCCACGAAGATCTCATCCTCCAGGGTCCATGTAGCCTGTAGCGCCGGACCGAGCTTATTCTTCTTCGGACGGACTGGAAGTTTCATCGCTAAGGCCGACTGTTGCATAGCAGAGGCATCGGGCTGGTCTCTAACACCTGAAGCAATAAGGCCGAGCTCGCGGGAGAAAATCCAAGGGAAGCTCATCAGCGGCATTGTGTTAGGATTCATCTTCATCCGTGGGACGATCCTGCCTCCGACGACCTTGGTCTGCTCGCACACTTCGACAGCGGCTTGCATCTCACGTGCGGTGACGGTGTACATGGCTGCGACGAAGGAGCCGAGCTTCTTGAAAGCCCTACCAGCTTCCCTGGCAGCTGCTCTCGTTGCTTCTTCATCTTCGAGGTTGATATTCGACGTGCCGCCCGCTGCCTCTTCGTAGCAAAGCTTTTTGAAACGTTCCTTGAGGGCGTTTAACACGCGGCCGAACTCCTCCGCAAAAGTGTAATCGCGCGTCTCGTTGTTATGCTCAAGAACGAACGTCGACCAAGCCTCAAACTCGGTGTTAATGCCATGTTGAGCCATAAGTCGACGAATAGCCGCGTCGTAGGACTCCTTAACCTTTGCTGCTCTAGCAAGTACATCCTTGTCGAGGATGTACGCATTGAGGACGCGACTGTCGAATGGGGCGTCGTATTGTGGAATGAAGTCGACCTGTTCGACTGCGTCGTAGAGCTTGCCCAGAATCTTCTTGGAGATATAACATTTCTCCTTTGGTCGAAAAGGGTTGGACATGAAATGGGGATACTTTTTCGGTTTCAGCCCAGGGCTCAGTCTGGCGGCGACACCGGATTTAGGGTAGTCGACCGCGGTCGAATGAAGTTCTGCAAGGGAGAGACATCTCTGACTCATGGTACCATCATCTTCGGAGTCTGCCAAAGCCAGATGGGCAGTTGCAATGCGTCCTAAGCTGTCGTTCTTGATGTACTCGACGAAGAACCTGGCAATGTCCTCCATGATTACTTCGTCCACAATTTCTTTGGCAGGGGGACTAAAGTCCATGGATGGAAAGTTGATCACCTGGGGAATCAGCTCTTGATCCCAGATGACCAGGTAATCATCACCATCCAGGTCGCCACCCGAGCACATGTTCGGGATATCCCGATCGCCAGTCTGCGGGAAAACAAGAACGTTCTTGAGATGGCGTAGACCAGGGACATTAATGGCTCGAACGACGCGGATATCTCCAGGGTGGAGTGAAGGGTTGCGGGCGATGATGCATATGCCCTCGATGATCTTGTACCGTCCCTCATGATCCTGATCGGATATTTGTACAAATACTTCCGGCAAATTGAGAAGCTTCTGGGCCCTTGAAGTAGTAAAGCCAGTTTGCTCATGGATGAAATGGCCACGAAGTGTACTGGTCTCATCGACGCATCCTAAGAGGAACGCACCGTCTTTGATGAAAATCTTGGCCTTCTCCTTGAGGTACTTGATGTTCCAAGCCCTCCAGAGCTGGAGCAGAGACAGTAGAAATGGCTCCTTGACGTTCATGAAGCCATCAAGTATCATGCTCGCTATAGTCAGCGTCATTTGGTTGAAGTCCACGTTCTTCTGAAGCAGACATAGTGCCATTTCCTCGGATGTCATGGCCGTTGTCAGGTCTGACAGCTGTTCCCGGAGTTTCAGCAGGAACACATGGTTCGGGACACCGAGATTGTTGAGCACAATAATGATCTGTCGGTTGAGAGTCGCTGCTGCGTACTGAGAGCATCGGATGATCTCCAATCCGTCATTGGGTGCCGGGAACTTGTCTTGCGACCTCCGTACATGAACCTCTCGTTCATCAAGCTCCGGAGATACAGCAAGCACGCCTTTGCATCCGCCAAGACGGAATTGGAAAAGAGAAGGGGGATCCTCAGTGGCATTTGGAAGATTGAACTCTGCAGCAATTTGCCTCGCAAGGTCGAGAGAGATCTTGCCAACACCATCTGTGAACGTATGACCGTTGCGCTTAACGTCTTCGTGACCGGAAACCTCAGCCTTGACACTGGTGACTGCCCTCGTGGTCGAAAAGCACTGGCCCATGCGAGCGGCGTACCTTGCCACCTCGCGAATCTCACTGAAGTCACCCATATATTCCCGTATGTCTGAGGGCGTTAAGTTGTCTTCTTCATTGGGCTGGCCTCCGATGGGAGCGAAGAAGTATGCTCCGTGCTCACGGAACTGAGAATTTCCAAAGGCGAGGAACTCGTAGTGACGACTGCCAATGTTGATGCCGTTCCGTAAAGTACGCCAGATACGGGTAAAGACTTCGTTGTCGGATTCGCCCTCCCTCCCAGTGAGCTTGCCCTCGCTCTTTTCATCGGTGAACTTGACCCGTAGGAATCGATCTTGAAACTTCAGGTGGTCACGGATGACGCGGTTGGATATTTCCATCGACGGTGTCGCGAACATGATTGTCGATGGAGTGATAGTAGCAGAACGGGAGTAGACGCAGTATTCGGGTATCTCTTTGCGCACGCCCTTCCTGCCAAGCGATAGCTTGAAAATGTCCATAGGCTCATAGAAACGCCGCTTGGCATCCATAGCCCTCTCAAGAAATTTCTTCGCTACAGTAATTTCCATAGCTCTGAGTCTCTCAACGAACTCCCGGGTTATGTTGTGCTCGTTGAGGATATCGTTTGACAAACATGTTTCCAGCTGGTAACGAACCTCGAAGTCGAGTGATAATGGCTCATTGAACAGACCAGGTGGGGCTGCATTCTTGAGTGTGGAGTCAGACTGAGGAGGATCGATGATATCCCATAAGATTGGATGTTCCTTCTCCACCACAGTAATGACCTTATCGCGGGTAATCTTGATGTTCCAATCCGTCAGAGCACTGGAGATCTCCTCGTACTTGGTCATGTCGACCATAGAGTTGCTAAACTCCAAGCGAAATGTCGTCCAACGGCCGATATCGATAACAGGAGCCATCTTTCGGAGAGCGATCGGTGCGAATCGCAGTGGGGCACGCCGGTGAGTGATATCCGTCTGACGGTACCACATCTGCCATTCGTTCCATATGCGGTCCTGATTGTGCGTCGAGTCTCCATCCTGAACCTTTCGAAAGTATGCAGGAGGACCTTCCATTGGAATGACTAAGATGCGCTTAGAGCCGTTCTGCTCCTCGTGTATGTGGTTCAACTGCAGAAGAGGAAGGCGGAAGCGGAATAGCTGAGTGACGGAGCATTCCTTCTCTTCGTTCCACATATCCAAAGGGAACTGTATGCCGACCTCGCGGCGGCGTAGATTTAGCGTGAACTTGATCGCATTCGGTGTGTCTGTGGAAGCCCTCTGCATGACCATCATGGACGACTCATTGTACATAAAGCCGAATTCGACGGAGTCTGCGGAGATTGTCTGGCGTTCAATCAGTATATTTCTTCTTTGTTTTACCTCTGGTTTAGCATACCATAGTTTCCGGGTACCTCTTCTCTGGGTTGACCGGGCTCTCTTTGTAGGGAGGTATCTGCTCTGGGAATACGTGAATGCTCAACGGCAACATCGAACCGGATGTTGGGCCTGGAATAAAGCATTGTTCAAGCCAGAAGGGCCTTTTGGGAGGAGGGCTAAAGAGCACACAGTCAAAACGCCAAGTCATTTCAGAGCAGTCCCAGAGATAGAAATTACCTGAAGGTGACCCAGGCCAACGATTTGTACCTCGATTCTCCCTTGATCTCAATCCTGACAATCTCGCCCTCAGTCTTGAACCGCCTGTAGACATCTAGAGTGGTGGCATTCTCTGGTAAACCCATGACCCTAATCTTGAGATCCTGCCAATTCCTCCACTCATTCTTGCTGATTATGGGCCGCAGGCGAGGCGGTGGAGTGTTTGCGAGAGGGCGCATGTTTCCAGACCCAGAGCGCCGGTCGAGAAGAGGCGGGGTGTTTGAGTGCGTACGGTTGATGATGCTGTCAGAAACGCTCTCACTGCGGTGGAGGTGTGGCGGAATATAGTCCGACGAGCTTGAGGATGACTGGTTGCGGCTGTGGAGCTGGAAATGCCTTGAAGGCGTGTGACGTCCAGAGCGAGCGCCGTTTGCGCCCTGACCGCCACTTGAGGTGCCGCGTGGGCCGCCCCGTGAGCCTCTGCGTGAGGTTCCTGCCATGTTGTGTTCTTCGTCCGCGTGACGGGCGTGGCTGCCGCGCTTTTCGTGCCGCTTCTTAGCTGTGTTGGGCCAGTGACAGCTATTGCTGGGACTCTTGCGCACCGCTACGACGGGATCCTTGGGACCGCTCAAAACCGCGTGGCTCACAGAATCTGGGGTGTCGTGGTTGTCAGAGACGTTGGTTGTCGGGGTGTGGTGTTGAGGTGCGAACGCAGGCGAGAGACACGTCGCGACTTCCCTATCCGACCTCGAGGGTGAAAACGATCCCGCACTGCGCCGGCGAGCCCGGTGATGGCACTCACCTTCCGCTCAGCCGTCCCTATGTTCTGTCCTTCTCCCGCCGGTGACACTTCGCGCGCTGCGGAGCCCACGCGCGACAAGTCTCGGCGCTCTGGGCCCAGAGAAAATGAAGTCGACCACCGAAAAAGCCAAGGCGACGACCCGCACTCTACGTCCATCATGCCCTAATGACAATGTTGATAATGATCATATGAGGCTTTGGAGGTTGCTCTAGTCGAAAGTCCTGTACAGGCCTGCATTGAGCATCAGCATCCGTCGTGAGACAGAACATCGGTATCTTATAAGCCAAATCTCACCGACTGCATAGCAATTCATCTTGTCTTGTCAAACTGCGTAGCAATTTTCACTCTCAGCAGGAAAGCTGTATGCCAGGAAATACACTCAAAAGGAACGCGAAGACAGTATAGGCGTAAGTAAATGTGCCAATAGAAAATAGTGTTGATGAATGTGGAAAGGAAACTCGTCGAATTCAAGAAGTAAATGAAGAGAGGGCTGTGAAGGAAGAAGATTGCAGCTTTAGCAAGCAAAAAAGCCTTCTGCGACAGGTCAGCTTTCCGTCGTCAGGAGTGCTGCATTTAGCCGCGATACCGGATAGTCGCATGCTGCTTGTGGCCATGCAGTGCCCCGAGCCACACCACAACATGAACCCTGGGAGCACAAGCTCTCAATGTCTGTGTTCTTCTGTCGGGCACAATCTCCAATCTTCTGGGTCATCCGTTTGCTTCCGCAATGCTTCCCAGTCCTCTCCCCGTGACTATGCGACATCTTCACTCCAAGTGAAACTTCCAAAGTAAGATAAAACGCCCTTCCTGGACCTGGTTCTTCTAGTGCTCCCTTGGGTATCTCTATCCTCGCGTTTCCAAATACTCATTATCCACGAACAATGATCCATCCCGACTTCAACCTAACACTGAATCATACAATAGCCCAGGATCAGAGGTCTACGGTTGTTTCCCCATCCCCAATGTTGCTGGCCTGCTGTGCCTGCCGTCCTGAAGGAGTAAACGGTGTCCCCGCGAGCAACTCGCTAGCATCAAACGAGAGATCTGCCTCTGTGGACAGCTTCCTTGTTTTCGCTGCGCTTGAGCCTGGAACATCCTCAAAGACCACATTCTTCCCATTGCCCACTGTCCTTGTTCCTGGTGAAAAATTGCCCCGTTCCGCAGAGACATCTTCCAGTGGTCTTCTACCCGTCGCGGAAACTCGGCGTCCTTGCGATAGTCTCGTTGAGCGGCGTCTTGAGTCCGACGGTGCGGAAGTTGTTGGCTTGAGCATCGGGGGCTTGAACGGCTGTTGACGACGGATCTTTGCGCGCTTTGGTGTAGGACTGCCGCTGCCACCGTTTTCAGACCTGGAATTCGCTCCGGGAGTATTATTTTCGTCGGACTCAGTGGTGTCATCATGTTCGTTGATTGTGCCGTCCAAGTTCAGCTCAGCTTCTTGAAAGGTTCGACGTCTGCTATGATGTCCAGGTGTAGTGGGTGTTCCACCGGATTCCGAATATCGATGAGCAGCAGCATGTTGCTCAAATGTCCCTGCAACTGGACCCATGGCATTCCAAATACCACTCCTCCATGCTCGCAATTTTTTGCACTCATCTTCATTAGAGGTGAGGGCATTGGTGAGCTTTACAACCTGAACATAATTAGCAGAATTGAAATTCCCACATGAACTAGGACCAAACCTTGCGTTGGAGCTTCGCAATACGATCATCTCGACTTTGCAGTTCCGCAGAGTTGACCTCTTGTTCACGAATGAGGACTTCGACTTCTTGTCTTGAGACTTGTAGCTGCATATCCAGATATTCATTCCGCTTGGATGCCTAAAATCATGTCAGAAAAGTGCTTTGAGAAATAAGCGAATGCCCTACCTCATCCTGAACCTGGCGGAGCTCAGACTCGGCTTTGCTGCGAAGACTCTCAATCGCGCTGTTCAGGGATTCCACCGTCGCTTCATGCTCGGCTCTAGATTCTGATGCGTTTTTTTGAGCTTCTGCCAGTGCCATTCGTGCACGATCCAGATGGTCGACCAAAACCGCTTCTTTCTCCATCAAGTCGCTGACCTCAGCCTGAGCCTGGAGCTTCGCCGTCTTCTGCTCTTCCAAATCCTGCAGAACCTTATCAATGTTCTTCCTGAGCTCGTCATTCGCACTGCGTTCCTGTGCGAGAGACTCTTTCGTGGAACTGAGATCCTTCTCGACTTCTGCAGCGTGAGATCTCAAATGGTCCATAGTCGTCGCTTGCTCCTCACACCTAGTCTCTTCCTTGGTTAAGAGAGCACGCAACTCTGTCTGCATCTTGTCGTAGTCCTGACGAGCTCTAGATAGAGTCTTTTCAGCTGTGCGGTCGGCCTCCTCAAGCATCTGCTGAAGCTCTCCCACCCTTGACAACAGACCCTCATTGACTTCGCTTGCACGCTTGAGCTCCTTCTCGGTCAACGCTCTTTCAGTCTCGAGACCCTCCATACAAAGTTCGCGGTCTAATTCTCGAGTCTCCAATTCGCCGACATGTGTGCCAAGCTCCTGATACTGTTTCCTTAGTCGTTGGAGGTCATCTTGTAGCTCTTGAACCTTCTGCTGTTCAAGTCGAAGCGGCTCCTCTACCTGCTCGCATCGAGCCTCGAGATCACGGCACACCTCGCTCACTCTGCGTTCAATGAGCTCCACTCGGTGTTTGTCTTGGAATTCCAGATCCTTGGCAAGGCGCCGTCTCCATTCGTGGCTGTCTGATTGCGACTGCGGTGTGCATGTTTCTTGCACCAGAGAAAGTACGGGCACAGCGTGCTGTTCCGGCCGGGTATGCTTGCAACTAGATATATAGCAAGAAGCTAACTCCTGTTGCTTGTGTAGCAATTTCAGGCCAATCTGGGTATCCATGCCGAGCTCATCGGCCTGGGCCATGAGGGCCGTTCTGAGAAGAAGGGAACAAACGCCCTGAGCTAAGCGCCTGCTATGGTCCAAGACAAGATTCTCACATGGTCCACTGCCACCTTCTGGCATTACCATGGCAGCAGGAGCAAAGCTAAATAACCTCTGCAAATGGTCCTGGAATTTGTCAGAAGCCAATGTGAGAAGAATGTCTCTCCGAACACTGGTTGACTCATTAGTGACCTCACCTAAAAGCTGGGTCACAAGAAGTAGCCATTGGAGTTCGCCAACATGACCGGTCGACTGAGTAGATGCATTGATGGAGCAACAGAGCGCGTCTCTCACGAAATCTTCCTTTAGCTGAGCGGCATAGTATGGCATCGAAACGCTCAAAGCCTTGGCGAATACGCGATAGTTCGCTGAGGACTGGCGAACTCCAAGAACAGCTTTCGAATAGGCCGAGACAACTGTTTCAGGCAAACGCTGACCCTCATGAAGGAGACTGATGGATAATAACCCCTGGAGTTGGATTCCGGGATGGCTACCAAGTTTCAAAACTTTCTCGATAAGCTTACTGACAAACTTGGCATCGTGACGGAGATAGTCCTGTCTGATATCCAGTGGTATTATCGTAAGGACTTCGTTGATGATCTTGAGATCGCGGGTTAAAAGGTGGTCCAAATCTTTAGCGCCTGTGCTGAAAATACCGATAGCAAGGGTCACGGCCAGGCGTAGGGTTGCGCGCGATGCTGTTCCTCGGAACATCCTGGGAATTTCCTCGAGATGCTTCACTGATTCAGGGCGACGAGGGCATGAAAATGGGGCATCATTGGATGATATCTCCGCTGGAATAGTCTTCTTGGAGCAAGGTTGGCACATTGGAGCCAGGATCCCCATAAGGCCTAAGCAAAGGAGTTGGAGTCGGTGCTGGTTGTTGTCGCTCTCTTTTCTAGCACAGCTTTTCAGGAGCTCATATGCTTTTTTCTCGATGTACTCCAAGTAATCTCCAGGGAGAACTCCGAGCAAGTCCTGGCAAGCTCCGTCCAATAAGGCGTGAACGGTGCTCACGTGATACTCGTCCATTGATTTAGTGGCCGTCTCAAAGGTCTGCATGAAGAAGCTCTGGGCAGACGATGGCAGGGGTATGCAGTCGGGCAAAGGCTCGGATAGTAATGCAACGCAAGTCTGAAAGATTTCTGACGAGGAACCAGAGGCCGTCGCTTTGCGCAAAAATGCGTCCAGGAGAAGAGGATCATGCAGTAGGAGTGCATCTCTAAAAGCTCGCGCCCGCGCTGTAGGAGCCTGTCAATACCAGACCACCTCCCGTGAATGCGAGGACTTACCAAGCCGTTGGAGAATTTGTAGTGTGTAGGGCCATAGTTGCAATGCTTCCTTCACCGACTTCGCCAGGGGGATGACCTGGCACGGTGAAGCGTCGGCCCATGCGTAGACGATCGAGGGATCGCACTCGAGCAGGACATCATGCAGCCTCTGGAACGCGACTTAGATGGTGAAGACGCTATTCATGGTCGACGTGGAAGGCGAGGGAAGGAGATGCATAGCACCGGTGCGGATGCAGCGGATGTGCTTACTTTTAGCGACACAGCATAGGATGCCGAGACGACTCGCTCGACTTCGGCTGTCAAGCTCTCTAGGAGGCCCATGTTGAGATGCGGTGTCGCGCGGGGCGGTCTCCAGGCGGTCGGATGCAGGGGAAGCCGATGGTGGGAAGAACGCGTGCGCCCGTGATTCTGGCCGCGTTGTCCGATGTCGTTTCCCCGCCGTTACCACAGGCAACCGGCGATCGCGGCGTTAATCCGTGCCTCAGGCCAACAGTACGGCCTCGGTTGATCGTCGGCGCGCCATGGTTAGTCAGCGCACAACGAGCGAAAATGAACTTCGCTTTTCGTGCGTCGAAAACTCCGACCTTCGACGACGACCGACGACAACCCCTCTTCTTACCATCCGTGATTCATTAAACCGCAATCATGGGCCGTGGACCGTAAGTCCCCAACCTCGACGACTCCGACCTGCGATTCTGCCGCCGCCGCTGCCTTCTGCTCGATCGACCACGACGCGACTGCGATTACGACCTCTGCGACGACACGACCTCAACGACAGAGGCTTACGCACTTGAATCGCCAATCACATGGCTCAGCACTTCTTGCACCATCAGCAGCCATGTCGTGTCTATCGAGCGGAGGCAGCACGCGCAGAAATATGGGCTCGGCCATGGTCAACACCCGGATGCAAAAACTGACTTTGCTGCTTGTACAGTAAGAAGCACCAGCAGCGCCTTAGCGCGCCCTCGCACTGGCTCCTGGACAAGCTGTCCGGCACCTATGCCCCCAAGGCGTCGCCCGGTCCCCACAAGCTCCGCGACTGCATGCCCCTCATCGTCTTCATCCGCAACAGGCTGAAGTACGCCCTCAACGGCCGCGAGACCAAGGCCATCATGATGCAGCGCCTCGTCAAGGTCGACGGCAAGGTCCGCACCGACGTCACCTACCCCGCTGGCTTCATGGATGTCATCACTATCGAGAAGACCGGCGAGAGCTTCCGTCTCATCTACGACACCAAGGGCCGCTTCACCGTCCACCGCATCACTGCCGAGGAGGCCGAGTACAAGCTTGGCAAGGTCAGGCGCGTCCAGCTTGGCAAGGGCGGAATCCCCTTCTTGGTTACGCACGATGCGAGAACGTGAGTGCTCCGCATCCATCAGACGTTGGACCAAGTTTGGGCGATGTCTGGTGAGTCCACACAAATTGGCATACTGACCTGGTGCGAATAGCATCCGCTACCCCGACCCGCTGATCAGGGTCAACGACACCGTCAAGATTGACCTTGCCACCGGCAAGATCACCGACTTCATCAAGTTCGACACCGGCGTCATCGCCATGGCCACCGGTGGTCGTAACATGGGTCGTGTTGGTGTCATCACCCACCGTGAGCGCCACGACGGTGGCTTCAACATTGTCCACATCAAGGACGCTGTTGACAACGAGTTTGCCACCCGTGAGAGCAACGTCTTCATCATCGGCCGTGAGAAGCCCTGGATCAGCCTGCCCAAGGGCAAGGGTGTCAAGGTGCGTTTGGAAACTTGTGGATCATACTCGGAAACGTGTGCTGACAGGCTTTTTAGCTCTCCATTGCTGAGGAGCGTGACCGCCGCCGTGCCGTCGCTCTTGCCGGCCGCTAAGCGGGTGGCCTGTTGGAAGGGTTCCAATAACGGGGATACATGGGCTGGTAGGTTGAAGGTCGGAGTCCCGGGTACGAATATTCTCTGTGATTGCGTAGCAAGCAGCCTCCGATCCACGGATCGGACCGCCAATGAAGAAAAAAGAAGCGGTCCAAAAAATGGAGTAAAAATTCTGATGTTCAGTGCGTGTTTTACCATTCGAGATTGTCGCCAGATGCGAAACACTAGTCTGAGCGTTGCCCCATGACGCGCAGGACGGGATGTCCGCTGAGCCGCGTGGGGCGCCTTGGAGGCTGGCCATTTACACAAGACTCGTCCTGGTTCAGCGTCGTCACGCAAGTCACGGGTGGCCCAAATGGGGAAACCAGCACCGTCTAACTTGGGTTGCGTCAACGTGATTCAGAGCAGACGAGGATGAGCAGGCGGCGGAAAAGCCGGCGTCGCGAAAATGCAGAGCCTGAATAGCATGGGCGTGCCCGAAAGAGGTCGCGCTCACAAGCACAGTCTTGCATACCTAGGTGCATACACGAGGGGCGCGCCAGAAGCCTTTGAGGCGTCGCAGCAGCCGTCCAGGCGGGTGAGCTGGCTTGCCGAATATAGGGTGGAGGGGATAAGTAAAGCTCTTTCCGGCGGAGTATAATTGGAGCAGCACGCAATTTGGTGGAAATAATATTTGGAGCTGGGGTGACGGGTTTCCCATGACTTTGACGCATCGCAAAGGGAAGGTTGCTCCGCAGAAAAGACGGGCTCTTTCGCTCGAGATTGGCCGGGCCAATGTCGTGGCGCGGAGAGGCCAATAATCAGCCAGCGGTAAGCTTTTATCGAGCACGCGAGGCCGCCAGGGCGGCAGCCACGCTCGCCGTCTCAGGCGCCTGGACCGTGGGACCGATTCTGCGCTGAACAACCGCTGGCAGAAAATTTGATTATTGCGCGAGGATCATGACGCCGCGATAACGTGCGGATGATGCAGCGCGGCCAGGCACATGATGCAGCAGAAAGGGGCCGCCGCGGACTGAGGTGAGAGCGCGCAGTGCAGCACGGGAGGCCCATGCTCGCGGCTCACAGCAAATCTCGGGTGTTTCTCAGATTGCAGGACACGGCGAGGGCTACCCCGGCTGTGCGCCTGGCGGCCGGCGACGGCGACGCTGCTGAGCCGCGTGGGCTGCCAGGCCGGCGGTGGGAGCGGCGCGCAGGAGCAGCCGGCGCGCGCTGGGCGGTCTGGCGGTTTGATTGGGATGCTGCGGTGGGTGCGCGGGCGTGGGTCGCGCAGGGCGATTTGCCTCACAGGCGATCCGCCCAGCGCTCAGTCATCAGGAACGCCGGCTGTGCTTGCATTAGGGCGGCACGGCTACTGGGCAATTCCCGCTCGCTCGCATTCCGTCGCGCGCTGCTCTCCCCGCTCCCGCAGCCTGGGCTGCACCACCCAATCCGCCGCCGCACCGCCTGCCAACTTTCCCACCTTTGGCTGCATCAACACTGCCACCCACGAGGCACAGTACCACGGCTGCCGCCCACGCTACCCACGCTCGTTGACGAGACTCCCTTCCCTTCTCCCGTCGCGCGCCCAGCGATGATCGCCCGCCCCGACCTGTGGACGCTCTGAACTCGCTGCGTGTCGCGGCTTTGTCTCACCTTTCGTTCCTCCTCGCGCCCCAGACCGCACCGCCGCACCGCCCTCGCCACGAGACGACTCGATCAGTCGTCCGCCCGCGCTGCGAACGACGACCCACGCCTTCCTCCGTTTGCCAGCCCTGCCGCATCCCTCCGCGCTGTTTGCTCCGCTGCTTCTCGCCCTGTCCGCCCTCCCGTCGCCCTCTGCCTCGCGCTTCGCGACCTGGCAGAGCGGCCCTGAACCTTCACAGCAACCATGCTTCTCCGTCCGGCCACGCCGCTCTCTATCCTCTTCTTCGCCGCCTTCGCCCTGCTGCTGCTGAGCACCCTGTCCACGCCCATCATCAAGGCCATCCCGCTCGCTTCCTTCGATGGCGTCACCTACGGCGTCTTTGGCTATTGCCAGGGCGACAAGTGCAGTAGCATGGGCATTGGCTACACCACCGGTACGTCCACCGCGCCGTCTTGTCTGCTCCTTGTACTGCGCAACCGCAAACGCTGACTCGGCCCTACAGATTCTGGTTTGTTTTCCGATGCCACCACCTCCGACTTCGACCTTCCATCCGGCGCGCGTCACACCCTCTCTGCCATTCTGATCGTCCACCCCGTCGCCGCCTTCATGGCTCTCGTCTGCTTCGGCCTCTCCTTTGCCGCGCACTTCCACGCCCCCTCGCACTCGCCCCGGTACCTCATGATCCTCCTGGTACTCATCTTCCCGACGCTGCTGGTCTCCCTGCTGGCCTTCCTCGTGGATATTCTGCTGTTCGTGCCGCACATGAGTTGGGGAGGATGGATTGTTCTGGCTGCTACCGTGGTCATCGCCGTCAGCGGCGTCGTGACTTGCGCTATGAGGCGCACGCTTGTGAGCAGGAAGGCAAGGAAGAAGAGGATTGCCGAGAACGCCGAGATGAATGGCCAGAACTACTACGCGAATCGCGGACCGCCGCCCGTCATGGAGGATCCTTCACTGCCTCGCGCCGATTCTCCGCCGCCAATGCCTGCAGGCTCCCCTGTTTCGCCGGACGGCAAGGGACCTGAGTTCGCTACCTTTGAGTTGCAAAAGAAGAGCATGGATGATCGCACGCCGTTGAACCCGCAGAACCCATCTATCAAGAGCTCGAGTACGGAAGGCCCGAATGACGGGCCAGGAAGGTATTATGGAGAGTATCCGCCCATGCCGCCAGGTGCCCAAGGTCGCGGACGCGGTGGCCCGCCCAGAGATCAGTACGGAAACCAGATGCCACCGAATGGTCCCTATGGACAACCTTTGAGACACCAAGGCTCTGACGGAACTATGGGGTCGGATAGATCTGGAGGCCCGCCTCCCTTCTATGGAGGCCCTGGTAGGGGTAGAGGAGGATATCCGCCGCGTGGAAGAGGAGGCTTCGGACCCAGAGGTCGTGGTGGCCCGCCAGGTATGCGCGGCCGCGGAGGCCCCCCTCCCGGCTATGGAGGTCCTGGCAGAGGTATGGGTCCTGGCCCAGGTGCAATGGCTATGGGTATGGCTGGTGGTCCGATGGGAGGCAGGGGGCCGCCCCCGGGCTACAACAACGGCGGATACTACGGAGGTCCTCCCCCGCAAGGCAGAGGTCCACCGCAAGGCTCCTACGATGCTCCGAGAGACTTTGATGCACAGAACCAGCCAAATTTAGGGGTGCTGCCCGAGCCGAACAGCCCTATTGGTCAAGCAATAGAGATGGACGGCCGGGTTGGTACTCCTCAGCAGAACGACGGCGTCAATAACTACGGGCTTAGGGACAGCGATAATGATTTGCAAGGCTTGATTGGTCTTCAGCAAGGTCGCTTCGATGGCGCTGCTGCAGTGCCGTCACGTTCTGCGAGCTCATCCACTGCCCTGAGCCCGACCAGCGAGTACTCGCAACCGTAAGATTTTCTCATTCATTTACACAAGATGATGCTAACGCTTTGCAGACCCGATGGCTACGTTCCGCCTCGCCAGAACTGGATGAATCACAACCCCGTTCCACCGCCTCTCAATCCCGGAATATCTGACGACAGTGTGCCCACCGAACGGTCACGTGGTCTCTCTCCGATCGCAGCGTCGCCTGTCAGCTATAAGGCCCCTATGGAGCTTCCCGCAGATCTATCGAAGCCTCCTTCCGCATCTGGTTCTCGCAACGGCAACAGTCCACAGCCAGGCGGCTCTTCTCCACCTCAAGGTCATAACAGGATGGGCTCGGGTGGCGATCACTACATCGAGGACGTAGATCCTCGTTTCGCTGATGCCAACCCACCTGCACCCATTCCCGAGGAGGATGGTCGCAACAGCCCCATGATACCAGCCGCTCTTATCCCAGGATTCGGTGCAAACAGAGCCAACACTCCTCGCACCGAAAGCAGCTCGCCCAGCCAAATAGCTCCCCTTCCCAGCGAACAGTTTGTGCAGCGCGGCCTCCCAAACGATGACGGCCCTCAAATTGTCCCGTATGATCAGTACCCAGAAGACTTTGAGGGCCCACGCTCGCCAGGCGCCGCATCGGATACGTCCCACTTCACATCCATTTCGCAGCGCGGCGTCAACCCGATGTGGCGGCCTGGTCCGGGTGAGATGGGCATGGGTCGTGGCGGTCCTGCATACGGCTACCAGCCGCAACGTGGTCCGCCTCGCCCACGCCAGGAGGACGTCGTCTTGGAAGCCAACCCAGATTTCAGTCTCCCGGGGGTCGCGGCACCTGGACGGGGTAGAAACGTTGCCCGAGGAAGGGGCGGCTTCGGTGGCCCTGGAAGAGCTCCCGCGGCGACGCCTGGAATCGGACTTGGTAGTGCCGGCGGAGGCAGATACCCTGGAGCCAGTGCGATATAAAGCACTTCCGAGTTGACGGCCGCTGATATAACTTGGTGCATTTACATTCGAGGACCGACTCATTCTAGAGCATTGTGCATGTCTCTTCTTACCCGGCCGATCCAGCAAGTAATCCCCCCTTATTGATAATGGGCTGGACTGGACTGGACTTTCTTCTCTTTCATCACTTTCTTGTTTGACATCACACTGGACGAAGGCTTGATGACCTCTTATACCCCATCGTTCTGTTTCTGGGCTTTTTGGGTGGTTTCCGAGGTGGTTCGTCAGTGTGCTTAGTACCCTGTTTTCCCGCGTCCTCTTTACTGCCTCTTCTCTTCTGCACATTCCCTACACTGCTATTGCATACACACCCTTTATTGACGCTTGCGTCCTCTCCACATCTGCTGCTGCCTGGCTGCACTGCTTTTCTCTATCATCCCCTTCTCGACACCGCAATTGCCCGACACCGGTCGTCGCGGCCAGGCCAAGGCAGGCCATACGAAAAAGAAAGTGTGCGGCTTTCGATCCATCACTCGCGTTTTCCTTGCTTGTTTTACCCTCGCATCGAAAGCATAGACATGTCCATTTTACTACAGGTTGTTTCTTCTCTATCATCATTGGCGGCATCGAAAGCTTCAAAGGGGAAATATCTTCACCTATCCCCGGATGATTTGTTTTATTGGAATTGATTTTCTCTTTTTTTATTTCGACAAACGGCGATAACCAAGATGGGAAAGAACGAGAAGTTTTTCCGTTCGTGTGGTTAGCACTCCACGCCCAACAACAATACGTCTAATCGTATCAATTGATGAGGTTATCGATTTGCTTTCTCACCGGGAGGCGGGTATGTCAAAGGGCGGGTTGAGGTCCTTTCTTTTCTCGTTTCTGGAGAACCTCTTTAAGGTTGTATGTATTTAACATGTTGAAACAAGCGCCGACCGGTTCCTGATTGATTGTTTTTCGTTCGAAACTTCGTGGCGGCGGCTGCGGCGGCTTTTGTTTGAAACCAGGCGGCGCGGGTGGCGTAATTTTGAGTTGTATGGCAGATGATTAATTAACACCCTACCGTAGGGTTTTCTTCCGAGATGTCTTTGAGTGTTCTTGCGGGATGAGAAACCTTGTGCACGAGTTTGATCTGCGGATGGTGGGCACACTCCGGCTACTGCGTCCTTACGTACCCACGAATTCGTTGCACTAGTGTTTGGATAGCACGGGGGTCATGTGAAGGGGGCAATTGGTGGGTGAATCCGCCCTGAAAGGGTAAGTAAGACGTCTCTGGAAAATTATGCCGACCTCACACATGCTATTGGTGCGTAAACTCATGTCTGCATTCCATGCACACTGATTATATTCTCAGGTGACTGACTCCATGCAGACATTCAGTCAGGTGCGCCCATCGTGATCCGTTTCCCTACGGTAGCCTGAGGCTCCAATATGACATGCTTGGCCTTTCGGCTGCCATCCCTTCACTCGGTGCAAGCCCGCACCATCATCAGAGTTCTACCGTATAGCCGCCATCATTGACGTGGACAAACGCGCATAGATCCGTCCACGGTCGACAAATCGGCAGTGTCTCTGCGGTACAGATTTTGTAACCACAGCGGTCCGATAACCGTCGACAGCATGCTGCCATGCATATTCAGACTCTTCACCCCCACGCAATCCCTCCTTTTTGGAGCTACTGTGTGAATGGAGCAGATCGTATGAAGGTGCATGTATTATTGTTGTTTTTCTACTACTACTGGTGCAAGAAGGCCCTGATGGAGCCTTCCATGCGCGGGATATCACACTTCCCAGGAGATCCGGGATGTGTATAGACAGCCGCTTATACTTTGAACCAATTGTGGTATCAGATACCGAAAATATTGGACTCCCAAGGTAGGGCGGACACTATATGTCAACATTTTTACGAAGTGGTCATCCAAGGTTCCATTAATTCACTGGGTGTGGAGTGTGGTTTCTGAACCTGCTTAGGACGAAAAGAGGAGACAGTGCCTGAAAGATCCCCCGTGTATCTTTCAAATACCAAAATGGGATATCTTCAAACTCTAATCAAGGGCGGAAGCTTTAGTAGGGGGAAAATATGGGGTATATATTCTGATATGAAATCTCCTAACTCTATTGTGATATCATTAAATGTATTTAATCAGGTAGGAGACGTGTTGAGAGACGCATGAATCCCCTGCTCTTCATAATCAACGTCGAGGAGGGTGTGCCGACGGCCGCTGCAACGACAACCCCAACCCCCCCTCTGAAATCTCCAACCCCCTCGCCCCCACCGTCCTCCTCCCCAACACAACCTCCTGCACCAACCCAGGAAAAACCACAAAAACATCAACATGGCCACCCCCCTCCTCCTTCTTCCCCCTCTTCGTCCTTGCAGGCTCCCTGATCAACCGCCACCCCACCTTCACCACCTCACCCACCGGCACCACCGCCCCATTCTCCGGCATCACGACCCGATCCGGCAACCCGCCGGTCCAGCGCAGTGTCCTGGCTCCGAGGCGCTGGGCTAGGCTCGCGGAGATGAAGTTGAGCTCTGTGTGGGTGTCGAGGAGGGCGGTGAGGAGGAGTGGGGTGGGGCGGGTTGTTGGTTCTGCTGTTGCTGGTTTGGGTTCGTTGTGGGGGAGGAAGAGTTCGATGGGGAGTTGGAGGCTGGTGGGGGTGCGGTGGGGGAAGGGGGTGGTGCTGCGGGGTTGCTGGGTCGTGGTGGAGGAGGGGGTGGTGGTGGGCGCTTTTGGGGTGGGGAGGGTGTTTGTGCGGCGGGTGGCTGGGCGGACGATGCGGGTATTGTGGTGGTGGTTGTTGCTATTGTTGTTGTTTTTGTTGGTGGTGGGGGTCGTGGTCGTGGTGTTGTAAAGGCTGGCGGCGTTGAGCTGCTCAATCATGGCGTCCCAGGTGCGCTTTCGGGTTTGGTAGAAGGGGCGGATGATGGGCGGGCCGCTGATTTCTTCGTAGTCGCGGAGGAGGGCTTGGAGGTTGCGGCCGGTGACTTCGGCGAGGGGGTAGATGGGTCGGTAGTGCTCCAGCTCGAAGAGGGAGTCGTAGTTAAGGCGAGCGAGCTTGGGGAGGACGGTTTCGTGGCTGATGGGGTCGGCTTGGATGGGGGTTTTGAGGCGAGTCTCTCCCGGGAGGTAGTATGGCTCTTGGCCAGTATAGACGATGGCGTGGTGGTGCTGCTTGGATCGCACGTCTCCACGGGTTGTCCCTTGTCCTTCGTAGGTCTTTATGGACCTGTGAATGGGGTAAGCTTATTTATCATCTTTTTTTCTGTGTGACACGTGCATACAAGCATTGCGAAGTGTCCCGTCCTGGCTTGATCACAATACATCTGCGATAGACCAGTTTTGGTGCAGCTTTGGGAACTCCGAGCAGTCTTTGCTTCTTGCTGTAATCATCGAGTTCGTTCTCTTGGAGCTGGTACATGAAGATCTGTAGAAGGATGAGCCAAATTCCAGAAGGAGGACTCCACGAGAAGACGGACCTTCCCAGGTACGAAGAATCTCTTCCAGTATTGCTGGTCAAGCACGTGGTAGTCTTGAATCCGTCAGCACTTTCGAAGCGGACCGCAAATGGTATCTCTACTTACCGCGTGAACTCTGGCTGGAGGCGGTGCTCCGAACGCCCGGGCTGGCATATCGAATGCTGTTTGACATTGCGCACAGCAATGTGGGACAGGAAAAGGCTGACTATGAGACTTGGTCTGGCTAGCTGGAGCAAACAGAAGGAGGATTTACACGAGAGTCGGTGGAGACGAAGCTGCTTTAAAGCTGTTGGCGCCTGAGGACGCTACTGTTGCACCAAGGGTGCTGAGCGGCGAGGCTGTTCCTTTCGGGCCTGGGATCTAGGAACAGTGAGAGAGCCGCGCCACCACCGTGGGGGCCAGGGTGGAGGCTCTGCTATGCAACGGATGTGGCTGACGGCAATTGCTGACCACCTTCGCCGTGCAAAGAAGTTGGCGCGGCTGATCTGCGCGTGAGACGTCCCACCTGCATGGCAAAACAGATGTTCACTGTGGTAGCCGCTTGTGGTGGGAGTGTCTCTCTAGCCCGGAATCGTGAACTATTTTCAGATTTTGGGGGCCGAAACTACACCTGGAAGCAACCGGGTTGGGTTTCGGAAGCGTCAGAATGTTCTCGGGCAGGATACGAAGTGATTCTGTGTCAATTATCGCGACCGTATCGAGCGCGGACGAATGTAGGAGGGCGATGTACGTCCTGCGACATCATTAATCAGCCTCGCAGCCGCATGCAATGAGGCAGTGCGGGGTTAGCACAGGCAGCCATCTCAGCACATCAATCGCGCTCGGCGTTAGCAAGCACCGACGCCATCTTTTGCTGTCTGTTGCTTGATAAATTGCCCGAAAGCTCCGAAACGGGAACTGTTGAGTGGCAAACATACCAAGCTGTTGCAGAGACGTCCACAGAGTGAAGTCTTCTGCAGCTTCGGCTCATGGCAGTTTTTGTGCAACCGTCTGCTGCAAAAAAACACTCGTCCTGTCAGCGGCTTTGAGAGTCGAGCGAGACACGCGCCCACCGCGCAACTCTGCATCTCCCGGGCGGGGGCAGCTCAGCGCGCCTTGACCTGTGCTACCAAGCAGGCAATCAAATACGCCGCCTCCCAATACATACCTGAGAAGAGAACACAAACATGCCTATGGCCGACGAGAAGGCAAACAGCGGCTACCTAGAGTTAGCCAGCGTTTGGGCTCGCACTGCGGGATGTCCAAACAGTTCGCAACGCTCAACGCGCAGAACCTGCCCTACATGCAGGTGCAGCTGCTGGACCTCGAATGCACTCCGGCCGCACGCACCAAGTGCGACTGAGACGCCGGTCTGCCGCTACACAAGCACGCCCTGACGCTACTCAGCTCTGGAGAGCACGGCGGAGTTGCCGGTGATCAATGGCTGCTGGTGCGAAAGATTCGAGAGAAGCTGGAAGAGTGCATTCTAGCATGTAGCTGAGAAACAGAGCGCGAAGATGAGGCGCTCCTCACACAGGCGGGAGTCAAGAAGCTGGAGCGTGCGAGATCGGTACGACCGGCGGCTGCTGAAAGATTGGTTGTCTCGTCCTCACAACGGCAACAATTTCCTCAGCGGCCTTGAGGATAAACCGTGGCTGGGCGAGAAAGCCGATGATCTTGTAGCAATGTCGCACCGTCGACAAAATCTGTTCCCGAGGTAGATAGCAGAGGTGTGTGCCCCTTGCTCTTCCAATTCTGCTTACAGACCGAACGTCGGAAATCTTTGGCGCCATTGCAGCGTGAGTGCTTCCACTCGTCATAGAAACCTTGGGAAAAGCGGGTGACTGAGCATGCGCAGTGTCGCCTCGGTGCAGGTTGTCTTCGTTGGAACTTGGAAGCACCAGTGCTGGTCAGTAGGGCGATGACTTGGAAGGACGGAGATGTGTTGCTCGATGGAAACGAGTCCTTTCATTGAGTACGGGTGATCACGTAAGAGCGAGGTGCTGAGGCTCATGCGTTGAGAAGACAGGAGCGCCGGAAAGGCCAATCCAGTTGCGGTAAGGCGTCGCTATCAGTGGCCTCTTACTGGAACTTTGCATGTTCTTCTCCTCGCTTCTCCGCCTCCTCTGCTCTCTGGCTCCCAGGATCCTTTTCCCATAAATTTGGCGGCGGGATGCTCGGGCTCTATCAGCTTATGCAATACGTATTCCCCACCATATTAAATGCGATTTCCACTTATATATATGTATTCTACGTATATAAAGCGGTGAAATCCACTATATAGAATGTAAATGGCCACTGTAAAACACATACGAATTTGTATGTAATTTACAGTCGTTATGTGACCGTAGTGACCGGAGCGGAAGCCCGGCCAGACGCCTGCGACTTCGGATGTTTCCCCACCCTGTCCATCTCCCTTCGCATTTCCTACGACGCACCCGTGGGCACTCAGGCTTGTGATCCCGCTCCATAGACCGCTTGGCCGCGTGGGGTTGCATGGGAACGTGGTAACGCAGATAAGGAGCCTCACGCCAAGGTTGTATTCCGTGCGGGGGGATGCGCGGGGGGTGTTAGGAAAGGATCAACACGTCGTGCCTGGAATAAATACGATATGCGCGATCCCGGTCTCCGGACAACCGCAATGATGAAGGCCACCATTGCGCTGCTCCTCGCCCAGGCATTGCTTGCCTCGGGCCTGCAACTGCTGCCGCCGGCAAGCTCAGCTCCTGGGGCCTCCGCTGCTAGGTCATTCGACGTCGCATCGAGTCCGAAGACCATATACATCGACCGCTCCTTCGCGTCGACAGCCGACTCTGGCGGCCTCACGCTAATCCCGCCCACAGCGTACGAGTTCGCAGAGACGTTTCAGCAGGATCTCGCCCAAGTCACAGGCACCAACTGGACGCTTGAGCGCGTCGACAGCGTCCCCAGCAACGGCAGCGGCATCTTCCTGGGCTCCTTCAGCCGCAACAGCACCCAGCTGGCCTACGAAAATGGCCTCCCCACTGAAGAGGGCTACGAGCTCGTCATCACCAGCTCCAGCGTCTTCATCGGCGGCACCGGCGCACGCGGCATGTGGTGGGGAACCCGCACGCTGCTCCAGCACATCCTCCTCTCCAACGGCACCACCCTCCCAGCCGTCGACATTATCGACGCTCCGGCCTACGCCACGCGCGGCTTCATGCTGGACGCGGGCCGCAAGTGGTACTCGCCGTCCTTCCTGCAAGAGCTCTGCACGTACGCCTCCTTCTTCAAGATGTCCGAGTTCCACTACCACCTCAGCGACAACTACCCGCTGAACCGCGGACGCAATGACACGTGGTACGAGGTGTACTCCCACTTCTCCCTGATGCCTGAGGACGAGTCCCTGCACGGCATAATCCAGCGCCCAAACGAGACGCTCTCGCGCGCCGACTTCGAGCAATTCCAGCAGCATTGCGCTGCACGCGGAGTCACAGTGATCCCCGAGATTGAGGCTCCAGGCCACTGTCTCTACCTGACCAAGTGGAAGCCCGAGCTAGCGCTGGACAAAAAGGACCTGTTGAATTTGTCGCTCCCAGAAGCGATCCCAACGGTCAAGAGCGTGTGGGCTGAGTTCCTGCCCTGGTTCCAGACGAAGGAAGTACACATCGGAGCCGACGAGTACGACTCGACGCTGGCAGACGACTACATCAACTTCGTCAACGAGATGTCCGACTTCATCAACTCCACCTCCGGCAAGAAAATTCGCATCTGGGGGACGGACGAACCCTCCGAGAACGTCACCATTTCCAAGGACGTCATCATCCAGCACTGGCAGTACGGGCAATCCGATCCGGTCGCGCTGCAGGACTCCGGGTACCAGCTGATCAACTCCGAGGACTGGTGGGCGTACATGTCGCTGAAGAACGACCACACACCTATCACCCCGGCGCCGTACCCGCAATTCTTCAACGAGACACGCGTGCTCAACTTCGCCAACAAGCCAGGCTGGCAATGGACCCCCGCCGACTTCAACCCCGTCAACACAACCGCACAGCTCTCTCCCACCGCCAGCGGAAACAAAGGCGCCATCCTAGCCGCCTGGAACGACAACGGCCCAGACGCAACCACCCAACTCGAAGCCTACTACGCCATCCGACGAGGCATCCCCCTCGTCAGCTCCCGCGCCTGGACCGGCACACGGGGCCCCAACATCACCCCCCTCACCCTCGACCCAACAATCGACTTCTTCTCCCCCATCATCCCCGGCCAAAACCTCGACCGCGTCCTAACCATCACGCCCACAAACTCCTCCTCCTCCGCCTCCTCCCCCACCAACAAAACCCTCCTCACCTGGACCCGCCACCCCACCGACCCGCCCACCCTCCCCCTGATCAACCCCAACACCACCACCGCCTTCGCTAGCAAAGGCATGAACCACACCATCCACCTCACCGCCACCGGCCCCTTCAACCTCACCAGCCCTGACACAACCCTCACCCTCACCCCCTCCGGCCACCTCATCTACACCACCTCCGACGGCTGGGTCTACCCCCTCCGCTCGGTCACCGCGTCCAACGCACTTTCCCTCGACCCCGGGGCACCGGGGCGCATATGGGCGAACGCGACGGGGTCGAGCCATTCGGAGGTGGTGGTGCGGACGCCGGCGGAGGTGACGGTGGCGACGGATGTGGTGGGGGGGAGTAGGGTGTGGGTGGATGGGAGGTTTGTGGGGAGGTTTGAGGTGTTTGTGTATGGGGGGAGGAATACGGTGTTTAGTTGGAGTCAGATGGCGTTTGTGGCGCCGTTGGGGAGGGTGGAGGGGGTGGGGTTGGTGGGGGTGAGGGTGGTGGATGGGGTGGATGTTGGGGGAGGGGGGGAGATGGGTTCGAGTGGTGGGGATGGGGCGGGGGCGGGGGCGTCGTATACGGGTGGTGGTGCTGTTGGGGCGTCTGGTTCGTTTGTGGTAGGGCTGGGTGCTGCGGGTTTGGCTGTTGCGAGCTTTCTGTGCACATGAGATGAAGGTTGAAGGATCATTGTACAGATGGTAGAAGTTTGTAGCGTATTTCTGAGAGATGTTGTATTGAAAGTTACGAAAGCACTGCACTTCTTTCACACACACAGAGTACACAGTCCCTGTAAACCTCATATTCAAGCACTCTGGTATTCCACAGAACACTTACATCAAAGACGCTTGCTGTGTTTCATAAGAGCGGCGTTCAAAATATATATCACTAGTCCTCCGATCGGACTATAATCTATAGAGATCAGAGTAAAGTCCATTCACAACTTCTCTCAGCACCAATCCCCCAACTCCCTCCTCTCCTCCCACCCAGCTACAGCTACAACTCCCCCTCCTCCTCTTCAACCCCCCTCGCCGCATCCCTCCTCTCCCTCACCATCCTCCTCGTCTCCTTCCCCTTCTTCCAATTCGCCCCCCTCTCCCTCTTCAACCTCTTCTTATCCTCCTTACTCAACCTCTGCTTCTCCCCCCCCACATCCCCCATCACACCCTTACCCGCACTCACACCGACCCCAGCACCACTCACCAACCTCCCCAACGACGCCTTCCCCTCATCATCCTTCTTCCCCAACCGCACCGACCTCGGAACCCTCGTCGCCGCGCCCAGAGCCCACAGGTCTCCCCACCGCGACTTCCGCGCGTCGCGGTAGGCCTGCCGGCCGAAGCTGCGGGGCACGGTCCAGCGCTCGAGGCGGCCGGCGGGCGTGCAGACGTCGAGGATGATGTGGCCGCGGCGCTTGAGCGGGGGGAGGATGAGGCGGGGTAGGGTGAGGGTGAGTTCGTTGGCGGGGAGGGAAGGGCCTGCTTCTTCTGCCTCTGCTTCTGTTGTGGCTTCTTCTGCTTGGGCCTCGGCCTCGGCCTCTGCTGCAGCGGTCTGTTTGGCCGCCGCCGTCTGCGTTGGGTCTTCGACCGCTTGGTCGGCGCGAGACTCTGTGCTGGAGGAGGATGCGACAGTGGACTCGGCTTCGGCTTCGACTTCGGCCTCTGCCTCTTCCAGCGGATGCCAATGTCTGGACCCGTAGCCCTCGAACGCTCTCAACACCGCATCCTCACCTTGCAACAGCTCCTCCCTTCCCACCGTCTCATCCGCCCTCCTCAAGTCAACACCCCTCCTCACCGCCAAATAGCTAAACTGCACGTCCTCATGATTCCTATCCCTCGCGCCCAGCAGCCGCTGCAAATATGGCGGCCGGATGTACCTCTGCTTAAAGTAGCAGAAATCCTTCCGATTCCTGCTGACGCCAGGCACCGGGTACATGGGACAGCCGGCATGGTTGGTGCAAGGCGCAACGATCATGCCCGGCTCCTTCTTCGCGACGCGCGCCTTGTTTGCCTCGTCCAAGTGGTTGATGGGCTGCGTCTCGACGTGCGCGCCGCCGGGGCTGGCGATGTGGTTGTCGAGCAGCAAGGCACGGGCGCCGGCGACGACCTCGAAGCCGCGCGGCAAGCCCTTCTCGAGCAGCACCAGCACGCCGCCGCGCGGGTCGAGCAGCGACCAGAGTCTCTGGACGGCCGCTTTGCGGAGGTAGTCCTCCTTGAGCGACCACAGCGCGTGGGGCGCGATGATGATGTCGTACACCTTGCGGGCCTTGGGGCCGAGCTTCTCGCCGGGGATGATGGGGTCGGGCAGGCGGGGGAGGAAGGTTGTGTTTTCGAGGAAGCGGGCGGCGCGGCGGCGCAGCGTGTCGGAGCCGGTGACGACGGAGGCTTTGCCGAGAGGAGGGACGGAGGAGGAGGCGGAACCGGAGGCCTCTTGCATGCGCTCCCATTCGGCTTTGAGTATTTCGCGCCAGGCTACGACGGCGGCGCCGCCGGAGCTGGCGTCGAGGATGAGGGGGCCGCCTTCTTTTTGAAGGAGCCCTTCGATCCAGCTGCTGCCGAGGCGCTTGCGGACTTCGACGAGGATGCTCGTCACTGCGGCGTAGGTTCCTGGCATGACGGCGGCCAGGTACGAATCTCCCTCCATGGCCGTCATGGAAGACTGAGACGGCTCCAGAGGAATCGGCTTCTGTACCAGCTCGCCGCCCATAGGGCGAGGCGTAGCCGTCGAATGTGGCAGTCTATGGCCACCAAAGACTCGCTGTGCCACATCCGACAGATGCTTGTTACTCGCGGCCGCCAGGATCTCCGAGACAGGTTCCACAAACGCACCCTTCGGCAACTGCACAGTCGTCGGCGCCGTCGCAAATCTCCCCGCAAGCGTCAGAGGATGCGCACGCGTCTGCTCCGCCGTCAACCCACCCTCCTCCTCCTCGTCCACCTCCTCTTGTTCCTCCACCCCCAAACCCTCCATCCGCTCCCCCAACCCCTCCACCTCATCCACCAACGCATCCTCCTCCTCCCCAAACACCCTCACCCGCTCCCCCTCGGCTCCCTGATAAAACTCCACCTCTTCAAGCCTCCCCTCCTCCCCCTCAACCCACAGCGTTTCCCTCACCCTCTCCCCCTCCCCATCCTCCACATACTCCCCCGCCGCCGCATCAGCCAGCAGTTCCTCCTCCGACGCAATCTTCAACGGCGCCCCGTACAGCCGCTCGTACATCGCATACTCCTCCCTCGACAGCAGCGCCTCCGGCAGCACATCCCCAAACATCTGCCTCGCGTCCCTCGCCGCGGCCTCCAGCTGCGCCGGCGTTTTCTTCGCCTCCTCCGCATATCCACCCTCTTCCTCTTCCCCGTTCCCATGCTCTTCTTCTTCATTCGCTTTATCTGTGGCGGCTCCGCTCTCCTCCTTCGATGCTGGCGCAGCATCGTTGGCTGCATTGCCCCTCGACGGCTGCTGCTGCTGCTGCTCGGCGCAATCTCTAGTCGTAGCGCAAAAGTGGCGACGCGAGGCGTGGTGCTGCTGTGGCGGGCTCAAGCGCGCACGTTTATGCAATCTCGTCCGACCGCTGGTAGCAGCGGCGGAGAGGGGTCTGGTGCTCGCATCGAAGACGGTGGCGGCGGTGGCGGTAGCTAGCAGCTTCGAGCGGCAGGCGGTGCAGATGGACTGCAGAGGGCGGGTTGAGAGCATTGCGCGGGGGGACAGCTGGTTTCTGTGGGCAATTGAGCAGGGTTTCCTGCGCTGTGTCCTGTCCTGTTTTGGCCCGGCCTCCCTGCGGAGTGGAGGAGGAGGCGGAGAAGGCGTAGGGACGGCAGAGGTGAGGTTGCTGGGAATCTTTTTGGAAGAGACCGAAGAGCTGCGGGCGGCAAATCAACGGCCGGGTTTTATCAAGCTTTTTGACTCAGCCGGATGATCGTCACGACCACGCATGATTCGCGCCTGTTTATGCACCTCCTGGCGCCACAGCACGCTAGACGCCTTCGTCAGCCAAGGAACAGCCATTTCGGTCCCAGGTGCTTGGGACTATATGCCCGTCGCGTGGCACTAATGCCGCTAGAGTCGGCGTCAACTCTACTGTCACATCATATGGCACATAGTCTAAAGGAAAATCAACCGAGTTTATTGACTAAAGAAATCACTGTAACCACAACCTCCGCAACACACTCCTCCATAAGCCGGCCTTCACCTCGGCGTCACCCAACTGCTCCTTCCGAAGGAGCCCCAGCTCGCTCCGGCAGGTCTCAATCGTGCTAGCCACTCAGTGTCGGACCGGACCAGCCTCGTCGTCGTCCCCATCCCCGTCTGCAGGCAGAAGATGTTGCCTTTGTTTTTGGTGTTCAATTTAATCTTGTGATCGTCCCCTTGGTGATACGTAAAACCTCCCCAGAAGCAGACACTGTGCCGGAAATGATGCAGACCGTACGAGCAGGAAAAGCAGAACCAGCTTAGGAAAGAGTCAAGGAAAGAGGGCATGAGGGAGATTAGGTTGAGCCGAGCGCAAAACACAGAAAAGAGAGTGCAATCTGATAACCCCATCGCAGGATGTAACCCGGCGCAATTCGGTTCAGGTCGTCTGACGGTGCAAGCTGTTCTTTCCGAGCTTGTGGAGAGAAGTCACCAGCTTCCCGCCAGATTAACCGTCCTTACGGAACCCCGAGCAACACCTGACCGCTACCGCCTATATCAGCGTGCGTGACTGCGCAGAAGACCCGGTCGGCACGCCTGAAGCGTGGAGCACCGAGACCGACCGGATTCCTTTGCCAGATAGGATGCTGACGGGCCGAAACTGAGCCGAGGTCGGGATCGGTCTAATAAGAGCAAACCGACAAAACAAGAGATATGAGCTGAGTGTGAACAAAAGTCTCCGCCGTCCGATTGTGCGGACACGTGTGAACGGCGAGGCCGCGTTTCCCGATGTTGACTGGAGTGCCATCAGAGTAACCGCGCCTTCCGACTGATGTCACGAAAAGAGATGATGATTGATCGTGCCAAGCCCGGGCCGTCTCATTCATTCATCAGTAGCCGGCCTGGTACTGGTCAGCACCGCCGCGCTTGGAAGAACGCAGTTGCCTAGCGAGCCTGTGTTAGCAAAGAAACCTGTACACCCCCCGCGCCAAGCGTCATCGCACTAAAGCCGCAGAGGAAAGAGCCCTTACAAGGATGGATAATGTCGTTAAACTCACATTCCGGTGCCACCTTCGCGCGGGTTGACGGGGCCACGACGCTTGTCGGTCACGGCGCCGGCGGCAGCGGTCTGGCCAGCGGTGGCGGCAGCGGTGTTGGTAACGTGGCGTCCACGGGCCTTGTCCTCGTCCTCGGGCGCGGGCTGGTTTCCGGCGGCCTGGGCAATGGCCTGGGCGTTCTTCTGGTACTTGTAGACGGTCCAGTCGAAGACGTAGTCGTACTGGAATCCCTCGCGGACGAACAGGTCACGGAAGATCTTGCGGAGGTACGAGTAGTCCGGCTTGTCGTCAAAGCGGAGCGACCGGGTGTAGTTCAGGTAGATGGCAAACTCGTTGGGGAAGCCACGGCACAGAACCTCGGTGGGGGTGGTCATCTTCTTCTCCATGATGCGGTCGTACTTCTGCTTCTTGGTAGCGGCCTTCAGGCCCTGCCAGGGGAGGGATCCACGGCAGAAGTACAGCATGACGTATCCAAGGGACTCCATGTCGTCACGGCGGGACTGCTCAACACCCAGGTGGGTGTTGATACTGGCGTAACGGGCAGTGCCAGTAAGGTTCTTGTTCTCCCTGTACGGGATGTGGAAGTGGGTCTTGGGGTCGCGGTACTTCTTGGCCAGACCGAAGTCGATGACGTTAACCTGGTTGCCGCGCTTGCCAATACCCATGAGGAAGTTGTCGGGCTTGATATCACGGTGGATGAACGACTTGGCGTGGATGTACTCGATACGCGAGATGAGCTGGTCGGCGAGGAGCAGGACGGTCTTCAGCGAGAACTTGCGGTTGCAGAAGTTGAAGAGGTCCTCCAAGCTGGGTCCGAGCAGGTCCAGAACCATCGCGTTGTAGTCGCACTCAGTGCCGAACCAGCGGACGAAGGGGATGCCGACGCCGCCGGCGAGGGACTTGTAGACGCGGGCCTCATATTCGAGCTGGGGGTGCTTGGCCTTGACGCTCTCGAGCTTGATGGCAATCTCCTCACCGGAGATGATGTTGGTACCTGTGGCTGAGTCAGAACAGCAGCAGCAGCCGGGGCGCAGGCGAGGAAACGCACCAAGGTAGATGTCACCGAAAGAACCGCTGCCGATCTTGCGGCCAATGCGGTACTTGTTACCGACGCGAAGGTCCTGCAGAGGGGAGGTCAGAAGGGCTCAGATTTTGCACGGGTGGCGAGCTGCAGGGCGAGGCTCGGGCTGACGGCGCGGCGGAACGCGTTGCAGCGCGCGGCTCGGCTAGGGCGCCGCGGCAGAGGAGGGAGGGAGCATACCATGGTCGTCATTGTTCGTAGCGACTACTCGTCAGACAAAGCAGTCGGGATGGGTTGTTGTGGTGGAGAGGGGGGATGGTTGTCGGCTGGCGGCTGTCGTGGGGTTAAGTCCAGGCTGTTGCGGATGAGAAAGCCGGTCAGCAAGGCTCTGCCAGCCAGGCGGTGTGTGCGCGTAGGGCGGAGCAGGTGACGGTGGAGCGACGTGAGGGGGCGGGAGGGTAGCGCGCCGAACGGCAAGGCGAGCGAGCGACGAGCTGTTGCAGCGGCGGTGCAGCGGTGGTCGCGGCGGGCGGGCGGCTGAAGAGGAGCCTCAGCGGGGGGGTCACTTACTGATACGGCGCGCGGCGAGTTTGCGGTGGAGACGGTGGGATTGCAGCCCGACGGGCGGAGCAGCAGCACGCGAGTCGGGGCGGGCGGCGAGAAGACGGGCGGGCGGAGGAGCTGGACGCCGCAGGAGCAGCTGTTGAGGATGGTAGGGCAGAGGCACCCGAGAGCGAAGTTGCAGAGAGAGGAAGCGCGAGGAGGCGGATCGCTTACACGGGCAGGCGTGTCTGTCGGGGCGGCGGCGTCAGGTGGTGCAGCACTAGAGCCAGAAAGGCCGCGGGCTGGGCGCTGTTACTTTGCTGCCCAGCGCGCAAGAGCGACAGCGGCCGCGCCCATCGCCGCGCTTATTCCTGCGCCCGTCCTGCGCCTGTTTTTGCAGCGCGCGAACAAGGCACACCGCGGCACCCGGGCCAGGCCAGCGCAGCCTGACGACACCGCCACCCGCGGCTGCGCGTTGGGAAGCCTTTGCTGCCCACTGCGGCCGGCGGTCCCCTGTTGGGGCCCTGCGTGCGAGTAATCCGCGCGCGCTGCTGCACTCGTCATCCGCGCCGCATCGATGGCCGCTTCACCACCGCGCTGACCGCCCCCATGCCTACTAGTAGCCGGTCATGCACGCCATCGGCATTGCTGTCGCGCCCCATTCGGGCTGCCCTTTTTATAGCACGCGCCGCCCCTTTAAACGCCAGAAGCTTAACCTCAGCGTGATTCGAAACTACCGTCGACCCGTTTCCGGCTGTCCCGCCGCGCTGCACGGCGCGCTTCTCGAAGCTCTCCGCCGGGCGCCCTGCAGGCGCCTCACGGGTTCCGGATGTTTGATGAGTGATCTCCGGCTTGGGTGGTACAAATAATGCGCGCCTGATAGTGGGCGGACGGGCTGCCGACTCCGTATCCAGAACCGGGAGCGCGAGTGCAGATTACTGCTGCACAGATATCATGCACTGCCGCCCTGCCTTTGCGTCGGCATGAAGACCGCGCAGCTTGCAAGAACTCCCGCGCGGCCTGGGTCAAACGTGCGTCACAGCTCCGCTCGCAGCGCCGCCCCGTTTGGAGCGTAGCCTGCAGCGGACCGTGTCTCAGCCACCGCCCGTGTCTTGGAAGCAACCGCATCGCCGTGATCACGATAGGATCGTGTGCCTGTCGGGCACTAAAAGCAAACAACAAACGGCACCCACTGTTCTCAAACTCCTTCGCCGCGCCTCGCGCTGGGAGCGCCCCTAAATTAGCCGGCCTCCTAGGGCGTTCATCATCCACCGTCGCCCATGTCAACAGCTATCGTGACTTTCCCCATCCGACGGTTCCGCCAGCCACAAGCGCGCATCATTCCCCACTCTTCGCTGCTCCAGTCGTATATTCATCGCACTGTCCATCCGCCTATCCAGCCTCTGATCCGACCGGTTGCTCTAGATACCCGCTCGAGCCGCTGCTGTACACGTCACACGTGCCCTTCCCCAGAACATCATCACCACGCATGTCCAAGAGCCTGCCCGCGTCCGCGCGCCAAGGCCGCCCCCACGACCTGGCCGTGTCCAGCCCTCAGCTGCCGCAGCCGATTGCGCATGTCGCAGCAAGGCCATCATCCAATTCAAAGCCTCGAGAGCCGCGGCCACTTACCATTAGCCACGCCGCGCGTTTTCACAGGTTACCGAATCATAATTGCTTTGCGCGGCTGGAAGCAGCTGCCGGTATCAGGGATCGGGGTAACTGAAGAAATCGGGACGCGTGCATGGGCGGGAGAGATGATGCACGTGGGTATTGGACAGACCGATTTTAGCATTCCGCCAATAGGATATTCTTGCAGACTGATATTTCATGATTGCTCGATCTGGTGCCGCAGTTTCAAAGTAGTTCATTGATCAGTGCTTAGTGGCCTATTTATGTTGCTGGATGAGTCGCACGGTAATCCGGGAAAACGTGAAGCTTCAAGGAGCGGAAGATGATGATAGCGGCGAAAAACATGGAAACCAGGATGATCATCGGGAAGACAGTGGATATGCACATATGTCAGACAGAGCTCTCCTCACTGATCATGAGAGAAATCAACGTGGCACGGATACGTCGAGGTACCGTTCACCATACGGACCAGTCATCATTCCTGCAGGGTGCGAACAGTTCCGGTAGCTCTTCAGGCGAGTCTCAATTGCTCCTGGCTATATGTACAGCCACAATCCGACCTGTGCTCTAATGAGGAGCCAATCCCTCCATCTAGCATGGGTATTGCACACCCTCCGGATCCCTTCATCATGCTCGCTCAGCGGATTTAGTGGGCAGCCTTGACACCGTTGCGGGGGTCGTTCTTGTACTCGTCGGCTATAATTTCCCCGCGTCAGTTGTTTTCCTTCTTCGCATTGACAGGCGGATACATCGGCACTCGGGCATAGGGGAAGAAGCGCGGTGTGGCTGTGGGAGGTTCTGAGACGGAGCCGGAACGCAGGACAAGGTGCGCGAGTTTCATATGGGGAAGCGAAGGAAATACGCACTGTTCCGCATGGTGGTAGCGAAGGAGTTGATGCCATAGAGGATGACCAAGCCTGCAGTGTCCAGATCAGCTATCGTGTTCGTGCTCTTCCCGAACGCGCGAATGTCCAGATTCTTTCGATTCCACCGCATGGGCTTCGGTCGCAATCGGAACAGTTCGGCCTGGGAGGTGCTCAATGCGTACCGGCAGCGTAGAACGGAGCCATTGGCTTAGCTGTGGGACAGACGCTCGTCAGCATTCGTTGCTTCTCTCCACGGTGGAGAGCTCGCAGTTGCGGGGCGAGCGGGGCGGCAGCGACATACCGACGGGCGAGGGCCACTTCTTGCCGAGGAGAGACATTGCGACGGATGGCGGGCGGTACGCGGGTGGTTGTGAGGGTTGGCGGGTTGATGAGCTTGACTTTTGCTGGGCCGGCGGACGATGAGGTCGAAGTCGGACGAGCCTCGTGCCAAGACCCTCGCTCGGAGGAAAACGGCCATGCCGCTTTTGGCCTGGCTGCCTCGCTGCCTTTGCCGCGGGGATGCGGCGCCCGCCGGCCGCATGTAAACACTGACAACGTCAAGAAAACATTCTGTCAGACGACAGCGACGCCACAACTCGCTGTGTTCTGCAAAACTTACCAATCTGCATCGCCGTCCGCAGAGACCTCAATCACCATGGCCAACGCGCTCGAAGGCTGCGTCTCCTCCCTTCGCTCCAGCATGCAGCTGCTGGACTCATCCATCTCCATCCTCGACTCTGGCGTCAACGACTTTCCCCGCATGTCCAAAGTCCTCCAGACGACTCGGGTACGCAGCCCTCGCCCAGCTCAACCCAGCCAATCCTTCGCAGATGGAGTGACTGACAATTCGCCCAGCACTTCGAACTCATATCCGAGCCCGACCTGCACAACGCGCAGCGCTCGCTGCTTTCCGAAATCCGCCCCGAAGTCGAAAACCTTCTCTCACGCGTGTCCAACTACCTCGACAAACTCGAGCGCCGCGAGCAGTCGCTGATCGCCAAGTGCGAGCTCAACGAGGGCCGCCTGTCGCAGTACAACAACGAACCGACGGCGTCGCGGTCGCGGAGCGCCAGCAGGGCGGGCAGTAGAGCGGGCAGCAGGGCGCCTGGCTCAGGAGGCTTGGCGCCGCTGGAGGAGCTCAAGGTGAAGCAGCTGCGACAGAAGAAGGAGAGGCTGAGCTACGCGGTGGATCGGTTGACGCTGCAGGCGCAACAGCGGGAGAGGCAGCTGAGGATGAGCATGGCGGCGCCGCATCAGTTCAACTTCTGAGAGTAGGGGTACGGAGAGCGTGTAAGCGGGTGAAGATGGTGTTTTGGCGTTATGTTGGGTGAAGGAAAGTCGGGAATGATACCCAGGTGATGCTTCCTGCTCTTAGGTGATTGCACTTCTTGGGGGGTATTTAATAGCAAAACGCGAAAGCCCTCCCAACAATTGACTGATCCATTTGGCTGATCATTTGTAGTCCTGCTGGCCTAGTGGTAGATTCACTCCGCTAGAGGTCCGCAGGCGAACCGTTCCGTTGAGGCCATAGGAACCACAGCCGAGTAGTATCCCTTGTGGAGGTCACGTAACAGGACTATATCCTGGAGCGAGTGGCGAAGGTTCCTAAAAAAGCAAGTATTTAAGTGCCAGTTCGAGAGTTCGAATTCGAACGCTGGCACCCTCTTTTTGTTTTTAATTTCCCAGCACTGAGTCACTCAATCACTTATTGTCTTCCGAGTTGGCTCGCTCATGCTTGATCATCAGCTTCTCGCGTAACCCTCGTGGTCATGCGCGTACTCGCACTACTCTTCACCCTCAGTGCACTTGTCCAAGCCGCCACGCTTCAGTGATGGGCAGGTGGTCTGCACGTGAGCTACGGTCGTGAAATGATGAGCATATGGAGTGTGTGTATGTGTGCCGGTGAATGATCCTCCGTGTATCCGAAAGAGTCTTGATTAGCACAATCACTTGTAAGAAGCGAAAGAAGAGCGTTGCGGGCGGGAGAGTAGCAGCACATACCTTCTTGCTGTGATAGCACTGGTACCAATGCATGCACGACCTATCTGTCTTTGCAATGGCCCGTCCTGATATCCCGTGGGCACGTGGTGTTGAGCGCCTTGACGTAGTTTGGGTGGTCTGGTTGGAAAGTCACGGTGAACTTCTTCTCACTCTCTTCGCTCGCGTCGCTTTCCTCGTCCTCGCTGCCCTCGTCGTGCTCCTTGTTCTTGGATCAGCTAACACCAGTTCGCAGTTTTTGCGATTTTACACGATTCGGACATCAGTGCTCTCTACAGGCGAATTTCGACGTTGTCGTGGCCACGGAGACATACAGGTCCGTCTGGACATTTGTCAAAGCCATGGTCAGGATGGAGATGGCCGCATGTCAATTTCACGTGCGCAACGACCCTGTGAAGATGCTCATCGTCGCCGTTGTTCGAATGGAATATCTCGCGCCTCGAACACTCTCTGCTCTTGAAGCGATGTGCGTCAGTAACATGCCATATATGAAGAAAGCAAATAACGTACCTCCAAAGCCTCACTAAATGCAAATGTATGCAGTGAAGTCTTAGCGTTCTACTGTAGCCATTTAGTATGGACACATCAACGCGAGAACTTGCTTATACTCTCGGTTATCTGAGTACTTGTCGGCCTGAACGGATTCTTTGCGGTTCTCGTGGCCTTGAAAGCTCTGACAGAGTTGACTCTAATCGTACTGCCCAAGCGTGAAGCAAAGGTATCGCCACGGGAAGTAGACTTTAGTACTCGACAGGATAATTGAAGAGATATGGTGTCACTAGACTGACGTTGTGGCCTAATCATCTCTTCGATGGTAAGGAGAGAGTCCCTGCTGACCTTTGGCAGGCCAGAGCCTATTCCATTTGACACGTTCAAACGGAAAAGCCAGAGAGCAGCGTCACTCTGAGGTATTTTGAGCAATTTACTATTTTTTTTCACATTCATCTGAGTATGGAAGACAACGAAGAAATATGATCGTTTACTCGGTAGGACTTTGACTTTTCGTACAGGTGAATGGAACGCATCACTTGCTGTAGACTTAGGGCAAATGAATGCTTCAATTTTATTCCAAGAACAATTGAATGCGAAGTTGGCGTCAACGGAGAATTCGTGAGACGCTTGGTCAAAATGAGAAAACTCTGAGTGAGTTTCGGTCATCAATGACTTGAGACTCATGCTGAATTACATACGCACCCGTACTAATGTCAAGCCCATACTTGAGATGACGGTTCGTTCATGACTTCTGCTTTGTGCTTGTGTAGACCCAATGCTTTTTTCCCCCAAGTACCCGGACCTGAACACCTGTCCCCGCTTCAAATGCAGCAGCCCCACATAACGCCGTTCTCCTGCCGATGAGATATCTGGTATCAATGGAGAATCCCATACCCTCATCGCCTCTTACAATCCCTTCAGCAGCTTCGTAACCAGCTCCCTCTGGCCCTTGATCCCCAATCCCTCCTCATCCGTTTCGACCAGCGCCTTCCCTACAGCCAAGACAACCTTCACGCCCTCCTCACTGTTCACCCACACACGCCCATTCCTGCCTACCGCAACCTCGAAGCGCACTCTCTCCGCCAGCTCTTCCAGAACAACAACCCGTCCAGGACCACCCTCGCCAACATCCTTCTTTCCCGCAGGCATCAACAGCCTCCTCGACATGCCTAGGCTAACCTCAAACATCATGCCGCCCTTAAGCGGGCCCAGACCGTCCGCCTTGCCCGTGGTGGCCGACACACATTCCAACTCAGGCTCCATATGTTTGCTTGCGGCGCTGACACGGGCGTAGACGAGAGAGCCGGGGGCGAGCTGCGGGCGGGTCTTCTTGGTTGCGCCCTCGAAGGCGAGGTGCGGAAGAGTAGCCATAGGCGTGTGGGGGGTTATATTGCAGAGGTACATCTCCGGGGCTGAGTGGTGGACGGTAACGAGGACGACATCGTTTTGCGTCGGGACGTACTGGGAATAAAATTAGTTGCAAGGTTCGCGGAGCTCTGACGAAGTGTTGTGACGCACGCGACCGCCGTTGCGCTCAACCCATATAGCATTCTTCCGACTGTCTACGCTGAGAGAGCCGGCGACGGCGGCGGTGATGGTCGACGGCGGGATGTGACGTAGGCCCGGGCCCAGCGTAAGCGGCTTTTTGGTATTCTGGGAGGCAGGCAGGAGTGACGGGGGGATCTCGTCCCCGGGCAGGACAATTTCAGCGGTCATAATCGCGGGCAATTGCTGGAAGACGGGCGTGTTCGGGCGGGCTGTCCGGCGCAATGATGTTTGCAGAAAGAGAGGCCGCGGGGTTTCGTCGGCGCGCACGGGGTTCCGCCGCCGCTCCAGAAGTTTTTCGGCCTTCGCTTTGGTTTTGGACTGCAGTCGACCTCGCCGCCCTCAGCACCCGCAACCCTCTCTCCCCCTCCCGCAGTCGCCTCAGACGCTTCACGCCACCGTACTGCACCCAGAAACCCCGCCAGCCCCCCCGCGCGAGCCACAATGAGCGAAGAGGCCTCCCCGCAGCGGGTTGCCATTGGAATTTCCTTTGGCAATTCCTACAGCTCCATCGCCTTCACCACTGGCGTAAGAACCCCCGCGGAGAGTGCCTGAGGAGAGTTGGAACGCTGACAGCTTGCAGGAGGGCAAGGCCGAGGTCATCGCCAACGAGGAGGGAGGTCAGTAGCCGTCTTTGTTTATGCCCCGCCGCAGCGCACACGGAGCCGCCTGCTAACGCCGCCCTTCCAGACCGCCAGATCCCCAGCATCCTGTCGTACGTCTCCGGCGAGGAGTTCCACGGTACCCAAGCCAAGGCGCAACTCGTGCGCAACCCCAAGAACACCGTCGCCTACTTCAGAGACTTCCTGGGCAAGGAGTGCGTTGCTCCCACCTCTTCCGCCCTACCAGCGCCGCGCTAACTGCAACTTCAGCTTCAAGTCGATAGATCCCACCCCCTGCCACCAGTCCGCACACCCCAAGGAGCATGAGGAGATCATCGCTTTCTCGATAAAGGATACCGAGGAGGATGCTGAGCACGACCGCACCGTCTCCGAGATCACCACCCGCCACCTGCGCAGGCTGAAGAACTCGGCCTCCGACTACCTGGGCAAGACCGTCACCGCCGCCGTCATCACCATCCCCACCAACTTCACCGATGCTCAGAAGGAGGCCCTGACCAAGGCCGCCAAGGATGCCGAGCTCGAGGTGCTGCAATTCATCCACGAGCCCGTCTCCGCCGTTCTGGCCTACGATGCTCGCCCGGACGCCAAGGTGGCCGACAAGGTTGTCGTTGTTGCGGACATTGGTGGCACTCGCTCCGACGTCGCCGTCGTTGCTTCGAGGGGCGGCATGTACAGCATCCTGGCCACCCTTCACGACTACGAAACTGCCGGCACCCAGCTCGACCAGGTCCTTATGGACTACTTCGCCAAGGAGTTCATCAAGAAGCACAAGACCGACCCCCGCCAGAACGACCGCAGCCTGGCCAAGCTGAAGCTGGAGTCCGAGGCTGTCAAGAAGGCTCTCAGCATCGGCCAGTCGGCCAACTTCTCTGTTGAGAGCTTGGCTGACGGCGTCGATTTCACCGCAACCGTCAACCGCACCCGTTACGAGCTGCTGGCGAACAAGCACATTAGCAGCATCACCCGCCTGATCGCCCACGCCGTCGAGAAGGCCGAGCTTGACGTCCTTGATGTTGATGAGATCATCCTTTCCGGCGGTTCCAGCCACACCCCCAAGATTGCCCGCAGCATCCAGGCCGCTTTCCCCGAGACCACCACTGTTCTCGCTCCTTCCACCTCTCCCAGCGCCATCAACCCCTCCGAGCTCTCCGCCCGTGGTGCCGCCATCCAGGCTTCCCTAATCCAGGAGTTCGAGACCGAGGACATTGTGCAGAGCACCCACCCCATGGTCACCGTCACCCCCCACCTGGCCAAGGCCATCGGCGTCCTCTGCATCTCCGAGTCGAACGAGCACGGCGTCTTCCGCCCGCTCATCGAGGCCGAGACCGCCGTCCCCGTCCGCCGCACCGCCCAGATCGCCACCCCTCGCGAGGGCGGCGACATCCTCATTAAGATCTGCGAGGGCGTCCGCGACATCAAGGTCGAGAAGCCCGAGGCAAAGCCCAAGGAGAACGGCAAGAAGGAGGGCGACGAGGAGGACGAGGACGACTCGGACATCGACTCGGACGACGAGCCCGAGGAGATCCGCTCCAAGGTCTGGAAGGCGGGCACTCCGATCGCCGAGGCTGCGCTGCGCGGCGTCAAGAAGGGCGCCAAGATCGAGGTTCAGATTAATGTCGCCGCGGACCTTGGCGTGCAGTGCGTCATCCGCGAGGTTGGCGGCAAGGGCGGTATCAGGGGTAATGTTGAGAAGCCTGCCACCGTCGAGAACGGCAGCGCATAGATGCGACTCTAGGAAGAATACCAGATGAGGAGCAAGTTCACGAAGAGGCTTTTCTGAGAGAAGCCAAGCATGCATGCATTCTGGAGGGGCCGGGGGAGGATGTCTTTCCATCAGCAAAACTGAAAAGAAAAAAACACGTCCTGATTGATGGATGGACGGAATGCTCTACGCATCTGCTTGGTTGACGACAAACAAATTTGGGGCGTTTTAGCGGTTTAGATCGGGAGGAAATAATGCATCATCGTCATCGTCCGACTTTGGTTCTTGTTTCACTTCTTGCTCGTGGTTGTTTTCTCTCCGGGTTGGTTTGCCTTGGAAAGAATTATAGACGGAGGACACGCAAAAAGGCATGACGACGGCATCGCAAAAACAAAAAACAAAATTGAGACACAAGAGGCGTCGTCCATAGAGATTTGGTATCTGTTCCCCCCAAGCAATTTATTCCTTCACATGCCTCATGGAAGACGTGACCCCCAGCAGCAGCAGCAGCAGCAGCAGAAGCAGCAGTAAGCCAGCGCTCCAGCTTAACACACATCCTCCGGCTCGGCAACCCCCTCGCGCGGACCGAGATCAGAGCGCAGCGTGCGGTTGAACAGCTCCAGCAGCATCTGGAAGCAGATGCCCGTAATAGCCGGGTCGTAACGGCCCTTGGACAGCTCGTCGCGGATGAAAGCGTGCTGCGCCCACGCGACCTCGTAGAAGCTGAACGTCACGCCGGCGTCGTGCAGCGTCTTGCGGATCAAGTCGCGGCCGGCGGGCGGGACGTGGGTGTCGCGCTTACCGAAGATCTGCGTCAATGTTAGGTATGCATGTACTGTACTTAGCCCTCCTCTCTCGGGGGGAACAGGGAACAAGGCTGCTACTACTGCTCCTACTATTACTCACCATAACCAACTCCCCCTTGATATCCCCCGCCCTCTTCAGACTATCATCGCTCTTCCCCTTCCCAAGCGTCGCGCTATGAATGTCCGTTGCAAAGAAGCACACCGCGGCCCTCACCCGCGCATCCAGCGCGCACCGGTACGCCAGGTGCCCGCCCAGACACATGCCGGTGGTGCCGACGCGGCCGTTGCAGGTGGGCAGGGCCAGCAGCGCGTCGATGGCCAGGCGCGCGTCTTCGTCGTAGGCCGAGACCTCCTTGGTGATTTTCAACTCGTTGCCCTTGTCTGTGCCCGGGCCGTCGTAGGAGAGCGGCTCAGGGCCCATGAACTCGTGGTACGAGCTCACGGCTGCGACGATGTAGCCTTGGCCGCAGATTTGGCGGGCGAAGCGGGAGACGGGGCCGGTTACTGTGGGTGGGGTGGGGAGGTGTGTTAGAGGGGGGTGGGTTTTGAGGAGGGATAGGGACAGAGAATGATGGGAAGGTCGAAGGTTGAGAAGAGACGAATGTTGGAATCGATGACGGATGGAGAGACTGGCTTGGGAGAATGGAGGTTATGATTGGGGAGGGTGTAGGAAATTGTTGCCGCGTGTTCCGGGCATCAAGGCGGGTGCAATTGGCAAAAGTATTTCGCATCAATGAAATTGGCTGCAGTGATTGAGAAGACGCAGTTGTTGCAGATGCGAACCTTGATAAATCTCGCTGAAGACAACGACGCCAGGGAACTTGGCCTTGGGGTAGCCGTCGAGCTTGGGGTGGAAGAGAAAGAGGCCTGGGGCTCGTCAGCAGCGCATCGACGCATGCGGCGGGGCCAATGCTCACGCATGTCACCACCAGCCTGGGTGGGCACATCCTTGTGGGTTTCCTCGATCAGCATCTTGAAGAGGGCGTGGAAGGGCAGGCGCAGATTAGAGTTGAGGGAGGAGGGAGGAAGAGGGCGACGCATGACAGCCCCCGCCTACTTAAGTATCATACCACCCTCAAGCGAAGTTTCCCCGCCGAAGTCAAAACCGACCGCACGTCTTGCGCCCCACTTCGTCCTCTGTCCCTGGTCGAAAATTCGTCAATAGTTCCTGTCTTTTCTCTTCAGCTCCGGGATGCCGCGACGCAATGGCGGGTCTCTCGCATGCACGCGCCGTGAGTATTTCCGCCAACGGGAGGCCGCGGCTGTGGATAGACATCTCCCAAATTGCTCTCCCGTTCATGCTTCTATAGGGGACCGCTTGCAGATCTCACGCCAGAGCCAATGGCGCTTTCGGAAGCCTGTGGACCTAAATACGCGGCTGGACGAAGGTTAATGGGCCGCGTGGGCGTTTGAAGACAACGACGCGGATGTGACGTGTTATATTCCTGTCTTTATTTCTCAACCGCCACCTTCCCCTGCCGAGATCAAGGTTCAAGCTGTTTCGCCAGTGCTGCTTGCTTTTTGCCCGCATCCCCGACAATGGCTGCGCCACACCCGTCTGTTTTCGTCTCTATGCCGCTTCCCGCCTTATGGAACAACCCGCGTCCTCAATCTCGGATTTCTCGATCTGGCCGTTGCAGGGACTGTGCCGCGTCAAAACTATCGTTGTGACACTACGAAAAGAAAACATGTGGCTGTCACAATAACGTTGGCTGCATGCCATTTCTGGTAAACGAGCAAAGATAGTGCTCAACCTAGGCACACCGTCATTGCCTCTCGTATATGAGCCGCAATGCGAGGGGCATAATTTATTGGCAGTCTGACTTCCGGGATTCGGGCAATCAACACTTTGGCCCCAACTGCAGTTCCACATGCTTCCGTGCCTCCGTGGGGCTGACTTGCTTTTCTTTTTTTGTCTTCATCTGTCAGATCCATTACTTATCCATGCGAGCAGAGCCAGGTATTGTGTGGAAGTCAATGGACTCTTCAATTCGTTCACTTAGTCCGTTGGATACACAGGATCTCATGCCCTGTCATCAGTGACCGTGTTTGGCCCTCGCGTTGCTCGGCAGGCTATGTTCGTATATTAAGGCCAGCTTTTTGGCGTCCTCCCTCCAAAACCTGCACATCAACACCTTCCTTACAGACCAACTCACTATCTTTCACAACAAAAACCAACGCCAATTGTCAGTGCATACCGTGTAGACCCCCAACAGTAACACAATGGGTGCTTTCGACCTGGATGTCAATCATCGTGTCTCCACTGCCGTGAATCCCAAGGAAGTCAGCAAGTTCGGCGGCTTCACCGAGCTGCCAGTTCGCCATGGCAATCACGATGACATTGCGAACGCCACCTGTGCTCAAGTTTTGAGAGACTGGGCCAAGATCATCGGCGACGGCCGTGACAAGAAGTGTGAGGGCGCCGGTCTCACCAACCAAACCGGCAATGGCTGCACCTTGGCCTTCTGCGAGGCAAGACTCCCTGGTCAAATACTCTCACTCCTGAATAGCTAATCATAGCCCTCAGACGCTGCCTGAGCGCATCGAGATCCTGACCTATTGGACAGGCCTCATGGCTCTCTGGGACGACAAAGCCGAGTCCACCAATTTCACCGAAGCCCGCGAGACGGTCGACGCTCCCCTCCACGATTTCTTCGCCTCCGTCATGGAGAACCCGAACATCGAGGCAAAGACGCCGATACAGGTCATCCTACTCCCCTGGGTCAAGCGTCTCATGACAACCGACCCCAAGCTCGGTCCTGTGGTGCTGGACGCGTTGTGGCAATACTACGAGACACTCGACACGAAGGCTGTCGAGGACTTCCCGACCGTCGACGAATATCTCCCTTACCGCTCCCGTGACTGTGACTCGTTGTACGTACACCATTCGCTCCGCCTCGATTCCTGAATTCCCCTCGGCTGACTGAGCTCTTCCCTTGGGTACGTCTAGGCTCTGGCTCACCTTCTTCCGCTATGGCCTCAGCCTCTCCCTCACCGACGCCGAGCTGGCCGCCGCCGAACCCATCGCCTACACCGGCATGTGCCACATGGCCCTCGTCAATGACTACTGGTCGTGGCCAAAGGAGCTGGCGGTCGCACGCGAGGGCGGCCGTGTCATGAATGCCGTGGCCGTCATCATGAAAGAACGCTGCCTCTCCGAGATGGACGCTCGCGAACACCTCAAGACGGTAATCAGCGAGCATGAGCAGCGGTTCGTGAAGCAGGTTGGCGAGTGGATGGCGGCGGAAGAGAGGAGCAAGGATGTCCGCAGGTATGTTGATGCCATTGCGCTATGTGCGGGTGGCAACATGTACTGGGCGAGTAGCTGCCCGCGGTACAATACACACCGGGCTGAGGAGATCGCCGTGGCTGGTCGTTAGGTGTGCGTCTTGGGCGAGGCTGGGAGTGTCTTGGTCTGATCATCAAAGCCTTCCGGACTGTCTCTTGTGCAGGAGCTGATGAGAGAAGTGCATGATAGCTCAGATACCTGAAGTGTTTGGCTGCAGCCTGCTTGGTACTTTCAATATCTCTCTAAGGTACATTGTCCTTGATTGGACAGCCGAACCACCAATGAATACACATCCCAAAAGGAAATCCAACACACGAAGCGCTTGATTCGGGATGGGCCAGATAAGACGCCGAACAAATCACCATCAAGAATCCCCAGCCTTGCCAAGCTCTTTCTTCAGCATGGGGGCCGCGCACGATGACTTGCTGCCGCGGCGCAGCTAAGCGCCCAGGGCATGCAACATGGTTGCAACAAGGCTGAGGATGCGCGACGTGGCCGTTGTGACCGCCAAAGGGTCTACGCACAAGCTGTGCGTTTAGCAACCCCTCTCTCCAATTGCGGGAAAAGGCGAGAAGCCATGAAGAGTTGTCAAAGCGGGCCGGCGGGGACGGTGTGGATCAGTCTGACATGCTGCAGACTGGTTGCTCGCGACGTGTGCGGCACAGAACTGAGCCTCCCTTTGCTGGTGTAAATAATGGAAGCAGCCGGAGGTTTGGATAACTGGAGATGTGCGAGTCTGCTCCCCGGACGACCAGAGTCGCCAGCTTTGACCAGTATACGACTACTGCCACCACCATGCCAAACGAGAGCAAAGACAGAGTAAGCGGACCAGCTACTCAACTGAATCAGCATTATCCACATCTGACCACTCCCAGCTCCACACCAAGAGAGTCAAGAGCAGCCCTCCTCCTCCTCCTCCCAGCCCCGACCCAACCTCCCCCTTCGCCACCACGCCCACCATCCCACCCCCACCGCCCCCTCCCCCCACTCCACCAACACCAGGAGCATCCGGCGCGCCCCCCTCGCCCCCTCCCTCCCCCTCCGACATAATCAAAGTCGTCGAACCCGACCTCGCCACCCCCCTCTTCCGCAAACTCACAACCCTCACCCCACACCTCTCCCTCCTCCCAACCACCACCACCTACGACAAAACCCCCCTCTCCGCCCTCCTCACCCACTGCCGCACCCTCATCCGCACCGACGACCTAGGCCTCCACCTCCTCTACTCGCCAACACCAACAACAACAACAACAACAACCGCCCCCGCAAGCTCAACAGCAGGCGCGGCCGCGGGCGGCTGCCACTTCATCAAGCCGCTCCCGACCGCCTACGCTCTCGACGACGGGACGCCAGCGTTCGGGCCGGGAGAGCTATCGGCACAGAGTAAGGGGTTGCTGGGGAGTTACGCGTGGCTGGTGCGGAGCGAGTTGGACTATGAGATTGCGACGATGAGGGCGCATGGGAGGTTGTTGTCTTATCCGTTTACGGCGGATGAGGAGGGGTGGAGGCGGTGGTGTGTTTTTCGGGGGGTGGTGGAGGGGTGGGGGTCGTGTGGCGGGCGAGAGGTGGTGGATGGCGGGAGGTGGGGGTGGGGGCATTTGGAGTTGGGGAGGGTGAATTTGGTGTCGTGGGTGGTTTTTAGGGAGAGGTTTTTTTGTTGCGGGAGGTGGGGGGTGGGTGGCGGGGTGGTGGTGTGGGTTTTGCTGGGGTTAGCGCATTTGTCGGCGGTTTTGGCGTCTTTGGAGGTCGTGTTGCTTACGAGGTCGGGGAAGGGGGAGAGTATGGGCGCGGCGTTCAGGTATCTTTCGTATGCGGCGTTGGTCTCTCTTTTGTTTCAAGCTGTTGCTGTTATGGTGGTTTTTGTCTTTTCTGGAGGTCTTGATGTCGTTATGTATTTTCTGGCTTGTTTGAATGCTGTTATAGCGGTAAAGGAAAGGCAGAAGAATGCTGTCTTGGAAAGTAGACTATAAGTTTTTCTTGTTCGTTTTCTAGGAAGTTTCGAGACCAAGAATGGCTTGAAATTGTCAATACGACGGATAGAGCACGAAAGACACCGGAAGGTTTCTTGATGCTCCAAAACAATAAAGGAGCAGATAATACAATAGTCCAAGGTTAAGACAGGCCTTCCACAACCCGTCCTCTTCATGTTTGTGCATGATATCTGGTTTGTTCGGACGGTGCTGCGGCAGGAGAAGGCATTGCCAGAGTTCAAGTCAGAAGTCGTGTAGCTATCATGATAGGTAGACGTCCGGAGCCCACTAGAACGTCGGATTTGGGAAAAGAAGCCGGACGTCGCGTTCCGAGCACAACCATCTAAGATCCAGACAGTCCTTTTGGCAGTCTTTAAGAGACCGTGCATGAGGACGTTTGCCATTGAGAGAGCTAGGAGAAGAGCTTTATCCGTCTGTACTGAGTTGGAAATTTCATTAAAACGTGAAAGTAGACTAAGGCGTATTCTTGACACATCCAGATGAATGCTTCAACTCCATACGCACATCTGCGTTCAAAGTTGTAATACGCGTCGACGTCATGTTCATGACGGAGTTCCCCTTGCATAGCTACTGGCGGACTGCCGAGAAGAGCTATCCTGATCCGAGTTGGAGCCTTCCGCGTTCCCTTCGAGAGTTTGAAAAGGGGAAACGGAGTCTTGCAATGCTCACATTTCCCGTCGGTGGGCTTAGCCCTGGCCTGTCTAGCCGCGAGCCTCTTCTACATCTCCTTTGTCCTTACTCTACCTTCCCTCCTGCCCTAGTAGTAGGGGGAGTAAATCTAGGCTTCGAAAGGTCTTTCCGGCAGGTGATGGAATCGCATCCTATCTTTATACTCCGCTCCATAAGTGGAGCAAGGGACCTTCTTTATCGAGTTGATTCCGTACATAGGCTGACCAATCGACCAGGTTCTGTTCATTCTAGCTCCTTTCTATAGTCTGGGTGCCATGTAGTTGTTAAGCTCGCCAATGACCTTGGTGTACTAAGCGCTAACGGCAACGGAGGATAGTGACGGGACATTCCTATTGGAGGAAACGACAAGAGTGTCCAGGTAAACCATAAAGACGGACTCATAGAGGAGCACGAGCGGCCTTGAGAGTTCGTCCTTGTCAGCCGCAGAGAGCGCGCGAAAATGGCCAGCTGCTCCACAACGTCAAGAAAAGACTCAAGTTAACCCCAGCCATATATCACACCAACCAAACTGTCTTCACAGCTGGATGAACACGAAATAAATCGTACAAGCCTTCTTTGTTCCTATGCAGCTCACTCAACATCTAATAGTACAGGCACCAAGCCTCATTCCATCCCATGGCACCCACCCATCCACCAAGGAACAAAAACTCAAAAAAACGAGAAGAAAACGGGCACAAACTGCTCCGCACCACGCATCTCAACCACAATCTCAGAGGGGCCACGGCAGTAAAACAGGTGGCGTGAGAGTGTGTGTACCCAGGTATAGCCCATCAAGCCTTAAAAGTTAAAATTTGCGCCGGGCACGAATGCACAACGAAGCAGCCTGCTGGCGAACCGCAGTGGTATTTTCCACAAACGCCCCTGAAAACGACGGCGTGAAGGGGAAATGAGAAGGATAAAAAGAGAGAAGCGAAAAGAAGAAGGCCTGTGAAGTCAGGTCTCTAACACAAGTTAAGCCTTTAATCAGGAAGTACAATCCAAGCCGGAGAGGACCTCGCCAGCTTTTTTTCCCCCTCGCTAGGAATAAAAAGACTGCGGCTGTTGAAAATGGAAAAAGGTATCTGGGCGAATGAGGAGGGCAAAGAACAGTAGACTAAAAGGACAAACGCAAAACCTGACGTTCAAAACTAAACAGCAGGGGGTACTAGGGGCACTAAACGACTTTCAAAGAGAAAAAAAAGGTGGAAACAACCGGGAGGAAGACAAAACAATATATCAGTCACAAAAGAGGTATGACCTTTGTGTGGACGATGTGGGGGTCTGTAAAACGACGAATGAAGGCCCCCGTCCCAGCAAGAGAGAGCACCATCGAGGCATGGTTTTGAGAAAAAGAACAAGAAACAAAAAATTTGACTCCCTTCATCGAACCCTTCATCGCAGCATCATGCTTATTCTTTATCCGTAGGTCATGGCCGAAGAGACATGCGCTGCTTAAGAACTTTGCTCTTAAAAGATCCCATCGTCAACCCCATTCACTAACATCCTCAATACCTCCGCCCGTCCATTAGATCATCGCCGCACCACCTGGGCCAGGGCCAACGGGGGACCCCACTTGGACGCCGTTCATCGTCGCGACTGTCGGGGTCCGGACTTCACTCTCTTCGCTAGCTTTACGCTCGTGGTTGCCCTGCACGCCAGGCGATGGCTGCTTCTGCGTTTGCATAGACGAGGACGGCACGGTCGCATACTGCATGTTAGACTCGTCATCGTCATCATCATCATTGTCCAGATCAAGACGCTTGCGCCATGAGCCAAGGCTTTCACTGAGATCAGCGTGCTCAGTGGTGGGGGTACGGTCGAAGTAGGAGTTTTGGCTGAGGCGATACGCCTTGTTGGTGCTCTCCCAGTGCGAGCGCAGTGTTTCAAGCTCGCTTGCGAGACTGTCCAGGGCCATAGAGTTGCGAGTAGCTGCAACGTTGGCGTGCGCATTGGCATCAGGAGTAGCGGAGCGGTCCGTGACGTCGGTAGCTTGACTGTAGATGCTATCACCGGCGATGCTGCCTTGCGAGCGGTGGTGGCCACCATGGCCGGATGCAGAAGGGCCATGCGATTGGATGACCATCTGCGATTGGCGGCGGTAGTTGTCGACGCTGTTCTCGAACTGATCAAGGAACATCTGTACACGCTGCTCGGCATCCTTGGCGCGCTCCTCAAGCGCAGCCTTCTCGTGTTTGAGGTTCTCCATTTCAATGTGCTGCTGAGCAGCAGAATACTCGAGTTGCTGGGCTTGCTGTGCGGCTGCCTCCTGGTCGCGGCGCGCGGCTTGGAGATCCGACTGGAGCTGGGATATTTGGCTCTCGAGCTGAGCAATAGAAGTTTTGAAATTCTGCTGCACATTCGACAGCTCCGAGCGGAGTGAATGGCGTTCGGCCTCCCAGTTAGTAGAATCTGGGTTCGGGCTGGGGTCTCTCTGGTTCGCCTTTTCAAGTTCCTTCTCCAACTCAGCATTGCTGGCCTTGTAGCGTTCGAGTTCTTGCTTCATCTTGGTAAGCATCTTCTCGGTTCCACGAAGGTACTTGACTGCTGCCTGGTGATCGTTGTGGAGCGCGGTAATCTTTTCTTCCCACTCCTTGCTGATCTCTGCCTCACGGCTCTCGAAGCTAGCCCGCATCTCGTCATGTGCCTTGAGACTAGCATCCAGCTGCTGTTCAAGCTCCCGCACGCGGTTGAGTTCTGGAGTGCTAAAACGTGAGCTAGGGCTGTCGAGTGCTCGGGACCGCCTATGCTCAGCAGCGCTCGTGCTAATTCCGCGTTCCTCCAGCAAGTTCTTGAGCGTCTTGAGCCGCACCTCGAGAGCATTGCTCTCCAGGATCTGCCGCTCAAACTGCTGTTGCATCTCAGCCTTCTCCGACTGCAACTGTTGCATCTCGCGCATAGCGTTCTGCAGTTGCTTGCGGATACTAAGACCTTCCCTGCTTGCCTGCTCTTGGAATGTTTCCAAGCCTGCGATCCGCTCCTCCGCACGACGCAGCTTCTCCGATGCATTGTCAGCCGCTTCCTGATTCTTACGGACCATTGCATTTGCTGCATCGACCTGTTGTTGAAGAATCTGGACCCTCTGGTTGGCCACGTCGTCGTCCCCAGTTTCGTTGTCTGCAGCGCGTGCCAATCCGTTTAGAACAGCTTCACGATGCATGGCCGCTTCAGCAGCGTGCTTCGCAGCAATTTCCTCGGAATCCTTGAGACGTCGGGTGGTACTCTCAAGTTCTCTTTTGCTGTCCTCATACTCTGCCCGAATCTTGGCGAGGCTTTGCTCGAGCTCTGCACGCTCAGTTCGCTCCTCGTCGAGCTTCGACTCAAGAAGATCAGCCTTGTCCGTGGAAGCGTTGACGGCGGCGCGCAGGGACTCTAAAACGGTTGAGTGATTTTTGACATCCTCGAGGGCCCTAGCAAGCTTGCTGGCCAGCTCAGATTTGTCAACTGAGAGCATCTGAGAAGATGCCTTGGCCTCGGCGGAAGATGCGGACTCTTCGCGTGCAACCTTCTCGGCCTCGTGCAGCTCGGCTCTGAGAGACTCCACTTCCATCACAGTCCGTTGACGGTAGGAGTCAAGCTCGCTTGCACGTTTTTGCGCGGCTTCCGCAGTGTCCTCGGCAAGCTTGCGCGCTCTCTTCTCCGCTTCGATCTCCACAAGAAGACCGTCAACTCGTGAGGACAGTTCGGTCTGGGCAGCGAGCGATGCTGCCAGGCGTCGATTGAGGTCGTTCATGCGATCCATGTCCGGAGTGACATTGCCCCTATTTCCGTCGGGCTGCGGAGTTCCGGCCTGGCTGCCACCGTGGGCTGCGAGCTTGGTCTTGGCGTATACTGCTTCGCTGATTGCGGCGTCTCTTTGCTTCTCGATTTGCGCAATCTTGTTGGCAGCTTCGACGGCTTGTGCATCAATTGAGCTTTGGACCTTGGCCAACTCTGCTCTCATCTTAATCAGTGCTTCTACCAATGGTCTGTCGTCATCTCCAAAGGCTTCCGCTGCCCTCTCGTCTAAAACTGGGCTGTTCGAAGCATTGGCTTGGTAGCCAGCTTTGCGCGCCAAGGCCAGTTCGGATGCAAGCCATGCATTCCGGCTCCGTGCGGCCTCCAGCTCTCTGATGATTTCTTCATTCTGCTGTTTCACAGATGGCGAAGAACCGAATCCGCTGTCTACCGGTCGCTCGACTTCGCGACTAGTTGAACGCTTATGCTTGTGACCTTCCATAGACCCACGGGGAGAATCTTGCGCAATGTTGTCCAAAGACTGCTGGTGGCGGGTGCGCGAATCGGCGCGCGAGGGCCGGTCCCTGAGGGAATCGACAGATTCCTTGTGATGATGCGGTGGCTTTGCTTGGACGGGACTCTTCAAACCTCTTGGACTCTGTTCTCGGCCCTGGTCCCGCATCGCACGAGCTGCAACGCTCTGCGGTTCGGGTTCCCGCTGTTCCCGTTGAGACGGACTGTCTCTGCTGACCGGAGACATAGTGTCTCTGTCAAGAGCAGCGGCTCTTGCCGTGTCCACAGTGGGGCCGAAACCACTAGCCTTGGTCGGTGTTTTGCTTCCTGGTCTGGCACCGTTTGCTCTCGGCTGGGGAGGTTGCTGTTGTGGGGGAGGTCCGGAAGAGGCTGACGGGCCACCAGTTGCGCGAGGTAATCTTGAGCCAGCGCCAGCGGCGCCGTTCGCTTGTTGGCCAGCAGCAATCGGAGGTCCCTCAGCCGGCCTCGAAGGGGGTCCGCCCATCATGCTTTCGCGACCTGCCCGACTCTGGGGAATTCCAGATCTTTCTCCGGCACTCATCTTTCGCACAGGCTGTCTCTCATTCGCGGCTGTGGCAGCAGGAACAGGAGACTGCTCACTCGACGGATACCGGATCTTCGAAGTGTCCAGAACGTACGCCAGGCTCAATTCGTTGCGGTCCGGCGCAGAGGAGCTCGGCTCACCGGCGAGCACGATGATGTGCTTCCCATATGCAGTCATGCTGTGCCCCGAACGTGGCGATGGCGAAGGGCCCATGTTCTGAAACATGTACCACCGGCGCGATGTGATCTTGAACGCAGCTAAATCACCCAGGTCGGTACCTTCCCTTGTCCGGCCTCCGAAGACATACATGGTGTCATTCACGATGGCGGCTGCGTGTCCCTCTCGCGCAAGCGGTATGTAGCCAATGCAGTCGAGTTCTGTCCAGGAGTTCGTCTTGGGATCGTAGGACCAGACATCGCTAAACCAGTTTACGCCGTCCGTGCCACCGAACCTAGCACATTCGTTCAGCTTTCGGAACCAAGGGCGTTGCGGGGCAGAACTCACAGATACAGCTTGTCGTTCCACGTCACAACTGAGTGGTTTGTTCTCGCGGGCGGAATCTGGCCCGGAGCTGATCCGCCATCCGCGCTGTTCGGAATGAGGATCTCCCAGCGATTATTTGGGACTTGAAGAGCATTGAGGTCGAATGCGACCAAATCGTTAAAGAAGAAACCTTCGACCTGACCACCAAAAACGTAAATCCTCGATCCTAAAATGTTTAGCGTATGACCGTAGCGGCCCGACGGCCTCGGTCCTGCCGGCAGGGCGCGCGACCATTGCTTCGTCGCTGTGCTGTGTTAGCCCGTGGGCTCAGAAGACGGCATGGGGGGGAGCACATACAGGTATTCAAAAGGTAGAGAGTGTCGTCGAGGATGTCGCCTTCGTCCAGCTTCGTGTCACCGCCAAAGACAATGAAGGCGTTTCCGACTAGCAGACTGGCGTGCCCGACCCTTGGTCCTGGGCCCTCTGATGTGGTGGCGATGGGGTAACACGCCATGTTACCGGAGCCTGTCTCGGTCATCCAGAGATCGCCTTTGACGGTGGTGCCGTTGACCAGGCCTCCCATGAGGAATATGGTGCCGTCCTTGGAGGCGAGGGAATTGACGGCGGCGCCATAGCGCGGGAAAGGGCTGCCGGCGGTGGTGAAGTTCAGGCGGCGCTGCGACCACGGGTAGGGAGACTCGGACAGGCCGCGCTGCTGGGCGGGAGGTTGCGAAGGGCGGCCGTTCTGGCGGAGGAGTCAGCATCAGCACAACTGACTTTTGCTTCGGCCCATCGCGATTGGACGGCGGCGGGGGCACTCGGCGCAAGCGTGCGAAGGCAAAAAATTAAATTACCTGAAGCTGGGAGTCGGATCGCTCCCGCACTTTGGTGGAGTCCGGGCTCGAGGTGTGCTCGACGCCGTGCAGGGAGCTCAGGGAGTTATTGACAGAGGCGGTGGGCGTGGGCGTCTGGGCCTGGGGGGCGTTCTTCGGGGCATCCGCATCGCGGGAGCCGGGGCCTGCCCGCGTGCCATTGGCAGTGGGTATGGACGAGGACGGCGGGCCATCGGACGAGGTGATGGGGCGCGACGCGGCAGGGAGCGCCGTCGAGGGCTGCTGCTTCTTGGACTTGAAAAGGAACGACATGGGCGGCAGCGGGGCCAGAGGGCCGGTCGCAGGGTGGTGAGGCCAGCGATGACCGGCTACAGGCGCATCCAGACGCTGGGCGGGCGGAGCGAAAGGAGGGTCGACGAGCGGGCGTGGAGGACGTCGCTGGGGGTCATGGACCAGATGTCTTGAACCGGATGGCGGCCGCGCTCATGAATCGTCGTCTGTGCGCACGTTTCCGCAGCTGTGGAGGGCGCTCGCTCCGGGCGCGGGCTGATGGCAGGACTGGGAGAGGTGGTCGGGGATGGGGTGGAAATCTTGAGACAGGACACGGGAAGGGGTTGCGCTGGGCTGCAAGAGAGGCCTCGCGCTGGCGGCGGCGGCGGCGTGGATGCAACAAGCACAGCGCCGGCGGACTTAGCACTCGGCGCGCGCAAACAGCAGCTCGGCGTACCCGCCTGGTCCCTGAGATCTCCACAGAGTCATGCCACGCTCCGCGAGTGCTGCTCGCCGCCGCGCAGCACGTCGCTGCCGGCCATGCCTCGTCCAGCGCCGCCCGGCTTCCCCTGAGGATCTGCGCCCGCCGCCCTGCCATTGGCCCACTGCGACCGGAGCGCGCATGGCCCTGCGGAGGCGGGCACAGGGCCATGCTGCCGCCGGGCGAGCAAGCCACTGCGCATGTGCGCTGCCGCCGCCCAGCAGGAATGCGAGCGCTCCGCGGCCTGCGAGCGACGCGCCGCTGCATTCCTGGCATGCCGTCACGCACTCCTCGCGGCGCCGCGCATCCCTGCGCCGCCGCCTTATCGGCGCATCGTTATCGCGCCGCTGCAAACGTCGCCGCCTGCAACGCCGCCAGGCTGCCCGCCGCGGGGCGCCCGCGCTGAGCTCTCGCCGCGCTGGCCTGCCGTCGCCGGTGGGCCCAATGCATGCGTGCGCTGTAGCCTGGCGCCGCCGCCCGCGCGTGGTGCGGTGCTGCGCGTCGGCGGGCGTTCGCGTCTCCCATTGGCTGGCGCACACCGGGCGGTCAGCGGCCGGGCTGCCGGTGAAGCTCGAGGCTGGCATCGGGCAACGAGCTCAACTACAATATTACGCGCTCACTGCACCCGTGAGCTCCCTCCGCCGCCACGCCGCCCGCTCTTATCCTCCGCGAGCGTCCCGCCTCTGCTGCCCTCGACGCAGATGGGACCGCCTCCCCGCAACCATCTGCTATGAGGGTTCTCACGCCAACCTCCGGGGCGAACGATCCTCAGCCCGCCGCCCTTCCGTCCTCACGCCCTGCTGCCGCCGACCGCAGCCAGCTCACTGACCTGCGCCCCGATCTTCGCGACCGCCAAGACGACATGCCCAGCCCGCGCTCATCGTCAGCCCCCCGCACGCGCGAGCGCCGCAGCGAAACCTTGACCGAGCCCCGCGTAAACGGCGCCAATGGCTCTGGGCCGGCCAGGCCGCTGATGCTGCGTGCAAAAAGCGACTTTGGCCCGCGCCACGACGAGCAGCTCCTACGCGACGAGGAAGACCACGAAAGCGGAGATGGAGAGTGGACCATCCGACACGGCTGGGAGACGCAGCTCACTTCGGAGGAATACCAGAACTTGCTGAGCTCCACCTTCTTCATGTACTTCACCGACAAGAAGCACGAGACAAACGGAAACCCCAAGGATGACAGCGAGACCTATCCGCTCCAGGAGTGGCGCATGAAGGACAGGCTCAAGACCGTCTCGGCCGTGCTCGCCCTCTGCTTGAACATCGGCGTCGACCCGCCCGACGTTATCAAGACCAACCCGTGCGCCAAATTGGAATGCTGGATTGACCCTACCATCTCGACTGGCACCTCTGGTCACACTCCCATGAACAACATTGGGAAGGCTTTGCAAACCCAGTATGAGCAGCTGAGCATGCGCACCCGCTACAAATTGTGCCTTGACCCGACTGTGGACGAGACGCGCAGGTACTGTTCGACCTTGCGCAAGAATGCCCGTAATGAGCGCGTGCTGTTCCACTATAACGGCCATGGTGTGCCTAGACCCACCTCGTCTGGAGAGATCTGGGTGTTCAACAGAAACTACACGCAGTATATCCCTATATCGCTCTACGATTTGCAGTCGTGGCTCGGTGCGCCAAGTCTTTTCGTGTATGACTGCTCCGACGCCGGTCTGATCATCCAGAACTTCAACAAGTTTGCCGAGAAGCACGAACAAGAAAATGCCGAGCTGCTGAGGAGAGAGCCCAATGCCGAGATCATGGACTTCAGCGATTGCATTCACCTGGCCGCCTGCAGAGAGAAAGAGACATTGCCTACCAATCCCGATCTTCCCTCTGATGTGTTCACATCATGTCTGACGACGCCAATCGAGATGGCTGTTCGTTTCTTCATTCTCCAAAACCCGCTGCCTACTGGCATAACCCTACAGGATGCGGCAAACATCCCTGGTCGTGTTTCGGAAAGACGCACCCCCATCGGCGAGCTTAATTGGATCTTCACTGCAATAACGGACACCATTGCGTGGAACTCCCTATCGAAACCTCTCTTCAAGAAGCTTTTCCGCCAAGACTTGATGGTAGCAGCCCTCTTCCGTAACTTCCTACTAGCACAGCGCATCATGAGAGTCTACCACTGCCATCCACAGTGCTACCCTGAGATTCCCGAGACGCATGACCATCCTCTGTGGAAGAGCTGGGATTTGGCCGTGGAGATGATCCTTGCTCAGCTTCCGAACCTGATTGCAGCCGAACGAGGAGAAAAGCAATACGAATACCAACACTCAAACTTCTTTGCAGAGCAGTTGACGGCGTTTGAGGTCTACCTTGATCAGGGTGGTGCGATGGAGCAGAGAGTGCCGGAGCAATTGCCCATTGTTCTACAGGTCTTGCTCAGTCAGGTGCACCGTCTTCGTGCCCTGATTTTGCTTAGCAAGTTCCTCGATCTTGGCCCATGGGCGGTCAACCTTGCTTTGAGCATAGGTATCTTCCCTTACGTCTTGAAGCTTTTGCAGTCTCAAGCAATGGAACTCAAGCCGGTCATGGTCTTCATCTGGGCACGCATCTTGGCAGTAGACCAGTCCTGCCAAACGGATCTCCTCAAGGATAACGGATACACCTACTTTATCAGCATTCTCAACCCGAACTCTGGCATTCCCATTGGCAACCAAAGCGAGCATCGCGCAATGTGTGCATTCATCGTTGCCATGTTCTGCAAGGATTTCCACCAGGGTCAGGTTGTTTCGCTCAGCCCCGAGGTCTTTGAAAGCTGCTTGGGTCATCTTGGAGACATTCACAACCCTCTCCTTCGGCAATGGTCTTGTCTGTGCCTGAGCATGCTGTGGGTCGATTATCCCGAGGCTAAGTGGACTGGCATTCAAGTCCAGGCTCACCAACGCTTGCTTTACCTACGGACGGATCCGGTTGCCGAGGTGAGGGCCTCTATGCTGCACGCTCTCACAACTTTCTTGGGCATTCCCGACGTCACGGCTCAGGTGGCCCAGATCGAAGAGTCGATTGCGGGCAATCTCTTGTTCATGGCCCATGACGGTAACAGCATGGTTCGGAAAGAGCTCCTTGTCTTCTTCTCCACGTTCGTTGCTCGGTATGACAACAAGTTCACTGTTGCGGCCTACAAGCAACTGGTGGAAGAGAGGGACGCTCTGCGCAAGGCCCATCATGGCGGGGAGGAAACCAACGGGGATGCGCATCTCATGGGCGCTCGACCAAGCGCGCACGAAGGCAGCGAATCTCCAGGAGGCCTGCCTCAAAACACAGTTTTCTCGGCAATGTGGAAGGATATACTGATTCTCTCTGTGGATCCACATCCGGAAGTTGCTGACAACGCTTGCGTCATCGTCGATTACGTGCTCAACGCTGTTCTTGAGTCTCCGCTCGCACCATACGCTCAGCCTCTGATGGATGAGATTGCCCAGCTGAGCGCCGAAGCCAAGAAGAAAGCTCCTCGCAGCTCGTATGCGGACCAGTCTCATTCTGTTCCGCAGCCAACCCAACCCTCTACACCACCAACTCCTTCCAAGCAAGATGGCTTCCTGTCGGCCGGTATGCGTCGAACTGCGAGTGTTGCTGCATCGCTCAAGAATCTGGCATTCGGCTCAAGCCATTCCAGTTCAGATGGTAGTCCGATCAACACCATGAAGAGCCCAACCAGAACCAGCGTACCCGGATCGCGTGGACGACTTCCTAGTGAATGGAACCGGCCGCCAGACGAGAAAGACTCAATTCGCACGGCGGCATCGTCAAACGCTCCGGACAAGGTGCCGACCCCGCACAATTATAGGCGCCGCTACCTAGGCCAAAAGCCCAGCATCCCGCTCAAGAGCAAGTTCTTCGAGTGGTCAGCAGAGTACTTCAGAGAGCCACAAATGAAACCGACTGAAGCGGATGAGCCCGGAAGCATGGATTACAATATGCGGTTGTGGCGCCGCAATCGCAATGACAAGATCATTGCGGAGACGCAGCCTCTGAAAGAGGTTGCGGGGAGCAATCGGTGGGATAAGCCAAAGGGCTTCTTTAACAACGGTAGCCAGCCCGTGAAGATGTGCTTCCATCAGTTCGAAGAGCACCTTGTCGTTACTGATGATAGCGATACTGTTTGGTGAGTCGACTCCCTTCTAAATGTAGCAGAGAACCACTACTTGACATATTTCACACAGCGTCTGGGACTGGGAGCGTCACACTCGCCTCAACCGCTTCTCGAATGGCAATCCGGTCGGATCGAAGATGACGGAGGTCAAATTCATCAACGAAGACGACCAAGCATTGCTGATGACTGGCTCTTCTGACGGTGTGATTAAGCTCTACCGCGACTACGAGGATCCGAACAAGGTAGAGCTGGTATCAGCGTTCCGGGCACTGACGGATCTCGTACCAAGCAACAGATACGCCGGACTGGTCTTTGATTGGCAGCAGGGCCGGGGTCACATTCTGGTGGCGGGTGATGTTCGCGTGATCCGCGTTTGGAACGCCGGAAGCGAGACGTGCACGCAGGTGGGTGCAGCCCCGGTGGACACGGAGTTGGTTCGGCGCTGACGGAAATATGCAGGACATCAATGCGCGTTCGGGTTCATGCATCACGTCGCTTACCTCAGACCAAGTCGAGGGTCAGGTGTTCGCAGCAGGCTTTGGTGACGGTGCGGTGCGCATCTACGACCAGCGGATGGAAAAGAAACGCGAGATGGTCAAGGTGTGGAAGGAGCACAAGCAATGGCTTACCAACATCCACCTCCAGCGCGGTGGCCAGCGAGAGCTCGTTAGCGCGTGTCGCGACGGCGAGGTCAAGCTGTGGGATATCCGCATGGACCGCAGCGTCAAGACCATCCAGGCGACCAAGGAAACCCTCAGGAGCCTGAGCGTGCATGAGCACGCGCCGGTCTTTGCAGTGTAAGTGCGACCAGCTCATGCCATAAGTGTCCGGTGCTGACAGGATGCAAGCGGGACCGAACGCCACGTCGTGAAGCTGTTCAACCTCAACAGTGGCAGGCACCTTTCGAGCTTCGAGCCATACACCGGCTTCCTGCACAACAAGCGGTTCACGCCGATTTCCACGACGGCGTTCCACCCGCACCGGATGATGATCGCAGGTTCGGCACTGCAAGACACGCACATCAACCTCTACGAGTGCAGCGGCGTGACCAGCTCGGGCGAGGGCGAGCGCGAGTGAGTCGCGATGACGGTCTCTTTTACCTTCTTTGGAGAGCGCGGGCCTTTGGCACGCCTGTAGGGCTTCGATTCTTTCTTCCTTGTGTTAGGGGCCTTGCAGCGATTTGGTCTTTTCTGGGAGCGTCTCCTTCCTCACGGTCTGCATATTGCATTCGGTGGCCTATACCATAGCGATGGCGTCTACGGCTGTACATTTTCTTTAATGCTAATGATGGTATGGCGGCGGTGTGGTGGAGAGCGGGTACTTTTGCGTGCGGCTTAATTGCTTTCTTTTTGGACTGGCATTGGGGGCCCTGGGAGCGGATGAATCATTAAAAAAATTCCTTAATATCAGAATTCGATTTTTGTAGACCATCACCGCCGGTGTCTAGACAGAGTGACCTCGGGAGACGGCGAGGCGTTAGTGGTTCTTTTTGACTCACTGGGAGTCGGGTGAGCTCTCAGGGCGAAGGGCTAAAGGCATCAAGCGCTTGCACTCAGGCACTCAACTCGCACCAATTGGACGGATACCTGCGAGCTCGATGGATTGGAAACAGTAATTGTTAGTGCAGGGCACTAATTTTCTCGCCCAGAGCAGAGGCTCGCAAGTGTCGGAGAAGCGGCGGGTGGCGAGGGCTTGGCGTGTGCGGCGGCGGGAGATGGGCGATGCACCCCCACCACGTCACCCCGCCGCCCTGCCGCCGAAATTTCGACTCACAATCAACAACCGCCGCCGTCACTCCACGCCAGCCCCGGTCACCGCACTCACAGGGCCTGCCACTTATATTTCGCACCGCGCTCCGATCTACGACCGCATTCGCTCCCCCAGCTACACCCACAATGGCTGACAAGGCACCTCCCGCCGACGGCGCCGCTGCGCCCTCCAAGAACGCGCTGAAGAAGGCCCAGAAGGAGGCCGAGAAGGTTGTGCCCGGCTCCGGCGCAGACATGGCTATGGCGCGGACATGATGCTGACATAGACATATGCAGGCTGCGAAGAAGGCGGCGGCAAAGGAGCGCGAAATGGCTGAACGCCTCAAGCAACAGACGTCCGACGCTGCTACCGACGTTTCCAAGGACGACTACGGCGAGCTTCCCATGGTTGGCTCGGTCCCCTACACGCCGACGGGTCAGAAGCGGGCCAGCTTCACGGAGCTGAAGGAGCAGGACGAGCCGGTGGTATTCCGCTGCACCGTCATCAACGCGCGGTCGCAGTCGGCGAAGCTGGCGTTCCTGAACCTGCGGCAGGGCGACGAGACGATCCAGGCGGTGGTTGCGGCGTCGGAGAAGCTGTCGCGGCAGATGGTCAAGTTCGCCGGCAGCATCAGCGCGCAATCCATCGTGCTGGTGCACGGCCTGGTGCGCGCCGTCAAGGAGCCCATCAAGAGCGCCACGCTCAAGAACCTCGAGGTCCACATCCAGAAGCTGTACATCATCTCCAAGGCCGAGCCCCAGCTGCCGCTGCAGGTCGAGGACGCTGAGCGCCCGCTGCCCGAGGAGGGCGCCGCCGGCGAGGAGCAGAAGGCTGATGAGGGCGAGCGGCCCCGCGTTGCACTGGCTACCCGCCTCGACAACCGCGTGCTCGACCTGCGCGCCACCCACAACCGCGCCATCTTCCGCATCAAGAGCGGCATCTGCGCTCTCTACGCTGAGTTCATGCAGTCCAAGGGCTTCACCCAGATCCAGACCCCCAAGCTGCTTGGCGCCGCCTCCGAGGGTGGCAGCAACGTCTTCGAATGCACCTACTTCGACCGTAAGGCCTACCTGGCCCAGTCCCCTCAGCTGTACAAGCAGATGCTCATTGCCGGCGGTTTCGAGCGCGTCTTCGAGGTCGGCCCTGTTTTCCGTGCCGAGAACAGCAACACTGCTCGCCACTTGACCGAGTTCACTGGTCTCGATATGGAGATGGCTTTCGAGGAGGACTACCACGAGGTTGTCGACCTCATCGTCGAGATGCTGCTCTTCATCTTCAAGGGTCTGCGTGAGCGCTACAGCAAGGAGACCGACATCGTCCGCGAGTGGGCCAGCGGCGGCAAGAACACCATCGAGGACTTCAAGCTGCCCGCCGACGGCAAGGTCCCCATCATTCCCTTCAAGGAGGGTGTCAAGATGCTCCGGGAAGCCGGCGAGGAGCTTGGCGACTACGAGGATTTGAGGTACGCATAATTTCCCCCAATCACACCCCCTCCCAAACCCCAAACACTAACCCTTATCCCTCCCCGCAGCACTCCCCAAGAAAAGCTCCTCGGCAAGCTCGTCCTCGAAAAATACGGCTCCGACTTCTACGTCCTCGACCAATTCCCGCTCGCCGTCCGCCCCTTCTACACCATGCCCTCGCCGCACGACCCCCAGCTCTCCAACTCGTACGACATGTTCATGCGCGGCCAGGAGATCATGTCGGGCGCCCAGCGTGTGCACGACCCCACCCTGCTCAGCCAGCGCTGCAAGGGCATGGACCCGCCCGTCAACCCGGACGGCCCCGGCCTCAAGGACTACGTCGACGGCTTCCGCTACGGATGTCCGCCCCACGCTGGCGGTGGTTTCGGCCTCGAGCGCATCGTGAGCTTTTGGGCGGGCGTGGGCAATGTGCGCTTGGCGAGTCTGTTCCCGAGGGATCCGCAGAGGATCTTGCCGTAAGTTGAGCGAGGTTGGAGGCGCTGAGAGTATGTAGATGACGGGTTAGGGGAGTGATGATGGAAAGATTTTGGAATGATTATGGCGGGCGAGATTATTTAAGCAGGGGCTTCGAAGATCTCTTGATAAAGAAAGCGTCGACGGACTTTTATGCGTAAGAATGCAAATGGATAGAGAGACCTGTTCTCTTTGTAGACAACGAGGGCCACTCGGCGATGCTGTATCCATGCTGACCTCGCAACCTAACCTTCCATGTCGAGGTTAATCCAAGGAAAATGCTAAGCCACTGCAGATGAGGAAAGTAGATACACTACTTGGCCTGAGGACCTTCCACAAAAAGGGTGATGGCAAACCAAATCAATTGGTCTAAATAATACACCACCAGAACCAAAAAAGGCCGCACACCAACCAACTCATCCAAACACCAACCCAAAATGCAGCAGCACCCACTCTTTCCACAACGATTTTCTAAAAAAAAAAAGAAAGAAAAAAAAACACAAAGAACCTAACCTCCTCAACCCCCCCTCCCTCAAACTCAAAACCACCTCCTCGCCCTCACCTTCCCCCACCACCTCCCCCTCTCCCCCTCCTCCCTCGGCCCCTCAACCCACAAAACCCTCCCCCCATCCCCATCCCCATCCCCACCCCCCACCCCAACATCAATATCAAACACAGTCCCCGACCCCGAATGGTGACCGAGGCAAAAGCTCGCCCTCACGCACACGCCCGCGGGCCGACCCTTGGCTTGCGCCGACAGGTACGGGCCGATCTGCCGAGCCACCTGTGCCGCGATGGCGTGCGGGGTGTAGAGGAGGGTGAGGCGGCGGCGCCAGGAGAGGGGGCGGGAGGTGGTGGCGAGGACGGGTTCGGGGCCGGAGACGGGGTCGCCGGTGACGGCGATGAGGGTGTAGGTGGGGGGGATGGTGGTGGTGGTGGTGGTGGGGGAGGAGGTGGTTGTGGTGGGGGGGGTTGGGGGGCGGGGTTGGGGGTTGGTTGGGTGGTCGAGCTGGTGGGGGTTTGTGGTGGTGGTGGTGTTGTCGGGGCGGGGGGTTGGGGGTCGGGAGGGGCCGCGGTTGTTGTTGTTGGTATTTTCGTCGTTGTCGGAGTCGCTGTCTTCGATGTTGAAGTCGGAGCCGGCGTCGTCGGAGTCGTTGTCGGTGTTGTTGATGACGAGGGCGGCGGAGTCGGGACAGCGTCGGTCTATCCAGAAGCGTATGACTTCTTCGTCGCGGTGGCGGCCTTCGAAGTTTGTGTCCATCCACATGCTCATTGTCAGATTCTCGAGATTGTGGAAGTGCCGCAGTGGTAGCAAGAGTGGGTGCGAAAGGTCTGTGGGTGCATAGAGTATGGGAGCTCCCGTATACCCGCAGAACTTGAGTTCTGTCACGGTGTCGGCGTGGAAAGAAGCGACTGTGTGCAGCATCAAGGATGGCCGGAGCCAATCGAACTGCGCCTCGAATTGAAAATCCGGGCCTGGTTGAGTCGGTGTTTTTGCCGCCGTATCCTTCAACGCACTCAAATCTTCCTCGTCAAGATCCCAGTCGTCGTCAGAGAGAGCGTGGAAAAGATCACTGCTACCCCAGGAGTTTCCAATCGGACAGGCGTTTGCAATCATGACGATCTTACTCAAGGGACTCCTCCACAATGCGCGGACAGTCTCGTGTTTTTCTTGCCGTGGTATTCCGCCTTCCATTTTGAGATGCTGGACTTTAGTCATACGAGATGCGAACTCGGTGATGAAGCGCCAACGACGTGCTCCTGCTCCTGCTGCGCTGTGGAAGTCCCCAATGACGAGATCGTCTGTGTCTGCCCCAAAAGAAGTATCGACCCGAAGTTCTTTTAGTGTGCGGGCCAGATTCCCGATGATGCGGTCTTGCTGGGCCGCCACTTCATCAATTGAACGTTGATGGCTGAAGAAGCGTTCCATTGGCCAAGCCAAGCATTCAAGGTTAGGGTGAGCTTCCATGAAGTCCAGGAAGCTAGTTGATAGCATGTGGGGATCTTCTAATGGGGCTGATATATCAAACAAATACGTGCCTCTTGGCAAGCTGTGGGAGATGGATTAATTCATGGGCCGGAGGAAATGCAGTTGGAACTTACCTAGTCCAGGGGGTCATGACATTGCGCATTTGGAACGAGCGGAGATGTGGGAAGCGCAGCAAGCTTAAGTGGGAGAGCAGGTCCCTGACTTTTGAGTCATCACGGGTCTGGTAGGCGCTGTAGGTGAGCAGCATGTCAAGGTTTAACGAAGTCAGCTTAGAGGTGCTCTCCAGAAGCAGATTCTTCAGAAATTCGGCGGGGGTGGTCGGCTTGGAGCTCTCTATTTGCTGGTCCTCGGGCACATGGGTGGCATCCAGGAAATCCTTCACTTCCGGCAGCTCATCATAGATCATGTTGTCGAGCCGTATCGCGTCGGGCACTGAATCCCGCGACACAGAGCCATCCGGAAGCACCTTGTCCACCGTGGTCCTGTATTCCCCTCCAATGCCATTTTGTAGCATCATCCGGCGTGCTGCGCCCCTGCCAAGCGCGATACCATCGAATATCACGTTCCTCCGAACGGTGTCATTGAGATAGCTTAACCGCCTAATTCTCAAGCTCTCGAGCCCGGAAAGATCCGGCCAATGTGACGAGCCAACCGGGCCTGGCTCCGGCATGGCGAGCGAGCAGCTCTCAAGCCACATTCGCCTAAGCGAGACATTTTTCGGGCGATGCGGGTGGAGGAAGCCCCAGACAAGGCCGTAGGCGAGGAAGTAATGCCCAAAGATGATCCTCAACGTGTGAACATTCGTCATATTCCGGATTGCCAGCTGTAGCAGTTTGTGGGTACGCGGGTCATGGGACAGGGCGAGGGAGCGGAAGCAGAAGAGCGGCAGCTCGTGGTATATGCCGGGCGTTGGCAAGTGGCAGCGGTGGAGAACGGTCTGGACATGGGCGGCGACGGACGGCTTGCTGTGGTCTGTCAGCTTCGGTCCTTCTGCACGCACAGGGAGGCACGACGCACGTGGCCAGCACCAGCAGCTTCTTGAGTATGGGGGTGTCGTCATGCTCGTCGGCAAGGTCATTCGAGGCGCGCATGGCGGCAATCTGCATCCTGGACGGACGCGGATGCAGTGTCCAGCAATCCTTGAGTTCGAGGTCCTTCCATAGCAGCGGAATGGCAAGACGGTAGCCCCACTGGGAGGTCTGGGCGACTCGGAAGAGGTCGCGCAGCTCAAGGTACTGGAAGATGTCAAGGGCGAGCTCGTCCGGGAGCAAGACCAGGTGCTGCGGCGCGTTAGACAGGTGTTTTCTTTGTTACGCTTGGAGGCGAGTGGGTGCTCACGGCGGGACCGGGGTCGAGAGGCTCCATGTCTGCTCCAGCGAGTCGCGACGCTTGGCAGTGTGACACAGCAGAGGGTGAGAGTGGGTGCAAGGGCAACGGTGCAAGTGGTGGGGAGAGAACGGCGCGGCCCAAGCTCCAGCACGAGACGAGTCATGCTACGTCACCGCTCGCGCCGTGTCACGGACTGCCTAATCCGGCAGGTATCCGAGCTTCAAAGGCAGACCCCCGGATTCACCTGCGAAAACCCACATTATTGAAGACTGTTGGGACTCGGGCTGGGAGTGCTCTAGTGTGCTGTCGTGATAGACCCCGAACGACAGCATCTATTACTTTTAGCGCTAGACGCCGATCCATGGCGCAGCCGGCCCGATGCCGCGTTAGAGTTGCGCCATCTTCCTGCACATCAATACTAATCACCAGCGCAGTCTTGCACGCCTCCCCCTCATAAAGACCGGTACAATGCTGGTCCAATCTGCACTCGCGTTCTCATAACACCTTCTACGGCAGCACGTCACACATACTGACAAAGCCACATCCGAAAAGTCAATATCAACATCGGGGATATATGTACGCATCTATACCAAAAAGTGCACTCATCATCATTCCAACAAAAATGATCTGCCCTCAATCCAGCCCATCTCATTGTCCTCACGGCCCCAAAATCCACCTGTAAATGCACAAATCCCCATTATCCGGGCACACCTCCTTCCTATCCAACTGCTTATCAACAGGTCCCGTCGGGCCGCTGGCATACTTCGCGATGGCGCCGCCAAACAGCAACTGCTGCCTGTCGTCGCTCTCCGGGTACTGCTCGTCGCCCCACTTGCCGAGGAAGTTGAGCCAAGAGGTGGGGTAGGAGTCGTCGAGGGCGGTGAAGGTGGGGGTTCCCGTGGCGTTGGTGTAGTTGTAGAAGAAGGCGGACTGCAGCGGGTCCCACAGGGCACCGCCGTCGTCCGGGCCGTCGGTGTGGTCGAGCAGGAGACCGGTGGGCAGGTTGAGGTTGGGGATCGTGTGGTCGTGGTCGCCCGGGATGGCGTAGTTGGCGTGCGTGCCGTTGGCGACGTAGTTGATTGGCTGCGTGACGCGGTGTTAGCGGTTGGAGTTTGATTGTGAGGATGGAAAGGGAGCTGAGAGGTGCTTGTGGGAGACATACCCGGTCGCCGGATTTGTGCAGGATGGAATAGGCGAAGGCCTGGCCGTTGCTGTGCTGGGAATACCAGACCCACTTGGGCTGTCCGTCCTCGAAGCGGACCATATTGTGTTCCCTTTTGTCGTCAGTATTCTCCCTTTCCTGAACTAGTCTCTATGACTCACCAGTCTCCAACATGGTTACCTGCATTCTCGTTAGTCTCATTGTCCAGATAAATGGCTTCACATAAGCTGTACTCACCAACTTGCAGCACGTCCAGCACGATACCACCCCAATTATACGCATAGAAATACATATAAAACGCATCCACAGTCCCATTTCCCTTGTCATTGACAATCACCGCCGCTGAAGTAGCGTCGTTCGTTTTCCCGTTGCAATCGGGCTTTACGCCAGTTAACCAGGCCGGGTTCGTGGTAATGTCTTCTTTCGACGTGAGGTAGACATTGTCGCCGAATGAGTTTAGCTGATCGAGGTTGTTCAATTCAAGCGGGGAAGCGGCGCCAGATACGACTTTGAAGTCGACCTCGGGCTGGGTGTTGTCGAGTTGGGCCTGCAAGTCCGAGGGGAAGTACGCCTCCTCGTGGTGGAGGTAGCTAATCGGAGCTGCGGCGAGATGCTTTAGCCTCACATGCGGTCGATCTGGGAAACGATGCACAAGATATGAAATAAAGATAAGACGGAGAATAGAGAATGAATTGTAGAATCCGTCGAGAAGAATAGAGAAATGTTCTAAAAACGACGGTCCTTGAAAAGTTGGTCGAACAAAATTAGAAAAGTTCGCCCACCTCAGACAAAACAATGAAGAAAAAAAGAGAAAGAGAAGAGCTCAACCCACCATAGTCCAGCACAAACTGCGGCACACCCTCTGGGGCGCGCTTCTGCACCACCGCACGCGCCTGTGCCTGATTACACTGCGCGTCCGCCACTTGCGCTCCAAGCAGCAACACACTTCCGGCGCCGAGCAGCGCTTCCTTAGCAAAAACCATAATGATCTGTAAGAAATGCCGAGCACCACAAAATACCCAGCCCTAACAGCAAGGTGCAAGCCACACCGGGAGTGAGTGAGTGGGTGAGCAACGAGAGCCAAGAACAGCCACCTGCTCGGGAAGTACGATGGACAACAAGACCAGGAAGCCCAGGAAATATATAAACCAGCCCGCTTGCTCGCGGAACGGTGGGAGCGGCAGCCGGGAAGGCCTACATAAGTAATGTTCGAACAAGATAATTTTAGGGCCCCTGGCACTGGGCCGGGCATGCATGCCCGGGTCATGGGCAACGGGCAGCGGGCAGCAGCCCTGATCAGCGGGAGGCGAAAGTGAGCGAACCATTGACAAGGGACGAATCGGCGGACAAGGGTGTCTCTGGGCGGGGGTCCCACCACTCGTGCAAAAGTCCAATGCAAGCCATAAGGGGTGGAGGGGAGGACCGGCGAATGGCGAGTCGCCGTGACTGCGCACCCTGCGTGGTGCCTGCTGTGGCTGCTGCCACACGGCGGCGGCCGTGGCGGCGCGCGCGTGTTTGTAGGTGGTAGGCAGGTGCAGGTCGTGCTAGTGCCGGGCCACGCTGCGCAGCGTCGACGTTCTACTCGCTCTGCTCTTCACATGGGCATGTGGATAGGGTCTCGGCTCGTCTCATCCGTCCCGATGCTGCTTGCTTCTTTCGTATACCTCTGCCGTACCGGATCAGAAGCGCGAGCGGGTCGGCGACGTGACAGGCTGGCTGCTGCTCAAACCGCGACGGCGACACGATGACAAAAAAAAAAAAGAGAACCAGATAGATGGAGAGGCGAACGAAGCCCTTCCCAGATCTGCGCCTCTCTCGCAGGGAAGAAGGCTGGCACGCTGAGATGCTCGCGGCAGGAGGGAGGAAAGAGACCGCAGAACCCAAAAGCTCGTGCCTGCGCCACCCGGGCCTCGTGCGGAGAGTGAAACAGGATCGGCCGGCCATGCGCGCACCGCGGCGGGCAGGGTTAGCTGGTAGCTGCGCAGAAAGGTTGCTTGCCGTGAACTTGGCCCTCATCAAAGCGCGAAGCCAAAAGCGCGACCCAAGAAGTCGCGCGGCAAAAGGCCGATGATTGCGCATGCGCAAACGCGGCGTCGCCGATACGGACCTGCCGTACGCGGAACGCTCGGTGTTTGCTCTGCGTCGTGACTCGGGCCGCGCAGCGTGCAGATCGCTCTCAGCCGCGCAGCAGCCGGCGGGAATTTAGATGTGCATTGGCAGGACGTCGAGATTGGAGCGGGGCCGAGCGGCGGCGCCGACAGACCCCCCGGGGAAAAGGGCAGCAAGAAAGCACGCGCGAAGCACCTGAACAGCGACCACGAGGGACCACCAGGACGCAAGCGCGAACGTGCCTCGGCCCGGCGAGCGCATTGGGCTGGTTTTTGGCGGGCGGCGTCTGCACGCATCATCTTTCTCCTGCCTCGCGCGCGCTAGCGCCAACGCGGAAGGATCCGCGCTCGCCGGCTGCGGGTTGGCTTGCTCGGCCTGCCGTGCCAGCTGCACGAGCGCGCGTGCCCGGCGCGAGCTGGTGCGCGCTCGTGGGCTCCGAGACATGCGTCTATGCCTTCGCTGCTGTTCATCATGAGGACTGCAGGCCTGGGGCAAGGGCCGTGGACGCTGCCTCTTTTCCTCCGTGCTGCTTGCCAGGCGCTGTAGCCGCTATCCTGCCTCGTGAGCCGTGTACGGCTTCATGCGTGTCAAGCTCCTTCTAGTGGATATTAGATTTATTAGTTAGGTAGATTGCTGTCTCGTTCCTGTTCAGGCCAAAGCCAACGACAGGAACGGACGATTACCTTGATGCATATGCTAACAATACCCCGTCCTTTTCCCTTCCCCGTCAAAGGAAAACACTGTTTTGTGCTGCGTGCAATGTAGCGCCTGCTTTCCTCCTGCCCCCTATCTTTCTATCGGCTCTGAAGAATAGAATGGGTATTAAGCCGTCCCCGAGACGGCTGATTAAACTTGATTGCGCCGCTGGCTCCAACAAGATCGTGAGAAAGAACTGTAGAATCCAATAAATCGGAACGTGTGCGTGCACGTGAGATGGAAACATCCCAGCTCCTGGCACTCTCGGAGCACCGTTATCGCGCGCGGCTGACGAAAGATACCCATGAGTTGACTTGGTCCGCCGCCTAGATGACGTACTAGAAGATGAAAGAGGTCAGCACGCATGACCCAGAAACCACGTCGAAACGTGTACGGAGGACCTGTATGTAACTCACCGGAATAAACAGGTACGGCACCCGGCGCTCATACTCCGTCCACGCCTCGCCGTAAACCTGCCTACAACGCTGGATGTCCCTGTAAGCCCGGTGCACAATCATGCAGCTAAAGAAGAACGGGTAGAACCAAGGGAACGGGCTCTTGAATCCGGTGATGAAGCCCCAGTTGAGCGCGAAGTACAGGTCGCACGAGTAGTGAATTTTGCGCGCAAGACCATACCAGCCGTCCACCAGGAGATCCTTGCCAGTGCTGGTGGTAATGGTACGGGGGTTGTGCACCTCACGCCACGGAAGCAACGGAAACGTCTTGCGGTCGTAGTCGGATCCACGCTCCTTGCGGCGGAAGTGATTCTTCTGGCTGTTCGCCGTGTCCCAGACCCAGTAGACAAAGAGGTAGGCGGGGAAAAGTACTGCGAGGACCCAGCGCGAGTGCGCGTATTCAGATGGGTGGTGGTTGGCCAGATAAATCGTGCAGTGGCAGTAGCTGAGAGGCACACCCGCCAAGTTCCAGAACGTAAGCATGAAGCCGAGCTTCTCGAAGTACATGTCCCTGAAAGTCAAAGATTAGCGGAATCCTGCCAGATCACAGCATCATGCTCATCGGCTTACCAAGTCGTAACGATCATCTCCTCGCCCTTAGAGCAGGCGTTTGCATAGAGCCAGTGCGCCATCAATAGGAAAGCAACCTCTCCGCTAACATAGCCATAGTTCTCGTACTGTCTCGCCGCCGTCCCAAGCGTAAGGAAGAACAGGATGAACCACGGCATTCTAACCTCGAAGAACATCTTCCAGTCGAGCCATCCAAACAGACGCGGGTTGAGTTCGGCGCCCATGAAAAAGTCATAGACCGGGTAGCCCGTCATCCGAACTGTAGCCCCGCGAATGTGAGCGCTGATGTAGAAGTAGAAGCTCATCACGAAGCCAGAGGTGATGGCGACGGACATGAGGGAGCCGAACTCGTCAATCAGCGTGTACAGCTTGAAAAAACCAGTGAAGTGCAGAACCAGGCCCAGGACGATGGTCGAGTAGAAGCTCCACACGGCCGAGCAGTAGTAGTCGAGCTGCTTGCCGCCCAGATGCGGCAGCGCCTGACCCTTGGAGTACACACCAGGCATGTACAGGTAGAAGACGATCTGGATGGCCATGAAAGTCAAGTAGATGGTCCAGGCGCGCGCGTGCGGGTAGGCATGTTCGTAGCACAGGTCGAACAGGTGGTGGAAGAATTCGCCCAGGCTCTGGCCTTCAGCCGGCGTCGGAGGGCGCCCACCGTAGAAGGTCGCGCCCAGGTACATGTAGTACATCAACAGCGGGAAGCCGATCATCATGGCTCCCGTGCCCCAGGAACCGCCAAACTCGAAGTGTGTAGTGTCCGCCAGGGTCGGGTCGAGGGCCTTTTTCTTCGCCTTCTCGTCCTTGTCGATCGCGCCGTTGGCGGCATGGCCGTTGGCAGCGTGGCCGTTGGCGTGGCCGTTGGCGTGGCCGTTCGAGAGCTTGTCGTCCAAAAGGGGCTCCTGCAGCTGGACAGGCGGAGGAGATGCGGGCGCGGGCGTCGAGTTCGCAGAGGAGTCGGCGTCGGAGAGCTGGAGCGCAGATTTGCGCGCGGTGCGCCGGCGGCCAGGAGTCTCGACGAAGCCAGGGTTGGCGGGTTTCCTGTTGCTGGAGGTCAGAATCTCAGGCCATTTCGTCGCGGGGGACGCGCAAGGCGGCGCGGCGCAGGCCAATTGGCGCAGCGCATCGGATGCGCGGCGCCGTCTTGTCGCTTGCAGGGCGTCGTATATACCTGGGCGTTGCGCCCGTCTGCGAGCGCGTCACTCGTTGAGACATGGCTAGGGAGGCACCGCGAGCGGACTGGGCAGCGGCGACGGAGCGGACAAGAGGTGCGGCAGGCGGGCGGGCGGGCGCAAATTCCCTGAGGCAGCGCAGACGGGCGTGCGAGACTGACGACCTCCGTGCTCTGCGCGACTCAGTGGCCTGTCGGGAAGTTGTTGTTGCAAATCGTGCCTCTCGGCCCTGTTGACCCAGCGCCAATTTGTGCAGGGCCGCCGTGCACCAGCTAGCTCGCCCAATCAATTACATCACTATTGCGCCCAGGCGCTCCCCCTCGAACAGCATCGTCAATGGCATCAGGCCGTCGTCAAGCGCGCTGCCCGGAGTCGCATTGGGTGCTGCGTGGATGAAAGTTTATGTACACTAAAATACCAAGCCGTTGGCCGTTCGACCTTCCTTTGCTGGCTGTCCCTGCAAGGTACGCGGGGCCCGCCGGCCAATCACTGGCCCCCTGATGATTCTCCACCCTCACGCCCCTCTCCGTACGTTGGTGCTCATCAGCGTTATCTTCTTTTTCTTCTTCTTGCCCCCGCCGCTCGCCCCTCCTCCAGTCGAGCTTTCGCCAGTCCCAAGAGACAACGCCTGCACCTGCGCTACCATGTCTTCCTCCCGCAGCAGGTCCTTCTCCCACCCCTGAAGCCAACCATCGTCCGCTGGCACGTCGTAATCCTGTGCAGACGCTTGCAGTGGTGGTGTTGTGGGCGGGATGGCTGTCGTGCCCCACACCGTTCGAGGCGCACTAGGACTTGTCGACGGAGACGCGAGCGATGCAAAGGCAGAGCCTTGTCTCCGAGGGTAAGGAGGAGACGCCGACGCACTGTCGGCATCGACCGATCCCGAGAGATCTCCGGCGCCCAATGGCTGGAAGTCATCGGCGGAGAACCGGGTGCTGGAAATGCTGTTCCTCTTTCGACGCGCCTGTGCATACGCCTTCTGGTCCTCTTCTTTCTCCGCCCTCAGACGTGCCTTCTCTTCTCTTGTTTCCTTCTCGTGATTTCGCTTCCGCCTCCGTTCAATCTCGGATTTGAACTTCTCCAGAATCTCCGGCGCCACCGTGTCTGTCCAATCACACTCTAAGAATCCCACTTCACACCCGTACGGGAGATGAGCTAGGTACTTCGTGCGCTTGCGTAAATCGTCGTCTACAACATGGCCGGTCGATACCCGCTCTACTCTTGGCAGTATTGTCGAAGGGAAAGATGAAAAATTGCCAAACGCCGCTTTCAGGATGCGGATGTCTAAAGGCGAGAGATAGTAATGAAGCAACGCTTGGTAGAAGTAATACTCAGATGGCGTCTGATGGTCGTGGTGTTGTTCTCTGCGGAATTCAGCCAGCGACTTGGACAGATTGCTTGCGCCTGGCTTCTGCAAATCGTCGGTGGTGGATTGTTCATTTTCCGTGACAGTGCTGTCAGAGCGGTCCTCAGACACGACAGTGCTGGCCACGTCGACGTTCGATTCATCGGCCTCAATGCCTGATTTCTTCGACTTGCTTTCCGTTGGCTTTGCGGGAACCGTGGGAGGATTACCTATTCCTTTCACTTTTTCCTTGGCTTCGTTGATCATCCTGATAGCTTTGCGTGTCCACTCCGCATTATCCTCGCCGAACATGAGCTCATCCTCTCGGGCCTGTCGCTCGATTTCTTGGATATCGTCCTCGAATTGTTCGACCATGTAGTCCTCGCTGCCTTTCATAATGCGGGCGTAGTCCATGACTTCAGCCGCAATATACCAGGGGATATCGTCGTCCTGCTCCGGAACGTCTGCACCATCCCTGGGCAGGGCGAGTGTGCTGCGGGAAGAACGCATGACAAGTCGGAGGACGACATCAGCACCTTCCCTTGGATGCTCGCCTTCTTGGCCAATGTAGAAGCGAACAGGCCTTGTGTCCGACATGTAGATATTGTCTTCGCAGATGGGGCACTTTTTCGATCTCGCCTTTTTCTCCGGGAGCTTCGTTTCGGTTTCAGCATGCATGAATCGAATCAAGCAAGCCAAGCAGAAGATGTGCCCGCAACGCGCCATGCGAGGTGCGACCGGTGGTCCCAGGCAAATCGGACAGGAAGCAGATTGCGAATGGGCCGAGGCCAGGATCTGTAGGACATTATTCCAGTCCAGATGGACATCGGCGTCGGCAATCTGCCTCTGGTAGTCCGCACGAGGGTCGACTATGAAGCGATAGTTCGCATGCACATATCTAGGACACAGTCAAGATGCTGCTACATGCACTACGCAGGTGTGTCGACTTGCCTCGCTTTATCTGCGGCATGATAGCCCGACCCCGGACCCCACGTTGGATTTCTCCGAAATCGATGACCGTGACCATGCCCGTGGTGGTGATGATAATGAGGTCGTGGGGGCAGGCTAAAGTTCATCAAATGGGTGATGGAAGTCTGGCCCTTCCGGCTGTTGGTGGAACGCATGGCGACCTGTGCCCCATGTCAGATCAGCGTCGCGAGAGCCACAGCGAAAGGTGACAGGACACTTACGGATTCCGCAATGTCATCCTCATCCGTAAGCCCCGGGCGTTTGGATCCCTTGTGCTTCTTCTTCGAGACCTGGTGGTGCCGTGGCGAGGGGTAAGCTCGCGATGCTGCCCCCGCTCCGAAGCTGCCAGAACCTCCGGTGCGGCGCTGACCGTAGCTGTCGCCAGCAGCTGGAGGGCCGGTCTGCGCTTGAGGTGAGAGCTGGGCCGCGGTGTTGGCTGGCTTGGAGGCGGCTATGGCTCCCGGCGGGTTCGCGGACATGGCGCTGCGCGGCTATGACGAAAGCACGGATGCGACGAGAGAGCCCGCCCACGGCCTTTCTGGTGGCAACAGCGGAGCCAGAGGCGCGAGGAATGCGAGTAAAAAGCCCGGAGGCAGGTTGCAGGAAGATTGGTGGGGTTCGGCGCTGGCCCCCCGAAGGTGGACTTGCGGAAGAGAGTCATACAAACTGCGGCAGACGAGGGGCGACTTGGATGATGCATGCCCGTCACGTGCAGCGCCCAGAGGCGAAAGCGCGCCGCAGCGTCAAAGAAGCTTCGCGCTGAGCCAGAAGCACAATTACTAAGCCCGGCCGTCTCGCAATCTGCCGAAGCGGCGTGCGCAGGCGGCGTCAGGTGCGGCGTGCTGCAGGGGCGGGGCGTCTGCGGCAGAGCGACAGGCAGTCTTCAGTTGAGCGCGAGCTCTGCAGAGTTAGCAGCGCAAGCAACCGCAATCCACGGCCCCCTCCGGAAGCAGCGTAGAGACGCCTGGCCATTCGCACGCTGACCTCGGGCTGGCAGCACGCGCTGAGAGCTCCGCCCCTCCGTTCCGCTCCGCGCTTGGCGGCAGCACTTGAGCCGCAGCTCCTAAACTTTCCTTGAAAGAGGCCGCAAACGCCGGAGCCGGCGCGCGCGTGGACGTCGAGCTCTCGCCAGGCTGCGCTGAAAAGCCGCCTGCATCACGACCATCCGGTGGGCAAGCCCATTGCCCGTCGCGTCCCCGCTCCCGTCAGCGGCGATCCCCAAAACCTTGCGACAAATTGTTGTCGACCTGGGCCGATCATCCTCCGCAAACCCGACCACCTCCATCACCACCTCACCCCAACCGCTCCTCCAGCGCCCACGCCGCCGCCCCTCCCCGGCGCTCCACCATCACGCCTCCGCCGGCTCGCCTTGCCCGCCTAGTCGTCGTCTCCCCGTCGCCTCACAAGTCGGTCGCTAGGTCCTTGACCGGCCAGCGCTGACTGTGAGGCACCAGTCTCCGCCGCACCCATGATGCCAGGACCTCACATGCCACCTGCCATTCGGCGGCAGAATGACTACTACCACCTGCCGCCACAGGCGCATTCGCCCGTGCCGATGAACGTTTACGGCAGCTACCACCACCCGGCGCAATACCATGGCGCCCACCCCTACTACCCGCCGCAGTACTATCCGCCGCAATACCACCAGCCGCAGTACCAGCACCCGCTGCCGCCACGGCCCTTTCCTCAGCCGCTCCCGCCCCAGCAGCATTCTCCTGTCGTCGTCTCCTCGCACCCACACATCCAGTCCGTCGCCCCTGTTCACCGCCAACCCGTCCGCACGCCGCCGGTCGCCCACACACATACGCCCCCGGCTCCGCTCGTCGCGCACTCGTCGACGCCGCAGCCCGCGCCGTCGACCCCGTCGATCCATTCGCAGCCTTTAGTATCGCCTTCGACGCCGACAATCGCGCAGAGCGCGGCGACCCCGCCTCCTGCCCCCGCTTCTTCTCGGCCCTCCTTCTCGTCACAACATGCGCCCCCACCTCCATCGCCTGGTTTGAGAATGCCCTTCTACCCTTCTGTAAGTATAACCAGTAGTAGATTAGGTAGCACAGCTAGACTGAACGGAATGCAGCTCCCCTGGTATTCCAACCCCGACGATCCTTTCCCCCCGAAGGCGCAGCGGCAGAGACGACGAAGGCGCGAACAACCCGCGGCAAGCGAGCCCTTGTTGGAGCTTCCGGCGAGGGAGCAGGCAGAGGAGCCGGAGCAGCAGGAGGAGCCAATTGAGTTGCAGGAGTCCACTGTCACTGCTCCTTCCGAGCAAGAGACTCCGGCGACTTCGCAAGCTCACTCCGAGGCCGATTCTACACATCCGACTACCCCTTCGTCAGCATTACCGCCGTCGACGCCACAAGCACAAGCTTCAGCTGGACATAAGCGGAAACCTACCATTCCTGCTGTGCCGTTGGTGCCGATCAAGCCTGCCGTTCCTGCGTCTCAGCGCAAGGGTAGTACAGCTACCTCGACGGCTGACAGGCCGAGTACTGCCGGCGACGCACCACAGGAGGGTGGTGAGAGCGCTGAGCAGCGGGATGTCGCATCTCCGGAATCGGAACGCACTGCTACTGCCACATCGCCTCCGGCAAAAGCGGCTCCTAAGTCGTGGGCTGATCTCGTTAGGACTAAGAACGCCGCGGCCGCTGCGCCGTCTGCGAATTCCAACGGTATTCCCGCGACCAACGGACTCGCTGCGACAAAGAGCGACTCTATGGCTGACGCTCTCCGGACTTACGATGTGAACTTGGACAACAAAATCGCGTTTCTCGAACCGCGGGGTCTTGTAAATACCGGTAACATGTGCTATATGAATTCTGTCAGTCTCCACCGCTCACACGCTACTATATTGGGAGAGAGTGCTGACACCTGCCACAGATCCTTCAGACTCTTGTTTTCTGTATACCATTTTATGATTTTTTGGATCAGGTGGGCAAGCGAGCGGCGTACAGTTTCAAAAGCGAGACACCTTTGCTTGACGCGATGTAAGTCTTTGCGCAAAAGCTCACGTTGGCAAGTCTGACCAATAATTCAGGATAATGTTCATGCGCGAGTTTCCGGTAATCGATTCTGCGGTTTCTCAAGAACAGCTCAGACTGCGGCTCAAGGATACCGAACTTGAGCAGTACGGTGATGCTTTTACTCCTGAATTCGTTTACGACGTCATCAAACGTCTCCCTCGGTTTTCTTCTATGAGGGTAAGTCGACCTCACAGAGTCGTCGCAACATCTGCTGACTTCAGTAGCGTGGTCATCAACAAGACGCTGAGGAGTTTCTCGGTTTCCTCTTGGCTGGTCTTCATGATGAATGTATCCATGTCATGAAGAACGCCCCTGCAAGCACGACTACGACTAATGAAGTCGCTTCTCCCACTAATGCTGAATCAAACACAGCTGATGGATGGCTTGAGGTCGGACCCAAGCAAAAGGCATCCGTCACCAGGTCTTCTGGAATCATCGAGTCTGAAACTCCGATCACCAAGATTTTTGGTGGAAAGCTCCGGTCGGAGCTCCGTGTTCCCGGTCTCAAGAACTCGGTCACCCTCGAGCCCTACCAGCCTCTCCAGCTTGACATCGGCGCTCCCAATGTGAATAACATTGTGGATGCTCTGAAGGGATTGACTCGGCCGGAGACTCTCCAGGGTGACTTCAACTCCCCTCGTGGACCTAACGCGTCTGCCACCAAGCAGGTCTTCATTGAGACGCTCCCACCAGTCTTGATCTTGCACCTTAAGCGGTTCCAGTACGACAACACCGGCGGTACGCAGAAGATCTGGAAGAAGATCGGCTACCCGCTCGACCTTGAGATCCCCAAGGAGGTGTTCCCGCAGCACATGCGACCCGGTTTGGCGGTCAAGGGTGGTCAGCCCAAGTATCGTCTGGCCGGTGTCGTGTACCATCATGGAAAGACGGCCAGCGGCGGCCACTACACGGTCGACGTGCGGCGGCAAGACGGCCGTGAATGGATCCGCATGGACGACACAGTCCTCCGGCGCATCCGCAGCGAGGATGTTGCCGAGGGCGGCAGTGAGGAGGATCCGCGTGTTCTTGCCAAGGCCCTGGAGCAGCACAAGCATGACCATGGCAGTGCCAGCAAGAGCATCTACGAACAAGCTGGCTTTGATGAAGATGAAGAGCAGGCTCAGGGCGGTTGGAGCCAAGTCAACGGGTCAGGCTCTGGCGCAGCCGGGAAGAAATGGTCCGGAGTCGTCAATGGCACTGCGACGCCGACTTCCTCGACGGGTAAGAGGACGCCGATGGCGGACAAAGGCGCCAAGGACAACAAGGTCGCCTACATTCTCTTCTACCAACGGGTCAGATCATAGGCCCTACACACACTTCCTATCGCAACACTCTTTTTTAGGGATGAAAATCTCCGGCACTATCCAAAAAGTTCGTGTTTTCGGCAGCGTTTGAAGGCATATCTCGGGTGAGCGCCGCTGGAGCTTGGTATGGGATGGGCTGGGCTGGGCTGGGCTGGGCTGATACCTCAGGATTCTGGCTTGGCCCGAGGAAAAGAAGGCTCCAAGGCGCGAGTGGAAAGGAAGGCAGGTCCAGGCTTTCGGATTGCTGTAGATAGCTTTTCTGGGCGGATTTGGAGGCGGTATGCAGACGAGGACGTTCGGAGCTTGGAGTGGTGGGTAGAGGGAGCTAGGTGACGAATGTATGTTGCTAGAAAGAGAGAGCTGCGCCGCGATTGCAGCATCCGCTGCGGGGGTCGAGGTGTTGAGCGTGGGGAGGAATTGATGCAAAGTTGTTGAGGACGGGCGCGGAGCGATCACAGCAACAGGGAGATGTTTCTACAGCACACACGAAAGCAGAGGCAAGCCGAGGAATGAATGGATGGACTGAATTCATATGGTTCTGGGCCGCCATGGGCTCGCAAGCATCGCGCGTCAGGATCAGGATGGTGGTCGGCGCGACTCAGGCAACACGGGGGATGTGCTCGCGGGTGCGGGGGCGGAGGCGGGCGCCGCAGCGCCAATGGCCAGCGAGGCGTTTGTCAGGCTCCCGATTGATGAAGCGGGCGCGACGCACGTCGTTTGTTGCGGGGAGGAGACGGGCGGCGCCGGATGGGCAGCACATGCGCGGCGGTTGCGTCAGCGGTGATTGGCGGCGAGGAGCTAGGAACCTGGCACCAGCTCGCGGCAGGGTGCGGGGAAGCGTTTTAAGCGGCTGCTCTCCACCCCCGGCCTGCCAAAGTAACTCTCCGCACCGCGAACGCGTGGAAGGTACAAGACGCAGACACTCACGACTGACGCCCGCTCGCCCACCCCTTGGCACTCCCCCTCCTCTCCTGCACCACCACACTGCCTGCACTCACGCTGCCGACGACGCGGTCCTGAGCTCGCCTGCAGGCGCTCCACCGCCCAACGTCATCCAGCCAGGCGCTCCCTCCTCCCTCCCCTTCCGCCGCTCTGGCACGCTTCCATTCCTGCACACGACACCTCTCCACCTCCGTCCCCCGCGCGGCAGCAACCTTCACGATGCTGTCCCGTTTCGCGCCCGCTCTCCGCTCCTCCCCGGCTGCTGCTGCTGCACTGCCTGTGTCCCGCTCCTTCGCCGCCCTCGCCGCCCGCCAGTCGCGCGCGCGAGCTCCCGCCCTCGCAGACGTCCAGCCCGATGCCGCCGCCAGCTTCGACGAGAAGCAGGCTGGCTTCCGACGGCACCTGAAGGAGCAGGCACAGAAGCGTGAGCGTGAAGAGAGTAGGTCCCCGTCGCGTGATGTGTCTGCGTCTGCACCCAACGAGCTTTCCGATTCTTCTTCTTCTTCTTCTTCCGAAGCTACTGGCTCACTTGCATCCAAACTCACAGGAGAGCGCAAGGCCCGCGAGGAGGCGCAGGAGGCTGGCAGGTCTGAGGGCAAGCTCTCGAGGCTGATCTACGGCACCACCGAGGGCCGCAACCTCGACCGCGACATGGAGCGCAGCTTCTCGCAGGTCCTGGCCCGTGGCAAGTACGTCCACTCGATCGTCTTCCACGAGGTCAAGCCCGACAAGGTGGATGAGTACGTCGAGCTGGTGGGCAATTGGTACCCACGCATGGCGTCCATGCCGGAGAACAAGGTACACCTGGTCGGCAGCTGGAGGACTGAGGTCGGAGATTGCGACACATTCGGTACGTCAATTGGCCTGCACGCTCCCCTGCCGCGTCACACCCTAACTCTGCGCTCGTAACAGTGCACATCTGGGAGTACCAGCGTTACCAGGGATATCACGCTTCGCTGCACAACATCCAGTCCCATCCCGAGTTCCCCGAGTTCGACGCCAAGCTCAAGAAGCTCATCTACTCGAAGCGCACCTCCCTGATGCAGGAGTTCTCGTTCTGGCCGACGTCTCCGCCCCGTCAGCTCGGCGGAGTGTTCGAGCTGCGCTCATACACGCTACACCCAGGCAACCTGCTGGAGTGGGAGACGCACTGGAGGCGTGGTCTCAAGGCACGGCGCGAGGTGATGGAGGGCGTGGGTGCGTGGTTCGTCCAGATCGGCGAGCTCAACACGGTGCACCACCTGTGGCAGTTTCCCAACCTCGAGGAACGCAAGTTGCGTCGCGAGCAGAGTTGGAGCGTGGAGGGCTGGGGTGAGACGGTGCACAAGACGGTGCCGCTCATCCAGACGATGAAGAGCCGCATCTTGATCCCGATGAAGTGGAGCCCTATTGCGTGAGAGTCTGAACAAGATGGGCAAGCCAAAAAATACCATTATTGGACTGCAAGTCATGGCGATACAGGAGGGAAGAGCATTTGCTGCAAGGCTCCAGAGTTTCGTCGGTCAGCGATGTACGACAACGGGCATCCGGTTTTTCTTTTGTCAGGCGGGTAGCAAGCATAAAGGTTGGAATCACAAATGATACAAAACTTAGGTCAAAACGGCCGATCTGGTGATGCACGAAGGCTGAATCAGCAGGCGTCGCTCGGGATGCTTGGCCGCGAAGCTGCAGAGCGACATCATTGCGCGCAAGGAATGCTTGCTTTTTCCAAGAAACTCACGGGACCGCACTGCACGCGTTGCAGAATGGGCAATTTGGTGGCATGTGACGGCCTGTGATGGCTCAGGCGGGCAGCCAGCCGAGTCGATGATCGGCGGCCTGCCGCTGACGCCAACGCGTCGGAAATGCCAGGAAATCGCGGTCCAAAACAACTTTTTCGTATACTCGCCCACCGCTGCCACGACCGACACGACTGCCACGACCGCCACGACCCCGACTTGCTCGCCGAAGAGAGTGCCCTCTCAATCGCGTCCGGCGCTACTTTCGACGGCCTTCACCGTGTCTGACTCCGCGAGACCGCCCAGTCTGACTCCTTTGTCGCAACCACTCCATCCCCGCACACGACCGCGGAATAGACCCAGCAAAGAGCGTCGGCAAGAGCTGGACGGAGACAATTGCATACACCGGAGAGAATAGAGGCTGAAGCGTCAAGATGGTTTACATACGGCAAGACAAGCTGCCGAAGCTGAAGGAGTACAAGTACTCGGGCGTGGACCACAGCCTGGTGTCGCGGTACATCATGAAGCCCTTCTACACCCATGTCGTCATTAAGATGTTCCCCATGTCCATGGCTCCCAACCTGATCACCCTGACCGGCTTCTCGTTCGTCGTCGCCAACTTCCTGACCATGCTGTGGTACACCCCGACCCTGGACGTCGACTGCCCGACGTGGGTCTACTACAGCTGGGCCCTCGGCCTGTTCCTGTACCAGACCTTTGACGCGGTCGACGGCACCCAGGCGCGGCGCACGCGCCAGAGCGGTCCCCTCGGCGAGCTGTTCGACCACGGCGTCGACGCCGTCAACACCTCCCTCGAAGTCCTCATCTTCTCGGCTGCCATGAACCTCGGCCAGGGCTGGAAGACGGTCATGACCCTCTTCGCCAGCTTGCTCACCTTCTACGTCCAGACCTGGGACGAGTACCACACCCACACCCTGACTCTCGGTCTCGTCTCAGGCCCCGTCGAAGGCATCCTGACCCTCTGCATCGTCTACGCCCTGACCGGCTACCTCGGCGGCGGCAGCTTCTGGCAGCAGAACATGCTCCAAACAATCGGGCTTAACAAGCCCGCCTGGCTGCCCGAGCCGCTCTACAACCTCGCCTGGAATGAATGGTACATGGTCTACGGCGGCGTCATGCTCGTCTTCAACACAGTCACCAGGTTCGTTTAGCCCCCCCTCCTCCTCCCCCCACACTCCCCAACCACTAACGCATCGCTCCCCCCCACCCTCAGCGCCCAAAACGTCATCGCCGCACGCCGCTCCCGCGGCCAACGCAGCCGCATCGCCCTCCTCGGCCTCCTCCCCTTCTTCACCGCCTGGACCCTCATCCCCATCTACCTCTCCCTCCAACCCATCATCCTGCACTCCCACCTCGTCCCCTTCGTCTTCTACGTCGGCCTCATCAACGCCTTCTCCGTCGGCCGCATCATCACCGCCCACCTCTGCAAATCCGCCTTCCCCCGCACCAACATCCTCATCTTCCCCCTGCTCTTCGCCGTCATCGACAGCCTGGGCCCCTGGCTGCGCGAGACCTTGGCTGGCGCCCATATCGACGGCGTTGATCTGGGTGGTCTGCGGAAGTTGGGCTGGCCGAGCGCGCTGGGGGATGGGGTTTATCAGGTTGCATTTGTGTTTTTGTGCCTGGGGCTGGCGGTGGGCGTGTATGGGAGCTTTGTGGTCGATGTTATCTGGACGATCTGCGATTATTTGGATATCTGGTGCTTGACGATTAAGCATCCGTTTACCGAGGAGGTTGAGAAGGAGAAGAAGGCGAAATGAAGGGAGGGTCGTCTCGGATTTTGTGGTGGGAGGGAGGTTGGTGACGGGTTGCAGAAGGGAGGAAGAGGGGGAGGGAAGAGAAGCGGTGGTCGTTGCGGGAAAGATGGGTTGCTGCATCATTCGATCTGGAAGCTGAGTAGAGTCTGAGCAGAGTTTGCAGTGGGTGTAGTGGTAGCGTGTGATGCTTGAAAGAAACAACAAAAGGCGGTGTAGGAAACAGGAAAACTCAGGAAGGGAAGGTAATCGCATCTAGAGGTGGACTGGATAAAGAGGCGGTTGTTTGGGTTTTTGTCTTCTCTTCAAAGCGAGAATGGTGGGTGGTGTTTCGGTGCAATCGCTGTTTTCCATGTCTCATAGACTGCGTTTGCCTCACGATCTCTGTATGTATGATGCGGAAAAGGGGGAGGAGATAATGGTAACGAAGGACCGATGGATGAGGGATGAGGGATGACTTGAACGCACGAAATGGTAGCTTCTTATGAAGAGAGCTCTATGTATCAAAACCGAAGTCCGAAAATATTTGGGATAGTGCTTGGTGAGTGCCGACTCTTTAAACACTCTGGTGGGCAAAGATTCCGCAAGTACAGTTTAATTTGAGTGAAGAATTTACGTTACTAAGGAGGATGATTGCACATCTCTTACTATAAAACTTTCTTTGTCGGCCAGATCGAAATTACAACGCCAGTTTCATGTTCGTACATAAGTCCAATAATTCTTAGCGGGCGCTCCGCAAGGGTGAAGGGTCCCGATTCAACTGGAGGTCCAGGAAGAATAAGACCGCCTTTCTGTAAGTTATATTCATAAACTTAATTGATGCTGTGAAGCTGAACCACAGATGAAACTGTTAATTTAATTAAGATCTCTGTTGCCAATAGGAGGTTTTTCCTCATAGTAGATGGAGTACCTTTGGCGAGAGGCCGGTTTGGAACATTGAAGTGTCCTCCCGGGTCTAAAACGTCAAATGTTGACTGACTGCCTCTTCTGCTGTCAGGACTTCGGTCCAAACTCCCTATTCTGAATTTCTTTCCCATTGCATGCCGGGACTTCACTGTAGTATATATAAGATCGAAACAGATATTATTTCGTAGCAGAGAGTTGTAACGGCAAAGTCGTTAGAAATTCATGAATCACTATCAGAATCTTGAAAGAGTAAACCAAAGGAGTTGAATGTTGACAAAGTCAGCTTTAGACTCAAACTCAAGCCTTAGAAGTGATAGTGTCTAAATAAGAAGTATTCTAGACTAAATAGCTTCATAGAGATTTCTTTTCGCCCCCTTTTGCCCTCCTTCTACGTGTGCATGTCGCAACTGACAAAGCTATCACTGCTGTCGTTTGCCGCGACTTCACGTATCATTCTTTGAGTGAAGATGGAAGACGCGTCCAGCCCCGCTGCCCGCCTTCAAGCATACAACCAAGCCTCCCGTGACATTGCATGCTGGAGAAGCAGGTGGCCGAAGCTGAAGATGTGCTTTTCACCCAAGTTTGTCAGAGATTTTCGAGAAAAAGTATACATTGAATGAATGGCAAGCAGTGTAAATCACTAAAAAGCTACGAAAAGAAGCCAAAGCTATGAGAGCAAGAAGCTACTACACACAGCCCGGCCGTCCATATCCTTCCATTTTGTGAATAATGGAATACATGGACACGAACCCCATCCACCCCGGCCGTTTAGCTGCAGGCCATTGGGCCAGCTGAGCCGCCGTCGCTCAAGAAGAAAAGAAGACGTTTGAGCCGTCGTTGCTGAAGAAGAAGACGGTTGGAGGGCGACGGGCAAGTCTTATATAGTAGGCACTGAGGGGACCGTGCGCAGGCGAGGGCAGGTAGTAGGCCTGTCATAACTTACTCAGCGCACTGCCTGGGGAGGCCGTCAGGTGCGCAGGCGGCAGGCACTGGGGGGGGACCGTGCGCAGGCAAGGGATTAGCTCATATGAATCTGGCGACACTGCATTCTGGTCTTTGTAGAGGTGAAGAAATATGATCCAGAGCTCGCTTATAAAACAGCCTATTTCATCTAGAGTTACCCATCTAGGAAGGAAGTCGGCGTCGCTATGTTTTCCTTGGTTGACTTGATTATTTATGCGGTGGTCTACAGATTAATGCATTTACCGGAGTGCCTACAAGCTTCGAACCCATGCACGACTCTTGTAATACTATTCGCACCAGTCTCGTTTGAGGGGAATAGGCGCAACCACTGAATTGCAGCACCAATATCTTCAATCAGTTTGAAAATGGACGTGCTGGACCTATGCGAAAGGCACATTACAAAGTGTCAATTTGAATGATGCTGCATATCTCCTAAAAGCATACCAACCAAACCACTTCCGTTGTGCCCTACCTTTTTTCTCTTAACCCAATCAACCCATAACAGTCTGCCACCCCTTCTTCCACATAATATCCAACCAGAAAACATCCCTATCCCCAGCATCCAACCTCCGCCACACCTCCTCCACAAGCTGTATCATGCGCATAAGCGGCTTACTCGGCAACCTCTTCGCAAACTCGCCCAACCGCTCCTTCACAAACGTCCGCGCCTTCCGCACCTTCTCATTATTGGCATGCAAATCGAAATAATCCAAGCTCGACACGAACCGCAACTCCCCCGCCGCCGCGACCAGCAGGATCGGCTGCGTGCTGCACGTGCCCGAAGAATGCGGCAAGCTCTCCAACAACCCCAGCACGTGCAACGCCAGGCTGTTCAGCCAGATGCGCAGATCCGTGTCCTCACGCGCCGTGCCGGGCGTCGAGGGGGTCAGGCTGCAGATGCCCGTCTTCTCCCACCCGCGCGACGCGCTGTCCGCGCCCAGGCGCCGCTTGAGGATGCGCGGGAAGACGCGGTAGATCTCCAGGAGTCCCGCGCAGCGGTAGGCCTCGCCGAGCTGCACGAAGTCGCGGCGCTGGGTGTTGGTGTCGCCTGGGTCGATGAGATCGTCGGCCATGGGGAGGTCGGTGCTGAGGAGTTGCTCTTCGAGGAGGGTGGCCCAAGCGAGTTTGTCTTTTTGTTCTTGTTGCGCGGAGGGGGTGGTTGGGGGCGGGCGGGTGGAGTAGAGGTCGGAGTCTGGGGAGGACACGCGCGCGCCGTCGAAGGCGCGGGTGGAGCGGGTGGAGTGGAGTTGTTGCTGCGAGAGGCGCTCGTGGCGGATTAGTCGACCCACCTCGGCGAAGAGCATTTGTACGTTTGGGGCGATGCCCGTCCATGGGTGCGGTAGGAGCTTGTTGCCTCCGGCGAAGGCGCTGCTTCTGTTTCCGCTCATGAAGGACGACGCGATGCCGAGCGGCCCTAGACCTCCTGCTCCGCCGCCGCCTGACTGCCACGGCTTGCTATGCCGGCCCGCGGTGTCATTGGCGGTCGACTCCTGGGACACGAATCCGATCAGCATCTCCCAGTAGATGAGGCTCTCCTCAAAGAACTGGTTTTGCCTGCGAATGACGCGGTTCTCGGGCGGCACAGGCGCGATCAGGCGCGGATATATGAGGGAGCGCGCAGCAGCCAGGTGGGTGAGGCCCAGGTCGCTTTCGTCGTGCCAGCAAGCCGTCAGGCCCAGTAGCAGGATGGCCAGGAGCGCCCGCTCGCTGCTCTGACAGCCGGAGGTGACCAGTGCCATTTCGTCCTGCAGGTGTTGGTACGCTTTGCGCTGGAGCTCAAGACCAGTGACGACCATGCTGGGGTAGAAGTTGGCCAGCTGTGCGGCCGCCATCGATTGGATGGCGTAGTAGACGGAAGGGCTGGAGTCCCAGATGCGGCCAACGGCTGTGCGGAAGGGGTTGAGGACTGAGTCGAAGGAGGAGTAGAGGGCGCAGACGCTCTTGAAATAGTGCTCTACGAGCGCCATGCCTGGCTCGACTAGGGCTGGGCCTAGTGCTGGTGTGGTGCTCATTCCGTAGTAGCTGCGGAGAAGTTCGCGCGAGAGCCAGGTGTAGTCTGGGTTAGAGTCCCGGGAGACCAGTTCGAGCGATTCTGTGGCCTCATCGGCCTCCTCTTCTGGTTCTTCCGGTGGCAGATCTAGAGAGGACATGTCTACGCCGGAGAAGTCAAAGCTGGAGAGATCGTCGAGCTCAGAGAAATCTGGCAGCGGAGTATCTGTGGAGGGCAGATCAAGATCGGGCAGGTCCGGTGCGGACGGTTCTGCAGATACGTCCTCCTCCGTCGGGCTCTCTGCCGCACTGTCCTCTGATCCTCCTCGTGCAGGTCGCACGCACTCTGCCACTCGTGCGATGTGCTCTTCAATAGCCGCGATACGCCGCTGCTCCTCTTCGTCGCCTTTGCCTTCTCCCTGGGCTTCTACCTCTTCACTCTCCAACGCTTCTACTACCGTCCTTCCGACTCCTCTGGCACTTCTTTCCACCCTCGCCCTCTTTCTTGGCCGCTCCTCGCTCCTCCATTCACTCTCCTCCTCTTCCGGGCTCGACGACTTCCCCGAATCGCTACGCCTACCGCTGCTCTTTCCCAACCGCTGGTCCTCCTTCAGCTGGTTGGGCCCGAGGATGAGGGTGCGCGAGGCGCCTGGCATGTAGGCCTCGTACTTGGTGCTCCATTTGATAAACTTCTTGTAGCCTGGGCAGACGATGCCGCGGCTGAGGCAGTTGCGGCAGTCGGGTTTCGTTTCGTCGCATTTGAGCTGTTGCGGGCTGTCAGTCGGGTTGTGGGCCTGATTTGGGGGGCCTATTGCTTGGCTTTCTGGGAGTGACAGGTAGTAGGGGATGCAGTGGGAGTATTCGGGAACTGGGAGGCAGTGGGATTTGGTATCTAATAGGCGGGAAGTGTAGAGAGGGCTCGAGAGAAGGTGCTCAGTACCCTCTTCAGCTTGCAGCGCTGGCATCCGTCACGCGACTTGGGCTTCTTGCGCGGCGCCAGACTGGTGGTTGCGACGGGGCTGGGAGACTCTGTTTGAGTGGACATTGCGCGCTGGTGTGCGGTGGCTGGTCTATGTTTTTCAACGCCGTCTTGCTGCCAGCTGCCGTCCACGGAGTGATTTTTCTTCTGGATTGTGGATGAGTGAGTCTTCATATTTCCTGGCAGACGCAATAGTATTTAGACACGGGCGGCTATCGTGCCTTGGTCAGAGATAAGCGTCGGACCGACTGGCGGTGACAATCCTCCGTTGGATTCCGCGTGGCAGGCACCGTCCGATAGGCGGCGGGTGTAGTTTCTCTGTCTAAGCGGCTCGGCTCGGACCAGTAATGAGATGGAGAAAGTAAGCGATTAAGCTTTGGCGATTTACGCGGGTCTGAAATCTGGAGCCTCCCCGGCCGCGAAGATGGAGAAGAGACGCGATGAGGTTAGGTTGAGGGGCGGATAGCTGATCGGCTATCTTGCGCCGCTGCCGATACCGCTCCGCCGCGCGGGGGATGATGCGCCTAGCTGCGATGTCGCCATCATCTCCCATGGTCTGCGATGGTCGCTGCCATTACCGCGTGGTTCTGGCGGGCTTGTTACGTGGCTGCACCACTACGATCACCGGGTTCAGAGTTGTGTTGCCTCAAGCTCTCAGACGCGGCATGACATCAGCGTCGAACAGCCAAAATCCACTGCCGCCCAGCCGCCCATGGTATCATTTTCGCAATAAACCTACGCTCCCAGAAACGCCAGACGCCCCAAAGCCCTTGCCGTGACCCAAATTATCCCTCGACTTCCAGCATGCCCTTCAGTCCCTGTTCCACCGCAGTCAACCACCGTCCACGTTCTTCCAGGTCATCGCCCATGCCCGCCTCGCCTGCTTCTCTTCTTCTCTGTGCCTCCTTCGCTGCAGCCACCGTGCCGCTCTTCTGCATCTCAAGCGGCTTCAACTCCGCCTCCAATCTCTCCAGCTCCCGCGTCTTGCGCGGCAATGCAGCCTGTAGGCTGGACAGCTGCTTGTCCAACGCCGCGAGCTCAGCTTCTTTGGCAGCCAAGGCCGACAGCGTCTCCGGGAGAGGTAACGAAAGCGCAGGGTTGGTGGGGTGCGGTGCTTGAGTTTTGCGCAGCTCTGCGATGGAGCTTTCGAGATTGGCAATCTCGTCAGGCAGCGTCTCGAGCTGGGCGGTTCGGAGCTGAATGGATTCATAGCCTGTGCCACTTGGTCAGGATACAGCTTGTATAGGTATTATGCCTGAAGAAATTACGCTTGCTCAAGTCACGTCCGCGGCGCTCCAGCTCGGCCAGCATCTCAGCCACCTCGACCTTCTGCGCCTTGAGCGACGCCTTGACTTCTACCAGCTGTGCCTCCAGCTCCAAGTTCTCCTGCGGCTCGACGAATTGCGGAGGGTCGACCGTGATGGCCGTGAGGAACTTCTCCTTGGTGACCTGCTCGACATAGCTGAAGCGAAGTTTCGAGAAAAGCTCCTGCGCGCAAAGTCAGCTGTGACTGCGCGGATATTTTCGGACAGGAGAGCGACGTTGTACCTTGTAGTGGATCAGATCTGCCTGCAGGCTGGCGGGCGTCGCGTCGTCTGCAGACATCTCCGAGGCGGCCGAGTTGCGCTTGTCGCCATGCTGGGCAGGCTTCGGGCGAATTTCGTTGCTGAGTTCGATGATCTTGACGTCCTGGGTCTTCTGGAGCAGCTTGAGCCGCTCGATCGCTTCGGTGTGCGCGGCAGCCATGTTTGCGGAGCGAGGCGTTGAGATTTGTTTACACAAACACGGCGGGGAGCGGCAGTTCAAGATGCGCTCGCACGGACCACGCGTGGCCTGTTGCGCGCCTCCTCACGTCACAGGCCAAACTTCGCGTCGTGCAGCCCCTCCGACTGTCTTTTCCGCGACACCTGCTTGCTTCCAGGCAGCGCGCTCATTTTTGCCTGAGGAGGGCCGCCCCGTGATGCCGACAGAAGAGCTCTCCGACGACTACGTGGCTGAGCTGTTGAAGAAAGATGCGAGGGCGAGCTCCGCCAGATTCGCCGCTGTAGGGCTCCAGGCCTACCTGCCAAAGAGGTGAGCTTGCTTGCGCTGTTTGTAACCGCTCTCATGTTAAACATGCTGTAGGCCCACTAGCCAAGCTCCCAAACCAAACACTCGCTTCCTACGAAATATTTTGCGCGAGACCGACAGCCACAACGCAGCGCTTCTCGCGAAAGAGGCAGAAGAGTCGAGAGCGAGGCTCAGGGCCCTCCGTAATGATCGCAACGGAGGCGACGAATCATCGCACAAGGCCAGAGAGTCGCAAGATGTAGATCGCAGGAGTAGGGACATGGATTCAAGGCCGTCTAAGCGGCGGCGAACGGATGACACCAACACACAGTCAGATCGAGGACACAGACGGCGACGGGACGACGACCACGGCTCGTATCCATCTCACCGCTCGAGACGCGATGCTTCAGCAGATCGGGATGAAGATCGCCGGAGGGAGAAGCGCAGCCGCCATACGTACGAGAGCGAGGACGAGCGCGAACATAGGCGGTCCAGGCACTCGCACAGGAGCCACAGACGTCGTGATAGGAGCGCGTCGGACGATGATGGCGGAGAAGGCAAACACAAGTCTGAGAGAAGGCACAAGCACAGGCACAGAAGTCGATCGGTGGACGAGAAGGAGAGGCGGCACTCTTTCCGCCGCGAGACACGGGACAGGAGTCTTTCAGAAGACGAGGGGAGGCACCGCAGGCACCGGAGGCGCGAGTCCCCATCCTCGTCTCCAGACAGGCTGCGGAGCAAGTCCAAGGACAGATGCAGACGTGAGGAGAAGGACGCAAAGCAGGAAGGGTCCCGGCGCAAAGCTCGCTCCCCGGCATCAGACTCCGATCCACTCGAGGCGATCGTTGGTCCGGCTCCACCACCGCCGGAGCCCAAGGTGCGCGTGCGCGGTCGCGGTGCCATCAGAGCCTCGTCGACCATGGATGCGCACTTTGCGGCCGACTACGACCCCTCGCAAGACGTTCGACCCGACTCTGACGAGGATGATTGGGACATGGCGCTTGAGGCTCTGCGCGATCGGCAGCGCTGGAAGCAGCAGGGCGCGGAGAGACTGAAGGCAGCCGGCTTCACGGATGAGGAAGTTAAGAAGTGGGAGAAGGGTGGTGAGAAGACCGAGGAAGATGTTCGCTGGCGGAAGAAAGGCGAGGGTCGAGAATGGGACAGAGGGAAGGTGGTGGATGAGGATGGCCATATTGATATCCGCGCTGAGTGGGGCAGGTTGAAGGGCACGTAGCGCACGCCTTGAGACAAAAGTTATGGCGTTTATATGCTTTGAGCGTTTGGTGGCTGGGAGAGTGTTATTGAGGCTTTCTAGGTCTAAAAGCTGCTTGGGATCTGGCAAATACAATCCAACGTGCTAAGGCTAGAAATAATCAAGCTCGGCTGCATTCAATCCTTCCTAATGGCTCGCATGATCCCATAAATATCAGACCGCAGGAGCTGAGCTGAACCCTCGAGTGTTGCGACCTCGCGATGGCTAAGCCGTTGGGTGGGGGACTTGTGGTGAAAACTGGATGGTTGCCATGCTGAATGCATCTGCCGAGTAGCTACAGCAAATCAACTGATGGTGTGCATTGCATGATCGTCGAAAGTGTGGTGATGCGCGCAGACGGAGAGCGGGCGCGGTGTGTTGGGCGCTAGCGATAAGATACGGTCACGTGCAGCACACACTCGCTAAGCGGAAATTCGAACAACGGCCAAACCGCCTGCGAGACCCGACGGGACGACACCACCGACGACACCACCTCGAAGCTCCGACAATCGACGTCAACAGTGAGCCGCCCTGCCTCGCCCTGCTGCCCGTTTTCATCGTCGTACTAACGTTGCTCTCTCTGCAGCCCCTAATTCAAGATGAGTACGTCACCGACCGCGACCGCGACCGCGCGCGTCCTCTACGACCACGGCAGGCGAGACTGACGGCCCTCACAGCGAAGGGTACCTCCAGCTTCGGCAAGCGCCACAACAAGACGCACACCCTCTGCAGGCGTTGCGGTCAGTAACCTCCCGGAAGAATGGCTCGGCGAAGGACTTGGAGCCTGCGAGAGTAGGGAGCCACATGCTGATGCGCCTAACCTACAGGTCGCCGCTCCCTCCACATCCAGAAGCACACTTGCTCCTCCTGCGGCTACCCCGCTGCTAAGACCCGCAGCTGTACGTCACCCCCGCGATGAGACCCCGAACCCTGGTGGAAAATACGGCTGTTTATTTGGGCGATGGGGTTATTCGTTTGCATGCGGACCAATGGCTGACTCTGGATTCCACGCAGACAACTGGGGCGAGAAGGCCAAGAGGAGGCACACCACCGGTACCGGCCGCATGAGGTACCTGAAGACCGTCCCTCGCCGCGCCAGCAACAACTTCCAGCAGGGTCTCGCCAAGCGCAAGGAGAAGTCCTCGTAAATCATGACGACAAAGTCCTAGACGGTTCAATGCGGGGGCGGTGGTGAAATTTCGATCAAAACGGCGTGGGGTGTGTGGGTATACCAGCACACGATGAAAATCGGAGTCTTTTCCTTCGGGGGCAAAGAGACATCATGCATTCCTGGTCTGAATGAAGAAGGACGTTTTTCTTTCCTTCTCTCTTCTCGTGTTCTTTGATGAAGAGCAAAAAACATCGAGTACATTGCCCAATGGATTCGCTCACCCGCGTCCATACCGCGTTGCAGCATGTGTGTGGTATTGCAGGAACCCAGGACTTCAGGACAAGAGGACCCAACGCGATTATTCCCACGATTTTCTCCAGCGCGCCAAGACAACATGGATCACCCACGTCGAAGCTCAACCAAATCCTCACTGGCGGTTTCCTCGTACACCACGCGCCATTAATCAAAAGTGCAGCTAAGATATCCAGTTTCTGCCCATGTGTCCCCAGTCCTGAAGTCACCAGTATAAATGTTCACGACAACGCCCTTTGAACTCTGATATTACCTTGCATTCCACAATATCAACATTCGATCGATTCACTTATTACCGCGTTCAGCATTCTTACAGGTGTAGGCACAGCTGATTCTCTATGCGGTCTTGGCAATTGTTCCGCACCCAATGAAATTCTACTCAGGCTTCACGGAGTCAGGGGCGAACGTCCAACCTCAACCTCTTGCTATCCAGGATCTTTGTATGGCCAAGAGACATACCAGAGCAGCTTCACGATGTCGCTTGTTGGGGCAAAAAATAAAGAGTATTCACTCTGCCACATCAGAGAAGAGGTTTCCTTTAATGGCTTGCAGGTTGGCGATTCATGCATATGTTTGGGCGCCCAACTTTCGAGATTTGTTATGTGCAACGATGAGCGTCCGTGAGGCTTCAGGCTACTAAACACCGAGACAAGGAAATCTGCTGCGTTTCACAGAAACATTAGCTACTCATGAAACACTTGTCAACACGATAGTCGCCATACCCTCAGATATTGAAGGTCTGAGGACTTCGCTTTCTTTTACTCGAGTCTATTACTATCAATGCTAAATTACATTAGAAATCGTGGAGAACACTTCCAGTTCTCTACCGTTAGCTTGTCTAGTTGTACGAGACAATTCTAGGCGCAAGGGTGAAGCTTCCACGGTCGTTTTCGGGATCTGAAGGCTAGTTGTATAACCGCCAAGCGCAAAGCCTGTATCCGCAGATGCATGCAGCTTACGCATCAGCCTCGCGGTGTGCCTACAATCCCTGGCGAGAAGCTTTGTTCCCGCCCTCCTGCAGGATGCCGCGATCGGTGAGGAAATAATAATACCTAGTACTTCTGCGGTCCTAGACGAGGAGGAGTCGTTGAAAATTGGTTACGGGCCATATGTGCCGGGGTGTGAGGGGTAGCCCTGTAGGTCGCATGGTATCCAGATAAGACGTCTCATCCTTCGCGCTGCAGACCCAATCATACCCCTGTGCAGATGGGAGGAGGCTGTGCCCTGGCCACGCTCACATTGTTTCTATAAGAGCCGGCTCAGCCTCGTCCTTCAACTCCATTACAAGTTTCCTTGACACCCTCTCGGTTTTGACCATGAACGCACTGCCTTTGCTTGATTTCTAAGAGAAACAGCCCAACGGGGATCGTCGGCAGCGCTACTTCGCCTTCCACGAAATGTCTTTTGGCTTCGGAGTCGGCGACTTTATCGCCGTCGGTCAGCTCTGCTGGAAGCTCTACAGTCAAGTCTATGAAGTCTCCCGCGGCGCGCCAGATGAGATCCAGAATCTTCAGAAGGAACTTGCAGACATGCACATGGTTCTCCAGAAGCTGATCGAGGATAGCAAGAACCCAGAGTCGATCCTGGTTCAATCCGGCCCCGACCGCTTGAACCTGACTTGCGACGTCTTGAAAAGAACAAACCAGACTCTAGAAAGACTAGACGTATTGTCTGGAAAATACGAACTTCTGCGGCGGCCCTCAAGCAACTTAGCGAAACGTCATTTCTGGAAACGGAATTGGAATAAGATCAAATTCGCGGCGGAGGCCCGGACTCTCAATGATCTCAGAGCCAGGATTGTTTTCCACAACGGTCAGGTCAACCTGTTGCTACAAATGGCCCAGAGTTCTTCACTGGAGCGGATCGAGAAGCGCCAAAAGGAGACAGAAGAAGCCTTGCAGGACATCAAAGCGTCCCTCGCCGGAGCCGAGGGGCACACGCCGCTTCTATCGGGATTTGATGGAGCCGATCAACTGCAGCTTACTGGGACGCTTATGGAACACGCAGAGAGTAGTGGGACATCATGGAGCTCTGCTCGTATTCATCTTGAATACAAATAGGAAAACGATGGCTCATGAAGGCATAATCTCAAATTCATTCGGCTGCACCATCCACTCCATAGTACTGCCAAGCCTGGGCAAATCTCATGAAGGCTTCCTGGAGACTTACCGACATAGTGGCTGTACATCCACAGAGGCAATTTCTTGGCCCTGGAACATAGGACATGGATATATTGGACTTGGTTTACGCAGTGAAAGCTCAATATGAGGACAATGCGTATAGATTACGTCTTCATCATACGCTTTCTGAGCTACAGCATTCAAGTTAGGGCATCTGGGTTTACACCTCCTCAACCACTCTGATGCCGAAATCTGGAAATGCGAATGACTCAAGATCACAACAATGGAGTACTCCCAGTGGAAGCACTCTATGTCAAAAGTATCTCTAGTCTGCTCCAATTCAATTTTCCTTACTAATGTATCTTAGGTTCGCCTTTTTACATGCATCGAACGGCATCTATGAGTGCATTGTTGTCTTGGAACTACTGAAAGATGAGAGAATTTCAACTCTGATTGCCCAAAATTTCAATGGACGAGATCTATGTCGAATTCCTGGTATGATTCTTTTCGGATTCATCTCATTGTTGATGAGACATAAAAATGCTGACCTAATGTGTGTTATAGCTGCGTCGCCCACTGCACGCTCGTTAAGCATGACGTTCAACCGAAAAAGTCACTTGCAGCTGGTCATTTGTGTTGGGGTTCGTACGAACCCAGATTATTACTCATTCATTCGTTACTCGGACCAATTTACCATGTATATAACTTATCTTTCTTTACTTTTTTTTTCCTCTTTAGCAATTTCTTCTTGTTTCTACGGGTATATAGTGATTTATCTACTCTTTCTCTAACAATTTGAACTCCATTGAGCTTGCCCCGAGAGATATTTTGGTATTTTCTCAAGAAAAAGATGCGACTGCTCATGACTTACTCGAACGGTCGTGTTCTAATGAATCTTAGATGTAATGTTGATCGTGGCCCTCTTGCATGGGGCGCAAATTTGTGAAGAATGTCTTAAATATTACCCGCAAGATCAAAACCCGACGGAACGGACTGGCCCGGTTGAAGGGTAACAGCAACTCGTTGAAGCCTTCAACCATAGATAGTAGAATAGGCACCTAACCTCTTACAATATTCAGACTTGGTTCGTTCCTACTCTACTTTAACGAGAGTTCTAATACTACGATACCGAAATCAGTACTAAGTAAAGGTAGTCGTAATCTCTGCGATCCTCTTATTGGAAATCGCTTTGTATGTACATACTACTGGACTGATTTCTCGCGGTGAGACGATGTACAGCCTCCGTAGAGCAGAAAACAGGAACCACAAGTTCTGAAAGCTCGGATTTGTATTTGAACTGCCTTGTTGACGCCTCACGCCTGTCTCATCTTCAAATAGAGCCACGGACCGCCATTGGCTGCATCTGCTTCACCATTCGGCATTTCCGGCACCATAACCGGCAGAAAACTCCGTAGGATCAAGGTTACTGCCGCTCCCGCTTGTCGGCATACTCCCATGATCCAGATACCATTGGTTTAGGTGGCAATGCAGACAAGGACTGTGCAAGGGTTCGCAACGATTTCCAGATACACTAAACATTGACTTACAAGACTGCCGCGATTGGCCTGTAGCCGAATACGACGTGTTGCCGTATACCATACTGAAAGTGGACTACTTAGCGAACGACGAAGCTTTGGTTATGCTCAGCAGTGCTGATACGAACTGTCTCCGTTCCTGCAAAGGCGTAAATAAGTTGACCTCCCTTCTTCTTCTTCTTTTTTCGTTTCAAAGAGGATTCGGGGTTCTACCCTAAAGCTGCAACATCAGGCTCGTCCTCGTTCAAAAGCCTCCTCTGGGAGCAACTCATAAGACTTTATAAAATCCCTTCGACTTCACCGCTATACCATCGTTTCATTTCTTTCAATCTCCGACACCACTTAATCAAGCCTCCGTCCGGATTCTTCGACCCGTCACGGCTCCACAAATACAGACCCAGCACCGCCGCCGTCTTCGCCATTCTCCCGGCCCGCGCCGTCTCCTCCGTCCTCCCCTACATCCTCCTCGCCGCGATGGAAAGTTCTGGCAAGGGGCCTGACCTGAATATGGTGAGGGCTGGGGGTGAGCCAGGGTGAAGGTGGTAGGATTATTTGTGCAGTTGGTTTTTTTTGGGTGTGATTTTGAAGGTTAGGTGCAGGTATTCGGTGGTGGGAGGGGGAATCGCCTTCACGAACTCACATGCAGGAAAGACGCAGGGGGTTTTTTTTTTCAGTAAAACAAATAACCACTGTCAGCTGCTCAACGGCCAAGCGTTGACCTCCCTCGCCTGTTCCTCGATCAACGGGCGCCAATGCTCCGGCAGCCGCTTCCATACGATGCGCATCAAGCCCCTCCCCCAGCCCTTCGCCCACCACAACTCCTCCAGGCGATTCACAAGCACCGCCCACTGCGACAACAGCAGCATCGCCCCCGGCCTCCCCGCGCACAGATACTCGACATACAAATCCGACACCAGGTTCGGCCAGATCAGGGCCGCGCCCACCAAATCCGTCGCGTAATCGGGCGCCAGCGCGTTCGCCGTCCACTTCTTCAGCAGCTCCAGCGCCTCAGCGTACACGGCCCTCTCCTCCTCCTCATCCTCCTCATCCTCTCCCCCTTCCTCCCCCTCTTCCTCCTCCCCGCCTCCTCCCTCAACCCGCAACCCAGCCTTACCGCCCAGCACGGCCGCCAGGCGCGCGAACCGCGGCTCCAGCTCGGCTGGCAACGGCCAATCGTCGCGCTCCTCGCGGAACATGAGGCCGACGGGGCTCTCCAGCACCCAGGCGAAGACGTTCTCCTGGCCCAGCATGGTCGGGACGCCACGCACCAGGCGCATCCACTCGGCCGGGTTGTCGAAGTTCAGGGTTGCGGTGGCGGCTTCGCCGGGGCTGTCGAGCTGGTGCATGGAGCCCAGGGTGAAGATGGCCAGGTAGCACGAGATGATGAAGGCGCCCGGGGCGTTGGTGCGGGTGATGTTCTGGACGCGGACGCGCAGGTCGCGGAGGACGAGGTCTTGGTAGGTTAGGGCGAGGGTGGCGAAGTGGCGGCGTTGCGGGAGGTGGGTTGGGCTGGAGAAGAGGTGGGCGCGGTGGAGGGCGGTGATGGCGAGGAGGCTGTAGAGGACGGGCGGGTCGGAGAAGCCGAGGAGGGTTGTTGCGTGGCGTTGGATGTGGGTGGTGTGGGAGCGTTGGGAGAAGGTTGAGCTGGTGGAAACCATGAAGTGGTGGAGGAGTTCCATGTCTTCCATGGTGAAAGTCGTGCCCGGGGCAGCTGGTTGGGCTGAGGGAGCGGCGGGAGGAGCAGGGGGAAAGGTCCACGGCGCGGGCTGGATGTGTGGGTACGGGGAGGGTGTGCCGCTGCTTCCTGGAGTTGGGGGGCCAGACTGAGTGGGAGGGAATTTGGGGAATTGAGGCGTCAGTTGCTGGAGACTGCACTTTGTTTGGCGGCGGATGCACCTGGCGCACGATGGCCGCTGTTCGTCACACTGCTTGAGAGTCAGTCGGCGGTACAGGAACGTCGATGAAAGTGCCGTCCTTCTGGCATCAGGAGTCGAGCCAAGTGCGGTGCACTGTTGAGGAGAAAGGCTAGTTGCAGCCGGCTGTCTTGCTGGCCCACGACGCAGGCCCTCTTCTCCCCATGCACGCAGCTCCATGCCGGTAGTCCTCGACTCTCGAACCCTTCTGCCTCAGCCTCCAAGCCCATTCGTCCGCAAGAAAGCGCTGCAATATGCGCGTCTGTCATGATAGCAGGAATGGTTCCGCGCCCAGAGCAAGTCCCCTCCGGCAACGGCCAGACAGCGGAGAGCAGGAGCGTGCTGGTACGGAGCCATGGAGCTCCAGGACCCAAGGGAGGAGGGAGCAGGCACCTACTTTCACATGGCGCTCTTTGCACTGCACGCATCCCGTGCGGGTCTTCGCGTGCGGCCGCCGGCTGCCGGAGGGCCGGGCGAGCTGAGCCGCTGACATGTCGACGAGAGCGGTCCTGAGGAGCGTATCATCGTCTCTCGAGGCAGCAGGCGCGCGGGCGGCGGCTCTTCATGTCGTGCGCGGTGCGCGGCAGGGAGTGAGGCCTGGCGGGAAAAGTCTAAAGCGGTGGAGGTGGAAGCTGCGAGGGACGGCGATCATGCCACGCACAGGACGAGGAAGCTGCGCCGCGCTGGCCGGGGCTAGCCGCTTGCGGCCCAGATCCTCGCCGCGTCCTGCCCTTCGGGATCCCGAACGTCCCGCACGCTCCTGCGCTGTTTGCGCGCATCTGCCTGGCTTGGCCCTCCTGCCTACTTCGGCCAACATCCGACGCCGCTTGGCAAAGCGCCAGGCGGAACAGTAACACCTGCGCGTCGTGGACCGCTGCCGCTCTCTTCCTCAGCTGCTCCGCCCTCACGCCGCGCGCCTGGAACCATCTGCCACTTTGCCAGCAAACGCACGCGTCCCTTTCGAGTGCCCGTCAATCTGTCACAGCATAAGGAACCTAAATGTCAGCGCTAGGACGGGCTACTTGCGCCAAAATAGCACAAGGCCGGAGCACGTCACCCGTGCCCTTCGCAGATTGCCTTAATCAAAACCTTGCTTTGCCTGCTCTTCACATGCCCTCTTCTCCTCCTGCTCATTCGTCCCCTTTCCTGATTTTAAATCATTTGTGTTGTTCATGTTTGATGTGGCACTTCAGTCTGACTTTCGGCACATCTCCCCGATCTTCGCTCTCCATTTCCTCCCGCCCCTGTTCTGGGAAACTCCCTCCGTCGTTATGCTTAACACGTCTATTTCCAAGTAATGCAAGCTGTTCGCTAAATCACATCCATGCTTGAGCCAGTGATCGTTCCGGCACTCCAGCGTGTAGATCCCTCGTCCTTTTCCCCATCTCGCCTCCAGAACTCACCTCCGCGCCAAGTAAATCGGCTTTCTCTCCGGGGGGAACTCGCGTCATCTATCGGCTCTCCACACTGCATCTTCTGTGCGAACCTTGTCCCATTAACCCAAAAAACTCTTGGGAGATCGAGGCTCCTCAGACTCCAAGACATCGCCAAGGAACTCTCTCTCGGTCGAGATGCCACGAGCTAGACGCTGTTAGACTTTTCGTTTAGGAGCATTGGGCATAAAATCTCAAAGGTGATTGGTCTTCCACTTCACCCTCGTCACATCTAAAGAATAGAAAAATCTCACCTGATAATCAGTCTACTTAAGAGCAGAAGTAACTTTGTGCTGTCTAGCATGTTAAGATCTGCGCTGTGATATTACACACAGCTGTGCCACCCGAAGTATAGCCTCTTCGGACAACCACTCGACAACAGGACAAAGTTTGATCATCTTCAACCTACCGACCACAGAATGAAAACTATCTGCCAATGCACAGCAGCGGCCGCCCAACGTCATGAGCCCACCGAGCTCTGTGAGAGGGATATCCGGGTAATTGATTCATTACAGCTTCACCCTGAGAGCAGACCAATCCTGCAGAATCGTAGCTCCCAGAACCATGGCTGAGCCGGTCGCAATCACAACGCCGCAAGAAAATCTCCCTCAAATTCGCCACCTTTTGGAAGGGCACCAGCGATGGAACTATCCGCCAGAGCGGCACCCGCGTCTAACCCAAACTTAATCCCACTATGCTGCCCAAGCTTCCGGTTGTCGCATGTGCGTGCGACGATCCTCCTCATTCAATTGACAGTTAGTTACCTGCGAGAAGAGCACAATCACAACTGTCAAGACGGGGAGCAGGGCTTCCCTCCGGGCGGGGATTCCCACTGCGAGAACAAGGATGCTGGCGACGCAGCCGAGCAGGCCATGGTGGCGAAGCTGCCGAGTCTGCCGGCGATTTAGCGGACGAGGATGCCCCCCTAAAATGCTGCGCTGTTTGCGAGATCGCTGACGTACGCCGGTGCGACAGAGTTTGCGGGCCTTTAGGCGTTGATGACTGGTAGTAGGCACTGATTTAGATCATGCGTGTTATGGAAAGAGCGCCTGGCACTGAGTAGATGGCTTCCTCCTTCTCTCAGAGAGCACAGAATACAACGACATCTGCCTGGTACGTTTTGCCTATAGAGTGAGCTAACAATGCGGAGTGTGGTTCGCCTGGATTTCGAGGGAGATATACACCGAGAAACAGGACAAAAAATGAAGCACAAACGAAGAGGAATGCATGCTCTTTGAGTGGATAAAGCTACTTCGGAACGCTGAATGTTATGGCGCAATGCTTCAGTGGCGACTTTATAATATGTTTATGTTTGCGACGAGACGGAGAACGAGTGTGATGAGGACGCACACTTGCATGATGCGTGGGATAAAGCAAGAAATTACTATATTTGCTTTTGCCATAACAGAACCCAGTTTGCAACGTACAGGAAGAGGACACGGCCGAAAGATGATCCAAAAGACGCAAAACAGAAGGCCTGAAACTTCTCTTTTCGAGAGACTAAGTGTTAACTGAATGAGTGGTGGTACGATATACAGCAGTCGCTTCAAACCCGCTGGACATGAACTGATAGAGCAGCAGATGATTAAGAGGGAGCATACTTGACACAATGGGGGCCGACGATATGTAACACGGTGCCGCAGCAGCGTTCCTGTCAAATTCCCCCGAATCACGGCGCGCCTGCAAATATGGAAGGACTGGGCAAGAGGATACAGTTCATAGTACTCAGAGAATAGGCTGTCCAAATATATTGTGAGTAGTGAATTTTGCTAGGAGACAATGGAGAATGCAACATGGTGTATTATCTAGGATGAGTTGGAGGCTGATACTGACTTAGCTGGTTTGGTGTGGGTGCGCCTTCCAATGACGTCCTGGGAAAATCCCTTATCACATCTGTGATATACCTAAGCTATTATTACTTACGGTGTTGTCAGCGCACACATCTTATTGTTCATGATGCACGAACTCCACTTCCATTATCGGGAGGCAGTAGAGAGAAAGATAGGAATAGATTTGTAGCGCCGAGGACAGATCGAGCAATCGAACGTACAGCCTGCCCAAACAGGTGAAAACAGAAAAAGGATTACAACGGTCCTCTGACCGACCTGTACCATTGCGAGGGACACCGCGGTACCATTGGACCTTTCGCCTACAAGCAGACTGGTGGTTTACAGATCAGGAAATTGTGATTGAGTGAGTACCGAACTTCTGGACTTATATACACCAGCAGACAATCAATGGAACCGAAGGTCTCGGCGATCTTCGACACCACTGCAACATATGCGCAGCTAAAGCGCCGCCGCTACACTCCCTCGAGTGGTCCCATGTCATCACGTTTTACTCAACGCGCAAAGTATAGAGCGCAAAGAGTCGGTTATTACAAGTCAAGCAATAATGCGCCCATCTGAACGATCATATCACACTGAGAATAGAGCTGCTTCTCATCTTGAGTATTGGAGTTGACTGTGCACGAAGTTTCAATATTTGTTGTACTTGAGCGCTGAGAATTCTACTGCGCTGTTTTGCTTGCTGCGACTATGACTATCCTTAATACGCCTCGCAAGGGGGGTTAACTCTACTAAAGCTGAATCCCTACGAAGAGTGAGTAATGTGTGGAGACCTAAAAACCTTTCAGATTACTAAAGAGGGCGCCGTAGACAGTGACCCATTCCAAGATGAGGTAACTCATTCAATCTGCACTTGACACACCATCACGCTGCCTGGTCGGTAGCTGCAATATACGTGTGATTTATAATACTTTTGGCCTGATTCAATGCAAGAGATCTGCCTGGGAAGTCGTCCAAACCTCAACAGCATCTCAGTCACATCAGTTGCGAGATGGAGCGGATTGCTATTGAAGCATCAGTCTTGGGTCATGGCGCTCAAGTAGGTGTGTTCTCAATTTAGCAATTTGCGTAGCTGTGCATTAAGTCCGTTTTTCCAGGATCTAAGCCTAAACTGTAAGAGGTATGCGAAGCCGATGCCTTTGACTCGGGTAACTTATATTCGACTCGGCCGTTGCGAATAAGCTCATGCGGACAAAAGGTTGTTCTCAACCGCAGATATCCGTTTAGTGCGACCTCAACCGGTCTAGGCCGCGGCGGAACCAATCCGAGTCGGCGGCTTCTATGCGGGGCCAGAATCTGACCATATCCTCGAAGAAGAGGGACATTAATTCCCTCTGGTATATTATTCGTTCTCTCCCGAGACTTCTAAGGCATGTTTAACGTACTTCGGCTAGTCAATACAGTCGAGCCTCCGATTCCGTAATGTCGGCCGAGAATGCTTTCCGAGACACCTTAATCAGGGCCCGCATTAACCTTGTAGTTCTACATCATTGGACGCTCCATGCCTCGCAAGCGTATGCATTGGTAATTTGAGCTGCGAGACCACAATTCATCTTAGCACGATCCCGCTTTCTCGTTTATGTCTCTTCATCCAGAGACTTGCAGACACCAGACAGCACGGAATGTTGGACATCGGCCGAAATGCGGGGACTCAAGTGTCTTACTTGCATATGCCGCGAGCACGTATTAAGCGTGCGGTGTCAAATATCATAGGTCGAATGGCATTTCTGAAAATTTCCAGGACGAGCCCCCGCTAAAATCCCACTAAGCCATATGACAAAACTATGACAGAAATGCTGTCCTGCCGAGGCTGGAGACATATAGTCGTCAGATGATGAATACATTAAACTTTATCGTGTACGTATATCCATCCTCATCTTCCGAGCATTGTTCAACAGCGGTCGTTCATCACACATTCATCGAACAACGCACTTTCCATCACAATCAGCCGCCATGGACGAAACTGCTCAGTATTCCTACAGCTCCTTTGTGTTCTTATGGAAGGCGTGGGCTTGCCTCGTAGGTATAACCACGACGAATGAGACATGTTCGGACTAAAGTGTTCGATCTTCAGCTTCTGTTGTACGTGGTAGGCCGCTGCACATACAACCTGCGTTTTCATCCCCTTGCCGCGTATCCCGGCCCATGGTACGCCGGCATCAGCGTCCTCTGGGAGAGCTACCACTTCTTCAAGGGAGATCTACACATGGTTACGAAGCTTCTGCATGACCGATATGGTCCTGTTGTGCGGATTGCCTCCGACGAACTCTCGTACACCACGCCGAGTGCATGGAAAGATATATACGGCCACCGCATCGGACAGTCTGAGAACGGAAAAGACCCTTCGCATAGGTGGGATATAGATCCAGAGCACTCTACCATCATAACTTCAGACCGAGAAAGACACTCCCGGCTTCGCCGGCTTCTGTCCAATGCTTTCTCCGACAAGGTCATGCGCGAGCAGGAGCCCATTCTCCGATACTACGTTGATCTCTTAATCACCAGACTAAGAGAAAAGTGCAGTCAGAAGGAAAGCACCGTCAACATCGTCGAATGGTTCAACGTGAGCAGCAAACCCACCGTCATATCTCCCGCATCTGCGCTAATCCACCACGCACGCACGCAGTTCACCACCTTCGACATAATCGGCCACCTCGCCTTCGCCGAGTCCTTCGACTGCCTCAAAGCCACAACCTACCACCCCTGGGTCAAACTGATGTTCGCCAGCATCAAATTCACCGGCAAAGTCCGCGCCATGAACCGTCTCCACCCACGCTTCGCCTCCCTCATCATGTGGCTCGCCACCTTCAAGTCCTCATCCCTGCGGCGCAAGTACGGCGCCACGATGCAAATGACAGCCGAGAAGCTGGGGCGCCGCGCCGAGCGCAACCCGGCGTACACGGACCTGATGACGCATCTACTCGCCGCGCGCGACAAGGGCCAGCTGGTATGGGCGGACGTGCAGAACAACGCGCCGGTGCTCGTCATCGCCGGGAGCGAGACGACGGCCACGCTGCTGAGCGGCGCTACCTTCTACCTGCTGACCCACCCGCCCGTCTACGAGAAGCTCAAAGCCGAGGTCCGTGGCAAGTTCAGGGAGGATGCGGAGATTACGGTTTCGCGTGTTGGGGAGCTGGAGTATCTTCTGGCTGTGCTGGATGAGAGTTTGCGCGTGTATCCGCCGGGTGCTAATGCCCATCTGCGACAGACGCCGCCTGAGGGCGCGATGATTGATGGGAGGTTTGTGCCTGGGGGTCTGGTGCTCGGGATGAATCATTATGCTGTTCATCGCAGCAAGGACAATTTTGCGCGGCCGGATGAGTTTGTGCCTGAGAGATGGATCGAGTGTGACAAGGAGCCCTGGAAGAACGATCAGAGGGAGGCAGTGCAGCCGTTTTCGTTTGGGCCGCGGAATTGCATCGGAAGAAAGTGAGTAATCAAGAGATGAGACAATCAGAAGCATTTGCTAACCAATCCGGGTTCTTAAACCCCAGCCTTGCGTATCTCGAAATGCGCCTCATCTTCGCCAAGCTTGTCTGGAACTTCGATATGGAGCTATTGCCCGGATCGGAAAACTGGCTGGACCAGAATGTGTTCGTTGTATGGGAAAAGCATCCCCTGTTTGTCAAATTGAAACCGGTAGTTGCTGTGCAGTAAGCTCAGTCGAAGAGCACGGCCTCCATGTGTGGTTCAAAATTGAGAAAAAGAAGGATGTCCTCTTCATTAGGGCATAATGGGTGGTAAGCATCATTATCACGGCATAGGCTATCTTAGGTACTGTAGGATTGGAGCCGGAATCTAAAAGCGCGCGACTGTCTTTCTTGAACAAGCCCGCAGCCACATGTAGCTAATCCCATCAAAACACTTATCCGGTGAAACTTCACCATCCCCATAATCGAACCAAACGGCGACCCGGACATAATCATCGTAACCCCCCAAAAAAGAAAACTCCAATTCCTTCTCTTCTATGCATCGTTCCACCTTATCTCAATTTCTCCGTCTTTCCCATATCCCGGACCCCATGACTGGTCCGTACCCAGAAATTCCTATTGACAATGAATACACCCCCATCACACCACCTTCCACTTCCCATCACTAGCACATTACATCCCTAGCCCCCCTCCACCTCCACCTCCACCAACAAACCTGCACAATTACCCACGCACATCAACAGAGGGCAGACAGACATTTACTTACCCCCCACACCCACTTACTTACGGCAAATACCTACTCCTCAACGCCTGACTGATCGTACTCATCTTACTCAACCCCCCCGCGTGCTGCATATGGCTCAGCAACTGCTCCTCCAGAGCCGACTGCGTGACACTCGCATCTACACCCAAGAAAAGAGAAATAGGACTCCACGTTAGCAGAGTCTCGAACAACAACCATTCCCCCCATCGCCGCAACTACAACTTTACCCCCTCTCCCTCCCGAAAAAAGAATAAGAAACAACCGTGTACTCACCATCCAAATCGCTAAAACTGCTCCCCATACTCGGCGTCCCCTCGCTTCCATCCGCCCTGCCCCGAGCCCTCGGACTCAGCCGTGCCAGCTCGGCTCTATGCCGTGGACTCAGCGCGCCTCCGCTCGCCGCCGGCCCCGCTTGCGGCGAGTACGGGGCTGTGACCGTGCCGGCGCGCCGCTTCTGCCTGCGCGCTGCGAAGGCGCCTTGCGTGGCGGTGGTCGTGGCGGCGGCACTGCTGAGCCTTCTCCCGCCGGTGCCGTCGTCGTCGGTGGTGCGTGCGTCGCTGGCGGAGGTGAAGGAGGAGTCCATTGTTGCGCTGCGGATGGGCTGTTTGCCTGCGGCGATGGAGGAGAGGGGTGGACGTGAGGGGCTGTTTCTGGTTCCGGGTGCGCCGGAGGGGCGGGGTTGGTCGGGGTTGGGTGGGGGGTGCTTTTTGGTTGTTGTTGTGGTGGTGGTGGTGCGGCGGCGGGTGGGGAGGGCAAAGGGGAGGAAGCCATCATCATCGTCGTCTTCATCATCGTCACCGTCAGAGCGCTCGTCGCCCGCGCGGTCGCCATAGTCTGTTGTGTCGTCGTATTCGACGTCGACGTCGTCGAGGCGGGGAAGGCCGGGTTTGGCTGGGCGGGACATGAAGCGTGGGGGACGCTTGAAGACTTGGCTGCGGCGGATGGGGTTGTTGGGTTCGTCGTCAGTGGATGACGATTCTGAATCGGACTGTGACATCTGCATAGACGTCGGGCTGACGGTTCTGCTCTGGTTACGACTGGCTTCGGCAGTGGGCTCAAGCGTTGGAGATGCCCTTCGCGGTGCGGGCGGAAATGAGGACCGGAAAGAACTGCGGACAGGCTGTCGAGGACTCTGCGGTTGCTGAAGTCGACTCTGCGTGATCGTAGTCGTCGAAGGCGTACGGGAGAGTTGACCTGCACCAGCCCCATAGTCAGCCTTTCCTCTCTCCGGCAAGCAGCCCGACCCAGACAACCTACCTCCTACACTCGGCGTCCCCGCCGCCGCCCTTCCAGGCACTGGGCTATCCCTCGATCTCATCGACAACGCCGACGCCGTCCTGGGCCCACCACTCCCACCCCTCTTCATCGGCACGCCCCCAGCCGCGGGTGCAGTAGCAGTAGCAGTAGCCACAGTGCCACTTCCACCGGCCGCCGTCCCGCTCCCCACCTTCCGCATCTGCGCCCTCACATGCGACAAATGCCTCTCATACAACCAAGCCGCCTGCTGCAAGATAAAGCTCGGCGAGACCTCGAACCTTGCCGCAAGTTCCTGCCAATCGATCTCCCTCCTCCCAGCCCCCATCCCGCTCATCGGCCTGCTGATGATCTTCCAGAGCGCCTGGTCTTTCGTGGCGTCCCATTCCACCTGCGGCGGGTCGACGAAGTCGCCGCGGGGGAAGGGGAGGCGGACCAGGACGGTGTAGTGGACCTTTTGCTCGACGAGGGGGAGCGCGCTGCCGCCGCCGCCGGCGGTGCTGGTGCGCTTGGCGAGATTGGCGGCGTTGGACGAGGTGCGGGCGCGGGCGTGGGTGTGCGGGTGCTGTTGTTGGGTGGAGGGAGGCTGCTTGCTGGAGGTGAACGGCGGCGGAGCTGCTGCTGTTGGGGTGGTGGGCGCCATGGTGGGTGACGGACGGATGGGCGAGGCGGCGTGGGGAATTCGAGCGTGGGTGCAGGAGGGGAGCTCTATGTGCGGGGCTGGCTGTAGTGGTGGTTGAGGGGTGCAGGCTGGAAGCTGCTGCTGCAGGCAAGCATCAGGCAAGCATGCAGCAGGTGATGCGAGCAGCTCCGGGGGGCAGGTCCAGGCTGATCAGATAAGGCGATAAGCTTCCCCGGATTCGGGGCGCTTAGCTTGCCTTCTTCGGCCCGGCCGCTGCCGATCTCGGAGACACCTGAGGAGCGCCGCCGCGTTTTCTGCGTGTTGGGCAAATCGTCAACCAGCAGCAGTGTTGCTTTGTTCGGACACGTCTATTTACAGACTGTTGAACCTAATCCTACACCAACGCGCCCCCAATCACTATTGTATGTGTTGAACCTTTTGGTATCCTCTCATATCCGCCGTGCCAATGCTTTCGAACTTTTCGAACCTGTGACCAAGATTTCCTAAACTCCACTTATGCAGTCATTGCAGCAAGCGCTCCAGTGTAGGCCGCCGACCTACGCCGTCACCGCTTCCGCTTCCTTCAACATCGCCAAATCACTTTCCACACCCAGCTCGCCGAAACCCTTGAAGCCCTCCTCAACGACCCACTTCTGCCCTCCATTCCATAGCACCTCGCATGCCAAACCAACAACAAGCAAGCCCGGAGGCCTGCTGCCTTCTTCCTCCACCGCAGTGCACACATACTCCAGTGTCGTCCTGATGACGCGCTGGTCGGGGCAGCTGGCGCGCTCGAGGACTGCGCAGGGCGTCTCCTTGGGCCACTTTTTCGCCTCATCCAAGATCAGGCTGTCCACGAGCGAGGAGAGCCTGTGCAGTGCCATGAGGAATACGACGGTGCGGGTTGGTACGTATGCTGGCGGATCCGGAGCTGCCCCCTTCCTGCCGGTGCCCGTGCAGATAAGCACCTGATCGGCAACGCTACGATGGGTGGGCGGTATGGCTGCGAAAAGTGGCGCACTGAGTGCTGACGTGATGCCTGGAAGAACGATGGGTATATGGCCATGGTTGCGGAAGAAGTCGTACTCCTCAGCGCCGCGGCCGTAGATGTACGGGTCGCCTTGCTTAAGGCGGACGACCGTCTTGCCTGCGCGCAAGCCTTCAAGTCCCATCTCGAGAAGCTCTTCTTGCGCCTTATCCGCGTTGCCTGGGAACTTGCGGGCGATGTAGATGGTGGTGCGGCGGGGGACGAGGTCGAGAACGGGTGCGGGAACAAGCTTGTCGGCGAGGATGAGGTCGGCGGAGAGGATGGCTTTGTGCGTCGCGCGGGTGAGGAGATCGGGGTTTCCTGGGCCGGAACCAGCGAGTACGATGCGGCCCCTCCTACGCCGCTGATCCACTGCGCTAGGGTCGAGGCCGGAGCTGTCGGAGGTGGTGTAGCTGCGCAACACTGCCTCGACATCTTCGTCCGTAATAGCTGCTAACCGACGGAGCGGCCAGTATTCGCAGATCTGAGCAAGCCAGCGCATGCGCCGGCTGCGCGCAGCTTCAGCATCCTCCGGCGTCACCAGCTTGTTGAACGTTGCGCTTTGTCCTGCATCGTCCTCCTCCGCCTCAAGATCCATGGACAGCTCGGCCGCGTGGTCTTCTTCCCAGATTCTCCTGCGCATTGCTCCGAGTCTCTCCACCGCTTGACCAAGCTCCGAGGGCAGCGACGCTGCGATCTCGCGGCGTATCCGCGACGAGAGCTTGCAGCCCTTCCCAGATGTTGTCACGCCAATTTGTAGCGGACCGTCGGTGTGCGTAGAGAGCAGAGTGAAGGTGCAGAGATTTGGCGCATCGGCGACATTGACGGGAATGCGTAGGCGACGGCACAGCGTGGAGATATGTGTGCCTGTTGTGGCAGTCAGCACCCAGTTCCCCAGACCTCCCTGTGCGCCAACGCCTTACTCTGAGCACTCTTGCCGCCCAAGGTCACAAAGACAGCGTCTACCACACGATCCACCTCTTCTCTCCCCAGCGTTGTCAAGTCATTCTCTCTGAACTCGCGCTTGACCCACTCGACTTCGCCCGCGTCGATGCGCTTCATGAGGCCATAGTGCAGGCTGGCATCCGCGGGCACAATGAGCACTGGCCGGGCGCCGACTTCGAGGGCGCGGGAGCAGCGGGCGCCGGCGAGGGGGTTGGAGCCAATTATAAGGTGGACATGGTCTGTCGAGTCGACAGCGGTGAGTAATGCGGGGGCCATGAGTGGCGGCAGGGCGCTTCAATGAAAGTCAATAAGTCAAGAAAGAGAACGATCCTCGGGATGCAGAGAGGGAGGCAGCAGAGGCAAGCAGCGCAATGCGCAGGCGCGGAGTGTTATCGGAGGGGCGGCCATAGCTAATAAGTTATGGGTCACCACTCGCGCGGCGGGCTCTGAAGTTTTCCAGCGAATGACCGATCGCGCAATCGCAAAGTCGCCGCGCCCTCGTTATCGATACGCCGTACTCCGCTTTTGGCCTAGCTCGGATATGCTGCCCGCGGAGAAGTCGCGAGCCAAGATGCACGAAAACAAGATCTCCGGTCTCCGCGAAGATAACGATATCTGCCGTTCGATTAGAAGACATCATCCTGTTACACTGCTTGGCTTGCGTCGGTGATTCCCCATGCAAATTCTGACGTTGCCATGGTGGAGGGGAGTACCACTCGCGTTATTCTTGCTCTGTTATTGGTTGCCGAAGTTGCCGATGCAGGAACTGGCTCGGCAACCGAAGTCCATGAGATGCAGCAATCCAAGGAAGATCGCCTGGTACATGCTGTCCTCACACGATTAAAGCTAGAAAGCCTCACGGAAAGCCTTGGTATACGTTACGTTGGCTCTTCCTTGAAAGAAAACACTGTCATGACTGAGTGCTGCGTAAGCAGATGCACGTAAACGCAAAGACGGAATGCTGTCGGATTAGACTTCTCATTTAGGCGTAGGGATGCAACACCATTGAATGCGAGTAAAGCTAGTTGATGTGGTAATTATGTTCGTTGATTAGCGGAATGTCTATGAACTGTTGTAGCGATCGTGTGTTCATGGTGATGTCCACCTAATTACAAAATATCATTAAACTCCAGATATGCCTACAAGCATAAAACGCTCATATCGCTCAAATTGCGCGAATCATGCCGTCACATCCATGAACATGACAGTTTGAATCGACTTTCCCTGCCTAGAAGCCTTCAAGTCGTGGCATCATTTCGTCTTTCTTCTCACAGCCCGCCAGGCGTAGCTTGAATTCGAAGTCCTTATGGTGCGCGATTAGGAGTAGTCGTCCTTGACACGATGCTGGCTCTCCGCATCAATGAAGCTGCCGCGGGACCGAGTGCTTCTCTTGCGTCCAAAGTAACTTCGCTTGGTGTAGACAGTCTCGTTGCGGTGAGAGCCACTCATGCAAAAAAGAACGGTGGAGATGAGGAAGCAAGCCATGGCGGACCAAGTGAAGGCATAAGCCTTAACACCCAGCTTGGCGGACTGGCCGTTGCTCCGGAAGGCGTCGCGACCCTGCACAGTCCACACGCTACGGAGAAAAAAAATGGCAGGGTCAGCCGAGGTAAAGGGAAATTTTCGCGTCGTCCAACAGAGGTACTTACGTCATTAACGCGGCCGTGACAGTCTGGAAGAAGAGCGCAATAAAGGTGTTGAAGCCAGAGAGGTAGCCACCGAGTCTGCTGCAGAGCGCGAGGAGGCCCGTGAAGAGGGCGATAGCGGCGAAGAAAAGTGCAATCAGGTAGAATGCGAACATGAACCGCGACAGGTAGTAGTAGTGATGGGTTCTGCGAACAATGGTTAGCCTCACTGTCCTTCTCTCTGGCATTAGTGTTGCAAGGCTACACACCCAATAAACTCGTCAGGCACGCCGGTCCTGGTGCGGAAGTTGCGAGGAGGGTCAAAAGGCAGCGCGGGAACGGGCGCGCCGCAGTTAGCATTATGTCCGTTGCTGTCTACGCCACACACAGCCCAGAAGGTCCATCTCGACGGATTTCTGGTGGACGGCGACACGCCATCCGTCGAAGCTTCCAGGAAGTAGATCTGGTTTTCAGGGTCGCCCTTTACACCGCCCGACAAGATAACGAGGATTTGCAGGACAATACCGCCCGCCAGGGTCAGCAGGGCGAGCAAGCTGAAGAGAGGACCTATTGCGGCGTCAGAATGGGTGCACGGACAATTCCAGAACAGTCAACTCACGGGCTGCCATTCTACCGGTGGACGGGGTGTGGAAGCGCGAGGGCACGAAGTGGAGGGCGGTCGCTGCGCAGATGCAGGATCAGTGGGCTGCTGGGCTGCTGGGCGAGTTGCAGTCCTGCATGTACGTGCCAGGCACTGCACGATGAAACAGACAGCGTCTGGGAGGGCGGGTCGGGCCCTGTGGTATTTGAGCAGGCTGCCGGGCTGCAAAAGTCGGGGATGACAGTGACGTAGGAGCACGCTAAGCGGCCTAGCTGCCGCCATGACTTCACATGCCGGGCACCGCTTCCGGACCCCAGCAGCATGCGGGCGCAAGAGCGCTCGTCTGCGCCCTTCTCGCACTGCAGTGGAGCGTGTCTCCGCTGCGATCGGCTGCGGCGGTCAGCTGCGCGACAGTTTTGCGCGTCGGCCCTCACGTTGCGACGCGTGCTGCAGGCGGCACCCCGTCCAGCAGCGGGCGACGGGCGGGTAAAATGGCCGCGTTTTGGGCGCCGCGTTCCTGAACCCTGCTTCCATGACGATGCGCGCGTGCGCATGCCTGCCGCCGATCGCCCAGTCGGTGCGATCCGACCAGCGCGCCGATCGCAGCCGAAACGAGCCACATCACCTGCCCGGAGCTACGCCGAACCCTCTCTCCAGCTCCCCACGCCCTCCGCGCCGATTCCCCGTGCCTCTGCACGCCGTCATTCGGCGCTTCCAATCGTCCTCATGGCTGCCACCGTCTGGCCGCCGATCCCAGAGGACCAGCTTGTCCGCAACGAGGACGCCGCGCTGGTAGCACCACACCCGATGCACAGCCTTCGCCCGGTCTTGCTGATGGCGCGTCCTAGGCTCGCGAGCTGGAGTGGCTCCTCTCGTCGCTGCGTACGACGCTGAAGTCTCTGAAGGCCGGCCTGGAGGAATGCGCCGCCCTGCTTGCCCCGTCCGAGCAGGGCTCCACCCTGGTCGTGTCCACCGTGAGGTCTGAAAGCCTCAAAGGCTTCGTGACGCGTGTCGGTACGCGTATTGTGAAGGGCGTACGTAGATTGACAATTCCGACTTCGCATCGCGCTTGCGCAAACATTGACGGCTGAGCTCTGCAGGACATCAAGCTGCGGCTCCCCAGTTTGCCTCCACCACGCGGCGCCACCAGCTATCCGCTGACCATCTCGCAACAACCCCAAGCATCAACCCTCGTCATTGAGCAGTTGACGGCTGCGAGAACCCACATCAACTCCTGCCTCGATGTCGTCGACGTGACCACCTGGGCCGGCGATGCGAATAATGCCAACTACATCTCCGGCCAGCTCCAGCTGCTATACGATAACATCGAGGAAGCTCGCCAGGCGCTGAAAGGGAGTTCGGAAATGCGGCCTCAATGGTGGAACGTTCCGATCGATGACAAGGCATGTCCACCAATGCATAGCCTCCGCCAAGTACGCGGCATCCGGCTGACGCCACCCAGATATTCGATCCCCCGCTGCCGCCCGAAGTCTCCGTCCACCTCTACCTTCAAGACGCCGCCATCATTCTCGAAATACGCACGCTGGAACCTTGGACTGGCGATGACGGGAGCATGTTTGGTATTCGTAAAGCTATCGCTGGCGCCCTCGGCGTCTCGCATGCTCCTATGCACGACGAGGCAGATAAGGTTTTTACATTTCGCGAACAGCAAGTCAAGGTCAAGGAGAAGATTAAGGTCGAGACGCAGGATCCCAGCCTGATCTCCGCCATGGCAAAACTGAATGCCCTGGAACACAATGTGGCTCTCAGCAGGAAGGCTCTGGATATCGTAATGGAGAAGAGCGATGATGATGGGAGGTAACATTGGAATGTACAGTATGGAAAGGTGAGAGTAATCGCAACTCCATGCAAGCCTAAATACCCAAATGGAACGACATGAACAGACGAGGATCCAAAACACCTGAACAGCACTCTTTAGGTACTCTTGCAAGTTAGTTCACAGCTAATGCCTGATCTGGGACAGCTGAATCCTTCGTGTTCGTTATCTTGCAAGCTGAAGATCTGCCGAACGGCCGGATGCACAACAAATGCAATGGTATCACAAAGATCCGTTCAAGAAGGTCTTGTGTTGCATCCAGACAATCTAATCTATAAAACTTTGCAGTCCATCCGCAAGCCTTTCAAGAAATTCGACGGCATCATCCAAATTGCCAAATGAAGCGCTCTGGAACTTTTTAGCTTCAAAACCTTGAATACCAGAGTCTAGAACTTGCACGTCGAGTTGTCGTGCCACTGCGTCGCTTGGTCCTCTGACGGATTTCAGAATACATCCCTTGCAGCACCGAGAGCGGCGAAGCAACTCATTTCGACAATAACACAATAACCCACAAGAATCTTGCTAGCGCAAAAGTCGAGATTTGATCGCCGAATTCCATCCAATCTTTGTGTGCATGCATTTTGGAGGTATCTTTCAAACAGACCTTTCACGATGTCGTAGGCCAAGTGAACTGAAAATATGATTGGTATTCATCTACAGAGTGGAAGCAAAAATGTAGTAAGGAGCATATTTGCTAGATTTAGGCTATGTCTATGGGCTAACTGAGGTATGTCCAAAATCTTGACGAGAACTGGCAACTCCAGATATCCTCGTTAAAATGACTGTCGCAATTCCATATATTGGACTGCCCCCGCCCCGCGCGCTGATATACTGTCGTCTTTGATCCTTCTTTGTATCGAGAACCACATACCACTACCACCATGACTTCAAGCATTGTCGACTTTCTGATCAATCACATTGTTCTCCCGGCCAAACTCCCTCAACAAGAAGATGACCCGGATACGGAGCGAGAGGGAGAGCAAGCACTTTTGCGTTTACTGATTCAATCTACTAAGACTTTCACGACCAACTGCGATACCGAAAGTCAACATATGTGGAGGCCTCTGCGCAGCGCATTGGAAAATTTGCAGACTCTGTCTCAGGGAGGTGCTACATCCAATGCCTCCTTGCAGAACATCCTTCAAGGCCTCGAACCTACCGGTTAGTTACTTGGCTGACACTGAACATCGCGAGTTAATGTTAACCCTTGCGTAGATGCCGTTACCATCCACATGAAAGCTCAGAATGCAGGTCTCCTATTCCTCCGACCAGATGGCGATTCTGTCATGGTTCACGCCTTCGAAGCTTCAGCTCAATCTGAGGATGTGATGAATTCATGCGACCGCCTGGCATGGCATTTTCCTGGACAGACTGTCAGCTTTGGTAGCCACCTTCTCAAAGACGGAAGGTTTATTGAGGAAGTAGCTACCATGGTGCACAAGATGAGCAACGAGCCTGTGGAGTGCTCTATATCGACTACAAAGAAGGCGCAATCCATGGTACCCGAGGAGCGCGAGACTGTTCACCCCAAGCTCGTAACCGAGGCTTTCATTCCCATGCTCGAAAGTTTGGGAAAGGCTTGCGAGAGCCCAAAAATTCTCAAGCATGTGCGCGACGACGTCAACTGGAATGACTGCCGGATGCCTTGGAGGCGTTCGCCTTTCTGGCTTGTTATCCGCGTCAGCATGCAGATCCTACTTTCACACGCTTTCGCTATCGAACAAGGCCGATCTCAATACAAAAACCTGATGGCATTCTTCATGGCTGAGATTTGCCGCTTTCTTATCATTATCAGAAACCCCGTCAGTGCCGATATACGAAAGATCGCTGCCGTGAAGGCTGCTCGGCGCCTGTCAAAGCTCGGAGAAAGCGCTCTTTGCTTCGTCGAAGAAGCAGTGAAGAATGCTGTGGCAGACGTTGAAGCTAGTCTGGATTCTTCCTGGCTGAGCTACCGGCAACAAGATTCGCCATCGATCCCGAAACTTTGTGCTACAGCAACCGACGACGACTGCACCCTGACTTTAAGCAATAGTCGCGAATACCTGCGAATGGCGGCACAACGTGGTGAAGAACAGCCAGAGCCACCCAACATCAAATTGACCACCGGACCATATTTGAACTTTAAGCCCGATGGCCTGCCTCATTTGCAACGGACTGAAGATACTCTCCATAGGATCCTTCTACTCACCGATTTCGAGACCTGGATATTGGAGAAGCTTCATTCTTGGACAGAGGATCGAATTGGAAGTGACGCGGACTGCGAGTCGCTGCTGCGAGAAATGAGCACTTACGTGGATATCACGCTTGAAGAGTATCGAGACAATCCGAGGGCGCTCTCGGTCATGCTCCTGGCCATATTGGAGATTTGGATGGCTACGGACACTATCTGCTTGCGGATGTATCCTTTAATGCGCAAATACGCTCCTGAGATCCCGAAGGACTTTGGACAGCCTCTTCTACTTCCACATCTCTGTCAGTTGAAAAGTCTCAATCGCATGGAAACATATCTTGCAGCGCGCTGGAGAGACCTCGATACGGCCAATCCACGGATTTTTGGTCATTTGACCGACAGATCTTTCTGCGTGCAGTATTTCGCGCAGTCGGAGAGGCACCAAAACCTATGTCAGGAGATCGAACGTGATGCTTCTAAGCGTAGAGCGCGCAAATATAGTGAATGGGAGGAAAAGTCAGACTTGTACCGTCGACTCCGGGAAGAGGCATCACGTATGCAGCACGAGAACGGTACCGACTATTGGGGTAACATAGTGCACCGAGCCTATTGTCAGAAGTGTGAACGAGAAGGACAGGCAAGAGCTGTATGTATCGAAGTGGACGAGTGGCCGCTCCCGGCAGGAAAAGTACAGAGAGAGGCCGCAGTCTTTGAACTCGATTGCCTAGTGGGTTTTTCGGCATGGCGCGACGCCACTTGGATCATTCTCCAGGACTTGGGCCGCATCGAATCATTGCATGGTGAGGAAGTTCATCAGCGGCTCCTGAATTACCAACTTCTGAAGCCATATGCCTCTGACCGCGGTCGAAGAATCACGCTGGGCTCGCGCACGAAGTCGTTCCTCCGGTCGCATTACAATCTTCAAAACTTCCCGACTACGTTCGAGAAGGTTGCGGTCAACAACGCCTTGCAGTATTGTTTGCTTGACAATGAAACCAGCTGTTGGGTGCAGGGCCAAACAGCTGAACCAGATTTTGGCAGGCATTGCGTTTCATCTCTCCCTGGTGGGCCGTACTCGAATTTGCAAGATTTCATGGACACAACCTCTCGTACACCAAATGAAGCTCTTGCGAGACAGCAGGACTGCCATGTGGGAATAAGCTCCCACGAGTTCGTTGCATTCGCTTGTTTGCGTGCTGGAGAACGCACTCAGTTGCTGAACATCATACGGGAACTCGGATCTGCCGACCTTTCTTTCAATGCCCTGGCTGTTCATATGCTCATTCGGCAAACGGCTTTGCAGGCAGGATCATGTGGCGAGCATTCAGTCCTTAGAGAAGCCCACGAGGCTTTTAACGATTCGGCCTTCGGCATCTGGCTGCTCTGTCTCCTGGACGATCACCTATCCAATGTCAAAGCCAACTGGAGGGAACAATACAGACTGACTACAATAGCATTATTGGCTCTTCGAACACTGTCTCTTTGCAAAGATGACTTTTCAATCAGTCGTGCAGTCCAACTGCTGCGAGAGGTGCGGAAGGTAACTCTGGAGTGGTGCCGAAGCATCTCCGACAACCTTCAGAACTGCGAGACGCAAGATGAGAACGACAAGCTGAGGGATATCATCCTCAGATCCGCACTCACTTGTCGGATGACATTTGACATCGACCCTGGCTGTGTCCATCTAGTCTTAGACGGGGATGTCGACGTTGCGAGCTTCGTTGAGTCGTCGATTTATCTCAACGACAATTATCCTGTCCGCATCAGCAGCATCCCTACTGAGACACGTCAATCTCTGCTTATGGACAGACGAATCTCAAGAAGGGTTGCAGCCCATCTGAAAAGTCTTATCAAGGCGTCAAGCAGCGTGCCTATGGATTAACTAGCTTCGATCGACGCTGGAACGTCCTTGCTGCTCCTCAAGATAGATGGATAACTTGCTCCGTCACAGCCACGTTGAATAGCACCCGCCAACTCTGCCACTACGACCTCCTGACTGGAGAGTTTCTGTTGGACGGGCGGCGCGTTGGAAGATTGCCAACGAAGTACACGACTATGCCAACTTATGAGAGAGTGTTTGGTCCTGTGAGTTGTCTACAACTGAGCTCCTCTGTTATCGGTTATATAACTGATTTAGCAGCGTATCCTGAATGTGACCGCGTCTCATATACCTTACATGGATTACAAGACGATCAAGATGATAGACGGCCACGAGGTAAATTTCTTGGGTCTCTTGTTGAGGACGTCTCGCGCTGAAACCATTACAGGTACACATTGGTATGAGGAGTGGAGAGCTCCTTATCGAGGCAGTCGCGGACGGAAATCACCTCCGTCTAATACCTCACGAGATCTTGGAACCTGACCTTCCCAAAAACCTTACTGAGGACTTTGTTCACTGGATGAACACGGCAAACAAGGATATTGAATTTCGCCCACTAAGCTCACCATGGGATAAATCTAAGAGAGCCACGACACTCCATTTCCTTTCCGATGGAGATTCATACATGCAAATTGGAAAGAAAAAGCTAGTCGATCAGAGGAGCCGGCTTGGGGAAGCCGTCCTTGACGTCTTGCAAGCTTTGGAGAATCGTCACTACGTCATGATCACAGCCGGCTCAGATGAGGTTCGAGTCCAAGTTCCACGGTTCCGGCTGAGCTTTTCTATCAATAAGGACGGTTTCCTGGAGTCGGAGCAGCTTGGCGCAGTAATCGATCCCGACCAGGACATCGGATGTTTATATGGACTGCGAAGCAAGCTTGTTTTCCGGAGCCTGGCTTCCCATCCCAACAAGCCTGAGAGGAGCGTAGTAATACCCTATGGTCCAGTGTCCATCTCAAGGGATGGTGACTACAGTCGTGTCGAAATCGAGCTGGTTAGCGCAAAGCAGATACGCTTCATGCACTACCAGCTGGACGAAAAACTATCACGGCTTCGGGGCCATCCAAGAGCCGTCAACAAGCTGTTCATAGCCTACTTGCATGCGATAACCAGCTCGGTCCTTCCAGATCCACTCACCTCTCATACTGGAACGCATGAGGCACTGCGCATATTGCGTGAACAATCACTGAGAATTCCGACACCCATCGACGATGAAGACGCCATCTCGACGCTAAACCACATCGCCGCTTTGACCCCTGAGCGGCAATTCTACCCGAAACATCTGCGCAAGATGCAAACAGTCAAGTGGCAACCGAACCTCTGTCAACTGGCTCAGCACGAGAACTTTGCTACTCTGGTTAAGGATATTATCAACCATACTTCTCAACTGAAGATGCTGTTCGATGGACAGAATGCTCGTTCGCCTGTGAAAAGTCGAGGCGATGCACATCTTCTACACAGAGCTACAAATCGCAGCTCTAGCGTGCGCAACACAGCTCTAGGAGCAAGGGAGAGACATGACGAGGTCTACGAAACAAGGGATACTCATTCAAATAGCGAGGGAGCTCGCCGAGTCTATGAAATCACCTCGCTGGTCCGGCAATGGCCACGGCAGATCAATGTCGTTCTGGATCTTCCGTCACGTGCGAGACAGTGGCAACCGATCTACGGCTACAATCAGAACATCGATCCATTAAGCCCAAGCCGCAGTTGCAATGATCTTTTGGAATTCCCTCTTGGCCGGGAGTGGGGTGCTGTGTACGACTTCTGCCGAAATTGTCGACGGGAAGCCGATCAGTACAAACTAATGCGCTTATTCGCTATGATCGTCTTCGCACAAGCCGAGTCCATGCCGTTAGTGCGTTCGCTTTTGGGGATTGCCTGCTCTGGGCTCTTCGTTAACATCCGACCATTGAAGCAATCATATGATCTCGGACAGGGAGATGGACCGACTTATGCCAAAGTCCAATCTACTATCAAAAAATATATCCCGGAGCCTAAGAGAAAATATGACGAAGACGAACGACTTTTGAGAGCCCGACTTGCTGATTTCAGTTCTGAGAAGTCAAGGCAGCTTGGCTTGATCATTAGCCATGTCATCGGCCAGTGGCCCTGTGATTCTCCCCATGTGCCTCAACTCGGAAACTTGCCACTTAGGCATGGAGTGGTTGAAGATTGTACGAGGGACTTTACCGCCTGGAACAACAACCGCAAATTCATGTTGCACATAGGGGAAGTACAGACTGAGCTGCGGAAAATCTACTCAGACCACGTCGGAGTGCCACGAGAGGCACCTTTGCCGAAGCCACAGCTATCTCGCGACATGGGATCGGTGCTTCTTGCACCGGAACTAATGGATCTGCTTTGTCAGAGGGACCCTCCCCTGCTGCCACGATCTCGCGTTTCCTTTCATGCAGAAAGGCCACGTCAACCTGCAAAGCATAAGCCAGGCTTGGACGAATTCGAAACAATAATCAACCGCATGCGAGCGGAGGGGGATGTCACCCGCCAAAAGTATGCCAATGATCTGCAGGCCAGCCTTGCATCTTTTAGGGCAGCGGAGCTTGAGGCAACTCCTGAGAAAATCCCAGTCAGTGATAGAGACCTCGTAGATCACAACTTGGATCTTTCGAACCACGTAAGGACTACTCTCCACACAATCGTCCGGGCCCTGGGCCCAAAAACCTCTTCGGAACACGTATTGTACAGTGTAGGCTTGTGGCCACGAGTTAACCCGGCGTCATTGCTCATGTGTCTATCTGCGCGGCGTCGACGCTCGATATCGGATGGCTGGAGACATGTTTTGGTGTCTCTCGACGAGGCAGTATCCTCACTCCAGAGATCCGAGAGACTCCTGGCTCTTAGCCACCGGAACGACATTCTTGGCTTTTACAAGGAAGCGGAAGAACCAGGCCACCAGTCCTGGAACGGCAACGAATATCCCGATTGGCTCTTGATCGAGATCGAGAACAACTTGACTATCCGCGAGATCCAGACTGAAGTTGCGCGGAAGATGATCCGGACAGATGATGGGAAGAATGCCGTCTTGCAGCTCAACATGGGGGAAGGAAAATCATCGGTCATTGTTCCCATGGTAATGACTGCATTATCGGATGGGCAGCAGCTGGCAAGGATCGTCGTGATAAAGCCGCTATTAAAACAGACGCAAAATCTTCTTTCGCAGCGACTGGGCGGGCTGGTTGATCGCCGCCTATGCCACGCCCCATTCACAAGGGAACGCCAACTTAACAACGCCCAAATCTCTCAGCTGCTTGACCATTTCAAACAATGCTTACACGACCAAGGGATAGTTATCACGCTTCCTGAGCACATGATGTCGTTCCGTCTTATGGGCCGCGAGCGCCTTCAAACCCAGCCGGAGTTGGGATGGCAGCTGGTACGCGTAGAGCAATGGCTGGCTGCTACCTGCCGTGATGTGCTCGATGAAAGCGACGAGATCCTCGACCCACGCTTTCAATTGGTATATTCCATCGGAAACCAGAGAATGATGGATGGGCAGCCTGACAGATGGGTCATCACTCAAAAACTCCTCTCACTATTCGCAGACCAAGCCCAACTTCTACGGTCGGATGGAAACAGCGGAGTGGAGGTAGATTTTCGGCACCGGTCTTACCCTATAATCACTTTCCTGGACCACAAAGCCGGCCCAATCATATTAGACAGGGTTGTACGAGACATCGGCCGCGGGAAGCTTACTGGAATTTCGCTCTCACACTGCACTTCTTCAGTACGTAAAGCTGTGGAAGAATTCATCCGGACGCGTTCTGTACCTCAGGACGTCTTTACAATCATCCAAGAGGAGTTTAGCGGGACAGAGAGCTGGGAGAAGCTGCATCTACTTCGTGGGTTGATTGCACACAACATCCTATTGTTCGCCTTCCAGCAGAAACGCTGGCTTGTCAACTACGGACTCGACCTTTCGCGCTGCATGATGGCTGTTCCTTATCGAGGAAAAGGCATTCCATCAATAAGTGCCGAGTTCGGCCATCCAGATGTCGCCATTGTGCTCACGTGCTTAAGCTACTACTATAGTGGCTTGACCTCAACGCAGTTACGGCTCGCATTCGACAATCTTTTTCGAGAGTCCGATCCACACAGCGAATACGCAATCTGGGCAAGGGATTGTTACAATCTTCCTATCAAGAGTCTCCATGGTGTTAATCTCGAGGATGAGCAGTTGTGGGAAGGGAGCATATACCCCCACCTGCGATTTTCCAAATCGGCCGTGGACTACTTCATGATGACTGTAGTGTTCCCACACGAGGGCAAGGAGTTCCCCGCCAAGCTGTCAACATCGGCGTGGGACATCCCTTCCGAAGCCCGGCCCACCACTGGATTCAGTGGCACCAATGACAACAAGTTTCTTCTGCCACTATCAATCCCCCAGCAGGATCTGCCCCAACTATACCGCACGAATGCCATGGTGGTCAGCATGCTCTTGCAGAACGAGAACCGCGGATATCTGGAAGCCAAAGACAATTCTGGTAAAAGACTGGACACCGAAGGACTTCTGGAGCTTGTGTGTGCCCAGAAACCCCCCATCCAGGTGCTCATTGATGTTGGAGCACAGGTGCTTGAGTCTGCAAACCACGATGTTGCCAGTGAATGGCTGGGGCTGTCTCTGGACGCCAAGGCGGCGGTCTACTTTGATGCTTCCGATGAGTTGCTTGTGCTAGACCGAGAAGGATTCGTCGAGCGACTGTTTGATTCCCCGTTCCATCGGAACTTAGAGAGCTGTCTCATTTACCTGGATGAAGTTCACACACGCGGAGTGGACCTCAGTATGCCAACTCACGCGCGCGCTGCCGTGACACTTGGTCCGAAGACTACGAAAGACCGTTTGGTCCAGGGTATGCCCCTAAGCCCTGGCAGAGCTTAGTGATTGATGTGCTAACATATAATTAGCCTGCATGAGATTGAGAAAGCTCGGCTGTCACCAGTCTCTGATGTTTTTGGCCCCACCAGAACTGCATCAAGAAATACTCACTTTGTCAGGTAAGTAGCAAGGCACCAGCTTGGATTCCGCTGATGTAGTCAGCTGGTGTCTCGAGCAAACCTGTCGTGGCACTGGTGACATGAAACCACTATGGATTATGCAAGGCCTGGAATACTGTCACCGGAGACGGCTCTGCACAGAATTTTTGCAGCGCGATAACACAGAAGACACGACCCTTGAACCAGCCCGCATATCTGACTTCTGCTCCCGTATTCAAGAGCCTGAGAGCCGCACCTTGCAAGAAGCGTACGGCACGTGTTCTCAGAAGGCTGTCTTTCGTCCGTGTCTCACAGATCAAGAGGCGCGCCAAGACCCAGTTGTTCCACTTTTGCTATCAGAGTGGGAAATTTTCACAGAGAGCCAAAGTAAGGACTGGACGTTGCAAGAAGAGCAAGAGAGGGAGCTAGCCCCTGAAGTGGAGCATGAGCGGGAACTACAGAGGCCGCCTCCAGCGACCGCGCTCCCACACAAGCGTGACGCCTTAGTCCTACATTTTATTCGCACTGGACAGGTTGCAGATGGGGACCCCATCCCATTCGCCCGGGCCTTCGACAGCCTCTGCCAAACCTCCGCGTTCCAGCATCTACACGCAGGACTTGTCGCCGAGACCCTCTATGTGACGGAAGACTTTGTCAACACGGTCAAACTCACCCCGCACTTGAGCTACGATGACTTCATTCGCCCGGTCAAATGGATTCTATCGAGCAGGGCGGATCCTGGCTTACTACTGATCATCAGCCCGTACGAGGCAAACATATTCCTTCCCGATATCCGGAAGTCGTCAGAAACCAGGCTACACATCTATTCGGCCAAAGTCTCAAAAGCCATGCACAGATTTGACAACCTGAGCTTCTACACCGTCTCAGGATGCCAAGAAGCATACGTTCCAGGACCGCTACTGACTGGACAGGTCGCATTGTTTGCCGGCAGCCTATTCTTTGAGAACTTTGCGGCGTATAAGATGGTGTGTGACTTCCTGGGCATTCTGACCGACGGGCAGAGCAACGAAAAGGACGTTCGAGTGGGAAGTGACGGCTTTGTGCATGAGGAAGCACGGAAATATCTGAACTGGCCTGTCGCATCGCCTTTTAACAAAAGTCCGATTGTATTCTTCAAAGCTTTGGTCGGTGTTCGGAGAAAGGGCCATCAGTATTCACAAAGCCACCTTGGTCATTTAGTGGGCGGGAGGCTTTTGACTGAAGACGGCTTTCGAAGAGCATGATCCATAAGTCTATCCAGAGAGAATTTACCCAGTGCTGTAGCAGAAATGGCCTTTCTTGACTGCTTTGAAAAGATCCGCCAGAGTGTGGTTCTATAGCACATCAGAAGTGACGCAGAAGACCCATGAGTCAAATTACTTCATTAAATGATTCCTGCCAACTCATCCCCAGGCAATTCAGATTACACATAAATCACAGCCATCCCGACCACCAAAGCAACCGCCAACATCAATCCCCCACCCCCTCTCACCACACCCGCCCCACCCGTCTTCGATGCTGACGTCACCGCCGCCGTCCCACCCAACCCACCCGTCGTCGTCGTCCCTGCTCCACTAGACCCCGCACTCCCCCCCTCCGTCTTCCCCGCCGCACTGCTACCACTACCACTACCACTCCCCAAACTCGCCCCCAACCCATCCATAATCAAACTCCCCAACAACCTCCCCTCCGCCTCCGCCGCCGCATCCCCCGTAACCGTAACCCACCCCACCGTCCGCGTCGGCACGAACCCATCTCCCCCTGACCCCGACCCATCAGTCCCCATCACCACCCCCTCCGTCCCCAAACTTACAACCACCCCATCGACCGTCGCATCCGGGCCCCCTACCCTCAATACCGCCGATCCAATCCGCACGCTCCCATCCGCCAACCGCGTCGCCGTCAACACGTCCCCATTGGGCGCCGTGACGAGCGCTTCGACCGTTGCGGGGCCGCTGGCTCCTGCTCCTGCCGGGAGGAGCGAGTACGCGATCGTCTGGCCGTTGACGACGAGGCCGGTCGGGGCGGCGCTGAAGACCGTGCCGGAGATGGTGGCGGCGGGGCCGCCGGGGGAGAGGGTTGTGCCGGCGATGACGACGGCGCCGTCGGGGCTGGTTTCGAGGGCGGTGAGGACGAGGTTGGGGGCGAGGGTGATGAGGGCGCCGGTGGGTTGGGAGGGGCTGGAGGTGGTGGGAAGGGCGATGGTGCTGCTGCCGATGATGAGACCGGCGGGGCCCAGGGAGATTGCGGTTCCGGAGATGGTTGTTGCGGGGTCGCCTGCGTGCAGGGTGTGGCCGTCGATTAAGACGGCGGAGGGGTTGGAGGGGTTGTAGACGATGGGTTGGCCGGCGAGGGTGGCGATGGTAGTGGGTGGTGCGGCTGGCGGGATGGCGAGCGTGGAGCCGGCGACGATTATGGCGTTGTTGCTGCCTACGGAGATGGGGGTGCCGGCGATGAGAGTGGTGGCGCCTGGAGTGAGCGTTTGGCCGCCTATGACGACGTTGCCTGGATGGGCGGGATCGGGCGCGACGATTTGGCCGCCGACCGTGGCGATGGGTGCAGCGGGTGCGGGTGCGGGTATGGCGATCGTTGAGGGCGCTGGGCCGCCCTGTCCTCCTCCTACGATGACGGCACCGGGAGCGACAGAGACGGGAATACCGCCAACGGTGGTTGCTTGCCCTTGTGACAAAGGTGCGCCTCCGATGATGATGCCAGACGGATCGGATGGGTTAGCCGAGATGACTTGAGTGCCAACTGTTGCTATTGGAGCGGGATCGTTGTTGTTTCCGGGTGAGGCTGGATCTTGAGGATTTTGCGGTGCGGGTGAGCTTCCTCCACCAATTGCACTGACTATTTGGCTGATGATTGGAGCAAGACCGCCGCCGTTACCCGGATCGTTTGGATTAGAGGGTGGGTTCGTAGGGTCAAGGTTTGAGGAAGGATCCGGCGGAGGTGGAGGGTTATTATTGCTAGGTGGATCTCCATTGCTGGGAGGGTCACCGTTGCTAGGAGGGTCTCCATTGCTTGGAGGGTCTCCATTGCCTGGGGGATTTGGATCGCTCGTTGGACCAGGACCGGACCCTGGAAAATCCGACTTCGTTGACGGTGAACCTGGATCAGCCGGAGTCTTGCTTGGCTCTGGGGGTGTTGAAGTAGGAGGCGGCGGTCCCTGTGAAGTTGTCGTGCCAAACATTCCGTCTGCTGTTGTCAATGGGATGGGAGGGTCATAGACTGGGAGATCGAGCCCTACAGCTGTGCACCCGGCCCATGCAGGATCCATACCAAGGACCATTGATGTCGGCACACTGATCCATGGGTTGTAGTCGTCCCAGATGGTTTGACAATCGTCATGATTGAGATTGTTCCAAGTGGCCCAGCACATGGCCTGCCCCTTGTACGCATCCAGAGGGACTGGTGAATTAAGGTCATCATAGTTGAACGGGTATACATCCTGATTGGGAAATCGCTCGGAGGACACTTGGTCCGGAAGCATAGGCAGGACCTCTTGTGTGCCAGACCGTGGACAGGAGAAGACTTCGAGTGAGCTGAATGAAAGGTACACAGTGGGCGATGTCAATGTCATGCCTGACCAGACGCGCGTATTTGGCAATCCGCTGATTGTCGGTGTTCCGGAAATATATGTTCGATTGGCGTCGCAGAGGCCGCCAACCCGCGTCACGGGCCAGTATAGAAGCTGTACTGCACTGGCCTCCAGCAGACAAGATTTGCACGCGTCAACGGTGGCCCTTCTGTGCATCTGCGGGCCCTTGTCTTTCAGCACATCGGTAACACGAAGTTTGGGAGGCGTAGTGATGGCCGGAGTTGGGGCGGCCTTTCGCTCGAGCGGCTTTGGTATGTCCGTCCTCTTCTTCTTCGAATCCCCCAGCCTGAGCGTTTCCGACCAAGTCCAAGTTGCGTCTGTTGTGCACTGCGGTATATCTGGAATGATGGAATTGAATGATGCATACGGTACTGTCTGGTTATTGGCTTCCATACTGGAGATGCTTGATTCGATGGGATCAATCACCGAGAAGTACGATGACACAAGAGATACACAATCGCTCGGACTGATGTCGCAGTTGGGCCGAGACTGAGTAAACTGGCCCGCGTAGGTGGTGTATGTGTATGGGATGGTGGCCCAATAAGACGTGCGGGAGGGCGAGCCCGCACACCGCGGGTAGTGATCACATAGTGTCGAGCACGCAGTTGCGCTGAGATTCTGGATGCTCGCTGTCGGGGATAAGGCGAAGCCGGTCGTGACGTAGTCCGATGTACCGCTCCATCCGTACAGAGAGGAGGTCCAGGCGATCAGAGCCGAGTTGCAGCTCTTCGCGAAGGAATAGCCACTGCCAGTTGTAATGTTGGAACCCGGGGGTGGGGTAACCCCAGGTGGAGGCGAGGTGTCGATTAGGAGGCCGCCGCCCGATGAGGTGGGATTGGCGGCTGGCGGCGACGGTGGGGGATTTGTGTCTATAAGCAGGCCTCCGGACGAGCTTGAGGCTGGGTGGGTATCAATGACAAGGGTGGTCGGGAACGTTTCAGATTGAGATGCTGGTGCCGATAGGTCTGTTCTGCTCGAGAGGACAGACCCGAGTGTTGGTAGGCTCGCAGTATCGACAAGCAGTTCTTCTTTCGTGTTCGTAGCACTCGATGCTGCCGTGGTTGCCTACGCGTCGGAGTAAGTATTTCGCGCTTAGAATGGACGCAAAAAACCTTACGCCGAAAGTCTGCGATGTGGTCACTGCGGTGCGGTTCCTGCTCGCTGCAGAGTTAGAGTCAGTAAGAGATAGATAAGTGAAGACTGGGGGCATCAGAGGACGTACAAGAGTCTGAAGCTGCCGACGCAAGGCCGGCAAGAGCAACGATGAAAGGCGCGAATCTTTCCATGGTTCTTATCGCGGCTCCGGTGGGAGCCTCGAATATGGTGATCTCACGCAAGAGACAGTTGACATCAAGGGTACATTTTGAGAGGGACAGGGTGATTTTCACTCGAGGACCCCACGGCGCGGCACGGAGAGACGGCTGAAGGATCTCCGTATCGCTCTCTAGCTCATTGTTTGCGAATTCGAAGGGCGGGTGTGATTGGGCGGGTGAGTTGGGGGCCTGCGCTAGTGCTGACGATCGTGCAGGAGGTTGCATCGCAGCCGAGGGAGCTTGGAGGCCCTGGTGCATCGCAGTGGCTGCAATATCCTTTTCGAGATTGCGGGGAGTCCAGGCTGGCGAATTGACTGCAGTGCAAGTTCTTGGCGGTGGGACACGGTGGCTGCCTGTTCTTAAAATGGTGCACCTACTGAATCCGTGGCTGGCAAAGCATTTGCGCCGTCCAGCCCCGGCGAAAGCTTGAGCTATCGCAGCTGAGCGTGTCGTCCGAAAGGCAAGTGAATTGCAGCGAGGTCAGAGCAGACAGATTCAGTCCCATGCCAGAACTTCCAGGAACCGCCGGTAGAGGCCCAGAAGATACATGCGACTGGGCGTTAGCGAGGATGCGCGTCAGCTGCTTTGCCGTCTGCATGCCGCTTCTATTTTCGGCCGTCTCTGCGCGATTAGACACGCGAGGCTGAAGCCTGCGAGACACGAGAGAGTCGAACTGTGTCCACATAGCGTCGGCAAAGGCGGCGCCGCCAAGCGGCACGGTGGAGACACATGATCCTTCCGGAGCAGGGTAGGACATTTTCCGTCCGCTGGGAGAGGCTGGAGTGCCGCCGTGTCGGGCCTACGGCCAGCGCATGGCGTTGGCAATCTGGGGGCCGTTTCGCTGAAGGGTGGGCTTGCGACCGAACGGTGCACGCTATCGATGTAACTCTGTCATGGCGTTCCTGACGCTTCTGCCCGGCAGCAGGACGGGCTTCGGTCCGCTCGAGGCGGGTGCAAGCAGCGGATTGGCCAGCGGAACATGCGCGAAAAGCCGGCTGTTGCGAAGACGAGCAGAGCGGGAGGTCGCGTTAAGGTGGTGGAGGAGCGGGCGCAGCGGTGGCCGGGCGTGTCGGGCTCTGATCGCGCGCGCGCACGTGCCGTCGGCAGGGCTGGGCGGCGCGCGCGGGCCTGTCGTCATTCGCGCTGCTGCATCCGCGCCGCCACCGCCGTCCTTGCTTCGCGCACCCCACGCCCGCTCATGTCGACCAGGATCTAGAGCCTCACTCAGGCGCCGGCTTGCACCATGCCTCGGCCTGACGGAGCCGTCCAAGCTCCCGTCCGCAAGCAGGCCGTCCACCTGCCCGACGAGATTGTCCTCGAGATCTTGTCCCATGTCCCGCAGGAACCCGTTTCGCAGCCCCTCCTGTGGGCCTTCTGTCTCGTCAAACGCCAGTGGTACGACATTGCCGTCCCCCGTCTGTACGAGAATCCTTATCTCTACGGCAAGAACTTCTCCGGCTTCGTCCAGACCATCTGCCCCTCGGTCAACCTCCATGTCAAGAAGAGTGACCTGTCCGGCCTGGTCCGCGTCTTGAATCTGCGCCACATCGTCCACCAGAGCAGCAAGTCGGTCACCGCTCGCCTGCTGGGGCGCACCAAGCAGAATCTCGAGGTCTTCATTGCGCCCCAGGCTTCCTTCGCCATCAACTGCTTCGCCGCCTTGGCCAAGTGCACTGCCTTGCACACGCTCGACCTGTCTCTCATTTGCGAAGCCGTCAGCATCCAGGCTCTCGCCAACGCCCTCAAGAAGCTTCCGTGCCTCAAGACCCTTCACTTCCCGCGCGCCTCCAACGACAGCAACTTCTTCGATTCGGCAAGCATCGCCTGGCCTCCCTTGCAGAAGCTTTACCTGAGTGGCAGCCTGCACAGCAACTTCATTAGCGGTGTTTTCGATGTCACTGTCGGAAAATGCCGCCTTCCGCAGACCCTCACAGCCATCTCCCTCACCCACTGTCCGCAACTCACCCCGGCCGATCTCATGCATCTGATGCACACTGCTGGCCCTCAGCTGGAGGCTTTGACGGTTGAGAACATACGCGGCCTGAATCACTCGTCAATGGATAACGTTCTGGACCTTTGCCCGAAGCTTAAGTTCCTGAGGGTCTCGCTGGACTACGTCACCTACATGTTCGTCTCCCCGGACGACAGGGACCTCCGTGACCATCCCCTTGAGAGGCTCGAGCTCAGCGATTCCGGAAACATGGGCTGGGGTCTTGACCAAGAGGAGGCGTTGGAGCCGGAAGATCTCGTCGAGGCTATCTACGACGCTGTCATTCCCAACCTCCGCATCGTCCGAGTAACCAAGGCTGCGCGTTGGCACATTGACGACGAAGACGCCATGGAAACTCTTATCATCGCCTTGGAGGAGACGCGCACAGAGAGGATGAAGGAGGACCCGTGCCTGCCGGACAAGTTAGTCGGTGTGTGGACCATGGATGATTGAAGAGTCTGCTCCCCTTCCAGCATATGAGACCCCCTGATGCTAAAGTCTGCAGGAGCGTTCCCTCTGGAAAGATGCACCTTCTGTGCAAATCCTGTGTGCCCTGGTGGCTGGAACAATAGCGTTCACTGGTCTTGCATCTGCATAGGTAAGCCTGCGCGAGTGTACACGACATGAGACGACCTGATATGCTAACAAGGCGCAATCCTTGGGTCTGGAAAGTATCACAACTACTACTTGCACAAGAGCACGTGGATGCGTCAGCGTATCAGGGACTGGTCTTTCGGGGAAGGCCACGAGCGTCATATGACTTACGAGCTTTCGGACTCGTGAAGAGAACGAGCAACTTGTCGCTTTGGGTCAATCATCGAAGGTTGGAGCCGCATTCTACGGATGACTATGTTGCTGGTGGGTTGTTTGAAAGGCATGAGAGCGACGGCGTCCGGGCGGTTGAAAACTCCAGAATGAGGGTCATCGGTTGGTTTATGTAGAGACAGCACGGGTCAGCTTGGGCTTGCAGGTTGCCATGGCCGGTAGATAGAGTCTGCAGGGAGCTTCGGCGGAATCCGGGGGCTGTACACTTCAACGAATGCAGCGACCAATGCAAGCGTGATTTGCCTGCCTTGTATCAGGGAGGAAGTGCGATGCGTGCTCTCCACGTCGCTGGCGCTGACGAAAGCGGCAACTACATCGTCGGGTCATGCGCGAGTCATGGCGGTGCGCGCGGACTTACGTTGCTATCGCCGCCCGGCGGAGCTCAACTTTCGGTCGCGAACTTTCGTCACTCCAAACACAACACCCGGCGTGCACAACAACGCCCCCGCCATGGAGCCTCCGGCCAAGCGCAAGAACCTGGCTACGACGGCCGACTCCGCGCGCTACAACAAGCGCCAGCGTCCCGACAACTTCTCTGCCCTCTCATCACAGCCTCGTCCGTCGCCGCCTGCGAACCTGTCCATCCCGCCGCATGCCCGTCCAGCCGAGTGGAGCCAGTGGACCGACTTTGATCGCGTCACGAAAGACGATCCTGCAATGGATGCCAACACGAAGGCTTTGGCTTACGGCGACGATGCGCTCGAGGGCGCGAGCGAGTCTGCTGGCGAGGCGCCCGGCTCTCCCGTCGACGAGCCTGGCACGCACTTCGCCGACTTCACTCCAATGAGGACTGTCTACCGCAAGGATGGAGCAAAGAACAAAGGCAAGAGCAGGAACAAACAGAACGACGCTCCCATGAGGCACCCTGTCTACGGCCAAAGCAGCGCCTTCCCGGGTCTGGAGGACATAGCCTACTTCCCCGGCGCAGATGGCGACGCGCAGGGTCTTCCGAATGATCCGATGCAGTATCTTGCCATGGTGAGGTGAGTGCACATTCTGTTTACCTGCGAATCTGCCCGTGTTAACGCGACAGGAGGCTTGCACTCTTCTCCTTCTAGCTCCGCTCTTTTCTCAGACGCGCACGTCCGTCAGAACAAGTGCTGATGGTGAGTATGCAGATATCAAGCCGGTAAAATCCCGACCGCTTTCAAGAAGACCCCGTCCGGCGACGATTCCGCCGCCTACACTACAACTACAAATGACCAGCGCGGATACTATGAGGATGGAGCATACGTCGCTGCGCCCGTCCTCGGCCCAATTATCCCCCAGGGCTACGAGACTGCAGCAACCGGAGATTCGCCAGCCGATTCAGAGATGTAATCAGGTGTCCATATCTTCCAGATCGAAATTGAGAAGCTGACTGCCCCCATCGCAGGCCCGACCCGCAGGATGTTTACCGCACCAATCTGGCCGCTCGTTTCGAATACCACCGCAATCTCCTTCGCACCGATCCTCCGGATTCCGCAAAGCAGTCTCTTCCCCGCAAAACCCCCATCTCCTTCCCCGACAAACCCAACCAGATGCGCGTATCAGCGCGCCGCTGGCTGAGGACTTTCTCAGAGGACCCGCCGTTACCGGCGCAGATCGCACAGATGAACAAGTACTGCGTGCTGCAGCTCCTGGACATCCTGAAGCGCCAGCTCGAGCCCATCAGGGACATCCAACCCAACATCAGCGTCTGGCTCATGGCTCTGCTGACCAGGCTCTCGGAGGTTTGTCCCATCTACTGCGATGAGGCCAGCGTGGTCAGGGAGCTGGCTTTCCGGGCGCTCATGGTGCGTTGTAGCTTCTGGGGCGAGGATATCGGGGAGGTTACGGTGAAGATGCCGCAGTGGTATGCAGATGACCAGGAGTTCCTTGCTGCGTTGGAGTTGCCAGTGAAGGTGGACTCGGCGCAACATCAGGAAGAAGAGTCGAAGACGGAGATAGCGGTCGAACCGACGGGTTTGCAGGGAAAGGAGGAGGATGCGGGCCTTGCCGACCTAAGGGACGAGCTTGAGAAGAAGAAGGAGTTTCTCATGCGGAAGGAGGCTCTTCTGGACCGTGTTGAGTCTCTCCCCCGTCTCGCCTCTAAGCGCGAAGCGTTCGGATTGCCGCCGCGAGAGGAGAGCGACGAAGACGAGGAGGAGGATGCGGAAGTGCGAGAGCAGCAGCGTGAGCAGGTGGCTGTTCACGAAGACGAGCAGGAAGACACGCAGCAAAACCACCAGGCAGACGAGCAGCAAGACTGTCAGCAGAATGAACAGCAAGGCCATCCAGAGCACGAGCTGCCACCCCAGCAGAGTGACGAACAGGAAGAGTACCAAGGAGTCCGCCAGCTGCCTACCGAGGACTCTAAATATATGAACGCCGGCGAGTGGCTCGCTTCCCAAGACTTGACCGAATTTCATGGTCCCAGCAACCCCAGCGCTAACACCCGCGCCACCATCGACATGATCGTCTTCGTGGCTTGCGAGATCTTCGGCCAGAAGGACTTGGCCAAGTACATGGAGACCTGGGGTGAGTACGACTACTTCCAGCCCGCTCCCGAGGAGCAGCAGGAATACGGACACGACGCAGACGAGAGCAATGGTTACGCGGAGTCTGAGCCTATGGAAGGCGCGGCTGACGGCGGAGAGGAAGAGGGTAGTAGCTGTGCGTCGTCCAAGCATGGCCTTCCCCCCATTCTGTCTCCTCTCACTTCGCCAGCGAGGTAAATTATCTTGGAGGAGTTGGTGGACGCCTTCGCGACAGGGGAACAGCCTTTGTACGATTCTGGGATTGCTAGCGATGGGTAATCAGGGTGTTTGGAAAGGTATTGTGCGAGGATCATCAGGCAAATGGCAAAGGTTGGGATTTGGCCGGGGGCTTGCAACCGAATGCTGGCGGTCTCGTGGCTTTTAAAACGTGGCTTACAAGAAGAAGAGAGGCACGCGTTGGGAGGGATGGCTGAGAAGGGCTTCAAGTACGGGTCGGGAGATGGAGGCTTCAGTCATCGTAACTTAAACCAACATAGTGAGAAGATTGCCTTCTCTCAGGGTGAAATAGCCGTGCTGTTGCAACACTATGCAGACCGACAACCCATACTGCCTTTTGACGCATAGTGTTCCTTTCGTCGAAATGGGCGTCTACTTGACTTAGCGTACCTTGGGTCGTCTGTTCCGAAACAGGGCAGTGACGTCTGACCTTTCCGGAAGCGGTAAGCAGCTTGCCTTACACCACTGCGCCATGCCACGCAATTCCCCCTCACAAAGCACAATATGGTTGTTATTAATTCTGAGACCTGCCTCGGCATTACACAGCAGGACCAGTGTACGTACCAGACTCTGACCGCGTCGGTGCTTCGCGCTGAGCCGCCACCCGCCGATGCCGAGCCGCTCGAACCGTCCAACGCGCGAGCTCTCGTCTCACCTGCACACCACAATCATCATGACGCAAGCCGCGCCTGACAACCGCGAACCATGGCTGCGATAAGCTTTGATGACCCGCAGCCTCTCCGGCCGCTGGAAGCTATTCTCGCCCGCCAATCTTACTTTGACCCTCTCTAGCCTCGCACCAACCTCCGGCTTCTTTCGGGTGGGATTTCGCGCCCCAAACTCGGCCACGATTAGTATTCCTGCTTGCATGAGTCCCTTGCCTCTCTACAGCGATGCTTCCGCCAACAATGGAGAGTTATAAGAACCCGCCGTCCTAGCAGAAGACGACAACCCACAGAAAGCCAACGTCTCATCGGCTTATCAGTACCAGATACTCCTCTCTTACCATCCAGCATTGCACCAGTTGCCGCCATTGGAATATCCACGCTTGAATCTGCATCATGTCTGAGTACGGACGCCGCCTGATCGTCCCCCTCATCGAGCAGAAGGCTCGCGACGACCCCGATGGCATCTACTGCACCATCCCAAAGACATCAGACCTCTCCGGTGACCTCATCCACATCACCTGGAAGACGTTCGCCCGTGCTATCGACAAGGCCTCATGGTGGCTCGAATCCCAGCTCGGAAAGGCCGACGGCTCCTTCCCCACCATCGCCTTCATCGGTCTCAATAGCCCACTCTACTACGTCCTTGTTGCCGCGTCTATCAAGACCGGTTACAAGATTCTGTTCAATTCCCCTCGCAACAGCGTCGACGCTCAGCTTTACCTGTTCGATGCCACGGACTGCAAAGTCCTGATGCGTGGACCGAGGAGCAATCTCGTCCAAGGTATTCTTGCCGCCAGGGATATGCGATGCATCACCACGCCCGACCTGCTGGATCTTCTCGAGGGATTCGACGTTCAGCGCTATCCATACGATAAGACCTTTGACGAGGCTAAGAACGAGCCGGTTGTCGTGCTTCATTCGTCTGGCTCTACTGGTCCGCCCAAGCCGATTGTGATTAAGAACGGCAGTATAGCTACTATAGACGCCCACCACTTGGTCAAGGATGTTGCCGGGAAGCAGGATGCCGTGCTAGCGTGCGAGGGAACCACCATGTTCAATCCTATGCCGTGCTTTCACGTAAGTAATCTTTCAATGCCCCTAAGATCCGGGAAACCACTTGGCTAACAGCCGACTTTACAGGCCGCGGGAATCTTTTTTAAGCTCTTCACCGCCGTCTATTTCAATATCCGCGTTGTCTATCCTCCTGTCAGCGAACCTGTCAATGCCGGCTTGGTCAATAAGGCGCTGGACCACCTTGAATTCGACTGGATGTCTCTGCCTCCTTCGATCCTCGAAGATATGGCTCAAGAGCCCAGCATGCTCCCAAAGTTGGAGAAAATGGACTTTGTGAGCTACTCCGGAGGTAAGTATCAGGGTAGATTATCCAATGGCGCGTTTCAAGAGCACTTACACGTTCAAGGCCCTCTCTCTCAAGATCTTGGCGACATCATAGCTCAACACACCCGGGTCGTGAACTTTCTTGGGACAACGGAAAACGAGATTCCACCTTACAACTTCACTCCCCTCGAGGACTGGAACTACATCCTCGTCCCACCGGAAATGAAGGGCATTCAAATGCGCCCCCACGAGGACGATCTCTTCGAGATGGTCATCACCCGCGACGCATACACTGACCAATTCCATGCCACCTTCTACGCCTTTCCCAACGAAACTGAATACCACACCAAAGACCTCTTCGCCCGGCACCCCACGCGTCCGCACCTCTGGCAACTCCGCGCGCGCGCCGACGACGTTCTTGTCCTGTCCAACGGCGAAAAAGTCGTACCCACCCCCATGGAAGCCAAACTCATCCAATCTCCCCTGATCTCCGGCGCCCTCGTCCTCGGCCACGCCCACTTCGAGACCGCTGCGCTCATCGAGCTTGCTGCCGACGCACAGAAAAACAACTCTCCGGCAGCCAACCTCTCAGCCATTGCCGCCTACATCGACAAAGCCAACGCCGTCGCCCCCTCCCACGCCCGCATTTCCCGCGACCGCGTCCTCTTCACCTCGCCCGACAAACCGATGGCGCGAGCCGGGAAGGGAACGATCATACGTAAAGCGACGCTTGCAGCCTACGAAAAGGAGATCGCCGACCTCTACGCCGGGCGCACGAGCATCGACCTCTCAGCGCTACCGCTGCACCTGGACGCCGCGGACCCGGTGGAAACGGAGTCAGCGCTGCAGGCGCTCTTCGCCAAAGTGGGGTCCAAGCAGTTCGACGACGTGGAGGAGGACTTCTTCGCCGCGGGGCTGGACTCGCTGCAGGTGTTGAACGTGGTCAGGCAGCTGAAAGCGCAGCTGGGCAGGGAGGACGCGCCCGTCTCGCCGAACCTGGTGTCCCTGAGCTTCGTCTATTCGAACCCGTCTATCAGGAAGCTGGCGAGGGCGCTGCATGCTGCGGCGCAGGGGCAGGAAGGGAAGGTGGGGAGCGCGGATGAGCGCGCGAGGGGGATGAGGGAGGTGTATATGAAGTATGCGCATGATTTGCCGCATCAGGAGAGGCGGGCGGCGCCGAAGCGGGATTCGGCCATGTTTGGGGCCCAGCGTGATGTCTGTATCGTGCTGACTGGCAGTACGGGGTCGTTGGGTTCGTATCTCTTGGATGCGCTGTTGGGGCGGCGGAACGTCGCGAGGGTGTATTGCTTGAATAGGTCGGCGGATGCGGAGGCGAGGCAGTGGAAGACGTGCCAGAGTCGCGGTCTCGAAACGAATTGGGGGGATAGGGTCAGGTTCTTCAAGACGGACCCGGAGAAGGAGAAGTATGGGCTTGAGAACGGGATTTATGCCCAGCTGTTGCGGGAGGTGGATTACATCATCCGTAAGCTACCATCACTCTTCCTTCTTAAGATAACCCCGTGTCCTGACAATTGAACACAGACAACCAATGGGCCGTCGACTTTAACATGGCTCTCCCCAGCTTCGAACCTCACATCCGTGGCGTCCGCCACCTGATCGACCTCTCCCACCGCGCGACCAAACGTCCGCCCATCCTCTTCACTTCCTCTATCGACACTACCCGCAACTGGCGCGCTCGTAATCCGGATGGTGGGGATTATATTCCTGAAGGCCCGATTCACGACCTGGAAGTGCCGAACTATGGCGGGTATGGCGAGAGTAAGTACGTTGGCGAGAGGCTTCTCGAAGCAGCGGGTGAGGTGAGCGGCGTGTCAGTCTCGATCGCCAGGACGGGCCAGATTGGAGGACCTGTAATAAAGAAGGGGCCAGAGTCAGCTTGGACCGAGAAAGAGTGGTTTCCAACAGTAAGTCTCTCCTCGGCCAGCCAGCCCAAAATCACAACCTACGCCCGATTTGTGGATCGTGAAAGAACTAATCCACGCTATTTTTTCCCCCCCAAAACAGATCATCAAAACATCACAACACCTGAACGCCCTCCCCAACACCATCGGCTTCCAAGACGCCGCCGACTGGATCCCCGTCGACCTCTGCGCCGAAATCATCGTCGACATTATGTTCACCAACCTAGCGGGCCAGCAAAAGAACCCCACCGCCCCCTTCGTCGAGTACGACCACCTCGTCAACCCCCGCCACAGCTCCTACCGCACCATCCTCCTCCCCACCATCCAACGCTACCTCTCCAAAAACGCCGGCGGCAAGGACGTCCCCATCGTGCCGTACAAGGAGTGGCTGCGCAAGCTGCAGGACAGCGCGGCATCGGCGGATGCTGATCCGAAGAGGAATCCTGGGATTAAGTTGGTGGATTTTTTTGAGGGGATGGGGCAGGAGATTGAGGCGAGGGATGAGAGGGGCGAGAAGACGGGGGCGTGGTTGGGGACGCGGGAGACGGTGGGGAGGAGTGGGACGATGAGGGAGTTGGAGGGTGTGGGGGAGAAGTGGATGGGGACTTGGATGGAGCAGTGGGGGTTTTGAGGAGGGGGTGAGGTGGAAGGATGGGGGGTTGATGTGGGGAGCCTGAAGGGGGGTTGGTGATGTTGTTGAAAATGATGAATGTGGTGGAGTGCGCAAGCTGGGGTTGATTGAGACCTGGGTCCGAAGGCTCAGGCTCTGTCAGTGTATCTTTCTTTTTTTAATAAAGGCTTTCTCAAGTCGATTATCACGCGGAGCGCAGAGAGGATCCGTGAATTCGTGGCACCAACCCTATTTCGTCTGGAAAGAACCTCTATACCACTACCTTCGAGTGGAAACTTTTACTCACGGACATCATCATTGCTCAGAGTCATTGATTACTTCAACAAAGGTCATCGACTACTGTGGCAGCTTGTCGCCCAATCAGGCCTCTAACTCACAACAGCCCTATACCACCCTCCCGTCGCCTTCACATCCATCCTCGCCCCCCCACCCTCCACCTCCTCCCCATCCACCGTAACCCTCACCCCCCTCCCCTCCTCCACATCCAACACAACCCTCCCCTCCGTCCCCTTCGGCACCCTCCACTCCACCACCACCACCGACCCATTCCTCACCCACCCCGCCTCAAACCTCCCCAACCCCGTCACAAACCCCGCCCTCGCCTGCACCAAATCCCCCCACGCGGGCTCCAACACCCACTCCCTCCCCCCCACCCCCACAACCCTCAACCCAACCACACACTCCGTCAGCGCGCTCGTCGGCCCCGCGCTCCACCCATGCGCATGACTCACATAACTCGCGTCGTCCGCGTACCCGCGGTTCCCGCGATACCCGAAACTGCCGTTCGTCAAGAACCCCTCGATGACGGTGCTGCCGCCCGTGCCGTTGGGGTGGTTCGCATACCAGCCCCAGGTGCGGCGCATGAGGTCGAGGGCGCGGTCGGGGCGGCGGGCAGCGAAGTGGGCGCGCAGCTCGAAGGAGGAGATGAAAGGGGAGATGGTGCCGGGGAGTTCTGGGGTCTCGGCGCCGAGGGGGGTCCAGGTGCGGGTTAGGGCTGTGGAGATGGCGGGGGCGTGGTTGGGGAGGGCGATGGAGAAAACGAGGGAGAGGCTGTTGGCGTCTTGGGGGTGGAGGGGGGTGAGGGTGGCGTTGTCGCGGTAGAGGTGGGTGGTGGGGTCGAAGGTGTGGGTGTTGATGGCGGTGCGGAGGGAGGTGGCGCGGGTGAGGTAGGTGGTGCTGAGGGGGGAGGTGGTGGTGTTGGTGTTGGTGGTCCAGGAGGCGAGGGTGGCGCCGGTGATGAGGGTGTGGTAGAGGCTGGTGAGGTGTTAGCGAGGGGTGAGATGGTGGATGGGAGACGTATGTACATCATGTTTGCCTCCGTGTTATTCCAGCCCTGCTGCCAGCGCGCCCAGTCTCGGGTTCCGGTAACATTCAACAGGCCGGAGTCGTCGACCTTCGCGTATATGTAATCCATGGCTTTGAGGTACCTCTCCCAGTTGCGTTGGAGGAAGTCGAGGTCTCCACTATACAACACGTAGTTGTACGTCCCGATCATCGTCCACATGTGGTACGTATCACTACCTTTCTGAAGCAGTGGCGGGCCGGCTTCTGGAAAGGCTCCATTGGATTCCTGCTCCTCATTTTAGTAAAAGAAAATAGTTGTTGTCAGAAATGTGATTGGTGGAGATATCTGGAAATAGAACAACGGCTGAGAGAACAGGAGAAGGACGCACCTGATAATCATACATCACCTGCAACGCATTCCTCACACTCTCCAAGTCCCCTGTGCTCACAAACGCCGCCGGAACCGCGACCCCCATATCCCCAGGCCACACCGCACGATCTCTCTTGGCCCCATCAACAATCACCGTGCTTCCATTCGCCAGCGTTCCGTTATTCGCCCATCCCTGCGACAGCCCCGGCCACGCGCGCCCCGTATTGACTGGCACCGCATTCGTCTGCAGCGTATACGCGCCAGCGTACCAAATACGATTAAGCAGCTCATCGCTGCAGTGAAAATAGCCCCTGTACGCACGCAGGTTCGACCACGTGGGCTGGAACGAAATTTCTAGATTGATGTCACCAATCGCGATGCTGGACGAAGACGAATTCGTGAGCAGGAAGAGCGTCAGATACCGGAAGCCACCCCGCAGCTTCTCGTCAGGCATGACGTAGCTGTGGTTTCCGGCGCCAGCGAAGGTGGGCGCGTAGATGGCGCCATCGCCGGCTTTGAAGGCGCCGTTGGACGAGTCTGATGCGAGGCCGATCCAGTTTTTTGCTTCGCTGAAGGCGAGACCCAGGGTGCCTGACTCGCCGCTGGAGGTGTAGGTGAGGTGGATGATGCCACCGACTTCGAAGCCGAAGTCGAAGACGAGAGCGGAGCCATTGCCTGTCAGAATTGCCGGGCCGGGGTAGGTAGATATCTCGGAAGCGTCTGTGAGAGAGAGGATGGATTTAGGCTGAACGGTGCGAGAGGCGGGCGCGTAGATGTTGGCTTCCCAAGGTCCGGGGAAGGCAGCCTCGGTGGGACCGTCGCACACCGTGTCTCTCCAACATGACTGTCCTAACACGCATGATGAGAAGCAAAGAAATGCACACGCTACTTGGATTTTACTAAATAGCATGCTGAGGCGATCCTTTAAGAGGTCGGGAAATCAGATTTCCTTTAGCTCACAACGGCTGGAGTACGCAAGGAGAGAAGAAGAGAGGAGTACATGGAAAAGCAGAACAGCAGAATCGCCGAGCACCTGCCCGTCATTTCAAGCTTTCCATCTCACCGCACCGCTTTCTTAAGCCAGGGGCATGATGCCGAATCAGCAAACGGGACGGACGACATTGTACCGAGAACCACATTCCTCCGGATGGCGCGTGGCGGGGCAGCCCAATGCGGCGTCGATCCCCCGCAATGCGGAGATTGCGGCGGAAAGCGACCTCAGAACCTCTCCTTGACGCGGTCGACGATAGGTCCCTTCTCACCATACCCTTCAGCGATGGCCGAGCTGGCGGTACCACCCGACAGACGCTCGTGACGCTGGTCGAGCCAGGCACGGACCCTCTGAGCCTCTGATTGCGGACCCACAGGCTGCGAGATTGCATCGAGGGCCCAGACACCAATGAAGAACTGGACAATGGCCAGGGCGGCTGAAAGGATTGAGAACCAGCGCCAGAGCCTCACCAGGGTGCAGCGATCGTGAAGCACCATCATGGTCTGGGGATCAGGAGGTCCACCGGCCGAAGACCAAGTGACACTGTTCAGGAGGTTGCAGAGGTAGCCCTCGATGGTGAATGCACCGAGATAATCGCCACGATTGTACTTGGTCTGATCGAAGCGGTCCGACGTGGCGTTGGTGATCCAAACACTGGAGCAGGCGACGATGCTGAGGAAGGCGCTGAACAGGAAGGCCGAGGCGATGATGAGGCGGGGATGGAAGAAGATCATGGTCAGCGAGGGCTGGACTTCTGATCAGTGGTAGCTGGGCGCGAGCAAAGGAGATACTTGCGTGAGCGGGGCTGTTCGGGTTGGACAGCGGGCTGCCAGTCTTCTGTTCGGATGTTAGGAAGTGCATGGCTACGTCAATGCAGGTGAGGCCGCTTACCGGAGTCAACGGGTTGCGGATCCTGCGCTTGACGCGGTCAAAGCCCATGGAGCAGATGAAGCCCATGATAGTGAAGAAGATGCTGACGCCGACGACGGCCGAGAACAAGGCCGCTTTCATGGGCCATAGATTGAGGTTGAAGGTCGACTGGCCAACCTGGCGGAGCTGGGCAACGAGGCCGTGGAGCAGCTTGTCTGGCTCCTTGTGCAGCTTGAGGAACAGCAGAACCGGTCCCAGCAAGGCAACAACGAGAAGGCCGATGAGGCACTGGATGCTGGCCAGGATGACGATGAACTTGGCCTTCGTTTTCTCCTGCATGGTGGCTACTCGGAGACCGTGAGCGGGTTGAGTTGTTGCGGACGTAATGTCGGGGTGAGGGTGGCGGTCGAAGATGACAGAGAGTCGTGGGACAGGAACTTCCAAGGTTGGAAGAAGGAGGAAAGTGCAAGAGCGAGGAAGGTGGGGCAGGAAGAAGGAGGAAGGTGCAAGAGCGAGGAAGGTGCGCGCACCCGTCATTTGCGCAGCAGCCGACGTCATCAGGTGAGCGCAAGCTGCGGCTGCAATCAACTCAATTGCCTGGTACAGTCGTGCAATCCCTTAACACTGGACCGCCTACTATAATCGCTCCTACTATACCCGCCTCATTCCTCTCCCTCTTCTCCAACACTCTATACACATCACTTCTTTTGCACCTAACCTGTGCCTACGACTTGAGTAGTGTTTGTATGATGCTCTGGACCACCCCAAACGCCAGGGTATATTGACAGAGCTTGTCGAAAGAGGTGGCGTCAACCCAAATACGCCGCACCGTTTCGGAGAATACAGCTCTGGACAGCCACTTGTCCTTTCATCGTTGCAATTCTCCATCGCGAATAAGGACCACGAGCTAACAGAGCTGCTCCTTGAACTGGTAGCACATGCCCAGCTCACCGGCTCGAACGACAAATGGCCTCCACTCACACTCGCCATGCAACAGAACGACGCGCAATTCGTGCTGCTACACCTCTCGTACGGTATACGCCACGGCGCAAACGCCTTCTTCCAAGCAGCATCAGCAGAACATACCGACGCCCTGCGGATCCTGCTGGTCTACCGAAACCGCAAACTTGAACGTTGATGGAGGCTTGAAGACAGGACGCTACTTTTTATTTTGAACCTCTAGAAAAATGCGGAAATGCTTTACTGTACCATCGGTTGTCATGCGACCTCCTACCTTGCACAGCCCTGACGCCATCCTCAGGAAAACAACCTGACAGATAGCTGACTAATTCATGTGCGCCGTGAGTCCCGCACCCGCCATGCCCGTACGCCCTTGTGACAGGCCTACTGCCTACCGTTGCCTGCGCACGGTCTCCCCCAGTGCCCAGGCAGCCAAAAAGGATGGCTGACTAAGTCATGACATACGTCCTACCACCTGCCCTCGCCTGCGCACGGTCCTCCAAGTGCCTACTATATAATACTTGCCCTTCGCCCTCCAATCGTCTTCTTTTCCTCTTCAGCAACGACGAGTTCAATCGTCTCTGAGCGACGGCGGCTCAGCTGGGAGGGCCCAATGGCCTGCACGCAGCTAAACAAACGGCCGGGGTGGATGGGGTTCGTGTCCATGTATTCCATTTTTCGCGATGGAAGGATATGGACGGCCGGCTGTGTGTAGCTTCTTGCTCCCATAGCTTTGGCCTCTTTTACGTAGCTTTTTGCTAATTTCCATTGTTTGCCATTCACTCTATATTTATAGCTTTTCCTAGAAAATCCTGAAGAACTTTTGCCGCCTCTTCACTTCACCTTGGTCTTTCTTCCTGGTGCACTGGAGGGATCCATGTCACCAGATCTGATTGAGCTCACCCGTACCTTCTGCTTCTTAATGCACTCTGTCCCGTTCATTCCGGGATCCACCCAAGTTTCTCAATGGGCCACCTTATCCACACTCTATTTCCCTCATCCAATGCATAGTAAACGCCAGATAGCAGGTGGTAGACCCAACCCTGCATCCACCAATGGGAGCCGAGCTCGTTGAGCAGTACAATAAAATAAGCAAAGATAGTCAGCGCCATCGGCTGCCGCTGCTGCAGACACAACACAAAGTCATCAGAGACACGATACAGCCAGATGAAAATAGTCTGCGAGTAGCTCTGCACGCCCGCCCCATCCTCGTCGAAGACGCACGCGAAGCAGCGCGAGATGTCGTCGATAGCCCCGACGTACGTGGGCAGGTTGGGATTGTCCCCCGCAACCTCCATGACGAGCTGGCGCAGCTCGGCGACGTGCTGGCTCTCGGCCGACAGATCGTGCTCGTGGAACTTGCGCGTCTTGGACTGCGCGATCTCGAACATGGGCGCCGTCGGCCCGTGCCTGATGGCGGCTTCCATGGTTTCCATGATGGCGCGGACGCCGCGGAAGAGGACGAGCCAGGCGGAGAGGCCGTGGTCGCCGAAGACGAGGAAATCTCTTGATTGGGGCCCTTTGGCGAATGTGTAGAAGCACGAGATGATGGCGAAGATGTAGAGAGCGGGGGCGTTGTCCTCGGTGACTTGTTGCAAAAGCGATGAGGCAGTGCGCAGCCCGATTTCCCAGTGGTGATTGGCCTTGGCGGTGTAGGAGGCTCGACTGTGTTCTCGGAAATGGGCCAGATGGAGGGCTGAAAAGGCCATGAGACCGTGCAGGACGAAGGGGTGGGAGAAGCCAATCTGGGGAACAGTAACTCGATAGAAGGTTTTCATGGCGGGAACATTGGAGATGGTGTAGGCGGTGGCGGTAGTGTAGTTGTGCAAAAGCTCCAGATCTGAGACGTTTGACGCGATTGGCTGTTGAACGGGAGCTGCTGGAGGGGTGTTGCAGCCGTTGGCAGTTGCGGCATCTGCGAACGGGCTGGGAACACCACCCAGACCGGATGGCGTCCTCGCTCCTGTCACCACGGCATCCTGAGGGCTGAGATGATCACCAGGACTAGCCGAGGAGGCTGCTGAGTTGGTTGAGCCGGGCGGATGAGTGAAGTCACATGGTATAGAGTGTCTGATGCAATTGGTGCATTCCGGCTTTTTCTCGTCGCACTGCACGGTATCAGAAGCTCGTATTCGACGCGTGTAGGGGGGAGGGGAGGAGGGCCGCCGCAACAGCACATTCCAGCAGAAAAGGAGGCCAGCGGCGTAAGAGGGGCTCACCTTGATCCTGCGGCGTTTGCAGTTTGCGCACCCGAGTCGGGATTTGCGATGGGATCGCCGCGAGGTTATGGGCCCATTGAGATTCGGGGCGGGCTGGCGCTGCTCTGGCATCCTCGCATGGCCAGGCGGCGGCCTGGGAAGTTGCTCGATATCAAATCAGGCAGACATCGATTGGCGCGAGTCAAGGGGACGGAGTTGGAGGAGCAGGCTGGTGAGGCGGAGGAGTCGCCGGGTAAAAGTAGCCACAGAGCGAGGAGGCGCAGCGCTCGCCGGTGGGACGTGTGGAAGAAGCTCGGGCGTCCGCAGCTCTGCACAGCCGGCCACGACTTCCAGCCGACCCCCAACCCTGCGACACCGTCTCGACGACCTACCTCTCCAGCACGTTTGCACCGCCCTCGTCGTCAGCGTTCTGGCATGTGCATACGCATTTTCCCTCCACGCATTGCTACGATGAAACTCATGGAGGGCACAGCCCCGCGACTGTCTCCCGCACACGGCCCTGGTGCCCGAATTCGAATGCCCACTTTTCCTGACTGTGTATAGACTATTCTATCATTATCTATTGATCGGCATCTCGTAGCCGCCCGTGTCGTAAACAGGAGCGCGTGCTCTCTACCGTGGACCAGCCGACGTTCCGCACGCTCGGCAGCTCATGCAGTCCAACGCCCAAAACAAAAAGAAACATCAGCACAAGAAATCACAAGCTGCCACTAGAACCAAAGACATCGCCTCACATCTCAACAACACGCACGCGACTGCCATCAAAGACCTCTCCAGCACGGTCTCGCACGTTGAGCCCAAACTCGGGATTGTGTCCGCTCAGACCATCTCCCGGGGGCCGTGGAGATGTCCCTCCTTGCTGGGCTCGACCGCCTCCATCGTAAAGCCACTGGCAGACGGCCGGTCGCCGCGCAGCAGATGCCCAATCTCCGCGGGATGTTGCCAGTTCATGTAGATCATGACGAGGAACATGAGCAGCGCGTCGAAGATGTAGAGGTAGACCTCGTGCTTGAGCAGATATCCGTCGTGGCCCTGAACGTACTCGACAACACGGAAGATCGAACGGACCATGATGAGGACGCTGACAATGTAGAGCGTGGCCAGGTAGTGGCGCCAACGGATCTCCGGCTGCTCCGACTTGACCGTGGGGACCAAGGCCATGCGGCGGTGGAAGAGGGCGGCCACGATGATGAAGAATCCAAAGAAGATGAGCTGCAGGACGAGGCCGCCGATGATGATGTTCTGCGCTGTCTTGATCGAATTCGGGTCGTCAGAACCCTTGGCCATGAGGCCACCACCTGCGACGGAGTCAATCATACGAGTTCTATCAACACTGCGAAGGAAGTCTGACCGCTCGACTGCATCAGGAAAGAGAATACGTCGCCGAACACGAAAAACTTTGTGAGCCAACGCCTCTTGATGACCGAGTGGGCCTCGCCGTCGGTAAGGAGGATAATGCGTCCGAGAATCATGTAAATCGAAGCAGCGAAAAGGGCCGGGGCGACTAGAAGGAAGACGCTCTGAATGACGTACGGGCCTACGGTCCATTCGCCATCTTTCTGGGAGGCGGAGGCAGCGCGGCCAATATAACCGATGAACTCGACTATTCAAAGGAATCTCTCAGCCGGATATCCACCCAGCCGCTTGCAAACGATCAACTTACAGAAGCCGCCGACGAGGAAGGCGATCATGTACCAAGTCTTGTGCTTGACCAGCTGCCAGGTGTGGAATGCGGACGTAAGGAGGAACAGGATGCAGAAGATGATGGCACCAGCCATTGTAGGCTGGTACTCGTAGAGTCTGTAGCCGTGGAGATCGTCGGCCATTTTGATCGTTGCTGATTCGGATGTGGGATTGGAGAATTCGATGCCCGGGTGTTCCTTTTTCGTCAAAGGACGGAGGGCTTTGGAGGAGAGGAAGACGGAGGACGGAGCTGAGCTGCTCTCGCAAATTCTACGTGATAGTGGTTGTTTATATCTTTACTGAACTCTGTTCAACGCTCTGTGGAGTAGCGCGATAACGAATACGGCGGTACGAATACGTCGTTCTCTCGTTCCCGTTCCTGGCCCGTCGCAGGAGCGCGGGTCCCAGCCTCGTCCCTTCCACTGCTCAGACAGAGTCGCTTCATGCGTATAACGACCAACTAAGACTTGGACCATCTATGAAAGCAACTGTGTCGTGCTCAAATGGTACTGGATAGGCTGTTTGCTTGGCTGCAGATTTACCGTCAAACCACTCCTCGCCAGGCAGAAATCTTGGACCGGCGCCTCCCGTCCTTGCGCGATCGCCGCATTGTCACCGTCGGCCTACCAGAAGCTAACATGGCACGCAGATCCAGCCTCTCGTCCTGTTGGCGTGGCTGTGCACAGGCCATCCGTCGCTCGTGTTCGTGTTCAGCCCTACACGTACGACGCGCAAGCTGCTGAACGGCAGCCGCACCATTGGGCAGCGCACATCTCTGGGCGGGCTATGCACTCAGGCGGCCGAGGCATTCTTTGCAGATGGCCAGCCGCCTCCTGCAGAAAGGGTCGTCTCACATCCAGACGCGAGCACGGGCAAGGTACCAGCAAGATCTGCAGCTCTGCGATCGAGCACCGCCCTCTTGAAACAGCATGCGAGCAGCACCTCTCTGCTGCTCGGCGCGACGAGGCTTGGCTGCCGGCTCTCGTATTGCAAGCGAGCGAGCTCCGCGTCGACGTCTCCCTTTCGTCTGCCCCCGTCCACCCTCCGACCCATCAACTGACGACCCAGCCATCACCGGCCATGAACACGGCACGAAAGGCCGGCCGGCCGTCGACTGCTTCGAGAAGGACGCACCGCAAGTCGCGTCTGGGATGCGCCAACTGCAAAAGACGTAGGGTCAAGGTCCGATCTCCCTCCGTCTCACGTGCCGCGCGCCACTAACGTTGCCATGCATTTGTAGTGCGATGAGAAGAAGCCCTCCTGCATGAATTGCACCAGGCATTCCATCCGCTGCGATTTCGCCTCTGCCTCCCCGGCGTCCAAGGCTTCGAGCTCCACAAGTCCTGGCTCTTTTCTCGACCCAGCTGCGCTTTCTCCCGCTGCTGTAGGCTCGCCTGAATCCCAGCTCAGCCGTTGCACCATCTCTAGCAATGGCCTGAACATCATCGAACTCGAGCTTCTCCATCACTGGACCACCTCAACCTGCGATTCCCTTGCCAGGGGCTTCCCTGTTCACAGCCTCTGGCGGACCACCATGCCTGAGATGGGTTTCGAGTACCATTTCCTTCTCCAACTAATTCTCGCCACCTCAGCGCTTCATCTGGCACGCATGCACCCCGAGCGTCGAACATACTTGACAAATCTGGCCGACGAATACCAGATCTCGGCACTGCGGGCTGTCAACGTCCTTCTCCCGCAGATGGACTCCGACAACTGTGAAGCTTTATGTCTATCTGCTATGCTAATGTCTTGCATATCATTCGCAAGAGGTCCAGCGCCCGGCGACTACCTCATCATCAGCGACCAGGGCGTCTCTGAATGGGTATTTATAAACCGAGGAATCCGCTCCATCATCGAGCTGCAGCAAGGAGTCCTTTTCAATGGTAGATTATCCGCTTTGTTCCTCTCCTCCGGCCATAGAGTCCGTGTCGCTTGTGGTGATGGTCCACCGCCTGAAGTCAACGAAAATCTCTCGGAGCTTCGTCGTTATATCGTCAGCCTCGCAACCACGGATCCCAACGCTGCCACTTACCTGCAGGCGTTCGACGACTTAGCTCGCGCCCTCAAGCCGACGCTGGAGAGTATCGCAAAGGGAGACGATACCCATTGTTTGCTTCTCATTTTCACTTGGATCTACCGCCTCTCCGACAATTTTATTCTCTGTCTTCAACAGCATCAGCCCCTCGCTCTCGTTATTCTTGCGCATGCTGTCGTCATGTTCCATGCCACTCGCCATAAGTGGTACATGGAGGGCTGGTCGGACCACACCATGACTGGCATCTTGAGCATTCTGCCCGATGAGTACAAAGTCTGGATACGATGGCCTGCCGGGCAGATGGGCTGGAACGCTTCATGAAAGACGGACGATCCACCGCTGAGTACTTTTACCGACCTTTCAAGCACGTTTGGACTTGTTCTTAGGCAGAACGATGCTGTGCCTCGGTCCTTGAGTTGATCATTCTAGAGTGGCGCCGCTTCTCCGCATCTCAGGATCATCATCGACGTTACGCTGAGCATTTCGCTTGTTGAGACGGACAAGTGCGGTCATACTTCCGCCAAATCCATCCAACGAGCCTAGACAAATTCTTATGCGCGGAGCACTTACTTAGTGCTAAAGATCATAACACGCAATGGTGTGGCTTCATTCTCGTAAGTGAAGCCAAAGCATCATATTTCTTTAAGCACAATTGACATCATTTGCAGAACTCGAATACTAGTCCCAGACTCTCTAGAATGTCTACTATTTTCCTTTTTCTTTTTTCCTTTTTCTTTTCTCCTTTTATACCATTTTCAAAATACATCTGCTATCAATCCCTGGTCTCATATACTGAAAATTCTTCCTTCCTTGCACTTCGATTATGAATTGCTTCAATTGCTTTTCGGGATCATATTCTTGGTTTGCATATGAAGCCGATATTCGGTATCATTGTTCCTTGAACGTTACACGACTTGAAACAGAAGACCTCGCTATGAGAGAACTATAGCAATTGCGCATGGGCTACATGCGTGACTCAAGGTCAAGCCTTGCTAATTTACTGTTCCAATTAGCACTGCGCTACCGTATTCGACACGCAGATTCAAGACCATTTTCAGAAGGAAAAGGCCGCCGCCCGTGCGCTTACCGCCAACACCACTTCTGAAAAGATCGCCGTTCTTTGGAGGGCCTGACCACGTCCGTTTCCCAGCCAAGAGCACGAAAACAATCGACAACCAGATCGTCCTTCCGGGATCCGCGCGCCTGCTTGATTGCGCAATCAAGTCGCTAGCCCGATGTCTTCTACGGGTAATACCATCGTGATAGGCTCTCTTTATTTCGGCTGATCGCCAGCATCACAAGCTTCGGCCAACCTCGCCGTGGTGTTGAAGTTTTACGACTCCAACCTATCTTTTTCCGATGTCGTCATGGTTGTCGCCCTACGGCGGGGAAGAGCAAGAGTCAGCACCCACTAGGCCATCCTGGCCAGATGTTTCAGGACGCATGAGCGGTGAAGCTGGTACGGGGCGTTTCTTCTGTCCCATCTTCCGGGTAGGAGGCCTCCCATGGGATGCCTGAGCGCCAACACCCAGGAAAATAGCCCGGCGCCGATAAGCGTCCCTTCACTAATCTTAAAATGATCGGCTTTCGCGCGAGGGATCTTGGTCTGCATGTACCGCCTGAGATCGAATGTTGGACTTCGCCGGGATTCCTGGACTTTTTTTTGTTTGACTATGGGATACAGGTAACTTTGGCTCACAGCCACCGTTTGAAATCGCAAAAAGGCCAGACCGCAGCCTACGCGCTGAAGATCAATCATATCATGCCTTGCATCTTCGAACTTGCTTTACTGTAAGCTATATTATGTTACAGGTTAACACTTCACCAAAGCCCATCGACTTCCCAAAGCCCCATGAAGACCCCATGCCGGCATGTACTGATATGGCAGTACAGTTTCGACCTAATCCTCACCCCCATACGTTACTCCCGCTCATCAACCAGGCCCATACCCTATGCATCCGGTTCATCATCCTCATCTTCTTCTTCCTTTTCATCATCCTCTCCATCCAGCTACACATCCTCTGCGCCCAGCTCCCTCAGCAACCTCACGACGGCCGGATGATTGTACTTCTTCGCAATGACGATAGGAGGCTCCCTGAGGTGCGCTTCATAGTATAGACATGCATTTCTGGGCGGACCGCGAGCATGAATATCACAACCATGTCTAGCCAACATCCACACCATATCGACATTGCCATTACAGCAAGCTTCCGCCACGGCTTCCCGGCCGAGCATGGCGCCGTGATTGGTAGTTTTGGCAAATCCGCGCTCGAGAAGTAGCAGCGCCACTTCGGAATGACCGTGGGTAACCGCGTCCTTCAACGGGTTCCCACCCGTGAATTCGGATGCTCCGTATTCGAAAAGGACTTTTAACATCTCCTTATCGCCGTTCCCAGCGGCGAGTCCCACCGGAGTAGTCGTACTCACGTTAAAAAAGCACGGTGGAAGGTTAGGGTCGGCACCCTTCTCGAGAAGGTTTCGCATAAGGCTGCTATCCCTGCGGTCGATCGCCCTCGGGACAGCTCGGTTCGGGTCAGCTCCACCATTTATCAGTAGCTCCAACACCTTGTCACCACCCTTGCTAGTTGCCATTTCGCCAGCCGATATGAGGGCGCCGTTAAGAACTGATTGCGGCTCATTCCTAAGCTCTAAAAGCAGCTCTACGGCAACGGCGTTGTTGGCGGCAGCTGCGTTCTCCAAGGCAAATTTCATCTTGCCGCCTGTCGCAAGCCGTGGGTTCTGCGACGCAAGATATCTTGCTACCTCCGCCTGTCCGGCTATGCAAGCCGCTTCCAGCGGGATCAGATTACCGGTGTGCCTGGAAGGGTTGGCACCCGCCGCCTCAAGGTACCGTATCACATCCATCTTCCCGCTGAAAGCTGCAGCCCAATCAGGCGGGCCGAACCATGTACTGCTCAACTGCAGATCGGTGGCTCCTTCAAAGGCGAAGACCAAAGAGAGGTCGCCAATGTAAGCGGCAGCAGCAAGACAATGCTGGTCAATGCTGTTGGTCGGGGTCCAGTTGGTCGTTCCGCGCTGAAATTTTGGTTGCAGAACAAACCAGCCGAAGATTCCGATTACGCAGCGGGCCAGCTCGTACATGAACGCCCGCTTGGCGTCGTCCGACTTGTCAACCTGCTGGTGGATGATGGCCGCGGCGCTCTCGCGAATGGTGACGGCAACGGATGTCTGGTTTCGAGGGTCGACGGCACGATCGTACAGCCACTTGACAAGCCACGGGTCCGGGATTCGTTCCTTCATTCTCCGGTCCTCATTCTCGATCAAGCGGGTGCTGTGGACTGCTTTGACGACTTCGACGTCGAAGACTTCTGATAGAGGTCAGTAGCAAGTGTCTTTTTGACGTAATATCTCGAGAGCAGCACGCGACAACTGCTCGTACGGAGTGGAAGCATTCTTTTGGGTACGAAGAGCTGAGGCCTCGCCCGCTTTGCCGCCCAGAGGAACGATTTGGCTCCATACGCACTGCTGTAATACCACGTGCCTGTTTATTTCGCGGACTGGCCAATGCAGAGACAGTGGGAACGTACTGCACACGAGACGCATCTCCAACACCTCCTCCATGGTATCCATGCTCTGGACCAAGGTCTCCATGACTTCTGTGAATATCTCCAAGGGCTGGTCCAGCAACCGGGACGTTGGGTTGCCGGTGGGTGCTGTGGGCAATGCTGGGACTGTGTCGAGACCCGTTCCCTCCGAAGTTCTCTGCTTCTTCACCATCTGCCGGTGGGACACAGATGGGCCTGTGCCCTGAGAGACATCGATCTCCTCCTGTTGATCGAGCGGTCGCTTTCCAGCAGACTTCGAGGCCATCATTGTGCGTGTTGACGGTTTGTGAACGATGGGGCTGTGTCGTCAAGATGCGGTGGTCAGGATTTGGTTTACTTTGTTCGTTGGAACAAAACAACAAGATTAGGCGGCAGCAGGCGCTAGGCCACTTTCGGACCGATGCCTGGAAAGAGGTGACTGCTTAGCCCCAAGATACAACACGCACCAGTCCTTCCAACACGGGACATATCACCACACGTCGATAGTGAGCCCCTTCGCCCATTTAGGCGTTTCAGCGACCGTGCTCGAACCACCACTCCCCGGGTTCCACCTCAATTCTGCACCGCATCCTACACCATCCCCGGCATGACCGGCCGCCAACCCAACAGCTTCTTCGCCCTCCACGCCTTCGTCTTCGAACACTACTCCCACAGAAATGCCGCAAATGAACTACCCCTCGCCGCCTCCTCCGACCCCAAACTCTCCACCTGTAAGGGATTGGCCTTATACCACTACGCCACGCCACCGTAGTCCTCTGTAGGGCAAAGGAGGGTTGGTATGAAGCCCAATTAAGGGTTTGATAGGCGTGGCTGATATATATATACTATGTCAGGACCTTGAGTACGTGACACCACCTCTGGCGACCCAGTCAACCCCCTCTCATACGCCGCTCTCGGTCTTGTGATCCGGCTTTTCAGCTTCGACTACGACAACATTCTCCACAGGTTACATGCATGGTCACGACAACATCCAAAGAGTTGATCCGCGAATCCATCCATTCTTATCATATTGGTATAATATCCACAAAAAGAAGTAAAGTTCGTACGAGAAGCAAGATCTACTCATGATACTTCAGTCCCACGAGTCGCCGTAGCAAGCACCGCGAATACTGTCGCTTTTGGTCTGATAGCAGGTTCCTGCAGGTCAAAGTCAGCGAAAGGCTCAATATGCATCTCTTCAGCAGCAGCACATGCCTTGGCCATCAGCGCACTGGAAGCCAGTCGTGCCAACCTCGCGGCAGGCAGCTTCCCACTCATTACCCATGATGTACTGCTGGGCATCACCCTGCACGCAACGGCCCGCCGCAGAGTCGTACGTCACAGTTCCGGACTGCAATACTCGTGTCAGCGCGCCCTTTATCTCCTGGGGCGGATCGCCGGGTAGCTTACGGCATAGCCCTTCTCGTTGTACCGCTCGCAGGCCTTGGAGGTGATTCTCCAGTTGTAGGTGCCCAGGTTGTTGCAGTCACACTGTGTGTGCTTATCGGCAATGACGCTGGAGGCCGATTAGCGGTGAAAGTGTCTTTGGAAGGGTCAGGACTTCTTACCCGCTAGCGAAGGTGGCGACGAGCGCCGCGGAGACAGACAAGGCCTTGGAGAAGAGCATTGTGGAGATTCTTTGGGATATTGAGTGAAGATGCTAGGGAAAGGAGGCAAGGTGATGTTTGTGGAATGTTCAAGGGGAAGACTGCTACTGATAACTGGGGCCAGGGACAATCATTCCACGATTTATATTCAACGATGCAAATGAGAGGTCTCTACGACAGTTCCTCGGGAAATTCCCTCGGCGAAATTACCGAGCAGCAGACGCGGTCTTTGCCTGGCAGGGCGACCGTATCTTTGGGGCTTGGCCCACAACTGTGGTATGACGGAGGCGTGGCTGATAGGCGAGCAGCGGAAATAAGGCTGAGCCCGATGGCGCTGGTGCTTGGAGAGCACGCGGGATTGTTACTGGTGGAGAAGAAGGCGCCGCAGCACCAGCACGGAGGAGGCCTCGCGCTGCGGGTGATGCTCGAAGGTCCCCGTGAGCCTGGATGTTGCCTGAACGCGCTCGTCGATCAATCTACCCAGCTTGGCGGTCTTATGCTGCGACAGTGCGCACTGGCTCCCGCCCATCGGACGCCTTAAGTCAACGTCAACGGGCAACTAGATCGGGCAAAGCCTCAGCCTCATCTGCAAGGTTATGCAGCCCCTTCAATTAGGGTTGCGTTTAGCGGTCTGACTCGAGCCCTACGAGCCGCATCTGCGGGCGCCCGCCTTCTAGAAATTCTTCAGATTTTTCTTAGCGTTCACTAACCTGCAGCGGAAAGCGTCTTCATGCGTAGTACGCAGCACGTACGAGCGATCTTCAAGATGCTCAGGATTCTCGCGGCTCGCTGTCTCAACTCGGCAATTTTGAGATGAGCGGCTGCGCGCCTCAGTGGACGCCCGCCTTACTTACCGATTACACGTCCACTGCTCCCAATCTCTAGCCGAAGGCCCGAGCGTGACAGCTAGGTACTTAGCGCCAAGTCGCTCGCTCTCGTTATCGTAACTCGCGACCATCCTCTTCCGCCCTATCCTCAAAAATGTCAACTGATGCTCAACACCTGCAGCGACCCCGCCGCCATGACTCTGAAAGCTCAGCCACCGTAATTTCGCCGTCTCGGAGTTTAGCAGCGCGGAAGCGCGGAGCTCGGTCATGCTGTTGAAGTCCAAGGTTCCTTGCATATAAGAATGTCTTCCATCACTGCTCCACCACGCCCACCATCACCATCGTCCAGACAATACTTCATCCAAAATAGCCCTTCCTTACTCAGCCCCACGCTATTTTTCCCCCACATTCAACATGCACTTCCGCTCTTTCGTCATCGGCCTGGCCGGTGCCAGTGCCGCCGCCGCCGCCGCCATCCCCAGTGCCGAACCCATCATGCTCGAACCGGACGACGTCATCCTCTACGGCGACGGCAAGCACCAAATCATGAAGCGCCACGAGTGGCAAGCGCGCGAGGAGAAGCGCCTAGCCTCGCTGAACGAGCGCATCGCCAAGCGCAGCATCCCCTCGGCCCTCTCCCAAGGCCCGCCGACACACTACGGCGGCCCAACCTGGAACCGCACCACCAGCGCCTTCGACCACTTCGGCAAGCGCGCGGACTGCACGAACGGCGAGACGGAGGAACTCCAGATCCTCAAGGAGGAGAACTTCCTGCAGTGGGACGTCGTCATGTCGCCGGTCATCACGGCGCGCTACGACCAAGCCACCGTCGCCGTGCAGCAAGGGTACTCGCTGTCGAACACGGTGTCGGTGTCGCAGAGCGTCGAGGTGGGGCTGATGGAGTCGCTCAAGACTACCCTGTCCGTCAGCTTCTCGACCTCCTGGACCACCTCCGGCTCGCAGACCTACAGCTACTTCCTCAACCCCACCGACGACGGCCAGGCTATGTACGGCTGCGTCGTCTCTAACCCCGTCACCACGCGCTACTCTGGAAATTATATTACCGGCTGCGCTGAGAACCCGACTGTCGATGCTTACTCTGCTGACGTCTACGCGGAGGAGGTTAAGAGTGGCGAGTTCACTTGGGTTCAGGGTGCTATTGGACTTGCGGCTTCTACTGAATACCCTGTTCCTTGCCTTATTGGCGAGTGTTCGCACAAGTAGAGGGTTATCCTGGTGGCAGAATCTACCCGTTGACCGTTACTAGCGTGGAGTTGGCAACAGTGTCTATTGCGTTCCGGTGATGGGGAGCGGTGCTTCACGTCCCTAAGATTTTTCATGCATATATTGTCTCTTACATGTACGCACATTTGCTATGAAGAGTGGCATGTACTACAAACACGATGAATCAGTTGTCCAGCCTCGCGTCGAGGTGTCTGACTTGTTGGTTGCCTGGCTGTTTCGCCTGCCGAGGATTTGTGCCGCAGCGTGGCTGCTCTGCCCCACGCTTGAAGACAATGAGATCAGCGATAGAAATCAATACCATTCCAGTGGAGCTTCATCCGAAGCCCGCAGAGATTTCTCCACCAATGGCATACTTGGGCTTCGTCTTCAGGCTTGCCTTTTGCGCTTTCGTGAATTTATTTATACCGTAATGCCTCTCGGCCTGCACGGATTTTCTCAAAAGTTTTTACCTAGCTAGCAGAGCTACTCATTTTCCTAAATCGATTATCTAAAGTTGACTGGAGTGTGAAGTCAGGGCAGGGTTTCAAAGTGTCCTGGATGAGCTGTGGCGTACTTGAGGTCAACCCGCGGTGATTCCTGTTCGTTTGCGGCGCCTATTAAAGGGTATAGATACACTCCAGACATCAGGCCTATCTGGCAAATTGGGTTCTGATCTTTTTTACGTAAATAAGTATGGCCCGTCAGGCTTCCGAATCAACGTGCAACGTCGATGTCGACCAACCGAGTTTGGAAGGTGGCACGTGGGCTGCATTTCCTTTTACGAGGAATGACGCGGCCACCCCTTGGTAACCAGCAATATCCCTGCGTAGCATTCTCTCTTCAACTTCGACCGGCTTCTAACATTTTCCACCTTTCCACTATCCAGATACGATGGTTGTCTACGATCCCTATATTCGATGGTCGACAATGGCAGCTACCCGAGGGTATCGTCTCAGACAGCTAATACAGATCGCACAATACCCAGACACATGCTACAAGCGCCCAAGAACCCACGCAAGATAGTGCAGCGCCAGCGCACACACACGCACACACACGCACACACACACACACACACATCACACCCTATACTCCCACCTCACATCCTCCCACCCCTCCCTCCTCCCCATCCTCACCACCACCTCCTCGCGCGGCTTCCACACCCCAACCGGCACAACATCATCCCTCGGCAGCGGCACCTTCACCATGCCGCCCTCCTCCCCCTGCACCTCGAACCCCAACACCACCGCCGCCGCCACACCCGTCACCTCCATCAGCGCCAGATTCCTCCCCGGACAAAACACCTCGCCGCCGCCGAACGCGCGAAAAGCGGCGGGATGGACCTTTGTATTCGCGCGATCGCCGGCGGTGAAGAGGCCGGTGGGGCAATGCAGGAAGCGGCGAGGGTTGAAGGTGTGGGCGTCGGGGCCCCAGACGGAGGGGCGGGCGTGCAGGACGCCGCCTTCGATCATGAGGAGGGAGTTGGCTTTTAGGAGGTAGGGGTGGGTGTTGTCGTCGGGGGAGGAGAGGAGGGTGTCGGAGAGGACGATGCGGGCGGAGGAGGTGGGCATGGTGAGGCGGAGGGTTTCGCGGAAGGCGGAGGTGAAGAGGGGGCAGGTGGTGCGGAGGGCGGGGATGTCGATGGTGGCTGTGTTGTCGTCGTTGTGTGTGACGACTTTTGAGAGTTCGTCCCGGACCTCCTGGAGGAGGGAGGGGATGGAGAAGAGGTATGCGAGGAACCAGAAGGTGGTGAAGGTGGAGTTGGGGAGCGCGCCGACGAGCAGTCCGACTTCGGAGTGGGCGTACATTTTGGCGGTAAATCCGTGCTGGAAGTGTACGCGGGCGCGGGCTTGGACGAACTGCGAGGCTTGCTTCCAGTGGCCCTGGTCGAAGTAGGCGTGCATGGCGTCGATGAGCCTCTTGCGGGCGAGATAGGCCTTGCGTGCGAAGATGGAGGCCGGGGCGCCGCCCATGCCGAGGGCGACTTGGCCGGCTTCCATGTCCCAGAAGGCGGAGATCAGGGAGGGGTCTTTTTCGAGGATGTTGTGGGGGCCCCAGAAGGCGCGGCCGGTAGGGAAGCCGATGATGGTTTTGGCGAAGTCGGTGAGGCTGAGGGTCTGGGCGGAGCTGGTGCGGGGCATGGCGTTGATGCTGGAGGCGACGCTGTCGAACAGGGCTCGGGTGACTTCGTCCAAGGCCGGTCCGGACGGCAGCATGCTGTACAAGACGTCGTGGCTGTCGCTGAGCAGCCCCCGGCCGTTCTCGTCGAACATGTTCAGCTTGTTGATGCGGTCGGTCTCATGGTCAAAGGCCAACGAGTTCTTGGCGAAGTGGACGATGAAGGGGCGGAAGGAGATGGACTTTGCCTGGCGGTTCACGGCAGCCGTCAGGGCAGGGCTGGTGATGACATATTGCTTCACGCCGGGAAGAGCGAGGGTGTAGATGTCGTGGCCGTATTTTTCCCTGAGCTGGGTCAGCACGTGACATGCTTGACTACGGCATAGGTCTTGTTGCGAGCTCACTCGATCATCCGGTAGTACTGCTTTCCGTGTCTGTACAGCCCGATGACATGGCCGAATAGCGGGATCCGGGTAGGGACGGACGGCGGTTCTCTCGGATGATTGCGGACCCTGAAGATTGCGTGTACGGCTGCCCCGATGACGATGGCAGCCGCGGTCAGTAGTACAACAGCCGGGAAGGGCATCGCTGGGCGGATCTGCGAGGAGCCGAACGCGAAGTCAACGCGAAGTCCCTTCGCGCCGGGCGGAAGGCGCGCGGGTTACACGGACGCGGCAGAAGAAGGCGCGACCCGTTCAGCTGCCAAGACTCGGCTGCCTCCTGCGCTAAATTCTCCGCGTCTCAGCCTCAACACCCTGCCTGCATCGCCATCCCACCTTGCCTTCACCCGACGAGAGCATGACGCCTCTGCCTCTTCTGTCGCGGCCGGGCGTCGTGGACGGAAGTCGATCAGTACCACCCGGAGCGTTCTCGCAATGCCACAGATCTCGCCTCGGTTGCCGCCTTGAGCGGGGTTCGCGGCCTGTGGGAGCATCTACCTTACGCGGCTTGCGAACTCGCACCGGCAGTCTCTGTTATCGGCCTGATCGGATCGTCCGAGTGCTAGCGTGGCTCGTTGCGTGCCTGTCACTCCTGCCCTACGCTCCGTCAGCGCAGCCTTCCAGCGAGTCTGCAGAGGGCTCCGTCCTGCACCCAGTGAAAGACCTTCATTCGTCCACGGCTGGCTGTCCCCAGCTTCTCGATCCTTTCGCTTACCGATCCCTCAGAGTCTGCCTCTTCCGCGGAGTTCATTCCGCTAAGTGTGCTTCTCGGAAGTCTTCCAGCACTTTGTTTCATCGCTTGACAGGACGAGCCCACAATTTGTCTGAAGTTATTCCCAAGACATCAGAGAGACGTTATTATGGGGGACCGTGCGGCGCCGCTCCGCAAGTTGCCGCATTAGGAAGTCCAGTTGCCGTTAACCACTCTTTCATATTTTAGTGAGTCTACCCGCGCCTATCCCCACATCCTACTACGCACTAGACAGAATATGTCCTTGCGCTAGCTATGCTGCGGATGCGCCACAAGCGTCTTGCCGTCGGCCCGCTGATCCACGACGTCCGCAACCAGACAGCTATGACTGCAAGCGGCGTACCCACTCCATTCCTTCCCTACTTGCAAACACACCAACTTCGTGTCACGTCTGCCAATCATTTGCACATTTTGCGCACGCGACATCACTCGATAGAATGAACAAACGTGGATGACTATTACCCATCGAGCTGGGCCAAAGCGTGGAGCCACTTCTGGACGACTGGACCCTGAGCCCCTATCCCGTCCGTGCGCATTCCTCGTGGGGAATGCCATCTATACCTACTACGCTGTTATAGTCGAATTACCAACAGCTCCAAGTCTGGACCTCCGAAACTCTGTCAGAATGAACACCCCGTCGGACAATGTATAAAGATGGCCGCCTGCGCCTCCGTGAATCGCCATCCAGCTCCATCTTCTCTCTTCACCTCAATCAATCATTACAATGCATATCTCGACCGCGCTTCTCGCAGCTCTGTCTGCCTTCCCCCTTGCCCCCGTCGAGGGCAATCCTATCCAGCAGCGTGCTGGCGTGGGCTTCACCCTTAAGCAGCAGGTATATGGCAAGCGTCTCAAGAACGGACCCATTGCCCTTGGCAATGTTTATAAGAAAGTGGACGCCGAGATGCCTAGCGTCGTCTCCGACGCCTTTTCTATTGCCACCGAGTCCACTATTCCTATCAATGTCAACAAAAGAGCTTGGCTGAACCACCTGGATGGCCGGGCTGCCACCACCTCGTCCTCATCCTCCCTCCCTGCGAAGCCCAAGCCGTCGTCGACATCATCGACATCATCGACCAGCTCATCTTCTTCTGTGAAGACTACAAGCACCTCCTCCACTCCAACCACTTCCTCCCGGAGTTCAAGCATCTCATCGACGTCCTCGTCTTCAAGGTCGTCGTCTTCTGTTGCCCCATCGTCCTCGAAGGTGTCGGGATCGGCCGTCGCTACACCGGTCAACCAGTTCGACACTGCCTACATGGTTCAGATCTATCTGGGAGGAACTGCCGTGATGATTGACATCGATACCGGCTCCAGCGACCTGTGGGCCTTGTCCACGCTAGAGCCTAGCAGCGAGACGGCCGGCCACAACGTCTACACCCCGAACAACACCAAAATAATGCAGGGTTCCACCTGGAACGTCACCTACTTCGACGGCAGCTCTGCCGGCGGCCTCGTTTATAAGGACACTGTAGGCATTGGCGGCATGACCTTCCAGAATCAAGTCGTTGAGGCAGCACAATCGGCCGACAGCTCCTTCACATCCGCCCCTTACGACGGCCTGCTCGGCATGGCCTTCGATAGCCTCAACTCCGTCCAGCCCGTGCAGCAGAAGACACTCTTCAGCAGCATCATGAACCAGCTATCCTCTCCGCTCTTCACCTCCTGCCTGAAGCACAACTCCCCGGGCTCATACGACTTTGGCTTCGTGGATAACAGCAAGTACACCGGCAGCATTGCTTACACCCCCGTCGACAAATCCAACGGCTGGTGGCAATTCACCACCTCGGGCTTCAGCGTCGGCAGCGGTGCCGCCGTGAGCCAGTCCTTCCAGGGCGTCGTCGACACCGGCACTACGCTGATGGTTCTCCCCTCCAGCGTTGTCTCAGCCTACTACGCCCAGGTTCAGAGCGCCACCTTCAGCAACGACTACGGCGCGTGGATCTACCCCTGCGCCACCGCCCTCCCGAACTTCAACCTTATAGTTGGCGGTTCCGTTGCTACTGTCCCTGGCTCCCTCATGACCTACGGCCCCATCGACTACAATGGCAATTGCTACGGGGGGCTGCAGCCGAACGACAACATCGGCTTTGCCATCTTTGGTGATATCTTCGTCAAGAGCCAGTTCATCGTTTATGACCAGTCGACCACGCCGCCGCGTCTGGGCTTTGCTAAGCAGGCCGGTGTGAGCTACTCTTAAACTTTTGACCTTTCCCCTGAGTTCGAAGTTTCAGCGGCCTGTTACTTCTGCATACGACTATGCACGCTCTGTGGCGATGCTGCGCGCTCCCAAAAGTTCACCTCATGGCTTTTCTCGAATCCGAGCGAACTCCCAGTTCACGATATTGTGGCTTCTGGATTACACACTCTTTGATCATACCCTTGGCCTGACAAGGAGAAATACATTCTTTGGATATGGTTGCAAGATTATTAGTACTGTCTTTTTCTTGATACTGCAGAGTAATAGTTTAAATCTAGATTCGAGAGCGTGTTAAATTGAGAGGTAGTCCAACTAGCAAGAGCGAACAGACTGGTAATGGCTTAGATGGTTTCATTAATGCTTTGTATCAAGACATATGAAACCATTTCAAGCTCATGCATTGCATACCTTTGGTATCTAAAGTCTAAAAGCAGACGATGATTCGAGTAGCGAGCAAGGCTTTCTCGGCTTTCGATGCAGAAGCAAGTCAAGGGCAGTCATACTGTAAGCAGTAACGATAGCGCCAATATCTTCATTTCTCCGTGAGGTGCAGTGATCGCTTAGCATCAGTCAATATCTCTCTTGCCACGCAGAATCTTACATATTAAGGCACTCGGATCTTTTTAGAATTGTATATTGCTCAGGGAAATATTACTCAGTGATTGTGAAGCCTTAGGCTTTCAGAGAATATTTTGCTAGCGCCCCTTCTTTCACTCAACTCCGCCCACATGTTCTCAGCAACCTCCTCTTGAGATGTCCTCCATCATAGTCCTCCCGATCTCCTTCCCGTTCTAGACGAAATAGCTCAACATACAGAACCATGTGGTATCTCAACTGTAGCTCCACCGTTCCCAATCATCAATGATCACCGCAAAACCCCTCAAAGACGGATGCGTTTTTCGCTTTCGCATCTTCCATCTCCTCCGCTTTCCTGTATTTATATCCCCATTCTCACTACTACGCCTCCTTCCACACCGGCGTTTCATGTTGTTTTGGCGATGTCACGAAAGTCCCGCATGCATCACGAGCATTCCATCCCCGGTTGCGGAAGAGCTCGTGCAATTGCAGATCGATCGACGGAGTCTCCTCCGATGGTGTCGTCTGTTACAAAATACTAAAGGCTTCTAAGGGTCCTCTAAAAGTATAAACACGAAGAGAGAGAAAAACAAGCAAAAGAAAAGCCGCAAAAACAAGCTTTCGGCCCTAAATTCCGGACCAAAGAACAATCAGAGTTCGCCGCAAAAACCGTCGCCAACGGTTTAGCCTCCATAGGTAGCCCTAACGGAACTTCCCCTCTTCCCCTTGCCCCAAACTACCGCTCCCGGTTACACGAAAACCGTTCCCACGACCATCGCCCATCACTCCTTCCCACCCTTTCTTGCGCACCCACCTCGCTGTCACTTCCTCCTCCAAACATCAACGCCGCCTTCCTCTCTTCCCCCCTCAAACCCCATGCCTCCCCACCTGCCCCGCATTCCCCCTCACATACCCCTCCACCTCCCCCACCTCCCCAAACATAACCGGCACCCCCTGCCCCACAAACCCCTCATCGCACCCCACCCTCAACCCCCCCTCCACCACCCCCTTCTCCTCCCCCTCCTCCTCCACCAACCACTTAAACGTCTCATCCGCATTCTCCGCTAGACTGATGGGCTCCCCATTGAACCAGCTCTTCACCCTAGCGAAGTTTTCGAGAGCGGGTGGGATGGAGGTTGATGGGAGGATGTCGGCGGGGGAGCAGAGGACGGCGGGGGTGTCCGGGGTGGCGAGGTCGGAGAAGGTGATTAGGCGGGTTGGGTCGGTGGGGTGGGTGCCGGTTTGGCGGAAGGAGTTGCCGGAGGTGAGGATGGTGGAGAGGTTGTAGATGCCGAGGTGGTATTGGAAGGGGGGGTGGTAGGTTGAGGAGTTTGTGGTTGGGGGAGCGGTGGCGGCGGCGGTGGTGGTGGTGTTGTTGTCGGTGCCGTAGAGGGGCGGCTTGTCGTTGTAGTTCTCGAAGAGGTTTTGGACGATGTAGAAGGTGCCGAAGCGCATCAGAGGGTTCCGGGACAGGGAGTTGGAGAAGTGGTTCCCGAAGACGGTGAATTTCATCTTGCCGATGTCGCGTGCGGCTTCCTTCTCGCCGCCGCCCCAGAGGAGCGACTTGTGGTGGTTCGCGACCACGTTGTGCGAGAACGTCACGTTGTCCGTGCCGTCCTCGGCGTCGAATAGCCCGTCGTACCGGTCCACCTGCCACCCACCGGGGAAAGCGTCTGGTGCCACAGCCGTGGGCCCGTCTTCGAGGACGTTGCCGTCGAGCCAGACGGTGTGCGTCGACACCATGGATACGGCGTCGTACCGTGCGTTCCAGCTGCTGGGGTAGGTCTCGGGCGCCGGGAAGCAGTCGCGTGGCGGGGAGATGCGGATGTTGCGAATGATGATGTTGGAGCGGCTGTTGAAGTTGAGATTGACGCCGTGGAGGTAGGCGGAGGAGTCCCAGCCGATGAGCGTGAGGTTGCCGGCTGCGTCGATGGATTCGTAGGATTTTTGGACGTTTTGGACTTGGCCGCGCCAGCCCTGTTGTGGAGATTAGTGAGTGTCGTTTTGATTGTAGGGGTGTGTGGTCTTGCTGACATTCTGGCGGTCCAGGAGTTCGAGCAGCTCGGTGGCGTTGCGGCCGTCGAATTGCTCGCCAGCTTCTGATGCGGCCTTGACTTGGTCCATGTAGGTCTCGTTGTAGGACTGGATGTACAGCGTAAAGTTGAACTCCGGGTTGTTGCTGCTGTCGATATAGAACTGGCAATCTCCATTGGTGGTCGCATTGATCTCGTTGCCCTTGATCTCGCCCTTGACGTACACAGTACGCGGGGTCTCCATCTTCAAGACGGTGCGCAGATCGGGCATGTTGTCGACCAGGTAGGTATTATTGAGCGTAGGCGTGCCGCCACCGGTAGCAGCCGCACCGAAGCCGAAAGGCTTGCGGTCCGGAAGGGTTGGCGCCGGGCCATTGTAGGGCTCCAGGGCGTGGCAGGAGGGCAGAAGTAAAGAAAGGGCCACGACGGCGAACGAAAGACTAGACGCCATAGCTGCGACAGCGACGGCGGCGCGGAACGAAAGAAACACCAAACGAAAGAAGCGAAAGAAGCGACCAGCAGAGGGATCCAGGGCTAAGGAACGGGCCGTGTAGATAAACAACTGGACGCAGCTAAAAGGAGAAACATCGACCTGTTTCAGGCGACGGGGATCGGTTACAGGACGCGATCAGGCGGGTAATATACGTGCGGGGCGGAGCTCGTCGGATCAAGTCGATCACCATCCGCTCTGCCCAGAATTCATCAAAGCCCGGAGAAATTGGCCCGCAGCAGCTGCTGGCCGGGGTTCTTGGAGGGGAGGGTCATCCATTGGTCTTCGCCTACCGGATTGGATACCACAGCCGCGTCGTCGAGCAGCACAGCCGGCGCCGAGGGGGAGGCAGCGTGATGGTGTTGAGGTGGTGGTGCATTGCGGCGCTCGACGGACCAGAAACATCCGTTTCAACCATGACTCGCCCTCGCTTTTTTCCGTCCAATGACGCAACTTTTCTGGTCTCTTTCTTTCTCTTCCGCCACTCCACCCGCTTTGTGTAGATGCAATTCTTTCTCTTGTCTTTCGCTGGCCCTGGATATCTTGTCAATCGGTAGATTAAGCAAGATAACCGCGCTCATAAGTCAAGCCGAAAACCCGAATTATGCATCTTAGGAAGATCACGACCATCTGTACATGGTCAGTGTTTCAATCTTGACCTTTTCAGTCAACTGACCATTTCCAGAAAGCTTTTTAGAGCCTCCGACACACCCATTCCTCCGACCTCTCCATCACGGTCCGTACGGAGGGAACTGTAGTCGGACCTCTCCAAGTCACGGCGACACACGTCACCACACAAGGACCACAGGAAAAGCCCCCTTTCCATCCAATCGAATCGTGTCCTCGTCTTGTGTTGTTTGCAGATCTGTCGGAAGCGGTTGCATGTTGCTCGGAAAGCCAGGTCGTCGCACGTGCCCTCAATCCAGTCATGGATTTCCAAGACCAACTCCGGCGGCAATTTGTAGAGCGCGCTGTGATTTTCATTATGGGTTCTTGCAGCTTCGACGCATCTCTGCTGCTTATTTTGGCCGAAGAAGAGGTCACTCATGGTCTTTTCCATTGCTCCTGCACGTCTCGGTACCTGAGGGAGTTTCGCAGCGAGCGCGTTGGAAGAAGGTGTCCCGGATGTTCCCGTTGTGGTTCCGCGGGATTGGTTTGCCGCTGGTGAATGGCAGATTCAAATGTTAATGAACTTGATCCCGTATCTTGCTCTCCAGTCGGGGTCATGAAAGATTTTACAAGACGGCCTGTTCTTGAACAGCTATATTTGATAATACTAACGGCTCCGGAAGTCTATAGCTTATATTCTGGCGTTTTCACTTTTAACCGCCATGTGGTGCCTTGAAACGTGGTATAGGCTCCTCACAAAGACCCTGGTGGGAATTAGCGAGAGACGAACCACAGGTATACGAGAAGTGTTACTCATGGTCTTGAAAAGGCATTCTATGGAATATTGGCGAATATTGTCGAGAAGCAGACGTGATTATGGGAAAGCGGGAAACGCAATTTGGTACTGCATTATCGTGGGGATTGAGGCTCTGCACAGGACTGATTTAACGCTCCCCTCTGTAAAGGGTTTAAAAGGACAAGGCTGCTTTCTTTATACTCCTGGTAGATCAGTGCAAAATCTGGCATATTCGTAAAATTGGTAACATTCTTTGATTGTTTTTTTGTACTTTTCTTGGTCGTTCTATCTCGTATATCGCCTGCTTGAATGCTCTAAAAGCATCTGTTTCCCCTCTGTGGATCGTCTGAAAAAGCAATCAATAGTCGGGAAAATGGAATTAAAAGCAAAAGCAGTAGCAAGTGTCCACCTTGAGTGGAACCTTCTGGAGCAAAACAGCAGATCCACCCTTGAAAGCCCATCCCTCAGAGGATTATCATCTCGAACTCAGTACTGGAAGCGAGAAGCCTTGCAGTAGGTGTCGGGATAACGCGGGCCAGTCTGATAGGCACGCATATCTCCCAATCCCCAGTGAGGCTCTTCAGCCTGCTCCTCGTAGAGCGTGTACCTGTGCTGGCCGAACGTAGGCTGGAACCTAGGGTCGCGGCCAATGCGTCTCGGAGCCTCTCCCCAGTCTTCACCGAAGAAGCTCTTGTTCCCTTCACGGCTGCGGTCGATGGCCCATTCCGGAGGAGGAGCGAAACGGGCGAAGTGGTCAGGGGCCTTGGGTGGCTCTCCCGGAAGACGAACATACGAAGCCAAAGTCTCGTACAGCGGCACCAGTATCCGATCGGTGACCTTGTTCTCTTTGTCCTCCTTTTGCTTAGACTCTGAGACGGTAGGGAGGATTAGTGACTTCAGAAAGTCGTCATGACGCTGAGCGAGAGTGCCCGAATTCCACCAGTCGTCCAGTTCGTCGGCTTGTGACTTACGAGTAGATCGGTGCGCCGTAGGATTGTCGGCAGTCGGCATTTGGACTTGGAAGAACGGTCCATCGAACTTCTGCGGCTGCGGACCAGTTACGTCGAATGAGTTGTAGATGTTCGCATGGCGATTCTCGTAGTATCCAGGTTCAGGATCGCTGGTGCGTAAGGCGCCACGCGATACCTGCGAACCAGCTGAGGGGGGCTTGTCGTGTGGTGCCATGTAGCCGGCGTTGCTCCTGTTGATGTTCATGTTGGTGCTCATGTTGGTGTTCATGTTGGTGTTCATGTTTGCGGTCGTATGCTCAGAGAGTTGAAGTCCAGCATACTCCTGGGCCGATGTCAGCGTAGACTTATATTCTTCTCCAAGTCTGTTGAGATATTCGAGCATGCGCGCACGACTCTCGCTAGACTGCGATTGACCAACCTGACCGGAAGGACCCAAGGTATTGGCACTTGTGGTTAGACACTGGTCTTTTGTGGGCCAAATTGGTCCCTTTGAGACCTTGGCAACCACGGATCTGGATTCAGATGAGACCCTTGGGACCAAGTTCGTGAAACCTGACAACGGTTCCTCCACTTTGACTTGGCGCTCCGATTCGCGGTCAGAACGGTCTGAGGGGGCCAGGCTCTGCCTAATCTTCTCAGCACGATTCCGCTCCTGTTCGGCGAAGAAAGCCTTTCGGTCCTGATTATTAGCATCCGCTGCTGCGTCAACGCTCTGTCCGCCCATGCCGAACGGGAATCGAAAGCCAAAGTCCATCTTGCCCGAATCGAGTTGGGCAAGGTGTTTGCGGAAGTTTTCAGATGAGGTGGCGAAAGTGCGGTCCGTGCTGGGAGAGACAGGAGCTTCGGCGAAAGGATCGTCGGCAGGTGTACCAAGGCCTTGAAGAGTTGAGCTGGAGCGGCTGGCGACGGATTTCTGAGGCACAACGGCGGTACGACCCTGAAGCGAAAGTGAAGACAATGTAGGGAGATTGGTGTCATGAAGAGATCCTGAAACGGTTGACAGAGAATCGTAGCGGCTTGGTTGATGGACAGACGGGTTCACGCTCAGACTTGGGCGCTTCTCGACATCATCGGCCAGACGCATGGACGACAAGGGAGGAATGATGACGGCTGGACGAGACTCCATGTACTCATGGTAGCGAGGGAATGCCTTGGCGAGCTCGATAAAGTAGATGAGAGAGGGGGCGCGACCCTTGGATGCACGGATGTACTGGAGGAATTCGGAAGATATAATCTTGCCCTCCATAGCCTTGCGAATGCAAGAAAAGCGGCCCACTTCAACCCATTCGAACTTGAGGTTGGACCAGGAATGAGCCGAGACATCTCTGTTGGGGTGCTGAATGAACCTGAGCTCTCCATTCTCCTTGCCTGTATTAGAGTGCAGCCAGATGGGGTCCGGAAGCCTATGGCCGAACTCGTTTAAGATCTCATCTACATCTTCTGAGTTGATCGGCGCGGGAGATTCAGCCAGAACAGGGAATGATGCCGTATGATAAGCTGGGGGATCCGAAAGTGGACTCGCCTCTGCTTCCTCCTGAGAGGTCTCAAAGTCAGGCGGAGCCGGGCTGGCGGACGACTCTGAATCTGTTACCAAGTTAGATTAGCAGCTACAATCACCATAATCAAACGCCAAACGAGCCCTTTATGAGCATAGTATGTGTGAGGGGACGCGTAGAGTGAGGCAGCGGGAACTTACTGTCAGGCTCACTCAGGTCGAAGGGCTTCCAGGTTCTGCTCTTGGCCTTTGGCTTGAGCTTCATGAGGCCGGCAGGTGAGACAGTGGGACGCACGGCGAAAGGGTCGTTCTTCTTGGAGCCGCCGGTGCGGGCCATGTCTGCGAACGTCTGGCCAGGCGCAACGGCGGAGCTTTGGGAAGCGCCGGAGGCGGTGGAGCGGAGGCTGGTGATGTCGGTGTCTGAGCCGACGCGGCGGAATGAGGCGGGCGCAGAGTCAGCGGCGCGGGCGTCGGTTGAGGGTGGGTTGCTGCGGCGCGGCGGGCGGCGCTCGTCGTCGCGGCGCACGACCTGGATGTGCGCAAAGGGCTGCGGCTGTTGCGGGCGGCGATTGCGACCGCCGCGGCCTGTGAGGTTTTCTGCGCGTTAGTTGCAGGCGGAAGTTGCAGCTGGCGGGCGTGTAGGTGGAAGGGCGAAGGCGACAGGCGGCAGTGACGTTGGCAGGCAAGGTCTACTCACGGCGGCGACGCGAGCCGCCGGTCTCTGCCTGCGACGCCAGGGTGACTGAGTGGCAGCGGCGGCAGCAGAAAGGACGGCGGACGAGAGCGCAATATGGGTACAAACGAACGAGGCTGGCGGGGCGGCTGCAGCTGCGCGTGGCCGTGAGCGTGCAGGTGTCGCGGGGAGAGACACGGACAGCCGCGACGCACGCTGGCTACCCGCCGTTAAGACGCTGCCCGGGACAGGCAGGCGCCGCGTGATGTCGCGCTCCTCTCGCCGGCGCCGCGCGCATGAATCATCGATCCAGGAACAGTAGGAGAGAGCCAGAGACAGCCGCCCAAGACAACCAGCCCATGCACAGCCCTGCAGCGCCGCCCCGACACATGCACCCGCCCATGCCCATGCGGGTGCCCGCAGCCGTGGATCGTGCCTTGCATGCACCGCGGATCGTATCCTGGATATTCTTGGTCTTCGCGTGAAGCGGCTGGGCCAGAACAAAGCACACGGTCTGAAGGGGGCGCTGCGGGCTGCGGGTATCTTTTCGAGCAGCGGCGAAAGCGTCGCTGCATCTACGACCTGCTCCTACGGTTTCGCAGACACAGAGACGTCTGGTCTGGTCATACAATATATGTCTGTGGCCGAGGCGCGTCTTGACAGGCGATGCCCCGGCCGGAATGAACTCGTTTGCGGCGCGGGCGTTGCTTGAGCTGCACGCCTGAAGCACACACCCGCCATACCCTCGCATCCGCGCCGATCATCTTCTGATGCGCCGTTTGGCGCTTTCGGGCGGTATGGGCGTCATATGGGCGGTGACGGCCGTGCAACCGTCCCATTGTCGCTGCAAGCAGGGGTAGCCTCCGCCGCGCCGACAGAGCACCACCAGGCAATACACGAAGCTCGCGGGCGGATGGCGCTCAGCTTGGTTCTGTAAAAGCCCCGTTGTTCAACGGAGGAGAGTAATGGAAAGCTTTTGCGCGTTTGTCGACGTCGACCATGTCTTCGTTTGCGCGCCGCACCAAGCCTGAATAGGCAGCCTTCCAGAAGCTTGCCGCTCTAAGCAGCTTGCGCGAAGGAGCAACGTCTACACTTCGAAGGATTCACACAATTTCCGGGGGGAACCTTGAGGTGTGGTGCATGTCGCGTGCTTCTTTTTCTCAGTTACCTCTCTCTGTAAGTAACCTAGCCGCTCCAATTGCCCATCCCTACTTCCAGCCATTTCGCTGGACCCGGTTAAACTCCAACCATTTCTCAAGATAAAAGCTGCTTCGGTGATAAACCACGGCACCGTAAATGCCAAGGAAAGCTCACATAACGAACGCCCAAAATAACCGTCCGAACCGAGGATCTCAGAGCATTTCATGTATCAAACCCCTTTTCCGGACTCATATCCTCCTGAATACTCGTCTTCAAATTTCAGATTTGTTTAAGGAGTGACGAGAAGACCAGATATGAATTGAAAATGCAGAAGAACTAAATGATCAATCATCCGAAGAGTAGGGAGAGAATCAATCCCAGTCGGGCTATCTGCTCAAAGTATAAGTCTTACGTAAAGTCGTGGTTGTAGGCAATGAGTTATTGCCCTAGGGTGGACCGTGGCGCGTAGCTGACGATGGGCGCCCTTGAAGAGTTGACATCTTGCTGGAAGCTGAGACCGCGCTCTTCGTCGAAATCTGCAACCGTGGGTTTAGATCTTCTGCGCTCGATGTAGTGGCGGTCCTTAGGGGCATATCTGTATTTGCTTTTCTGGATCCGTCACCTTTGGGTGGGGTGAGAGAAAGCTTTTTCTTTGGCCTCGATGACTGAATCTCGTCTGAATCAGCTGTCGGGAAACGTCTCTTCTTCTTCTTTTTTACTGGGCTTCCGCCTGGATTGCTCGCTGGAATGCAGGTCTGGAAATTCGCAAAACCACGATGAAGTCTGTGATTGAACCGCAGAGTACTCTGGTGGTATTTTCACCGGTTAGAATTATCCTGCAGCTTGATAGGCAGAGGGGCCCCTTTCTTATCTCGGAGAAGACATGGCGGTGAGTGATTGCAAGTCGGCCGATTCCGGTTATGGCAACTCTTTCTCTCCTGGTTGACCCCGCCAGGCTCCATTGTGTGATGAAATGGATTCAAGCACTGCCAATTGCCGCAAAGGTGCGACAAGTGGTAGCCTTCGTAGATCCAACCACGCTGTTGATCTGGTGTCATCCTTCCAATCAAGACCATTGCCACTGTTCCCACTTGGAGGGTTGCTTGCCAGCTATTCCAGTGTGCGGAAGACCGGTCCTCTTTCCAGTGCACAGTAACACAAACTGTTGATTTTCTGTTCCGTGTAGATTTTCTGTTCCATTTAGATTTTCTGTCCTTTTCATCTTCCTTAAAGAGCCAGCAGTGGATATTATCTTGTGTGTTTCCTTTTGCAACGGCAATCCGTGAAAATACACTGCTTATCAAGCTCTCCCGTGTGATTTTTGACATGTTGCACAGGAGACTGAGTTTCTTGCCCTGAAGATCATCTGCCTTGACTTTGAAATCCCTAGCTTTCCAATCTGCTTTCGCATCGTATTCCACTCCAAGGGCAGCAGAGACTGCGGTAGATGTAGATGACTGAGACTCCTGAGAGCTGACTATGTTTTCAGAAGTGTATGAGGCCTGGGAGGAGTTTCCCTGGCTGCTCTCTGATGCCTCGTAGCTCGAATACTCTTTACTGGTCGGGTGCTGATGTTTCCACTTATCGCGAAGGGACTGTATGGTCTCTTTTCTGATCTCCAATTGCAAGACCTTTTGCGTAAGATCAGAAAGGTGACGCTTAACCGACTTACGCTCAGCCATGAGGAGGGGATCGTATCCGATGACTCTGACTCGCTTTTGCAAAACTCGGTATCTATGGAATTTGGCTGTCCACTGGCTTCTGAGATCATTGAGCTGGGCGTTAATATCAGATAATACATCCGAAGGTTCTGAGCCAAGGGATGGACTAGAACTGCTGCCGATATCGTCCATGGGTGATCTAGTGAGGCCCGCAGCCCTGGTTAGCAACACTTGGCCGCCAAGGTATGGCTGTCCTCCTTCAGGGCGAAGTGGGGGGCCTCACTTTGGCTCCAAAAACTCCAGGGCTGTTGTGAGGTAGATACTTGAAGGTAGGTTCAGGAAAGTGATTGGAGGATGAAAGGATGTAGTTGCATTCAAGTCTGTCCGGCAGGCGAGGTTTGCATTGAAATGGCTTCAAGTCAGCTAAGGCGGACGCAACTTGAACTGTGGAAGATGCCACTAGAACTGGTGGCTGGTGAGGTGGTGGCCTTCGAGGAGTTGGTGCCGCCAGGGCAGGAGCAGGCAAGTCAGTGTCGTGAAGGCTGCTGGGTTTGCGGTAAAAATTTATACAGTTGCTCGACAAGAACGGAAGGAGGCCCTGCATGAGGTCTGGGAGAAGCGCGCGTAAACCATCTTCTTTCTCTGGTGGATCTAATAGCGCAGCCATGATGAGCCCGCCAACGGGACTCTCTGCCCTGGCATCCATGCCTCGCTGGCTTGCCGACATCTAGAACTGCCTTCAAGATGCAAGATCTGATAGAATCCTGGAATAAACGCTTTGGCGACTATACTTAGGTAACGCGAGCAATGGCCGAACAACAAAGCCCGTCAATGCGAAGGGCCGGCGTGCATCAGATGATTTGGCTCCCTGTGCCTGCGACAACCCATCGCGCGAGAAAAAGGCCATCATCACGATGGCCGGAGAAGCCGGGCAAACGACCGAGGGGCTAGGGACACATATACGCATGGAGACAGCCGGATTGGCGGTGGCGGAAGGGCGGGGCGTATTGCCGAGACTCGTCGGGGACAAAGAGTTCCCTGATCCGGCCCGGCAATGACTAGAGTTGGCTGGAGCGCGGTAGCGTAGCCGAAGAGGTGGTGATGGCGAACAGCAGATGTCGGCAACAGGTGCAGGGTTGCAGGTTGCAAGCCTCAGGATGACAGGCAGACGGGCCGCCGTCGGTTGGCGTCAGCGAGGGCGGCGGGCTGAGAACAGCAGCGCTGGTTGGGCGGCGGCGGCGAGCGGACATGGATGGCGCGGCGCCGTTGGCAGCACGCAAGAAGCAGTCGCCATCGGGCTGGGCGGCGAGCTTGAGACGGCGCTTGGCGAAACTTTGGCGCTGAAACGGCGGGCGACTCGCCGCAGCCACTCCGCACTCATCTCCGCCTGCCAGCCTCGCCCCCGCACGAGGCACCGCTCAGCACCGTGCCGTTTCGCCTTAACAACCGCCCTCGCCCTCTGTGCCGCCGGTGCGACCCTGCAGCTACGCGGGCTGGCGCCAGCACACCACTGGCCGGCTAAAGGCGTGTCATGCGCTAGCCATCATGGCCCTGGCGATCTGCCAAGTACCGCGCCTGAGTCGTTCTCCAGGCACTCCCGGCGCCGGCAGCGCCAGCTTCCATGAGAGGTTTAAGAGCGCCGCTTGACGTCGGTCCCTGCCGTCGCCCTCACCAAGCCCGCTGCGACGTCGGTCCGCTCTTTGCTGCCAGCCCGTGTCCTCGACCCGCCTGTGGAGCCCGCTCGCTGAGCCTGCTCCGTCGCTCGCTGCTATAAAGCCGTCGCGTGGTCACTTCCTGCTCGTTTCGCCGCCAGAGAGCCTGTAAAACGTTTCGGTCCCGTGGAACATGGTCAACATTCCTCTTCTCCTCTCCGCCTCGGCGGCCAGCTGCACGGCGACGAACCTCTTCGTTGCCTCTTACGGCGGGACCCTCACCACCGTCACCCTCGAAGACTCCCCAGATGGCACCTACTCGCTGGATACGGCCTACTCGAGCACCAGCTGCGGCTCCAGCCCGTCGTGGTTGACTCTTGACTCCGAGCGCGGCATTCTCTACTGCCTGGACGAGGGCCTCGAGACCGTCAACGGCACCATCAACTCGCTGCTCGTCGGCGAAGACGGCGGGCTGACGATGGTCACGTCGCAGCAATCCATCTCCGGCCCCGTCAGCAGCGTGCTCTACGGCAGCCCCAGCGCGCGCCACCTCGCCGTGGCCCACTATTCGGGCAGCGCTGTCTCGTCCTGGGGAGCGCCGAAGAACGGCTCGCTGATCCGCGGAGAGAACATCACATTCACTCTGGCCGCTCCGGGAACGGTGCCTGACCGCCAGGATGCGCCGCACGAGCACGAGGCTATCCTGGACCCGTCCGGACAATACATCATTGTTCCGGACCTTGGCGCCGATCTTGTGCGCGTCTTCAGCTTTGACAGCACCACGGGCGATCTTACGGCGGAAGAGCCTCTTCAGACCGAGCCTGGATATGGCCCGCGCCACGCTGCATTCTGGACGGGCAACTCGTACTACGGCAACTCCACCTACTTCTACCTGGTCGGCGAGCTGTCCAACGAGCTGACGACGTATGCCGTCTCTTACCCTCCTTCGGGCGGCATTGCCTTCACGCAGGTCTCTCAGACGAGCACTTTTGGCGACGCTCCGGTGCCGGACGGAGCAGCAGCGGCTGAGATTGAGGTTTCGGTGAGTTTAAGAAAGCTCCGATGACGCGAAATCCACAGCACCCATGCTAACGCGACGATCAGCCCGACAACAGATTCGTGGTCGTGTCGAACCGCAACGACTCGTCGTTCGAGATCTCGAGCGCCTACAACGGCACCAAGCAGTACTCGGACTCGCTGGCGACCTTTGCGATCCAGCCCAACGGCACGCTGTCGTTCGCGCACCTGGCTCCGGCGGGCGGCAGCTTCCCGCGCCACTTCTCGCTGAACGGGGCGGGCGACATGATTGCGGTGGCGCTGCAGTATGACAGCAAGCTGGTGGTCAAGAAGCGCGACGTGCAGACGGGCGTCATCGGCGACGCGGTTGCCAGCATCTCGATCCCCGGCAACCTGACGTGCGTGGTCTGGGACGAGTGCTAGGCGATGATGCCGGATGAGGAAGTCGGAGTTGAGCATGGTAGACATTGTTAGACACTTCGGGGCATCCGAGCGGGTCTGGAAGCGCCAAGCGCGTGAATTCCTGAAAATATTAGGAGATTCCATGTCATAAGTGGGATTGTTGAATTGTGACGAGGCTGTGAGCGCTTGTCGTTGCATTGGCAGGGCCCACAGCGTGGCAGCCTCCACGGTGTTTGCCTGGCGCGACGAAAAGCAGCCCGTCCAGAGGCAGTCGGCGAGCAAAGAGGCCCGGAATGGCGTGCGGCGATATCGGCGGAGGAGCCGCCGTCAGGAACACCCTGCTGGAGACGAGCGCACGCGCCTTGGCGTGCATCAGCGGGGGCACGCGGGCGCGCCAGCAGCTCCAGGGCAGCAGAGCCGCCCAAGCCTCCAGTCCCACGTGTAGCCATCGCCCGTCCTCGACACCATGCAAGCGTGCGCGCCGCCCGCTCTGTTCTCCTCGGCTCTGCGCTCTTCCTGGCCCGCCGCGCGTCTCGTCTCCCGCCGCTATGAGTGCGCGCGACAGCTGCGCCGCCTCCAAACGGCCAGCTCGTCGCCGCGGATACCGGACTTTGCTTTTGCTTTCGAGTACGTCACACCGTTTCACGACGCGATGGACACGCCCGGAGTCGCGGCTGCGGACAGTCGCGTAAGAGGCCTTGGACGTGGGTTTGCTCGCAGGAACAGCAGCCGCCGAGCTTCCCCGCAGCTCACAGGCTCCGCGCTGCCAGCCATCCCGCACCGCCATCGCGCTCTCGTCATCCGCGCACACTGCTTTCCCGTCTGCCTCTCTGCCGCATCGAATCCCGTCTAACGGCCTAGCAGCATCGATGGCGTCCTCCTTCGCAGCTCCGACCCGCTCCCGCGCGCAAACAAGGCGCTCACGTACCTCCAGAGCCAGCGCATCCCCTTCATCCTACTTACCAATGGCGGCGGCAAGCGCGAATCGGAGCGCGTGGCCGAGCTAAGCCACAAGCTGGACGTGCCGCTCGACACATCAATGTTCGTTCAGAGCCACACGCCCTTCGCCGGGCTGGAAGAGTACAAGGACAAGACGGTGCTGGTTTGCGGCGGCGATGGAGGGAAGTGTAGGGATGTTGCCGAGATGTACGCAATACTTGTTCATTGCCGTTGGAGTTTGCGGGTGGTTGGCAACAGAGAAGATAACAGGCGCGCAGGTACGGCTACAAGACCGTCGTCACCCCCGGCGACATTTACGCCGCCTACCCGGAAGTCTGGCCTTTCTCCAAGAACTTCCTGTCTTACTACCAGTCGTTCGCTCGCCCGCTGCCCCGCCCTATCGTTGCCGCGAACCCGGATGCCTCGCTCAAGATCGACGCCGTCTTCGTCTATAATGACCCGCGGGACTGGGGCCTCGACGCTGCCATCATCCTTGACGTGCTCCTGTCTCGTCAGGGTATAATGGGAACGATTTCGCCAAAGAACGGTGATAAGAGCCTGCCGAATAGAGGTTATCTGCAGGACGGCCAGCCGCCGCTGTACTATAGCAATCCGGATCTCTGGTGGGCCGCCAAGTATCACTTGTCACGCTTGGGACAGGGTGGATTCAGAGAGGCCCTCGAGGGCATCTGGACCGCCGTGACGGGAGGTGATAGACATGGCGTTGAGCTGAAGAAGACAGTCATTGGCAAGCCTTTCCGCATGACCTATGAGTTCGCCGAGGAAAGGTTGACAAGACATCGTGAGGATTTGTTTGGCGGGGCTAAGTTGGAGCCGCTGAAGAGGGTATACATGGTTGGCGACAATCCAGGTCTGCGTCTGTTCTTACGATCCTCATTTGAATCGATTGCGCTAATTGTTTGACAGAGTCTGATATCCGTGGCGCAAACACTTATGACAGCCCGCTCGGAACGGACTGGAAGTCTGTCCTCGTCAAGACCGGCGTTTATCAAGAAGGATCCGAGCCTAGTTGGAAACCTAGAACCATCGTTGGCGATGTGTACGATGCGGTTAGATATGCGGTAGAAGACTCCAGATGGGAGAAGTCGTAAATGTATTACTTGGGAGAACAGCATTTCGCGCCATCCTGCCGGTCCCGGGTGCATCCTTGAAACCGCTCAACTGCAAAGAACGAACAAGAATCGGGAAAGAAGAAAAGAACTCGGAACGAATATGCCTTCCTTCGTCATCCAATCTTGGCGTGCAGTTAGTCCTAGATCCTTCACTTTGGCCCCGCAGTTCCCCACTTACGCAGCTCCACAGCTAGTCGTACGATGACTCGTTTCCCCAGAGTCATCTCTCTCTCACTTCTATCCATTGACCTCAGTTGATTGTACTACCTTCTTGTATCCTGTATAGAATTGCCCTTGCGCGCACCAAATCGCGACCACCATGTCGAAAACCAGCCAAATCATCACCACCCACCGCCCGGAGCTCACGCCCTACGAGGAGCTCTACAAGCATCTCCACCAAAACCCCGAGCTCTCCTTCCAAGAGCGCGAAACCGCCGCGACCATGCGCACGCGCCTCTCCGCCCTCTTCGCGCGGCACCTGTCGCTCGCCTCGGAAATCCACACGGACATCGGCAGCCACGGGCTCGCGGCCGTGCTGCGCAACGGCGACGGCCCCACCGTCCTGCTGCGCGCCGACATGGACGCCCTGCCGGTCGAAGAGAAGACGGGGCTGCCGTACGCGAGCACGAAGCGCGTGGTCGCGCTCGATGGGGTGGAGAAGCCGGCGATGCATGCGTGTGGTCATGATATGCATATGACGGCGCTGTTGGCGGCTGCGGAGCTGCTGTGCGGCGCGAGTGCGGAGTGGAAGGGGACGGTGGTGCTGTGCTTTCAGCCGGCGGAGGAGTTGGGGAAGGGGGCGCAGGCGATGGTGGAGGGGGGGTTGTATGATAGGGTGCCCGTGCCTGATGTGGTTGTGGGGGGGCATGTTATGTTTCATAAGGCTGGTAAGGATTGCATTGTTGCCCCAGAGCGAAGTTCAGTCGAGGCCGGAGGCTTGGTAAGGTCAAGAGCATGCAACGGCACAAGTTTGGAGTTGAAGCATCGAAATCATGGGACGGTACTGTTGAGACTCCCCCGCGGATACGGATGCTCCAATTCTGAACATCACGTATGATTAAGCTCGGAGACCAGAGTGCTCGATTGAACTTCGCTCTAGGGGACTATCTGGAGAAGATTGATCCGAAAATGAGTAAAATACTGACCACATGCCCACAGGGACGATCGGCACGCGTCGCGGTCTCGTAGCTTCAGCAGCAGACTCATACAAGTAAGCACCCCTCCAAGACACCAACACCATCCACCCCCCAATCCCCCTCCCCGCCAAGCAACCAGCACCCCACTAAAGCGCAACAAACCCCAGCCTCACCATCCACGGCCGCGCCGGCCACGCCTCCCAACCCCACCGCACCTGCGACCCCATCCTCACCGCCGCCCACACAATCACACGCCTCCAAACGCTCGTGTCCCGCGAAACCGACCCGCAAGACGCGGCCGTCGTCACCGTCGGCTACATCCACGCCGGCGACGCCGTCAACATCATCCCCGCCTCCGCCTCCCTCGGCCTCGACATCCGCACCTTCTCCCCAGACTCACGCGCCCGCGTCCTCTCCTCCATCCGCCGCGTCGTCGACGCCGAGAGCGCCGCCGCCGCCGCCCCGCGGTCCCCGGACCTCCTCGAGACGCGCACCTTCCCCTTTCTCGTCAACGACGCGGACGCGACGGAGAGCGTCGAGGGCGTTTTTGCGGCGCATTTTGGCGGGGCGTATGATGCGGAGGCGGAGCGGTTGGGCGGGAGCGAGGATTGTGGTATTTTGGCTTCGGCGGTGGGGAGGCCGAGTGTGTTTTTTACGTATGGTGGGACTGATCCGGAGTTATGGGAGGGGTTGGAGAAGGAGGGGGGTGTGGCGAGGGTGAGGGAGGGGGTGCCGACTAATCATTCGGCGTTTTTTGCACCGGTTGTGCAGCCGACGTTGAGGGTTGCGGTTGATGCGTATGCGGGGGGTGCGTTGGCGTTTTTGGCGAAGTGAGGGGTGAGGTTGGTTGGTGTGTGGGAGGTTAGGAGCGTGGGTAGGGAGGGAATGATCAGGTGCCACGTGTGAAGATATGGGGGAAGGGTGTGATGAGAAGCTGAACCATAATATGAGAATGAAAAGTTGTTGAAATGGATACCAGGTCTAAGAATACCAGGTGGTGATGGCGATGAGGGGTCTAATAAGAGCAATCACATTATACCGTAGAAGAAGTGAAAACAAGGGCAGCTATGAAAAGGTTGAAGCTATGAGAGCAAAAGCTACACACAGCCCGGCCATCCACATCCTTCCACCACAAGGGCGGAATACATGGACACGAACCCCGTCCACCCCGGCCTTCCAGCCGCCGGCCAGTTGGGCGCCGTCGCTGAGCCGATGTCGCTGAAGAAGAAAAGAAGACGCATAGTGGGCGAAGGGTGCGTATAGCTCGGAGGGGCAGCGGTTGATACCTAGGTAGTCGGGAGGGCAAGAAGAGCACGTGCAGATGCCTAATCGGGATTAGGTCGCACTAGGTAACCATAAAAAGCGCGCCGCGCTTCACGCCGCTTCATTACCTAAACGTCTCCGCCAATCAGGCTGATAATAGAAAACCAGTTTCAAACCAGTTTGAAACTTGTTCTTACAGCCATGTCCGTCAAGCTCACACAGCAATCCGTAAGTTGAAGTGAGGCGCGAGCCTAGGGCCCTTCCTAACGTGCTTTAGCCTCACGACGCCGCTTATCTCCGCCTGAAGCGCCCGCCGCTTGGCGCTCAGGCTTGGGAACTAGTAAGTCGCTGAAAACACACGTTCAAAGCGCTATTATAACATGCTTCAGACCGCACCAAACGACCTAGCTCTCAACCCAGGCGAGAGGCTGCCTAACGAGATCGAGGAGAAACCGGACGTCGCTTGGAGCCTCACTCGTCTGCCGGCCGGAGCCTTGTTCTGCATGATCGACATTGGGGGTGGTGAGCTATGTGGTGTATGTAAACGCGTTTTTTTATCTGTATTAAATGTGTTCTAATAGTCTCTCCCAGGTGAAGCTTGGCAGCACAGGTGCTCTACGCACCCACCTGAAGAAGCAACACAATGTGCTGGTCCCAAAGCTTGCCAAGGCAGGCAACATGAGTCAGGCGACCGTAAATGCAGCCCGTGGTAAGCACTCTGTAAGAACGTTTCGAACCTCTTTGTTGATGTTCTAATAGTATACTGGAAAACGGTTATGATAGAGCATGAGGACTTGGCAAAGGCTGATCCCGAGGCTTATGTTGCTCGCGAGGCCGATGTCGAGATTGCTCGCAATCCAACCATTACTCGTGAGGCTGATGTTGAGATTGCACACAATCCAACCATTGCTCGCGAGGCTGATGCTGAGACTGTACGCAATCCAACCATTGCTCGCGAGGCTGATGCTGAGACTGTACGCAATCCAACCATTGCTCGCGAGGTTGATGCTGAGATTGCACGCAATCCAACCATTGTCAAGGTTGAAGGTTGAGGCCGGTGCATTCACTGGAGAGGTCAGTTCAAACACATTGCAAAAGCGTTAGGTCTGGTCTATATCCTGGACACTTGGAGGGACCGTGCACGGCAGTAGGCATGTTACAAGGACATATACATGGAAGTTGAGGGCGCGAGTGGCTAGTTTGTCAAATTTCAGTAATCCGTTTTTCTGAAGATGGCCATCTGGGGAGTGATGGACCGCTTTGTAAGCCACCACGGTGGCTTCCCGATTTCTGCCACTGCTGGCGATAACATAGTACGATTGATCTTTTGCTCGGCAAGACTACTGGATTATAGATTAAGCTGCTGCGACTGAGAGAATACCCAGCGACAAACCTCGAAAATAGTAATGATAAAGCCGCGAGAAGTCTTTGGCACCGCTGCAATACACAGCTGTTAGCAGATATTGCTCTTGATAAATGCATACTCCTGCTTTCCCAGAACAGAAAGAAAGTCGTCACCCTTCGTCACCCTCCCATTACCTCCACCCATACCTCTGATTCTTCAGCTCCGGACTGTTACTGCAACTCCCCACCAAACCTACAACAGGCCTCCTCCGCTCTTACATGCTGCTTATAACCACAGCCTCGGTGTTCCAAGACAAACATGAATGAGTCATCACACCAAGTTCAGCTCGACAAATGCTGTCCCTCGTGCGCAGTCTCGCACTTGATAGTCTACTCATCACTCTTCTCACTTTTCGGCCAATCAGCTTATAACCTGAAGATCCAATCTCACCTCACCGGCAGAAGCATGGACCTGTTCTTAATATCAAATGGGAACCGAAGTTTACAACGGAGCTTGTAGATGGGTATGTTGAAGAATTTAACGGCATCATGGCCTACTCTCGCTCATGAGAGATTCATGATTCCCACGACAGAACAAAATACAATCACGATTGCCGCAAAAAAAATAAAAGTATGCATTGCATGGAGAATTAACATTAAAACACCAGCTCTACTCCACGCAAGAGACGGTCCCCAAGCCTGCCACACAAAACCCAATTCCGCCTTCGGTTTTCAACCCAATATCAATGAATCAAAACAATGAACTCACTCAATCGCAATTCAGCTCTTGCCATCATTGTCCAACTCCTGCTCAAGGCTGCCAAAAATATCCAGCTCTCCTTCCGCAATCTGGTCCTGCTCCGGTGTTGGCGGCTGAGCTTCCTGCTTAACTTCCGGCTGCTCGTCTGCCTGCTGCTGGGCCTGGTCCTGGACCTGCGGCTGCGCCGTCTCGCCAACTGCAGCCGGCGCCTCATTGGTCTCTGTTGTCTCCATCGGCTCAGTCGGAACCCTTTCCAGCGCGGGCATCTCAGTTGTCTGCGGAGGCGTCGGCGACTTCTTCGATGCAGGCGTCGGAGTTTTGGTTTGCCGCGAGATCGAGTTTTGTCGGCTGCTATTGCTGACCGCCGATGCGAGCGGGAGGTCTGGCGAGCTATCTCGGTCGCCTGATTCGGCGCGTCGCTTCTGCGGAATGACCGGCTCGGGGGCGGCCGGTGGGGCGGGTGGAACGGGAGGGGGAACTTCGGTGGTGGCGATGGGAGCGGCTTCTCCTTCCGGTGGAGCGGATGTCGCAGCTGATTCGGTGGTGGCTGGAGCAGCTGCTGGGGTCGCTTCTTGCTCGGTTTTAGGCATGGGCGTGGTGCCGCCAGGAGTGGGGGAGAGTTCTCCCTCATCGCGGTCGTCATCGTCGTCTTCCTCACCCTCCTCGCCCTCTTCGCCCTCGTCGTCCTCGTCGCCTGCGTCGGCCATTGGAGTATCCCCAGGACCGGGCGTAGTCTCGGATTTGATGTTCGGATCGCCTGGTTGTGTGGAGCCTTCTGTACCAGGAGTTGTACCGTTGGCACCCTCTCCGGGCGTAAACATGACCTTCTTCCGACCACGTCCAGGCCCCTTCTTCGGCTTTCTGCGCGGTGGCGGCGGTCTGCGTCTTGGGGGCGTTGGCTGGTTCGCAACGACAACACCTTCAGCATTGACAACACCAACGCCCTCAACCACGGTACCTGGCAGTGCTTCCTCTGGGGCAGCCTCCTTCATGTCTACATCTTCATCCGCCACCTCTCCCTCAACAGTTTGCCCTTCAGGTACTAGAACCTTATAGACATGGACATTTCCGTCCGCATCCGTCTTTTTGACCTTAGTCTCTCGCATGGGCCCGTTATGCGCCATTCCGCCGTTGCTATGCCCTGAGTAGGCCGACGGTAGGCCTTTTCTTCGCTTAGCGAGATACTCGGCCTCGGGCTCTTCCATGTGACGGGGCACTTGGGACCACTTTTTGGTTACATAGCCGGCCTGGGGCTCTTTCGCTTCTTCGTCTTCCTCGGGCTTCTCTTTTTCCTCCTCATCCGGGGGCGTTGGAAGCTTGTAAAGTCTCCCAGCACGCGCGGCTCGCAGTAGCGCTTGGCTGTGGTCAGGGAGCAGATGAGAATCCCGCGGCATCGGAGGCTCCGGCCAGTCATCCTTTGACAACGGTTGCTCATGTTGGTTGGCTGCTGGGCCGACTGTTGTCTCCGCTTGTCGCCATTGCCGAATTGGCAAACCCTCGAAAACGTCGTGGTCAACCTGCCCACGGCCAGACCGGTTGCTTCTGCCACTGGGGCGAAACTGTTAATATGCATCAGTAAGCATTCAGTGATTAAACTTTAAAAGTGGATTCTAAAATCATAATAAAAGAAGGCGTAGAGGATCTAGCTGCGCATGGGCACACTGCGCCTCTGTAGCGACTTCGGCCTGGAGTATAAGGAACGGGATTCCAAGTAGGACGCGGAGTACCAGAATATCCAGACGACGAATACGAAGCGGCAAGAGTCCGAGACAGGGAGCACCGGGCTTTCTTCGGTGTGGTCCAACATAGCGAGACAGTAGAGAGAGGCAGGATCCGTGGTCATACAAAGATTGTTCCAATGGTGGTCCATGCGTGCGTCTGGTAGGCAAGTTCGACCAAGGAACCATACTTGGCAGGGTCTGTTCCAAAGGGGCGAGTCCCTCACTAGAATGTCGCCAGGATCGATTCCAGTGGTTCGAGACGTGGAATTATGATGAAACGCGACTGTTAGACTGGCTTCGGGAGCAGACGTCCCACCGGTGGTATCCAGGCAGTAGTTGTGGAGTGGGAAAGAAAAATAAAACTCATCATTTCCGGTGAAAAAAAGACAAAGTATACTGATAGGAAGAGAGTAGAAAATGAGCAATGACCGTAGGACGATGAAAATGCGTAAGGTCTTCTGCGCGCGGCTGCGAAGCTCAAAGAATGTGAGATTGCTTCCGGAGATGAAGCGAGTGGCGCGTGAATCGTAGAGACACATTAAGACCACGCATGGCAAGAACGATATGGATGACCGGGTTCATGGTGTTCCAAGGGAGTGAGGCTCCGCGTCCAGGTCCAGGCCGGGTCGGCTAGGTTGGTGGGATAGGGACGCGTGATGGGTAGAGTAACAGAACGGGACCGTACTTGACTCACCGGTGCCATGATGCGTTTGCGCTCACCGCCAAGCGTGGAATGGGCGGGGACAACGGATGGAGGGTGACAGGTGGGCAGAGCGCGGCGGGCGAAGGTGAGGGTGTTCCAGTCGCGAGTCTGCGCCAGGCTGCACGTGTTGTTTCCAGCCCCGGCCCGTGCGCGCCACTGACTAAGCGCAGTCACGTTTTTTGCCATCTCCGCAACGCGACAGCTGGGCGTCTTGGGAGCCGGCACATGGGCAGCAGTCGAGCTTGCTTGAGAGAAACCCACAAGTGCCTCTGTATTATCGCTGGTGTACACGCTCACGCCTGCCAGCACTATTCTATAGATACAGTTCCAGCGGAGATTGATATCAAAAAGTCCCGAGCCCCGTTCAGTGCCGTGCCCTCCGTGCCCGTGAATAACAGAAATGCTTTTCCATCCCATGCCGCGCAGGCTAGTCCCAGCTACGCGATCTAAGTCAGCAGAGGCTTCGAAAAAGCCGTGCGCCAATGGCCGGCATCCAAGGCCTGGTGGCTGGCGGAGAACATACCCCGTATCCTTCTGCCTGACGATTCCGCCCTCACTGCCGGTTTGCTTGCCGGTCTTGCCGCCCTCTACTACTAACCGGTCGAGCTGGAAGAACTGGCTAATGACGGTCTGCCTCTGTACGACAATGCGTCAGCAGCTGTAAACGGCTCGGCACCAACTGTGTGACTCGATGGTGGTCGACCCGCGGCTCTCCGCAGAGAACGCAGCGATAAATGCCCGGTCACATCGGAGAGCTTTGTGACCGCAATGACCATACTCCTGCCCATATTGATGTAACGAGCTCTTGTCCTCGATGCAAATCGCATAGGGTGGCCGGTGCGGCGGGTAGAAAACGCCGATATACACTTCCGAATGAAAGCGCGAAAGAACGCACCTTGAGAGCCTGCAGCTCCTTCAGCCCCTTCTGTATCGCATCTTGTATCTCCCGCGAATCTGTGAGGTTTTGGTTCGCCCGGAAAGAGTCCTTGGTCCGGCGGAGCGCGTATTCGCGGAAGTTGTAGGCGGCGAATTGGCGCGCTTGGCGGAGGAGCGAGCGGTACTGCAGAGCATCGAGGGTTAGCGGCTGTCCTAGATAGCACCGTCGGGTGAGACGAGGGGACCGCGCGAGAGAGCAGACGGGCATAGGGCGGTATGCGATTCGGCGGGCCGCGCAGCTCGATGGCGGATGCGATGGCAAACACTGCGACGGATGCGGCGACGGGTGACTCACCAATGACCGCGCTTGGTACGCGGTGTCTGCTGCGGCTGCGGCCATAACGACAGTGCAAGGCGCAGGAAGGTAGAGGGCGGGGAAGGTGGGGGATGTACGCGATGGCAGTGAGGGTGTTGCTGGGAGTTTATGTCATGGAAAAGAGCTCGCGCGAAGGCGCATCCTCGGTGGCGGGAATACCGGAGATAACGAGGGCCTCGCACCTCGAGAAATCAACACCGCCAGACGCATCCTGTCGCATGTGCAACCGTCCTGATTTGATCTCATTTGCTACACGAGGTGTATTTTTTACCGCGCATTTGCACCGCTGCGCGCAACTACCAGAAACTGGCCCGGTCAGCCTGATATCCTGAAAAGCAAGCCTGAGAAGTCCGTAGTCCCACCAACGCCTGTGATGCTCCGAAAACATTGGCCGCCCGCAAACCCATAGCCTCGTTGTCTTGTACAAATCCCGATGCTTTTGCCCTTCACTGCTTGAACTTCTGGTGGATCTGGCGGATCTGCTCCTGGATGTTCATGCCCTGCATCTGTGCAATCTGAGTCGCGTCCGCGCCGGCCGGCTGTCCGTCGTAGCCATTCGCCGCCCTCTTTCTCCTCGCCTCTTCCTCGGGAGAGATGCGCGCTCCCGTTGCCGGATCGAAGATGTCGTCGCGCTGGCTGGCAAGACGCTTGAGATTGTTGGCGACGTCTTGTGTGGACAGGTTGCTAGTGGCGTAGCGGGCGTCGGCCTTGGCCTTCTGTTCCTTCCACTGCGGATCGAGGAGTTCGACTTGTGCACGCTGTTGTCAATGTAACAATTCCCCTTAGATATAGACAAACTGGATGCGGACTTACCCCTCATGTGCTGCTCGATCTCGTCGGCGTCGATCATCTGGCGACAGTTCGGGCAGAGAATCTGCTGGCCAGTCTTGCGCTTCTGGGCCCTGGGCACATAATCGTTCCTGATTTTCATCTGTGGCGGACCAGCCTTGGCCGCCTGCTGGGCCTGCTGAGCCCTTTCCCTCTGCTCCTGCCTCTCGCGAATGAGACGCTCCTCTTCCTCCTCCTGTGCGCTGCGCTGAGGGGGGTAGTCGGTGGCCATGGGAACCTGCGGTTGCGGCGCGTATGGCATGTGAGGCTGGGGCATCTGGACGGGAGGCGCGGGCTGGCCCCACTGAGAGAGGTCTTCGTCAGGCATGGCTTCTTCGATGCGCATGTTATGCGGGCGGAGCGACATGGCGGCCTTCTGCTCAAGCGAGGCGCTCTGCAGGTCGCCAAGTGACGTCGGAGGGGGCAGCTCCGTCTGCTCGTCGGCGTCGGTGAAGAGGACCGTCTCGACGACGACGAAGTCATGCCAATCGATCTCGGCGTACGCAATGCGCTCCTTCTCAGCCTCCTCTTCCTTCTTCACCCGCTGCTGTTCCTGGTACTTGACCCACTCGGCGCGCGCCTTAGCCTTCTCCAGCATGTTGAGCTTGTTTGTAACATTCTCCTGCAACTGTGCCTTGCGTACCGCCTCTTCTTCACCGGACAGAAGCTCCTTGTACTGCTCGACCAAACGATTGAAGAACTGGTTCAAGCTGTGCTGGGGGCGGAGGAAGTCGAACTGCGAGTTGCTGGCCTCCCTCTGGGCGAGCTGGGTGGTGAATACGCGTCCATTCTTCGCGGTGAAGCGAGCGGTTAGTTTGACGACGTCCAGATCCTGCGCATTGATGTTTGGCATACGTGCGGAGAAGTGGAACTCGGGCGGCTCACGCGGGCCCGACGGCTTGGGCGGCTGGAGTGCGCCATCTTCACCAGCACGACCTGCAGCGACGGCAGTGCCGCGTCCCAACTTGATTTCCTCGATGCGCCACGCGAAGTAGGGATAGTAGGCGTCGCCCTCGAAGACGAAGGAGAAGCGGGGGTTGTTCTTGTGGTTTGCGCGAAGGCGCTCTTCGAAAGCCTTGCCGTTGCGGGCGACGTAGCCGGCCGTCTTCTCGAGTGTCTCACGCAGTTCCTTGGGCGGCAGGACAATGTTGTCCGGCGGGCTGCTAACGCCCTCGAGGACCTGCTCGGTCGACGCGGTGGCAGCGGGCGCCATAGCGGTGGATGTGTCGCGGTATGAGTTCCGGGAGAAGAGAGGCGACACAAGCCGGGCAGCGACAGCGGGTGAGGGGGCGGGCTGAGTCGCGGCGTGGAGTCGACGGGAAAGTCGGGAGCCTCGCAGTCGCCTGAGCGCGAAGGTGATGCGGCGGCTCGAAGAAACACCCGTGCTACGTACACGTTGATCCGCTCCGAGGTCTTGGCACAAGCGGCGCGGAACTCTTGGCAAGGGGTCCTGTCCGCCCGGCAGGCGAATGCAGGCGCAGCCAGAAGAGCAGTGCATCGATGCGCAGCCCATTGGCATATCTTCATGCATGCAATGCATTCGCAGCTGTCCAGCTCGCCATGCATCTTGGTCTATAGTGCAGCTTGGGGCTCAGCGGCGCGCGAACGCTTCCAGCAGGCTGTGACGCGTCGGCGCGGTCCCAACGAGGAGCGAAACAACGCGGAAAGGCATGCTCGGACGGCCGCGAAACGGTTCAAACAGTCGCAGATCGTCGCGCAGCTCATATCCTTCACATGCCTGCTGCGTGCGTGTTGGCGGCACCCCGCCCCGCTCAGCCTCGGCGGCATTGGCTATTTTTGAGAGCTTGCGCAGTGGCCACATTTACATTGCGCGGCAAGGGAGATCGCCCAGCGAATCCCCTGGCCCTTCGAGAACTCCATCGCGACACTCGTCCCACCGCGGCCAGGTGTCTTCTTCGCCCTTCTCGTCATTCCTTCACGCCTTTTCCCCTCTTCGCCGCCTGCCGCCATCCTCCTCCCACATCCAATTTCTCGCCTGCGCCCGCACGCCTCGCGCCGCCCACGTCCCGCCGTCGCCCACTCGCCCAGGCCAAGCCGTAGCATGCCTGTCGCGTCGATTCAGCCTCAACTCTAGATTAAGCTCTGAGCATACGGCAACACTCGCCATGGGCTCGGAAAAGACGCTGCTCCAGCAGCAGCCCTCGCCGCGCGGCGGCCGGGGCAAGTCTCCCGCGCGCTCCAAGAATCAGCAGAAGTCCAAGACCCGCGAATACACCTCCGAGGGCGTGAAGGACAATGACATCTCCAAGCTGCCTGCCTCCGACTGGCAGCTGCTCGGACTGCTCACGCTGGTCGCTGCCGGCGTGCGTCTCTTCAGGATCTACCAGCCGGGCAGCGTCGTCTTCGACGAGGTCCAGTAAGTTCAGCCGCACCACCGCCAGGCAGAAGGCCCACATGCTAACCGCGCGTCCCCCGCAGCTTCGGTGGTTTTGCCTCCAAGTACATCAAGGGCAAGTTCTTTATGGACGTTCACCCGCCGCTCGCGAAGCTCCTTATCACGCTGGCCGGATGGCTGGCTGGATTTGACGGCGAGTTCGACTTCAAGGACATTGGCAAGGATTACATTGAGCCCAAGGTTCCGTACGTCGCTATGCGTCTGCTGCCCGCGATAATGGGTGTCATGACCATTCCGACCATGTTTTTGACCCTGAAGGCGTATGGCTGCCAAACCAACATTGCCGCCCTCGGCGCTGGCCTGCTGATTTTCGGTATGGATACTGCGGTTCGCTCGTCTGAGATGACACGGCTGACGCAATTGCAGAGAACGGCTTTGTGACCCAGTCCCGCTTGATCCTGCTCGATTCTCCTCTGGTCATCTTCACTGCTTTCACTGCACTCATGTGGACCCTTTTCACGAACCAGCATGAACAAGGTCCTTCCAAGGCCTTCAAGCCAGCCTGGTGGACGTATCTCACCCTTACCGGTCTCGGTCTCGGTGCTACTGCCAGCGTCAAGTGGGTTGGTCTGTTCACAATTGCTTGGGTCGGCAGCTTGACTGTCCTCCAGCTCTGGGTTCTTCTGGGTGATTCCAAGAACGTAACTCCGGTACGTCTGAAATAAGGCTCAGGGCGTCATGTATGCTAACGTATTATAGCGCCTCTGGTTCAAGCACTTTTTCGCCCGGTTCTTCTGCCTCGTTATCATCCCGGTCGGATTCTACGTTAGCATGTTTGCGATCCACTTCCTCTGTCTCGTCAACCCCGGTGATGGCGATGGATTCATGTCTTCAGAGTTTCAGGCTACCCTTAACAACAAGGGAATGGCCGACGTGGCAGCCGACGTTGCCTTTGGCAGCAGGGTGTCGCTCCGCCACCACAACACTCAGGGCGGCTACCTCCACTCTCACGCCCACATGTACCCCACTGGAAGCAACCAGCAGCAGATTACTCTCTACCCCCACAAAGACGAGAACAACGTCTGGCTCCTTGAGAACCAGACCCAGCCCGTTCTTCCTGACAACACGACGATTCCCGGCCCCGCCGCTTGGGATGCTTTGGACCCTGCTTGGATCGAGGATGGTTCTGTGATTAAGCTGTATCACATCACCACAGATCGCCGACTCCACTCTCACGATGTTCGTCCTCCAGTTACCGAGGCCGATTGGCAAAACGAAGTTTCTGCGTACGGCTACGAAGGATTCGAGGGTGATGCCAACGACCTCTTCAAGGTTGAGATTGTCCCGTGGATGTCTGACGGAGAGAAGGCCAAGAAGCGCGTTCGCACCATTGAGACCAAGTTTAAGCTAGTACACATCATGACTGGATGCACTCTCTTCTCGCACAAGGTCAAGCTTCCCGACTGGGCCTACGAGCAGCAGGAGGTCACTTGTGCTAGGGGCGGTACTCTCCCCAACAGTATTTGGTACATCGAGTCGAACGAACACCCTAAGCTCGGCGCCGATGCGGAGAAGGTCAACTACAAGAACCCTGGCTTCTTTGGCAAGTTCTGGGAGCTTCAAAAGGTTATGTGGAAGACGAACGCTGGTCTGACTGAGTCTCACGCCTGGGATTCCCGTCCTCCGTCCTGGCCCATTCTTCAGCGTGGTATCAACTTCTGGGGCCAGAATAACCGCCAGATTTACCTTATCGGCAACCCTCTTATCTGGTGGTCTTCTACTGCAGCCGTCGTTGCGTATGTCATCGTCAAAGGCCTCAGCGTTCTTCGCTGGCAGCGCGGCTACAAGGACTATAGCGACGTCACATTCAAGCGTTTCGACTACGAAGTTGGCATGACTCTCCTCGGCTGGTTTTTCCACTACTTCCCGTTCTACCTCATGCAGCGTCAGCTCTTTTTGCACCACTACTTCCCGGCTCTGTACTTTGCCATCATCGGTCTCTGCCAGATGTACGACTTCGTGACAAACCGCTTCTCTGGACTTGGTCTGAGGCAGCGTCCTGTCATTGGACAGACCGGCGCGGTGCTCTTCCTCGCGGCGACCATCACCGTTTTCACTCTCTACGCTCCTCTTGCGTACGGCAACGCGTGGACTCAAGATCAGTGCAAGGCCGTCAAGCTGTTCGACAAGTGGGACTGGGATTGCAACACTTTCCACACCTCGGTAAGCTTCCCTGCCAAATTTGGCTAGTCTTTTCTGACCTGAGCGAATAGTACGATCAGTACGGACCGTTGTGGGTCCCGAAGTCTTCTGTGTCGCCTGCGGCGGAGGCGCCCGCCGTCCAGCAGGAGCAGCCGGTAGAGCAGAAGGTTACACCGCAGGCTGACAACCCTAACGTCCTCTCGCGTGAGGAGAAGATCGAGTACCGCGACGAGGCGGGTAACATCTTGGACGAAGAGCAAGTCAAGGCGCTCGAGGGCAAGGTCAGCTTCCAGACGCGGTATGAGACGCGGACGCGTGTGGTAGACGCGCAAGGCAACGAGATCCAGGGAGAGGGCGTGGCACCTCCTCACCCCGACTACGAGGGCCAGAACCCCGAGACGGTGGAGAAGGCGGAGGACGAAGCCAGCCGCCAGCCGCCGGCCGTGTCTGCAAGCGAGGATGAGGCTAAGGAGGCGAGTGCCGAGGGCAAGGGAAAGGGTCAGCCCAGACCTGCAAGCGATGCCAAGGAAGCAACCAAGCAGTAACAAGCTCTAATGACACGTGGGGGAGGGGTTGACAAGCTTTTCTCTATTTTCCGTCGCGCCGGTTCGCTCCGGCGCGGGCTCGATGACGAACACGGTCTTCCGTCTTCAGGATTCCCGCATTTTCCTTGTGTTGTAAGATAGGTAGGATGGGCAATGAGCAGCAGGCAAGGCGTCTGTGATTGGTCTGAGCGACGTGATGTGCAGCACCTCTTGTCTCGGACGTAAAAGCAATAAAGGCAGATTTTGTCGAGAGCAGCAGGCGACTTGGAGCAGTTGCCCCAGGCAGCGGGAAGCCGTGAAACAGCGGCAAACGCGACGTTCCTGGCCATTTTCGCATCGCCAATCGAAGCGCCCGCGGGCCCCTATAGCGGCCTCTGCAGCGGGCCATCGGGGCCTTGTGCTCACGCGGCTGCCTTTTTGGGCAAGGCCTCCTTGCTTGGCGCTAGGCGGGACCTGGCATCTCGCTCGTCCACGGGCTGCGTCGCCTCTTCTGATTCGCATCTCTCCCGCATTGCACTAAAACACTCTCCGCCGGACCTGACCGACGCTGTAGAGCACTGCTATCGCTGCTTGCTCCGTGCGCCCCGCGACGCCCACCATATATAGGCCCGCAAAGCCGCTCTTTCCAATGCCCAGCCGCTCGCTCTATCATTGCCCGAGACCAGCCCTCCAACGTCATGGCCCGCACGCTCCTCCTCGCCGCCCTGCCTCTGCTCCCTTCGGCCTCTGCCTGGGGCACGCTGGGCCACGAGACCGTCGCCTACATTGCCCAGAACTTCGTGAGCTCCAGCACCAAGTCCTGGGCCCAGGGCATCCTCGGCGACACGTCCAGCAGCTACCTGGCCAACGTTGCTACCTGGGCCGACACCTACAGGTACACCACGGAAGGCGCGTTCTCCGCCGCCTACCATTTCATCGACGCCAATGACAACCCGCCGGACGCCTGCAGTGTGGATCTCGAGAGAGATTGCCCGGACAGTGGCTGCATTATCAGCGCTATTGCCAACTACGTAAGTTCCGACATCAATAAAAAAAGATTCTATAAATCTATTTTTGTCTATGGGTGCTGATCTGGCTTTCCAGACCTCGCGCGTTCAATCTTCGAGTGTGTCGTCGACGGAGCAGCAGAAGGCTCTTAAGTGGATCATTCACGTGAGTTTCGTCCCGGAACTATTTCAAGCAAGCACAGTTGACCTTGGTTATAGTTCCTCGGTGATATCCACCAGCCTCTCCACGACGAGGCTCTCGATGTCGGTGGCAACACCATCGATGTGACATAGTGAGTCTCCTCACCGTATCCCATTAAGACTCCAGCTCGCTAACAAAATGTCCAGCGACGGAGACTCTACCAATCTCCACCATATCTGGGATACCAACATGCCGGAGCAGCTCGTTGGCGGATATTCGCTGTCGGATGCTCAGTCCTGGGCGACTACGCTCACCACTGCTATCAAGTCGGGCACCTACAAGTCTGCCAGCTCCGGCTGGCTTGACAACATGGATATCAATGACGTCGAGGCTTCTGCCCTGGTTTGGGCGAAGGACACCAACGCCTACGTCTGCTCGGTGGTCATCCCCGACGGCGTCTCTGCGGTCGAGTCGGGTGATCTGAGCGGTGACTATTACGACAGCAGCATTGACACTATCAAGCTGCAGATCGCCAAGGGTAAGTGCGCTATCCATCCTTTTGAAACATACTTCAATCAACCTGTTTAGCACGTGAGCTGACGAAGCTGACCTATGACAGCTGGCTACCGCCTTGCCGCCTGGCTTGATCTGATCGCTACCGGTCAGACCAGCCTTGCCAAGCTCAAGACGCGCGACATGTCCGTCAAGCGCGAGGACTATGTTTTCCCGCCGGAGGGCTGGGCTCGCCGCGATAACAGCGCCGAGCGCCAGAAGCACAAGAGGCACGCCATCGGCTGCACTTGTTAAAGATGGTTATGAATGTGTAGGCGTTGAGAGGAGGCATGAAAGTGTTTATGTGATATGCATATTGAGGGGAGTCGGGTGAAGGCATCAAGATGTATAATGAATGATGATTTGAAGGGATCGTATGATCGTATCCTTTATATAGATGATTTCGAAGCCACTTTGCTGATTTCGTCTTTCCCCTTCTTCCACTTCATTCGCATCTACCGAGAAATCTCACGGTTGAACTACTGGCAAAGCAGCGAGCTTTTGGTGGAAGCTTCTGAACCTACTCTAGCCTGCTGCTATCCGAAGTCGCTCTGTAGCTTTTGGGCAAGGAGTCCCCGAGACGCCGTTTCCGAGGGTCAATGATACCCAGGAATTTCAAAATAATGCCGGGTTTGGAGAGAAAGAATTCAGGCTGTAGTGAATGGGTTGAAGTGGTTGGTAGCAGTTGCTGCGGTTGCGGTAGTGCGACAGGCTTATACAGGCTGTATGAAGGGGCTCACAAGGCAGCGGTCAATAGCCCTGAATACTCCTGAGTTCATTCTGAACAATGGCTCCATGTATTTCTGGGTTGATATATTCATATCTCCAAAAGATTCCCTAGCATTTCAGCGCCAGTGAGCAAAGACCTGACCTTCAAGGCGTCGTTGAGGATAGTTCGTCCTTCCTCCAGGGTGTGGCTGTATTGGAACGCTGTCACCGCATTGTTCTCAGCCGCAGACAAGTGCTGAGAATAGACGGTCATATTTTTCTTGAGCTCATGGATCCGGATCTCGAGGTCTCTCAGGTCGGCAGCAAGCCTTGCCATTTGCCGTCTAAGCACGAGACATTTCTCTTTGCTTATTTTCGCCGCTTCTATAGCTTCCTCCAAGCGGAACAGCAGGAGTCTTTGCATCTCTTGATCGCTACTCGCCGCTTTGATCTTGTCTTGGAATTCAGCCCTCCGTTTACCCCATTGTTCTCGCTCACCTGATGCAATGCTGTTCATTTCAAGTCAGTCCATTGGATCAGGCAGTAGAGCTGGGATCATTTACACTGCAAGAGGAATGAAAACGAATGGTAGGAACACAGAGGCCTTCAATGATCAGTAATACACTGGAAATGCGAGAGCAGCCGAGGGAACTCACAACGGAGAAACCAATCGTCCTATCGTTGGCGTCACTGGCTTGCTTCCCAGCTTTTGCCTCGGCCTCTCGGTTAAGCTCAATCTGGCGCTGCAATGATCCGATATGTTCTTCCGTTTGCTCCTTTCTCAGCTGACTCTGTTGTATATCAACAGCAATCTTGAATTCGGCAGCCTCGATCTCCATGGTAGTGCTGTAAAGCATTGTGTGCTGGAACTCCTTGACTTTCTGGCTGGCAGTGGCCACTGCATCCTCCATCTTTGACCATTGTTGAATACTTCGTGAGAAAAGAGAGTTTATTTGAAGAGCTTGATGCTGTACGGTTTGTATGACATCAGGGCCACCATTACTTAGTGCATGTTTTGCACCCTCAATGCCCCTGAACGCGGCATTGATAGAACCCAAAGCGGTAGACGCTTGTTGAACTATCTGGCTGTGAATGCTTGCTTCGATGTCTTGAGCTGAACATGCACACTGGTTGATCAGCGCTTGAAGGTCCTCGGTCATGGACTTTCCAAATGATGGATAGGCAACGTCGATTTCGCTATCGCGATAAGCGCATTAATACATGCCAAACCAGAAATTTGATCACGTGGAACATTCAAGTCAACTTACAGACACAGCTCGCCGTCCTTGTTTGTGATGAACGTATCGAGGTCAATTGAGGTTTTCTCCCAACTGTGGTCTTGCCTTTTCAGAGTCGCATGGAGGATGGTGGACTCATCGACATGCTCTATGGAGATGTCTCGCGCTGTCATGGAGAAGTCTCGTTCTCCAAGTGAGAAAGCGCCATTAATATTCCCCAAGAATCCGTCGAGCTTGATGGATGACGCTTGCCATTCGCCGTTGCGTCGTCGGCATTGGGCAGAGAGGAGAGTGTCAGAAGTTATGGTTATGGTATGTGATGATTTTGTGAAAGACATTTCAATGAATGCAGCTTCGTAGCTTGATGGTCTTGTGAGACGTAGTGCGGGAGATGAACGATTAGGCAAGCAACTGCTCATCAAGTTAGACGGTGCCATGGCTGCAAATGGGGAGATGGGGCCATGATCCACATTCCTTGAAACACTGACCCCACCACAGCGGCTATTTGCATATTTGAGAATGAGCGCTTGCCAGGTGTTCTTGGCCACAGACTACACTTCGGCAGAGGCTATGAATGTTAAAACCAAGCTTTCTGCGTGGGTGGTGTGTTATGATTGGTGATCAGGTCTCAGTCTTGACAGACGTGTCCTTCGCTTCTCACCGCTTCTTTGTGGATTTGCGTCTGCATGTAACCGCGTCTGGCGTGGCGCACCTCCAGTCATCATGGGGATTTGTTCGGACGACGCCAGGCCCGCTCCCAAGCTTAGCGTCTTTATGATTCTCGGAAACAAATTATAACACGAATGATTATCGCAGTCGAACGTCGAACCCTAGCGCAGCAAGTCTCCTTGAACACATCTCCACGCCGAATAAAACATCCACTCAGCTTTGTCTTTTTGTGAGCTACTTGTCTGGTTTTGTGAGTAAATACGCAGTTCACGTAAGTCAATTGCTGCATCACCTCAACAGTCTTCCAAACAGCACTGTCGGTACAGTAAAAAGCACATGGCAACCGACGTAGAACGATACGAAGAGCTGAGGAGATATGAGGCGAGAAACACAGCTGTGCAGTACTCACAGGCAATATCTGATAGCCTGATCCTGAGCCATAATTGGGGAAACCTTCTCATCGCAGCACCCTTAGCGTTGAGCTTTGTCGGAGCATGTCAAGTTGCTGCATCATCTCCGACCGCAGCAGGACTTAAGTTGAAACGACCGGAAAGAGGATTTACTCATCTTCAGTTAGTTGCTTGCTCCCTGTGGTACCTTGAGTCTGAGATTGAACACGAGATAGTTATGAATCTCTGCAAGCAAACCTCCTCTACCTTGTCGACACCGGCCGCAAGACGTTTCTCGAGACTGAAAATCGCATGGACAAGCTAGTGATGCATTCGAGATACCTGTTCTCTGAGACCGGAGCTGTAAGCACTCCACTTTGGCATGAGAGATTCTACAGACTGACTTTTTTTCGTATAGGTCAACCGAATTATAGATGCCCTGAACGACGAAGCCAGTGCTCACAGAACTCTCCCTGCTTGCATGAATGCTCTGCAATCTGCAGTTAGAGAGTGCGAGGGCCATCTACAGGCCATCGAGTCGAAGTTTGATTGCTGGCTTGAAATTGCTCAAGAGCTAAGCCAAGTGGCTACTGAATCTGAACGTAAGTTTCGAGAGCGAGTTGGAGTTATAAGCTGCTAATTCCGTAGATGATACTATCAACAAGCATCATGAGAATCAAGAGCAGCTCCAATCACAGCGAATACGCAAAGACTATGCTGAGGACGAGAAGCATACTAGAGAGGCGGCAGTGAAAGAAGCGCAGAGGCGGATGATGCTTGCTGAAGATGCGTTCAAGCAAGCCTCGAAAAAGATACCATCCGGTACAATCTCATACAATAAACTTTTCGAAAAGAGCTCAAGATTTTGCTGATCAAGATCACCAGGATGGGATGCTGTCGGGATGAGCGTGGTGGACGGACTCGGCCAGAGCGTCCTCACTATTGGAAGTGCTTTGGTGACGGCGTTCTCACCACACAAGTACGTGGCGCTGGGACAGTCCATTGTGGGGGCTCTGAAGTCTGGTCTCTCTGGAGAACATCAGAACGAGAACAGCCATGCGTATGCCCCTGTCGAGACGCTGAACTCGGATATGGCAAGCAGGAACGATGACCCGGCACTCGCGCACCTAGAGAATCTACAGTCGTTCTTATCCCTCCTCTTCGATTTGACTACTAACAAAGCAGAAATCGGCCTGGGAAGGAACAGTATGCCTTCAAACAATAGTCCCGGTACTATTCGAACTTTCTTCCAGCTCACAGACCAGGACCTTGCCAAGGACGCAACTCCGGGTTCATTCTCTTATGATGCAAAGCAGATCGTGAATGAGGCTCTGGAGGTAACCAAATCTTCGTTCAAAGATCTAGATACTTTACAAGCAAAGCTAACTTAGCAATCAGATTGTTAACGATATTGACCGTGCCGCCAAAGCTCAGCGGGAGATTTCTGGATCAAGAACCCCCGACTACCAGGAAATTTGGCAGAGAAGAATCATCGATTTGCAAAATCGAGCAGCTTCATTGAAGGCGAGGAAAGATACTTTATCTGGACTGGCAGCTGGTGCTGTAGGTTTGCGCGCCTTGGTATCTCAGGACTGTATTGACGATGCATAGAAACCTCCACATCTCAAGAGTGGAGCATTTCGCCGTTCATCAAACCAGTCAATGGGTACGCAAGCTGAAACACACATGAAAACACGGAGACACAACGACTGAATGTTTTCGTAGTTCGAACACAGTTGGAAATGGCCTCGGCGGCGTTTGAGTCGACAACATCAAGTATGCAGGTTCAGCGAGAAGCATATGATGCAAGCGTCACAAAGCTCAATCAAAATTTGGAGAGGATCTCTGAAATTCAGCATGCGATCGGTAAATTGCAAGCTGAGAATGTGACGCTTGTAAGACATCCCCCATCACTTGACCATTGACATATGATGCTAACGGACTTTACTTCTAAGGATGAGATTGTCCGAATCCTTCGGGCTTCAATTAGCGCTCTTTCGGGACTCAAAGAGCAAATCACATCACTCCTACGCTTTTTCAAGGGAATCTCCACAATGGTCGAGTTTGCAGCACGCGGCCCGTGTAAGGATCTGTTGGAAACACTGGAGACCGGGATGGACAGAGATACTGCTGGGGCAATCGCAGGCATCACTTATCTGGACTTCCAAAAACAAGTAAGTCGACATATCCAACCTAATGCATCTATAACTAAATGGATAAAAGATACTGCTCAATACCACATTGATGGTTCGCGGCTACTTCAGCATTGTCTTTGAAGTATCTCGGCTCTACACCAACATATCTCGCGAATACATCATCCCTGGAGTCAATCTGATAGATGGGCTTGGGCTCTCGCAGGATGCAAATAGCACAGAGCGGAAGAACAGAGAGTTGGCGAATTATAAAAAGAATGCTGTCGATGCAATTAGGGAGCTCGCAGAAAAGGTATGCCGACTACAGGAAATACTAAACTGTTGTACAAATCGCGTGCTGACAACGACCCTCCTTTGCGCAGAAGCAACAGGCGTTGGTATCTAGGATGGACCAACGCATTGCAGACATCCAACAATCAACTTCGACCCTTCCAGCCTGTCCACAACATAGGGCCATTAGGGAGACTGCCGAGCAAGAGATTGCTGCAGCGAAGGCGAATGCTGAGCGGGAAGCGGAATTTGTTGATCGAACAGCAAGACTTTTAGTGAGTGCAACCCGATGTTTGATTGGAACAATTTCTGACTCATATTTATCCTAATAGCCAGGAAGTCTCAGCGAAGATCTTTGAGTGTCATGCTCTTCAATCCACTGTGGTCTTGTGTTGAGAACGATTTGGAAAATCGGATGTTCGAGAGGTCTTGAGGTCTGGGAAATGCCCATTGGCGACGGGCCGGCGCGGAACGTTTCGGCTTCTCTTGAAGAGGTAGCCCATATAGAGAACTGTGGTGAGTACATCGGGGATCAATGGTGCTTTTGGAGGATTCGCAGGCCTACTTCACACGCAATCAGACAGCAAAATCACCGTACCTTATGTCAACATTTCTCAAGACTACCTTCTCCCGTATGCAATACCACCAAATTGACATTTCTGAAGACGTCAAATGAGTCTGTTAACACATGAGGCTGCTGCTCTCTCTTTCCAAAGTTCAAAACTTGGGAGATGCCCCCAAACGCAAACGATGGGCTTCAGCAATGACCGTCTCGGGGATCTCGTCTTGTAAGCTCTTCTGCACTGGTGTCCATCCTAGAAGTTTGGGTGCTCGAAGCGCTTCGCAACGGGCATTGGTGCCCCAAAGAATGCCCCCATGAGGAGACAACTTGTCTGCATCTTCAGCACTGACTTGGTCAACGTCTGCTCCTTTCGTGTAACCTTTTTCGAAAGTAGTCAATGCCACACGACGAGAGATCTCTGAAAATGACTGCAAAGGGAAATGTGTCAGTCTCTTTAACCAAGAATTATTTTCAAATGCACTTACGATGTGTCCAGTGCCAGTGAAATACAGTCCATCCTGATTCCAGTACGGCTTTGATGAATCTGCCTGAGCAGCTTTCTCAACGAGGCTAAGGAAAACATTGCTCAAATCTTGGATGTGCACGTTATCCCAAGTGCTCAAGCCCTTCCCAACCTGGATGCACTTTCCATGCTGAAGAGTGATCCTTGCAAGCTCGGGGATCTGAACACTGCGTTGATTCACAGGGCCTCTTCCGGGCCCGTAGATGATTGCTGGGACGACGAGAGCAGTGTTGACCTTGGAAATCTTCGTCGAAACGTCCAAAATGAAGTTATCCACGGCCCGGCTGGGGTACTGCCGGATCAGAGCCCGGATCTCTTCAACGTGTTCAAAGTCATTGTAGACCTTGTCCGACGGTTCCCCGAATGTGTTGCTTTTAATCTCTGGAGCGGAGAGAAGGCTGGCTCCCGAGACTTGAATCCAAAACGCTGCTCAAATCTTAGTCATGCAAGGCGAATGAAAACAACTGGTAGTTAAGTCATACCGGGCTGGTCTCGATTGGCCTTTGTCAATCCACGGAAGATTGACTGGACGCTGTTGAGGTGGCCGGTAGCCGCCAGATCTGGATTCGACAATCAGTGCCACGAAGTGTCAATCACGGTTTTCATTTCCTTACGCAAAACGATGTCTGCCTCAGATGCCTCCGTCTCAATTACATTGGCGTCATCTAAGCTTCCAGGAACGATTTGGACGCCAGGGAAAGCTCTTGAAATTTGCCTTCCTTTCTCCGTATCTCTGGCTAACGCGCGGATCTCGTACTCTGGATGGGCGGTTGCAATTACGTTCAGCACGTCCCCGCCGATGTAGCCAGAAGCGCCAGTACTGATCGCAAAGAGTCAGCCTTCTTGGTGGAACAGAATAACGAACGTTTTGACCACACACAGAAAAATTTTGGTCATTGTGAAAGCACTGGATCTCGAGAAGGTAAGAATAAAGCGTGCAAGAGTCTTTCGGGCGCAATTCAAGAACTGGAGGTATGTATCAGCCGAGCAGCAGCACAGTAGATCTGAGTCCTACAGGTTGATTTGTAAGGTGGGGTAGAGACTTGGATGGAACAGGTAAGCCTCCGCGACGACCTTCCGGACCCGACGAGGGCATTGGTGTCCGGCTCTCGGGCCGAACTAGCGGGTGCGATGAGAACCAGTTGGTCGCGGAAACCTTCTGCTTCAGAATTGCGAAAACAAACACCATGTTTAACCCGGTCTGTTCCTAAATTTTAGGCTGACATGCGCTTGATATAAAATGCCGCTCACCTAGGCCAATCTCTATTACGCATTTTCTATGATACCAAGCCATCTATTGGCACGGCTAATCCAAGTTCTTCGTCTTCTCATGGAATGGGGTGTGTGGATGTCATCAGATTGAAAAGTGATAAATCAACAAACTTTTGTGAAGCTTCTTCTCACAATGATATATCATTTTCACGCCTTTTAAGTTCTCAAATACGGAATCCAAATACGTTGTTCTCTGCGCTTTCGTTGTTCGGCTTGGAGGATTTCTGTTCGGATACCGTATGTGAACTGGAGATTGTCCCATTCTCCGTTTTTTGCGAAAACTGACAGAATGGTCGTATTCAGACCAGGGCTTCATTTCAATCATTCTTGTCATGAATCAGTTTCATACGTTCTTTGCGGCGTGGTGCCTTGCCAGTTTGATTTGGTCGTACTTTTGCGTACCGGAAACTAAGGGAAGAAGTCTGGAGGATATGGATCTAGTTTTAGGGATAGGGCTGCGACGGCGGACAGGATAAGGAGGAAGGAAATACTGTCAGAGCTAAAGGAGAGAGATGCCATGGTTGGGTGTGTGGCGTAACCGATTCGAGAAATGCGAGGAGAGAAGTGAGAATAATCCGTTAGGTGAAACGGATAGTGGGCGTATCGAAAGAAAGCCATGTACATCGGCGCATACTGCCGAGATATAGGAATGTTACTATATGCGGCGTAGACCGAATACTGTTGATTTAATTAGAAATTAAGATCGTAGCGGGCTTTCCTGTGAACCCGATATTCTTGGTAAGGACGGGAAAGGGTCAGAGGAGGAGGGGTAGGTTGGAGCCATGAAGCTGACAATCCTGACGTGCTAATGTTGAGCGCCCGGCTTGAGGGGGAACAAGGGTGTTCGGCAGCGACATATGACTTGATGTCAAGGATGAGCTACGCGTTGGGCTGTCAGCGTGAGGGTGGGAAGAACGCGGCAGGCGGCTTGAGGTCTGTGCGCGCGCAGTCTTGGCAGTCTCGGTTCTCGGAGGAATATTTAGTCCGCAGCGCAAGCCATCTTCCCCCAGCCTCCGCCCATCCACTCGTCACCAGACAAGCACCACCACCTCGCTGCCTACCATCGAAACAACGCCGCCCGTCTCATCGCTATCGCCTGTAGCACTGCGCTGCTCCACGCGCGTCGCGAGCTCCAGCGTGCTGCCGCCTCTCCGTCGCGCTGCACTGCTATCATTACTCCTTGGAGTCGCTGCCTCCAGCTCCCTGATCCACGACGTGTCGCCCGTCTCCATCGGCCGGCGATTGCGTCGGCCTGACAATCTTCTCGGTGGCTTTCGCGGTACAAGGCTCTTGCATTCTTGAGGATCCTCGGCGCCTGTTGCCCCGACCGCGTAGCAGCTCTTGCCTGTGTGTTAGCACCCCGCGCAAGCTGCCCCGTACGTGTGTCAGCACTTCGCGTCCTTCCTGACGCGCGCTGTCCCGTTCGTGTGGTGGTGTCCCGCGTCGCTATCCCGGCGCTGTCTGCTCCGATCGCGTGGTAACTGCAGCCAGGCTCTCCTCGGGGTGCAACTGGCCTCTGGGAACGAGCGCGTACTTTCAGTCCGCCGTGTCTGGAGCCGTATACGGAGCTAGGGCTGCTCCTGGGCCGAGGCGCTCGAAAAGCCCGGGTGGGCGGGATTCCCGCGCGAAGTTGCGCGGGGGAGCTGTTGATCTCACCATCTTCTCATTTTCCAATACTGATCTTCACGTCTAGGTTTTCGCTGCACCCAACACGCCGCGATGGAGTCTCGAGAGAGTCAAATCAACAAGGTGCTGGGCGTCGACCTGCAGTGGGTTGTCTCGGATCGGATCATCGTAGCGTGGGAGGATGAGGAGACGCGTGATATTCGCTATCTTGGTCGGTTGTCATCTCACAATAGAAAGGCTGAATTTTCTGTTATGCTTGGCCATCTTCCAGAGGACAAGGATGCGTCTCTATTGTTGTTCTATTTACCCCTTCGCACCCACGCCGGAAGCGCGTCGAAGCCGAGAGATTTGTTTCTCGTCCTTCCGGTCGAGGCCGTCACCGCTGTACCCCTTCTCAACGCTACATGCATCACCACCTCTGAAATACCCGAGTCACATATCTCAGCTATCAACCAAGCCGGTCTCGACAATTCAACCAACGTTCTCCATGTGCGATTCAACCTTCAAGAGCCAGGCTACGTGATGATGCCAAGGATAAAGGTGAAGAGTCCGGTAGTTGGCACCCCGCGAGAGCTGCTGCTGAACATGAGGTCGCTCTCCCAAGCCAAGAGCTTCGATGTTTATCTCAAGCGCAATACCTACTCGCAGATTGCTCTCAACGACTTCGGTCTGTCAGTGTCGCAGAGGATTGCCAAGACGCCGACACTTCGCCTGAAGTCCATGTTTCAGGGCCGTGGTGCGAAGAAAGATGCTTGGGAGCTCTTTGGCCTGAAAGGCGATGATAAATTGCTTCGACCTGGAAATCCACTGGCATCGAAAGCACTGGAAAGTGATCGTGAGAGCAGTGCGCCTCCTCCGTACGAGGAAGCAGTGCGAACACCTACACCTAAGCCGGACAAGCAAGAGGAAGAGCAAAACGAGGAAGGCAAGCCAAAGGAACCTGGACCTGAGGAAGAAGAGTCAGAGCCAGATAAGGCACATGAAAAGGGGCTGGAGGAAGACGATCTGGAACCACCTCGCACTCCAGACGTACATGTCCGAGACAGCGTATCTTTTGTTGGAGAAACGCCACCGGCAGACGATCATGCATTGGACCAGAAATCTCGGAAACGGCCGTTCGCTGATGCTGAGAGCCCTACTGCATCGCAGAAGGCTGCTGCGGCGGAGTCGAAGAAAAGGAATTCCAAGAGCTTTGTGCCGCTTCCATTGTTTGGCTGCAATGATTCGACGCCTTTTCCGGCCTCACCCCCCCTTTTGCACAGATCGCAAAGTTCGCCTCCAGCAAACAACCGCCACGTCTCGCCGCAAATTTTCGATCCGCCTGCTAGTCCATGTCATCCTCAGCGGAAACCAAGTACAGACACACTGACCTGCGAACTTGCAACCTGGCTCCAGGATTCGTGGATCGTCGATTCGAACGCGCATCAGAAGCTCCTACTCCCGCTCCTCGTGCTGGGCTTCCACGCGCGCCGCTGCGCCCTGCGCGACTTCGATCTAGCCAAGGGTCGGTGCACGTCGCAGCTATACATCCACCTTGCTACTGGCACCAGCAATGATGCCTCTCACCGGTTATCCGTATCGGAAATCGATGTCGAAGATGATATGGCGCATCTGATTGCTTGGGCAAACGGCAACGTCTTCCGCGGCGTCGAGAGTGTTCTGCGCGAGGAGACGGCTTTGCTTGGAAGGGCAGCGGCCCATTTCTGCAACGGTGTTGCGGATTCTCGGGATGACTACATGCGGCGAAGGGCTCTGTGGGTTGCGATCGTGTTCGTGTGTTTCGGCAGCGAGAAGGATGTGGATACCCTTACCGAAAGGAGATTGGATGTAGCTTAGGAGCGTGTTTCTGGTATGCAGTCACCCTTCTCCGAACAATGGAGCAGTTGAGCTATCTTTGTCCTGTCTCTGGTTGCGTGTACCCGTACCCACGCACTGATGATGCTTCTGCTCTTGGCGGGATGACAGCGCTTTCGTGATGGCTTGGCTTCGGGTAGTGGTCCGAGTACGAGCTAGGGTTCACGTCCCGAAGACCTAGAGACCGAAACACGAACCATTTCCGTGCTTGTGAGCAGCCAAGAGACGGCTTATCCGGCTAGGCCGCGTACTTGCACCGATAAATAGACATTCACGAATGGAAGCTTGGAGCAGATCGGCTGCCAAGGATGGACAAGGGATAGGGCAGCAGCCCTGCTAGGCCCAAGTACAACGCCTACAACGCCTTTCCCTTCTATCGTGACGGCAGGCTGCTTGCCCACAATTCCTCACCACTCGGCCTGGAAAAGCTTGCTCTTCAACAGATCAGAGCTTGGATGAGAGATGGAATGCGAGGTAGGGAAGGGTAACAGGATGACTTGGTCGTGTTCCAAGACACCGCGTATGAGCTTAAAGCGCATGCCAAGCTCTCCTTGGGCTGAGCATCCGCTGCTACTGAGTTGGGGGCGCGAGCTTCTTCGTACAACGTGTACTCGGTATAATAGCATGGGCCCATTCATCATTTCCTCGTCAGCCTTCTCTCTACTACTTATCCTAGACCTCGTTCGCCTACTTCCTTCCCAGGCGTGTCTCCTCTTTGTTTTTCGAGTTGTAAGCGCAAGAAAAAATGTACGAATTCAATTTTGCCGAGCCAGAGCAAGACGAGGATTTTCACCATGATCGGTACGTTAGCACAACGAAAAAGCCGTATAGGATTCGCGGAGCCATTATTCTGATAGAAGTCACAGGGGCGTTTTACATATACACGAAAACAAAATCATCCTATTGCCGGTGATCGAATCACCTCTACGATATGCCCAAGGAGACGATCCCCGCTTTGGGCTCCGCGCGGAATCGAATTCTGTCGAGCTCTTCTTCGACCTGTTCCTCATCGCAAACCTTGCCACGTTCACTTCCGCACACTCGATTACCGACACCCAGACTCTCGTCGCATACATTGGCTTGTTCGGCATTCTTTGGTTCACATGGCTGCAAATTACTCTACACGATGTTCGGTTCGCTTTGGATTCGGGTTACGAACGCGTCTGCAAGGTCCTCCAGTTTATCATCTTTGTCGGATTCGCACTTGTCGGATCTTCTTTCAACCCGGGCGGCAAGGAACATAACAATACTGTGAGCTTAGACAGACTTGAATCTTCAGGACGTCTCGCTGACGCATCTTCAGATATTTCGGATTCTATGCATAATGCTATTCATCAGCCGATTGCTGTTAGCTGCGCAATATGGAGTTGCTCTCTACTTTATCCACAAAAAGATCAAGGGCCTCAGCTTACCGCTTTCTCTGACCATCACGACGTTTACGCTATGCGGCGGTGCGTTTTACGCCATGGTTCCGGCTTTCTCTGAAGCCTCCGGCAATGGATTGGGTATTTACTACGTGTGGTACATCATCATCGGTATCGAGGTGCTCGTCGTTATTGGGACAGCCTCCATCTGGCGGAAACTGAGTTTCAAGAAGACGCATCTCATGGAAAGAATGGGGCTTCTCACGCTTATCATCATCGGTGAGGGCGCTATCGGCGTCACCAAGACCGTTGCGAAGCTGATGAGCAAGTCCGGCTTGACATTTGAGGGCTGTTTCCTCGTCATATGCATTGTTCTCATCCTGGTAAGTAAAGCTCCTCCCAACCTTTCACTGGATGATTCTCACAACCATTGGTCCAGACGTTCCTGTTCATCTTGTACTTCGACATGAACGCAGAGGGCCACTTCGGCTCCATCCGCCAACTCATTTGGTCCTCCCTCCACTTCCCCCTCCACCTCGGCATCGTCGGCATCGTCGAAGGCTCTCAGCAAATCGCGCTCGCCCGTTACGTCTTCAAGCAGTTCAACGCTTTCCAATCCGACGCCATCACGGCCTGTCTCGACCAGAACCTGGACGGCACCGATCTGACCGGCGCTCTCATCAAATCCCTCAAGACCTTCAAGCTGGACGAGAAACTCGAGAGCAAAGACCAGGTACCGATCATCCTCGACGCCATATACACCGTCGGAAACCTGACGGACGTGTGCTCCGCAAATGCGACTGCTCGTGGCACCCTGCCCTTGTCTGTGCAGGACGTCATTACGGATATGCTTGGTGGATTGTTCGAATCTACTGGCGTGAAGGTCGTTGCCGGCTCGGATGCGTTCCAGTCTGCCCGGTCGGCATATTTTACGCTGTACGTTTACTATTGGACGTCCCTTCTGATCACGATGATGTGCTTCGCGGCCATCTTCTGGGTTGTGGTGTCGAAGGAGCGTGGCAGCAATGCCTTCCAGAAGATCGCGTTGGCATCAAGAGTTGCTGTTGCTTTGGTTTCCATTGGCATCTGCTCCGCTGCTGCCTCGCACATGATCATCTACAAGTTCCTGGGAAGCGCTGCGGTGCTTCCAGTGGTTGCTGGGTTGCTTTTTGCGGTTATCTGCAGTGATCGAATCGGTCGGATGGTGACACTGGGAAAATTATAAATGGAAGATAGTAGAGGGTACACACTGGCACACATTGAGAACTCAGATATCTATACGTAAATTTTCATTCGCAGTCTCGCAGGTTTTTGAACCAATAGTCGATGCATTTTCGCGGCTACCGTTTCAATGAGAGTCCATGTTTGAAAGTACATACAGCAATTACAAATGAGATAAGACTATCAAAGCTCCCAGCTGAAGTCTTCGCCGAATGGTTGCGAGATATCCAGTGCGTCGTCCATCTGAGGCCAATTGCTCCAATGCGTGAAGAAATCACCTGAGAGAAAACCATCAAACTCTGTGGTTGGGACACCTGGAGAATGATTTTTGCCTCCGCGGCTATCTCCAGTCCCAGACGTAGAGGTCTCAGAGGCCGCAGTACGGCCAGCTCGTCGTCTTTGATTCTCCATAACACTCCTTTTCCATCCAGCCATCATTTGGTGTAGACTACGGATAAGCCTTGCACTTGCTGCACATATACTGCCCTGAGAAACCGCATCTTCCTTCTCTCCATCTGCTTGCATGCACTCGAGTCGTCGGGCGCATTCTTGGAAAAGTATTAGTTGGGTGTCGATTCGCTCATGCAGACCATCCCATCCCTTCAATCTCGCAGCGTTGTTTTCGACTATATGTTTGCAAGTGAAAAGTATTTCCGTGGAAAGATGTCGTATTGGTCCAACATATGGGATACCGTGCAGAATGGTCCCGGAAGCAACACTGATAAAGTTCGTTAAAACTCGCTCCAATTCGTCCATTCGTGAGCCGCCGAACTTCTCGATGAATATGCGGATGGGGGGTCTTCTGGGATCTCCAGCTTGACCATCCTTGAGGCGGTTGATGATGTGGTCGCTGACTCTCAAAGCCTCTTCTGGGTTGATATTTTGGTTTGCGGCTGAGTGCGCCCCTGACATGATGGCGTAGAACAGGGTGGTCCCGACGACATCTGTGTCTCGAACGTGGATTTCGAGGTTCGATAGTTGGGACACAACAAAGGCTTCTTCCGTCAGTCCCTGATCTTCAAAGAGATGTTGTACTGCACTGTCCACCTGTTCCTTCCTGAGTTGGCATGTTGCTTTGTGCTCAATTATGTTGTCTGCAAGCCGATCCAGATGCTTCCGGTTTTTTGCAGCTTTGCATCTTGCTTGCCTCCCACTTGAGAGGGAAGTAAGACGATGAAAAAGGAAATACACCTTTGAAGGCGTGATTCCCGCCTCCAAAGCTCGCATCACTGTTTCCAAAGCAGATTCCACCGATTGATTTTGTGGAGTCAACTGTTGGAGATACCTGATATATGGCTCCAACTCAACCTCTGCCATTGCAATATTGCACCATTGCAGAGTGTCGAGAAGCAGGTTTTGGCAATTGTCAAGACTCCCTTCATCGAGTTGTATTCTCAGGGACGACGATGCACTGTCCAGATCGAGTTGAGAAGCTACCTGCTTGGCCAAAGTCAGGTACAGCTCTCCCTTGATGGAGAGCGCAGCAGCATGTTGCGACGCTACCAATGCCAAAGGCCGGTACTCGGCAATGAGCTCAAAGAAGACAATTGTGTGACGATTTCTAGGAGGGCTGAACAGTACAGCTTGTCCATGATGAAATATAAAGTTGCTCAGGGCGGGCTGCAGATGCTGATGAGGCTTGAGACGGCTGGCCGGCACTTCGAGAGCTATTGAGCTCAACAAAGCGAAAAGTAAGGTTGATGATTTCACATCAGGATCCGCTGAAGATGAACATTGTTGACGGAGACTCGGGAGATCCGGTAGGTATGGGAAGTATAGTTTATGCCAGACAAGGCTACGGCAAAAGAAACATTAGATAGAAACACAGATTCTCCACGGCCAAGGACTTACTGTTGATCAAGTATGGCAGCCAGTTCCCGACTGACAAGATCCAGCGGAGACTTCGGCGGTACTGCAGAAGACGGAAAAAGAACCGAGCTAGCAAATAACTTATCCCGAGAGAGGAGGGACGAGAGGTAGCGGTATGGACTAGAAAGCGCCTCGAACATTTCCAGTCTGCTTGGCGGAGGCTGCTGACGTACAGGGAGAGATATGCTGTTGCTCTCTTGTGGTTGTAGGAGAAGGAAGTCCTCAACATCAGCCGATGAGGATTGGGATGCCACTTGGTCTGGCGAGTGGTTTGGCAATGTTCCGGTGCTGAAACTATCATCCGTTGCAGGGCCATCTATCCTTGGGCGCTTGTGAGCGGGGCGACCAAGTGTAGTATGGTCAACAACACAATCGAATCCCTTCTCTCTACACCGCTGGCAAGTTTTGTCTGGCGGCTGAGGCGCACTGGACGGCTGGATAGTGGCGTCATTGGGGAGCATACATTTGATTTTCCTGGATCTGCAGCGCAGACAAATCAACTTCGAGTAGCTTCCCCTTCCTTTCTTGGACGATGTCTCCAGCATGATGGTGCACGCAACGTTGAGGGCGGAAAAAAGCGACGTTGCGCAGTCTTGTAGGATAGCGAGTGACGCTGTGGCGCAACGACGTTCCGCGCGCAATGTCATTCCGAGCGGGGCAAGGCCAACCCCTTTACGGTAATGCGAGAATCCTTCCATTGATTGGTCTTAGATTTTACAAATCTTCTTCTTTCATAAGACCCAGCACAGAAGCTGGCTGGAAAGATTCAGCCGGGCTGCCCAAGGGCACAGCCTCAAATGGTCCGCAGCCTTGCAACCATCCGATTGATCAGTGGCTGCTTCAATTCAGCTTAAGTTTTCATACGGATATAGTAAGATGCAGTTGCTAAATTTCTCATCGCGCGCTAACTACAATTCAGAAGATATATAATGCAATCGCATCTCGGAATAAAGATGAATCGCAAGTATGCTCCAGATATTTCCCGCCTGTAGCTGTCCGGAGGATTCAACGGTCAGGGCCGCCGTCGATTATTTACATTTGCATGACGTCGAAACACTCGTCCATTCTACTGTGGCCTGGGAAGAGGGCGGCACAAGGCTCGGTGGAACCATCAAAGAAATATGAAAGCTTGACACCACTTAATTAAGCTGCTCAGACCAGACTTTGGGAGAAAATCTGCTACAGGAGCAAACTGGAGCTGCAAAGGCAGGTTGAATGTCACAGAGCACAGCTGTGCGAGCGATTGCTCTTCTAGCCATGGTTGTAGAATGAATGGTTAAGAGAGGGTCCAAAAATGATAATGAGACTAAAAGAATAAAGGTTTGGCCATGCTAAAGCAAGAGAATGGATTGAACGTGCTGTTAATTTTCATGGGTGTTGCTTCAAGGAGTTATGTATTCAGGCTGCAAAGAAATGCTCTCATGTTCAGGGTGGCCTGGACGAATCAGGTCAGGGAAAGTTGGGACTGTTTCGGCGGCCAAGAGGCGGCCCTTTGTCTGCCCCAGGCTCGATGATACTCCGGCATGAAAAAGAAGGTTGCGGGGGATCTCCTTCCGAAAGCTTGCAGGGCTCAAAAACTGGAGAGAGCTGTTGCGCAACGACCCGCCGTGCTTGCCCGGGCCACTTTCGCTACCGATTATAGCGCAACGGTGTTCTATCATGTATAAATGTACCTTCCGCTTTTTCCCATCTAGGAACTAAAGCTTATACACTTATCCTATCGGAAGTGGTGAATCCCGCTATTACGCATACACTCTACCCGTCGATCAACTCTGAAGCTTTAGGGATACTGCTCCTATCCTATTGCCTCCGGACATAGGTATCACTACAACTTTTACCTTTTTGCTCTGTTTGAATGGTATAGTTAAATAGCGTTCTTCGCAACTGACTCTATTGGAAGCCCGTAGTGGGCTTTCATTCATGCCGTGCTTTCCATTCAAATCTTTTTCTTTCATCCGCCACGTTTTCCGTACGACAGATAGGAGCGAGTCAGTATCCCGAAATCGTTCAGATCCTTTCCCTGTTCGTCCACTCTGGTTCTCTTTCCCAGGCCCACCGGATGAGGGTGGCTTCCACGGCAATGAATCGATCGGGTAAGTATGCTGCAGTGCCCCTAAGTGTCCCTGGAATCCGGCTTTGACTAAAAGTTCTCAAGGAGCTGAATGAATTCTACCTCTGTAGAAATAGGCAATACCGAGATCGACCGCAAAACGTGCGTTTTAATTGAGCGATCTCAGCCAGATACGCGTCTGTGAACGAAAGCGAGATCCATCGTAAATCAAATTCCCGGTTCTCATCGTCGGGTGGGCTGATTTTGACGTCCGGGGAATGCCACGAGGAGAGTTCCGCGTCGGATAAGGGCCCGAAGCCCCCAAAAATGACCTGCGCAAGGTGTTCGGCACTCATTTCGGCTTAAAATTCCCGGTGCTTTGATAAAGTTCAGAGCTCACAAGTCAGAGCACTCATTTGCTCGTGTCACATGACTCGGAGCTGAGCAAGAGGACGTGCTGCTGGAGAGCGCCGTTCCGCCCTTGAGTAATGTAGGTTTTATCCGCTGCGGTGTTGCTTGGAAACCTCTGTGATACCCTTCAGATCGAAGCAGCGCCCTACATTCCTCGCTCTTGACTTGTTCGACACAGTTCGTGGAGGTGAGAGGTCGCCAACATCGCAGCAGCACGGTCCTCCCCCTATTAACTTTGCGCGTAGCCCGTTTTCCCCGCCTTATCAGCCCTCCGGCCTCGCCAAATACCACCTCCTAAGATGTCTGCCCTCGTGATTATTGGGGCTATCGGCGGTGTCATCGTCGTCGCGATATGTGCCGCCGGATTCTTCTTCTACCGAGCATACAAGAACGAACAAGCGAAGAAGAAGAAGATGGCCGGGAAATGGTCCGGAGCGTACAGCACAGGCAACTCGACGCTGGTTGGGTCAACAGCACATGAGATGCAGCCGAAGAAATAATGTGGCGGAGGAACACCGGGGCGCAGGGAATGGTGAAGCGGAGGGCTCTTTATATTGTAATGGCGCAGCGGATATCGACGGTACGGTCGTTACGGGTTCTTTAACTCCGGGCTCGGATTAAATTTGGGTCAGGCACTATACCAATGTCTCATGACGCAGGAAGGGAATATAGATTCACTTAAGCAGCGCTAATCAGTTCGTCTTCTTGAACTATATTGTAACAGCTCCACTTTGGAACCAAGTCACCCCGTTTCCGACGACGATGATTGGGCGAATGCAAGAGCTTTCGCCCAGTGCATGCATAGCCATGCAAATTTGGCGAATCAAAGACGAATAGTATTTCCACACGGTCTTTTCCCTCTTCTTTTATTCTTACCTCAGTTTTCTAATGTTATCCTATTTGATTTTGATATCTGTAGACTTCGTGGAGCTGTTTGCGGTTTCCTGATGTTTTTACTGTTTCCACCCGAAAGGTTTCAGTTATCAATGTAAACTTACCCTGCTCCATAATCCCAGAAGCTTGTCTTCCGGGCTATGTTAATCTGCGGAACGTCGAGGTTCACACAGTCTTTGGTGTTCCTGAATCGTTACGGAGACATATCTTGATTATCCAAGGGTCATGATGACTGATCAGTGGTGGGGCCTTTGGCCTGGACATGCGAGGAAACCTCGGCATTTATCTCGCGAGCTTTTGGTAATAAGATGCCCAATGCCGTACAGTTGAACGTTAGAAGCTGGCTGTGGTATCCGGAAATCCGAAAGATGTACTAAAACCACTAGGTTCAGTGCTGGATTGTCGATCATGCCGCTTTCTGAGCACATACAGCTCTCCTGACATCTAAGCATATCAAGTCTTGGTTAAGCATGGAGTCATCGATGGTCTAGCTATCGCCGAAAACCCCAGGTATTCTTCGCGAGGGCATGTGCTGCGAGCTCGAGCTGAGTCCGATCAGTTGATCTAGTAGGGATCCGAATGCGTGAACAGTTGGAGGATTTCGGAGTCGATGCTTCCTGCACAGCATGGTTTACGCAGGACTAAGATCCAGCCATCCCGCTGCAAGGCACCGCTGTCCGGAGGACGCAGCAAGCTCCGCGACAACAAACCTGCTGCGACGCGCCAGACGACCAAGTGAGGCGCCAAAATAGCGCGTCGCACCAGCCACGCGGGGCAGCCGCAACGCCCGCGTCCCAGCCCCCCGCCTGCCGCAGAAAAGCGCGTGGCAGACCCCAACCACCAGCCGCGTGAATTTTCTACAAAAGGACTTGCTTTGCTGCGCATTCCAGGACTCGCTCCCCACATATCCCATCTCTTTGTCCATTACCCACAACCTCTGTCGCTGCGGTGCCCTGCGCGGCGCAAGCATACCAGCCGCTAGATCTTCCCCCGCCCGCGCCAATCCCGCTGCCACCTGCTCGCCCTAGTCGATCTCCAGCTTTGGCCGGTCGTACAACGCAGCACTTCTTCAAAGCAGTCATTGTAATGTAAGATAGATGCATTTTGCTGTGTCTCTCGCTCCGCCAATGCTGACCTGCTCTCACAGAAAGCCTGCAAAGCCCCCCAAGCGCCAACGCACTGCCAGCACACCCGGCGCCTCGCCTGCTACCCGCCGGCAACACCACCGTCGCAACCACCGCTCAGCTTCCAATCTTACCCTCGCGGAATCGAAACCACCTTTCCTCCCACCATTCGCTTCAATTGCCGCATACCAGAAATTGTCGATCGCCTGCACACCCTCGCTATCGCTCTCGCTCTCGCCGTCGCCCAGCCACCTCTTTTAATCTCCAGCCACGATAATCACCATCTACCACAGCCATGAAGCGCAACATCGTCATCTTCCTGATCGTTCTGATCCTGTTTATCGTCATCGCTCTGGTCGCATACCTCATCTACTACCTGCAGAGCCGCATGGGCTTCGCGCGACAGCCGCCTAGCGAGAGCGAGATGTCTGAGCCATAGACTATACAATTGCCCGGGGAGACCGCGAGGAGCTAAGCACGAGAGGGTGAGCACATGTAAAAAACAATCCGGCATTCAGGTTGCTGAGGGTAAAGATTCGGAACTAAGGGAGCTTCTTCGACGTTGGGTAGAGGACGGGAGGTTTGAGCTGAAACAAGCTGGCGATTTTGGGCGTGGATTTCATGACGCTATGATACTGCATAATACCTTTTCATCAGGACATGGGCGATGGCGTTACATTGGGCGACTTCTAAGTATTCAAAGACCTTGCATATGTCAGGAATGCGGGATGGGCTTGTTGATACCAACGACGTAAATACGAGCAATGAAGATAAGACACATACCTGAAGATATTATCGACTGCACCCGCATTGAAGATGCTCAACTCATTAGACAGAGCAGCTTACAGATTTGAAACAATAGATTCACCACCACTACCAGGTATCCTCCCCAAACACCTCAAAAAAGCTCCTCACCTACCCACTAAGCCTTACTCTCCTTCCCCCCCTCCCCCTCCCCACCCTCCTTCTTAAACCTCAAACTCACACTATTAACACAATGCCTCTCATCCGTCGGCGTCGCATACCCCTCCCCCTTAAAAACATGCCCCAAATGCCCCCCACACCTCGCACACACAATCTCCGTCCGCACCATCCCAAACGACGCATCCTCATGCCGCACCACCGCCCCCGGCACCGTGTCGTAGAACGCCGGCCACCCGCACCCTGACTTGAACTTCTGCTGCGCCGTGTAGAGTGGTGCTTCGCATCCGGCGCAGGTGTAGACGCCGGTGGAGGGCGCGTGCTTGTCGTATTCGCCGCTGAAGGGGGCTTCGGTGCCTTGGTTGCGGAGGACGCGGAATTGTTCTTGTGGAGGGGGGAGGGGGGTTAGCTGGGTGGAGGATGGAGGATGGAGAGGTTGCGCAAGGCTTACCAGGTGACAGGATGGCGCGCCATTCGTCGTCGCTCTTCTGGACGGGGTACGACATGTTGGTCTTGCTCGAACTGCCGAAGAAAGACCCGAGGAAGGGGATCGTGGGCATGGACTTGAGGGTGGGTGGGAGGCGCGGAGCTGCGTGCTGTTGCTGGAGGAAGAGCGGGAGGCGGCGTGCAGTGGTGTTGCTGAGGGTATATAAGGTGCGGAGGACGGCCGGGAAGGACGGGAGGCGCATGAGCTGCGGGTGGATGGCGACGATTAGGTGATATTGATGCGGAAGCGGTGTTGCGTGCGCCTCAGTGAGAGATTTGGAATCGCGGAGAAAGCGGCGGGGCCCGGGCTTCTTGTGTATCGAAGATGTCATCATCCGGGGAAATCGATAAGCGCCCGAGCTTCAGCTCCAGCTCCCCCGCGACGCACGTGATGAGATTCCGAATCAAAGTCACCATGTTGAGTCTATTGTCTATCGCAACGTCATGAGCGTGATTCCAGTCTTTTTCCTCCTGTTTCCGCGTTCTGCAGCAACTCCTCCTCCTTCCAAGATGCGCTGAAACTCAGCCCCGACGTTCCCCGGCGTCCTCCCCCTCCTTCTCCTCCTCATCCGGCAAGACGATCTCATGCCCATTGCCCTCTCTGACGAATGTCCCGGCCACAGATCCGACAATAGCGACGCAGGCCAGCAACCACCACGCCAGCCCCACCACCCCCAGCCTCAGCCCCCGACCGAAAGCCCAACCGCCGACAATCGGCCCAAGCGTGCGCGCCCCGCTGCTCACAGACTGCCCTATCCCATGGATCGTGCCAAGCACGCTGGGGTGCGGACAGCAATTGTTCACGAGAATCGTGCCCGACGGCAGTGCAAACGTGCGGCCGCTCACCACGATGAGCAACGCCGCCGTGATGCCGATCCAGACCAACGGGCCCGACGCCGCGCTGGGCGGCGCATCCCTGGACGGCACGAGCGCGAGGAACGGTATCACGGTGTAGGCGACGGGGAAGAGGAGGAGAGAGGTGCGGTACGAGCGGATGGTGCCGAGCTTTGTGCTCAGGCTGGGGTAGACTAGCAGCTGCAGCGAGATGCCGATGAAGCCTAGGATCGCGAGCGCCATGCCGATTCGCGCAGGCGGGAGCCCGAGGCCGCCGGTGAAGTTGAACGGAGGCTTTTGTTTTGTGTGGTTTGGTGGGTCGGGATGCGCGGGGTCGAAGCGGGGCGTGGAGAGGAAGATGAACCAGAGGTTGTTGAGCGTGCCGACGTGCATGGCAAGAATGCCGTGCGAGATGAAGGTGAGAACGACGTTGCGCGTCCATATGCGGCGGAACGGCAACTTTTGTTTCTTTGCAGGCTTGGGGAGGAACGACGGCGCAGTCGGCGTGACCGGTGATGCTGCCATCTCAATGTCTGTCGGGGTGGCCGGAGTGCGAGGACGGTCATCAGTCGGAACAGGAATATAATCGTGGTGAGGCTTGCGGCGGAACACGTGCACCGCAATCCAGCGGCCGACCTTCAGGCCGAGATCAGGTTTGTCCCGAAGTGTCTCATGGGTCTCCTCCAGTCCGAATATGATGGCCATGGATGAACAGAATAAGAAGACTGCGCTCACGAGATTCGGTAGAGCATACGGCCACTTGATCATCCAGCCAACACCATCCTTACCACCAAATACCGAATCCGGACCGAACAGGTTCGGATAGCTCGCTACGGGGTCAGCGAGAATGCCGCCAAGAATAGGTCCTATGATGACGCCGATATTGAAAGTCATAGGCAAAAGCAGAAATGCCCGTGACTGGTATTTCTTCTCCTTGATGATCTCGGAAATCATCGTGCGCATCACTCCAATGTTTCCGTTGAGCGCGCCCCCAAAGCATCTAAAAACCACAGCCGTTGCGAAGCTCTTGGAGAAGCCGAAGCCCAGGGCAGAGATGGCTGTACCAAGCAGGCCAATGAGTACGACCTTCTTCCGCCCCGCCCACTCAACGTCAGCAACACGACCCCAGAGAATGGCAGTGACGAACTGAGTGGCGGTGAAAGCACCCTGCATGATTCCCGCTTGCGAAGAAATGGTCGAGTCCGGCAGCGACGGGTCGAAAGACTTCAGCTGGTAGAACATGTAAGCCTGGAGCGACGTCTGGGTCAGAGGCTCCGACAGCCTCGCCAGCGTCAAGATGATCAGCTGGTCTTTCCGCGGCAGAGAGCTCCATGTCACCGGGTTTTCCTTTGCTCTTTCTGCCTGCTCGTCTTCGTCGATGAGGGGAAGCGATGGCGCACTCGATTGCGTGCTTATCCTGGCCGGAAGATTGCGCTCATCTCGCGTCTGATTTGCTTGTATTGGCTTGGCTCCAAAAGCTTGACCATCTTGCGAGGATCTGCTCGGAATGCTTGTTTCTTGATCAAGCTCGTTGATTTCGGCGTCTCTGGGGCTCGGGTTCTGGCCAGGCAGTCCGTTATCGCTCACATCTCCGCCGGCAGCAGACTGATAAGTGGCACGTGATGCATCTTCGGAGGTCATCTACGAGGGATGTGGCCAAGAAGTGAATGTTTCCTTGGTGAGAAGTGGTGTGAGGGAGAGGAAGAGGAAGAGGATCGGAAAGTGGAGCAGAAGCGGCAAACAGTGGCCCTCCATGTTTCCCAGCACGAGGACTGTCGCATGTCAAAAAGCCGATTTTGCCGTAGTGGCTGCAAGCGCGGTCGATATCGCGGCGTTTGGAGTGCAGGGAGCGCCGATGGTTGGCTGGAGCGGGTGCGGCCAGAATCCTCGAGCCGCTCCCGTCGCGGCCTGCCTGTCAGCGATCCACCCGCCGTGCCGCCATCCCACTCCAGGAACCCCGAGGTCTGCGCGCCGCCCCAACGCTACGGACTTTTTATCTCCGAGCGCGTAACGACTTTCACCGGTCCGTGACTGGAGGTCCGGCTGCTATGCCGTGCTTTTGACCGTCGTTCTCGTCATTCATCAACGGCCTTTTCCGCAGGTCTGTGCATCATCTTTTGCAGCTCATCGTCTTAGGCCCTCAACGTCAGGCGTGATAAGCTTATGCTTCCTTAGACTTGGCACAGATACGTTCGTTTGTATATCAGCGGCAATGCGTTACATTGACCAGCTCACATCACTTGGCTTCGCATATGATGGTTTTCGTCTTTCCACAAAACTCATCAAATCATTCCTTTTATTCATCGTTCCTCAATTACTCATCTCGGCAAAAGTAACGCCTTTGTGTCCCTTAAGGAGACACCATAATCTGTCACGTGACTGTTCATTATCCGGGTCGGCAGTCCCCCGCACTATACGTGCAGAGGCGAAGATGGTCTCTAGGTAGGCATATCAGGGTTCCAATTGTTAAGCATGTTCACAATAAATCATAGGCAAGATCATTGAAACCAGAAGCAAGGGGTATCATTCTGGCAAAAACGCTAACGCGTCCAAAAGGTCCATATACCTTCTTCCCATCGCTCAACAATACAAAAACTTGAGTCAAACACCAAACTCCATGACATGATTCCTTACGCCTGTTCGTGCATACACGTGCGTACCCCGCACAGTTCCACACCCCCCTGGTCTCGTTAAAAACCCCCCAAAACCCCGAAGGGAAGATGACGGAAAATGGGGGGGAAAAGAGTACCAGACACCACTCCTGCTGCTGAGGAACCCTTCATGGGTATCCGCCAGCCTCGTTCAGTTCTTCCTGCGTCTTCCGTTGGCGGCCTTCTTCTTTTCCCATTCCTTTCCTTCCGTCGCGCGCCACTCGGCGCGGGTCTGTGCGCCCTTGCACTCGTAATCCTCGTCGGACCATCGGGAGGCGAGCATGCCAGGACTGGGCTTCTTGTCCTTGGGTGCTGAGGGTGCTTTCGGAGTGTTGGTGTTCTCCGGTTCTGAGGAGGGGTCGGGAGTTTTGTTGTTCTCCGCTCGTGAGGGGGTGTCGGGAGTCTTGTTCTCCGCTTCTGAGGTCGTCGCCGGAGTTGTCGGGTTCTCCGCATCTGAGGTGTTCTCGTTGGTGGTGGTGGTGGTGGTGGTGGTGGTGGTGGTGGTGGAGGTCTTACTATTGATGGTGTCGGGGGAAGAGGTGGTGTTGTCGGGAGTGCTTTCGTTCTCCGCATCTTCGTCCCAAATGTCTGCCCAGCTCTTGCTAGTAGTGCTCTTTTCCGGCGAGGGCTTCTCAGACGAGACCTCGTTCTGGATCTCGGTCTCTTTTTTGGTGTCTTCGGTAGTGGTGGGGGTCGCGGGCTTCGGTGTGGTGTCTTCGGCAGATGCCCATCTGGATCCCATGAGGCCGGTCTCGGAAATTGTCTTCTTCTTCTTCTTGTCGACAGCGTGGTTGGTGCGGGTCTCCGAAGGTGCTACCCATGTAGTGTTCATCATGCCTGCTGGGAAGGCCTGATAATACTCGATGATCGGTTGCTGTTCAGGCGAGGTGGCGTATTTCGAGCCGAGGAGGCCAGTGGCCGAGAGGGGGAAAGAAGCAGCGGGCTTCTTCATACTTTTGGTTGAGGTCGTGGTCGAAGCGAGGAGACAACGAGTGGCGCAATCGGTGTCGTAATGCGTGTGTTTCGAGTATGTGGGGCTCGTGTTTGAGGTAAGTGTTGGTGTCGCGGAACGCTTTGTCGAGAGCTGGGTTCGGATGGAGATGGTGGTGGGCAGTTCCTGGGGGGGAGGGTGACCGCAATATTTATAGATGATCCTCGGGGGGATATCTGGCCGTCCCAAACTTTGTGCTACCACCATTGATGTAGGAGTCATAAAGTTTCCTAACCACGGGTTGCGAGTCTCGTGTCTCTGTCCATGGGACTTCGGTCTTTTTCCCGGGGCTGGCTGCGCGGCTCGGCTGCCCCCGGCTCCGCTTTCACGATTCAACCCCGAAAGTCTGGGTCGTACCACAGTTGACCGACTCGTATAGGGTCTTCGCGCCGTCCCGCCCCGCAAATCCATCGAATATCTTCTCAGACCACGCGGCGATCATACGTCAGCTTTTGATACACTCCATCAGTCACCCCGCATTCAGGCCGCTGACAAAAAGGTGCTTATTTCGACTCCTATGCAAAGTTGATGCGCATTCGAGAATCTTGTCCTGGACTGCGAATGTTTTTCAGAGTCATTTTGAATTTATGCGAGCCATGGTGGGTCTACATATCCAAGTCCCCCGATCCTTAAAGGCCATCCATGGAAAATCAAATGAATCATCGCTTGCCCACGGTTCATTACCGCGGAGCGATAGTACGGGTGCACTCATCACCACCAGTACAAATCTGTACGCAACGCTCTCCGGCCAGTTCACCTTTCCGTATGTCCATAGCGGTTCATTCCATCCTCGCGCAGGAGCTCAAGCAGGAGACGCGTCCGCGCAATTGCATCCCATTGCCTGAGATTTCGAAGAACTGCACGCAGGGGGAGCATGGCGAGGTGCTCGGAATTGTTCTGGTGCGGTCTTGTCAGCATGGTTATCGCATTGGGCCGCTGGGCGCAGTGCGGCGGGAGTGGGCGAAGGTTCTTCTGTACCAAGTCACGGCTCAGCTTAAGGGGCTGGGTCCAGAGGCCGAAGAGAAGTCGCTGGTTGCTGAGGTGTGGGTCCTCGACCTGGAGCACATCTTTAAAGGCTAGGGTCAGGAGTCGAGGGTCCTCTTCCACTGAATCATTGAAGGCTTGCGTTTCAGATTTTGATTGGAACGCTCTCGGGCGGTATGCTCTCGAGCAACCCTCAGCTCCCGACCATTGATCTGGGTGCCTACCAATCTCTTCCTGAGCCTGCGTGACTCACGAACATACGGCCTTTAGGAGTCTGGTTGTGAGCCGCTTCTGTGATTATTTAGGTTGCGGCGCTACTCTTCTCCATGGGCCAAACTAACGCTTTCTTGACAATGCTTTTGGAGCGCCTGTACCACTTTCCAGCCTTGTTAGTCCCCGAGAGTGCCCGAGTCCACTTTCCAGCCTTGTTGGTCCCGGGAGTGCCCGAGTTATGACTGGAACTGTTCCGGTTCTCCTCCTCGTGACTCATCCTCATCATCTTGCTCGTGCTTCTTGTAGGAATCGGCTCGGATTCAGGTACGCTTCTACCCATTATGCTAAGCGGCTCTCACCTCGATATACTGTTGCTCTGTGCATCATTGTCTTGTCGGGATCTAGCAGCTATTACCTCCAGAGCATCGACTTGAGCGAATTGGTGTTCCCGATTCGGGGATGCTAGGAATTCTCCGAAGAAGACCATCGTAGCGAAGAGTATGAAGAAAGCTAATAAAACCAACATCACAGTCCCTTGACGGGTTCGAAAAGATTCATCATATATCCGGGATCAGATCCGGTAAGAAATAGGAAGGTCTAAAGAGTTTCCACTGCTTCGTAGAGGAGGTTTCGGCCGTCTCTGATGATTTTCTTTTCTTGTCCGTCATTCCTTTGAAAACGAAATCGATATATTCAAAGCCATTAAAAGTAAATATATGTAGACCACTGAAGTCTGTCGGCAAACCTAAACAGAGATCTGGGTTGAAGTAGTAGAGCACATACCAAACGAAGAGTTCAATCCTTCTGAGAATAAAAAATTCTAAAACAGTGACAGTAGCAGACCTTGAGAGAAATGGAACAGACGCCACGAGCAGTCTCTGGACGACGTATCGGATTCTGCAAGTCGTTTCGTCTCGAAATTGACAGACAGCACGAAGAGCCTCATATGTCAACTTAAAACTGTCGAGTCGTGGCGAATTTTGAAGAATTCGCAAGTTTCGAAAACGAAAAGGCCTCTAAACTGCAAGAAGCATAGGCTCCGATGCTCCCATCATAAGCTGCAACTGTCCATTAATAGCTCCGCAGATGCAGCACCGATTCGGGAGACCTTGCAAGTCCATCTCTGCTCCAGCCTGGGCTTAGGTTTGAGAGACTGGACGTGAGAGATTGACCGGAAGTGAGAGTGGCAGAAAGTATTGGTGCAGACTCACTTACACTATTGCCCCGTGACCAGTATGACCACCACGGCGACAATGACGGCGCCGAAGTATTTCATGATTCGAAGCCGAATAACTGTGAAAGCCAAATTTCGGACACGAGAGAGATAATGTATGGATGAAAGTGGCCACAATGCCAAGATATGAGTGGTGCTGGTAGAGAGTGGAATCAAAAGCACGTGGAAGGAGGTATGGATGAGCTTGAGGATCCGTGAGGAACGGATAGATGCAGGATTCTAGGGAAGAACAAAGAACAGGCAAACGGGTTGTCATACTGAGACAGAAAAGCTGGGGCGCCGCTCTGCCGCTACACGATACGGCCTGGTCCCTCTTTTCCCTGTCGGCTCGGCGTCTCGCATTTGAGGTGTTCGCTCTCTTTGTCTGCGAGCAGCGTCCGTCTGCTTTTGGGGGTGAGAGAGCTTTTGATGAAACGTCGAATCTTTGTGAGATGTACCATGGTGATGGTAATCACTGAGACTGTTTGACTGACACGTTGGTTTTCCTGCACCTCGCCCGTCACTCACCTTGGAAGGTATCCTGCTTGTCTTAGAAGGTAGCCTGTTTGTCTTGGCAGACTGTCTCTTTCCTTCCACGTCTCTCCACGTCTCTCGACCCACACCTATTTCTTCGTGCTCTCCCTTTAACCTTCCTCTTCCTCTTCCCCTTCCTCGTGTGCTCCATGCCACGCAAGGTTACACAGCCGACGAGCATCCTCACCAGCATGACAGGTATCGCCGATCTCGGCACGTCCCTGGCGACGTCGGTAAGTTCCTGCTCTATCTTGATTCAATTTCCCAAAGCACTGTTGACCGCAGCCACGCCAATGGGCTATGGGCTCACATATTCGTCTCCACCGAAGTTTCTCTTTAGATCATGTCACTAACAGCCTCTGGGTAACAGGCGCTCGAAAATGCCAAGCATTACATCACTCTCGTCGTCCTCACGCTCAGTATCTTAGTCGGGGCCATCCGTGCCACTGCAGATGTCTTGGTCAACAAAGTCCAAGACTGGTGTCCCATCCACGAACATCTGAGGCACTACTTCGCTGCTATTTCAACCCTAATCAGCCATCCTGCTCAAAGCTTCTGGGCCACGACGCGTTGCCTCCATGACCTGTTCGGGGCCGATCGCGATTTCGAACAATATGGTGCCGCCGCATTCTCTGTCTTCAACCAGGTGTCCGTTAAGACTCAGTACCTGAAGTCGACCATATTCCGCGCCCTCGAGTATGTTCTTATTCCGTGGAAACCGATCGTATACAGCGTCCGAGCATACATGAAGAAAATCTTGATATTTGGCAAAGCCGTTTGGACGGGATTACCCATGTACCGCAGTATCGTGTACAAGAGGCTCTCCGCTATCAGCGAGGGAATCCAGCGCAATCTTGTCGCCGTTCCTTCCATCATCCGCGACATCGCCGAACGAGGACGGGCCTACGCACTATTCGTTGAGGACCAGTACATCGAGTGTCGGGACAACATCGCTCAGCATTTCGACTTCTTTGATCCACAGCGAGCCCTAGCATTGGTTTACGTCTTCATAGTCGCGCTGCTCATCTTCAAGTCTGTCAAACATCGCCGCCGTATCCTACACGTCTGGAACCGGCTCCAAGAGGCACCTCCAATTTTTGACGAGCTTTGCTGCTACATCGGATCTCCACTCAGCCAACTCCAAAGCATGCAGCTCGAAATCGTCCTCAAGAAAACCATGCCCGGATCCTACCTCCACGACCCCACCACCGAAGAATGGCCCAGCGAAGACCACTTCAAAAGCACCCTCCAACCCCCAAAGTAAGCCGCTCCCCCCGTCCCTCTCCCTCACGAAATCGAAAACAACTAACAAGCCAAACAGACCCCGCACACCCCCCACACTCTCAACCCTCCCCAACCCCCTCCGCACCCACATCCTCACCCTCGCCCTCCTCAGCACAACCACGGGCTTCATCTTGCACCCCATCACGCGCACCCTCCGCCTGCAATGCACCCCCGCCCTCTCCTTCCACCGTCTCTGGCGCGTCGCCCGCACCCTCGGCATCTCCGTCCTCCCCGGCAGCACCATCACCATCGACGCCTGGCCCGCCCTTGCTCCTGCCCTTCCTCCCGGCTGCAGCACTTCCGGCTGGTTCGCGCCCCGTGTCCCCAGTGGCCGCGAGCAGCTTCTCAACATGCTGGCCATCCTCTCTCTGCCCGCCGTGGCGCGGAAGCTTTGGCTCGATCGCGTGGCGGAGAGTATGAGGGCGGGGGAGGGGTGGGTGGTTGTGGTGAGGGAGCGGGTGGAGAGGGTGTGGAGTTCTGATTTGGGGGTTGTGGCGGGATGTTTGGGGGCGGAGGGGTTTGGGAGGGGGTTTGGTGGAGTGAGAGTTGTGTATGTGGTTGCGGTGGGTGGTGTGGAGGGGGAGGAGAAGGTCGAGTTGGGGAAGGTGCTGGAGATGGTGAGGCAGTTGTGGGAGGCGGCGAGGCAGGGGTATAGGCATGAGAGGTTGAGGGTTGAGGTTGAGGGGCTGGAGCTGTGGAGTGGCGTCAAGGGCGAAGAGGAGTTTGAGGGAAGGGATGTCGTGGAGATGGTTGGGGAGGCTGTGGAGGTGATGAACGGGGTGCGCTGACTTGAGGGCGAGGGTATCGGATGCGGCTGCATCTAAGGAAATGGACGGGTCTTGCATCGAGAGGGGAGAATTTCCTAGTACCAAATTGATCAAATTGCGACTTATACACCGTTTTCTCCCAGCATCTTCTTCACCCACTTCCCCAAGCTCCTCTTCCGAGCATGGCCGTGTTGAGGAGGAGGAATCCATGCCACGACTTTCCCATTCTCTACCCTGACCTCCTCCCAGCCGATCGTGACCTCTGTTCTGCTCCTGTCGATGAACTTGTCCTCGTCGGGAAAGATGACAGCCATGTACTCCGGATCTTCACTCGTCCCGCGCACGAGGTCATCGAGACTGCGGATCAGAAACTCGGCATGCCCGTCATAGTCCAGAGTCTTCCAGCCGGACTTCTGAGCCATCGAGGCCAGCTCGGCGTGGTGAGGGGTACGTTTTGGCGTGTGGTACTGGACGCCGCGGCGGCGGAAAAGGATCAGTGAGAATGCAAGGGGAATGGCGAAAGGACCCTGGGCTTTTGGTACGGGGAAAAAGCGCTTTGACGAAGACTAAAAGAAATAAAAGCAAATATAATTGGCTGTTGACTGTGATGTCTAAGAAAAGAAAGAAATGCGTGTTGTCGTCGAGCGATCGCACTTACCAGCTTGTATCCCAAAAGTCCGTTCCGAGCAGCCCAGGGGGCTGCAATGGGAGCATGCTGCTTGCTCCAGTACTCATGAAACTCGGCCTCGCTGATCTCTGATTTGCGGCGCAACATGACTGTCAGTTTCAAGACCTTTTCGGTCTTGACTGCCTGTGGCGGAACGACGGATGTGGCGCCCATGATTCTATCGAATAATGACTCGTGGATTTTTGTTTCTAAATCTAATAGAGGCACACTGGAAGCGGCAAGAATCGCTGCTGAAATAGTTCAATGGAGGGTGAATGAGGGATCAAATACCTAACCTCATGAGGTTACGTAATGCAGACTTTTCTCGCCGTTTGAGAGCTAATGCAGAGGGTGCATCAAATGTGGGGGGAATGGGCGGTCTGGATGTGTTGTGGGTGCGGCGCAGTCGTCTTCGCATCTCGGCACGTACCGGTAGCGGTAACATTTGTGGTCGAGTTATCCGGAGATTCCGATGGGACAATGTCCGGTCGATCACGACGCCGGATGGTCCGGTCTGAATCTGGGCTGCATATAGGCGGGAGACAAGGACGTTGCAAGATAGTTGACCCTGCAGCTGCACGGCTTTTTTGTTCTTTGCTTTCTTCTAGGTCTTTTGCCCGATCCACAGCTCTTTCGAGTGCCGCGTGACATCTAGTCTGGCCCAGATCCTCCGCGAGACATCAGAATCTAGAGCCTCTGATCTATTCTTCCTTTAAACCTCTTATCCTCCTTCCTTATTCGTTCACCAAGACTCGGTACCGTTCTCATCCGCAAACACCGCAACCCTCTCTTTCCCGTCATCATCTATCCACGCCCTGAACATGCCCCCGCAGTTCAAATCATACACAACGTTTCCTTCATCCCCGACCAACTCAATGCCAATAATACCACCCTCACCCTCACCCGTCTTCTTCCACCGGTCGCCCGCCGACTGCTGCAGCTCGCCGCCCGGTCCAGCAACCCGCTTCAGCGACGTAACTAGCGGCAGATTCGGCACCGAGAAACGCGACATAGCAGCAGCAGTGCGCGCCGCGCACACACGCAAGAACGAGTCACCGTTGCCGGTACCAGACATACCGACGGCGCGCCGGCGGCAGAGCGGCTGCTTCTCAGACGTCTGCGCAGCAGCACCATTCGGCGTACTTTCTCCCGACGAGGAGGAGGAGCCCGAGGCAAGGGAGGGCAGGCAGTCAGACAGGACGCGCGCAATGTCACCGCGGGAAAGCTTGTCGAGTGGCGAAGAGGCGATGGTGGGAGGTGGTTGGTAGGGCATGGTCGTCTGGGCTGCGAGCTCCTCGATCCACTCCTCGGCCCAGTATCCGGCGCCCAGGGTCGGGGTGTCGCCGATGCGGCCGGGGAGCTTGTTGGTCAGGCCGCCGGTGGAGGTGGCGGCGCAGATGGTGCCGAAGCGGTCGAGAACGACGGCGCCGACGGTGCCTTGGGGGAGGTACTCCTTGCCGTCCCAGGAGGGGTCGTTCGGGTCTTCCTCTTGCACGGGCTTCTTCTTCTGCTCCTCCTCCTCGGCCAAGGCCTCCATGTCCTCGCTGATGATGGCACCCTTCCCCTTCTCCAGGCCCTTCCGATGCTCGTCCCACCGGCGTTTGGTGTAGAAGTACTCGGGCTCGACGATCTCGAGCCCCCACTCCTTGGCCAGCCCGTCGGCGTAGGGCCCGGCCAGCTGGACGTGGTTCTGGGCGCCGCCGCCGGACAGCAGGTCGCCGCGCACCAGCATCTCGCGGGCCAGCTTGACGGGGTTCTTGACGCGGTGGATCAGCATGCAGCCGGTGCCGCGCTTGTGGCGGCCGCGGCTGACCATGACGCTGGCTTCCAGCTCGTTGGTGCCGGCGCGCGTGAAGACGGCGCCGCGGCCGGCGTTGAAGAGCGGGTCGTCCTCGAAGAGCGAGACGGCGTACGTGGCCACGTCCAGGGCGGTGGCGTCGGGCTGGGAGAGCGCGGCGCGCGAGAGCTGGATGATGCGCTGCAGCGAGGCGCGGTAGCTGGCGTACGAGTCGGCGGGCACGTTGGCGCGCGAGATGTTGCCGGCGCCGCCGTGGATGATGATGCGCGGCTTGACGGTGGGCTCTGAAGCGGCCATCTTGATGGTGGTGGGACGGGAAACGGTGCAGATAACGCAGGAATGGGGTTGCAAGACGGCTGCTCGAATCTCCAAACTCCCCGTGACGGTGCGGAAAGACGGAAAAGCAGACTGCTAACGAGAAAGCAGCATACTTAGCTGTGAAGGAAATATAGGTCACGAGGTGGTTGAGAGTCCGGGAGTTGGACGGGCGCGCCTATCTCCACGCTTATCGTCGCCGTGTCGGACTTGGGCGCGTGATGAACGCGAACGCGCCTTCCCGGCGCTGCATTGCAACATCCTCCATCCTTTCGTCCAAAAGTCGCATTGCCACCTTCATCTCCCTGGACCTCTCGTCGGTCGCGCGGCGCTTCAGAGCCCGTCACGGCACGCGCAAGCCCATGGCGGAGCCGAGGTCCACGGCAACGGCGCTAGAGAGCAGAGCAGCTCTGCCCTCCCGAGCTGTTGTGATCCGAGACCGGCGGCCGGGCATCGCTTGGGAAAATCTGGCTGCGAAGGTGGGATGAAGTGGATGAAGATGGATGGATGCGGGATGCAGGCTGGCTGGTCTTTGAAGACGTCGACAGCCGCCGTCGGCACAGTCCTCCGGCACGATAGACTACGCGCTCTGACGAATTTCGTTCTGTCTTCTGTAGCACAACCCTCGCCGGCTATTACCATCTTCTCCCCCGATTTCTTACCACTCCAATTTACGTAAGTGACTTCTACTCCTGGTCGGCAGGTTAAGGCTCCGCCTCCGTGGTATTCTGAGCTGCTTCTGGCTTGCCACAAAGCTGTTTGCCTCTCACGACTCTAACAATGACGGCGAACGAGAGATGAGGGCGATTCTTGTTACAGGACACGAAAACTTGTTTTGTATTCCAATTATATCGGTAAAAGTGGAGTGCGGATATCTCTTCAGCTTCACAGGATTGCAAACTAATTGCCCATGCCGACTTCTCTCAAGTCCTTCACGCGGTCTCCCGGGCGGGAGTCATCATGGCCCCAAGGCCTGTTGTGCCACCTCCATTCGCTCTTCAGCCCCCGATCCTTGCCCTCAAATGCGTCGGCGATGTAGCTTCCAATTGTCGGCAAGAACTTGAATGCGTGCCCGCTGTCGCCCGTCGCAAGCAGGAACTCTTTGCCAGGGTATTTGGGGTGATAATCGAAGAGAAAATGCCGGTCGGCCGTGTCCTGCATCTTCATCAGCGGGCGATTCCGAGCTGGCTTCAGAATTCACATACCGTGCACCAGCAGATGGATGCCCCATGGATCTTCCTGCCGGAGAACTGGGGGATGACGGCATCAATCAGCCGGTTGATGCCGTCCATTGCTTCCTGCGGAATGCCCTCGCCCGGATGTTCGCTGGCATAGTACGGAATCGAGTACTTGATGCTCTTGTCGCCGTCCTTGTACTCTCCAACTTGGTATTGGTACCCTTGGAACTCGTTGCATATCTTGATCCACCGCGTTTCCGGGTCGGGCTCGAAGAAGAAGCCTAGCTCTCGGTTGTCCACAACCGGACAGTCCTTGAACTGGACAAGCTCTTCATCCGTCACTTCGACATGGCCAAGCGTCCAGCACTTGGACCAGAGATGAGGCGCCAGCTCGGGCAGGACGCCTGGGGATGCCGCGCCCGTGCAGAGGATGTACTTGGACGCTGTGTGGATCTTGCCAGAAGCAACCTTGATCCCTTTCACCTTACCGTTTTCCTCTTCAATGCCGACCATCTGTCCATCTGGGCCGCCGACGAACTTCACGCCCATCTTCATGGCCTATGCGTCTTTTAGCACTTGCACATTCCTAAGCGGTTGAGGAGACTCTGGTATACCTCGCCGCCGATCTTCTCCAACGCCTTCCGCGCGTGGGCCCAGCCTGCTTGCGGATTCCAGAAGCCTTTCCACTCGTCGACGCCCTTCGCGGCTGCGAGCTGCGGCACATGCTTTACTATATCGTCTTTGCTTTCAACGAACTCGACGCCCTTTGCCTGGCCTCTGTCGACCAGGTTCTGGTATGCTTGGCGCAAGCGTTTGGCGGCCTCGGGGTCTCCACTTGTAGTAACAAGCCAGCCTTGGCGGGAGCTTAGCAGTGCTCTCGACGGCCAGACAAACATCCCGGCGGGGACACTCACCCGTCTCGTGGAAGATGCCCTCGAACATGGGCTGCCTCCATGCCTGGATGGCCTCGATCGCTGAGAGTCGTGTCAGCCGATAATTCCGGTTTGGGCACAGTCTGTGCAGCGAATGCTCACCCATCTCAGAGTACAGCGGCTCATCGTACTCGGTGCGGATGATTTTGTTCAGGTCGTATGCAGCGCTGTCGACGGAGGGAAAGGGGTTCTTGTCGAGGCAGGTGATGTTGGTGTAGCCTCTTTTGGCCAAATGATAGGCCGTCGAAGCCCCGAAGGTGCCACTGGCGAGCCCGCATCGTCAGCCATCAAGCAAACCGCCGGCAAATGCACGACAAGGGCCTCACCTGCCGATGATAAGAATTGGGGCGTCCATTATTTGCTGAAGCAGGGTGTCGCGCAGTCCGAGCAAGGCCCACGATATGGCAGCTTCTTATGTGGCGAGGCGCGAGCAGGCGTGGCACGACTTTTGGCCCGTCGCGTGGACCTTCTGTTGCGGGTCGACCTTCAAGCGCCCCCGCGTGCACTCGACTCAGCAACCCTCAACTCAATCCCCGCAGTCCGTTTTAGCGAGGGAGATAAACAGAGATAGGGTCTTGCATCCCGAAGATCCATCCGGAGCCAAGTCGCTGCGCATATAAGAGATGGCTGCCCTCGCTGCCATGGAGTTGACCCGTTCACTTCACAGCCACCGGCGGCATCTACTGCACCATGACCTCCGCCGAGCCGAAGGCCGCCATGGCCAAGGACCTTGAAGCCCGTCCGCCGTCCGACGACTACAACGACACCAAGGAGCCCGAGGCCGGCACCGCCAAGGTCCTCGCCGCCAGCAACGGCCTGAACGAGGCCGAAGTCGCTACCGCCGGCGCCATCGAGAACATCGAGGAGGAGTACACCGTCGACTCGGACAACTCGCCATGTCCTGAAGTCCGTGCCAACGTGCCCAACACCGACGACCATCATCTGCCCGTCAACACGCTGCGCATGTGGGTGCTGGGCTTTCTGTTCACAATTGCGAGTCATGCCCCGACCAGGCCCCTTGCACGTCTCACGCGCTAACAAAGCTTAAGGTTGGCTCTGGTATCAATCAATTCTTCTCCATGCGCTACCCCAGCGTGACCATCACTTCGCTCGTCGCCCAGCTGGTCAGTTTCCCGCTGGGTTGCGCCGTGGCGAAGGCGCTGCCCGTGAAGACGGTGCGCGTCTTCGGCTACCCGCTTGTTCTGAATCCCGACCACCACTTCAACATCAAGGAGCATGCCGTCATCACCATCATGTCGAACCTAAGTTTCGGGACGTCGTGGGTACGTATGCATCTTATAGTTCTGGTCGTGTGTGAGCCACACTCAAGTTCAAAACAAGCTAACGATCGTATTTCCAGGCAACCGACATCATTCAGGCTCAGAAAGCTTTCTACCACACGGACGCCGCCGTTGGGTACCAATTCCTGCTCGGCTTGTCGATGCAACTGTTCGGCCTCGGACTAGCCGGTCTGTGCTACCGCTTCATCGTCGAGCCACCGCAGATGATCTGGCCGTCGACGCTGGCCAACGCTGCGCTCTTCGAGACTTTGCACAGCCGTGCAAACCCCGTCGCCGACGGCTGGAGCATTTCCCGGTACCGCTTCTTCCTGTACATCTTCGTCGGCGGCTTCTGTTGGTACTGGTTGCCGGGCTTCATCTTCACTGGCCTGAGCACTTTCGCCTTCATCTGCTGGGCGGCGCCCAACAACAAGGTTCTGAACAACCTCTTTGGCATGTCAACCGGCCTTGGCTACTTGCCGACTACCTTCGACTGGAGCCAAATTGCCTACAACGGCTCTCCGCTTGTCGTCCCTTTCTGGGCGCAGGCGAACGTCTTCAGCGGGTGGCTGTTCCACTTCGGCCTTGTGGCGCCCATTCTGTACTACACGAACACCTGGTGGACCAGCTATCTGCCCCTATCTGGTTCTGATTCCTATGACAACACCGGCCAGACTTACAACGTGACCAAGATTGTAGACGCCCGCGGCAACTTTTTGAAGGAGCAGTATGAAGCGTACTCGCCTATCTTCATGCCCGCAACTTTTGCCTTGAGCTACGGTCTCTCCTTTGCGGTCATGGCTTGTCTGCCGGCCCACATCTTTCTCTACTACTGGCGCGACATGTGGAGCGCGGTCAGGGGCGATGGAAAGAAGGATATCCATGCTCGTCTCATGATGAGGTACAAGGACGTGCCATGGTGGTGGTTCGGCATCATTACCGTAAGTTACCATCTTCGCATCCAAATCGGGGAACGACCTTTCCCAGCTCACGGTCCACTAGGTCATTGTACTCGTTGTCAGCATTATTACCATGGAAGTGTACCACACCGAGATGCCGGTCTGGGGTATCTTCATTGCCTTCGGCATGGCCGTCGTCTACATCATCCCTGTCGGCACTGTCTTTGCGGTTGCCAATTTGAACGCTAACGTGCTGACCGTGCTCGGGGAAATCATCTCCGGCTACCTTCTTCCCGGAAAGCCGATCGTTATGCTCATTTTTAAGGTAAGGTTTGGAAACCTTCACCAAACGCCAAGATTAGTCTCACTGATAAAGTTTTCGGTTTAAGTTCTACGCCTACACGGCGCTGAGTCAAGCCATGAACTACTGCTCCGATATGAAACTCGGTCTCTACATGAAGATCCCCAAACGCACCCTCTTCGCCGCCCAGCTAGCCGCCTGCATCATGGGATCCCTGACGCAAAGTACGTACGCCCTTCCCACCCCCTATCCCCACCACCACCACCATCCCCCAACTAACCCTACCACCCAGACGCCGTCCTCCTCTGGATGCTCGGCAACATCAAAGACATCTGCTCCTCCTCCCAACCCAACGGCTACACCTGCCCCCAAGGCCGCGTCAACTTCACCTCCTCCATCATCTGGGGCGCCATCGGCCCCGCGCGGCTCTACAGCATCGGCAAGATCTACAGCGGCCTGCTGCACTACTTCTGGATCGGCGCCTCCCTGCCCTTCGCGACCTACTTCCTCAAGAAGCGCTTCCCCGCCAACAAGTTCCTGAACGCCATCCACTGGCCGCTGTTCTTCGCCGGGACCGGCAACCTGCCCCCGGCGACGGGCATCAATTATACGACCGCGTTCGCGGTCAGTTTCGTGTTCAATAAGTGGATTAAGAGGAGGTATGCGCATTGGTGGGCGAAGGTGAGTTTTCCCCGCCCGGCTGCTTTTTTCTTCCAGCGGTGGTGAGAGCGGCGAGCGTGTGCTGATGATGGAGCTTGTTACCTTTAGTACAATTACGTCCTTTCGGCCGCTCTGGACAGCGGCGTCGCCGTCTCCGCCATCGTCATCTTCTTCACCGTCATCTTCCCTGGCGCTGAGCTGAATTGGTGGGGCAATACCGTGTCGAGCACGACTGTTGACGGGAAGGGCACGCCGTGGAAGGACATTCCGGCGAGCGGGACGTTTGGGCCGAGTAAGTGGTAGCGGGGGATGTCAGGTGTGCGTGTGTGTAGGTGTGTGTGTGTCACGGGAACGGAAAGATACTCGCAAAGGCGATGGCGTTTCTGCACTGCCAATTGAAAATCAATCATAAATGAGCATACCCAGCACTTTTCCCCGGGTGAGCGAGCGAGCGAGCGAACACGGTTCCTGAGCTGAGCGCACAAGGAAACCGTTGCAATGCGCCCATGCATACAATTAACTCTGTGCAAGCCTCTTTTCACACTCGAGGGCTACAAAGTTGAGCCGACACCAAGGCACCCCCTGGATCGTCGATGACGAGAAACACCGTTACACAAACAACCTTTCCATCCCTGACTCTGACTTCCTACCAGCCCACAATCACGTCTGTCCTACTCTTGTTACTATTGAAGTCCGCGTCATCGGGAAGGCGTCAGGTCATCCGGGTCGCCGCGGACCCGGAACTCGGCTGAGCCGGCGTGATCGAGGATTCTCTCTCCGCCCAGTTTGCTTGGTAAGCGAGACGGTAAGATCGTGATGGGCTTGGGTGGCGTGTGGTACTGGAAGGGAGTGTTGGTTGGGTTATGCATGTTTTATGGCTTTAGAGCAATGGTGTTTGATTATCGGCAAAAGAAAAATAAAACATACAATCGAATAACTCACCGGAGAGAGAAGGAAGCAGTAAAAATTCTTTTTTTTTCTTGGCAATAGGATGAAAAAGAGGGAGGGAATAAAGTATTTGGCCAGAGATCCTGCTTTGATTGGATCAGCAGACAACTGACGGAGGTTGCGGCGATGATGTCAGTTTTGCCGGACTGGGTAAGCCGGACCGTTACGCCATCGCGCCCGAGCAGAGTCGGCTCCATGAACTCGTAACCCCGACGCTGTGGATTCGAACTTCATGCGATAGGAAAAAAGGCAAGTGTGATAGGCAAGACCGTTAGCAAGAAGAACAAAGCAACCATGTTTTGAGGCACTGCGTGCACTGCACGAGGTATGGTGGTCAGGCGCGGCGCAACGTAATACAAACTGCACGAAGAGCCCTGATTTAAAAGTCGCTCTGTCCGAAATTGTTGCGAGGAGATCATGTTTGAGCTAGACGTGACGCGTCGTGCCTTCTTAATTCTCTAATGCTTCTGATAGTCATCTCACCAGTCAATTTCCGCACTCTTGTACTCTTCAACGACCCGTCGCAACCAAAGTGAGATGCCAGGGGACCAGAGGATAGAAGATGTAAATGGTGCTGCAAAGGAGAGAATTCGTTCCTGGAATATAATTGATTGGACGCGTAAGAGGGAGGACGAGTTGAACCCTTACGCCCATGTGCGATACGCGAGCGCTGATCTCAATCTTCGCGCTTTGAGCAAGGAATGCGAAAGTATATCTTGACGCGGCAATAAGACAACCTGAGAAAGGTTGTACAAGCAAAAGTGGTGAGACCCATTGGTGTAGGGAAAGGGACTCTTAACGGACTAATTAACGAATTAAGCAATGTGATGATACGCAGTCTGACTAAGATGTACGCAAAAACAAAAAAATCAGGGTATATCTGTTCGCGACAACATAAGCTACCAAATTCCCAGAGGTATCGCCCGCAAGACCCTGCCGTAGCGCCGTACAATGCAACAAAGGAGATTTAGCGCCGGAATCCACCCGAAGCTTCCAACAATCTGAAAGATTTAACCAAGGAGATTCGATTTGTGCGAGGAGGCGTGACTGGTCCGCAAGGGGACCGATGCGCGTGTAGATCGGACGAGCGAAGACCCGGGTGATCAAGCTAGAGCCTGACGGGCGAAGGAGCAGATCTGCGATCCAACCCCAGGACTTGGTCGAACTGGATGGTGAGGGAGCCGTTGTCAATGACCTTGACGTGGTCCCAGTCGCCCTCGTCGCCCTGCGACTTTGTGATGTCGGCCAGCCAGGTGGCTTCGTCGAGGTCGATGGCGGTGCCGGAAGACGAGGGCCTGCTGTCGTCGGCGTGGGCGACGGGCGGGAAGCGCTCCATGAAGAGGCGATGGTACTCGCTGTGCATCTTGTGGCCCTCGTCGGGGTGGGCCGATTGCGAGACATCAATCAGCTTGCTGCAAAGGGAGGGACGGGCGTCAGCGGCAGGCGGAGGACAGGCGGGCGGAAGGGCAGCCACTCACTCGGACGTCTGGGCGCAGATGCGCTCAAGGGCGTCGCGCTGGCGCCTGATCTCCTCGGGGTCGGGTTGGGGGGCGCTCATGCCCATGTGCGGGCCGGCGGAGGCAACGGCGCCATACTGGTGCGGGTACTGGTCGGGGCCGAGGAGGTGTGAGGCCTCGGAGCGCTGTGCGTAAGGGAGGCCGTCAGTCGCACAGGCGTGAGGCGCTCGCTGCGGGGAGGGCTCTTACCTCATCGTGGGCGGGCCTGCGGCCAAGGCCCAGGCACGAAGCGCAGATGCCCATGAGGAATGGAGTCTGCGACGCGGCGTGGCTGCGAGGATGGACGGGTCGGCGGCCTCAGCTGGTTGGTGTGAGGGTGGCGTGCATGGACGGAGCTCGGGTCGCGGGGCCTTGAGCGCAGGATCGCAGCTCAGATTGCGGGCATGCTGGCGTGAGGGAGCGCGGGGGGAGCAGGTGAGGTTGGAACAGAATGTTTGATTGTGAGGTTTCGCTTCGCCGTTGCGCGCGCAAGAGCCCGGCGGCGGCCTGGCCGGGCGGCCCCGACGCGCCAGCGCTGCCCCAGCTCTCCAGCCACCGCTGCAACGACTCCGCAACCTCATCGCCGCACGCATTCCTCGGCCGGCAGTCTGCCCGCCGATCGCCCGTCCCCATTGACCTGGTTCTCCCGCCCTCAGCATGGCGTCGCGCCCCGTCGTGCAGAAAGCGCCCCCGGCATGCGCGGCGCTGAGCGCAGCGCCGGCTTACGTCTGTCGACTCAGGCGCCGCCGCTACCGCTGCCGCGCGCTGGGCCTGTATGCCCGTTTCTCTTTAGGTGTCTCTCGCTCGTTGCCGCCGTAACGCTCGCCCGCACCGCCCGCTCGCTTTGTGCTGTTCCTGCATATGCCCATGCCGCCGGCATCCCCCTCGACGCGTCTCACGCGTTGCTCGCGACACCTTCGCGTATCCCTTTGTGGACGATACGAGAAACTAGGTTGAGAGTGCAACCTCTCCTTGGCTCTCGCGACTCTCGTCTCGTCGAAGGAGTCGCCCAAGCAAGGGCGCCCGTCCCAGACACGCCTCCTGGTTACCAAGAATGGAGAGATCCCCCTCCATCACGGCCTGCCCACACCTGTTTCTTTGATCCACCATGACCATTTCTGAGCAATTTGAGGGCTGGTCTCAGGATACCCTCCTCCTGCCCCTACCTACCTGCTCCGCGCACGCGTCGCCAGTGTCACGGCGGCAAGTCACGAAATGGCGAGCACGGCCATTGGCTCTGCAAGGCACAATTTTCTCCACCACCGCTCGCCGGACAAGGTTGGAGGCGTGCTGTGTCTTAGCTTTGCTGCCTGTATAAAGCATTTTGAATGTCGCGCTCACCTCACCTCTCCAACAAACGTCGATACTCCACGTTCGTTGTTCGCGCTTGAGCATTCGCCATTCGTTTTGAATGCTCAGCATGCTTTTCACTCGTTCTGCTCTAACGGCCTTGGCCGTCAGCCTTTCCTTTCCCGTGACAGATGCCGCTGTCGCAAATCAGAGAAGCCCCGCGCCGGGGGGCCAGCGAAAGGGCTTCCTTGACTACTTCAACTACTTTGGCAAGCGCCAGGATGATGTTTGCGTGCCCTCGAACGACTACTATCAGATCCTCTCAAGTCACACGGCTGCCCCTCAACTTTGCGCTACTTTGATTGGCCGGTACACTCAAACCGTCGATGTCGTCGTGACGGGCACTTCGTAGGAACCCATGGAAGTTCGTTGAAGTGTTGACAGATGACTGATCCGCAGTGCAGCACTGTCACCCAACTCACCTCTACCCGAATTGCCACCATCCACAACGTCGTCAGCGTCACAAGTACTAGCACCAGCACCGTCTATCCTTCTTCTGCCCCTCTTGCTGCAAGAGCACCCGAACCGACCCCGGGCCCCGATCTCGAGAAGAGACGGGCCAATATTGACCTCATCCATCAATTCATCCGCCAGGTTGAGTCCAGCTCGTCCTTTGATTCCACGGCTACTGCGCTTAAGTCCATTAGCTCCGGCCTGTCCAGTGCCTGTGACTGTCTTGGTCTGCCGACACCAGGAACAACCACACAAACCCTCCAGGGTCCTGCTAGTGTAAGCTTAATCCTCTTTTTGATATCTTGATAGGCCGATAATTGCTGACATTCTCGCAGCTCACGACGACGATACCGGCATTTGCGAGGACAACTTTGACGTCTAACAGCAGCATTGTCTTCCACACCGTCGTAACTGTGACAGCTGGGCAAAGCTCCAATTCAGAAGCAAGTGGTTCTTCTAGCACTGGAGCAAGCGAATCTGCTAGCTCAGGTACGAGTGGCTCTTCTAGCACTGGAGCAAGCGAATCCGCTAGCTTAGGTATGAGTGGCTCTTCCAGCTCCGGGGCAAGTGGGACTGCTACTTCGTCTGCAAGTGCATCTGCTGGCTTAGGATCTACTAGCTCGAGTGCAAGCGGATCCGCTTCCACCGCCACAAGCGCTCAACCTGTGTCAACGAACAGTCCTCTTGGAGAATCTATCAGCTGCCCGGAGGATGACAGAGCTGTGAAGAATTATGTTCTGGGAAACCAGGCATACACTTACCAGATCTTCTGCAACATCGACTTCCCTGCTGATTCAAATGTTATGGTGCAGCCGGCTGCCAACTCGGCGGACTGTGCGGCTCTTTGCTCTACCTATGACCAGGGCGCCAACTCTCCCATTTGCAAAGGATTCGTGTACCAGGATAACTCTTGCTCGCTTAAGAGGAGCATTACCAACTCGACAGCTACTCATACCTCTGGCGTTGTCTCCGGTTACTTGCTCAGAGTTGGAGTCTTCAATGGCACAAATACCACGCCGTTCACCCCTGCATCGACGGATGCGACTGTCACGTCCACTTCGGTTTCTCTGTCGACAACGACTAACATCCCTCAGTGTGGAGACAATGAGACCGTCAGCAGCGCGTCCTCGACATATTTCTCGACAGAATACACGGATAATGGTGGCACTGTCCACATGTACTGGACGTCGGCCGAACAGTATGCCGCCACGAACCTGCGGGTGTGCACGTTCAACAACACCGAGGTCTTCACCAGCACAAACATGATCACGATCCCGGGCACCACGTACGTCAGCACCGGCCCCACTACTGCTGGCAGCGGAACGGTCTACACGACCATTACTTCAGGCAATGTTATCATTGTACAGGCTTCTGGATCGGCTATCGTTGCCCCTGGTGCATCTGCAACTACAACGGGCGCTGCGACCTCAACGTCAACCGATACTGGGATTTCTATCCCGACGACGACGACGGCCAACGTTGGAACCTTCAATACTACTATTGTGTCCAGCGGGACAACTCTGGTCGAGCTCTTCACTTACAGCTCTACATCGACCAGTCTCCTGACCATCATCAGCGAGACCTCATTTGCGAACGCCACTGGAGGCTCGAGCGAATCTGCTCCTACGGCCAGTGCATCCGCTACTGGCGGCTCTAGTGCGTCAGTCTCCACGACCACTACCACAGAGACAGGAAACACGACCGAAATCGCTTCTACAGGCTCTTCAACGGCGACTGGTGGCTCCACCGAATCTGCTCCTTCCGGCAGTTCCACCGCAAGCGGGGGATCTACCGAGACTACTTCTACTAGTGGTATAACGGCGTCGGGTGGCTCTTCGGAATCTGTGACTACGACGACTACCACGCAGACAGGAGTTTCAACCCTGGTTGCATCCACGGGCTCTTCGACGGCTACAGGCGGTTCCACAGAATCTGCTCCCACTGGCAGCACTATCACAAACGGTGGTTCAACCGGAACTGCTCCGGGTGGCTCCTCGGAATCCGTGACTACAACAACTACCACGCAGACCGGAAATTCAACCGTGATTGCCTCTACAGGCTCTTCCACTGCAACGGGTGGCTCGACCGAGTCCGCTCCTGGCGGCACTTCAACCGCATCGGGTGGCTCGAGCGTATCTGCACCCGGCAGCAACTCAACAACTGCGAATGGACCGAGCGAGACTACCTCAACGGCCTCAGGCGGCTCAACCGAGTCTGGTTCTTCTGGGAGCTCTACTGCTACAGGGGGCTCGACGGAAACTGCTCCTACAGGCACTTCAACTGCCACTGGCTCCGAATCAAATTCCGCTACGACAAGTGAAATCACTGTCAGCACATCGATCACTGTCATTACATCCAGCACCGCAAATGTCACGACCCTTGCTTCTGGAAGCCTGTCTACCATTTCCACTGAGACTTTGATTACCCTCACCTCGTTCCTCGTCAACACATCGACAATCGACACGGCGAGCTCAACTGCCACAGGCGGACAGAGTGTTCTTGTCCCAAGTAGTACGGTGCTGCTGGGAAATTCGACTCTGCCTTCAGGTATCAGTAGCACGGTCTCGAGTTTGACCGAGACTTCAAATTCGACTGCGACAGGCGGCAGTACTGGCTTCGCGCCCTCGTCGGAGAGCACGCCCTTGACCGGTACCAACGGTCCGCGCCTTGGCTCATTCTCCACGACAACGACAACCGTGACCAGCACACCGTCAGCCGGCCTTTCTACTGTTCTCTCAGCCACTTCTAACGGCACCGCGACGGGTGGCAGTACCGCCAGTGGGCCCTCATCAGAAAGCACACCCTCAGCCGATACCACAGGTTCCTCTGGCTCTCCATCTGCTGGCCTTTCGACTGTCACGTCGGCTACGTCCAACTCAACGGTGTCTGGTAGTAGTAGAGCGTCTGCGCCTTCGTCTAGTACCACGCCTCAAAGTAGAAGTCCTGCTGTGCGCCATGGAACAATCATCACGACTGTTACGAGTGGATCAAAGACGACTACTATGACTCTCACGTTCAACGGAACTTCTACGAGCGGTGAAGGTTACGTTCCTCCAAGCACGACTGCATTGGCTGTGACCTCTGAAGCTTCTTCAAGCAACCTTCCTTCAAGCGGTCTCCCTTCGAGCTCACCTAACGGTACGACACCGTCCACCGAGACTCTAAGTAGCTCGAGTGGGCCCCGCGTTGGCTCAGAAACCACGTCTCCGTCGAGCACGGCTCCTTCCAATGGTCTCCCTTCGAGCTCACTTAATGGCACATCTCCGTCTACCGAGAGTTTGAGCACTTCTGGTGGGCCCCGAATTGGCTCAGAGACTACCGCCCCTACAGGCACAGGACCCTCAAGTGGCCTCCCCACGAGCTCAACGAATGGGACAGCTCTATCTACTGAGAGTTTGAGCAGTTCTAATGGTCCTCGTATTGGCTCAGAGACCACCGCTCCTTCAAGTACAGCTCCGTCGAGCGGGCTTCCTTCGAGCCCACCTAATGCGACTACGCCGTCTACTGAGAGTTTGAGTAGCTCTAGTGGCCCTCTCATTGGTTCACAAACTGTCACCCCTTCAGGCACAGCTCCCTCAAGTAACCTCCCGTCGAGTTCGCCCAATGGAACAGCTCCATCCACGGGGACTTTGAGCAGTTCCAATGGTCCTATCGGCACAGAGACCACGGCTTCAGGGACAGATACTACGCTAACTAGTATTGCAAATGCAACTTCTAGTGCGTCAACCTTCGGACCAACTGCTCCTGGTTTGAACTACACATATTCAACAACGGGTACCGGAGCCAGCTCCCTCACTGGCGCAACAACTGCGCTGCCAGAGACTACTGGGGCTCCATCGTCCCCATCAAACATGACCACTCCCCTATCAAGCTCTCAGAACGACCGAACTGGCTCATACACTACCACAACGACAACTTCAGTCGAGGCAGTCAACTCGACCGCTACAGGTGGGTCAACATATTCGGGCCCAAGCAGCGGTTCCCCCATCCCTTCGGCAAACTCAACCTCGCCGGGCGTGGCCTCGTATAGTAGTGCTCCTACTGGGCCTGCATCTGAGACTCTATCAAGCTCACAAGGACCGCGCATTGGATCAGCGTCCACAACAACGCTTATTGGCACAGCTAGCAGTGGCGTTGCCACCCCGTCTGTAAACGGAACGTCGCCCCTGTCTAGCTCGCAAGGGCCGCACATCGGATCAGCCTCTACTACCACGTCCACGGGAACAGCTCCGTTCACGTTAGTCGGACCGTCTGGGAATTCGACCGGCCCATCCGGTAGTTTCACTACCACGACGACCATCACCACATCCGTTGCTCTTCCGAGCGGATACGGACCTGTGCCGCCGGCGAACTCCACTACGCCGTTGTCCAGCTCCTCGACCCTGACGAACTCAACTTCGGCCCTGGGCCAGGAATCTGGATCAAGCAGCATCCCAACGCCTTCTGCGAACTCGACTTCTCCTCTTTCGAGCGGTGTGGGCTCAAGGACTGGAGACTTTTCCACAACCAGCTCACTGGGAACAGCCCCGACGACCTACACTGGCGCCAACTCGACGCTTGCTACCGGCACTTCTCCTTTGTCCAGCGACCAGGGTTCGCGTACGGGAATCTTTTCCACAACAAGCGCAATAGGTACTGCCCCTACAACTTATACCGGTCCAAACTCGACGCTTCCCGCCAGCACGGGCACGGCACCGTCTGTGAATACGACAAGTCCCTTGTCCAGTGGCCAGGGCTCACGGACGGGGGCATTCTCCACAACGAGCTCATTGGAGACAGCTCCTTCGGGTTCAAACTCAACAATTCCAGCTGGTACAGGCTCAGCGCCGACCAGCGGAAGCCCTGCTCCGTCCGCGAACTCAACTTCGACGACTCCTGCCTCCATCCCAACCACATCGGCATACACTGGTCCCAATTCCACCCTTCCCATCGGTACAGGCACAGCTTCCAGTGGAGCAATTCCTTCCCCATCTGCAAACTCGACGACACCTCTCGAGAGCGGCCAGGGCTCACGAACTGGAGCGTTCTCCACCTCCACGCCGTTGGTCACAGGGCCAAGCAGTGGCGCGCCAGTGAACTCCGTGAACTCCACATCACCTGCAGGGACCGCACCTACGAGCGGCTTCCCATCATCTGCAAATGGCACGACGCCTCTTTCGAGCGGTGTGGGTTCGCGGACCGGAGATTTCTCTACCGCATCGCCGACCGGCACCGGCCCAAGCAGCGGTGCACCAGTGAACTCGGCAAATTCCACCACCGCTGCAGGAACCGCGGGTACGAGCGCCATCCCTACTCCTTCAGCCAACTCTACAACAACACTCTCTAGCTCCCAGGATCTGCGCACTGGAGCATTTGCAACCTCGACGCCAATAGCCCCTAGTAGCGGCAGCCCAGTACCGTCACTGAACAGCACTCTGCCTTCGAACGGCCCCACTGCCAGCTCGTCGTGTGCCCCGACGACCGTAACCCAACCAGCCGTCACAGTGACATCGATATCAACAGTGATTTCCATCTCAACCGTCTCCGTCTGCGCGAGCGACTGCGCCTCGTCATCAGCACCGCTCGCATCCACCGAGTCCCTCTCCACCAGCCAAGCCGCCCGCATCGGAACCTTCTCAACCACGACCACAACCCCGGAAAGCACAATCACCTCCACCTCCACCTCCATCACCACAACCACCTCCGTCACTACCGTCGAATCCGCCCCTCCCCCACCTTCAACCGCCTACGTGCCCCCACCGCCTGCCGCAGCGCACTACAAGCGCCGCGCTCACTTGTGGCGTTGATTCCTTAATTGGCGAGGAGAGGGTGTTGAGCGCGAGGCCGGGGGAGGCGGTGACGGAGTATAGTGCGAGGTATCGGTCGGCACGTGATGCGGAGAAGGCGGCGGTGGAGAGGCTGAAGGCGTTATAGTGGGGCCTGTGAGAGGAGGGAGGGGGAGGTCGGGCTGTTGGGGTGCATTGGGTGAGTTTGGAAAAGCTGTAGGGTGAAGGAGTAGAAGCTCGTGGTGGTGCTTGATGCAGCATGCACGGGGCTTTTGCTTGGCCTTGCGGCAAGTTTGGTGTGTTTTTTCCTACTAATTGGTTTGTTCTCGGAAATCATCGTTCTCACGACAGATGGCATCAGTTTTTTTTTTTTTTTTTGAAAACGCTTATTGTTTTTGTATTCGCAACACTCACTCATATAGTATCGTCGGCGACGCCAGAAACAACACAGGAGGACAACATAAAGGAAGGAGGAAACTGCAACTACTCTTCGCTGGACGGATGAATGACTTGGGGCTCTCAGGTCACGCGCGCGCCCGGCATGGAATGGAAACGAATTGTATGTCTGTTACGTGTGTCTCTTGTTCTGTCGGATTCTATTTAGTTGTCTTTGGTAGCATAATAGGAGTCAGTCCTTCACTCAGCAGCAGATTTCATCCCAACTTCGACGAGAGAGAGAGAGAAGTGCGGTAGACAGCGAGTCTTCCGACTGTGCTCAAGACCTTTCCAATGTTCGCGAGCAAGAGAGTCATGGTAGAGAGGAGGGAGCGACAACCGAACCCAAGCAAAAGATGCCTCAGGCTCCCCTTCACATGTTCCTCCTCCATCATCCACTCTCCTCCAGCCACACTTCTCCTGCACTCGATCGGGATCTCGCGGAGTTTACTCCGCCAGGACGATCGATGTGTCCCTATCTCCCCTTGGCTTTTATCCCCCACCCTGCCTTGCCCTGCGCTGCCCTACTTCACGCCACATTCGTGCCTTGCTTAACGCGTAGATCAAACGACCCGCACGCGTTTCCCCCCATCGGGTGTACCCGCGTCAGCGTGTTTAAAAAAAGCAGACGTGCGCCACGAGGAGGTACAGACACAAAGCTTGTGCGTTGAAACACTGGCATTCAAGGATCTACAGTGCGTACGTAGTAAGGTAGCTAGTAAGCGGCTGCCCTGCAGGGTGGTGGGTGGGTGGATGGGTGGGTGGATGGGTGAGACGGCCGCTTTCCCCTCTTCGTCTTGCCCTGTCCCTTCGCTCGGGACGGAGGGATCCTTCCCGTCGGGCCCTTGCTGATGGCAACGATTAGCGGCAGACAGCTTTAAGCGGGAAGAATTGGTTCTGGGCCACTGAGCTCGGTTTAAGCTTTGCGTTAGTGGGAGGGTTTTAAGGGTAAGGGGTGGGACGGGACGGGACGAGCGGGGCCGGGTCGGAGTGGATCGGAGCGGAGCGGGACGAGGGGCAAGGGTAGGGGTAGCGTGGTTGAGTTGGCTTTTTGCTGATCGCGGGTGGTGCTGGGAGCGAGTGAGCGGGAAGGGCGCGTGCGCGGCGGGAGTGGCTTGTGCGATTTGGGATACCATGTGCTTGAACGGGAGATCGATTACGTGGGTGGAGAGCTGTATTGCCGTTTCCTGTCCTTGCGCAAGCGCGCGACTGTGCCCGGGGGACTGGAGGTAAGGGCCTAAGGGCGGGCTCGTGGGGATGTTGATTGGTGCGCCCTCGTGATCTGCGACTGATGGCGTTCGGGAGGGGTGGATGGGTGGGTGTCTGGTGACGTCGCGAGGGAGGGTGGGGAGTGGCCTCTCGTTGCGCTTGGACGGGATTCTCAGCTTCGTGTGCCGCCGTTGAGAGGTCTTCCGAAATTGTGGGTTTGTTTTCCTTGGAGGTCAGCTGGACACGTAGCGGGTCGAATCTCAGTGAATAGGAACGCCCGACTGGATGCGAGTTGCAACGACATGCTGGACGAGATTATTGTTTGGTGTTTGCTGGGTGAAACCTGGTGAATGAAACGGAGATTGCTGCCGGTGAGCTTCTCGTGAAGGTATGGCTCGCTATCATTCGTCACTTCCAGGAAACTGGTGTGGTGTGGGGGCAGTGGCGGAGACAGCATTGGGTCTGAGTTGTCGACGCCTGGGATAGTCTCTGCGTGCGGCAAACATGGTCGTTGCTGGGACGTGCCTGCTCGAAGCTGTTTGAATACGCGGATGTGCAGGTGGTACGGACAAGAGACACGAAGTCCGGGAAGGCCGGCATTGGCTATAAGCAGTCAGTACGGAAAGCCGTGCATGAGAGTGCTTGGGAGCTTTAATGAACACGAGGACGGTCGGATTGAGGTCGAGCTTCGACTCACGAGGTATTGGCTGCGAACGGCCAGCGGGACGGCTTGCCGCTGGGTCGAGGGAACGGCTGCAGAACACGCATGATGGTTACACGAGACTTGACACAGCTCGATCCGCATGCTGAAATGTGTCATCTCTTTCTTTGCGTTGTCCTTGGTCTTGTCAAATGTCCAGAGCTCGAGTAGACCCCGGCCCGGGGCGTTCATTGGCTGGCGTGCGCACTTCTCAAGCAGCTCCCCTGCCGGTGCAAACGAATCAATGACTGGCCGTAGCGTGCGCATCGAGGCCACGGGGGCGGAGCTAAGCGCTGGGGGACATATTGGTAAAAAGGCACAGCTGGCTGCGCGTGTGCCGGGCACATAAAGAGCAGCGGAGGCCGCTGCTGGGCGCGCTCGAACGGCGCCGCCGGAATTTCAACACGGCGCGCAGACACGAGATCTCTGGCGCCGGAAAGAGCCTGGGAGGGATCTGAATCCTGACAGCCAATTCACGCAGATGGGCGCAGCGCTGGGATCGAGGGGATCAACAGAGGAAGAGGACCACTCAGCGGCCGCCACGTAGGCCGCGCACTAAAACGCTGCTCGACATCGGCGCAGGCGCCATATGAACTAACGCTGCGTTGCGTGCAGAGGGCCTTCGCAGAGACTAAAAAGAGCAGAGCGGACGCGCGCCGGGCAGCGGCGCGAGGGCGATGCGTTTCGAGGCAAGTGGCAGCACCGCAGCGCGGCGAGCGAGACAACAGCTGACCGAGCGGCAGGCAGGACGGAGCGCAGCCGGGCGCCGCGACGCGCCGCCGGGCGCCGCAGAGACGAGACCTGGATGCGATAAGCGTGCCGAGCGCGGAGCAGAGGAGACGGCCAATCCAGCGGCGTGCGGAGGCTCACCGCCGGGCGGTGCGGTGAGCGGCGCTGGCCCGCGCAGGCGGGGGCGGGCCGGCGCGCGAGGGCGCAGGACGACGAGCCGCAGCGGCCGCCCGGCCAGCACGCGGCTGCGCATCGCGGCCGGGCGGTGGGCGCGGCGGCGCTGGTGGTGAGCGCGCGCGAGGTTGAGGTTGGCGGAGGTCGCGGGCGAAGTGGGGGCCGCCGGATGCGGCCTAGCGCGGCCGTCACGTGCTGCGCTATTCTCCACATCACTCGACCCTCTGACCGACCTCTTCCTCCAACTCTCCGTCACCACTGCGCGGGCGGCGCGAGGCTCATCAGGTTCCATCGGCGCCGGGCTTTCCCCCCTCGATTCCTGCGTGCGGCGCGCGACTCCGGCCGTGCGCGCGGCGTCTACGGCTTCCCGGCTGCTTCTATTTTGGCTACGCGACTCGCACGGATTGGACGGAGCCTCAGCCCCAACTGATCACTCAGCGGCTACGTCCTGCCTATCATTGAAGGAAGAGAATGCATTCGCCCAGCTATCCGCTACATCGTAGTACATGAAAGGAGGCGGCTCCCCTGACGCCGGCGCCGCCCAGCTCCCCGCTCCTCCGCGCTTCCAGACAATCTTGCTGCTGCCGACAAACGAGTGGATCCCGTGATCCCTAAGAGAAAAAAGAAGCCCGAACGCCTTGACAAAACGAAACGCTAGATGAAAACGCTCACGGCCCGCCCCTGCCGCTCAGTGGCCGCCGCTGCCGATGCCCTGGAGCCGCCTGGTGCGCTCGCAGCCCAGGTCGTAGATCTCCGAGTCCAGGGACCGGATGATGTCCATTGACTTCTCGATTGACGCCTTGAACTTGCCGCCCTCCCGCTGCCACCGGTTGATCCGCTCTACCTCGGCTGCGCGGCGTCGCATCTTGGTGTCGATCTTCTCGCACAGCTTGCACTTCTGGCTCACCGGCACCGTCGTCATGATCAACTTCATACCGCACGTTTCACCGATGCGGTACTCGCGGTTGCAGTGCTGCCGGAAGTGGCCCCACTTCCAGTCGCCACACGCGAAGCGGTGCTGGTCGAAGAAGCACATGTTTCAAGAGCTTGGTGGAACTAAGGTTGATCGTCACTTAGCCTCGAGGCACAGCGTTGCAAGAGCATGGACCACCCTTACCTTTTTGATATCAAAAGTTGCTGTGTCGTCTGACTGATTGGACAGACTTCGTCGAACCTGAGATCCGTCAACCCCAATGGCCCTCGATGTCGTTACGACACCCTCCAGGGCGCTCACCTGCCCGTACGGTTTGCTGGACCTGTTCGAGTCTCAAACAATGTCCCGGTCGAAGGGGTCTTCTGGATAAGGGTCCGCTGGGGGGATATGTCGCGGAAGAGGAGGGCGCTTGGGAATTCTGAGAGACGATTGGGACTGGAGAGGAAGTGAGGAGCTGATGATGGTGAAGATGAGACTCCGACGGTCTCAAGACGGGCTATTTATGCTTGGAGGACGACAAGGAGGACGACTACACCGACTCGACAGACCATGTCCGGACGCCTTCCTGGTCGAAGGAAACTCCCGCTCCTGCCGTCAGTCCGTCGCCGCTCCATTATCGTACCCCACTCGCCAACGGCCAACGATATTGCCACGATCCCACGGATCACCCCTAATGCCGCTAAAGGATCCATGAAGGCCGGCTGCAATGATACCCTAGGCCGCGCCGGGCGTTCCAGACATGCAAACCCATATCACATTTGCTTAGGATCTTCGGCGAGGTGGCTTTTCTTCCGCGTAATATCTCCTTCTCCGGACAAAATGCCTCATGCTCCTGGTCCGATGCGCTTGTCTGTGGGCGCGCGTTGAGGTGGCATTGATGCCGGCGGTCGAAGTCTATCACATTTGACGGACGAAGGTTGAGATTATTGCGCCGAGCTGCGGTCACGTGTCCGCCGCTCGATGCCGAACCATTCGCTGGCTTCCGTCGGCCGCCCAGCCCTGGCAAACGATTGGCCGCCATTCTCCTGAACGTCGGCCGGCTCCTCCTTAGTGCGGAACACAGGATTGCGCACCAGCGGGTGTCTAACGGCTAGTTTCCCGTGAGCCCAGCACGGGGGAAATGAAGGGCCACCGAAATTTTTGCCCGAGAGCATTGGTCGACGCCCGTACGCAACGGCTCCGGATGGGCTCGGCTCGACTGGCCCTCTGGTCCAATCTCGCCCTCGCCGTCTCCGCGGCGGAGGCGGACAGCATTACGAAGGGGTTACTGGATCCAGCCAGCATCCGGATTCTCGACGTCACACTAACTAATCAGCGTACAGAGTCAGCGGCCATGCACGGTGCCCCCGATCAATCTCTCGTGCTTCCCATCTATGCGAGGACGACGTCGGCTTGGCGGCCACGGCTGTCCCATACCCACCGCAACTGGATGCAGGCATCGTCAGCCAGTCACCTTATCTCGCCTTCCTGCAGGAGCCTTTCGTGGACACGGCGCCCGGTGTCATACCATGCACCGCCAATACGGGCCATTGACACAAGCCCGTGCATCATGCATGGCCTGGCCGGTGCCGTTTTCCTCAGCTGACCGTCTTCCCGCTCCTCGGCCTGCACTGACCGTGCGGGACGCATTGTTGGGCTGGTTAGTACATGCATGCTGACAGGCATTTGGTGTTAGGTAACGAGCTGGCGCGGGACTTATGCGGCAACTCGGCCGTCATCGCATATCGAAGCAATCATTTGGGTTTGAAAGGAACGCTAGGCTCGACCGAAGTATGCCCCATCGGAGATCCTCTGACGTGGCGACCGCGGTTTGGTTGATCTCTGAGGTGGCTTTCTTCCCGGGGTATCCATTCTCTTCATCAAAAATCATTTGGCAGAAGGTTCAGCCTGGCTCCGCTTCGCGTCTGCTGCAGTCCGTGGCTAGGATAAACCCGCCCCCCCATTGCTCCGGCCAGGGCGTCACAAATCACGGATGATCAGGCCTCTGCCTGACAAGAAGCGCCGGTTACCCCGCGTGGACGCGCCTCGTGTATGGACACGGCGCCGATGATGACTGAAGCTTTGACGTTGAGGTGGCGAGCTGTATGCATCATGGTGGTCATTATCACGCCTTGCCAATGCTTCTCGCCTGACAGCGACCACGGCCCGCGGACCAATGTCTGCGCGCCAATTGATTGATTCACTCACCTCCTCTTCCCCAACTGACGCCTTCCAGCGTTGTTTTTCCCGAGGCTTTTGGAAGAGAAAGGAAGTTGGGGTGAGGGGTGCGTTTGGTGAGGTGAGGGGGCCGAGAGATCGTGTGTTGTCCAAACACACACACACACAGCAAGTTGCCGCGCCGCCTCGGGAAAAAAAACAGTAGCGGGCTGCGCACTTCGCTTGATTTCTGTCTTGCATATGTTTCCCACCAACCCCGAGGGAGCGGCAAGGAAGGGAGAGAAAGAGGGGAATCGAAGAGGCACGGGCTCCCCTCAAGGCTGAAAGCAGTAAACAAACGCCAGCGCAGGCCAATCGGCCGCGTGCACTACAGCAAAGCAAAGGCAGCATAACGAAAGAAGAATAATTTCCCAAGAAAAAAACCACCATGACCGTGAGCGCATTTGTGCCCTTCCTTGCCTGACGCCGGAACAATTGCAATTGCGGTGGTTCTGCCGGTCGCCGCGCGGCCGACACGCGCTCGCGACGATGACCGGACGTTGAAATTTACTACATGCAGGCGAGTTTTTCGCTGGTGCTGGCGAGCGTCATGTGAATGGCATCGTCTGCTGGGTTGCTTGCAGCGTCACCGGCCTAGGTTCGCGCACACGCCCACGGCGCAGGTGGGAGTAGAGCACGGGATTGTCGCTCTGTGCGAGTGTGCCGGTGCGTGCGTGCGTGCGGCGGTAGAGCGGGTACTGGGCTGGGCCACCACCGACACCCACCACACGGACGCGCGCGGAGAGGGGCCGCCGAGGGCAAGGGAGGGTGCGTGCGTCTCTCTCTGGGCTCTGGCTGGCGGGTACGGTACCCGTCCGACCGTACCCTTGTCTTGCCCTATTGTACCCTTGCCCCTTGCCCTTGGCCACCCCGGGACCCTAGCCCTGTGGCCCTGTGCCCCTACCCTACCTACCCTGCTGCCCTCCTCCCTCCTCCGCCGCCGCCGCGCCGCCGCCTACGGAACCTGCTCGTCGCTGCTGCTATCTCTCTCATCTCCTGCGTTGTCTTGCGGACTGCTTCTTTCTTCCTTTCTTTCTTTCCCCCCTCTCCTCTGCCCGCAACTGGTTTTTTTTTTCCCTGCCTGACCTACCAGACAGGGGTGTCCCGCGCGGTCTCTGCTGTGGTTGCGTGGCGCTAGGGACAGCTAGCAGTCCAGTCAGCAGCCGAGATTTCGATTGGGAGTGGGGAGGGGGAGCTCACACGCCTTGCTGGGACTCGCCGCTCGCCGCCGTTCGTTCGCCTCCACCGGCCTGGGCTTTTTTTTGCTTGCTGGCTGGCTGGCTGGCTGCTGGGCTGGCGTCGGTTTTTTTTTTTTTTTGGGCTTGCTGCTGCTGCTGCTGCTTTGACCGAAGACGGCGGCCGGATGGGGTGGGTCCGGGACCGGGTGCAATAATCACGTTCTCGTCATCGTCCTCTCATCTCAATTTCTTGGGACTGTTGCGGATGTGGCGAGGACCGGGAACAAAAAAAAGGACTGAACACCGGGCAGAAATAAAAGGGTGGAATGAGGCAAGGAGTGGTGGTTGAGTTTGAAGGGGGAGGATATGGAGACTTTGGGGGCGACAGACGAGGGACCCGCCGTCAAAGCCCGGTTTCTGTCTCTTCTCTCTCTTTCCCCTCGACCGGGGGGAGGGGGGGAAGGGAAGGGAAGGAGGGGGAGGGAGGGAGGGACGGGGCCCAGAAGCGGCGTGGTTTCGCTTGCAGAGAGAGACACACAGGGCTCCGAGGAGCCCACTTCAGTAGTGACGACCTATTTTTTTTTCTGGCCTTGCGCTGGTTGCCCTCCTGCGCCGATAGGCTTTGGCTGGGCTGATCATGGATGCTCTCGGAAAGCAAGCGTGCAGGGGTGGCAAGCAGCAGCTCCGCCGCCGCAGCTCTCGTGCTCTCTCTCTCTCCTGCGTGCCAGCCTTGCGTGCTGCTGCTGCTGTGCAATGGGGGGCGTTTTGGTTTTTTTGGGTTCTTTGCTCAAACAAACGCCATGCGGGACGCCACCAATGGGGTGGGGCGTCAATTGCGAGTGGCGAGTGGGATTGATGGGATTTGGTGCGTGGGGAAGTGGGTGAGATGGAGAGATTGCAGGCAGCGGGCGAGGGCGCGCACCGATGACAGCAGCAGCCAGCAGCAGCGGCGGTGGCGGAGCAGGAGAGGCAGGAGGAGGAGGAGGCTGCAGAGGGGATGGGGAGGGAGCAGGCGGTGCTTGGGCAGCGCAGGCTGGCCGGTTCGCTGGCTGGGGCGCGGCGCTGTGAGTGGCTGCGCTTGTCATGCAGGCTCTAATGCAGGCGTCGCATGCAACGGAGCTGCAGCTGGGATTGGACGGGACGGGGGCGGCGCGGCGATTGGGCGGGCCCCCGTTGCGCGAGAGTCTGCGGCTGCGGCTCTGGCGGGCGGGTGGTGGAGGGCGGCGTCGCGCTGGCGTCCGCGGCGCGTCGGTGACGCTTGGCGATGCCGCGATCGTCAGGTTCTGGGCTCGCGAGGGCGGCGTCGGTGTCGTGCAGGCGTGCTGCTGCGCTTGGCGGGGGAGGGGGCGCGGTCATCATCGCTGATGCTGCGCAACGCGAGAGCAGACGATCGCGCCGCCTCTCCCATCATCCCTCGTCATCCACGTGTGCCACTCGGAGCGTGCGAGGTGGGGAGGCGCGCGTGTTCACCGCCCTCCACGCCGCCGTACATGGTCCTATTTTTCTGCGAGCGGCCTCACGCCCTGCCCACTTTTCGCGGCGCCGCCGTAAACGCGGAGAAGCCTCTGCCAGCAATCCCATCCATTCACCGTAGATCCGGAAGAGCCCATTGAGCATCCGCCTGGCCCGCCCAAGCCCCCCGTCCATTCGTCGGCCCAGCGTTCGTCATCGCCCGCCCGTGACGCAGCGTGAGCCAGCGCCGCCGGCCGCGCCTATGCTGCCTCGTCGTCGATGTCTGCTCCGCCCGTGCTCGTGCTCAAGCTCAGTGCCCGCCCGCGCTTCGCCACAGCGGCGGACGTGCGCGGTCACATCGTGAGGATCATTGATGGACGCGCTCAATCAGCACCACACACATCACAGCACACCCGGCGCCGCACAGCTCAACGGGCGTGTGCGCGCGCGCCGAATAATGGCGACGCCAAAGGGCGCGCGTGCGAAGGCCCCACTCGCGCCGACTGCGTCTACTGTCTCACCACCAGGCGAGAAAAGCACGCGCCAGCCGTGTGCATGAGACAAGGCAAGACAAGACAGGACAGACGTAGGCAGCCCGGGCCGGGCAGAGGAGGCACGGCAAGGCAGCGCAAGGCAAGGCGGCAGCGACGGACCATCGAGCCATGCATCGAGCCCGTCGTCGTCGTCGTCGTCGCGGGCCCCTCATTTCCGTCTGTCTGCCCCTCCCCGCCCCATGCCATGACATGCCGTGCCCTCGACTGCCCAGCGAGCGACTGGGCCGTGGCTGCTCTGGCGCCTCTGCTGTTGACTGCCTAACTGCACGCACTACTCGCCCTACGGCGCCACCGGTCAAGGAGCTTACACAGGGCCCCCATAGCTTGCGGAGGCGTGGAAGGGAGGGGAATGTTCCCGTTTTTAAGGTTGCCAGGCTCCGCGTCGCACAGCACAAACACGGCGCGCCATTGCGGAGGCAATTGGACGTGGCGGTGAAGGATGGGGAAGTCTGTTTTCGTGCCGGCGCGCCCTGGTGCAGCGGCGGCAGCTGGGCGGCGCCGCGGACGCAGAGCAGCAGCACGGGAGGGGCGCGCGTGCGAGAGAGAGAGAGGCAGAGAGAGAGCGAGAGAGGGGCGGCGCGAGAGAGCAGGCCGTTCGGGAGCGCACGAGAGCGAGCGGGCGGCAGGCGGCGGGCGCGGATGCGCTGTCACGGCTAAAGGAGTCGCGGGCGGCGGCAGCTCTGGTCGCGCGTCGGCGGTAAGGCCGCGGTGGGCTCGCAGTCGAAGGGAGCAGAAGGAGAGGCGCTGCACGCCCCTGACTCGACGTCGATGAGCGGCGGCAAGCGAGGCGCGCGCTCACGCACGTGACGAGGCTAAACTGACGGTCACGAAACGCGGCGGACGGTGAGAGTCGGTGCTGTCTCCGCCCGCGTGCGCAAAGCAGGGCTGCTGTTGCGATGCAGCCTGCACGCGTCACGCAAGGCCGCCGCGCGCCCGCCCCCAGGGCCGCGACGGCCGCGGCGGCGGCGACGACACCACGGCCCAGAGCAGCATCCCATCCCAACCCAGACCACCAGCCCGAGTCCGAGCCCCAAGCGGCCTAGGCCCGATCGTAGCAGCGCCCCGTAGATCTCCACTACAAGCTGTCCGCCCGCTACAGCACAAGCACGCGCGCTAGGGCCAGCATGCACAGCGCATGCTGGCCCTCCCTCGCCGCCCGCCGCGGCCACAGCCCAGCTGCCCGCCGGCCAATGCCTGCCTGCCTGCCCGACCGCCGTGGAGATCAGTCAGACACCGCGTTCGCTGGCGGAGAAGGCCGCGGCGAGCTGGCGTGGTGCGGAGATAGCTGCTGGCTGGGCCTGCGGGTCGTGCAAGCCGTGTGAGAGCGGCGCCGACTCATGTCGTTGTTCTGCCGTCGCCGTGCCGCGCAACGGCCTGCCGTGCGCTTGTCGAGGAACGCGCCAGGCCGCGGCCGAGCCCAATTGGTGCACGTAGGCGTGAGTCTGCGCGGCGGGAGTGTGCTCGTTACGCGTGAATGCTGCTCCTACGAGATAAGTCGTCTGGGGCGCCGGCCGCGCCCATTACGTTGCCGCTGCGCTAGCGACCGCGGTACGCCGCGGCTGTGTCTAGCGGGCTGCTGATAGAGCATAGTGCCAGAGCCGGCCAAGCGTGCAATTGTCCAATCGTCCATAGTATAAGGGATCCCGCGTGATGGGAAAGAGGGGGGGGAAAGGCCAGCGAGCCTCCTCCTCTCGGGATGTGCACGCGGAACACTCGCCCAGATCCCGACGTCGTGTGCAAGAGCCGCAAAGAGTGGATCTTCTCAACGGTTTCGCCTCCCAGCTTCCGGGACTGCTCATGTGCCTCGTGGACGATGCACGACATACAGCCTCGCCCCCTCCTCCCTTGCGCCGCCGCGCGTTCCCCAGCGTAGTTCTGCGCCCAGTTCCTGCGTTGAGAAAAAGAAAAATCTCCTCTGCCCGAGAGTGGAGCTACCTAGAGGCCGGGTGAAAAGCGGTTTTTTCGTGGGTGCGGCACAGCCCTTAGCATACCATCCGGGCACAGGCTAGTGCCCACGTCGTGTGTGGTCATATGATGGTGACATCCTGAACGGCCATGTTGTCGTCGCGCATCGCCTCGCCTTCCATGGCCTTGTACACGAAGCATTCGCCGAGCAGCACGAAGTCGCCGCTGTCGCTGACCGGCCGCAAGACGAACGGGATGTCGCAGCCTAGCATGACAAACACCACGTCGCCGTCCCTCGTGCCGTGCGGCCCAAGACCCATGTAGCCGCTTGTTGTCAGAAACAGCACACGTCCGACGGCAACCCCCATTGTCGACTCATAATGGTTGTCTGGCAGGACCCACAGAGGGCTGGCGAGATCGTCGATCAGATTGCCCGACGAGCGGCGATGGTATTCGGGGCGCTGCCCTGCCGGCTTCTTCGTCTCGCCAATGTCGTTTTGCTCCAGAATCTTCTTCAACACCACTCTGGGCTCCTTGCCAGTCACCGGGTACGGGAAGTGATTTTGGGCTACGACACGATCGCAATCCGCGTGCCATTGTTTGATCAATTCGCGCTCGGCTTTTGGATCGGTAATGTCGGTCAGGTCGAGAAGGACGCTGCCAGCAACTCGTATCGTGTCGAACAGCTTTCCTGGAATGGATAGTCGTCCGTTTTCTCGCACGGAGATTTCGCCATACTCACTACCGCCCGCCACAAAGGTCTTAGACCCCCAAAAGCAGAATGGTCGCACCTTCATCGCGATCGTCCAGTCGGGCACCCAAGAGGGAAGCTTCTCGCTGCAGGGGAGCATCTGCCTCTGATTGGTGGCGCCTGCGCAGCAGAGCATCGTCATTATACGAAGATACTTCTCCCGGTCCTTCAATCCTTGCACGCAGCAGTTGAACTGAAGTGGGTTCGCAACTGCGTGTTCGCAACAGTCTCGTGGCTGCTGGGCCATCCTTATCGTACGAGCTGCGAAGTCCACGAAGACATTTCTCGCAGTCATGGTGTAGTCAGGCGTGATGTCGTGTTCGCCCAACTCCAACAAAGCGTAGATCTTGTCTCGCTCATCGGTAGCGCCGAAATGTCGACAAGCCAGCATGAGCTCGAAGAGATCCGGTCGGGTCCCTTGCTCGTGCTGGTTCTTGATGCGGTTGATGCGCGAGAAGGGCAGTTCGGTGACCAGCTCCGAGTTCCGGATGTTGTACGCCCTGTATTCCTCGCAGTCCAAATAATCCACAATCTGGCCCACCTCTTCCCACGTAAACATTTCCTTCCCGCAGTAAACCTCGATGCAAGACGATAGCACGACCTCTTGGATGACCCACATCCGGCCGAACCACGGACGGCGCAAGATGGCCGCGAGCGCCTGCCAGTGCTTATTCCCAGCCCTTGGCAGGCGCGAGTTTTCAAACAGAGTGCTCCAGTCGAACTTGAGGTTAGGCATTTCACGTAGCTTGTCGAGGATCTGCCCGGCGAGGCGCAAGCCTGGCTTGAGGTCGAACTTGGTGCCGTCGTCCAGAGTCTGGTAGTCCTCGCCCAGCCACACGATGACCTTGCGCGCGGACCTGTAGATCGTGCCCATCATGGCGACTTGGTGGCTGCGCTCCTTGGGATTGCTCTGGTCGATGCATATCTGGTCGATCCACATGAACACCACCTCCGTCGGATGCCGGAAGCGGCGCAAGGCCTTGGCCAAGTTCTCTGTGACGAGGAGACGGCGATCGTTGTTGGTCAAGATGGGCTTGTCGGGCTCAGAGGTGCCCCAGGTATACGAAAGAGCGTCATATTTCAAGGGTCCGGTGGGGAAAGCTTCGACGATGTGCACTGTGATGCCGGAGCCGGATGCGGAGGAGGGCTGGATCTGGACCAGGCGGGTCGCGGCAGATGAGGTCAGGCGCTTGTAGCGGAAGGGAGTCTGCGTCTGCGGCATGATGGCGATGGTTTGGAGTCCGCGTCGGTGTCCGCATCTATCATCTTGCTCGGAGTCGCCGGTGTGCCGTGTCAGAGTCGAGGCCGCTCAGATGCCGGTGTTTGCCAGCGAGCATTCCTTTCTCTGAAGTGTGACTTCCTCCTGCCGTCCACCGTTGGGTCCCTGCTTCGGCACGTGGGCGCGACAGGGAACAAGGTTCCAAAGGAACAAACGGCTCGCGTCCGGGCTTATGTAACCCGCGCGTCCTAAACCCGTTCCGCTGGGTCTTCATACACGTGATATCGCGGATTGGGGGAACGAGCTCGGACAGTAATTAACGATGATCTTCCTCAGGGAAAGCCAGGTCCGCGGTCCCATCGATAAGATCCGATCCGTATAGAGGTGGGGATTGGCAGCCGATATACCGTAAGACGAGGATAATGTGGCCAAATGCGGTTGTAAGCATTGGTCAGAGATATGCTGACGGCACCCTTCGTTCGCCTATGGGCGATCACTTCACAGTTCTGCAGTGGCTGCAATGACCTTTGTCATCGATTCGAATGCCGACCTAGCCCCCGCCTGTAAAGTGGTGCTTCCTGTGGCGGTAAGGACAGCCACAGCACAAAATCGCGCAAGACTGCTCCATCGCGTGCGGACAACCTAAGCCAGAAATCGTTTCAGTGTTGCCAAGACAAGGTTGTTAAACTCGCTAGAGGATGCATTAAACTGAGGTGATCTTCATTAGAACTGCTCACCGGGTATCTCGTACGCTCGCTATATTACATGCAGTAGCAACTCAAGTGTGCAATGAAATGGACAGCCCTGTGGAACTGCTCACCTGACGCACTTGCCCACTTACGCATCCCTTGATTACCACAGTCCCTTGACAATGTCCAAAAATGTCCGAAAAGAATCCTTATGCAAGTTGGTAACACTCTGGCCCTTCATTTCTTCAATTTGCCACCAAAAGACTTCATCGCCTTCCTCAGCCTGTTCATCCTCTTCTTGTCTGCCTGCTCAGAGTCTGCTGCCGAGCTAGGCGGTCGCATGTCCCCAAGTTCCTGCGGCTCAGAAGACTCAGTGGTGTACATAGAGCTCGCCGTCTCGCGAACACGGTTGAGCAGCCGTTTCTGTAGCTGCTCCCAGATAGGCCTGCCGCCCTCCGACTCTGGGTTCAGCCACGGGCAGTGAATGCGGTGGGCTTCCGCGAGATCGAGCTTGTGTTCCACGCTTGAATACATCCAGAGGCCGGTCCGCTGGTGGCATTCACGGCAGTACACGATCGAATATTTGCCGCGATCTTCTCCGTACCAGCCGTAGAGGGCGAAGAGCTGGATTCTCTTCTCGATGTGCTCCTGATCCGTGCTATCCGAAGGTACCGTTGTCTCGAAATTCTCCGACGACAGAGGCTGCGTAAGTTCCTCCGGTAGAGCTTTGTCTAGCCTGTCCGGATTGGTACCAGGATACTGTAGGTGGTCCAGGGTCGGGAGCTGGTAGCGAATATTCAGCAGCGATTTGTGTCGCTCGATCAACCCAGGCCTGATGTGGTCCTCATAGTTGGCCATAGGAACATGGTAAATATCGTCTGCGACAAGTTAGAGAGCACGAGCACTCATGACAAAGGCGAGAAAAGGAGAGCGCACCTTTGCAGCCAGCCTTCCGCCACAAGCAACTTTCATCGTGGCCGTCGACGATTAGCTTGGCATAGCGTTCGACCAAAGCCTCGTCCACATCTTCGTCCAACACCTCCGCGTCTTCTGCCTCGGTTCCCTCCGTATCCTTCTTCTTTGCCTCTAGCTTGACTACGATTCTCTTCTCGCAGCCTCCCTTGCAAGCGACAGTATTGACGCCCTCGCACACCCAACCCCGCTTAGCCCACTCCACCTCACTCAGCTTGTCCGGTTTAGGGCCCCATAATTTGACGTCGGCGAAGGTCTTCAAGCGCTCGACGAAGTGCTCGTGGCTCCATGGCGTGTAGTTGGGGGCTTTCTTTGGCTCCGAGCCCTCCTTGGCTTTGTCTTTCTTGCCGACAAGGCGGACACTCTTCGCACGCTGTGCCAGGGAGAGGCCGCTCTGCGACGGGGCCGCGCGCGAGGAGGTGCTCGCAGCGTCATCAAGGCGGTCGTTCTCAGTGGAGGCAAGGGAGTCGCCGCTCAGGGAGGTGCGGGAGCGCTTCAGGGGAGGCTCGTTCGGGACGGTAGCGACGGACATTGCGGAGGCATTCTTTGAGCGCAGCGACGCCAGACTGGTGGTGGAGGAGCTGGCGGTGATGTTCTCCAGGATCCTGTTGAACTTCCGCTTTGAGGTGGTGAGTGCAGCCATGGCTGAGCTGGGGGCACAAGAGGCAGCTGATCTACGCAGCGGTTGGAGCGTCTGTTTGGGTTGCGGGTTGCTAGGCGACCCGTACGCAGACCGGGCGTCGGCAGCGCCGCTTTGTTGATATCGGCGGACGGAGGCGTGCGGCTCTCGCGCGGTCGACTCTTGTAGGCGCGGACACCCAACGGACGCGCTGGAGGGGCAGACGAGCTGGCGCGAGGGAATGCGGCAGCTGCAGAGTGCCTGACTGGCGCTCTTGTTGATATCGATCGGCGAATCGGCGTTCCTGGGGCAGGCAACCGCCCGCGGCGGCCCCCAGCACCTGCCCCACTAAGAAACTGGCCAGGTAGATGAGGGGACTACACTCTCCATATATCCTCGCTCTCTCCATCTCCATCCTGGCGCTGAGCTTTCTGGCCACCTTCTCCTCGCGTCTCACTCCCTTTGCCCGCCACCTGACCACCCAAGTCCCGAAAACCGCGCCGCCGCTCTGTAACGCCACCATGTCATACACCAAAGAGCTCCAGGTCGCCGAGCTCGCCGTCCAGCGCGCCGTCCTCCTCACGAAGCGGGTCTTCAATGAGAAGGCCAAGGGCACTGTCTCCAAGGACGACAAGTCGCCCGTCACCATTGGCGACTTCGGCGCCCAGGCGCTCATCATCAACGCCATCCACGCCAACTTCCCGGACGACGAGATTGTCGGCGAGGAGGAAGCCACCGAACTCAGGGAGAACACTGCGCTGCGCTCGCAGATCTGGGACTTGGTCAAGAAGTCGAAGCTCAGCGACGATGCCTCCGAACAGCTTCTTGGTGGCCCTCTCGCCAGCGACCAGGCCATGTGCGACGCCATTGACCTTGGCCGGAGCGCTGGCGGCCCCAGGGGTAGGATATGGGCTCTGGACCCCATCGATGGCACCAAGGGCTTCCTGAGAGGCGGCCAGTATGCTGTCTGCCTCGCCCTCATGGTCGACGGCCAGGTCAAGGTCGGCGTTCTGGGTTGCCCTAACCTGCCTGTCGACGACTCCGCGCCGCTGGATGCTGGCATCGGGGAGGACCAGACTGGAGAGGGTAGGGGCGTGCTTTTCAGCGCCATTGAGGGCCAGGGCGCCGTCTCCCGCCCTCTGAGCGACGGTGCGCTCCAGCCCAGCCGGCCCATCTCTATGAAGCCGATCTCCGACATCACTCAGGCCACCTTCTGCGAGAGTGTCGAGGCCGGCCACTCGTCGCACGGCGACCAGGCTCAGATCGCCCAGAAGCTGGGAATCACGAAGGAGAGCGTCCGTATGGACTCCCAGGCCAAGTACGCCTCGATTGCCCGCGGTGCCGGCGACATCTACCTCCGTCTGCCGGTCAAGAAGGGCTACGAGGAGAAGATTTGGGATCACGCCGCTGGCGACCTCATTGTCCGGGAAGCCGGTGGCCAGGTCACCGATGCGAATGGCAAGAGACTAGACTTCAGCATCGGCAGGACCCTGAGGGACAACTCCGGCGTCGTCGCCGCGCCGAAGGCGGTTCACGGCACGGTGCTGGAAGTCGTGAAGGAGGTTCTCGCAGCGAAGGCTGCTTAAGCAAGTACATATCTTGCATACACTGCCAGGATAGAGCCCGGCGTTTTGGCCTAGTAGAAGCCAAATATACCCAGTAAAATATAAAAGTACAAATTCTGTACAGGTTTTCCTGATCCATGCCATGCTGTGCCATGCTCTATTTGATTTTCTTCGACTTCAGCTTGATCGTCTCGTCGTTGACGAATATGCCCTTGCCCTTGTACGGTTCGGGCACCCTCCATGCTCTGATTTTCGCCGCAAACGACATGACAGCCTCCTTGTTCACGCCCTCCAGCAGTATACGCGTTGGCTGCGGTGTGCTTGCCTTCACGCCCTTCGGGATACCCAGCTCGACGGGATGCGAAAATCCGACCTTCAAGTTGACGAATTGCTGACCCTCGTACTCGGATTGGACGGTAGTCGCGGTCTTCTCAATTGTCGCACGGTAACCGACGCCGACCAGACGAAGAATTGCTGTGTGGCCTTCTGATACTCCTAGGATGTGGTTTTGCAAGTATGCGCGTACAGTACCTTTGCAAACAACATCAGCCGATGCATTTAGCTCCAATGCCAGTGATAGACATACCCCACATCTCCCGCTGTTTCCTCTCCTCCGCATCCAGCACCTTCACTGTGGGCGGGCCATCTGGTGTCTCCCGCACAATCTCAACGAACGGCGGTACGGTGTAGGACATCTCGCCCAGCGGCCCCTTCACGTGTACTGTTGCACCCTGCTCATCCCGTCTGGAATTCTTCCCACCCTTGACCTTCGGCGGCGGCAGGATTTCAAACTGGACCTCTGGAGGTATGGACAGCGGCGCACGACCGATCTTCGACTGGCATGGGTTCGACGTGCTGAAGGCGCGGCAAGCGTGGGTCGGGGAGTATTTGGTTGGTTGGCAGGGTAATTGGCTGGACGACGAGGGCTTGAGGCTTGCGCTCGCGCCCTGGAGGCAGCGCCGTCGTGCGGTGGAAAACATGGCGTATCTGGCGTTGTCTTGCGCCGCAGCGCTGCACTTCTCGCTCATCGCTGCTCGGGAGCCGCCGAGGTTTCGCCGCGCTCATGTGCTTATGTCAGCTAGCGCGGCTCTAGCGCGTCGACGCGCTGTTTATTTCCGGCCGGTCGCGTAGCTCCGACCTTTCTTCCTCCGCCTCCTCACCATCACCGTCCTGTGACTGCAACGTCGAGTCGCTAGACGAGCGCGTGGTCGGCCGACAACTGAGCTCTCACTCAACTAACCTGCGGGCAAGCTAACCTGTATCCTCCACGCAAAAGCGTTCGCGACACTGCAACTGCAACCTCTTGCGCCTCACCTCACTTCAGTCTCTACTCGCCTCGACGCCTGATCCAACATCTCGTCGACTTGAGTAAGAGGCGTCCTTGCATATGACACTGACAACTGCACTAATTTCTTCTAGCTGAGTTTGCGTCTTTCCTCGACAACCTTTCCAACACCTCTTCCAGTGCCTTGACCACTCATCACTTTCAACATTCATCTCACCATGTTCGGCAAGTTCTTCTTCAACGCTCTTGCGTTGATGCTTCTCTTGCCTACTCTCATTGCCTGCGTCACCGATGGAACCACTTTCTCCAGGATTGAAGATGCGTCCGCTGGCGGCATGGATGCCCGTCTTCAGGAGGACCTGTCCTCCATGCTCCGTCGTGCTCCATTCCACGAGGCTCGCGTCTTTGAGGTTGCCCGCAAGCACATCCAGGATATGGAATCGTCTCCCCCATGCCACCAGCTCGCCACGTCAACTCTGATCGACTCCTGCCAATCCTTCAGCTCTTTGCCGGGCCAAGACTTCGCTCGCCTCACTGACCATATGCTTGATGAGGTAAGGCAGGAATATGCCGCCAGGCTGGCCGTATGTGAACTCCAGGGTATCGAGTCCGGAATCCCTACTCAGTGCCAGGCTTTTGTACCGTCCCGCCAGGCATGCCCCAGGACTCCCAGGAAGGGTTTCTTTTCGCGCAAGAACACTTCGACCCAGGACAACTCCAAGCGTGCTTGCTACCCTGAATCCACTCCCGACCAGCTGAAGCAATGTGTCGATGCCCTTTTCGATCATGGCCAGCGTTGGACCAGCTACAGCAATGCCCAGACTAACGCCATTGTCATTTGCCAGGCAAGCCGTGGTGCTTTGGAGAACGGTAAGTTTCAAAATTCCCCTTCAACTTTCATCAAGTCTCTCTTACTCTTCACTTTCGAAATTCCTTGCCTAATGTCGCTTCAGAGGAGCACCTCCATAAGCTCAAGCAGGCTATGCAGTCCCAGGCCAGCGTGTCCGAAACGCTTTCTCGTGCTGTGCAGGAAACGGAGGCTCGTCTGGCACAGCATCACGAATTCGCCAGAGCAGTAAATCAGTTTCAATCCGATCTCGCTGCTCGTCACGAGGCTGCCTTGGCGCATGCCGACAGCATTGTCGCCAGACTGGTCGGCAAGTTCGACGCTGCTACTGAGACTTTGCTCGGCTCCCTCAGCAAAGCATTCAAGACTTCGAATGGTGAGGTCGATCTTCTGAACCGAGTAAGCTTTTCACCGTACCTTTTCTATTCCCCTCCTAACTGGAATCAGAATATCCAAGCTGCCAACGTCGACATCGACCAAGCCCGTGCAGTCCTCCAGGCGATCCATGAAGACGCTCTTCGCCGTGACAATGAGCGCTCATCTGCGCAAGACCTTGCCCTCAGAGAGAATCAAGCAGTTCTCACCGACGTTCAAGTCTCCCTTGAGAATGTCCGCGACACTACTGTCCTTGCTCTCGTCGAACGTCTTCAGGGCGTTGAGATCACAATGGTATGCTTTCATCCCGGGGTTCAGTAACTTGAGAATTGTACTAATGTACATAGGGCCAGTATCTCAGCGTGCAACAGCAGGCTATTGAAGACCAACAGACATTTCAAGAGGTGAGAAGATTTTCCGAGCTTACGTCGCCTAACTGACAAAACCAACAGGCTCAGACTCGCATCTTGGAGAACCAGATGATCATTGAGACAAACCTGGCTGGCCAACACAACATCATCGAAGATCATTCTCAAAAGATCAGGGAAATGTCCTTCGGCGGCCTCGGCGGCGTCATTGCATCCTGGACTGGCCTTGCCCTTTGCATCATACTCCTGAGCCGAGCGAGCCTGGTTCTTGCAGCCTCGGCGGCTTGTGGTGCAGGAATTGCAGGCGCTCTGGATTCTGCGACCATTATCGGCATGATCAGAACCATTGGCTCAGCAGTCTCGATGGCAGAGCATCCGATTCTTCGTTCCGTGCTCTACGTTTCCGCGGTTGCCGCTGCCGGCTTCCTCATGGCCCTTGCTGGTTCTCTCCTGATCCGGCACTTCTTCATGTCCGGTACCACTTCTCGCCCGATGCTCGATATCGAGGCTCGGAAGAGGGACTCCACGCTCTAAGGCTCCTAATCTAGAGCTGGCGCATTCACGACTTCACGATCAAATATCTCACGACACATTCGCCCTGTTCCGGATCAAAGAGCAGAACACAGCCCATGGTCTTTCGGGCGGAGACGGTTAATGATTACGACATTTGCTTGATATTAATCTTCGGAGAGGTTTAGCGATAGGGGCCATGAGTTTCTCTAACGGTGGAGAGTGAATGGTTCAAAGCCATCGACATGGTTCCTCAGGGAAGGAGTAGATCTAAGTGGGTCGGCTTATATATACTTGCTCTATGCTTTTAGATTTCGACAGAGGGCTCTTTGAAACTTCAAAGAAAAGGGGGATAGCCAAATCAAGCGAGATGAGAACGGATCTCCTCTACCAAGATATATCGTGCTGTACTCGTGTGACCAGCGTGACCGATTGTCATCGATCTTCGCAATCACTCCCTTTACGCCAGTAACAAATTTGCTTTTGTATGTGCAAGGGCAAAACTTCTGATAGTTTTGTGCGGATTTTTACCATAGAAGCGAGTGTTTGACTTTAAAGGCCCCGCATCACTACCAATGCATTCCAGCAATTTTCGTAATATAAATATTGTACCAATTTGATTACCACAACTAACTATCCCAATCAAGACAGCTCTATCCAGTTTAAAACACAATGATCCAACCGCCATACAGAACGCCAGGCCCATACTACTGTCCGTGGAGCAAAAAGAAAGCCTCCAGCCAAACCCCAGGGATATCAACTTCCTCCCAGACTAAACAACCACCATGCTATGGGAAAGCGCCAAACCTGGAAAAAGGAGAGGAGAGGATAGGATAAGAGAGGAGAGTGGAGGGAAGGAAAAGACCCCCTTCGTTTCCATACCGCTAACCCAATCTCTCTCAAAAAAAAAAGAAAAGAAAGACAAAAGAAACAAGAGAAAAAGGAGCCGTCATCTCAGACCCAGTGCAAAAGTAAAAGTAACAAACTCCTACACACCCCCCGCGTACGCCCACAGAAGCTCCTCACCCCCACCACCACCTTCCAGCTCCCACTCTACATCATCACTCCCCGCCCCCTCCTCCTCGTCGTCTGTCGTCGTCACCCACTCCACCTCCACCTCCACATCCCCCCCATTGGCGCCAGTCCCAGTGGTGATGGGATATGTCAGCGTCTGGGTTGGCTTGGTGTTTAGGGAGCGGTGGGGACGCTTGGCGCTGATGGTGGGAGTGCGGGGAGGGCTGGGGCGTCGCTTGTGGGAGGGACTGTTGTTGGTGCGGGTGGGGCTGCGGTGGGTGTCTGGAGCGAGGGAGGGAGAGACGGCGGCGGCGGTGCTGGGAGCACCTGGGTGTGGGGTGCTTGTGGGGATGTTGGGTGGGGCGCGTGGAGGAGGAGGAGCTGTGGAGGTGTTTCTGTTGTTGTTGGAGTTGTTCTCCCCAGGGCCGCGGTGGAGGTGATGATTCCTTTGGAGGAAACGTCCGAGGTGAGGGTGTGACTCGAGGGGTGGCAGGCGGCTGTGGCTGTAGCGACGTCTGGCTGGAAGGGGTTCCCCGGTCTCGATCCGGACTCGAGGCAGGTCAGACTCTTCTTGGAAGCTCACTCGCTGCTGGGCATGTCTCTGGTTGTGCCGGCTGGCAGTGCTGCTGAAGGGGACTGTTGCTTCTGCTTCCCATTCCCGGTATTCCGGCTTTGGCTGGTACTGCTGTTGTTCGTTAAGGCGGCGCCGCTTAGGACGACTGCGGCTCTGAGAGGCCCGCGAGGCTTTTGGGATGCTGTCAGGAAGAAGCTTCTTGAGCCTTTGGTTTGCATGGTCGAGCTGGTAGTTGTTGAGTTGCGAGCTGTTCTCAACCATCTCAGCATGCTGTGTGCGGAAGCCTTCGAAGTCCCAGGGCTCGCCTGGCAGCTCTTGCATGAGGCGAATGATATTTCGCTTTGCGTTGACAGAGCCCGGGATTGGATGAGCACGCAAGTTGGAGACGCTTGGGATAGAGCCGCTTGTGAGTTCGGTGTGTGGGTGAGACGTGGACCTGCCAGCCGCGGCTTCTGTATGCCGGGAGGCTGCTGCCGCCGCTTCTCTCTTCTTCCGAGTCCAGGGTGCGGACGGCGGGACGAGATCAACAGGTCGCGCACGAAACGGTTCGTACGGTATGTGGCTTCCGGGCAAGGGAGACGGCGTCTTTGCGGGAGCATGATGGCTCTGGTAGTCGACCTCGTTAGCCGCAACCTCATCCACACACTCATGCACCGCCTTCTTTTTCTTCTTGCTGCCCTTCTTGGATGGCTTCTCGTTGTACATGGGGTGATTCCAGCGCAAGGACGGGGGGAGATCGCTCTGTGAGATGGGGCGTACATCATCTCTGAGAACCGGCTTGGATGGCTCCAGCAGACCGAGATTGTCCGAGTGCGGGCGCGGGTACTCAGGCTGATTTTTGATGTAGAAATCCTTGTCGAGCGGGATGGTATCCAGCAGTTCGTTGAGCGCACGCGTCTGCGAGCCCTCGGCAACCGTGGGAGGGCCAGGTGTCTGAGTGGCATTGATCGATGCTCTAGCTGCTGTTCGACGCTTCGTAGAAACGTAATCTTGAATGAATCTCGGCGCATGTCGACCGCTTCTGGTGACTCGTGGCTGGTAGCCAGCGGAGACCGGGGTCGTGGCCTCATCGACTTCCACATGATTGCCATCTTCCTCGCCGCCACCGTCTTCTTCAGTGACTTCTTTCCCGACAGGGTCGTTGTCGACGGGGGCTTTCTTGGTCGGCCTGGAACATGCTGGGCGCTCTGTGGAGATGGCTTTGGGGATGATCCTTGGTGCATGGCGACCGCTCCGGGCGGCTCGAGGTTGGTAGCCGGTGCGCGTAGGAGTAGACGCGGGCTTGTCTACGGACGCGGCATCGTCATCATCTTCGACTGGCTCGTCATCGACAGAATTCTCGTGGCTATCGTCGCTGCGCGTCATATCAGAAGGGTCAAGCACGGTAGCGGACTGAATGTTGCTCATGGCGGCGATGACGCCATGGCTATCCGCTTCGGCGGCGCCTTCCTCATCGTCCTCGACCTCAATCATGCCAAAGACTGCACCATCTTGCTCGAGGTCCGAAGTAGCCTGCTCTCCTTCCTTGACAGCATTGATCTCCTCGCGGTAGCCGGAAACCTCATCAACAGCAAGCGTATTACCCTCGGATTGGTCGTCTTCCTCGGCAAGATCCATTTGATTGACGCCGGTGGAATCGGGGCCAAGTCGCCGGAGAATGACAGACAGAACAGGAACTGTCTTAGGCTCGGCTGACTTCATGTTCGACCTGTCTGCAGAGGCTGGCGTGACAGCGGGCACACGATACCCAGCGAAGCTCGGAGTGCCGTGGGCATCTGGGTCAGAATCGCTCTCGCCAGAGTCTGAAACGACGATGGGAGCATCTGGAGTATTCTGCTGGACTGACTTTCGAGAAACGCTGGTGTCATTGACACGAACCGGCTTGGTGGTGCGCGGAGTGGAGGTTCTCGCAGATTGGTGGGCTTGAATGTCGTTGACAGTCACGACTTTCATAATCTCGACTTCGGGGCTCTTAGTGGGATTTGACATTTCTGCAAGGTCTGCAAGAGCTTGAGTTGCGGAGAGTGGCTTGGGTGCAGACGCCCTTCCGGTTCGGCGTCGTTTGGATCTTCGGGAAGATTCGTCGGTGCGTGAAGGCGCTGCGTGGTGCAACGAAGTCGACGAACTAACGTTTGAGGTCGCCTTGGGGCCGGCGCCAGGAACACCTATCGACTATAGTCAGCATAGAGCTCGCAGCTTTTGGAAATTGCAAGGAAAGAGGAAAGACGTACGAGGAGCCTCACGGATGTGGGTGGGCGAGATCGGGGCTTGAGTGTCGGAGCTCTGCCAAATGGGAGGAGGAGGAGGAGCATTCTCTGCAGATTGCCATGAAGCGGATGGATTTGGCGCGGTGAATGTCTCGCTGCGGTCTACAAGGGTCGATGTCGGGCTCTTCTCCTCGTTCAGCAGGATGGGTGTGTTACGGATTTCGCACGGCCGAGGAGTGGGAGGATCCTGTGAGGAGGACGGAGCGGCCATGCTGGCTGCCGTCCTGGAAGCAGCGGAAACTCGACCGCCGCGTGAAGAGAGAAGAGAGCGCGTCGATAGTTGTAGAGGAAACCGCCGTCTGGCCGCTGGGGTGGACGCTGAGGTTATCGGCGCTGCATTGTTAACACCTGGTGGAGGAGACGAGTTGTAGAGAGTGTCGGTGGGACCGTGTAAGCCACCGCTCCTTTGAAAGCACGTGGGGCAAAGTTGCTCGCCACACTCTTCGCACTTCTTCAGGACCGTGCGGTTGCGCTCATCGCAGGTGCTGCACTTAGCCGTGTGGACGTTGACGTCCGTGAAAGGCCCTCGGCAAGACATCACTCGCGCAGGACCTCACGGCGCGTACGGTGGGGTAGGAGATGAGGACTTCCGAGCAGGAACTTGATTAGGGATTGGAGTGAATGACAAGAGGGTTTATTGACTGTTGTAGTGGCGAACTTTCAAGATTATCGATGTATGAGGAATGGCAGAAGTGGATTTCGCGAGGGTGATTTATACGCCCTCCAGTGTTATCCTTTGTGTTAACACGTCCCGCGACACGCTCGGGTGCACCAAACACCTGCCATGATAGCAAGCAGGTCACAAGGAGGATGAGGCTGCGGGATAATCACATTATCACAGCAATGGCAGGCGAACCTTTGGATTAGCCAATCACGATCTGCTCCTTCCTTCATCAACGACAAGGCAGCATGACGCTCATGCCGCCTAGACTCGGCTTCAACAGCGTCAACTGACAGCGGATAAAGCCAGGGCCATGCCAGCAGATTAAGAACCCTCTAACGAGGCCCAATTCGGAAGTACAGTAGGCACAGCCAACCTGGACGAATCTCTCGAGCTGTCCGTCATTAGTCCTTCTGTTTGAAAATGAAGTACGGATCCGTATGAATCAGCCACTTACCTGATTATTGCGCATTCCTGAACTAAGTATCCCATATAAGTAAATCTGGAACGGAGCACACCGGCTTTCGAGAATGCAGAGGGTCCCGTTTCAACCTAGGCTTGAGTCGGGGATCCCGATTGCAATTGGCTTTGTGCGAGGACAATGTCTACCAGAACATGGAAGCCGCGCAGCCTCCAGATCCGAAGATAGGCATCTTCGTTTCTCTTCTCGCTATGGTTCATTCTCCCATGCTCGCCGGTTAGGCATAAGTCGTATGGACTCGAGAGCGGTTAACACCGGAAGATGGTCGGCGAATGAGCACAACGCCGTATAGAAAGCTTACTGTCAAAGAATCATGACTCGTCGGTAGCCACGAGCTGCGTTTTAGATGAAACAAAGGAGGGTCCGTGGGACGCGCAATCAGAGGCAGAAATTCAAAAGATATGTGGAGCCTCACGCAATGTGCAAGACATGACGACAAGAGCCAGGAACACTCACAGAGGAAAAGAGCGAAACCTTAGCCCAGGTACCCTGGACTACGCAGCCTGGTCGACGGGGAGGGCGTTTTGATTTCCGCTCGGCGGCATGGTTGGCAGGAAGCCTCTGCTGATCTCGCAATAAGCTTATCGGGACTAACCTAGAAGATGTCAGGCAAAGCTTGTTGCAGGGCCGCCTCTAGCGCTGCATCTCGAAACGATAGCTCTCGCAACAACAGTGGGCGATGTGAGGAGGCCACGGCCTCGAACAGGAAGGTCGGGGCGCGAGTGCCGATGCCTGCGTTGCCGACAGCGGAGCGGAGGGCGCGTCTATAAAGTAGCGCGTGTTCGCAGCCGTTGCTGTGAGCATCTCACCCAGCACCGGGGGATTGCTCTCACCGCTCAGGCAGGGTGGGCAGGGTGGCCCCGTGCTGGCTGGCTGCGGCGTGGAGCAAGGCGCGGGTGGGCCTCGCACAGCTTTCCGTTTGGGGCGCGTCGCCTCAGTTTCGCACGCTCAGCCCAGGCAGCAGCAAGCGTCGTCAACGCTGCGCCTCGGACCGTCGATGGCGCTGGCTGGAATCCTTCGCACGAGACGAACAGGTGGCCTCAGTGGGCGGCACCGCAGGCGGTGATTCGCCCCCTCGGGAGCGGCACAATCAAACCTGCCGAGCCCCCACGACACATCGCACTAACCGCGCCATTTCGGGACCAGACATGCCGCCCGTCATCCAGCTGCATGGCGATCGACGCGGGAGCTGTGTTAAGGTTAAAAGCCTGCTGGCGTCGAGCGCTGCCCGCTACGGCAACTCTTGCGACGCCGACGCCGACCACACCACACACGCCCGATCCACCTATATAGCCTCTCGTCTCCGGCGCCGGCCAAGACACTATCAAACAGCTCTTCAGCGCGCCCATCCAACCGCTTCCGCGCCGTAGTATCCTGCTGCACCGCTGCCGCCCAAAATGGCGCCAACCTCGGCACTGGCCCTAGCGTCAGTCGTCGAGAGCATGCTCCTGCGACACTACGCTCCAGCATACAGCATTAGCGACTCTCTCCTCGCCAGGACCGCCGCCCTCTTCGGGGCCCAGATGCTCCTGTACTACGTATATGCTATTCTGCTTTATCCGTTTTTCTTCAGCCCACTGCGGCATTTGCCCCAACCAAAGGTCGGTGTGCATGCCTTTGCCTTCACCCACGTCATACTTATTCTTGCATAAAGGGGGGCTCCCTGTTCATGGGCCAGTTTGAGAAGATTCGGGCAGAAAACACCGGGCAGCCGCAGCGGGAGTGGATCGAAACTGTTCCCAACGACGGCATCATCTACTACCGCTTCGCTTTCAACCACGAGCGAATCTTGTTGACGTCTCCAAAGGCGTTGGCCGAGGTGCTGGTGCACAAGAACTACGAGTTCATCAAGCCCAGCACCATTCGCGATGGCATCGGGCGAATCCTGGGCATTGGCATCCTCTTGGCTGAAGGAGATGAGCACAAGAGACAGAGGAGGCTGCTCATGCCCGCCTTCGCTTTCCGCCACGTGAAGGATCTTTACTCCGTGTTCTGGAGCAAGTCGCAAGAAGTCACCCAAGCAATGACCGCAGCGGTTCAAGCGCCCGGCCAAGTCGTCGAGGTTGCGAATTGGGCGTCGAGAGCCACGCTGGATATCATCGGCGTTGCGGGAATGGGCAAGGATTTCGGCGCAGTGGCGAATCCCAACAGCGAGCTCAACGCCACTTACAGGAGGATCTTCTCGCCGAACCGCGTTGCTCGCATCCTGCAGCTCCTTGGCCTATTCATTCCCTTTTCCATCCTGCGAAGGTTGCCGGTGAAGAGGAATTTCGAGGTGGACGACGCAGCCAAGACGATCAAAAGGATCGCCCGCGAAATGATCCAGAACAAGAGGCAGAGGCTCGAGAAGGGCGAACGCACCGATGTCGACATCCTCTCGGTGGCTCTCGAGTCCGGCGGGTTCAGCGACGAGGACTTGGTAAACCAAATGATGACCTTCCTTGCCGCCGGCCACGAGACAACGGCGACATCGATGACCTGGGCGGCCTACCTCCTCTCGCAGCATCCCGAAGTCCAGAAGCGTCTCCGCGAGGAAATCCGCGCAACTCTTCCGTCCCCTAACGACCCCAATGCCACGATCACGGCCACCGACATCGACCGCCTGCCTTACTTGAGCGCAGTGTGCAACGAGGTGCTCCGCGTCTACTCGCCCGTCCCGATGACTCTCCGCCAGGCAGCGCACGACACTAGCATCCTTGGTCACTTCATTCCCAAAGGCACGACGATCGTCATGGCGCCTTGGGCGATTAACACCAGCAAGGCTCTCTGGGGAGACGATGCCGCAGAGTTCAATCCCGACCGGTGGTTGGGTCCGGGCCGTGCCAACACGGGTGGCGCAGAGAGCAACTACAGCTTCCTGACATTCTTGCATGGGCCCAGGAGCTGCATCGGGCAGAGCTTTGCCAAGGCCGAGTTCGCATGTCTCCTTGCGTCGTGGGTGGGCAGGTTCGAGATGGAGCTGGAGAACCCGGATGAAGAATTGGAGCTGGTGAGTGGCGTGACGGCGAGGCCGAAGGGCGGCCTGCCGGTTAAGCTCACGGTCGTCGAGGGCTGGTAGTGGTTTAGAAGGCTGCTTTGTAAAGTCTCACGGTGCTCACCAATGCTTGGCGGTCAGGCGTTTTAGGCAGACATGGCGAGTGTACTCTCAGGAATTTCATGCAGCGCGACCTTCTCAGCAGACATCGCAAAATCCTCATTCTGGAGCTAAGCAAGACATAAGTCGCGGGTGACGGCAGCCGCTGGGCCACGCAGGCGTTGCAGTCGCCAACACCGCGGCCGCAACAGTTACCACGACCAATTTAGGCCAGCATCCACAGCTCCGCATTACGGGGCGGCGCCACGTGCACCGATCCCCGGATCTGGAGCTTGGGCCCGGCAATCATCCCACTTCTCGTCCCCACGTACGACCTCTCCCACCCGTCTGCCCACCCTTGCCGTTATTCCCGACGCCCCGCGGACGCCCTAGCGCCCGGCCGCTGCCCCTCCTTGACGCAATGCCGCTGAAGAGGCAGGCACGTCAAGTGCGATTTATCAGCACTCTATCCGTACATAAATCTTCTCGCCCGCCGATACTCACAGCTGCCTTTTCCCTTGCAATTCGATTCCCTTAGCTTCAATCGCCATCTCAACCATGTCATCGCACCACGCCGTGCCCACCAAGATCCACGAGGAGCCCAGCCTCACCAACAGGCCCGCCCCGGGGGTAACTACGCCCGCCAGCCCCCGTCCACAGCCACAACCCATCTAACCACCACCACCACCCCTCCCAGATCCCCTACTTCACCCCCCTCCAAGACCCCCCCGCCGGCACCGCCCTCACCACCACCACCAAAACCACCACCCCCCTCCCCCTCCTCTTCCAACCCCTCAAAATCCGCGCCCTCACCCTCCAAAACCGCATCACGCTCTCCCCACTCTGCCAATACTCAGCCGCAGCAGCAGACGGGCAGATGACAGACTGGCACCTCGCGCACCTGGGCGGCATCATCAGCCGGGGCCCTGGTCTCTCCTTCTGCGAAGCTACGGCCGTGGCCCCCGAGGGCCGTATCACGCCTGAGGATGTTGGTATCTGGGAGGACGGGCAGGTTGAGGGGATGAGGCGGGTGGTGGAGTTCGCGCATGGGCAGGGGCAGGCGATTGGGGTGCAGTTGGCGCATGCGGGACGGAAGGCGAGTACGGTTGCGCCGTGGTTGAGTGGGGGGGAGGTGGCGGGTGTGGAGGTATGTATGTACGTGCATGCATGCGTGCGTGCGTCCGCTTCTTTTGTGGAGAGAGGCTGAGGTGTTGGTGGTTGAGAGCAGCTGAACGGCTGGCCCGACAATTGCTACGCCCCGTCGCCCATCCCGTACGATGAGCGCTTCGCCCGCCCAAAGGAGATGACCAAGCAGGATATCCAGCGCTTCAAGGACGCGTTCGTCGCGGCCGTCAAGCGCGCCCTCGTCGCTGGGTTCGACGTTATCGAGATCCATAATGCGCACGGCTATCTGCTGCACGAGTTCCTGTCGCCCGTCTCGAACAAGCGGACCGACGAGTACGGCGGCTCGTTTGAGAATCGCGTGCGTCTGACTCTTGAGGTGGTCGAGCTCGTCCGCGCGAATATCCCCGACGGCATGCCGCTGTTTCTGCGGGTTAGCGCGACCGATTGGCTGGAGGAGGTGGAGGGGTTTGGGCCGGGGCCCGAGGAGAGCTGGACGGTGGATCAGACGGCGCGGCTGGCTGTGTTGCTGGCGGAGCGCGGGGTCGATCTGCTGGATGTGTCGTCCGGCGGTAATCACCCGGCGCAGAAGATCAGACCGGGGCCGGCGTACCAGGCGCCGTTTGCGAAGGCTGTGAAGGCGAGGGTGGGCGATAGGTTGCTTGTGGGAACCGTGGGGGGGATTACCGATGGGAAGATGGCGAATCAGCTGCTGGAGGAGGGGCTCGATCTGGCTATCGTGGGCCGCATGTTCCAGAAGAATCCTGGTTTGGTTTGGACTTGGGCGGAGGAGTTGGGCGTTGAGATTAATGTTGCGAATCAGATTCGCTGGGGCTTTAGTGGGCGGGGAAAGAGGACGAAGGTTCAGAAGGAGGTGGGTGATCCGAATTGACTGGACGGGCGGAGTAGGAGTAGAATCTGAGAGGGAGACGACTAGAGTGTAGGGCAGAGTCAAGAATAGAGGAGGGTCAGTAATAGTGAAGAGGTTCGGAGCAACGACAACATCGACTGTTGATTCCTTGTACCGAAGAGCTGCAAGACAGAGATGTGCGAATGAGCTTAATGACTAGGAAAACCGGGCGTGGCTTTAGCGTGCGGACCAATCCCTTCGATTAGATGGACGTCCGAGTAGTGAGGGTATATATAAAAGGGAAAAAAACTCAACCATGCCCAGCGCCGCGCTCAAGCCTTCCACTCAGTCCTCCCCAACCTCACAATATCCCCCTGCCCCAACACCCAAACGCCCTTCTCCCTCTTCCCCTCCACACACTGCACGCCCGCATTCACCGCCGCCCTCGCAATCACCTCCGCATCCTGCGCCCAAAAATCCTTCAACGAACTAGACAGCGCACCCGCCAGCCCCGCAACCCTCCGCAACGCCGCCTCCGCGGGCCTACTATCCTCCCTCGCCCCGACAATCAACCCGGGCCGCAAAATCACGCAATGCTCGAAGCCCAACCCTTTCACCGCGTCCTCCAGCTCGCCCTTCATCTTCGGATACGCGAACGAGCTGCTCGCCGACGCGCCGCCCGACGAGATCAGCACGTACGTCTTGACGCCGGCGTCCTTGGCGGCCCGCGCGAGCGCGAGGTTGAGGTCGTGGTCGATGAGGCGCTGCTTGTCGACGCCGCCGGCTTGGGCGCGCGTCGTGCCGAGGGCGGAGAAGAGGATGCTGGGGGTTGGGGCGGGGGTCGGGAGGAGGGTCGGCCAGGAGTCGGGCGGAGCGCTGGTCGGGTCGGTGGGGAGGGTGGAGAGTTTGGGGGAGGTGGTGGCGAGGGCGCGGCGGGCGAAGGCGGAGGTGTGGGTGATGGTCGGGTGGGAGAGGAGGGTGGTGAGGATGTTGGAGCCCTGGGAAGGGGGTGGTTAGTGAGAGGGTGGTTTTGGAGGCGTGGAGGGCTGCTGGTGGATGGACGTACGACGAGGCCGGTTCCTCCGGCTAGGAAGGCGTTGATGGACATTGTGGTGGGTGGTGGTGGGGCGATAGGTGAGAGCTGTGTGGAGGTGTGGGCGGATTGCGAGAGCTCCTCGGCGTGCCGCGGGCGCTTTAAGTAGAAGAAGGTGGTGTAGTTCTGGCGTGTTCGTCAAGGCAGCGAGCGGTGACGACAGTCGATGATCCGGACGAATTGGCGGAGCTCGAGCTGGCGGGACTTGCAGGCTCAAGGGCGCAGGGGCCGCGCGGCGTTAGCGGACTTTACCCATGGCGCTCCCCTCGCCCTGCGCGACCATCATCAATTCTCCGTCGTCCCTGGCCGCTGACGCCCGCTGCGGGTGTTCCTGCATACCCATTTCCTCGCGCGGGGGGCCGCACGCCTGTGGCATCGCCCGTCACACGAGCAGCCGCCAAGTTGCGCGATCCCTGCGCGCCCGGAGCTCAGGCCTGGAGCTCGACGCTCAGAGGCCGCGCAGACCGGCCGCAGCACAGCACAATCCATTACGACCTCCTCCGCCTCCGCCATGGCTTCGCGTGCCACCGCACACCATGATTCTCCCCCGCCGCTACGCCCGCCTCTCGCGTCTCCCGCGCACCCTGCTGTTCGACCTGCTGCCCGCCCTGCTGCTCTTCTGGTCCCTCGTTGAGGTCCTGTCCATCCGCCGCGCCCTCCAGGCTGTCGACCTGCTCGCCGAGACGGCCGCCGAGTCCACCACCAAGGGCGAGAAGATATTTATCTCGAGCATACATCTGCATGATGAGCACCTGTTGCGAGAGAACTGGAACGACGCGCTGCTCTCGCTGGTCGAGGCGCTGGGGCCCGAGAACGTCTTCGTGAGCATCTACGAGAGCAACAGCCTCGACGACACCAAGGGTGCTCTACGCGAGCTGGGCGCCGCCCTGGAAAAGGTCGGCGTCCGCAACACTATCGTTCTGGATGACTCGACGCGTGCCCAAGAGCTCGAGGGCGACAAGACTGGCGAAGGCTGGATCACCACACCGAGCGGCGCCAAGGAGAAACGACGCATTCCCTACCTCGCCCGTCTCCGCAACCGCACCCTAAAGCCAATCGCCGAGCTAGAAGCCAAAGGCGAGCGCTTCGACCGCGTCCTCTTCCTCAACGACGTCGTCTACACAGTACGTCCCCCCCTATTCCTCCAACCTCTTCCCCCCCGCGCTCACCCCTCCCACCCCACCCAGGCCCGCGACGTCCTCGCCCTCCTCCACACCAACAACGGCCACTACGCCGCCGCCTGCGCCCTCGACTTCAAGCACGCCCCCTCCTTCTACGACACCTTCGCCCTCCGCGACCTCGACGGCCACGCCCCCACCACCACCTTCCCCTTCTTCCGCTCCCCACTCTCCCGCCACGCCCTCGTGCGCGGCGCCCCCGCCGTCCCCGTCGCCAGCTGCTGGAACGGCATCATGGCCATGGACGCCGCCCCCTTCTACACCAAACTCCGCCGCCTCGCCTTCCGCGCCCTCGACGACACCCTGGCAAAAGCCCACGTCGAGGCCAGCGAGTGCTGCCTCGTCCACGCAGATAATCCCTACACCACTGCCCACGGCGTCTTCGTCAACCCGGGCGTGCGCGTCGCCTATTCGACGGAGGCGTACGATCGCGTCAATCCCGGCGAGGGCCGCCCGTGGTTGTCGGCTTGGGCCATCTTTCGCGGCGTGTGGGAGAATCGCGCGAACAGGTTTTTGCGGTGGGGGGTCGAGAGGGGGGAGGTGGTCGTGAGGGGCAGGATTGCGCTGTGGGAGACGGATTTCAAGAGGAGCGAGCCTGGGGCTTTTTGCGCGGTGGATGAGATGCAGGTTTTGAGGATGGATGGGTGGGCGCATGTGTGAGAGGGCGTGGAGGTGTGCCGTGGAATACCTGGCTGGGTGTGTTTTCGAAATCGTCGCTTTTTGAGCGGGCGTTTTGGGACTATCGGATGTGCGTCCTTTTTGTCATCTCATCATCGCCTCGATGACCACCGAAGCTACCGCTCTTGCTGGACGCGCTTTCAACTTTTCCAAATATTCTTGGCTATTCACCGGCTTTTCCATGCTTGAGGCACGCGGTTTGTTGGTCGTGTGCTTATGGTCGAGCAGATCTGGTGGAGAGAGCGGAGAAAGAAGTCCCGAGAACAATGCCCGCTGGCGGACGCTCTCCTGTAAAATCACTGGACTTGTGGATGAACGCATTCTCCCCACGTCACGAAATGGCGTAAATGCACATGAATAGCGCTGGAACGAGTTAAGCAGCTGCGGACGGAGCTTGGGGGAAGGGGTCTGCATACTGTCAAGCTGAATTTAAGGCAATTCTGAACTCAAGGCCCCTGGTCTGGGTGTTCTACTCAATGCTCATCTAGGCTTTTGCCGTTCTCATTGAAAGACTATTTTAGTGCGGTCCTTTCGGTCTATCCAGATAACACTCTCCTCCGATCTACTTGAGCATACATTTGCTATCACCGGGACACCAAGGTAGCCATCCATGAAGCAAATCTTCATGTTGAGGCGATTATGATGGGGCTGGAGGAATGTCAATGTTGATGGGAAGTATTATTTTGAGATTTTACTCTTGAGATGGCCTCTGTCCCTGACTGGACAGGAGCCTGGATATTGAGTAGTGTTTCGAGTGGAATACCCGGTCCCGGGCTAATAACTAGTACTTCACAATCCGCATGTGCGCATTTTTGCTTGCATGCATATGGATAATAAGGAAACAACAAGGTTACCAGGTGAAAGGCAGCAAAAAGCTTGACAACTACAAGAACACAATGGGCAGTGCAGACGTGAATGAGTTAACGAGTGTCATCATTCCAATGTGTGGGAGGAACTACCTGAAAACGGCATACAAGGTCACTGATCGAATGCTCTTATAAATCTATCTGAATAGTAGCTGCATTCCAGTAAAGTACCCTTGAGCAAAAGAAAGCACAGGATATCCGAGAATAACCACCGAAGACCACCCTGAAAAGAAATTCATCTGATCAAAGTCTCAAGGGAAAAGCAAGAGATTCTGCTTGTACCGCTGATACGTCTCATTCCCTATGCATAGCTTGAAGCTCCCTATCGGCGCGCGTCATCCTGTAGACGTGCTTTCTTATGCGGAATCTAATGCCCATGAAACCATCTAGGTTGCCATCATCGGCCATGTCCGACAGAACAGGGAGCATTTCCTGCAGCTTCGAGTCTCCTCCAGACAACGGGTATTGCTTCCAGATCCAGTCTTCCAAAGTTCTAAGTTCTCCGTTGAGCGTCTCGACAGCTTGGTCCGGCTGCAAGTCGACAGCAGCATCCGGAGTATCGGAAAGGTCTCTGAGTGTTTTCGAGTCCATTGACATATCCGAGACCGAAAGAAGTTCGTCTGGTGCGCCGGAGTTGCTGTAGTCCGCCTCATCAGTCATAGGAATAGATTCTGCCATGTGAAGTGAGTGATGTGGGAGTCCGCTGAGACCAAGGTGAATCGTGTGTTCCTCGCTTTTCTCATCGAGGCCAGCATCTTTAGCACTGCGCTTGTTCCGCTTGCTGCTGGCTACAGCATTCTCTTCGGCACCTTGTGGGGTCGGACGCTCAAGGACAGCTCCTGACGTTTGGTTGACCGCGTTCGGAGTTGAATCTTGCTGTTGAAGTGGCTTCGTGGTCTTTGGGCGCAAGAATAATTCCCAAGGGGCGTCAGGAGCAGATTTGCTCCCACGGAACGGAATAGTGATACGCTGATGGAAGGTCCCGAAAATGCGGTCGCCGATCTGTCCAAAGTAGTGTCTCATATCGTCCATCTTTGGAAGATAGAGTTTCAGAATCCTTGCTTTGCACATCGCCTTTAACGAGTCAAGTTGGTGGAGGTCATGTTCGGATTGTCCTTCGACAGGATCGTCCCAAATGCGAACCACTGCATCCTTCCGCAGGCCGAGCTCCATGCAGCAAATATCACCTGGGGAGTAGACGTCGGAAGACTTCACTTGATCCAGAACGTACTGCGGGAGTTCAAGGCGACCGTCGCACCAGAACCTTAAGGCTGCGGTGTCGACATTGGAATCGAAGCGGTCTGTGTAGAATGCAAAACCGTCATGCGGAATGGTGACGAACACGTGGCGACGTTTTCCGGGCTGTGAAGTGAGTTCAGGCATGGTAAGACGGAACAGGAGACCTTTGCAATGGCCGCTGGTGAACTCAAGTTTGAACGAGAAGCTCTCGCGGGTGGGGTCCTGGGCGAAAATGCCGAGATAATCAACGGTGTCGGAGTCGCGACGGCTGAATTCGACGATGACGGGCCTCTCGATGGCCAAGATGGAGAATTCGTCCAGCTGCCTTGATGGTTGCCATGATGCCATACCGGGTGAAGGTAAGCGGTAGCCTTTGGATGAGTGACGGAGCACGAGCGTTGACCTCTAGCAAATGGAACGTCTGCGCGAGGATATGTAGCTTGAGGGAGGTGAGTGATCAAGAGGTTTTGGCGAGGTTTTGTGCAGCAGTGAGAAGGTTGTTTCGTGCTTGACTCTTTCGGCAGGCTCCACGGGTGAGCAGGGGAAAGAGCGACTGCCGTAAGCGTTGGCCGCTCGGGGTGGCACGCCCGGCAGAAGTTTACAGAAGGAAGGCTGCGTTGGGTGAGAGCATTTCTCATGTGAGTAGGCATAGTTGGCCCATGCGTTCGGCCGCATTGACGTCAGTGAGTGCGTGCTGGGCACCGCGTGCTGGACTTCACCAGACCAGGACATAATGGTATTCTCTTGCCCGATCGCTGCGCGTAGCCGTGTAGATTCTCGCTCAAATTCAGTCAATTGTCCTCGAATATCGCCATCAATGCGTCAAAGATAGCAAAAGTACGTCCATCCAGCACATCACGAGCCAGAACAGTTTGCGGACCTATCCTACTCGGCGCATGCCGAAGCAATACCACCTGCCTTCGGATTTATTGAGCTCTATGTTAGGAGCTCACGGAGAATCGACTGAGGCATGTGGACGCACATCGTAGAGCGCGCCCAGGGCCTGCCTCCTCAGCATCCAGTATTGATCCAACACGTGCCTTCACCCATTCTTCCAGAGACTTTGCTAACGGTGATCCGACGCTCTCATATTCCCTAACGAGATCCTCAACCAAGCCGTTTAGACAATTTAGCCTTCTGTTAAGCAGCAGAGATAATCATGGGTGTAGGGCTGAGGCGGCGCCTTAGCAAGCAGGCATGTCCTTTGTCCTTGGGAAGAACCTGGTGGAACGGGCGTGTTGAGGGTTTTCGCTTTAGTGATTCTCTATATAAGATCTCTACCTAAAGAGCGCAATGGGAGCGGTGTCATTTTCAAAACGCCTCGTGGTTGGGTAGTTGTCCACAACGCAGAGACCCAACCGCTCAAGCATCTTCTCCGGGTTGCCCTTCCGCGTCAACTCTTAGCCGCGCGACTAGTAATATCCCGGCATGTAGACATCTTGCAGCGAATAAAAATACATCACGGTTCTAGGCAGATGAATAGACTGATCGATAAGGGGATATTGTAGTCCTATCCACCCATGTCAACTTTGGGATTCCTGCGCACGGTTATACGTGCTGATGAAGCGGTTCACGTCGTCGAACGAGTCCGTCTCAACACCACGGACGTAATTGTCCGAGCGCTGTTGCGACTTGAGCAGTTTCAGGATGGTCTTTGTCAACCACCATATTTCGTCAGCATGTTTGGGGAAGACAATGGCCCCGCGCTCTTCGCTGTTGCCCTCCATTTTCATCTTGTCCCATAGCAACTTCCATCGATCTACCATGACGAGGGCGTCTTCAATCGGACGTTTTCGAGCTGGACCAGTTCGAAATTTGTAGGACAGTGTGTGGAGAGCTTAGCTGAGAGTCAGCAGAACGTACTTTTTCATGGCTTCATACCGAGGTATCTACCGTGAGCGGCCATCAGCAGGTGCATGATAGTGATGCCTTGATAAGATGGCTGTTCTAGACCAAGCCATGGCTTCTGTGATAGGGATTGAATAAAGTCCGCAAGGCAAGCAGGCCTCTGATGTGTCGGCTCAACGGCTGCATAGCGCTCAAAGTCTTCCGCCGTCTCAGCGTCAAACAGCGCTTTGCTGCACGGCAGATGCCCGACCATCTCCGAGACTTCCAGCCGCGGTCGATTGTTGAACATAATATTCAGATGCGCGTCCGTAAAAAAAGTCCAATACGCGAACCTGAAGTCAACATCAGTCTTTGATGCGATTGTTTCATGGAGGAGATACCAATCATACCTAATTCGGCTCTCAACAAATGCGAACTCCTTCCAATCTGACGCCGTTGCTTGACGCAGTTGGACCCTGTGCCGAACGGCTAGAAGGCCGGATGCTTTAGCTGCAGTGATCAGGGTGTCGTGTCGTTCTGTACGGCTCCTGTGCCGCGTTACTACATCTTCTGAATGGATCTGCCCTAGTAGGACCAGCAATGCAGCCATCAAGGCTTCGAAATCTTCCTGGCTAACATATGCCGTAGCACATTGAAAACTCGGATATCGGAAAATAAACTCTTCAGCGATGTCAACGAAGCGTTTTGCAGAGATTACGTCATCGGAAGGCGCGCAAAAGAAAGACCCGCTTAGGAAAATGACAAGCAGCAGTCGGCTTGAAGTCGTTTCGAGGGTGAAAGTGGGGACATGAATTGTTGGCTGCGCTGGGTATAGATGGTGGAAATAAGCCCAGGCGAACAGCTCGAGATTGCTTGCCGTGAAGACAGAACGCGCGAGCTTTTCGTCAAAATACAATCCCTCAGATCCACAACTGATTGTGCGTAGCTCAGAAACAATGCCGTCCATGCGAGCTTGGAGGATGGGAACTGCGGTGGTCTGTGACGGCGGACGCTCATCATTAGCGCAGCAGTCGCCGTGTAATTCGGGGGAGAAATCGGAGGGTAGATCGCCGTGCCCGAGAAAAGAGACGGCGTCGTCATCCAAGTCTTGACGCTGGACATACTGGGGTTCGGAGGCCGTAGGTTCTCTGTTGTACTGATCGAATACTTCAGCTGCGAATGCGCCTCTTGGACCACCAATGGACATATCGCTAAACCTCTTTAAGAACGATATGCTTGAGTCTTCGTCATTCAGTGTGTCAGACATAGTCGAGGTCGTATTATCATGGGTCGACGGTGTGGTAGGCGAGTAATGACATTGGCGGTTGTTAGAGCAACAACGGGCGCAAGGAAGGCCTCCGTCGCACGAACGCTTACGTTGTACGCATGCGTCACAAGATCGGCGTTTCTGACCCCGTTTCTGTTGTGGAGGAGGGGATAAACACCTCTTTGAGGCGCATTGGAGAGCATGCCGGCGTGCTACGTCACTGGTGGTCTCAGATCCTGTCCCATTGTAGGTCGGGAGGAAGAAGTTACGCTTTCTTGAATGCTTTGCAACAAAATGGGCATGTTGCAAGGGCTTGCTCGCTGTCTGCGTAGTGGTGAGTCGAAAACCATTGGGTGCACGTCAACAGGAGCAGCTTACGAGTCACCTCATGGCGGCGTAGGTGGCTGCTGCTGAAGTACGCCTTGGCGCAGGTTGAGCACTTAAAGCGGGCTTCCCGTGGGCCATGAGCGGAGTCCGTGTTACCTGGCTTCATCTGGGAGGACATGGAGGCTCAGAGGTACGATGAAGGAAGCAGTCGATCCGTGTGGGTTTTCTCCGCCGTGCTTCAGGGAAGTATAGCCGGCGAGCTAAACCCCTCGGGTTCGTTCGGGTCTCTGCTCGGGAAACTCGTACACTAACGCAGCAATCACAAGGCAACAGAATGGTGCAGTTTCCAACCGTTAGCCTGTGAACCAAACACTTCAGCTGACATTAATGGCTCCAAGCTGACTCTCTAGTAATCGGAAAGTGATTCGCTGGTTTGCTCGACGGTTATTATCTACAGTCGAAACACACTTCTTTTACGACCTATACTTGTTCAACTATGGAGAAAAGCGCGAGGAGGCTCCAGCACCAACTGGGGTCAAAAAAAGAGAAAACCAGCTACAATGAAGCGCTACGGAGTAGTTCTAGAAGCTTTGAAAGGCTGGTCTACACGCTAAAGCTCGTTGGAGTCGTGTAAGCCCCAACACAACGCGATCAAAGCAAAGATCAGTATCCGTACAGTCATCGAGGTACAAAATTTATCACAAAATTCACAATAAGTAAGTATTGAGTGCTTTCAAAACTGCTTGATTTACGTAGGAGATCCCAGCACGGCTTGGTTAGCCACATCGCTCTAACACAAAACCAAGAATTTCCGCTTCTCACAGGGAGTCCATTGTCGTTGCGTCAATCACGCTCAAGCTATGATTAACTCATTACACAACCCGATTTGCCATGTTAGCTCACTCTGTAGGGAAACGTACCAGGCAGATGTTGTTGTATTGTGTGCTATCTGAGAGAGGGAGAAAGCTATCTACTCAGTGCCAAGCCTTGCGCTGGCGCCAGGCGCTCTTGCCATAACATGCCATGCAAGGTATTACATCTCGCCCTCCATAGGAGCCTCCTCCTCGAAGTCTTCGCCGTCGCTGGCCGAGGCCTCCTGATACTGCTGGTACTCAGAGACGAGATCATTCATGTTCGACTCAGCCTCGGTGAACTCCATTTCATCCATGCCTTCCCCGGTATACCAGTGCAGGAAAGCCTTGCGGCGAAACATGGCGGAGAACTGATCCCCAACACGCTTGAAGAGTTCCTGAATCGAAGTCGTATTGCCGATGAACGTAGAGGACATCTTCAAGCCGCGTGGAGGAATCGAGCAGAGAGCCGTCTGGATGTTATTGGGGATCCACTCAACGAAGTAGGCCGAATTCTTGTTCTGGATATTCAGCATCTGATCCTCAACCTCCTTCATAGCCACATTGCCCCGAAAGATCGTAGAGCAAGTTAGATAGCGGCCATTTCGAAAGTCCGCAGCAGTCATCATGTTCCTGGGATCGAACATCTGCTGCGTAAGTTCTGGGACGGTCACAGCGCGGAAAGAGTGTGCGCCGCGGCTGATGAGAGGAGCAAAGCCAACCATGAAGAAATGGAGACGAGGGAAGGGAACCATATTGACGGCCAGCTTGCGGAGATCAGAATTGAGCTGACCAGGAAAGCGCAAGCAGGTGGTGACGCCTGACATGACGGCAGAAACCAGGTAGTTCAGGTCCCCATAGCTAGGGTCGGGGAGCTTCAGAGTCTTCATGCAGATGTCGTATAGAGCCTAGAGAAAGTTAGAATTAGGTTCACAACTTAGCATCATAGCCGGTGGTCTCGCAGCGTTGGATAGTCCGTACCTCATTGTCAATGCAGAAGGTCTCATCGGCATTTTCAACCAGCTGGTGGACGGAGAGGGTGGCATTGTATGGCTCAACAATGACCTCTGACACCTTGGGAGAAGGCACAACCGAAAAGGTAGCCATCATGCGATCAGGAAACTCCTCACGGATCTTGGATATGAGAAGAGTTCCCATGCCAGAGCCAGTGCCACCGCCCAAAGAGTGGGTAATTTGGAAGCCTTGAAGGCAATCACAGCCTTCGGCCTCGCGGCGGACAACATCGAGAACCTGGTCCACGAGCTCGGCGCCCTCGGTATAGTGGCCTTTCGCCCAGTTGTTCCCGGCACCAGACGCACCAAAGACAAAGTTGTCGGGGCGGAAAAGGTGGCCCAGGGGGCCCGCACGAACGGCATCCATCGTTCCAGGTTCGAGATCGACGAGGACAGAACGAGGAACGTACTTATTGTTGGAGGCCTACTATGAGTTAGACGTGCTATTCTTACGAGATATTCAACTGCTTCAAGATTACCTCGTTGAAGTAGACATTCATGCGCTCGAGCTGGAGATCGGAGGTGCCTTTGTAGCTAATATTTGTCAGCAATAACAGCGCGCGTAGAATAGTGTTAGATGCCCTTACACGCCATCACCATCAAGGCCATGCTCGCCAGAGATAGACTGCCTGTCACATCAATTCGTGTGAGCCTGAAGCACGGTGCTAACGGGGCTGGATGCATCTGGCAACAAACCAAAAGGCAGCACCGATTTGGTTACCCTGGTTGCAAAGTCAGCGCCTCGCAGCAAATACAGGCAGCTGAAGGGTACTTACGCATTGACCGGTCTGAACGTGAACCTAAATGAAGGCGAGAATGCAACATTAGCAGGGCGTTGGCCTCGAAGGTGCCGTTGTGGTGCGGCTGGTGGTTCGAAGCACCAGGCATTGTACGTACAATCTCGCGCATGGTGGTGGCAGATGCTTGTGTTTTCGGACAGGATTCAGAAGAAACGCTATAGTAGAGAGCGAAGGGGAGTTTGAACGGGTTTGAGCAGTGGATATGAAGGAGAAAGGAGGAGGGTTTAATGCTGGTGCCTGATTGTACACCAAGCCCCCCACTTAGACCATTTCCGGTAAGGGCCGAAGAAATTCCTCGGCCGCGGAACCCGAGAAAGCATGCAATGACTGTGCGTGGCCGTAGCGCCCGTTGCCTAGCACCAAGATAAGCCGGTTTCACCAAAGGGCTCTTGAAGGCGGATGGTTCGTATCCATGATCCGTGCCAAGAATTCACAAGGCAACAATTTGTCCAGCACTACGCAGAATTTACCACCACTATCACCTTGTTGATATCCATCTGTGCTTTTGCTTAGAAATTTGGATGCAGCAAGAACGGTTTATCCAAACCATTCACTTATATCAGTATCCTACCCTCCCCCATTTGGAAGTGTTTCCTAACGCCGCCGTACAACCCCCGATACAGCAAATAGCCACAACAAAGATGTCCCAAATAACAACGTCCGCGTCGACAACCGTCTTCCACACCACCGAGCTCCTCGAACTCATCCTCCTCACTCTGCCAACCCAATCCCTCCTCACGTCCTCGCGTGTCTGCCGCCACTGGCACACCGTAATATCATCGTCTTTGCCGCTCCAGCGTGCGCTCTTCTTCACGCCGGCAGTGGACCGGGGCCCGCTACTCGAGCTCAGCCCACCGGATACGTTGCCTGTCAACCACTGCAGCCTGTCGGACCTACCGAGGGCGCTGCAGCCCGTCGTCAACGAACTCCTTGCGAAAATATTTCGGTTGGGGCATTTTGAGAAACCGGATGCGGATTATGATGGCGGCTATATGCCGATGGTGTCGATGCGGTGGTTGGAGTATCTACAGAAACAATGGGAGCAGAGCGGTTGGGATGGTGGGAAAGAGGTGCGAGGCGGAGTTGGACGTGGTGGTGGCAGTGGGGGGCCGTCGTGGCAGCGGATGTTGGTGACGCAGCCTCCGCCGAGGCGGGTCGAGATTTTACTGTATGGGACGGAAATGTTTCAGGCAGTGAAGTCTTGGGTGGAATGTGAGGATGGCGTTACGTTGGGGATGTTGCACGATACGTGCCAGGAGCTGAGTCACGGGCGAGGCTGGAGTAAACGGAGCATGGGTTGGTTTTTTGAACTCTAAAAGCGGGACAAGTGGTAGGAAAACAACGCGGTATACGGCAAACAGAGTGGAAACGATGCTCCGAGATTATGTTGGTAATCACATGCGTGCTGACGACTTCAAATAGTTTCTTGACAGATTCAGTGACGCCACTTTTGGTGCACATATGTCTCAGAGGCTAGCTAATATGGGGAACATACTGAGACCACTGCACGACCTCATATGCCGACTCCGGGAGATGCGCAATATTGATCAGGCATTCCACAAAGATGAAGACTCTCAAGCCAAAATAAACCGTCCCAACCACAACCACAACAACAAGTCTGCATAGCCTGATCACCTCAATCGCCCAACCCAGACACGCCTTCAGCATGAGATCCCGAAAGTGCTTCCATCCATCATGCGACTCCTCCACCGACCTCGTCTCCTGACAAACCTCCTGCTTCTCATCCAGCCGCCGGCCACTCCCGACATCTCCTGCTTCCTGCTGGAACTGCAGCTGCAATCCCTCCTGTTCCCCATGCGGCTCATCATACGACTTCACATACTCCTTCACCCCCAACCTCTCCAACTTCTCCGCCTCCTCCACATCCTTCGCATGATCATCCAACAAAAACGGCCTCACCGCATCACTCACAATATCCTCCACATGCGCCATCGGCACCAGCAACCCACTCCCCGCAATCGTCAGCCCAGCCAGCCGCCACAACACTTGCTCCGCAGCCGTTGAAAACGGCGCATACCACGCCAAGAGATGCAGGCCACCGTACAGGAACCCCGTCAGCGTGATGCCCAGATGCGTGCGCAGCGTGACGCGCAGGTGGTGGCGGCGGGGGAAGTTGGTCACGCGGTCGACGAGGGTGTCGCGGAGGGTGCGCTTGAGGTGGCGTTGCTCTGCGAGCGGGTCTTTGGGGTCTAGAGGGTCGGGGATGGTGGGGGCGTTGGGGGGCTTGAGGATGTAGTAGTCCCAGCCTTTTTGTGCGAGGCGCATGCGCATGCGGTAGCGGCGTTCGGCGTCCTCGGAGTCGTTGCTGCTGCTGTGGTGGTGATGGTGGTGGGGGGTCAGGGGGTCGTGTGAGGCGTAGGCGTGGGCGGTAGCGCGGGCGGGGTTGAACTTCTGGGAGGTGCGCTTCCAGGGGGAGGGTTGGCTGCTGCTTCTTGGTCGGTTATCTGACGAGGAGAGGTCCAGTTGGCTGGCGGTCTTTTGCTCCTGATCCGGAACAGTTATGTAGACCTGGTTGGATGCCCTTTTCTGTTCTGGTTTGGCAGTTTTGCGATAGCGGTCGTCGTCTGAGTCTTTACGGTCGAAGCTACTGAGCGTATAAAGGATGGCCATTAGCCACTGTGGCTGCCGTATAGACCGGGGCATGTCTAGAGGATTTGACTCTTGAACGCTCAGCGGCTTCTGTAGCCAGAAAGCCCCGATCAATAGCGCACAAATGCAGTGTGCAAAGGTTGTCAGCTCAAGCAGAGATATGGATAGACCCTGTTCCATTCTCACAATACACTGAACGCTAAACCAGATGGCTTAAGAAGGGTGGTAGCGTCAGTGACCGTAGGCATCAGCAATTGTAGAGCGCTAACTCACCTTGAAAGAGTGTAATTATCTTGACGAAGGCGCTTGCCTTGCTTTTGTCTCTTATCGCGTTGACCGTCAACTTGGGGATGACTGCCGGTTCGTACTTTGCCACGAAGCGAATGGCCTCGTGCCTCAAAGTTACTTGTTCGCGGTTGCGGTCATCAGGTAGGTACACTCTGGATCCTTCCCGCATTGTGAAGGTAAAGCCACCCATCACAGCGTAAAAGCTATGCGTCATGGTCCAGACGGGCTTGTCTTCCGAATCCTCGTTTGATTCAACATCCACGGGAATAGCCTTTGAGACACTCATCAGTACTTATTCTGCGAAATCTTGAACGTGAAAGTTACCCTTGTTGGTCTCAAAACAGTTGGCCACCAGCTCGGTCCCTTGTTCTGTTTTAAATACACTTCTTCCATGTATTTCTGCAGAGCCCGCGCATCCCAGTACTGTTTGAATGCAGCAAAAGCAATCTACGCACAACCATTAGAGACGCTGAACGGTGATTTGAGTAGATGAACCCACCAGCTCCGGTGCAAACAGACCGATCACCAGCCAGCCAATCTGGCGCACAAGCTGATGGCCTCCGCAGAGATGGACGAGTTTGTGTCGTAACGTTCTGTCAGCCTTCCACCAGTCCGACCATTCGACATCATCATCGGGACATATTCCTGGAAGGTTCAGATGCACGATCTTCCACGTGCACAGGGCCAGCGTGACGAAACAAGTCGAAAGAATGCCGAAGGTGCCTCGGCTCTGCGGCTGGGCTTGCCATGATAGCGTAGTCGTGTCGTTCCCCACGGGGGCAGCACCAACGATGTCGAACATCGTGTGGGGAAATCCGGGGAGCGGCAATGTCGATGCTACAGCACGCGATCAGTTTTCACACCACTTACTGGTCGGAAACGGAGTGTTGTTTCCATACCGCAGACCGCCGGGACGAGAGCTCAGATGCACGGTGGACCAGACCGCCACTTTACAAAGGTAGAAAAGCTCAGTCGGCGGCTGAAGCGGAGATGATGAGGTTCAGGGTTCTACAAGGCCGTGAGGTAAAACCATTATCGCTCACCGCATTTTGCTACTTGGAGCCGAATCCGCCAACGCTGAAACGTCTCCTCGTTAAAAAGGCGTGCCGTGCGGGCGCTTCGCCCTTTTGAAGGCTAAATGACCCCTGACTTTACCGGCCTATTGGTGATGCTTTGCCTTTTTTGACGGTGAGGCGCTTCACGATGCTCTTTGCAGTCGAGGAATCGCCAATCGTTACTGAATCTGGGACGTGATCGTATGTACTCGCGTGGCATGGGGGATGTAAAAAATCGAAATATCATTGCGTTTGTGGACTTGGCAGAGCTGAAAGCGATAAGGCCAGGTAGACGAACTGATTCGTGTCAGGAACGTGCGGTTGTGGAGCTCGGTCAGTAGCTTAACTTGCCGGAAAATTATGCACATGGTAGGTATTAGTCCTCTTCACGTCTTCCTGTCACTACCGCTCTTCGAAGGTTGGCAGAAAGAAGTCTCCACGAATGATCCAGATCGTCGAACCGGCCATTGCAGCGCATTCGAGATCTTATGATGTTCTGTCCTTCCTAAAACGGTGCAGCGTCTTCAGCAATACTTCTGCACGAAAGGCGTCCAGTGTCGTTCGTTCGCAAGATCCTCTCTGCTCGTAGTGTTTCTATCAAGTTCTTCAGAGTTCAGAAAACACTCGGTGCAACCAAACTAAAAGCAGAACTGCATTCTCAAGCGATTCTTGTTAGGGAATGAGTGAATAAACTACCATTTACCCGTAGAAACAAAGAGAAATTGCTAGAGGAGAAGAAAGGAAAGAAAGATTGGTTATATACATACTAACTCGGTCCGATAAACGAATGAATAAGTGAGTAATAATCGAGGTTCGTACGAACCCCAACAGATACAGTATGGTGTTATCAGTTCTGTATTCTGGTGAAAGTTTTCACTATGCCTGCTGAATAATTCTTGGAGAGTAGTGCCTGACTGATTGCGGGGGAAAGATAAATGATGAAAGAGGGTAGGCTTCGCTGTCTGTGATTCAGTGGAGAGTACGAGTCCTCAAAAGACTTATACTCTACAACGCGAAGTTATCAGCGCCTGGTCAAACTTTGGTGACTGATCGGAATGCCAGCTATAAGATATTCTTTGTGCACATATTAGATATACATACAGAGCAGCTCCTTCCCAAAGCAAACGGTTGACGTGAAACACTTACAGGGTGGAGTTGCTGTGCAACATAAGCAAGGAAACTGATTGCCCGACAAGATTGATGTTTCATTTCTCCCTAATCGCTTCATGTTATGACGCTTGATTCAATCCTGCCGAATGGTTTGCATATTCTTCGCGCCAACCAGCAAATATTTCTTGCTTGTTTTCCACTTCTTACTACGAACCTGTCATTGTTGGATGCCAATGAAGCAGAGTCCATGATCTGCTCATTGCACATTCTGAATTATTGAGGATCCCGACTCTTGCTCTTGAAGAGAGACGAAGCTGCACTGATAGTATTCGCGAGACATCAAGCGCGATGGTTGTTTTGCACACTGGATGAGCTTAGTAACCGACGAGGCTGCGTTCGCGATAGTAGTGGCTATTCTCCAGGGCTTTCACCTAAGCCTCGTAAGCAGCTCAATCCAACACGCAACCGTGAGAGCACACCAAACCGGCTGGTAAGTTTCGATTACCCTCCACAAACATATATACACAAGCCACTCTCAACCGAGAGTCAACGACAAGCCCAACCCCCCCGCGCAGCGCGCGCGCCCCCCAAAACGCCAAACCCTTATATGCACCGCACCCATCAAAGCCACTCCCCCATCCTCCCCATCAACTCCACCACCTCCCTCGCCTCCTCCCCCGCCCTCCTCTCCCTCTCCCTCTCCCTCCTCTCCACATCCACCTTCCAATCCTCCACCTCCCACGCCGCACAAACATTCCCCCCCCTACTCCTGCCCATCCCATCGACAGCGATCACCAGCGGCTTGAAGAGTCAGATGCCGGTGCGCTTGAGGACGTACATGGCCATGAAGGGCCAGCCCAGCAGGGCGGTGCCGACGGGCACGTACCAGGAGGCGGTGCGCCAGAATTTTGTCGCGTAGAAGCCGTAGTTGATGGCGTGCATGCGTTGGGTGGTGGGGTAGCGGCCGTAGGGGTGGGGTTCGGCGACGAGGTTTTTGGCGGAGCGGAGGAAGGAGCGGATGGGGGAGGCGCGGAAGGACATGGTTTTTGTTGTTGTGGTGGTTGGGTTGGTGGGTTGTTTCTTGTGGTTTGGTTTTTCGTTTCGTTGTTTCAGAGACTGGTGGTTGTGGCTTTGGTCTCTTGTTTGAGGTGTTCGATTCTGATTAAGCCGAGCGGAGAGTAGTGTGGTTGGTGTTGTTGTATGTACAGTACAGGCAGAGTAGAGATTTCCCAAAAAGGATGAGTGGAGGAGGAAGGGGCGAAAGCCGCAGAAGAAGAAGCTCGCTCGTTGCAGATGCCGATGCTGATGATGACAAGAAAAGAAACCACACCCACCGTCCAGCGAGCGCCCGCAATATATACATGCAGCCCTACCTACGTGCGCCCATCCATCCGCCTCCTCAACGGCACACGAGCCACGGCATCGATCGCGGATCACCATCAGCCATTTTTTTCCTCCCGCCCGCTCGCATCACCTGAGCCCAACCGACGGCGTCCCGTTCCCTCCCGCATGACGCCCATGCGGCTCAGCAGGAGAGAAGAAAAAAACTCCCAAACGAAGTCGTCATACGGGTCCGGGGAAACCAGGAAGGATCAAAGCTGACGAACCCGGTAATGCGCAGCCGTGGGTTTCGGCACCGGCCGAAGAGCACGACAACGTTAAACAACGCTCCCCGAAAACTGCTTGATCCGGGGTGCATCATTCCCGAAGAGGCGAGCCGTTGTGCTGCGCGCGCAGGGGCTTTGCTTATTTGGGCGAACAGGCGATTGGTGGGGGCGCTTGCGCATCACACCACTCTCTCGCGCTGCGCTGTGTCACCCCATCAGCTCGCCACCAGCAGCGCAAGCACAGCACAGCACGACACAGCACAGTCATTCCTTCCGCCCGTTTCTGTCCCTGGTCGCCGGGTCGGGGCGGCTGCGCCCGACGCGCGAACCGTGGACGATCGCTGCGGCTGGCTGCGCGCCATTGTCAGGCGATGCGGCGATGCCGGTCGGCAGTGGGAGCCTGGCTGGCTGCCCGTCTGCCGGCAGGGCTGTTGCTGACTCAGGCACGCTTGGGGATGCGGTTCGCGGCGACCTGGCGTGCAACAACATCGCGCACATGCGCTCTGGTGCGATGGAGTGCTCTGCACTCCTCTTCGAGTAGCTCTACAGAATGCTGTGAAGCCGCACATGTTAGGTTTGGCGCACACTCTGTCTGTTCCACATTACCTGCAGTCTTTGATCCGTCGACCTGGATGCCACCCATGGGGAGGCTCTTCCGGCCTTTTTGTACATACCCAGTTACCCTGTCCTCGGCGCTTCTTATATATTATATCAGTCCCAGAGACCAGGTGCCGCTCCCCCGCAAAATCTGCGAGCCGCATCGAACCCGACAAGAATCATGCCTGGAGCCCTCTTCTTACCAATGCGCCGGATCCCATCCCACCATCATGACGCCAGTCCCGAGCCGCCCTTCCCTTATATGCCATCCATGAATAAGCCCAAACTCCACATGCACCAACCAATCGGTGACCGAACGAACAAGCAGACGAGCAGGGCTCACTTGCCGCCCTTGAGGCTCTTGTCCAGCTTCGCCAGCGCCGCCGCCTTCTCCGCATCCTGCCGCGCCCCCGACACCTGCGCCGGCAGATCGCGCATCACCTGCTGCATCAGGAGGTCCAGGTTCGGCGGTTCCCCCAGCCGGCCCGATCCGATCTGTGGCGGCTTCTTCTTCTCGCCCTCCTGCCCGCTCGCGCTCGCGCTCCCGCTGCTGCTGCTGCTGCCAATCCCTGCCGCGTCGGCGGCCGCCTGCACCGCCGCTGCCGCCGCCTTTGCGCTTGCTGCCGCTCCTCCTTCCTTGCGTCGGAGCCCGACCTGGCCTCGCTGGTCCCAGAACGTCTCGTAGCCGTGCTGGTCGAGCACCTCGTTCGGAACCATGCCCCTGGGCTCCAGCTCGCGGATGAGCTCCTGGTTCTCCTTGTTGCCTTCAAGCAGGAACCGAAGACACATGATGGCGTGCTCCTTGATGTAAGGGTTGTGTTCGTCATACTGGCAGCAGTTGAGGATTGCCTCGATTCCCTGGTGCGTCCGAACCTGCTCCTGCACTTGGCGTGATTTCCAAACAAGCGAAGTGAGCACCAGTACCGTGAGCTTCTTGAGATTCCGCCACTCGAAGTCGGACGGCTCCTCCCCCGGCTCGTCAACATACTGGCTGTTGGATGATGCTGGAGCATACGGCTCCGACGGTATCGATGCCGCCGTCGAGCTGATCGACGGAGCGTTGACGTCGTAGGGACGCTCGACCGCCACCGGTGCAGGAGCCGTGTTTGGCGCTGCCGGAGGGGAGTCTTGTTGGCTCGGCGACGTGCGAAGGTCCGGCATGGCCGGCGGTTTCCGTGCCAAGAGTTGTCCCTTGGGTATTGCCGCGTCCAGTTCCTTGAGGAGCGTGACCAGCTCACTCGTGATCTCCCAGTCCGCCATCATCTTCTTCCATACGTCGTGCTCCGTCAAGATCGCAAAGAATTCCAGGTACTGGTAGACGCCCTCGTACATGCGCTCCATATCCCACAAGTTGAGTGGGAAGTCCTCGGGGTGAGCATGTCCCGCCCTGATCTGGCCCTGAAGGAAGATGAGCGCGCAGGTCTGCGGAATGATATGCCGGCGGAACTCTGTGAACAAGAAGTTGACCATGTGCACGTCCACGCGCAATGGGTAAGTCGGAGCGCCCTCCTTGCCAGCTGCGTTCTGCGCCTGCGTCTGGCGCGCTTTGAAGATGTTGGTCAACAGCTTCATGATGACCGCCTGTGCAGGAGAAATGATGTCCTTCGATCTTTTTCTCGTTAGCCACGTCTTCGAAAGAAGCTCATCGGATACTAACTCTCTGAAGGCATGGTAAGAGAAAGGCATCAGCCCATTGGTCAGGATGGCCTCCATGATCTTGACCATGAACTTGAAGTAAAGCTCCTCCTCGCGCAAGTCCCACGCTGCGACGAAGATGAGGAGTTCGCGCAGGAGGTTCCTGCCATTGTCCTGGGCAAGTAGTAGATGGCAGCGAACAGTGTGCATGTTCTTGATGGCAGCAACCTCTTCGGGCGTAGCACCGTAGCCTGGAGTGCCTTCGGCGGGCGGCACAATGCCTGACATGATAATCATAGGCAAGACCTCGATTTCCGAGGGGCCCAAGATCAGCGGCACGTCAGTCAGTAAGCCGCGGCCATCATCTCCGGGAACCACATAATCCTCGTCTTCACTGTCTTCCTCCTCGCTAACCTCGTCTCCGATGTCTTCGGCCGGCTCTGTAGCATTGGGGGAGGCTGGCGAAATGACTGGAGATGATGGAGAAACTTCCGATGTGGCCTGCGGAGGAACACGTTCTGGAAATGTTTCGAGGCGCTTCATGAGATCGTCCTTGCCATTCTGAAGAATGTTGGCACCGTAGGCGGCATTGTAAGTCATGCGGAAGTCAGCCTCGGTGGCTGGCGGCGGGTCTTGCGGCTCAGCACCAAGCGGCATCTTGAGGTCCTGTAGATCGATCCGAGAAGGCGTGTTAGGGCGGTTCTTCAATAGATCGGTCGTCGACACCTGCGGCTGGACAGCTGGGGCAATAGGCACCTTGGAGGATGGGGTGAGCATAGCCTTCTTCATGCGCTCCACTTCCATCTGCAGTTGGTTTATGCTGGCCGCCAGAGCAGCGACGTTCTCCTCCTGGGTAGCGTTGGGGTCGATGGCCTTGGGTTCAGGCGGCAGCTTCACCGACCTGAGCAAATTGACATCGTGGCGATACTTGGCGATCAGATCGTTGTAGAGCGAGTGCCATTCCTGTGCCACGGTTATTGCCTGCGAGACCGGAGCAGTCAATCGAGAATCTGTTAGAAGCGGGAGGGCACATACGTCTCGAGCCTCCTGCGGCATCTCCTGCCACCGCTTCTTGCACTCAGCTGCAATCTCGGTGGCGCCAGACTTCTCGCCTCGCGCGACCAGCTCGCGCTTGACCTCCATGCCGACTTTTCCAATGTATAGCAGGAAGGGCGACGAAGCGGGCTGGTGGGTGCTGGAGCCGGGGGCGAAATCTTCGCCAAACATGCCAACGGGCTTCGGGGCGGTGGCGAGCGAGAGGGAGGCAAGCTCCTCGGTCGGCGGAAGGGTGGTATCGCGAGAGCTGTCGAAGAGCTCGACCCAGAGCATGAGCTTGCGGCGCTCGTTGCGGGCGACGAGGTTGTTGAGGAACTGGAGACAGGTGATGAGGAGCTTCTTGTACGAGTTGACGACGTCCTGCCACTTGTGCTCGTCCGACGTGCCGGCATCTCCGTCAAAGCCGCGGGCAGTGACCTTGACGCAAACGCTGATGAGCTTGAATATCTCCTGGTCGAACTGGGCTTTGGCCGCCAGGTCCTGGGCCGTCTCTCCGGTGGTGAGGACATTGCGGGCGATGGACACCAGGTCGTTGAGGCGCTCGAGGTCCTTAATGAGGCTGGCATAGTTGGCGGCGATCAGAGTGCCCGAGGCACCCTCGAATTCGGGGGCTTGAGGGTCGGCGGGAGCAAAGGAGCGCTTCTCCAGCGAGGGCACGGCGTGTTCGAGGAGCTCGCTCAGGTCGCGCCACACGTTGGCGCTGGCGCCGATGGCCTTGCGGACGTCAGGCTCCTTGATGGTGCGGCGCAGAGTCTTCTTGCATATGTCCTGCAGCATAGCCATCATGTCGGGCTTAATGTAGCCGGGCGACTTGAAGTGGACGGTCCATGGCTGGAGAACGAGGCGCAGCTGGGTGGTGTGCGGGTCGGTCGGGCCGTCGCGCGGCGGCGATGGGGAGCGCTGGTCAGAGGCATCGGGGGCGGGAGGGTCGTCTGGCGCTCTGGCAGGCGCGGGCATGGTGGAGAAGGTGCAGGTGTTGTCGCGCAGCTGCTGGGGCCGACTTTTCTGAAAACACCCAAGGGACCCCGCCGTCGATCCGCGCTGTGACGCACTGCCCCGGGCACGCTAACACCTTTCGAGACTAGGCCAGCAGCGGCCAGCACTTATCCCGTCCGCAGCCCTTGTCCGCGTGCTCTCCGCAATTATTTGTAGGCACTGAAGGGTTAACTTTCCAACTGGCTCGAATGGGGCGGCTTTGCGTGTCTCACTACCAATGGCGAAAAGATGGATAGGAATCGGGAGAGGTTCAAGATTGGGTATTTTCTCTATTCACCCATATAACCAGCAGAAGAAATAGCGAGCACATTCACTAAGCATTCATGATCCATAGAAGTAGCGAAAAAAGAAACTCAGGATGCGAAACGCGGGGTCCAGCCTTCGCTCACCCACCGTTGGCCGTTCCCGCGATCTCTTCAGGTACCAGGGCGCTCGCCTTGGCAATGTTTTCTCCCAATGCGGAAATCGGAACATTGCTGAGCAACTCAAAAATACTGACACTCGCCCGCATCTCTCTAAAGATCCAATTCCGCACTTCCACAGCAACGAGCGAGTCGACGCCGTACGCGTTCACTGGTTTCGACGTGTCCAAGTCCTCGATCGGCATCATCAAGCTTTTGGCCAACTTCGCCACCAGCGCCTCAACGACAAGCTCCCGCGCCTCAGAGAGGCTTGTGACAGCTGGTAACGCGGTGCGAAGAGGCGGCAAGGAGCTTCCCGAAGCACCCTCATCCGGGACGACATCCATTCGACGGATGTACGCGAAGCGGTTGTCGTGCTCCCACATGGGCTCCTCGATGCGGTTGTACTGCAGCATGCCCCCAGTACTGATCCCGACCATGACTTCAGGCGGTACGTCCGAGTCTTCGGCACAGTGTCCCATGATGGCACTCGAGACGAGGGCGTGGAGTTCCTAAAGTGCTATCAGCTTCCCATTCTCTTTCTAAAAGAAACAGAAACAGGGACAGACCTCTTCTGAAATAGTCAAGACACCCAGTTTCTTAAGTGTCTGCATCAGGTCATCCTTGTCTGCAACGTAGCCGACTCCGACGGTGATGGTCAGATCCAGTGCCACGGCTTTCAATCCGTTGGCTCGCCGGTGTTTGCAGAGCGCTACTTGGAAAGCGTTGCCGCTGTTGTAGGCGGCTTGACCACGGGTGCCAGCGACACCTGCTACGGACGAGAGCATGATGAAGAAATCCAGGTCACGTGGTAGCAGTTCGTGAAGGTTCCAGGAGCCGGCGATCTTGGGAGCTGTCGTGTGTGCATAATCTTCATATGACATGCTTTCGAATAGTACGTCCTGCACCGAGGATGCGTTAGTGGTGCTGCATTAGTCGTAAAGAAGTCAGAAGGCGCTGTCTACGAACCTTTAATGTCATAGCGCTATTGATGACCCCACGCACTGGTGGCATGTCCTTCGCCATTCGATCAAGCACCGCCTTCAGTGATTCTCGCAGAGAAACATCACAAGCGTATGCGCGTACACGAGCCCCTCTTCTCTCCAGTTCCTCCATGAAGTCCTGATCATCCTCAGAAACAGCACCAGAACGGGAAAGAATTGCAAGATTCCGAGCATGGTTGTTGACCAGGTAGTGAGCAATGCTCTTTCCGACACCACCAAACCCCCCAACGATAATATAGCTAGCTTCAGGGTCGAGACGCAACGGACGCTCATCTTGAGGAAGGACGGGCACGATGTCAGTCTCCTTCGCAGCCAAGATGGTTTTGCTGTTTTCGTGGTTCTCGAATGCCGCAGAAAACGCAGGTCCTAGTTCGGAATACGAAAAGACTTTGATTGGCGGAGGTATAAGTGTTCCAGTGCGGAGCAGCGCGAGACCGTCGCTCAGGACTCTTGCACACAGGGAGGGATTGCGTAAGTAAAGGTTTGCCAGGCTGACTGACGAAAATGTAATGTTTCGAGATGCGCAGTCGATCACGGTGGGCGGCTCTCCTGGGCGTTTGGCCTTCTCGACGTGAATGAAGCGTCCAACTGAACATCATCAGTAATTATTCTGGGACCGAGATATTGGAAGAAGGAAAATACTCACAGTCTGCGACAGAGTTCAAAATCCATCCCGATTCGCCACCAGCGAGCGAACCAATAAACACGTCAACTCCGCGCCCGTGAGTTGCCTCTTTGAGATCTGACACCAGATACGCCAGTCGCCCGTCCAAAATCTGGTCCTTGCTAAGGCCGTACTTTTGCTCAAGCAGGTCGCGGTCCGCTTTATTCTTCGCTGTCGCAAAGACCTCGACACCGGACTTCTTAGCAATCTGCAAAGCAGCAAGGCCAAGCCCGGATGCCGTGTCGTATACCAAGAGAGATTCACCTTGAGCGGGACGCGCAATGACATTGAGCGCATATTGCGCCGTCGCGTAATCGGCCGGCAAAGATGCGGCACATTCGAAGGACATCCCATCAGGAATCCTATGGACCAGCTGTTGCGACACACGGACAGTGCTCTTGAAAGATCCGCGGCAAAGAGTCACAACTCTGTCGCCGTTTTGGATGCCCTTGACGTGTTCCCCTACGCGGAGAATGATGCCCGTGAGTCCGAAGCCGAGAGTGTCAGATGAACTTTGCCCCATTGCCGTAAGCGCATCTTGGAAGCTAAGGTCACTGGTCTTGACTTCGATTTCAACCTCGTCGGGAAGCAATGGCTCGTCGTTTCTGCTCGTGTGGACGAAGTAAAGTGAGTCAAGATTGCCCGGATGTCCTACCGCTAGCTCCAGAGATCTGTCTTTCCCAAGTGGCTGTGGGATTGGAATAGCCTTTCCGCACTTTTGCAGTAGCGTTTCGTTCATAGGCTTATGCTCCACAATTCGCGGAATGTATATGACACCGTCTCGTTCAGCAAGCTCATACTCTTCTGTCTTGGTCTTCGATCCAAAGATTTTAGAGAAAGCTCTGAAAATGGTTTCGGCAATCTCTGCGGAGCAATTTCCAGTGTCCGAGGAGATATCCAGAGTATGAAGTGCCAGGCCTGAGTTCTCTGAACGGGCCGAGCGGAAAACCCCAAGGACGGGCGCGAGTTCCGGGCGTGTTGTTTGGAGTTGGGCGCCTTTCGTGATCCAGAGAATGCCTTCTGACTGTAGCAACAGCTTTTGGAAATGCTTGAATGTATCTTCGGAGCAACAGTAGAGTAAGGGACTTTCAAGCTCGATCAATGACACGATGAGTTTGCCTGTCGCCTCCTCGGCTGCCGCTCCCAAGGTGGCTGTGCGGGCAATGGCCCCAGCAGACTGGAAGTTTTGTAGCAGCCTGTCAGTCAGGACTTGAATGGCAGCGGACTGTTTCTCTCCATGTGGCACCGGTGTGATCAATAGCACCTCTTTCTTGATAGGTGCGTTGTCTTCTGCAAACGTCGGGAAGGAAACGCCACGTCCAATCTCTCGGTTGCCGTTAGCTTTATTCAGAGAAAAACTCGTACCATTCACGCCGTTACTCTGAGAAGCTTCGTTGATATGGCCGTGTGTGGAGAGCTGCGCTGGGAACGACTCCGGCTTCTCGCTTGCGCCATTAAGGAAATCTTGCTTCGCTGGAAGGACTTTGTGCTTTTCTCCAACGCTCAATGCCGTGGCTGAGCCGTTCGATTCCATCGCAGGGCCATCTTCAAGCATTGTGGCACTCTGTCCCTCGTCGTAGACAGCCATTCTTCCTCCTGGACGGAAGAGTTTGTGCAATTTCTGCAAGCAATGTTGAGGAGAACCTGAGCTGAGAAGATCCCGTCCGACGATAATGGCATCGTATGCTCCGAACCGGAAACCTTGCTCCGCAAGATCGTCCTCGACATTAAGTCTCGAGAAGCTTACAAAAGGCTTCCAGCTCTTGAGCGCTCTTGCCGCTTGATCAATGCTGTGAGCATCGGACGAAGTCCAAGTGAGCCGAGCAAACCGTGGAGTAGTATCCGCAGGATTACCCAGCTTCTCCAACAGACTCTTTGTGATCTCGAAGTTGCCGTTGCTGATCTCTAGAATGGATGATTCGGGGTTGGCATGCCCAACGAGGTCTATCCAGGCAACGAGCTTATCACTTACGGTGTGCAGACCACAGAAAATGTCCTGCACTTGGCAGTCTGTAAGGAGGTCGAAGTCTGGCTTCCAACAGTATTCGCTGCATATCCTGGACCGCATCTTGGCAAAGTCGCGGGATGCACTGTCTCCAGGAAGGTTTGTTTCCAGGGAGGTGAATTCCACGTTTTCTAGTACAATCTTCGGCCCATCACGGTGCTGGTCGGTCATGATGATTGTCCCTTGTGTTGTCCGTAAGCCGGACTTTTTCACTTCACAATAACCCTCGAACTCGGATCCGGGGGCTTTGGGGAGCTCCGAAGAGACGAAAAGATAGCCGACGGAAGTTGGAATCATCGCGTCTGACGCAGACATGACAACTGTCTGGAATAGGGCGTCCATGCATGCCGGATGGATGAGGTGAGGATGCTCGTATTTCTCTGGCATAACTGAAGATGTATTGGGGATGCAGATCGATGCGATTGTGGTATTGCCCTTTTTCTTGATCTTCAAGATATTTCTGAAGAGCCGGCCGTACTGTAGACCTGCTTTCTCGAACTTTTCGTAGAGATGATTCGGGCTTAATGTCTGGGTTTCAGACGTATCGTCCTTCACGTATTTTCGATAATAAGCAGGCCAATCGACAAGCGCACGGATGCTGTCGTCGTATCGGATTGCCATGCTGCCGGCGCAGTTCTCTCTCCAGGCTTCCTCCTTGGTCCGAGAAGATACCGTGAAGGCATAACCCGTGATCTCGCTGCCACCTTGCTGGTCGCGTTTGAGAATGATGCGAAGCACTGTTTCCAACCCCTGCATCGTTTCCGGAATCACCATGGCCGACGAAATACGGAGATCATGTATTTCAAATCCGACCACTGCCCGAGCCGAGTCTGCCAGCTGTTGTGCCGCCTCAAGCACCATCGTGATCATGCCAGCGCCTGGGTACAGTACTGTGCCCTGGATACGGTGGTCCTTAACCCAGGGCAGCTCCGCTGTTCTGATGATATTGCGCCATCGCAGGTCCAAGTCGGTCGAATCAGGAGTGGGCGCTCCGACAAGATCAAGCCTGGGGTATTTGCGGAATCGATACGCTTTGCTCGCTCGAGCTTCGTGCCAGTACGATTTGGAATGGTTCCAAGGATACGGTGGGAGATCTTCCACGAGACGCGGCTTTTCACTCTCAATGCCCGTGAGCTTCTTCAAGTTGACCATGACACCTCGGCTCCATAAGACTCCGGCCGCCTCCAGAGCGGTGGTTTTCGCGTCCAAATTTCTTTGCAAGATTGAGGCATACAATGGTGGCTCGTTCTGAGACAAAGCAGAGATTTGTCTGATGTAAGTCTGAAGAACCCGATGAGGCCCCAGCTCTATCAGGACATCTGGTTTGCAGGCTGGATTCTTGAGCAGCGCTTGTATAGCAGGGGAAAACTGAACAGGGGACACAAGATTCTGTGCCCAATAATTTGGTGAGCCGAGTCGTGTAAGGTCAGAGATTTCGATCCCGTGGACTGTCGAGAACAGCCTGACAGTTCGGGGAATTCCAGGCCGAGGCTGAACATCCTTGATGCTTTCCAGATAGTCTTGTTGGATTGCTAGCATATGTGGCGAATGATAGGCTTGGTCGACGTGAAGCCGCTTGAATGAGATCCCAGCACTGGCAAGATTGCTCTCAAGCTCGTCTATCGCAGACGCATCTCCTGAGATCGTGATCTGGTTCGGTGCATTGATACAGGCTACAATAGCCTTGCCACTTGAAAGCTTTGCGAGCTCAACCTCTGCCTCTTCTGCCGAAAGGTTTACAGCAACCATGGCGCCCTTGGAAGGCTCTCCGCCACGCCTCATGGCGCTGCAGAGTCGGCCTCTGTGATATGCAATCTTCCAAGCATCTTCTTCCGTGATCGCACCGGCGGCGTATGCGGCGGCAATTTCTCCGGACGAATGGCCGACGACCGAATCGGGCTTGACTCCCCAGTCCGCCAACAAGTCTACAAGAGCAACTTGAAGGATAGTGCAAAGCGGTTGCGAGTATTGTGCATCGTGCACTTTCGTGGTTTGTTCGTCTCTCGAGAATAGCTCCTCGAGCACCGACCAATCGGTTCCAATGGAGGCGTGGTATCTGTCGGCGCGGCACAGACTCTGCTGGAAGATGTCATATCCGTACAGTTCCCTCCCCATGCCGTGCCACTGAGCCCCTGCAACAAACGTCAGTCGATCAAACGCGCATAATATTACTCGATTTACCCGTTAATCTATTCTTAGAGGGGGCAAATTTACGCACCTTGACCGCTAAATATAAAGGCTATTTTGGGGTTATCCAGGGACCGGGATGCCTTGGGTGGGCCGACCTTTAATCGGTCCCGGAGCTCATTGACAGACTTGGCGACCATCGAAGCCCTCCAAGAAAAGACGGATCGTCTGTTAATTAGCGAGTACGACAAATTTGCGGCAAATAAGTCTGCATCCGTGTCGGATGATGGCGTATTCGTTTTCGCTTCCAGGTACTGGCCGTACGTCTCGAGGATTCGCGCAACGCCAGGCGATTCGGGAGAGGACCAAACGAAGAGCCTAGGCACAGAAGTCGTGTCGGATGTCGAGCGACCTAACTGATGTGTTTGTCCCGATGTGTGACCGTTCGTGTAGGATTCTCGCAATAGACCGCGGCTGGAAAGAAAGCTCTCCGCATCGTCAAGGATCACGTGGCAGCTCTCGCCCCCAAAGCCGAAGCAATTCACGCTCGCCCGACGCAAACCTTCAACAGGCCAAGGCGAAAGCTTCGTAGGAATCTACTTGTCATTTTCCTTTGTCAGCAGAACCATCCCAACCATTCAGCACGAAGTCCTCTCTCCGATACCTGCAACTCACCTCAATCCCAAACGCCTCCAAATCATTATCCGGATGCGCCCTCTCAAACCACAAATTCGGCGGCACAACGCCCCTCTCCACCGCCAACACGCTCTTCAAAATCCCCGCCAACCCCGCACACCCCTCCAAATGCCCAATCCCCGTCTTCACGCTCCCAACCAACAACTTCCCCGACCCGCCCATCCTCCGCACGCCCTCCCCACCAAAAACACTCGCGATAGCCCGCAACTCCGCCGCATCCCCCGCCACCGTGCCCGTCCCGTGCGCCTCGAAAAACCTCGTCTGCTCGAGCCCCAACCCGGCTTTCGCGTAGGCGGTGCGAATGAGGCGAGCCTGCGCGGCGGTGGAGGGCAGGGTGATGCCGGGGGTGCGGCCGTCTTGGTTGACGGCGGAGCTGCGGACGACGGCGCGGATGTTGTCGTTGGCGGCGAGGGCGGCGGCGAGGGGTTTGAGGACGAGGATGGCGAAGCCTTCACCGCGGGCGTAGCCGTTGGCGCGGTGGTCGAAGGAGTGGCATTTGGAGTCTGGGCTGAGGAACTGTGTGTGGAGAGGAGGAAGGTGTTAGGGTGTGGGTTGTGGGTTGAGGGGGGAGGGGGAAGGGGTGAGACGGACGTTGAAGGAGACCATGGAGAACATGGGGTCCGGGGAGAGGATTGCGCCGACCCCGCCGGCGAGGGCCTTGGATGGTTGTTAGCTGGTCTTCACGGTATTAGGGTGGGTAGAATCGTGTAGTGCGTTACGGACAATTTCTGCCTCTCCGGTTCTCAAGCTTTCGCAAGCCATATGGAAAGCAACAGTCGATCCGGAGCATCCAGTATCGATAGTGACGCTTGAACCGCGCAGATCAAAGAACCAAGATATTCTGTTTGCAAGGAGAGCCGAACTATGACCCGTTGAAGCGTAACCCGGAAGGTCATCGGAATCATAGGAGGAGATGTGCTGATAATCTTTCATGAAGGAGCCAACGTAGCACGAGGTTTGGGTTCCGGCAATTTCGGATATGGGGATGCCAGCTTTGCACAGTTTCTGTCAGCTTGCATCGTGTCAAGGGAGCTCTTAAGGGAGCTCTCGAGGGCGTCTGAAGAGGCTCCTCACCATTTTCGATTCCTTCATAAGCCACTTCAAGAAGGAGGCGCTGCTGGGGATCTGTTGACACCGCCTCTTCTGCTGTCATGGAAAAGAACTACGTCTCAACTCAGCGTTACACGATGGAAAGGCCCGTAATAAAATGCTCACTGGCGCATCAAACGCTCCGATATCTTGTTTCAGGAAGTATCCGCCACGCACGTTAATCTGTTCGTAACTTAGCAGTATCTCAATGTTTACGGTCAATCAATGACTGACCGCGCCCTGTCTCTTGGAGCTTGGGTGATAGAAAGCATCGACGTTGAATCGATCTTTGGGTATCTCGGAAAGGGCGCATCGAGCGTTGCAGATGAAATCCCAGAACGTCTCTGGTGAAGTGGCATCTCCAGGAAAACGGCACGCAAGGCCGACTACCGCAATGGGCATCGGCGCATCGTCTTTTCGATCCATGCAGCCAGGGAAGGAAATGAGGACAGAAGAATGACTTGTATTGAAAGGATGTCTAATTTTTTTTTCCCCAAGCTCAGTGTTGGGCTTGGTATATCGTTATGTTTGATAAGAGGCAAGTGATGTGGACAAAGAAGCTGCTGCATGGGGTTGTCGCATTTATACTTCGCTGTCTGGGGGCCAGTCATTATCGTGTTCTCTCCACCTTTTATGATTCGTTCGCTCGTGCAGCCACTTCTAACGGGCGCACACCTTCCGAGTTGGGGATCTGCGCGATCAAGGTACGCTTGCGGAGCTATGGCATGCGACATGCCCGGCGCCATGCATATTCGCCCCATGATCATCATCCAAAGCCTCTGCACGAGAAAGGTTCGAAAGAGAAATGCCTGTTGCGACATTCGGCGAGTGTATTTACAAGATCAACTGACCAGAAGGGTTGCACAGCTCTGACAATGGCGCCCGCCTTCGCTGATGGCCTTGATCAACCGCGGCAGAGGGCTGAAGAGCGGTCAGACAATCTAGCGCCGAATCGCTTGCATGTAGGTGGAGAATAGGCGTTGACACGCACGTAATGAGGTCGTGGCCAAGCCGCCCTACATCTGGCCCCCAGCCGGATCTTCCCGGCTCGTAGTTGATTGATCGCATCTATCGAATCTCTAGCGTGTGTTACATGCTCGGTGAGTGGCTGCATGCGCGGCGGAAGGATCCAAAGCCGGCAGAGGCGGCAGGAACGTTGGGGGCCTGCAAATAGGCAGTCGAGTGTCCGAGATAGATCGTTGTCGGGCGTAAATCCTTCCAGGATGGTGATGTTCGGTCGGAGAAGTTTCCCTGTTCGGTTGTTGTAAGGGCCGGCCCGGCCAATCGCTCCGTCAAGTGGCAGATGAGGCAGCGCCCCCCATCTTTGCCTGCTGAGAGGTAACACACGGCCGCCGAGGCTTCATGCGCATAAAGGTAGAAGCGCGACGAGAATGAAAGGTCCCAGAGCCACTAGATGGCACCCATAGGGCACAATTTCGGGCCGTCCTTGGCTTGGCCCCAGGTCATCGGCCACAGCTATCAGGCGGAAGTGCCCCAGAACGGCAATCCTGCACACCCTCAAGTCCAAAGCGCTCCCGGCCATGAAAATATCTTCCGTAATGCGTTGTGAGTAGTTTATTCGGATCAATGTCAAAGTCGGCCGACAAATGAAAAGGGCAGCCGAACACTCTGATCCAGGAGCGTGATCTCGAGGTTGACGCATTAAGCCGGCACCCACCCTATTTCTTCGATGGGCCACCGTAGTAGAGAACGATGGTAGGGGTCGAGCTGTTGGTAAATGAGGCCAATGAGGTGAGTTCCCCAGCCCTTGACCCACCAAAGAGAATCGAGGCGATGCAGCAGAGCGCTGTAATATCCGAATATCAGCATGGCATGTGGCTTATGCTGAGAGAGAAGGGCCAGGTAGTCGTCAGAGATCCTATAGATCCAGACAAAGATTGCGCGCACGTCGTTGTCAGATGGCCCATTCTGCTTAGAGAAATAGGCGAATGCTCGTGCTAGCTTGTCCAAGGACTCGAGGTACACCTTGAGCTCCTCCGGATCGGCAACATCTCTCTGCAAGAAGCGGCGCAGGACCGTGAGCTGCTCCTCTTCCGGGGGAGCGGCAAAGTTGTCGAGGTTTTCCAATTCTTCGTCAAGCAGCGGCACGTTCGCGTTACGGATCATGCCTGCGATATTGTCGGAGAGGATCCACTCGCGGGACGTATCGGCGATGGAGCTGACACCACGCAGCAGGTATAGCCAATGGGTGATTCCCTCATTTCCCACAATCAGAAAGTCGTTGGGCGAGCGGGGAGTTGCCAGAGACAGCACACCAGTCAGAATGGCGAAGATGAAGAGGGGGTTGGCGTTCTCCGGGGACAGATGCTGCAGCATTTCCGTGGGCTCGGGCAGGCTGAGACGGTGCTGGGCGAGGGCGCGCTCAATGTAGAAGTCGCGCTCTTCGGGCTCTGCCTTCCACTGGGCCATGTGGAGGGCCGAGACAGCCAGCAGGGCGCGGAGGACGAACTCGTGGCGGAAAGCAATGCGGGGGACCTCGATGCGCCAGAGATTGCGGACCTCGGGGATGGACGAGATGGTGTGCGAGGTGGAGGTGATGAAGTTGTACATTAGCTCCAGGTCGACGACGTTGAGCGAGAGCTCCTGGCTGTTGTACTCGTGCAGAGTTGGCGGGCTGACCAGAAAGCGGGGGTCGATGGGCGGCAGGCTGTCCAGCATCGTGGCATCAGCGTGCGAGGGCGTGCTGCAAGCTGGACTGCTCGCAGAGGCCGACGCAGGGGTGGCCGAGGGCGCGGCATCCAGGTAGTCGCATCTGATGCGGTGCTTGACGCAGTTCGCGCATTCCGGCTTCGACTCGTCGCACTGCCGGGCGTCAGTTGCCAAGTAGGGGTGAAAGGTCGGCGGCACTCGCCTTGATCTTGCGCCGCTTGCAGTTGGCGCATCCGGTCCTGGACTTGCGGTGTCCCTTGCGCGGCCGAGGAGGCATGGCGACGTCGGCGAGCTTGGTGCGGCTCGTGGCAGCGGGCCGCGAAAGGATATGTGGCGGCGCGAAGGGCCCCCCGGAGCGCGTCTATCCGAAAATTAGCTATAATTAGGCGCGATTCAACGCAGCTAAAGTCCAGAGATCAAGTCAAGCCCCAAGACACGTCAACCCGCGGCGAGCCAAGGCACTGCGCGCCCGCCAATCACAGCCTCCGCAAATCGCCGCCGGCTGGGATCCGGGCGATCCGGACACAGCCCTACCCCGTGCCCGCTACTTCGCCTTACCCGTCTTCTGCATCTGGCAATTTGAGTACGTAGTTCTTGCTTATTTTAGATGCTATCGTCATGCGGCGCTGCATGCGGCTGATGCTGCCGCCGCCGCCTCCTCCGGCGCTGCCACCGCACCGCCGCCCCTCACGTGCGATACCCAACGCGAAACATCGGAAACTCAGAATCCTGGCCTCAGCTGCTGCTGCTTCAAGTCCGGCTGAATGTCAACGCCCATCCCTGCGTGCCTACCTTCTTTCCCATGGTTCCGCCCGCCCAAAACGCCTGCGCATCTATCTTACAGCCTGTCCGATTAGCCATCGGCACTGCTAATGTCCCTCATTAGATCGTAGATCCCCTCCTTCAGCGATTGGTTGTGTGCCATCACAAAGAACAAGTCGTCCTTGACCGGAGCAAACACCTTTCTGACCCACCCGCCTCCGTCCACCTCCATGTCCTGGTCCCCGTTCGTCTGTTTGCTCTGCTGCAGCGGAACAGTGCTCAGCCGCCTGGCGAGATTGCGCAACACCATCGACGACGCTCCAGACAGGCTTTGTGCGACGCTGCGCTCATCCATCGCAGTGTTCAGCCATCTGATATCGCTCGGCTGCTCTCTTCCAGAAACGCCGCGGAACGGCCCGTACTGCCCAAAGAACTGCTGCTGCAGTGCTGACGCCGCATCCTTCGCTGTGGTGCTTGACTGGTTGTGCTGATTCCGCAATTGCGACTTCTCCGAGCTGTCTGGCAAGTGCGTCTGCACGTGCAATCCGACCTCGTACACCGTAGCCTCCTTGCCTAATCTCGCAAAATGCCGGCAGCCTCCCCACCGGCAGTCATTCTGCTTCGACGGCTGCGCACTGACACCGTTTTCTTCCGTCGCCCCGTTCGTCGCTGGGCCTTCAGGTTGCCACTTTCCATTCGAATCCTTGCTGAGCTCCAGATGCGCCAACATGATGTGCTCCCACATCTGCTTCGGCTCCTTCGCGAACTCCCCGCATTCCTCGCCGGCAGACTGCGATCCCGATGGGAATGCAGGGGGTGAAATCCATTGGCATTTGATGTATGGCCGGTTCCTAAGGTCCACTGGGATGGTCCGAGGCCGGATGCCCTTGATCGTATATTTCTGAACACCTCCTGCCGTGATGACTTGCGCCGACGCCGTGGGAAATGTGTTCGACACGTTGGTAATGAAGTCTTTCGCTGCCATCATTGGCTTTGGCGGCTTTCCTGGAGTCGGCGCCGGCGCTGTGCTTCCTGGCGTTGAGGGAAGCGAAGACGATTGCTGCTGGGCTGTGAGCTTCTGGATAGGTCCTTGGAATGCCGCGTTGTAGGCCGTCCAGAGAGCGATCTGCGTAATCTCTCCCATCGCATCTTCTTCGAAGCATGTTTTCAGCCTGTGCACCGTCAGTCACCATTTCAAACCCTGCTTGCAGATAACAGAGCTTACCACTGTGAGCTACGGTCGGGTTCGTCAAGTGCGAGAAGCTGATCGATGATTGCGGACGCTAGCTTAGGTGCCGTTTCGGGAGCAGAGGACAGTGGCTTGCTCCCTGCTTTGCCCTGAGCTGGCAGTCGTATTGTCTGGGCATTGTACAGTAAAAGCCTGACCAGTTGCTTTACCAGCGCTTCGACGTCGGTGTTCTGCGTCAGAATTTCCACGTTTTCGGTGGTGGCGGTGTAAAGGTAAAGGAAATCCAGACAAGCCTCGCGCAGGTGCTCATCCTCGACGAGCAACCAGTCGCAAACTTGCTGAATGACATGCACGGGCACATTCGTCAGCTCGTATCTCTGATTCGCACTCATTGCAACGCGAGAAAGAGCCCTCAAAGTAGTGATGATAGTGCCTCGATCCGTCGAATCCAGCTGCGCAAGGAGAGTCTGGTAGAGATGATGATCAGAGCCCAACATCCAATACCGCGATAGCTGTTCGGCAATTTCGAGGGCGTAGTGTTTGAGCTCCACGACAGAAGACCGAGGGGGCAGGTTAAGAGCGATGGTGATGAAATCCTGGATCAAAGGCAGTTGCGAGACGTATTGGGCGTTCGCATCCAGCATCACAAGATTGCGAATGACCAGCCCGGCCTCATTGACACGGCCCAAGGCCTCGCTGAACTCCTTCGTTTGCACGTCGTCCGTGTAGTCCAGCGGGGGGTGCGAGCGTATCTTCTGGAGAAGATTCGCAGTGCCACTGATGGCATTCAGTGTGTTGTCTCTCTGAAGAGACTCGTCCTCGCAATAGCAAATCTCCCAGTGGACGCCGTAGAAAAGCGTGCTGACCTCGAGCAGTCGACCAATCAAAGCTTCTGCCAGGCCTGGAAAGCCATCGAATCTGTACTTGTCGCCCCGCTCATGTGAGATTTTTACCAAGTGATGCAGCGCATATGCCTGTTCTTCGACGCTGCCGGATTGGAGCGCAAGTAGAGCTCGGATGTAAATATTAGGCCCAGTAAAGCCGGCTGCACAAGAACATTTCGTTAGCCAAGACCAAGACCAGGTCGCACGACGCGCCGACGGCGACTTACTTCCAGGGAGCATCATGCCCTTATTGGGTTGGGATAGCCTCGATTGTCTGCTCGCCAGTCTGTTGCGCAGAGTACGGAAGTGTTCTGGGTTGTTGCTGGGCGTGGTGACGGGCTTCACGTTCGAGGGGACGACGGGCTTGGGCTCGTAATTCGCGATGATGCTCATGCTGTTGCCGCCCGCACCGTAAGAGCCATTCGACTGAGTATAGAGGTTGGAGGAGCCGGGGGTAGGAGAGTTATGCTGGCCAGCCGAGCGCGTTTGTCGAGTTGAAATTTCTGGCTGGAACAGGACGCGTTGCGGTGGCGCCTGTCGAAGAGCTTCGCAGAATACGTCAATACCGTGGTTTTTCATGATGAGTGGCGCGTGTGGTGGGTGGAAGAAGGGGAAAGAGTGGAGGAATGATGGCGGCTGCAAACAAGGCACGTCTGCATGAAAACTCACCCCGAGTCACCCTGCCCGTGCTACCTGGTGGTTCGTCAATATCCATCTTGTCCTCTTTCGGTGTCTTCTGGTCTTCGTCGTCCGAATCGTCGCTCTCTCTGTCTTGACCGTTCGTCAGGCTCTCTAGTTCGCGGCTCGACGTGACGAGATAGTTCTCCTTGGTGCGCGTGAGTAGGTCGCCGCCCTTCGCAGAAACATCTTCCAGAATCTCCTTCGGTGGCGGCTCTTTGCCGTGGAAATGTCTGATCTCGTAGGCCCTGGGGCGAATTAGCAGCATGCGCAATGCGGGCGGCCGGCTGGGACGCACGCGAGGTTTTTGTAGTAGTGGCTCTTGACGATGAAGGCTTGGGTGGTGGGGTTGGCGTTCGCAGGAATGAACTCGGCAGCGATGCGGCGCCAGGCTAGCTTATTGTTCTTGGTGTCGGAGACCTTGTCGTAGCCACCCTCCTCGCAGACGCGCTTGTAGAGACGTAACAGATCGAGATGGCGCTGACCGACTTTTGGCTCGGGATCGAGGATGGTGCTAGGCTGGAGTCAGCAGGCAGCGTCAGACGCGGCAGGCGCGGAGCAGATACCCTCTCTTTGCGTGGTACACCTCGAGCTTCTTCATGAACTCGTCGTACTCGTCAGTGCGCTCGATCGAGGGCTCGCGCGGCCTCGCTGGCGCCATAGTGACGGATGGGCAGAGCTGTGTCGCGCGATTGCGAAGGCCGGCGCGCGGGGCAGGGAGGACAGCGCGGTTGGCGGCGAGGGGCACAGGGCGAGACGCGCGCGCTCGTCGAGGCTCGGAGGAGGAGATGCGCAGCGATGCGACTGTGACGCCTGAGCTCGCTCGCTCGCTCGCTGCGTCGCGACGCCCATGTCCGGCCGCTGCGCGCCAGGGCCGCCCTCGCTAGCGCTGCCCGTTGCGGTGCTAGCGCCCTCCGCTTGCAGCCGCCCGCCGCTCAACACCACGCCGCGCATCGCCAATCGCTGCAGCTCCCCACCCGCACTCACTCCCCGCCGCCCGCCGCTACCAGCACAGCCCATGCCGCCAGCTGCCGACCGCGAAGAGTGCCTTCTGCGGGCTCCAGCCGCTCGTCATCATGTCGTCAGTCTCACTTGACTTGCTCAAGTTCTCCTACACCGACAGACGTCAAGCACCGTGGGACTGGCAGCATGAGACTCGCTCCGGCCTCGGTTTAACATTTCGTGGTCCGGTCCTTAAAGTTGTGCTTGGAGCGAAAGTACTGGTACGATCAATGAATCGATCCCCCATGCCTCACACAACGTTGATCCATGATGGGCTTACGCCATGCGGCTCTGATCACAGGACACGTTTGACCTGCATCAGAAGGTTCAAGAGGCCGAAACAGCCATCGCAGCAGGTCAGAGCTCTGGTGCTCTTCCGCGAAACGACCAACTCCCCATTTCAGCGATGATACGGCCCGGCCATCCCATTCTTGCAATTAGACGCACTATATCAACGGGGACGGTAAGTAACGCCGAATTCCTCCGTCACGTCAGGGTTGTGACTCTCAAATCTGCAGGCCCGACGCATGCAGATGAGGTTTCGTTCCGAGAGCGACTTTCACGTTGCGCACGATCTTCTTCGGGGCGCTGGTGTTCGCATCGTTTCGCACGTCGCTCAGCCCACTTCAACTACTATCGGCCAGCCGCCCTCACAATCAAGAGTGGAAGCCCCGCTCAGTAGCGAGTCTTTCAGTTGGTCCTCTTCGACCAATGGGCCTTTGACTGACCTACCGCCTTCCCGATCGAATTATCCCTCGTCACCTCCTGCTCATGAAATTCGCAAACTAGCCCTGCAAAACTCGCTTCGCGACATTTCCAACCACGATCTACAAGTCAATGATGCAGCACCCATATTTCCGCCTCACAGTCTACTCACTACCATCTCTCCAGCTAATACCGAAGGTCGTCCGTCTACGGCTTTCCATGGTCCTGCCCTTACTCATTTTCAGACAAGCCATGAACGCCAACCCTCTCGGCCCTCTACTGCACCAGAAATTGGATTCCAAGAGGGCCTGAGCGCGTTAATACCTCCAAGGCGGGAACTGCCCTTCATGCGACTGCCTTCCCGAGACTCAGACCGTGCGAACAATACCGTCAGTGGGTTCTCAGGAATTGTCACTGGAAATACCGGAGTCTCATCCGTGAACCCGCGCCCATCTACCGCGGATTTGCCTCCGCTGAAACCCCCGAGCTTTGCATCAACGCTTTCAATTGCTGCCGCGGAGAAGAAAGCTAAAAAGCCATCATTGTCTCGTACCACTGACACCATCAGCAGTCAATACTTCGCAACAGCTTCTAGGCCATCATCCATTTCCTCTGGCACGGGAGATCGAGCAGCGACCCCGCGCACACGATCATCGGCTTTGAAACGACCTTTGAGCGCCACTACTGATGAAAACGAGAACACACGTGCCCATCAGCGGCCTTGCCCGAACACCAAGGGCAAGCCAAACTCTGGAAACACAAATACCGAAGAACAGGGAAATCAACAAGACACTGATCGTATCAGGGACTCGATGCAGTCACACGATTCCAGAAACCTCCTTACCTACGCAGCGCAGCCAAGCGATGTCCGAGAGAGCTTACTGAACGAATTCATTGTAGAATGCATCGAGGACGACGCTTTCATCTTGCTTTGTCAGGATGTAGCATCCTGCTGGCGCCGCATTGGCCTGGGCCTTCAGTAAAGAGACGTTGAGTTTGTTCAGTCCGCCATCTCCTATCTTGCTTTTGCTCCGTGAAGATGGATCGTCTGGTTTGAACCCAGTGAGGGTAATCATGAGGATAAAATTCAGCTTGTAGGCTGGTTTGCAGGTTCCTTCCGTATGTCGCACGAATTGCTTGTTGTCTCTGCAGTTTATTAACAAATACACCGAGCACGACGAGAAATCTTTCAAAATGAACTTCCAACGTTGATGACTGTCCTGCAAGCACCATGAGCGGCATGACAGCCTATCTCGCCTCCGCAAACCTCGTCCATAGCGGTTCGTGCATCAGCCTGTCAACACATCCGTCTTCCACACCCACCAAGATCTCCATGCCGCCATCAAGCAGTACTAAAGCCACGACTTGCAGCCCATTAAACACTCCCACATCCGGCGCTCTCACTGCCTCAATCCTGCCATCCAGCACACTCCAATCCAGCGCATACAAAGCAAAGTTCACCCATGAGCTCTGCACGCAATCGTACCCCGGTACATCCAAGAATGCCATCGGAGCCAGTCTATCCACATCCCCAATCTTCTCGACGAGCGCAGTGACATCGTCCGTTTAGTGTTTGTCAGCACGGCTCATCGCTCTCCGCATTTCGATCGCAATGTCCGCAAGGCTAGTGATGGTCAGCATTTTTCGGATCAGCCTGTTCATGGAAACGTATTCCAGGAAGCAGCCCAGGGTGCTGGGGCGCACTGGCGGAGCAGTGCGCAGACGCCCATCCATAGCGATATTGACGACCGGCACGGGATCGCCTTCGGGTTTGTCGAGCGGATGCTGCACCGCCGTGACAGTCCGCCGCAGCGCCGTAGCTTGCAAGGTTCGTCCCTTCGGATTCATTGATGCTTAACCTTTCTAATGAGACGTTCAGCATTATGATAGGAGAGAGTTCCGAACACCCAGTGTGGAGCTATTCTCATAAAGAAAAAGTCGGAGAGCATCCAGGTTGCTATGCCGCAAGTGCTTCGCGGCAGTTCCCGTTCCGTGGTATGCTTCTTGAAACTGACGCAGACAGAAAGTATTGTGTTTTCGGTATTGCGTGACGATAAGTGTCATTATATTGGGAATATCATATTCTCATACACTACTTATAGTTAATGACTTGAACAACTAGCAAGACCGTTTTGCCAGACGCTCATGAAGTTCGAGGGTGGTCTGACTTAGCTTCGATCACATGCCTATTCCAGAAAGACGTCCCACATTGACCGAACCCCAGGATCCAAGACTCATGCAACTGCCCGTTGAGTAAGTACATCGAACAATAACAAAAAGAAAGATGCCGCTCAGAAAAACGAAACTTGGCTTGGTCTAGGCTCGACCCGGCGACACTAAAAATACTTTTGCAAGCTGGAAATTCACCTCGAATTGTTGCGGCTGCTCTGCATTTGAGAGCTACGGATGTTTGGCACCGTTGTACGGCGGCAGCCCCGACGCGCTTCCATGAAGGCTTGGGCATCCACCGCCACAATGGCGGTGGCATTCGCGCCGCGGCTTAGTTACGACTTGTGGGGGCTGCAAATGCCGCGGTATCCTGCGCCCTGGCGTGCAGCGGATTTCACCGGCTCCATGTCGACGAGACCTTCGGCTTTCACGTTGAAGGATCAAACTGCCGTGACTAGGCAGGTCTGGAGCCTCTGTATGCCCCAGCTTGAGCAAGCCACAAGGAGGGCACTCTGTGCCAAGGCTCGGCAAGATCGCGGACGAAGGGTTTTCTTTCCAGGTGAAGGTCACGACACACAAAAACGATGGAGACTAGCTGCAAGGGTCGCGACATGCCCCAATCAAGCGCGGCCGTCCCTCAGCTCACACGTGGCTTTGCTAGTTAGCGCGCCGTTTGGGTTCAGCTGCAAATCCCGATGGGTCGACAGAAACATTCGAATTCGACGCCAACTTACCGTATCCGGCTAATCCGCCGCCACTAGCTAGCCACCAGGATCGTCTAAAGCACCAGTACGCAGGTCCGGGCCCTTGGCATCAGGTCGAGATGCATCTCCATGGAGAATTCCATATTGGGCATTTGCCGTACTCGGGACACTCCCCTGCAACACCTCAGGTCCCCAGGAGCCGCGAGGCCAAGATGTGGGGGCTGGCCTCTGCCCAAAGCCTCACGTCGGATGATCCCGTAGACACCGCACACGCTTACACCACAGATCTGGTAAGGTATCTTGAAGGTGGCTTCAACAGCTGAGTTCTCTGTTCAGCTTCTTCGGCCTCGCCGTGGCAAACCTCGTCGCAGCGAGCCTGCCACGGTCCGTATAAGTAGGATGCCCTGTGTGCCACACTTTCACTCTCCATCGCAGCATCTTCTCTGGTCCTCGTTCCAGCATGCGCTCTCTCTTCGCCCTCCCCGCGCTTGCGGCATTGGCCGCATCGCAGTCCACCACTACGGACATTCCTGCCGACGTGAACCCCACCCCGGATGCACTTGATCTCGCATTTCTGAGGGATGTTGAGGTCCCCACCTACACGACAATCGAAGGTGTATCTTCTCAGGTAGTACCCTACGCTACCGCTACTGCCATTGCCGCCGTCGAGACGGAGCAATCCGAGACCCCTCTTTCCGTTTTCCCCGCCGTCACCACCGTTGCTATCAATGCTGCTGGAGAGGACGGTGCAGCTGCCACTGCCGCGCCGACAGCTGCGAAGCGCGGCTTGGATTCAGAGAGCCTTGAGAAACGCACTGCTTGCGCTCCTCAAGCGACCATCTCCAACTACTACAAAGTCGACGTCTCTAGCTACGACAACTTCAAGGCTGACTCTGTCATTGCCTCTGTTGCCAATGCGGCACCTACTCCGCAGGGCTATTTCCAGAACTTCAAGAATCAACTTGGAGCTAACAGTGCTTGTGAGTCTTCCTAAAGACCCTTGCACAGCTAATTGCTAATGGTATGTACCATAGATGCCTACTTGGGCTACACAGTCCTTACCACCGGATACGACGTAAATGCTTGCGCCAAGATGTGCACTGCGACGAATGGATGTCTGGCATTCAATATCTTCTTCGAGCGCGATCCTGTCATTGAACCTGGTGATGGTTGCGAGAATCCCGATGCTTTCGCCAACATCAAGTACGTACCCTTTCCACACTTCCGTTGTCCAACCAGGAGACTGATGCTCTCGTAGGTGTTCATTCTGGGGCAGCGCCTTGGATGCGTCCACTGCAAACAACTATGGCCAATGGCGCGACCAGTTCCAGGTTGGAATTGCCGGCTCGAACGCCTACACCTCGTACAAGATCGGCGGACCCATTGACGGTTGGACCACTCCGCTCAGTCTCAGCAACAGTGCCATGAACGCGCCTCTTCGTGATTGCGCCGATACCTGGACTTACATGGGCTACAAGCTCTTCCAAGACGGTCCTTTTGACCCTACGCTGTGTGCCGCAGCCTGCGACGCTCAGACTTCTTACAACGTTGCGAATCCTCCTTCTAGCGGTTATACTCCGTTGTGCGCTGCTTTCGGCACGTATCTCCTGACAAAGACCAACTCTTCTGGTTCTTTCATCCAGGGTCAGATGTGCACCATGTGAGTGTTCGAGGTACTCAATCCAAGAGAAGCCTGCTAATCATTACGCAGGTATACGTCTGCCTGGGACAAGGAGTATGCTGTGAATACTGCTTCATACGACGACTCTATTGGCGCCAAGTACACGTACAGCTACAGCTTCTTCTATTCCAAGAATGAGCTGCAGCCCGTCTGCGCCTCTGATATTGCCTACCTTCAGAGCAACGGCGCTGATTTCTGCACATCTTACATCTCGTACAGCCAGCCCACCGCCACTACCACTGCTACCACCACCCCAAGCGGATTTGTCACTCAGGTTCAAACCGTTTCGACCACGACTGCCACTGTTGCCGTCACTGGAAACGCTGTCTGGAAGCGTGATGACGAGTCGGCCACGACCACCGCAACGGCTACTGACTACACCACTGTCGCTAACCTTCCCACGGACTCCATTGCCATCCTTGCGGAGGTCACGGTCACTACTCCGCCGGCCAACGGAACCGACGCCACTGCCACCGGCCTCGAGAAGCGCGCAATTGCCACCCCAGCCTCCATCAGCTCCTGGCCATCGTTCAAGATCTCTGCAGCTTGCTCGCGCATCGCGACCGACACCGCCACCGTCACTACCACGACGACCGCACCCTCTCTAACCACCACCCTCAACGCCGTCCAGACCGCCACCGCCACTTCCTGCGTCATCCCCACCCAGCTCCCCGAATACTTCCCCTGGACGCCCATCTACGGCTCATGGGACTCCACCAACGGCCAGCCCGCCGCCAACCCCACCGGCTCCCAGTACGGCAAGTCGTCGACGCTCCAGCTGCCCTTCCAGATGTGCATGTACGGCACCTGCTCGCAGGTCATCAGCATCGGCACCGACGCCTACATCAGCTTCGCCGACGTCAGACTCAGCATCTACACCGGTCTCGGCAGCGGCCTGTACATCTATCCCGGCGCGCCCATGGGCGTCTACTACCGCATCACCGGCGACGTCGGCGCCCGGCAGCTGACGTTCGCCTGGTACGCGTCGACGTACTCGTGGGGCCACCAGATCTCGCACGTCACCGCCACCTACTTCGAGAACGCGCCCAACCAGATCCAGTTCAAGTACTACGACGCGACCCAGGCGGCGCCTTACAACTCGGTCGCCTCGGTCTATGTGGCGAAGAGTGGTGCCCAGACGTGGGCTGTGCCGTATGGGACGGAGATTGAGGTCGGGACGCAGTTTACTATCAAGACGACGACGGGTGGTGTTAGCTCGATTTCGAAGACGATGCATGATCGGGTTGATTGCTGTATGAGGTGGAATGTGTGGCACAGCTGCACGGAGTTTCAGTCTGCTGATAGTCGCACTTAAGCGAAGACGGGGGAGTTGCATGTATGGAAATGAATTTTTTCTTGGTTTGAAAAGGAGTTGGGTTTTGAATGAAAGTCTAGTATTTGAAACGCAAAACTTTGTTGCTATGTGCTCGCAATCATTCCGCACTGTTAGACGGTCTATGACTCCGATCCAATATTGTTCCACCATGTTGCACGCCGAACTCCATGAAAAGTCAAATCAGATTGTTCCCACAACTACAGTCGCGTGATTAATTCATTCCACTCGAAGTCAAATGCATCTCTAAAGATACCTTCGACCCTGCGCGTTGTTCCCGGGGACTCGGGCCGGTCGACTCCGCATCAACGTTCCTTTCAGTTGTGGAATTCAGATAGATTTCCGTAGTCTTCATGGTATTTATATCTCTCATCTCAAACGCATTGTCCCCTTTATCGCCCTTGCCGATTATCGAAACCGCGCTCGAGTGTTCTATATGTCCGGGTCCCGTACTAGTCTTGCGCGTTCCGCGGAACGTTCCCATGCGGCCGTATGGGTGCGGTGTTGAACTGTCTTAGGAACTTTCATGATGACCCTGAACCGTTTTGATGAGGGTGTTGAGAACACTGAACTCGAAGCCGAGCTTGACGCTGCAAAGCCACTTTCTGGTCTTCAATTACATCTGTCACATGCGACCTTCCCGCAATACAGATGGTATTGAGCTTCCATTACACCCTATTTCTATCTGTGGATTGGAGCAGCGTGTCCCGATGTTTTTAGAACAGAGACATGCGAGTGAAAGGTCAAACCCCGATGAACCGCAAGTTATGTCACGACTCAGAACCGGTTGGAGCACTCTACACGACAATGCCATGCCAACTACCAACGTGCGGTTTCCAATGCATCTACCGAGGTGAGCTGTGGCAGTGCGACTGGTTGAAAGGTATGACGCGTTTGATGAAAGCCTAGAAGGAAAGGCTAGGGAAGTACGAATGCGGAAACTGGCACGATCAGTTCCCCTCGCCTATAATATCCTAGAAGAAGATAGCAACGCTGATTGCGTTTCAGAAAGCTAACAGTGTCCTTGCAGGCAACGAAAAGAAGCTCTTGAGACATGGAAATCCAGGACACTGGGAACAGCCTGAGGAAGCGCATGGCGATAAGCGGAATCCGGAGGACTTAGCAAGGTGGAAACGCCTTGCTAAGATACAGTGTGATATCGGCCACAAGATGCTCAGCCGGAGCAGGCCGTTATCTTCGAGGTGTTTCGTGGGAAGGGCGACCTCGAGCCAATTGGATATGAGTGTAGACGATATTGCAATCACAGAGTTGACATTTGAGAGCTTGAAGAGTCCACGTGCGGGCGTCATAGTTCTTCTCCATCGTCGAGATTGCGAAATCTTCTCTTGGGAGTTGCAATTTTCCGACTCTGAGAGCGATCTTCTGGGGCCGGTTGCTTGTCGTAGAGCTCTACCTGCTTCTGCTTCATATGAAGTCGATGAGAGTCCAGGACAGGAGAAGGGCTGTTCCTCACAATGGTCTCTGCAAACATTCGAATGTAGTGTTGAGGGGAGCAATTAGCATGACGGCATATGCCAGTACCGAGGGGGATATGGTCGGTGTCGCCAAGGCCCCATATGGTCACTGTCTGAAGCGCCGTGCCCACGGTTTCAACGCTTTCGTATATCTCTGTAGGATCCTTCTTCTGCGGACCGAGGTGAATCTTCTGCAAGGCAAAGACGAGAGATCCAAAGCATAGAGCATCGCAGTTGGCGACGTCCTTTGGATCGGTCTCCTTGGAATAGAGGCAGCAGTGACCATGCGGGTCCATGTTGGAGCGGAGATAGTCATCCACGCGGCTGTAAGGGTACTCGAGCAACCTATCAAGCGTCTTCAGGCGGCATTGAAGGATGCTCTCTTTTTGTCATCAGTGAGCTTCGGTCATCTTCAGCGTGAAGCGCTTTGAGCTTACCAATGATATCCGGAGGAAAGTAGACATTATCGATGCATGGGTCCAGGACGACTCCTTCCGGGGTCACGCACTGTCCTTGGTCGTTCAGGGAGACCTGGCGAACGAGACGTGTCGCAAGCTTCTCGAACATGTCGGCTTCACCGAAGGTCCACGCAACGAATAGTAACTCCTCGCATCCGGATTTGTCGACCCATTGTTGCGCGGAGTCGAGCCATGCGCGTATCCAAGGGCGCACTAATTTCGTTGCTCCGTACTTGTCCGTCAGCACGGCCAGGTGGAGGATCTCGCCGAATTCAATCTCTTGAGGGACGCGGGTGAAGTGGAAATGCGCAATGTTGAGTAAGATGGCAAGAGCATACGGATCGTCGTCGGGCAGCGGGATGACGCGGTCGTCGCCGAGGGATCCCTCCTTGAAGTGGCTGTTCGGAGACAGCATGCTCTTCCAGGAATCGCAGGCCAGGGACATGGCCTTCCAGGAGACCACGAATACTTTCTCATCGCCGCCTGGGTTGAGTAGCAGTCGCGTATCGCCATCTTGGTCAAAGTAGGTGACGGAGTGGAGGAAGGTCGGTTTGGGCGGTGAAACGGTGCGCTCGTCCGGCTGTGGGGTCTGGCGCGGCTCCATCATGAGCAGCAGATTCGGGACGCTAAGATGCGCGGGTAGGCCGTGTGTGGCTGATTAGAGGACGTGTAGTGTCGATGCGTAGCGGAGTGACGACGGGTGGAAGGGAGGCAGCCGCTGCTTGACGCGTGGAAGGCGCGTCGGCAACCGGCTGGGCGTATCTGCCTCTCACATGGACGTGTCGGACGTGCCTCCGCGCGAGTCACAAACACCGCGAAAAACACAGCGTATACTAAGCTACCCACCGTCTTTGCTCGAGCAGTGAGAGTATCAAATTTTTGTTTTCTCAGACCAGTACAAAGATACAATGGTGTCATGAAAAGCGCCCGGGTGCAGCAATAGCGACCGTATTTACCCCGTCCCGAGCGGCCGCGAACGAGATGGATACAATAGCTTAGGGATATGGTTTGTTGAATTTCGAGAAACAAGAGAAAATAGAAGCGCCGCAGTACCATTCCTTTTCAACGGCCGGGAGCAGTGCCAAACAATCCAAATATATAACAACACTCTACCGCTTGCACTAAATGGCCCGAACACAAGTCAGACATATACGTAGGTTCTGAGCGGCGGCTTGCGGAATTTGTGCACATTGCTACTCGTGGACCAGATGATACTTTCCAGAAGAGACCCCTTCCATATCGTCAAGACCTTCAAGTAATAAACCCCAATCAGCTTCTAGGGTTGAGCATCTATGGAAGACTACAAAATCGGCATTGGTTTACTTGGTCTCATCTCGTCTAAACACGCAACGTCTGAAAAAATCAAGCGATGCACGCGCTGAGGAAAAATGGCCAATTCAAGGCATCCGTAGAGGGGATCATGTTCACACGAATAGTTTGCGTTGATTTCCTAAACAGACGGGGAACAGATGAGAGGCGTGTTTCAACAAGGCAGATCCGCGCCGACGGCATGTGATGATGTCGAACAAAAGGGATCAGCCTCGAAAATGGGGATGTTCGCGGTCAAGGACCCAATCCGTGGCAACCGGCGAGTATGAGCCCCACCAAAAAAGCTGACATGCAGCCGGCTCTGTAACAACACAGCTGCAGATCATGTCGAGTTAAGACCCAACGTCACGTCTGCAAGGCCTCTCCACTATGAACTCTTCCAATCGGAACTGCGTCTGACCTGCAAGTGGTCATTGCATACCACCACTAGCATGAATTTTTTTTTCTTTTGTAACGGAAAAGCCGGTCAACTGCCAAAGACAGCAAATTACAAGGGAACCAGCCTATCACCTTGCAATATAACGCTAAGTTTGCCCCTGCTCTCATGCCCCATATTCTTCGCACTAGCGATCGGATATAATGCCCACCTGAATTCCAAGCTGTACCTGGTCGGGAAGACCCAGTGTTCCGGAGGGAGACAAAAACCTGTATCCCCAGCTTCCTGCCTTTCTGCCAGACACTTTGCTCAGTGGCAGTGTTTGGATCTCTTGACTCAAATCTCTCCAAGCGTCAACAAGCCTTCTTATCTGCTTATGAACAACCCATCCTCGGCTTTTCTTAAGGTCTTGCCACACTGCTTCACAGGAAACGAGGCTCACCAAGCATGACCTGCTATTACCCGAACCAGGCTATATCCGACGACGACACGCCATGCAACTCTACTGCCGAGCAGTCGGCATGCTGCAGCCCGCTCGCAAACTGCTTAGCTAACGGACTCTGCCTTAAAGATGGGTTAATCTCACGCGGCTCTTGCACGGACCAGACATGGAAAAGTGATGCTTGTGCGCAGTACTGTACAGAATGTGAGTTTCCGATCCGCGGCCGCTCTCTTCACTGCCCATACTACAAACGCAAAAGTACTGAGCCTCTACACCTTCCCAATGAGACTTCCGAATTTTCCAGTACTCGGGTAATTGACGAACCCAAACACAGACAACACAGATGGCGGCGCTGTAGTTATTATGTGCGATAGAACTTCGAGAGCAGGCTCTACCTTCGCCTGCGGGCTCGCTGCCGACTGCAACAATTCCGCAGCCAAGTTCACGCTCACGTCCAACACCCCCGTTCTCCGTCCGAGCGAGCTGTCCACATCCTGCACATCGGCATTTGGCGCCTTCACTTCGTTCACTGGGCAATCCGCTAGTACAACGGCTGTTTGCAGCAATAACCGAGAAACGTTTACGGGTGGGGACATGGCGGGAGTGGGTGTTGGGATAGGCGTGCCCTTGCTGATTGCATTGGCCACAGTCTTCTGGCTCCTGTTATCGGAAAAGAGGAAGACTAGAGAATTGGAAAGGGATTTGAGAGGAGTGCATGTCCCATCAGCTGCACATACTGGCCCAAATACGCCTGGGACAGATGGTGGGGGTCAGCAGGGCTGGTACTCCCGGAATGCACCGACAGGAAAACCACGCGGAGAGCTCGATGTGGACGGCGAAAGACAAGAATTGCCAGCTGGGAACCCTCAGGTGCGATGTGACTGCACTTCGAATGTTGATGTTAGAGTCGCTCACTAGCTTGCTGACATCTTTTTAGCTGGGTCAAATTCAGAGTTGGGGCATGCCGCCAGGAAGGCTTGGACAGTGAAAAACCGCCACAGCACGACTTGGCCGCTTCTCTCGATTTGTGGATATCTTGCATCGATGAAACAACTCTTTGGCCGTTCTGCTTATCTTTCCCCTTTTTCATTTCCCTTTGCAAGAAGTAGCGACCCCGTGTTGCCGGCCGCCAGTCGGACGAAATCGGGAGGAGACCGACGTTAATGACGATTTGATGATGATTTAAGGTTTTACCCTAACGCCTTGATAAATGCAGCATCTGTTCCTCCGTGCTTTAAGCGAACGATAGGGCTTTCAGTAGCGGCATAGCTGTGGATGGTATCCACTCATCCTTCGCGGGGGTTTATAATAGCACTATGATGTCAACCGGAGCTGCGGGGTAGCTCTTTGACATCTTCCAGGACAACAGCTGAGCACCACAGCTTTCAAGGGGAAGCATACCACCAACTTCTCAATCATGTTCACTTCAGGTACTCGACGAGATTCAATGACTCCTCCGCGTAAAGCTTTGATTGCCATTACGTCGGCGCATGCGCCTCTCTATCCAGACGGGAAAGAGACAGGTAAGTCAAGTCCATCTCTGGCCCTCCTGAGGTCCTCTTTGCTAATAAGAAACAGGTCTCTTCATAACTGAAGCTCTACATCCATTCAACGTCTTCCGCAAAGCCGGCTTCGAGGTCGACCTCGTCTCCGAAACCGGCACATACCAGCCCGACTGGCTAAGCCAACAGCCGGACTGGCTCCCCCCAGACGACCGACAAATCTGGGAAGACCACAACAGCGAGTTCCGCAGCAAGCTAGACAAACTGATGAAACCATCCGACGTGAATTGGGAAGAGGTGAGTCAGCCCGCACCCCAACCCCCCCAACCCATTCGACGAATAATCCCCCTCCAACCCTACATACAGTACGGCCTCTTCTTCGCCTCCGCCGGCCACGCCTCCCTCCTCGACTACCCCACCGCCACCGGCCTCCAAACCCTCGCCACCGCAATCTACACCCGCAACAAAGGCGTCCTCTCCACCGTCTGCCACGGCGGCGCCATCTTCCCCGGGATCCTCGATCCCACAACACAGAAGCCCGTCATCTCCGGCAAGCGGGTGACGGGGTTCACGACGCAGGGGGAGGAGGAGGAAGGGGTTCTGGGGACGATTGAGAGTTGGGGGAGGAAGACGATTGAGAAGAGTGCGGAGGGGTGTGGGGCGGTGTATGTTGCGCCGGGAGGGCCGTGGGAGAGCTTTGCGGTTACGGATGGGAGGGTTGTGACGGGGGCGAATCCGGCGAGTGCGAGGTGGACGGCGGAGGAGGCGGTTAGGGCGTTTGAGGGGTTGGGGTCTTAGGGGTGGGTGGGGGTTTGGCTGGGGTTGGGAAGGTGCTTGGGTGGGTAGGTGGGTTTTGTTGTTGGACGACGTCCTGAGGGGTGGGAGGGTGAAAAGTATTTGGGCGATTGCTTTCATGTTCCGCAACAGTAGGGAATATGGAGATAAAAGTCTTGGTTTTTGCTATGACTATTTTCATAATAGGATAGCACATACAACGCGCTACTTCAGAACTCAGCTGGAATCTGGCTTCCGTCCGATATCAAATGCAATGCGTCTGGAAAGTCTTTTCCCATGATATCAAAAAGATTCTTGTGTTGAGTGAGCTTCATTGATTCCTTCAAAACAAAACAAAGAGAAATAATTCTCGGGTATGTCATCCCTCCAAACAGCCTCCCTTCACTTCGTCTCATTGACCATCTGCACCTCCACCGTCCTCACAATTCCGTGATCAGCCTCACAGCTCCTCTTATGCCTACTACTCCCATTCTCCCCGCCACTCTCCGCCTTATCCAAATCCAGCGTATCGCTCGGCGCGCCCACATGCACGCTCGCTGTGACCTTATTCTCCATCGGTGGAATGAGCATGTTCTCGTCGGAGCCGGAGTAGATGTTCTGCGTACCCAAGCTGACGCTGGGGCGCGGATCGGTGATGCGATGGCTCTTCTTCGTCAACTCGATACCGCTGGGCCGACTGCCGGGCGGGTTGCTGCGCGGATAGCTGCCGCTCAGCTGCGAGGGGTGTTGGTTGCGCAGGTACTTCCAGAAGGCGGGGAGGACGGGGAAACAGGCGCAGACGAGGCCGATGCCAACTTCTGCGATGCTGTATATTGTCAGTTTCTGCTGGGAGAGAGGGAGGGAGGGACTGCGGTTTTTTTTTTTTTGGCGGATGGTGGTTGTTCGCTTACCCCCATAGATTGATTAGCGTGAATGCGTATGTCTGGTCTGGACTGCCGCCCATGTTGATGATGTCGATCAGCCGGACGAATGTGCATATGCATGCGACGCCTCCGGCGCCAAAGACGGCGGCAATGCGGAACTTGGCTGATAGCGCCACTTTGAGGCCCCCGGCCAGGGGACAGGGGATCAGAAGGACTGCTATGTCCGAGACTAAGCTGATGACGTTGTCGGCGAGAATGAGGGCGCGTTGGTTGAAGCAGATGCCGTCGTCGTCGACGTTCCAGAATTTGTGGATCGGTCGGCAGATGAAAATCTTGAGAAAGAGCATGAGGGTATAGTAGCAGCCCATGAGCATCGTAAAAGCGTAAACAAAGCGGCAGTAGCGTTCATAAGGCTCGAAGACTCGGGTAAGGAAAAAGAGAATGGCGGCTTTGGTTGCGAAGACCGTGGGGCCATAAACCACCATGGTAGCGTAGACGGCCTGGATTTGAATGAGTGAGTTGATTGGAGATTACGTGATGGTTTTGGTAGTCCGTTGAGTCCGGTGAATATGTGCCTCCATTCCAAGAATGAGGCTGTAGAAAGGGAGGGGGTGCGCACCTGAGAAAAGGGAACAACTTCGGTCTCAGGAACATTCCACTGATGTATTCCACCACCATGTTTTATCACTGGAAGATTGTGAGTCGCATATGCACTGTGAGCAAGCTAGCTGGTAGTGTTACTTACTTACTATGCTTATACTGCAATAGCCTATAAACCCAACCTGTGGCGATCTCCGTTAGTGTCTTCCTCCACAAATAAGACGATTGAGCTCCTACATAAGCGATAGCGCAGCTTACTGAACAGCGGTTAGAATCACGTCTGTCGTCGTGCAGAGCTTGTTCTTGACGTTTTCACTCACTGTCATCTTTCCCGAAATTCCCGCTAACGACATGTCTCGCGGCCATGCGAAGAGCAAACAGAACAGTCACAGAGACGATACCAACGATATCGACCGCTAATGCAGCGGTCTTGACGCTGCTTGAGTTGTTGCTGAAATCCGATACTTGGCCATCTGGTGGATGCAGGCCGGGGGCGACCATGATGGTGAAGGGAGGGTTGGAAGGCCGCAAATCGCGATCAGAGCATAGCCCTGCCAGGAGAGCGTAATTTGAGAGAGGACCGGGAGGGAGACTTCCGCACCGGGGTCCGGGCTTCCCGGAGACACCTCCTTCAGTGCGGACAGAGAGGGGAGGAACAAAAGCCGTGCTTCACGGGCCTGGCTGCTCTCAATCTGAGAAATTGCTTATTTCTCGGACCTGGCGGGCGCGACATATGGGTCGCGGCGCGCTAAGGCACTGCCGGGATGGGGGCGAACAGAGAGTTCTTGGAGGCGAGCGAGCGATCAATGATCAGCAGTACAGCATACTGGCTGGAGAATATAGGGCGATTTGCAATGATACGAAGCGAGCGTTGATCCAGCGAAAAGCAGCTGTCTCGTCCCCCTGGCCTCGCAACCCACGCCGAGAATCGTCTGGTGGCGCAGCGCAACCCACGAGTGGTACGGATTGAGCGATCTTCTCGGCACGCTGCCGAGCCCGACGGCGTTGGACAGGGTCACCATTCCGTGCATCCGCGGTGCGTCACTAGGGCGATGCAACGTTGCGACCAGCAGAAGCCTTGAACCACTGAAGAGTGAGGCGATGTGGGTTCGTCACAAGGTCAGCCCTAGCTAGTTGTAATGACAAGTACGGAGTGCGGCTGAGGCTTGGGTAGCAATAGGATAGGATACTAGTAACCCGCTGTGAGTTGACAGAGCTTTTCGCAGCACTGATGTCTTGGGAGCCGCATAAGCATCATGGATAACGGCGTCGCGGGAAGAGCCTTATTGGCGCGACGCTCTGCGGACCGTCGATTCCTTGCAGTGGGGGTCCCGCCAATCGCAGAGGGCGGCAGGCCAGACGCAGAATTCTGGCGTCCACGCCGCACGAAGCGGTGTACGTAGTAGCGGATAGGGTGACATTGCTAGGAGGAGGGCCCAAACCGAGCCGAAACGGCGGCGGCTGTGCCGCACCGGGCCGCGTCCCCCGTGGGCCGTCCCGGATTTGCCTTCCCGCACTGGGCGCCCGTTTTCCTGCTCGTTCCCGCTTTCGTGCCTTAGCGCGTGCAGACCACCGCCCGTCACACCGTGCATGATTCATAAGGCCCCACCGCGCCTTGTGGCCCTGCCTTGGTCCCAGTCCTCAGCCTCCTTCTGCCCGCAGCCGAGCGCCGATTCGCACCCTATCTTCTCCCGCACGCCGCAGATCAGGCCCGTTGTTCGTCTTCTAGCTGCAGAAGCGCATGCAGATCTTGAGGATTGTTCTTCGATTCACTGCTGTCGTTGCGATCTTTCTCCCGAGATGAACACACACGTAATGGCCGGCTTCGACTCCACCACGCGTATTCGCTAGAAAATCGCCATAGCGTTCGGCGGCGACGAGACTCCACCGGGCATGTTCAGCGGGACCGACGAGACGAAGAAGCTCCACCTGTTAAGCTCCTTGCACGTTTCCGCAAGCTCCTCCAGGTCGAACATCTCGCCTATTGTGACGGAGGTCAGTGAGCCGATTGCCAGGCGGTGAACGGTCCAGAACCTACCGATGGGCATTCCCCAGCCCGCCAGGATGTATTCGTGCATCATGACGCCGCCGGCCTTCGGAGGATACACCTGCAATCTCGTCAGATCTCCGAAATGACTGCGGCACGGAGCCACCCACCTCCCAGCTGATGGCGTCGCCGGCGATTGCTGCAAATCCACAGTCCCAGAGCCACCGCAACACGTCCATCGTGCCCTCGACTCCGGCATGTTTGGGACTGCTGCTGGCCGCGTATGCTTTCTTGGCCGCCTCGTCCATCTCCTGTTCCCACTCCTTGGTCACGCCGATGCGCACGAACAAGATGTCCCCCTTCTGGAAGGTGATATTGCACTCCTTGGCAATATCAAGGATCTCACTTAGCTTGATCTCATGAAGAGAAAACGTCGTGTACTTGATGCCCTTTTTCTCGGCCCAAGATACGTAATCAATGAGCACACCGCGGCCTGGACTCCTCATATTAGTACCACGATAGTAAGAATACCGTCTCGAAAAGCGAACCTGCGATTCCTGCGCGAGCCCAGTGCTGCATGCCGATGCGGTCATTCTTGGGGTCTAGAATCTCGGCTTTTGTGGTGCCTCCGTAAAAGACGCGCTCTTTGCTACCCTCGCTGACGGGCTGTGAGAAGTGCCGAAGGCCATCCCATTGACTGCTCTGCTCTGCATATTTGGTCAGACAGCGGCTGAAGTTGTGTTTTGACACCCAGAAAAGCAATGGCAAAAGGGGTGGAGGGGAACACGCACGTGGGTTGAAGGTGTAAATATCATCAAAGGCAACGCCCTCGAGCAACGGTATAATACTGAGCTGGCATGGTTGGCGGTTGAAGCATGCATACTCTAGTTTATTCAGATCCCAGCCGAGAGTCACCCTTCTGCCGGTCTTGATCTCGGATGCTGCAGCCTTCGCCACACGGTCCGGGGTAAGAAGATGCAGTTTGCCAAGGCCTTCTTCTCTGCTTCCAGGCTTGCCAATCCAGACGCGCTTCGGGTCTGGAAGCTGATCGAAGGGTGTATCAAGAATCGAGAGATCAGAAGACATTTTCGAGGGGTTGTCTTTAGTTCGCGGGTTTGGCGGTGTTCAAGCGGTCGATTAACAGACAGCAAGCATGATAGTTAGATGAGGGGAAGGCGGCGAGTTATGCAGCCAGCCGGGTAAGCCAGTAGCGCTGCCACATGGCGGACCGGCATTGTTCCGGGAACGGTTCTGGAGTCTGTTGTCCGCGGCAGATGAACGCGTGGCGGCCGAGGGCTGATAGTGCATAGCGCTTGTATGAGGATGTGCGGCACATGCGCGAGAAAGTACAGCCGGCTGCGTACCTACCGAGCGAGCGCTAGGAAGAAATGGGGCCACGGCCGGAGGGGTTGCACGGAGCCCTTGTGCATCCAATGGGGGGGAGGCGATCTATCCCGCATCCGAAGCGCCCTGACTAACGCTAATGTGGGCCGTCTGCATGTCTCTCCATTGCGGCATAGCTCGCAGAGTCGCTGCCTTATACCTAGGTCCGGTCCCTCTCTGCGAGCTAGGTCTCGATAAGCTGGCATCTCTCCAAACTCCTCGTGTCGGTCGAGGAAATTAGGAAGCCGGAGTTCAAGTGCAATCCCAGCGCATCTTCGGACCACTTCAACGGAGCCATGGCGAAGGCTGGAGCGCAAACTAGCAGCTATGGCAAGCTCGTGTTTGCCTTTGTAGCTATCGGTTCGCTGGTACGTCTCCTGGGGAATTTTGGGGATAGCTTCCTTCGCCCGCGCCTCTGCAACGATGCATTGAATACTGACTCGGCTGTTACGCATGACAGACCTACGGCTACGCTGCATCCATCATTAGTGCAACCATTGGCTTGCCTGGCTGGTACCTGTACTTCGACTTGCCGCAGAGTGGCGAAGACGGCTACGACAGCAAAACCACGCCCATCATTGCCACTGCCAATGGCCTTTTCAGTGCCGGTGGAGCGGTCGCTACGCTCATGGTGATGTGGACCTGCGATGCTTTTGGCCGTGTACGAAGCATCCAGCTCGGCTGCCTCCTCGGACTGCTTGGGGGTGCCTTGCAGGGAGGCTCGACCAGCATAGGGTGATTTTCTCCACGATGGTTCTCCTGCAGCAGATCAGAGCGCTGACATGTTTCTCCGTTGCTATAGCATCTTCCAAGCGGGAAGATTCATCATGGGAATGTGCGTCGGCTTCATGGTTACGGTTACGCCAATGGTAGAGTCTATCACCCAACTCGCGGCGCGGGCAGGACTGACAAGTGACAGTACTTCTCGGAGATGGCAAACCCAGCTTCGCGCGGCTGGCTTGTGGGTCACCACGCCATCTTCCTGGTGTTCGGTTACATGCTCTCGGGCTGGATTGGGTTCGGCGTCTACTTTGCTCCCAGCGAGTTCAGCTGGCGCTTCCCGCTCTGTTTCCAGATCCTCCCACCGCTGATTCTTCTGGCGGGCTCTCCGTGGGTTCCCCGGTCGCCGCGGTGGCTGGCATCCAAGGGCCACATGGAAGAAGCGTACGAGGTGCTGCGAAAGCTGAGAAAATCGTCCGACGACCCACATGACCTTGCGGCCAAGGAGGAGATGTTCCAGATCAAGGAGCAGCTTCGCATGGACGCCAACAAGCTGTCGGCCTACGGCGGAAGCCCATGGAAGGCGGTGCTGCAGAAGAAGAGCTACCGCAAGCGCATGATCATCGGCTTCTTGACGCAGTGGGGCGCTGAATTTGGTGGGCCGCTCATCATCGTAAGTGACTGCTCTTTCTTCCGGTGTCAGGCATAGAACTGATGCGTTGCTGGCAGAACAACTACGCGGTGATTCTGTACACGAACCTCGGGCAGACAGGATACATGCCGCTGCTGCTCTCAGCCCTGTGGCTCACAACTGCAGGTCTCATCTACAATCCGCTGGGCGCATGGTCAGCTTTCGCCTCATCACTGCGCAAGGACACCGGCTGACACATAAGCACTAGGCTGCACGACAAGGTCAATTCGCGGCGCACCATGTACATGATCGGGTTCTCGGGCATCGTCGTGACCACCTCGATTCTCGCAGCCATGACGGCCGAGTACGCGGGCACGACCAACAAGGCGGGCAACGCGATCGGAGTGCTGATGATGTTCCTGTACCTGGCGATGCAAGGCACGTTCTGCGACACGACCATGTACCTGTACGTGTCGGAGATTTTCCCGACGGAGATCCGGTCGATCGGCATGGGATGGTCGCTGTTTGGGCAGTTTTCCGGTAAGGCTCGCGGTCCAGCTGGTGCGGGGAGCGGGCGCTGACTCACGATGACTGTAGCAACGATCGTCCTGCTGCAGACGGCCCCCACGGGCTTCACGGAGGTGGGGTGGAAGTACTACCTGCTCATCATCTGCTGGAGCGCCGTCTTCCTGCCGTGCATCTACTTCTTCTGGCCCGAGACGGCGCGGCTGTCGCTCGAGGAGATCGGCAAGAACTTCGGCGACGAGGTGGCGGTGCACCTCACCGACGCGACCGACGAGGAGAAGGCGCGTCTGGACCGCGCGCTGGAGGGCGCCGACGTGGTCAAGGACAACGGCATCGTGGTGAGCGGCGAGGTCGCGGGCACCGGCGACAGCGTCAGCGAGCGGAGCGGCAACAAGCAGCAGTAGGGCAGCGGCGGCAGCGGCGGGAGCAGCGGGAGGGGAGAAGGGAGAGAGAGAGACAGTCGTAGAAGCGTCACGTGCGGCGCGGCAGATTATGTAATGTAGAAAGGCTCTCTGATTGGCGGGCCGCGACGCGTCAGATCGCGCGTCCGCCGTCGACATCGAGATTCACGCCCGTCACAAACGCCGCCTCGTCGCTGGCCAGCCACACGGCCGCGCTGCTGACGTCGCGCACCTCGCCCAGCCGCCCCAGCGGCACCTGCGACACGATACTGGCCCGCACGTCGTCCGTGATGGCCGAGCCCATGAACGTCTCCAGCAGCCCTGTCTCCGTCGCGAGCGGGCAGATCGAGTTGACGCGGATCTTCTTGGGCCCGTACTCGGCCGCCAGTCCCATGGTCGCCTGCCACAGCTCGTCAGCGTCGCCTGCTCCCCGCGGAGGCGGGCACTTACGTTCGCGATCGCGCCCTTGGACGCGTTGTACCACACCAGCCCAGGCCGCGGGCGGTGCGCCCCCACCGACGCAATGTTGACGATTGCGCCCGGGCTGCCCTGCTTCAGCACCTGTGCCGTGAATGCGTTGCAGCCCAGGTAGACGCCCTTGACGTTGACCGCAAACACCCGGTCGAACTCGTCTTCGGTGACGTCGTTCGTCGACTGTCGCGACGCTCGTCAGTCGATGGCTACGGCAAAAGGCGTGCGGAGCCCACCTTGTTCCTGTAGGTCGTGCCGGCATTGTTCACGAGGATGTCGACCCTTCCCCAAAGCTGCACCGCCTTGGCAATCGCGGCGTCCCAGTCCTGCTTCTTGGACACGTCGACGTGCTGGAACGCGAGGGCCTCGGAGCTCGCAGCCACCTTCTCGGCCGCCTCATCGTTGATGTCGCAGATGAGCACCTTGGCGCCCTCTTCGACGTAATGCCTGGTAATTGCCTCGCCGAAACCAGCTCCGGCTCCTGCAGACACAGCCGTCAGTTGACCGCGCGCTGAACACACAAAGGCGTGGGGGCATACCGGTGACAATGGCAATCTTGTTGTCGAGCCGACCCATGTTTGCGAGCGGACGTTGGAGGTTGGAACTGTGGGAGCGGGGCCGGGCAACTGCGAGGCTTAGTGACAGCTCCTGCGGTTATCAGCGCTTCTTCAGGCTCCGCCCGCCTGCATGCAGCCGGCCCACTAGCTCCTGAGCCGTGCGAGCTGGACCATCGCCTCGGTCCGTGTCTCGGCGTCCGATGCCACACATCTCCTGCGCCGCCGTTGTTGCAGATCACTCCACCGATATTATGTTGGACCCGCTACTCTGCTACTTGAATGTCTTCCCTCCATTGTCGCCGTCCCTGCTTAGTGTGAGCTTTCCCGGCTGATTTGTGCTGTTTCCACCTACTTCAAAGTCGTGTCAGCTGTTGTTAGACAAGCAATCATGCCGGCTACCCTTCCTTTCAGCGTGAGCGCTCCTCGTCGTCTGCACGTGTGTCACAGAATACTAAGCCCCTCAGCTCAATTGCCCCGACCTGATCAGCACCCAGGCCTACGTTGGGGGCCAATGGGTGTCGGCCCAGTCAGGCGCAACATTCGAGGTCGTTGGTCAGTCAATGGTTTAGTCGGCGGGCAACCAATGGGCGGCAAGCTGACTGCCTCGCAGATCCCGGCACCGACAAGCCGTGGGCTCGCGTTGCCGACAACGCCGCAGCCGATGTTCCCGCTGCCGTCAAGGCCGCTCATGACGCCTTCCTCCACTACCGGACCCTGTCTCCCCGCACCCGCGCCCAATGGCTCTACCGCTGGGATGCTCTGATCCGAGAGCACAAGCAGGACATTGCCACCATCCTGGTCTATGAGACTGGAAAGCCTTTTGCCGAAGCCATTGGCGAGCTTGACTACTCGCTGTCTTTTACCTGGTCGCTAGGCTCTTCTTTTCCTTGACTTCCAGCAGCTAATGTGCGCTTCAGGTGGTTCGCTGGCGAGGCAGAGCGCATCCAAGGCACCATCTTCACCCCGGCGATGCCCGGTCGCCGTGTTATGACTATCAAGCAACCGGTCGGCGTTGCTGCTGCTCTCGTGCCATGGAACTTTCCCATAGCCATGGTGCTCCGTAAAGCCGGCGCTGCATTGGCTGCTGGCTGCACCATGATCATCAAGCCCTCTCCTGAGACGCCTCTTTCTGCTCTGGCCCTGGCAAAGCTTGCTACTGAAGCTGGCTTCCCGCCCGGCGTGCTGAACATCCTGCCGACCAGCCTTGAAAACACGCCACCACTGAGCGAGGCTCTTTGCTGTCATCCGCTTGTCAAGAAGGTGACGTTTACCGGTAGGCTCCTGAGAACAATTCACACTCCTCAAGACATCCCCGTCCTGACACACCACCGCCATCTTCCCCATGCTTCGCCAAAAGCCCTTCCCGCCTCATCTCTCTAACCCCACCTCTACCGCAGGCTCCACCCGCATCGGCAAACTCATCTCCTCCCACTGCAGCACCGGTCTCAAAAAGCTCACCCTCGAACTCGGCGGCAACTGCCCCGCCCTGATCTTCAACGACGTCAACCTCGACCAAGCCATGGCGCAACTGGTGCCCCTCAAATGGCGCCACGCCGGCCAGGCCTGCGTCACCGTCAACCGCTTCCTCGTACAATCGGGCATCTACGACGCCTTCATCGCCCGCTTCGCTGCCGAAACCGCCAAGCTCGTCGTCGGCCACGGCGCCGCTCCGTCCACCACCATGGGGCCGGTCACCACTCTCCGCGGCGTGGAGCGCGCGGAGAGGTTCGTCGCGGACGCGGTGACGAAGGGGGCGAGGGTGGTGGCAGGCGGGAAGAGGGTGGTGTTGGAGGGGGAGTGCGCGGGGGGTTACTTTTTCGAACCGACGATCCTTGCGGATTTGGCGCCTGACGCTTTGGTCTCGTGCGAAGAGGTTTTTGCGCCCATCGCTGCTTTTTACAGGTTCGAGACGGAGGAGGAGGCGGTGCGGTTGGCGAATGATACGCCGATGGGGTTGGCGAGCTATGCGTTCACGAAGGATGTGGATCGGATGTGGAGGTTGTTTGAGAACCTGGAGGCCGGGATGATTGGGTTGAACACTGGTGAGTTGTCGTTGGTTTTGCTGCCGAGTCGTCGTGTTGTTGCGGTCCCGGTGTTGATTCTGTCTTCTTTCGTCAGGCAATTCCTCGGCTGCGGAATCTCCGTTCGGCGGCATGAAGGACTCGGGTTACGGCAAGGAGTCGGGTAAGGACGTTGCGGTGAATGAGTACTTGATCACGAAGACGGGTACTCTTACCCTTGAGGGCGTGTGAGAAGGAAATGAGTGCTCTATGGCAGAAGGTGTCCGCGGACCTTCTGCAGAGCGCTCCATTGTTGCTCGTCCTTGATGGGCGTGCAGGAAATGCTGGTACGTGCTCCAGTGAATGAAATTGCTTTGCCTCTCTTAAATTCACTCCTCGATCCCGTCGTGATGCTTCTCGAACAAGGATTCAACGGTTGCTCGAACGCTGTTGTTGCGACAGCTGTCCATTGGACAAACTTGGGATTCCTTCGAAACCGTTTGGTATTAATTTTCGAGAAGCATGAAATTGAATGTCCCAAGAAGGAGAAGAGGGGCTTATATGGGGCGGAAAAGCTGGATCTTGCACCACTGTGGAAATCGAATTGTCGCTGCGCAGTCTTAGCACTGGTTGGGAGATGTGAGAAGAGAGCTGAGTGATGATGTAGGCTCGAGTTTGGATTCCTGAGGAAGCTTTGTTGTCACCATCAGGCTAACCGCAAGCCAGGATTTTACTCAATTGCAAGCGATAGGGGCAAACGCGCGGCATACTGACAGTAAACAATCGCACATCCATTGGACAGCTATCGCAGCTACAGCCCGAATATTCTTGGCGTTACGGCGGAAGGAAGCGGAGCGTCGAAACAACACACGAAAGGGAAACAAGGGCCGGCTGGGCTTCTCACGATTTGAGGGGTGGCGATGCGTGTTCTGCGATCTCGACTGGCTGGCCAGCACGCAAGTCTTGGTACAGATCACGGCATTGTCGGTCGTCCGCTTCCCGGGGTTCTTGGCGCTCCGAGAGCGTTCTTGACCAAGATGCTCAGCGCTGCGAAACGGCGCTCTGCCAAACCCTTCAAGCTTTTGCTGCAGAGCTGCTAAGAGAGATAAAAGTTCGCCGCGACGGCCGCAGCGGCGAAAACTGCGAATGGCGCGATATGATGCAAGCGCTTGGATCGGCTTGCTTTTTCCCTCTGAATTGCTTTACAGAACCGCGATACCTGGTCCCGGGCACAATTTAACCCTTTTAAAGGTCCTTCCGTTTTTACAGAGGCTCGCTGTTATCGGTCTCCTAATCCGCTCCTAGATCTTGTCTCCGCCATGGCCGCAAACGAGGTGTCCGACAAGACGACCTCGGATAGGAAGGATGCGTCTGAAACTTCGGACGAGAAGGGAATTTCAGGTGACAGCAGGGAGGAATCTATCGACGATGTCAAAATCCAAGGCGACTATGGCTCTGGCAGAGATCATGTCTTTTCAGATCCCAAGGTTGCGGAATACTGGACGGCTGTCTACGAGAAAGCAAAGTACGAGGGTCGCCATCGCTTTGATCCAACCTTCACTTGGTCCGCTTCGGAGGAGCTTCGTCTGAAAAGAAAAGTAAGTCATGCTAATTACTGCAATGCCTGAGTTGTTCTGACCATCCCATCAGGTTGACCTTCGTATCATGGCGTGGTGCTGGCTGATGTTCTGTGCTCTTGATCTCAACAGACGTAACATCAATCGAGGTATGACTACAGTTGATATTACTGGCTGAATGGCTCTGACGGATCTGCTGTAGCAATCAGTGATGACATGCTGGAGGAGTTGGGAATGGATACCAATGACTACAACTACGGCCAGACAATTTTCCTAACATCGTTCCTTGCAGCCGAGCTACCCTCCGGTTTGATCTCGAAGAAGCTTGGCCCTGATGTGTAAGTTCATCTATCCCCCCGAAAGGTATAATTGCTGACAACATCAAGCTGGATTCCCTTCATAATCACTGCTTGGTCCATCATCTCTGCAGCCCAAGCTGGACTGACAAACAAGACTGGGTACTACGTGTGCCGCTGCCTGCTTGGCCTATTGATGGGAGGCTTTATCGTACGGTCCTCCACCATGATATAGAAAATATTGTCACTAATAGAAGGCAGCCTGACACAGTGTTATATATCACCTACTGGTATAAGTCTAAGGAATTGCCAATCAGGCTATCTTGGTTTTGGACAGTTCTCAGCACATGTAACATGTAAGAGAATCAGAAACCTTGCCCTCCCGATGATGTACTAATTGGTCTTACAGTATTGGCTCTCTCATGGCGGCAGGCATTCTCCAGCTGAGGGGACGACAAGGTTGGTCTGGTTGGCAGTGGCTGTAAGTACTATGCTCCTCGCTTCTACTCAACTACTGACTTGGATACTAGCTTCCTGATTGAAGGATGTATCACTGTTAGTGCACCTCTTTATCAGGTGAAGTAAAAGCTAACAGGAGCAGGTTGTGATCGGGATAGCCAGCTGGGCCTTGATGCCTCCCGGCCCTTGTCAAACCGCTGGACGGTGGAGAGGCAAGAAAGGCTGGTTCTCGGAACACGAGGAAAAGATTCTGGTCAACCGTATTCTCCGTGACGACCCCTCAAAAGGAGATATGCACAACAGGCAAGGTGTTGATCTCAACCGTCTCTGGAAGTGCATCAAAGACTACGATCTATGGCCACTCTATCTTGTACGAGGCCCCAAAACCCCGCCAGAAAAAGAAAACTTAGCTAATCTTCTTCAGGTTGGGTTGACAACCTACATTCCCGCGAACCCTCCCCAGAACTATCTTTCTTACATCCTCCGACAAATGGGGTTCTCTACCTTTAAGGCAAATCTTTTAACGGTCCCGTCACAGTTTCTGTTCGGTGTGAATGTAAGTGTCCACCAGCCACTTCTGTTAGAACTGAGGACTGACGTTTGCAGCTCCTCATTATTTCCAGAATCAGTGAGTGGTTCAACGAGCGCGCTCTCGTTGCTTCAACCTCGAACATCTGGATTTTCCCGTGGCTGGTGGCGTTGGTTGCTATGGGCTCCAGGGCCAGCTCCTGGGTGCGTTACGCGCTTCTGACCGGCTTGCTCTCGTATCCATACTGCCATGCCATCATTGTTGCCTGGAACTCGCGCAACTCAAACACCGTTCGCACACGGGCAGTGTCGGCGGCACTGTACAACATGTTTGTGCAAACTGGAAGTATCGTCGGCACGAATATTTACCGCGAAGATGATAAACCGCTTTGTAAGTGCCATCAATTCATCTTGCCGCCTCATTGGGCGTGTGTCAACTTATGTGTAGGCTTTTTGCTTACTGTTTTCTAGACCAACGCGGCAACAAAATCTTACTTGCAATCTGCAGCTACAACATAGTTTTATTTGTGGTTGTCAAGTATTATTATGTTCGCCGTAATAAGCGCCGCGAGGAGGTTTGGGCGCGCATGACGGGCGAAGAGAAGATTGACTATATCCACAATACGAAGGATGAAGGAGCAAAAAGGCTTGATTTCCGATTTGCTCACTGATACCTAAAGGTGGTCCGCTTATGACTGACAGATGGCTGCACGATGAATGCAAATACAAAACTCAAGCTGCGTTGAATAAAATTTGCGGGCTGGATAATGGTCAAGGAAGATAGATGAATAGAACAGTGCACCAAGTCCCTTGCAAACTCGCACTTCAAAGCAATTCGCGCTATGCATGTAGTCCAAGTGCTGGCTGGCGTTGTGAGAGGCTTATTGGCTAGATGCCGTTGTGCGGTAGCACGAAGGAAACGAGGCACAGAAGAACGGCCAATGTGTCACCCCAGGAGATGCTACGATCGTGTCGCTTGAGGCATTAACAGCGCGTTGCGCTGCGTCCCGTCCGGCAGTCCGCCTACTGTTCGACCCAAGAACGACCTTGGCTCGCTGGGGCTTACAAGGGTAGCACATCACCATGTTGTTCCGGCCGATTAGGCTGTAGCCGTTTCCCCTCCCCTCAGGCTGTGCCGTAACCCCTCTGACAGATAGCCGTCCGCACCCCCAGCCCTGCATCCTGTACTTGTCGCAGGATTCCCTATTCTATCGCAGAGATGTTCATCCCTCTGCCGACAGACACGTCTATCCGCGTTCTCAACGTCCAGAATACCGACAGCCTGAAGCTCAGTTCAGATGGCATGCCCGTAATATCCTGCCATGTGAGAACCATCGATCTAGACGACGAAGGGATGCATCCGCAGTACACGTGCCTTTCATACACCTGGGGCTCTCCATTCCAGCCATCTAATCCGCTTTCAAGCCGGTATGACCCAGCTGCAGAGCCCAACGAACCACAGCCGGCCATTCTTGTGGACGGAGAGGGAAGAACAGTAACGCGGAGCTTGTATGAAGCGTTGCACCAGCTACGGGAAACCGCTCCAGAGAAACTGCAACCAATATGGGTAGACGCGATCTGTATCGACCAGAGAAAACCCGAGGGCAACATCGAGCGCGGGAAGCAAGTCGCCATGATGGACCGCGTATATGCTTCCGCCGAGCATGTTCTCGTTTGGCTTGGGCCTGCGGACCAGCATGAAGCAAGTGCGATAGCCGCTCTGCAAAGTCTTGCCAGCGTAACGGTCCACGCGCTGCAAGCTGCGGTCGACATGGACGAGCGTCCCAGCATTTCGGACCCGGTGAAGTACGAGACACTCGGAATACCGTTCATCACGCGCGACGAATGGAAGCATATTCGTGGCTTCTTCGAGCGCGCGTGGTTCCAGCGGACGTGGGTTACTCAGGAAGCTGCACTTGCTCGGTCCATCTCGTTCCACATGGGATCGCGGACGCTGTCCTGGGATACGATAAGTCGGGCAGCGACTATCATCAATCGTGTGACTGGCCTGTTTCCTGATCGCTTCAATTACTCTATCGGGATCGTGCACGCCTCTCTGGAACCAAATGACGAGGCTCACCCAACAGAACTGACGTGTTTGGCTTGGAACAGCATCCGTAGCATCGACACTTTGCGGAGGGAACACAGCGAATACGGCACGAAGCGAAGCTTTTCCCGCAAGATACACGTCTGGGATGAGGGCATGGTAGTGTCAACGCAAGAGTACCATGGAAACCCAGCAGCCTGGAGGGAATTCCGCACCCACGTATTGCACAAGAATCGGATGAAGAAGGCGTCGGATCCTCGCGACAAGATCTACGGTATTCTGGGCCTGCTGCGAGGAATGGTTGATGAGCATGGGAAGAAGCTCATAGAGCCGAGTTATGACGAAGATAACAGCACGAGAAAGTTGTACACAGACATGACGCGTCGGCTTTTCCTCGAGCAGTCTGAAAACAAGTTCGGTCACTCCCATCCTTTACTGCTGTATGGCACCGCTACAAGAGTTCCTCCTGTCGAAGACCGCTCGGTCAGGAATGTACTGGATCTTCCATCGTGGGTGCCTGATTACTCCGCGAAGGAGGTGCCTGCGCACATGATGTCCGCTGATTTCTTTACTTTCCACGCCAGCAATCACCTGTCTGGCGGGTTCGTGGAAACGGAAACTCCCTACAAATACGGGCTGCAGGGTTTGCCGGTTGACGGAGTAGCGGATATTGGGGAGAGCTACAATGAGCTGAAAGACTATCTGTCAATTGGGCGCTGCTTGCAATTGGTTGCCCGTTTGAGCGAGGATGCACTCGGCGGCAGTCCGAGGGCACAAGTGCTGGCTAGCACTTTGAGTCCGGATCTTTGTCTCGGCTTTCAGACTGAGGTGGATGAAAAGGCTATATTTCGCAGTTATTTGGGGCTGCTCAAAGCATTCGACATCGGTTTTGAGAGAGAACGAGAAGATCGTAAGGCAGATACTGAAGATGCTTTACGGCTCGAGATCGATCAAAGCTGCCGAGAATTTCACATTCTGGAAGATGATTGGAGACCACAGACATCGGAGGTGTTCGACATGTTGTCGGCTCTCGAAAGTAACAAACCAGTAAGTACATGGTCGCAGTCGGTCAAGGCTCTATTCAGACGAGCGTCCCGCTATGAATCCAACCTCGATGCCCACTTCAACGGACGGCGGTTCTTCTTAACGAGCGGAGGAAGGGCAGGGCTTGGCCCTCAGTCCATGAATACGGGTGATGAAGTATGGCTTTTCCCACCCGAAAAGACCTTCCATGTGCTTCGGGCTGCGCAAGGCGCGGAGTACGAGCTGTTGGGAGATGCGTATGTGCATGGAATCATGTTTGGCGAATTTGCAAAACAAAGAAGAGAGATGGATTTGCTTAATATACAGCTTGTATGAGGTAGTTCAAAAGAAGTAGATTCAACACTAGTGGAAGTCAAAGTATAGAGAAGACACATGTTTCATAGTTATTCTGAAAAGCCCGATGGAGAAGGTGATCAGGTGTGAGAACACTTGCAAAGAGCCGCCACGAACGCTTGCAACTCCGCTCGCTGGATTGCTACGATAGCAAAGGTGCTTGATTAGTGACATACTGTCACTTCAGAAGCTCTTTCTTGTTGCGTATCGAGACAGGCTAGAGGGTGCTTCATGTGTAGCCCGGCTGAAGGACTGCCGGCGCCTTCTCCCTCGGCGGGCGATATTCGATGCGAGCTGCTCTCTCGCGCACCACCTCCGGTAGAATACGGTTCCATGCTGCCCAGAAATTCAGATGTTGTTCGACTGTGCAGCACCAAGCAACACACGGAGACGGGAGAACAGGCGGAGATAGGAAAACATACGAGACACGATTCATTCCGCCGGTTTCAGGCCGAGAACTCAAAGCACATGGCTGCGCTCCTCCTATTCCAGGGCAATACTCTTCCAGGCCCGAAGAGACTGGACCCATTTTTTGAGAAAAATCCAGCCAATGCTTAGACGACGCGCGCGTGGTACGTCTTTGCGCCATTCGATGAGGAAGATATTTACCACTGGAATCGGGTTGAAAGGTACGCCAAAAGCATCGAGAAAGTTGAGATCCAAAACCTCCTGTGCCTGATCATCCATCGAAAAGAGCTCTGAGCACCTCACACAATGCCAATCCACCCCAGCTCCTGACACGGAAACCGCCATGAACTCGTACTGGACGCCGACAAAGCCGGAACCTGATTTGGCTTTGAACTCCTCGGCTTGCAATAGTCCCACAATGTGACCGGAAGCATCAATTATTTCGAGCCAGTGTTGGTTGGTGAAGCAGTAGGGGTGTTCGTGATGGACCGCCAGGCCGAAAATGGCAGTCTGCACGCGACATTGGAGCACACCGGGCCACAAATTCATTCGCAAGTTTTCTTTCGCAGGTCCCTCCATTTCGGCCCCTTCCTTTTGATGCGAGCAGACTTCAGTCCAGAATTCTTGCATTGTTGGCCATCGGTCACGGAATGTTTGGTCAAGCAGTGGGTTTGCACTTTCGCAGAGGCCTTTGAGATCTGCTGGTAGCAAAGCTTCGATGCAGCCATATATCCAGCAGATCGCCAGAATTCGTTGAGGTGAACAGAAGTTTTGCTGTTTTGGCCAAGACTTCCAGCTCTCGTGCAGCTCGGTACTGGCGTAGATCTGCTTGAGTTCGCCGCCTCCATCTCGAATGGACCATCTTACCAGAGGCGCGAACAACAGGTTCCGTTTATTGATGAAGCTCATCCTTCCAGTCATTGAAGCCCATGACCAGGAAGGCAAAGCGATAGGATCCTCGATAAGGCTTAGGCTTCGGAGACCCCTTGGGGTCTTTCCTCCCTCGCACAGCCAGAGCATTGCCTGGTCAAAATCCCGTTCCGGTAGTCCGTAAAGCACCTGATTATCCTGATATAACGCTCTCAAAATCCCAGAAAAAGCGTTGTACACGTCGGATTGGAAGGTCAATTGCCTGTCTGTGTACCACTCGATATTTTTGACGAAATCGTCGAAGCAGGGCGGGCCATCGACCCGATGAAGCCGTCGCACATAGTGGTCATTTTGGGTGAGTAGTAATGGTTTCTCCACGAATTCTTCTTCGTCAGTGAGAGTGGTGTTGCAAATGCACCAAATCTCACAATCAGTGAATAACAATCGTAGTGTGGAGAGAACATCTTCTTGATATGTCCAAGCCCGTTCTGACCAGACAAGGTTTCCTGTGGCGCGCCGGAGGTTCGGAAACGTGCTGGTAAACGTGATCCCTTCGATAGAGTCCTGTGCCTGGAAAGCCTCCCGATCTTGACTAACACCTGGTATGGGAGAATCCATGGTTTCGCAGCAGGCTGCAATGATAGTGAATAGAGCTGACCTGTATATCTGTGCCATGGATCGGATTTGCTGGTGTTTCCTTTGGCTGTCATCTTGCACGATGCACAATTGATCGACCCAAAGATACCTCTGCTTTAACTTTTTGCAGATAGTAATGGCATCCTCTATTGTTCTTGGAAGATTGCGAAGGCCTCCGGGCCGCTCAAATCCAGCCGCCGTAGATCCGAGAAGTGTTGCTGCTCGGGAAACCGAGCTGTTTCCCCATACGTAGCTGAGGGCGACAAACTGGGGAATTGCCTCAGAATCAAGCTCAGGAGTAATTCGCCTGTGTTCCACATCGATGAGTCGAAGACCCACAGGAGCAATGCCTGTGCGATTCTCCAAGCAGCTTGTGTGCGCTGAGCGACACTCATTCACCCATCTTCCAAGCTTGGCCCATTGAATTCGAGGTCCAACCAAGGATTTGCCATCGGCAGATGAGGTCTCGAGGCTTTGAAGATGTTGCTTGGCCACGGAATCAATTGTGCCAGAGCAGGAATCCAGCCGCTCGCTATTGAATAGCAGTTTCATCGTGAGATTATCTTCCTTTTTGGCATTTTCTGATAGCAGGAGGGATACTTTTCCGTCCGGGTAGATTTGTTCCAATGTCACTTTCATCTTGTCCAGTCGTAGGTGGTACCTGCGTCGGGTTGTCTCCGTGTTTGCCCGTACAATTTGAGTTATGATGCGGCAAAATGGGCACCACGAGCGGCTCCGAATGTCTGAGAAATTACCCAGATTGAGGCGCTGGGCTTTGGGACGACAGTTGAAGAGATGTCTTATCCGTAGATGCCGACAAAAAGAGCATAGCGTGGGTCCGTCTGAGTGGGTAATGGAGGAACAGCTGGAACATTTCTCGTGAAAAAGCTCGTAGAATCCATTCTTTCTGCTTCCCAGAGATTGGCAGATCACACAGTCGTCAACCATTTCCCCCGTTGGACCGCCAGTTTTACCAGGCATGGTAGATCTGCTGTGGGTTGCATCCATAGATCTGAGGGTGGAATTCATCTCTTCTGTCTTGCTCTGCGGCTGTTGGACCGAGGAATCTGCACCCGATCGTTGATTGAAGGTGCGGTATGCGTAGTCCGGTCATAGGACTGACAGCGCCCAGCACAGGGGCGTCACGCAGTCTTAAACCTTGCTTGAGAACTTAACGTCGCCTCGTGGCACCGGAGCAACTCTGATAGGTAAGGCGTGACTTCTCATTGAGCTTCCGGCTCCTGTAGTGCAACGTCTAATTGGTTTGGCGCTCAGCCAAGCTGAACTCAGCCCAGCACAAAGAGAACGAAATGTCACGTACGGGTCTGTTTCAGCCATAGCGCCAGTCCGCCGCGTAATCATAATTAGAAGCATACTCCGGGAGTCGGAAGAGAGCTGAATGGCTGAATAGCAATCCGAGAGGAGTTGATGGCCAAGGCGGGCCTGCCGGACTCCGGAGGCACGGAAGCGAAGCTGGTGATCTCCGGGTCAGGGCTGAGAAATCGGACAAAGCCTCATCTCGCTTTGACGCACTAGAGAAGATCAAACGCGCCCAAGAACTGGGGAAAGGAGAATTCAGGGGATCGTCTACGTAGGGCTGTGGGGTTTTTTCTGGTCTGCGAGTTTCAGCTCTACCTCGTCTCGCGCCCTTTTATTGCAAGGAATATTCGAGGTTAGTTTTACAATTTGCCGCGTAAGTCCAGGCTTCTGATTGGTGGGTTCGGGAAAGTTGAGTAGATACGAAGAGCTTAACGATGACAGGGCAGTTCTCGGAATATTGAGAGGCTCAAGAAGATCGTGCACTGTTTGCAAAACTCGAAAGCAATCTGGTTGAAAGTCGGCTCAACCAATTTGGCCTGCACAGTCATCACCGGCGCGTGTTCCAAGTCCCTGTATCGTGGGGAAGCACGCTCAATACGAATGCGGTGCTCGTTTCGAGGCTTTCGACGGCTGCGCTTGGAGTCGGAAAGCTCTGACACATAGCTGAGTGCTTGCCGACCAGTAAGCTCAGGTAAGGCGCATACTCACGAGCTTTGAGAAAGTTCCGTAGAACCGCAGCAAGCCGATTGGGGGCCCGGAGAAATGGTGGTCCACTCGTAATCTTTTGCTTTTTGGCGTTGGTACATCATCCTTCTCTTCTGCAATAAGAGAAGCTAAAAGGGGTGTTAAAGACAAGTCGAAGAAGAATAAGAAGAATAGAAAGGAGAAGTAATAGAGAAAGGGGGAATAGGAAAAGGTCTTTATCCGTGACAGCATCCTCATGTGCACCGTTCCAGCGGCCACGAACCTTGCCTTTGCCCCTCCAGAAACCTAGCCTAGATTCCTAAACCAACCCGCAAAATCTCTTGAATGCTCCTTGAACCCGTACGTAAGGGCATTCGCGAGACCAATATACTGTGTCGAACACTGCATGATTTCTAGCCACTTGTACGACCGGCCCGTCGCCTCAAAAATGCGATTTATGATGCCCGGCATCCACAAGACCACGTACATGATTGGATAAGCGTTGAGCAGCAGCATGCGCCAGATCTCGCGCTCGACACTCTTGCTCTGCCCGCGCCGCCGCCTGCGTGGCTCTGGGCTAGGAGGAGGTAGCTGCGAGGAAGAAGGCGAATGCATGCTGGGCGAGGGTACGGAAAGACCTGTGTTGACGCCGAGCAGTTTGGTCTGCGCTTTTGTGGGTGCGACCAATGCTTGCCGCGCTGTCAGCCTGGAGCTCGTGTTTCCTTCACGTTGGTCTCGGATGAATGACGTACTGTTTACACGCGCCGGGTTCTCCTCGTCCACCAGCATCGATCCATTGCTCGATCCGTCTTTCTTGAAATCTGGATTTTTCTGGGGCGCTGCTATGCTGCTTAAGTTGTGGAGGTCACGGCCATAGTCGTACGAATAGGAACGGCTGGTCTCTTGCAGATACGAGAGTCGTTTTCGCATGTAAACAAACACGTAGATGTAAATGCTGATGGTAATGATGATGATGGCAAAGCGCCAGCCGTGGCCGAGAATATAGCGGAGATTAGTCTTTTCAGAGGAGATCCAGCACCAATTGCCGCTGACCGGTTTCATCTGGTGCATAGCAACTGCGGTTGTGCCTATACAAGTTTTTCAGCAAAGCACTGACGAGGTCGAATAGGAGTCTCCTTACTCGTGGCCAGCGGAACGAGCCATACTGATAAGCAGATTAGGACCTTCTTATCGAACGATGCGTTCAGAATATACGATTTGAGCTTGATCGTCAGTAATGTCACCAAAGCTATGGCCAAGATGGAGAAGTCTGCTGCCTTGCGGACTGTTAACAGGCAGTCTCCAAGGGCTAGATGAGAAGTTGTACCTGAACAGACATCTGGCCTATCCAGCCGTTGAAGGTGCACGCGCCTCCAGGAGTGAGTTGGCCTTTGTGAACGACCGCAATCGTGCCGGATATGGTATTGTTAAGAGAATTGACCCATTCTGTGCGCTGAAGTCAGAGTAATGAACACGATACATTTTCTTCAGGCGTACCGGCAAACGTAAGATTCAAAACGAGCGCATAGCGAAAAGACCTTTTCCCTTGGCCGCAGACGAGCCAAGAGAGGAGGACGCAAGAAGTAGCAAAGCAAGAAAGAGCGCTGCCGACCAGAGTTGGGATGGCAACTCTGGGGTCGTAGTCCATGTCGAAGGTAGGCATCGGAAAACTAGCGTGCAGGAGGGCTGAGACCCATTCCAAGATCTCCGGCCACAGGGCTGCTGGCGTAAGGCGCCAGTAGTGTACATATCCTCGGGGAAATTGAAGAGCCCCTCGCCAACTCTGTGTTCATTATCTACAGGAGCACCCAGGAAGCTCAGCCCTGTCTTGGTCAGAAGAAGAGGCGCGGCACCTTAGATTGGCGGCAAAAGCCACTTTTATTTTGCGCTTAGTTTCAAGGTGCAACTCAGTTCAGGGGCTTCTCGGCGTGAAACGGCGTGCGTCGCAAGTCCCGAAGACAAGCATTGTTCACGAGTCAATAGCAGCGCTAGGACTACCCAAATAGACGAAGAGCCGCAACCACGACTCGTTCTCCTACGTATAACAGCGGAGAGAAGTACGAAGCTCCTCGGACACGGTCCAGCAACCGGTGCGGAGCGGGCGGAGATCCTTCGTGAGCAAGTCGTCAGCAACGGATACAAGTACTCTTTACTTCCGTTCCCACAGCCACCGAACTAGAAAGGCTGCAACGACCCGCACCAAGGAAATATTCAGTTGTGCCCTATCTTCTCCTTTATGCAACGCTATTCCTGGCAAACTTCGTAATCGTCTTTTGCCCAAGAGGCAGTCTCCTGAACTTGGTGCCAAGCGGTCTCGGCATCTGAGGATCTTCAGTACTGCTTCTGCATCTGCGTTTTGACCTCTGGATACTCTTCCCATTGAACGTCCGGAACAATTGGATGCTTGTTGGCATCCTGGCCGGCCACTGTCAATGAACTGTATTCCCTCACATACTCCCTTCGGCTCGCCTTATGGACACGACCATTGATCACGATGATGTTGATCTTGTCATGCTGCTGAAGGATCGAGATGTCCTCCAGGGGATTCCCATCGACGAGAATGCAGTCGGCATAGTATCCGGGACTGATCTTGCCCAGCTCATGCGACCGCATCAACAGGGCAGCGACTCCGGCCGTCGCCGCTATCACGGCTTCGTGGGGTGTGAAACCCAGCAGTTTCACGAAATGCTCGAGGTCACGAGCATACGTTCCATGCGGCGTCCACTTTGAGTGGCTGTGTTAGCAATGACATCATGCCCGGACGACGTGGCGGTAAGGCTCACCGCGAACCCGTAGTCTCCGCCCGGTAAGACCACTATGCCGCGTCGGTGCATTTCTCGGAGCCCGGCAATCGCGGTATCCAGCTCCTTCTTGTACCCAACCTTCTCAGCTGTCTCGTGACTGTATCCGAAAGCCTCCGCGTCGTAAAGGGTGGCTACCAACCAGTTGAGCGCGGGTGCTACGACGTGTTTTGTCTTCAGCTTTTTAAGCATGTCCATCCCTGTTGTCTTCTTAGTTTTTCAGAAGTGACTTCGCGAAGAGAGGGTAAACCGACCCTCGTCATCTATGTACGATGCGTGGAATATGACATCGACACCGTGTCGAAGGCACATCGTGACGGAATCCCGGGCGCGCGCATGAGCGCAAAGCCGCTTGCCATGCTTGTGCGCCTCGTCCACGCAAGCCGCCGTCTCTTCATCGGTGAAGTAGCAGTCCTGAGCCGATCTAGTCTCCGTGATCTACATTTTCGTCTCAGATTTAGATACAGATGTATTGACAACCGCAAAGGCACGTGCTCACCTCTTCGCCAGACATACTGAGTTTGATATTGTCGACGCCGAGACCGACATGATGCTTTATCATTCGTCGCATCTCATCTGGGCCGTCTGCAAATGCAGTGATGCCTGGAACAAGATCCCCGTCAGTCCGAGCCATCTCTTTGCCGTTGGCAAGAGAACGTGGTCCGGCAATGTCGCCGGCATTGATGGCATCACGGATGACGACATCAAGTCGCTCTTTGGCAGAAGCTGCGCCAAAACACCTATCTAATTTTCAGTCCAAGACCAGGGAATGATTCAGGGAGAGCCTTTGAAGGGCCCATCACGGAATAGATACCAGGGACTTGGAATAGTAGTGACTCACATGGTGTACCCAGAATCAAGAAAGCACTGTGCGCTTCTCATGGTAAGCAAGACATGTTCCTCAACACCAAGCTCTCCGAGTCTGCCAAGGTCGCCGCCATTCCACGAAAAGTGAGTGTGGGCGTCTCCCAGCCCAGACATCAAAGTGCGTCCTCTTCCTTGAAACACTCGGACCTTCGGGTCCCTCAATAGCGCGTCCTTTCTTTCAACCGATCCGACCTGGACTATGCGCTCTCCTATCTAAACATTTAGTTCTCATCATGTCTTGTAGGTTGAAGAGAAAGCGAGCGGGCAGGAATTGTACCTTCAATGAGTACGTCGCCCTTGTACGGCTCCTTCCCGGTAGAGTCTAGGACATTGACATCCGTGAACAGAATCCGAGAGTCATGGTGTGTCCCGAGGATTTCATATTTCTTCGGCTGAAGGCTTGGGTCAAAGTCTAAATCATTAATTGGCGCAATGTTTCGAGGGAACCCAGTGTATGGTGGTAGCGGCGTTTCAACATTTCTCGACCAAGACACTGCAGGCTCTTCAACACGCGCCGGGGCCATGAGGATGCTAGCAGAGATATTGAGCAAGTGGATCTCAGAAGCAAGTAATCGAGCTTTTTTGGGGAGAAAAAGAACGCGGGCGCTCGTGCGGAGACGGCCCATTCATCAATCAAACGCTCGAACACGTCAAATCAAACGCCTGACGGGTAGCCGGGAAGTTACATCATACCTGCTGACAACCATTTCACCCTAGCGGCAGACCCAATCGCACAAAGCGGAGCGGTCCACTTGCCGTCGGGAGGCGGATGTATTGTCGATCATGCGGGGAAGAGACACGGCTGGGCTATTTACCGTCTCTACGGAGTACTGAACTCCGCGGATCGGCATAGAATTCATCTCCTCCGGTTGACTATCTGCGCGTAATGACTTCTGTAAGCTCGAGCCATACTTTGAAAGTTGGTTGTGTGTCATCTGAAAGTCAATTATGATTCTTCTTGGAGCAAAGGGAGGCTCAAACTCAAGAGCCAGTTGGCTGTCAGCGATGGCGCATCATTCTCGAGAACTGGAACTGAACATATCAAGTCCTCCAGAAGCTCAGGAATGAGCCTCAGCAGCTTCTCCTTACAAGGCCAAGAGCCTATCATGCCTCGTACCGTCGCTGAGGAGAGTGTTCCCAATGGAAAGTTACCACATATTCCACTGAAAGAAATCGTTTCCACAGCGATCACGCGGGATCCTCTCTAGATCGTTGTAGATGAGGTCGTGTTCAACCTTTTAGAATTATTAAACGAGCTTCAGAAGGAAAAAATATGATTGAGAGCTTCAGAGGGGCGGAACGCTCATGGCAATTCTGGAGATTCATGGACCAGAGTTACTGGAGCAATTTGGGCGCCCTCTTCGGATTGGCCGGACAGCTGGAGTGAAAAACAAATACAAAGAGCCAACGGGATACGTTTGACTAAGACTTTTGAGTTCAACGGATGAATGGTGAATTCAAATTCCACGCAGTCCTCCTTGTAGCGTGAGAACAACTGCGAGGACTTGGCTGCTGGTACTGTACGGGTCTTGAAGCGGCACTAAGCTCTCCCTCGCGCGATGATCTTCGCCCTTCCCGGAATAATGGCTGGGCAGGCTGTGCCACACCAAAGGCGGAGACGGGATGGTTGAGAGAGCGGGGTTGGGGCGGGCCATACGCAGCAGAACCACCCGGAGAAGAATGGCGTCAACAACAGCCCCACCTTTGGTGGAAAAAGACACACCAAAACGACGCTCGGCACGGGTCAATATCGCCGAACTCGCTGTACAAAACCCCAAGATGACTCAAAAAAGTACCAAGGTACTTTCTTCCACTTCTCCCTGTGCTCAACTTACCAACATGGCCTCAAACACCACCAACTACATTTCCTTCATAGACTCGCAGACCGGACGTCCCCGGATTGGCCATCTCGACCTCCAACATGACACAATCCAGCCACTGTCCTATCGGTCCGGGACCCCCATCACAGACCTCTACCAAGTGATTGAGGCTGGAGAAGAGCATATTGCCGTCGCTGAAGAGGAGGAGGTATTTCCCGCATCATCGGTGAAGATTATGCCCCCAATCACCGGCCGCGACATTCTCGCCGTAGGCAAGAATTACTCTGAGCATGCCAAAGAGTTCAACAGCTCCGGTTATGACAGCTCCGATAAAGTGGACCAGCCGTCTCACCCTGTCATTTTCACCAAACGGGCGACGTCCATCATTGCTCATGGAGAGGACATTTACCATCACCCAGAGTTTACCCAGTCCTTGGACTACGAGGGTGAGATCGGTGTCATTCTCGGAAAGGCTGGTTTCAAGATTAAAGAAGAAGAAGCCATGGATTATGTCTGGGGCTACACCATCATCAACGACATTACGGCCAGGGAAAGACAGCGAGACCATAAGCAGTTCTTCATAGGCAAATCCGGGGATACCTTTTGCCCTATGGTACGCACACCGGGAGGATACACAGCTGAGAGAGACATCGTCAACATATATTGACCAAAATAGGGACCCATTGCAAAGCCGGCAAAACACCTCCCGGAAGTCCTACGCGTCCAAACCGTCGTAAACGGTGAACGGCGTCAAGATGCCACGACCAAGGATCTGATCTTCTCCATCCCTTTCCTCATCAAGACGCTTTCTGGGGGCCAAACTCTTCAGCCCGGAGATTTAATAGCCACAGGCACAGTAAGTCTCCCACCCATCACAAATCCCTCCAACGAGACTCACCACAGCCTAACCGCATTTCCCCAGCCCGCCGGTGTCGGCATCGGCAAAAAGCCCCCCATCTTCCTCCAACCAGGCGACACCATCTCCATCACCGTCACCGGCCTCAGCACCCTCACCAACACCGTAACCTCCACTCCCCCACCTGCCCCAAAACCAACCACCACCACCACCACCACCACCCCCCTCCCTCCCCACCTCACCCTCCTCAACACCAAACCCCTCCACCACCGCCTCCTCAGCGCCCCCACCCCCACCTCCCCACCCATCCTCTTCCTCCACAACCTCGGCAGCACCTCGACCTCCTTCCTCCCCCTCATCAAAACCGCCACCCTAACCCACACCCACGCCCTCCACCTCCTCGACCTCGAAGGCCACGGCCTCTCCCCCACCACCCCCCTCAGCATCCCCAGCATCCCCAGCCACGCCGCCTCCGTCGCCGCGCTCTGCGACCGCGCGGGGCTAACCGGTGTCACGATCGTCGCGCACGGGCTGGGCTGCGTCGTAGCGCTGGCGTTCGCCGCGGCGGCGCGGCCGGGTGTGGTGGGGAAATTGGTGCTGTTGGGGCCGCCGGGGGTGCCGGTGTCGGAGGGGGTGAGGCGGGTGTTAAGGGAGCGGGAGCGGGAGGTGCGGAGGAAGGGGGTGGGGGCGGTGGTGGAGGAGGTGGTGGGAAAGGAGGTGGGGGGGAGGGCGTGGGAGGGGGATGGGGTGGTGGTGACGGCGGTGAGGTTGGCGGTGGCGGGGCAGGATGTGGAGGGGTATGCGAAGGGGTGTATGGCGTTGGCGGAGGCGCGGGAGGTTGATTTGGGGAAGGTTGAGGCAGAGACTTTGGTTGTGGTGGGGAGGGAGGATCAGGTGGCGACGGTTGAGGGGTGTAGGGAGTTGGTGGGGAGGCTGAGGAGGGCGAGGGAGGTGGTTGTGTTGGAGGGGGTGGGGCACTGGTCTGTTTTTGAGGATGTCAGTGCGGTTGCGGAGGCTGTTAAAGGGTTTCTGTAGAGAAGATGGTTTGGCTTGGTGTTCGTGAGTTCGTGAGAGGAACTTAGAGAAGAGTAGCGTCTGTTCGTCTAGATTGCATTCTGCATGAGCGTTAGATCCCGCGTTGATCGTCCTGCTCGGAATACGTGTGGGACAAGAAGACTTCCCACTAGTCGCTCCATAGGAAAGAGTGGGACAGCGGATTGCTTCTTGAAAAACCTAGTACTATGACTTGCAGGGTACGGAAACATCTTGGCACTCCATGGCTTTCGCTCACTCAAAATGCTGGTCACTTCACCAGATTAAGCACTGCTTCCCAAATAGTAACATAACTTCACCACGATGGACCAGAGTAAGTTTTAACCCCCGCCTTGCAAACCTCGTGCAAAAAGGAACAGGGAAGTGAGAAAGTCTATCAAGCCATGTCTTGATTGCCACAAGCTTCTCACTTACTCAAATTGAAGTACCGAGAGTGACACCTAAGATCATGACAGTCCTCCCCGTCAGTCCCTTAACTACCGTGCATGAGACATTTTTTGCCATGACCAGCGCTTGAAGTAATATGCGCGTAGGGAGTCGAAGCTCTCATCGGGAAACTGAACTGCCCTGGCATTCTCCAAAATACTTAGAAGACTTTTGCTGATCTAGCCGTGATATGACTACTGCTCTTTCCCACACGAATCTCCTTATGCACCCACCGACTCGTCATACTTCTTGTAGATCATATCGAACAGCTTCAGGTCCTGCATCGCATCCTCCGGCGTCGTCTTGATCGGCTTACCTTCCGTAAAACACTGATGCATCTCCTGCAATTCCGCAGTATACGCATCCTCATACGACGTGAGCACCTCCCTCGACTGAATCTCCCCATGCTCATTGACCTCCTCCACCCTGACCTTAATCGGCAGCCCCTTGACGTACGGCGAATCATACCTAATCTCGACCCTCTTATCCATCCCATACACCGCCAGATGCGCATCGAAATTCGGCACCGCATCAATCCCACTCTCATACGTCACCGCAAACGGCTCACCCCCCTCATTCCTAAAGTTCAGAATCGCCGAATAAAACGGATGATTCGCCGAGACACCCCCCACGCTCTCCGGAAACCCCAGCACCTCTCTCATCAACGAGATGTCATGACTCCCCAAGCTCCCCAGGAACCGACACATCTCCCTCCGCTCCGGCGAGACCTCCTCCTTCCCCTCAAAAGCCTCCCCCATCAACCCCTCCAACAGCACCTCCCTCTCCCCCGCCGCACCAGCCGGCAAATCCCCCGCACCCTTGACCTGAAAGGTCCCCGACTGCTCCACGAACCGCTGATTCGGCCCGCTAAAATCCCTCACCCTAGCATACAAAACCCGCCCAATACTCCTCACCTCCCTCGTGAACGCCCCCACAAAGCTCGGCGCATACCTACGCATATACCCCACGAAGACGCGGGATCCGCCCGCCTCCCTCTCGGCGTCGAGGATGCGCTGGGCGGCGGGCAGGGAGAGGGTGAGGGGTTTCTCGATGAAGACGCGTTTACCGGCGCGGAGGGCTTGGATGGTGTAGGGGGCGTGGTATTCGTCGGAGGTGAGGATGAAGACGAGGTCGATGGCCGGGTCGGCGAAGATGGTGGCGGGGTCGGTGGTGGAGAGGGGGATGCGGAATTTGGCGGCGCAGTGGGAGGCGGTGGTGCGGGAGATGTCGCAGATGGAGGTGAGGGTGTAGAGGTGGGAGAGGAGGGTTAGGGCGGGGAGGTGGATGACCTGTGTGGGGAGGTGCGCGGGTTAGTGGTGGTGGTGGAAGGGTTGGGGTTGGGTGGGAGTGGGGATGTAGGTATGCGCGTACCTGGGCGACTTCGCCGGCTCCGATGATGCCTACGCGTAGCTTTTGAGGGGAGGACATTCTGACAGCTGCTGCTGCTTCAATTGGTGTTTTGGCTACATGCTGGGGGGGTGTTCGAAGCAGTGAAGTGTCATGGTTCATGCTGCGTCATGGTGGGGCAGGTGCGGGGCTATGGAATTCGTTGCCTGTGGCACATGAAGCATTCTAGGCTCGAGACCATCATTGAAGCACTGCAATCTACTTGCGTCTTGAGGCATAACAATATTTGTTTGAATTGTAGGTCATGTCCCCATGCAAGCCGCAAGGCGGCCCACATACATGCGGCTAATTACAACCCCTATGTCTATGTACACACGTCCATCATGATTTCTACGTCTAATGTCTTTTTTTTACCGTCCTTCAAGCCTGAGCCTATCCAGCGCCCTTCCTTCATCTCTTCTCGCCACGAGGAACCAGGCGCTGGCAACCCAGCAGAAGCTGACGCCCAGCCAGCTGTGCACAGGCATCTTGAAGTGATTCAAGCACATCAGCTGGAAAGCCCCTCTCGGCACGGTGAGAAAGTTAACTGTGAGGGGACTCGTCGCCTTCGTCAGCAGCAGCGTGCTCGAGAAAACCGCCCAGGCGCCAATGCCGCCGCACACGGTGAGGAACCAGAAGAACGGCACGTCAAGGAAGTAGCAGTTGTGGTGGATGTTGCCGAGCTCGCCGGAGAGCATGACAATGGGGGTGAGCAGGATGAGCGTAAGAAGCGACGTGTAGTGCAGAGTACGCCAGTATGCGCGAGTCTCCTCCCGACTACCGGAGCCCGACTCATCGGCTCCAGGGGTCGAAGGGAATCCGGTCAGAACGTCGCCTTGCGGGACCATATCGTTGACTAGGGTGCGGAAGGTGCGGAGAAGAACAACCGGATAAAGTGCCACGAAGAGAGAAGAGAAGACACCAGCCACGATGCTCTCCCATGTAACGCGGACACCGGGGCGAATGCAAGCGACAAGCAGACTGAAGGCCGCGGTGAGGGAGGAAGACTGGGTGGACACGGAGCTGGCGGAAACGGAAGATCGAGCAGAGCTGGCCGCAAGGATCAGGGAGAGCGGGACCACGCCAATGCGAGCCAACGTGTATGTCTCTTGGGCAGAATACCTTGTAATCTGTCAGCAGGGCATCCTACACAGTGAAAACAGAAAACATACGCAAACGAAATGTTGCTCAAGACGACCTTGGCCAAGTAGACAACGGCCAAGGGAAGGACGTGCTTGGCAACAGGCCACTCGAACTCGAATATACCGCCCCCGGCAATACCTCCATTTCCACCAGAGACCAGACGGAGGAGACCACCGAGGAGGCCGTGGGCCTTGGTTGGTCCCCTAAAGCCTTGTCCGGTTGACAGCGGCGTTGACGGAGCCACGACAGCACCAAGGCCCAGCCCCTGCAGAGGGCGGGATAGCAGGCGGGTGAGGCCCGCAAATCCAATCAGCAGAATATGTTCCAGCACAAGCTGTATCCACGTCATCGTCAACGGATATGGGAATCTGCGCCGGTCAGCCGTCGGTTTCTGGGCATTCAATAGAACGCGCAGCTTACTTATAAACGCCAGCTAATATGCAAAGTCAGCCTATACTCTAGCAATGCAGCTGTGGGGCGCGTACTCAGCAAGATAAAGCGGTTCATCAAGAGCAAGCCGAACGAGCAGCCAGCAACCCAGAAGACCAGCAACCCGACGTAGACCTGCCAGCCCATCCAGGTGCCGAAGAAGAAGTTGCCCAGGCCGCCGCTCCGCATGATGCGCCTCCACGTTATCGATTCGCCGCCACTGCCAATGTCGGCGGCGACCAGCGGGCGCACCAGCGACGCGGGCTCGTAGTCGTCATCTTCGTCCTCGGAGGTGGCGGCGCTGCGGCTGCGCGGGTAGGGCGACGGCGTGCGGGAGACGTCGATGAGCGGGATTGGGCCGGGCTGCAGCTCGGCGGAGCCGCCGGACGTCTGGCGGAGGTGCGTGGACTGTCCGTCCATGGTGCTTGGTGCGGTCGCGCGCTCTCGCCAAGGGGAGGTGCTGTGATGTAAGAGACGCCTTTCACTCCTTCGACATGCCGCGACCGGGCTGTGACGGCGGGTGGGCTTCGCGGTCGTAGGAGCGACGCCGGTGGCTGCGGGAGACGTGGGACGTCGGCTTGCGGGGGCTGTGCGGACGGACACGCATCGGCAATGCAGGAGGGAGACGTGGAGGATTGTGATCTCCTTCGGGGGTCCGAAAATTCCGCGAGTCATGCAATCTTGGCGGATCGCCAGGGTCTATCCCGCATTGGGAAATTTGTGGTTGGCGGTCGACCATCGGGACAGCTCACTTGCACGACCACCAACTCCTTGAGGGACGTTCGCGATTAAGTATTAAATCTAGCGAGTGGTATCTGCTCATGATAACAACGCCAACCCCTCCATCTAAAGACATTAACAATTAAGATTACAAAATAAAAGACTGGCAAGCCGACGACCTTAGACGCCAGAATCACTGGCAACCAGGCCGCGTGCGGTTGCCCAGGAATTCCACGCTTTGCACATCTCCTTCATCTGGCAACCGCCGTCATCGAAAGTGTCCGAGATCTGGTCTTGCATCTCGACGACTTGTGCTGCGAAGCCCATGGCACTGTGCCACCCGACATGACAGTGCATTAGCCATGCGCCCGGGTTTTCGGCCCTCCACGCCACCACAACCCAGCCAGACCCAGGCATGAGCACTGTATCTCTCCGAGATGGATTGTGCAACCTCAGAGGGGCGCTGCTGTCATAAGCTCCGACGCCCGTTGCAAGGATGTAGAAGTCCTGTGCGGCATGTTAGCGAGTGTTTTTGAGCAACGCAGTAAGAAACAATGACTCACGTGGCCATGCAGATGAAGAGGATGCGGCAGAGCGACGGAGGTCTCGACAACCATGTACACCCACTCGCCTTCAATCGGAGCATTGATGAGGAGATCACCGCTGTAGCTGGGAGGTTCTCCGTTTTCAACGATTCCGAGATTGGTAGGGTCATTCCATTTCGCACTGAACGTATTTCCGGAAATAGTCCATCTATAGATGTTGTTGGGCGACTCGACCGCAATGTCACCAGTGTAAGTGACATCGGGTGGCGCCACATCAAAGGCCAAGACCGGCGTGTGCAGCGCATGGTTCTCGTCTGTGCATTCCATCGTGTAGTTGAGCGCAGTAGTTGTCGGAGTGGCCCCTTGTGCGCCATCGTAATGGAAAATGCCTTTGATATCAAGAGCTTGCCTGATACCTGCACATGTATTCTGGTTGTCGGATCGCATCCAGTAGTCGCCAACTTCTTGATCGGCCTGCACAATTACATCATATCGTTCGCCTTCTACAGGTTAGCAGATAAAGCGACCAACTGGCTATCATCCTCACCGATATTAATATTGAGTATCTTGGTTGTATAGGGAACGATTGGGGTGAAATCCATGGCAACTACAGTCAGGGAATGTCCTGACGAATGAGTCAGCATAGGTATTTTCCACGTTACAAGCTCAGGAGGAGTCTTACCGTCGATATGGAACTTGAAAGTTGACTGAATTGAGACATTAATAACCCGGAGCAAGTACGATTTGCCTTTCGTGACTGTCATCTGGAAACGCTCTCCCGTTTGATTGTAGGAGCCGTCCTGTCCCCACGTGTTCTTCCCGTTGATAAGGCCATTATCCAGAACACGAGCCCCGCCATTGTGTCCCGGGGTCGCATCTTGGGCAATGTCGTATTGAGAGTCGACCGTGGCATGACTCCAGTCCTGAAGCATGATGTGGCCGGCGTCCACGTCATACTGCCTCTCCGGGCTGCTGGGTCCGTGGATTAAGACCGGTCCAAAGACACCTTCCCAAGTCTGGATGGCAAAGTGCGAATGATACCACGATGAACCGTAGAGCTCAGCCACCCAGGTGTAGGTCATCGACTCGCCGGGCGGAATGGGGCATTGGGTGACGGATGGGACGCCGTCGTACTGGTTGGTATTCATTTGCCGGACGCCGTGGAAATGTATCGTGGTGCCGTTGTCTTGCATCTGGTTGATGACCGTGACCTTGAGAGTATCGCCCCAGTTAGCCTCGATCAGGGGCCCAGGCATCGTCCCGTTCACTAGTAGGCCGATCCTGGGGATCCCGTCGGGAGCGATCGTGGTATTCGTAATCACCAGGGTATATTCAACGGTCCTGCAGGTCTTGGGCGCATGCTTGTAATAGTCGGTGTTGATGTCAAAGCCACAGAACTGATCGTCTCCAGGTTGTCCCTCGCAACGGACGCAGGACTTCGTCCGGGCGGCGAGTTTTCGTGTAGATCGTGCCGAGCATGCAGATCCATCTTGGCCCGGACCTGAAGTACCGTTGGCCGGCGACGAGGAAGGCTGCGCCACCTGGCTTGAGTTCACGGAAGATGGAGCAGCATAGTTCTGTCGTTCCCGAAGCTGTTCTGTGCCACACCGGCCATGAGCAGACGCGCATCCATCGCCGCAGTATGCATTTGTAGAGCCGCAATATCCGTACTGGCTGCAACAGTCGCCAAACCTTGAGCCCAGGCAGGTGTATCCGAAGACGTCGCCGCAAGTACCGTCCGGAGAAGGCGTGTCGGCGGTCTTGTCACAAAGACCAAAGCCCAACTGACAGCCAGCACCGCAGTATTCAGGTGTAGCTCCGCAGAAGCCGTCTTTACTGCAGCAATTGCCGAACACGGAGCTCATGCATGTAAGGCCCGAATCTCCCCCGCAAATGCCGTTGGTGGACACCACCGCACGGCCGTGGGCGAGTCCGGCCATGCATACGAGGAGCCAATCGGACAGCCTCATGGCGGCTTCTGATCTTGTGGGGCGGGATAGGGGTGTGGATCAAAATAGACAAGAAGAAATTAATTGGACAGCTCGAGCAAGGAGAGAACGAGTGGGAATGGCGACGAAGGGAGACCCGACTGAGTCCTCAATCAAACTCGAGGGCTGGAAGACAGGAACAAGCACATGTATATACGACGGGCTCACATGCCCAGCATGCGTGAAGCCGCCAGCCCTGTCGCATTCTGGCCAGCGCTCCCAAGATACCAAGCGACCGCCGCGCCAGGCAGCCCGTCATCAAGGTCCCTCGACAGGATCGTTAGATTGGATTTGGCAGTCTAAGAAGCAACCTGATCATTGCCAGACTCAGCAGGCGCAGCGAGATGACATGCGGAGCTAGCATGGCATCGAGCCACCGCTACTGCAGCGTGGCTTCCACTTGCAGCTAGTCACACCGCAACGGCGGTCAGCAATTGGCCCGGTATGCGTGCAGGCGCGTGAAGGAGAGGCTCAAGTGTTGAGACAGTGTGTCGACGGGAATGCGGGCGGCGAGCTGAAGACGCGAGCTAGGATGGAGCATTAGCGCGGACTGGGATGTTCGGGATGCCGGCGGGGACCCGGTGATCGGCCATGAGCCATTGTGAATTAAAGCTGCTTGGAGCTTCTTGGGCGCTGGCTAAGCGAGAGCCGTAATTCTTCGATTTGACGTTTTGGCAGCGTGAGAAGGGGGTAAGTCGGCGTGCCAAGAGGGGTATATTTCCCGTTTACACACAGCCCCGACCAAGGTCGCAAGTCACTGACGCCAAAGACAGCATGACCGCCGCGCATTCTGTTCATTTAGAAGAAACTGGCCATGCCGCCCAGACTGCATCGGGCGGGCGTGCTCTGCATGATGGGCTGCCCTCGTTCCGTGCGCATACAAGCACCGGCCGCCTGAAAAGCACCCACCTTATCTTGGAAGTTTGTGTAGCCGTTGACGGCACGCGCGCGGCTGACTTGGCCAGTCACGCATTGCTGTTGCGGGGTTGGCCTCGTTGCAAAGAGCCATCGCCGGACGGATGCAGCCCAGGGGTTGAGCAGCCACGATGAGGATCAGCAGAGGCGCCTCCCGTCACCGCAAGACGAAACTTCGCGCGCTGCGAGGAATGGGGCAATGCTGGCCGGGACGGCGCAGCTCCTGAATCGGCAGGCGCAAATATAGAGCCCGTCAGCTTTGGAGGGCTTGCCGCCTATGTTCGCGCTGGAATTATCCGGCAAGCAGGGCGTTTTCCTCACGTCAAGAGCTGGGCCGTGGCGCAGGGTGCTGACCGCAAGGCTTGTGAGGTCAGATAGGAGAGGTCCAGCAGTCTTGGCCTGAGGAAGGGCGCCACCGAGTGACGTGGAGAGGGCCGGCCGTGACAGCATGAAGGGGGCCGGGCTGGGAACCGGCCGCGATGCAGCTACGGCGATGTTGCAGGCGCATGGTCAGGAGACAAGCTTAAGCAGCCTCCGCCTCGCTGGGCAGACAAGCCACCGAGGAGGCAAACGCCGCCACGATCTGAGAATGCAGGTAGGAGAAGGAAGAAGCGCTGTGGAAGGGAAGGCTGACCGGAACCTGCACAGGAAAAACAGAGTTAGGGCTGCTCAGGGCGGTCCCGCAGCAGCCGCGCAGGGCGGCGGACAGCGTCCTAGACAGGGTCTCTGCGAGGCATGCAGAAAGCCGTTGAGTGGCCAGCCCGGCCGGTCAGCACGGTGCGATTGGTGCCCTGCAGCAACGCAGGATGCCGACAAACTCGGGTAGACGGCGGCCTCATGACCGGGCGGATGACGGGCGTCAGGCAGATAAGCTCAGATGGATGGAAGGAGGAGCGGCAAGCGAGCGCCGCGTGATGGCGCGCTGAATCAGCCGCGTGCGCCTTCCCCTTCGCGCCGCTCCACCAACACGCCGTCGTCCTCACCACCATCATCCGCGTCCAGCACCGCCTCCGGGAGGATGCGACGCTGCGTTGCCGCCAAGGACGCCGCTGCCAGGACGGCGCCCTCGCCGTTCTTTCCGGAGCCGTCGATCGCACCGCTTCCCGCCTACCAGGGCCCGGGTCTTCTGGCCTCGTGTTAATTTTGGAACCGCGTGATGATTTCGCCTCCCGCACGGCATGCCTTCTTCGAAGCCGATTTGTCTTACGCGGAGCTCGGTCGGTTCGTCTGAGCCTACGTTACATGCCGTCGATCGATCCTGTCCGCCGCCTCGCCGAACTGCATGCGCTGCAACACTCACGCATATGGCTTTGCCCCTCCCGGCTGTCGTCCAGCGCAGCTCTGGGCAGAACGCAGCCCGGAGCCTTCCATCTGCGCTTTCAGGTGCCATGTGCAGCTGCGTCAGGCTTAGACGTTCAATTCCCCGTCTCTTAGGAAACGAATCGAGACAGTACGAGCAGAGTCGCCTTGATTCCAGACTCAGCTTCACACCACTCCGACTAGGGTAATGCATGTCAGTTACACAGATGCATGTGCGGCATGAAAAGCACAAACATTCCGCTGCACCATTTACCACCTCTTTGGGTTTCCCAACGGCCGGTCCCCATGCGTAGATCCCGACCGACCATCGGAAGCTAAAGTACATCGAATTCCACAGCATTCCCAATCTCTCTTGCGAAACCTGTGCTCCCGTATCAGGGGCATCATCAGCCGCTCAGAGCTCACAAAGCTCTCCGATGAAATGGCCAAAGAGCAAATCTATGAGGTAAGCTTTAGCTGTGCTCTGACGACACATCATGCGCTCAATCCACAGCTCGCTGAAAAGCAAGTAATCCGAGTCATCACAAGGCCCGGATCCTTGCTTGTACGACCTCCCCCGGATCGTGCCGCAGAGCAGCACTCACGACATCCTGGCATGCGCGTGGATCTACGTATCGGAACTTTTGAAATGGATCGAGCGTCCTTCACCTGTCATATCGTGTAACTTGGAGACACATGCCTGCAGACCCACCGAGGATCCGATCAATATAGGGAAAGAAGTGCACCTAGGCTGGCACAATGACATACGATATTGCAATTTGCATAATCATGCAGATGTACGGCGGCCTAACAATTTACCTGCGTCTGCTATGGATGCACGTAGACCAAATCAGACTTTCACTCACCGCCGAGAGGACTGTCTCGTAACATACCAGGCCTTCAGAAGTGCGCATGCAAAAGCTCTCCGGGTCCAAGTCGGTGCACAGGCAATATCAATTGCCCAAGAGGAGAATAAGGCGCAGCTTTGATGGCCTGATGAGATCGCCAAGCAGCATCTCGACAAATCCTCCGTTATGCCACGATTCCGTGGCCATGCATTTCGTATACAGAAGTACGCTCCATAGTAGAAAGCAGGAGACAGAACGTGCTGCACTCCGTCGTTGGCTTCCATTTCCTTACTGATGATCATTGCAGTGTGCAGCAGGCAATGCACCTACACTGCAACAACAAAATTCAGATATCGAGATTCCAGGCACTTTTATCGCCGAAAGATACATGGTAAGTGCGGTTCATGCACGTCGCGGGAATCTAGTCTCGGCACCAAGAGTCGTTACAGTCTCATGAGTCGCAGCGCTCTCATACCCGACAAAGGGGTGTAGTCTACATCCGGTTGTCGTCATATAAAGCCTTATTCATTAAAGCAACCACTACCTGAGTCAATTAATATATCTGCACGTGGTCATTTCCTACTAATCTAACACAACTCGCCTTGATTCCATGGCCGTGGATTCTTCAGAGCTATTCGTGGCCATTGAACTGCATACTATTTCACCCCCTCGCATATCAACTCATACGTCGCAGTGGCTTACGTGAAAACAGGACGAAGAACGGAACCGACGCCCCTTTCTCCTCGTTACAGCGGCGACCTTTTCATTACGGCGATAGTGAGTCTTGACAAACTCGAATAACAAGTCGCATAGTCCGAGCGCCACTGTCAATCTTCTTGCTAATCCTGCCTTGCGTCGTCCTTGCATGCGAATCCTCATGGCACTTCCGAGAGAGCACTGTGGAATATCATGACGCATGTGATTTTGTGTCCAACGGGTCAGTCGGAAATATCCACGAAGCACTTGGGCTAGGAGTACGTACCATGTGGGTCTTACCAGAAGGGAGCAGGACGAGGCCAATCCTTCGGGTACATCAGTTTCCTGGGCTGGGCATCACAAGCTATTTGAAGAACTTGGCTTAGCCTCGAGCTTTAGAGAACCGGGTTCCGCACAATTTAGGGATCGCCACACGTCGCAATAGGCAACCATTTTCGGTTCCAAAAAGGCCCTGCATGGCAAGCGTGCGTCATCATCATCTATTCCTGCCCAGTTGTCAAGTGCGCTAACACCCAGATGCGCCCGTTTCGGAGGTCGGCGGAAATTCGAACGTCTCGTTCTCGTTTCCTGTTGGTACGGAGCAAAGGTACGACAACCACCACCGGCAACGACTTTCGCCGGTTGTTGGGCCTGGTGCAAACAATCTAACCGGTACGCCTGCCCATCAACAACGTGCACAACAACTGACGCCAGTCCGTGGATGATTCAGTTTCGCGTCAATGTTGCATTGAAGGCGCTATCTCCGCTGCGTATCTATCGCAGAGATCAGCATCCCGCGCAGGCCCGGGGACGTTGGAGCGGGGTTATTGTCCTTGGCCCGCTTGGCGGACTCTTGGACTTCCTCCATCCGGCCAGTCGAAGCTACCCCCAAGCACGGCTACATCAAAGCTTCTATGTTGCAATTCATCGATTGGAGCTCGAATTCCAGCTCCAAGCCATCCAATGCTCAAGACAACCAACCGCCGTCGCGCATGTTTGCTGCAGCAAACACGCCGTGCACCCCCAGCGCTTCTGACACTCCGCCAAGGGACCAGTCACCGCCAGCATGCCGAGAACCGTGCCACTGATAGCTTATCCTCTGCCCACTCCGAAACACGGCCGTTTAGTCCTTGTTTTTTCTGTACGCAGCTTCCTTCTCTGGCCAATGCCAATGCCGCCGCCCGCTGTCACCATCCCCAGCACGCATAAACGCCGTTGCTTATCCCCCACCACCGCAATTCTGCCTGCCGCAATGCATAAATACCACAATGTCTTCCGTCGCCATGTTTTCCTTTCCCTTCCCGCGCCCGGAGAGCCAACCCCCAGCCACTTCTCGAAAAGAGAAAAAAAGGAAAGCAACCGCCTTAGTCCGCCGCCGCGATGCTCAACTGCGCCTTCTCCGCCACCACCGCCACCGCCGCGGCCAGCCTGTTGTTGTTGAGCTCCTCTTTCGCGACGGCAGCTGTGTCAGCACCCCGCCATGGCAACGGCATGAAGCGCCAAGTTCCCGCCGACCCGACCGGCGTGCAGGAGATCGAATCGCCGCAGGGCGCGCGCATCACGTACAAGCAGCCCGGCAAGCAGGGTGTGTGCGAGACGGCCGAGGGTGTCGACGATTATGCTGGCTACATCCGGCTGAACGAGGAGACGAATATGTTCTTCTGGTTCTTTGAGGCCAGGGAGAATCCGACGGAGAAGCCGGTGAGTTTTTCTTCCATGGTGGGGTGTGATTGGGAGTTAGCATTTTCTGACTGTTTCGCAGCTTACTCTGTGAGATTGCTTATGATTGCGGGTTGATTGGCTTTTGATGTTAACGGTGATTCAGGTGGCTTAATGGAGGTCCGGGTTCAGATTCTCTGATTGGATTGTTTCAAGGTAGGCGCCTATTTCACGTTTCACATGTTGGCTATTTGATATGAGAGTGGACCAGGCGTCTGCTCTAATGAGTCTTTTCCAAAGCCGTATAAGTAAGCCAAATGAGGTCATAATAACGGGTGTTCTGAATGAAGAAAGAAATGGAACCCTACGGGTATCCTATCGGACCATCAAGAGCTGTGGCAGATACTCTCAGGGTGAAATCAAATCACGACATTGCTAACCACCGACAGAACACGGTCCTTGCAACATTACCGAAGACCTGAAGACGCAATGGAACCCCTATTCCTGGAATGAGGTCTCGAACATGCTTTACCTGTCCCAGCCCGTCGGTGTCGGCTTTTCGTACGAGACCACGCAAGTCACGTCTTCTGGACGCTACTCTATCGTTGATCCTGATACGACGAATACCACGTACGCCGCTGCCGTCGGCGCGTGGCACATCATCCAGGCCTTTTTGGAACTCTCAGAGAAGCTGGATCCGGACCTTTCAAACAGGACTTTCAACCTCTGGACGGAGTCTTACGGCGGTCATTGTAAGGTCTTCGATATTCAACTTTCCAGAATTGTGTGAATTGACGGTTTGAATAGACGGTCCCACGTTCTACAAATACTTCTACGAGCAGAATCTCGCCATCGCTAACGGCTCGGTTACTGGCTATTCTTTGGAGATGGACACCCTCGGCATAATCAATGGCATCATTGACGAAGGTCAGCCTCGCGATTCCCTTATCTGAAACCCTTTTCTCCTTGTACTGACATAGATGATCAGGCATCCAAGCACCGTACTACCCCGAGTTCGCCGTGAACAACACCTACGGCATCAAAGCCGTCAACGACACCATCTACACCCAAATGCGCGACGCCTACTACCAAGAAGGCGGCTGTAGCGACCAAGTCGCCGCGTGCGCCGCCGCCGACCGCGCCACCGACGCCGGCTGGAACATCTGTCGCGATGCGACCGACTTCTGCCGTGGCCAAGTCGAAGAACCCTACTACGTCTATGGTGGCCGCGGCGTCTACGACATCCGACACCCGTACGACGACCCCACGCCGCCAGACTACTTCGTCGACTTCCTCAACCTGGCCAGCACGCAGCAGGCGCTGGGCGTCAACATCAACTACACAACGACCAACAGCCGCTACGTCAACGCCGGCTTCCAATCCACCGGCGACTTCGTCTTCCCCAACTTCAAAGAAGACCTCGAGTGGATCCTCGACCAGAACGTGCGCGTCGCCCTGCAGTACGGCGACGCCGACTACATCTGCAACTGGCTCGGCGGCGAGGCCGTCTCCCTCGCCGTCGAGTACCCACACAGCGCCGCCTTCCGGGCGGCCGGGTACGCGCCGTTCGTGGTCGATGGCGTCGAGTATGGCGCGGTGAGGCAGTACGGCAACTTCAGCTTCACGCGCCTGTACGATGCCGGGCATGAGACGCCATACTACCAGCCTGTGGCGGCGTTGGAGTTTTTCAGGCGCGTGCTGGGCGATTTGACGATTGCGGATGGGGCCCAGAGGCTGACGGATACGTATCAGACGGATGGAACGGCGAATGCGACGCATACGCAGCCGTACCCGCCGTTGCCGGAGGAGACGGGGGGGACGAGGAAGAGGGTGGTGAGGAAGGGAGAGATGGCGATGAGGGAGGGCTCCGGGTGGTGATCGGCTGCCTTTTGCTGTGCCAGATCAGTCAATGATAGCTTTCTATTGAATGTCATTTCGAGAGCTTGTGACGGAAGATATGTTGTCTTTGTATTGCCTAACTTAATTTCACTACCGCGAAAAGACTTCCCGTCTGCATGAATACGCGCAATCGTTGATGCTAATGAAAGAAAAGGAGAGGGATGCCATTGAGGCATCAACGCTAAGCTCATTAGAAGACTTGCGGCCTTGAACTTAGTTGTGTAGGCATCTACGGTATGTTTTTCCGGCTCCTTGTACTCCTTTTGCATTTTTTATTTGGTCTGCATGCTCTTTCCTTTCCTTTTTGGCATTCAACAACCCCATTTTCTCCTATTTTAGCATGTCTCTCGACGAGCTTCTCCGACTTCATGCCTCTTATGCGCTCAGCCTTCCCCTTCTCTGCTTATCGGTTTTGTAAGTCAATGCATGATTCAGTGAAAAAGACACCCTATACATCTTTAGCAGTGCCAGAAGCTCGCGTGGATGAAGTTAGTTGCAGACAGCCTAGGTTGTCAGCCTTGTCAGAATATATGCGGCAAGTTTCTTGCGCTCAGTCGACTGGGTATCTCAAGCCTGATATCCGTAGGATCTTGCTATGTAGTACACAAGTGGGGGTTAACCTGCAAGTGTTTGTTGTTAACTAGCTTTCTGCCAACGGCTTCACGATCAAGAAGTTCGCCCATTACACCAAACCCTACAACCATTTCTTGTGTGCACGCACAAAACCTCCTCATTCGCCCATGTCCACGTTCAGTCCTACACATGAAAGGCAAAAGGTTTCCCAGCTCAGCGAGCCTCACCGCTAGGTATCGCACCTTCCATGCAAAAAAACTTAGAAATCCATATTCTCTATTCCTTTCTTTCCTCCCTAAGCTAAGCTACCCTCCTCCCTTCCCCACCGCCCAATCTCTCCAAGCCAAAGAACCCATACATCCACACCCGCGTACCATTCAATCGTTTAATTCATCAATAAACCCCCCCCCTTATCTCCCTCCTCCACTCACTCACTTCATCGGACTCCCAAACGACACCCCGGGCGGCGGTTTCCACCCCCCGGTCCCCGGTCTCACCGGCGTCGCGGCCGCCGAGGCCCTCCCGGGCGTAGCCGCGCCACCACCAACAGGCTCCGGAGTATCGCCTCTCGTAGCCCCCGCACCCGCACCCGCAGCCGCGACGACGACGTCCCTTCCAGGAACCCTGGCGCCAGGGACCTTAAACCCGACCTCCCAGCCCCTCTTATAGATATCGCGGACCATATCCTCGCAGACGTGGCGGCCCTCCTCCTGCTCGACGAGCTCCCAGTGCTTCCAGAGCTTCAGCGCCGTGCGGGCGTCCTCGACCGAGTCGTGGGTGCTCTGTTGGATGTCTTCTTCGAGGACGATCCAGGCGAGGAAGCGGAGGGAGAGTTTGCGCTGGCGGGCGGGGATGTAGTAGAGGTCGACTGTGTCGACGACTTGGGCTTTCGGGACGTGGATGTTGATTGTTCGGAAGTCCTTGGGGAGGCCGTGGCCGATGAAGACGCAGCCGAGGTTGAGGAGGAGCCAGAGCTTCTTGTAGGCGACTTTGAGGCCGACGAGGGCGTGTTTGCTGGTTGCGCGGTCGAGGTCGCCGGGGGAGATGCCTGAGAAGAGGGTGAGGTAATCGACGATGGGCTCGGTGATGGCGATGTAGTCGTCGATGAAGGGCTTGCCTTCGTCGGTGCCGTCGCCGCGGAGGACGGAGACGCGCGCGAGGCCAAGGCGCGAGGGGCGAATGGTTTCGCGTTGGCCGGAGGCGCTGATCTCGATTTCTTCACGTTGTAATGACACGAATTCGGCGTCGATGGCGACGGGCCAGCCGGGCCCGGGATGCTCGCTGGGATGCAGTGGTTTGAAGTCGGGGTTATCGCTCTCGCCAGGGCCCCAGGTACGGTAGAGCAGTGAGGTATCCAAGTTGTCCTTCCACGTATCGTCAATATGGTGGCTGACCTTGACGCTCTCGTACGCCAGCACCGATGGAAGCTTCCAGTTCGGCTCGAAGCGGAGGGCTTCCTCCTTCGTAACAGGGCGCACCAAAAAGTCATTGAACAAGTGCCACTTGCTCTCCGCCTGGTCTTCCCGAGATGATGGCTCGACGTTGATCATGGACACGAGATGCGATTTCTGATTCTCGCCACTGTTAATGTCCGCCACAATACCAATGAGCTCGTAAACCTGGATGTCGTAGAAGTTCCGCCGCAGATGGTGCTCCAAGTCCTGGCCCTCATAGCAGAAGAACTGGCCCTGATTGACGATGATACCGATCTTCTCGGGTAGCCAGTTCGGGGTCGCCCAAAGCTGCTTGGCCTCGTGGCTGTGGATGGCGGCGTTGATCATCAAAATTGGAGGCACGTTCTGAATCGTCTTCCTTGCGGCAAGCTGCTGGTAGCGCTTGCACCTGTCACACCAGCCGCGGTTCTGGTCCTGTCGTTCAACACTGGCCTTCAAAATCTGTGAGAATGTAGGCCGGGAAGCTCTCATCGGGTTCTTCATCGTGTTCTTGGGCGGATACACCAGCTCGTGCACCAGGCTGGCACCTGGTCTTCTCGTTTCATTATTGCATTGCGCACAGCGTATGTTCGCAACAGCGTTGGTTGTGAAGGCATGGTCCAGGTGGCTTACGCCCTGCGCCATTTGGCGGAAATCGGCCGTGAGCTTATCCAACAGGAATCGGTTGAGGTTTTGAATCATTATGGTCAAAGAGCTGTTCGGAGAGTGTTCCTCCAAGAGCCCTAAGGAGGCAGCATTCGAAAGCCCGCTGAACGTCTTCAAGAAATTTGTAGCTTGGCAATTCTGTCCACAAGCTTTCTCAAGCATGTCGATAAGGAAGCCCAGTTCGCACAAGAGACAGTTTTCGAACAAGCACGAAGTAGCCGCGTGGTGCAATGCCAAGTTCCGTACTAATGGGGTGAATCTGAGTAGTTGAAGGATAGGATTTGCGTAGGAATTAGCAATGTGCGTTTCGAGACCCGAGTAGTCGGTCTTGTTGTAGTATCTGCAGCCCTTTAGTATCAATTTGACTCAGGAATAACAGGAATAAGGCCGAAAGACATACTTGAAGTCAAAATCATCCACACCGAACTTGCTGTACTTGATCTCCACGTTTCGGTACATGACTGGAACGTCCTTTTTCGTCGTTCCGTCAAGCATCATGTCCGTCAGCGCCTCGAGCGTCTCGCTCATCCTCCGCTCTTCTGTCTTGCCCCCATTGCCGTCTCTGGCCTTCTCGCTAAGAAACTTTGGAGCCATTAACGCGTCGCCCTTGTCTAGCAGGCGTGTTCCCTGGACCTGGTTCCTGCGCAGCTTTCGCGTGTTTGGTGCCCATTGACCCAATTCCGCCCGTTTCAGGCTGGCTTGCACCTGTGGGTCAATCTTCGGCGGCGGGGCACCCACTTCGAAGATCATATGGCTTGGCCAGACTGATAGAAGGGTTTCTCTGTAGTACGGCATTCCGATAGTGCTGAGAGGAGTGTCCATAGACCAGTCCAGCTTCGACGCAGGAATGACGTGATCCGGAAACTCGGTCGGCTGGCTCTGATCCGTAAATCGGACCTTGGTCGGGGAGCCCCATATCCGGACTGTGCACAAAGCATCCGTGAGAGCGAGAGCCTCTCCAGAGGGTGCCATCTCCAGACATGTCAGATAGGTCTCGTAGAGGTTGACCTGGCGCACATTGGCCGTATTGGGGTTCATGAGGTCCACGACCTGCAGCTGGCCGGACTGAGAAGCCACAATGCTCGTCGTCGACATGCGCGGATGCATGCGCACAAAGGCTGCCCCAACGTGGAACGGAATTGGCGGGAGCGGCAAGAGCGTCTTCAGGTCATAGACGTACGCGAAAGGGTCGAGGATCAGGTTGCTCATCTGGCGCCGCGAATAACCGCAGGTAACGAGGAAGTCCGACTTCGCGTCCATGTCGTTGATCCATTCTTTGTGCGCCTGCCACGACTTGACGACCTTGAACGTGAGCGGGTCTATGATCTGAACCATGCCGGTGGTCGTGGCCGCGCAGATGTACTGGCCGCCCTTCTTCATCATCGTGTAACTGTTCTCCGCCGGCAGCTGCTGCTCCGTCAGCGACCTCTCCTCACCGTCATGTCAGACAACACCATGCGGTCTCACAGTCTCTGTTATAGTGCCCTTCTCGACATCGATCCGGAACATGGTGTCCTGGCAGCCCGCCACCAGCACCTCGTGGACGCCCTTGGAGGTGAAGCTCATGCACCTCAAGTCCTTGAACCCGTCGTGCCTGCGCCCGCCATCAGCCTCGCAACGCCCCTCCAACCCATTTTGCGTGGAATGCGTACGTGAGATGCCATTGTGTCAAGCCGCGCCTCGAAGCCAGGTGGACGCTGCGCACGGAGATGGACAGCACGCCCTTGTCGCAGAAGAGCAGCTGCTTGACGGGGCCCTCCTGCGACGGGTGGGCGCGGTACGAGGTGTAGCGCTGCAGTTCGGGGCCGAAGCAGGAGCACACGCGACCCTGTGCGGCAGCCGATGCGCCGTCAGTCGATCGAGTGTCGTGAGGCGCAGCCTTGAGCCGGTTCCGAGGGCGCGCAAACTCACATAGTCGTTGCCGGCCCATAACAGATCTTGATGCGTGTCGAAGGCGACCGTCGAGGCCGGGGTGGGCATCGCATGCGGGCCCGGCGGAGGCAGTGGAATTTGACTGAGCTGGGAGCGCATTGTCAGCGTTATCTGCGGCGGACGAGGTGGTGCGAGCGGCCTCGGCGGGCGGGCATGGGGCCCCCAATGCGCGCGGAGGGCTTGGTTGGCGGGCGCGGCGAAGGGGTGCGCGGACGTACCTCGTCCCAGTCTGCCTCCATGGTGGCTGTGGTGCGCTATGTCGGGGCGGGCGGCTTCTTCATGCTCTGCGGGGCGCGTGGGAGCAAGTGGTTGCGGAGGAGGACGCGGAGGAGCACGCGGCGGGACCAACGCAGGGGTCCGTGTCGAGTCACGTTTCGTCATGCCCAAGCCACAGCCTGCGGCTCGTTGTCTCCTTGTTCCCCAACAGCAGACTTCTTTCACACTCCGTGATCTCCTACAAGAAATCCTGCCTCTCGGTCATTCTCACCCTCACGCTTGTCTCAAGTCACGCAAAAGTTCTTCAGATTTCGTTCATTTTGGTTTTGGTTCACCACTACCACTACCACATGCACGAGCATACTTTACGGCCCGTCGCGCCATGCCTGCGTATTAAGAGCACAAATGCGTTCCTCTCTCCAATCCCTTGAAATGTCCGCCTCTTCAAAACCGCAAAGTAAACGCAATTTAGTAAATGCACCGACCGCCCGACCAAACAGCAGCGCGCAGGTGCGAGAGATCAATTAACAGGAAAAGCGCATGAACGAAGCAACCCGTCGTATCTACCTTTTTACACGGCAGGACCAGCCTGGAGCACCTCGGACGTGGCCTCGTCCTGGTACTTCTTGAAGTTCTCGGCGAATAGCTGGCCGAGCTTGGTGACCTCGCCTTTGAAGTCTGCCGTGCCCGTCCAGCTCTTGGCCGGGTTGAGCAGCTCGTCGGGCACGCCGGGGCAGGACTTGGGAACGGACAGGTTGAACGTCTCGTACGTCTCGTACTCGACCTTGGCGAGCTCGCCCGAGTGGATGGCGTCGAGGATGGCGCGAGTGTACTTGAGCGGACAGCGCTTGCCACCGGTGGTGGCGCCAGCGCCGACCCAGCCGGTGTTGAGCAGCCATGCGTTGGCGTTGTGTTGCGCGATCTTGTCCGCAAGCATCTTGGCGTAGCGCATCGGGTGCAGTGCCAGGAACGGCTGCGCGAAGCAAGAGGAGAAGGTGGCCTGGGGCTCGGTGACACCCTGCTCGGTGCCGGCCATCTTGGAAGTGTAGCCAGAAATAAAGTGGTACATAGTCTGCTCGGTGTTGAGCTTGGAGATGGGCGGGAGAACACCGCGGGCATCGCAGGTGAGGAGGATGATGTTGGAGGGGTGGCTGGAAGAAATGCAGGGAATCTTGGTGTTCTCGATGTATTCGATGGGGTATGCGCAGCGAGTGTTCTCCGTTAGGGTCGAGTCATCGTAGTCAACCTCACGCGTCTCGGGGTCGAAGACGACGTTCTCCAGGATGGAGCCGAAGCGGATGGCGTTGAAAATATCGGGCTCCTTCTCAGCCGAGAGGCCGATGCACTTGGCGTAGCATCCGCCCTCGATGTTGAAGACACCCTTGTCACTCCAGCAGTGCTCGTCATCACCAATCAGGGCACGCTTCGGGTCGGCAGACAGCGTGGTCTTGCCGGTGCCCGACAGACCGAAGAAAACGGTGACGTCGCCATTCTTGCCCTCGTTCGCGGACGAGTGCAGAGTGAGGACGCTGTGCTTCACAGGCATCTCGTAGAAGAGGACGGTGAAGATGCCCTTCTTCATCTCACCGGCGTACTCGGTGCCGAGGATGACCATCTCCTTCTCGGCAAAGTTGATGGCGACGGAGGTGGCAGAAGTCATACCAGAGGTGTATCTGTTCGCGGGGAAAGCGCCGGCGTTGTAGATGACATAGTCGGGGTGGAAGTGCTCCAGCTCTGCCCGCGAGGGGCGGATGAGCATGTTGCGCATGAACAGCGCATGGTAGGCGCGGGCGCAGACAACGCGCACCTTGATGCGGTAGCGCTCATCCCAGCCGGCATAGCCGTCGACGACGTAGATGCGATTCCGGGTGTTCAGGTAGTCGATGGCGCGTTCTCTGTTGATGCGCCACACCTAGAGCGAGGGCGTTAGCATGGGGGCGGGCGGACACGTGAGACGCAGCCGCGGATGGCGGCAGCGGGCTAGCATGGGTCGGGGGAGCCATCGCGTAAACGAATGCGGGGAAGCACCGCCCAGCTGCGAATCATGCGCGGGACCGCGCGCGGCACCACGCACGAGAACATGACGTCGGCTGTGATGTGCCGCAATCCGGGGCAGCTGGTGGGGTAGTACATGGAGCGGCAGCGCGGCGCAATGGAACACCTGCATGAACTTACATCTGGGCTCATCGGCTTGTTGACAGGGCCCCACCACACGTCCTTTTCTGACGACGGCTCCTGCACAATGCGCTTGTCTGAGGGCGAGCGCCCGGTCTTGGCACCCGAGTATGCGGACAGGGCACCTGACGATGTGATGGCTGAGCCCGTCTCGTAGACCAATGCATCTTCGTAGAGCGCGGCAACGGAAGGGTTGGCAATCTGGAGACTCGGCCGTCAGCAGTCTTCTCCCAGCCAGGACGGGACGGGAGGCTTACAATGGCGACACGGTCGTAGTCGATGTGGGCCTTGTCGTGGAGCTCCTCCTCAATCTCCGTGTGCTCCTTCGACGGCCTGGACGGGGAGGGTCAGTGCCTGTGATAATGGCGCATCCATAACCTCGGCAAGGCTGGGGAACGTACTGGAGGCCGGCAGGGTGGAGGGCCGTCTTGTTGACGGTCTGCGGGTTGGTAACCATTTTGAGAGAGCTCGAATGGAAGTTGTTCTTCTGCTGCTTCGCGACCTGCTGGCGAGCAAAGTCTCCGCTATAGAGAGGGCCGGGGGATGAGGTTCGAACGGGCACATCCAGCGGGATGCCGGCGCCTTTAGTAGTGCCAGCCATGTCGGCGAGGGCGCGTTGCGTATTCACGATCCTGTCTGGCTTTCCGCGTTTCTCGATTAGCCGTGGCGCTCATTGGCTGGCGGCAGTGGTCTGGGAGGCGCAGTTACTACCGAAAAAGAGAGCCGTGGCCCGAAGGGAGCTCTCCGTGTCGTGGGGATTGCCCTACGACGAAAACAAGTCGGGCTGGGGACGGCGTGGGCCTCAGGGCGACGAAAATGAGCCGGCGCAAAGGATCGATAACAGGTACGGGGTGGACGACAAAGCGCAAACATGAGCGGACGAGCCTTTAACCGAGGGACTTAAATGCGACGCCTGGGGCGGCGAGTAGCCTTTACGTCGCCACGGGCTGCGTGTGACCTGCCGCGCCTGTAGCGACGTTCCCCGCGGCGCGCTGGTGGCCGGCATCGCGGCTGGGATGACGAAAGGGCGGCTGGAGATGGGCGATCGAGGGGCGCGATTTGGAGGGGCCGTCGGGTGCGTGTCTGGGCTGCCCCGCGTTCACAGGCGCGGCACGCTGACTCGGCGCGCGTGCGACTGGCCGGCACGCAGGTGGGCCGCCGCAGTCCTCGCCGTGACGACAGCGCTGCTCGACGCCTGCTGCGCATCCCTGGAGCAGCGTGATAATGCCTCAGCTGCGCTCCTCGTTTGCCCGACTCCCTCCGCCCGCGCGCGCGATATTCGCGCCCATGCGCCGCAGCTGGGCCGGGGCGCGGTCAGGCAGCGTCTGGCCCGCGGCGAGTCGGTGGGCTCCAGGAGATCGTCGTCCCCATGGGACCGGGTGGCCTAGACGCCCGCCCACGCCCGCCGCCCGCATCTAGCCGGGGGAGCATCCCAGGCGGCCGTCGCCGCCGTTTCTGGTCGCTTCGAGTGCGAGGAAACGACGCCCGGCCGTGCTGCACGCCAAAGTGAAAGAGTCAGGGCCCCGGCGGACGTGAGTTTGCGTGCTGCGCGGAGCGTCGCGTGTGCGAGGCTCGCAACCTCTGACGTAATATTTCCCCAAGCGCGCTAGCGCTTCCCCACAGCCATCGTATCAGGTATACACGCACATGCCCGACGTCCAGCTCCTGACTAACGCGTCGACGCCACTGCTGGGCCAGAACTCACGCCTACTGCAGCCGCTGCTTCTCCTTTCGCGTCCTGCGCGCCGCCGGGCTGAGCGTCTGCTTGATCCTCCGGCCGCCCGACAGGTACAGCCACGAGCACACGTACACGACGGCAAAGTTAAAGGCGATGTAGCACCCTGTTGCGCGTTTATCAGCACCCGCCGGCTCGGTGGCGGCCAAACTTACAGAAGATGCCAAAATCGAACCACACGTGCCGGTAGTAGACGTTGAAGCTAGCCCCCTGTGCGCCCGTCAGCCCCCGGTCCCGCAGCGTGTGAAACGCATGGGGAAGTGCAGCGCCCAGGGTTGGGGTAAGATGCTCGCGTGGTGGTGGCTGAGCCGCGCGCCCCCCTGGCCAAGCACGCCCGCTGCTCTCGGTGCATCGCCCATTTGGCACCCGGCCCGTCCCGACCTGTTGTCGCACGCCCTGGGCGCTGTCCCGGCTTCTCGCGCGTCACGGGCTGGGCTTTGCCGCTGCCAGCCCATGCCAAGAGAATGTTGCGCAAAGGGTGGGGGGCCCGGAAAAGAGATAGGACACTTACGAACTGGTCCCCGGACGCGAACTGGCAGTAGCCGCAGCTGCCGTCGGCTTCTGTCTGCACGTAGCCGCCCACGCTCTGCACGTACGGCCCTGCGTAGCTCTCGCACGTCTGCCCCGGCGGAGCGAAGAACCGAGCAACTTCGTAGCGATCGCAGCGCACCGGAACGTCGTGGATGAGCAGCGCGAGGATGGCTTCCAGCAGGTAGCGGAACGGCGTCTGCAAACCGGTCAGAACGATCAGATACTGATGCCATGCACATCTGCACTTGCCAAGTAGTACATCCATCTCCGCCAGAACGTTGGCATCGCCCGGTACGGCACGACCACGCCGCAGAAGCTGACCACGAACAGGAAGAAAACCGGCACGAGCAACGACGCCAGCAGCTCGTTTGGCGAAAACGACGCGATGGCCTGCCCGAAGCCCAAGTAGAACAGCTCGAACACCATCACCATCAACCATACGCTCACCGCCCTGTACGAATTCCTCGGGAAATCTGGCGGGAAATACCAACAACACCAATAGACCGTTCCTGCCACGAGACGATATGGGATCTCGGAGATAATGGCGGCCGTCGTGAACGCGAACCAGGAGTAGATTTTGGAATTGGACTCGCGCGACTGGAAGATGGACCGGGCGTCGAGGAAGCGCGGCTGCAGCTGCTGGATTAGCGGCGGCGAGATGGTGAGTGTCATGAAGGTGCTGAAGAGACGCGACTGCATGTCGATCAGGCTGTTCCCCAGATGCCAGAATGAAAAGCCGTTGAATAATCCTGTGAAGATGTGCAGCATGACCATGCCGGCAACGTACTGCGGCGACCGCCACATCGCGACGAAAGACCGTTTCATAACCGTCGAAACTTGCGACGACAGCGGCATGGCGTACTCGCGGTCGTCGCGCAGTTCCTCCTTGCTGCCCTGGTGCCTGCGTTTGGAGACGATCTCTTGGATCTCCCGAGTGAGCTGCTCGTTCTCAGGAGACTTCTCCCAAACGTCTCCCCAGTCCGGACCTTTGTAGTCTGGGTTACCAGCACCGATGGCATCCAGCATATATTCCGCCGGGTTCACCCTCGATGGACACTTCTTCGCCCCGTTCCGCTCCAGGTATTCCCTGAGATGGCTGCTGTCCCGACCAAGCTCGCCGAAGTATACTGTACGACCTCCACTCTTGAGCAGCAGGAGCTGGTCGAAGTTCTCGAACAGAACGGAGCTCGGTTGGTGAATAGTGCAAAGGATGGCCTGTCCGGCATTCGCCAGCTTGCGCAAGAAGCGGACGATGTTGAACGCCGCACCGCTATCCAGACCTGAGGTAGGCTCGTCCAAGAACATCAGGAGCTCAGGCTTGCTGGCAAGTTCCACGCCAATAGTGAGGCGCTTCCTCTGCTCTTGGTTCAAGCCAGCTCCAGGCTTACCGATGGCGGCTCCGGCAATCTTGCGCATTTCTAGAAGGTCGATGATCTTCTCCACGTAATCGTATTTTTCCTGCAGTGGCACTTCTCTTGGTTGCCGCAACTTGGCGGAGAAACGTAGCGCCTCCCTGACGGTTGATGTGGGCTCGTGAACATCCATTTGCTCGGCAAAACCTGTACTTCGTTGAAATGACTTGGGAAGCGGTCTGCCGTCGACAAGAAAGTCTCCAGTAATGATGCCGAATCGAACGCGCTGTGCCAACGTGTTAAGTAAAGTAGTTTTGCCGGCTCCTGTATACAGTCAGTTGACAAGATATCGTGGTCTTCGAGAGTCCAACCTATCGTAGTAGAGTCAACTTACCAGAAGCACCCATTAATGCCGTAAGCCGGCCCGGCTTGACGTAACCCTGAACATTCTGTAATAGCCTCTTTTCTCCGTGCTGATACGGAATCGTGTAGTTGACATTCTGCCAGGTGAATATGGTATCGATACCCACGACGGCTTTTTCAGTTTTCTCATCGGATTCGGAGCTGCTGGAATCCTTGTAGTGCGGGGAGTCTGAAGAGCTAGGTTGAACCTTTCCGTTTTCCAAATCGTAGGGCTGCTTGCCCTTGTCCATTGCCTCCTTAACCGACGACGGGACTCTACCACGTTTGTAGATCGTTACGCTACCACCACCCTTGTTAGGCTTCTGCATCTCCATGCCCAGTGCGGTAAGGAAGATAAAAAAGACTAAGAAACCGCAGATAATGCCGAGGTTGCGCCAGAGATGGGATCGAGAGTAGCCGAAAGCGACCTCAATGTAGGCCGATCCATTTACGATGAGTGAACCTGGTTGACTGCCTAGAAGAGCACACGTCTGATACTGAGGAGTTGCTCCCGGAACCATTGGAACAATGTTGGGAGGCACACAGACGATTTTGAGGTTGTAGAACTCGTTGGACATTAGCGACTCGAATCCGTACTGGACTGGATTGATCCATCTGAGCCATGCGAACCATGGACGCATCTTCCGCGGAGGAATCAAATATCCGGTGTAGACGACGAGGACCTGGATCGCTACACCAGTGATACGGGTGGCGACATCTAACGAGCCGACTAGCGCACCAATGGCTCTGAAAAATGAGTACATCGTCATGGTAATAGCGAATAGGAAGAGAAGGCTGATGAAGAACTGGCCCGCAGTACGCTGAAGGTTAGCCATAAAGTACACCACAATGTCAAATATGAAGACTTGGACAAAGACCAGCGGAATATCGACGACGGTTTGAGCGAGCGCGTATGCCGCAGGTCGGTAAAAGGAGAAGCTCTTGTGTTTCAGCAGGATGGGTCGAGATCCAAAGACCCCTGTTAGCTCCGCCAGAGCAAGCAGCGCGTTGAAGAGGAGCATGAAGAAAATGACACCGCCTCGGGTGAACGCGCCGGCGCTAGTCTTTGGTAGGTTGAAGAAAAGACTGCCAACGATGAGGGCTTGGAACAAGATGCCACCCCACTTGCCGGCAAGCGTCTGCTTATCGCCAATCATGACGAGAAACTGGCGCTTGGTGCAGACTATGACCTGCTGAGGGAACGAGATGGTGTAGTTCTTCTTCTTCGTTGCCTTAGTCCGAGCAGCTCGACGTTCCTCTTCCTGCCTTCGAGACTCCACCTCGAATTCTTCGAGCTCCTCGAGGTTCTTCTTATATCTGTCGCTGTTGAAAAAGGTTTCCGCAAATTGCTCAGAAGATCGTGGGATACAATTTTCCCAACCTTCTTGAACGTGGCGCTCATGCTCATCAGTCACGGAGGTAAGGAAATCGGCACTGGTCCAGCGGGGAGGTTGCACAAATCCTAATTGTTTAAAATACGCCGTGCCTTCATCTGCAGGGCCGAAGTAGCAGCACTTGCCTTCGTGTATGAGCAGGATTTTGTCGAACAGGTTATACAAGCTTTCTCCGGCTTGATAGAGGGCAACCGAGGTAGAGACGCGGGCCATGTTGGTAAGCGACCGCAGACTCTGGACGTACTCCAAGGCAGTCGAAGCATCTAACCCTTTCGTGCTGTTGTCCCAGGCTTGCACAGAGGCCTTCGTGATCATAGCCTCTGCAATACTGACACGCTTCTTCTCACCGCCGGAGACACCACGCACAAATTCATTCCCAACCTTTGTCTTCATGGTGTGTTCGATCCAGAAAAGTTTGCTGACAACGCGGAGGAATTCGCTGATGTAGTCCTTCTTCGATTCACCCTCCTTGCGGGAGGCCTTCCCAGGTGTCCTTGTCTTCAGAGCGAAAGTCAGAGTGTTCTTCACGCTAAGCGTGGCGTAGTGGAGATCTTCCTCTGGGTTGTACAGAACTTCGCTCCTGTACTTCTTGGCCATCACCTTGGCGGGAGTACCTCCGTAAATCACATCTCCCTCGATTTTCTCAAATCCAAACCGCTGGTTCCCAATGACCTTGAGGAAAGTTGAACAACCGGCGCCTGGTCTCCCGAGGACGAGCAGCATTTCTCCGGGCTTTACGCAGCCAGAAAAGTTGTCGATGAGTATTCTGACAGGCGGCTTCGCAGCTGCCTTTCGTGGACCCTTAGTGAAACAATTTCTAAAAAAGCGAAGCGGCGCCATGAAAATATTTCCGACAGTTGGTTGGAGCGCAGCGCCAAGGCCCATACCATTGACAGTGAGGTTCTTGAAAGCAACACCCAGATGTCTCGTTCTCTCTTCTTCGGAGCTTTCCTGGCGCGATTGGCCAAACATGCGTGAAAGTAGACGCTCAATCTCCTCTTGCGCCGCAGCATGGTCCACCTCCTCGGCCATAGTTGAGACTGAGTCGCTAGAGTGGTTGGTCCGACGCCGGGAGAGCACCTTGAAAAGATCCTCCTCCGTTATGGTCCGTCCTGAGGGTGTCGGTCTCAAGCCAGGTCTGGGCTCTCGTGGTGTTGTGGCAGTCCTGATAGGCACGAAACCGCTATCGTGATCTTTCCGGCTCTGATCATCTTCACTTGGTCTCTCCACCACTGATTCTCGTTGCTTAGCATCGTTGTCACCGTCTGCAGCTGGCAGCCCTTGGTCGTTTTCTTCTTCATCGAGACTTGGTACAGCAGTATTCGCACAGGAGGATGGAGGACGGCCATGGTCGGTGGCGAACACAGCTGTATGTGAAGGCGGCGGAGACTCCGGGTTTTCGACACCGGCGGATGGCGTTTGAGGTGAAGTGCCAGGGTATTCTTTCAATTCAATATTTGGCCCTGGCGAGTCCAGCCACCCACCGAGGATCTCTCCTTCGACATTTGGCGTGGGATGTTCTGAATACTCGCCATACATGGCTGGCTGTGGCGAGGGCGGGGTTGGAACGGGAAATTCAGGGCGGCATAGCTTGCAGATGTCTGTGAAAGCCACGGCAGCTGCTAGACTCTTGTAGAAGACGCGCCCGGGGGCGGCGATCTACGTCTGTAGTATGAGACCAGCTCATCGCCCCTCCAGGCGTCAGTGCAACTTGTGGAGGGCTTCAGTTGACAAAGATGTCATTACTCGGCGAAGGGCAGGAGCCGAGCACCGAGCACACGAGACGGACATTGCGGTCTTGACTAGCAGGGAATGCGGTCTGATAGCAGCATTGTCGACGCGTTCTACGGGCTGCCATAGGGCCTGGGGCGTGGAAGGATGCAGATGAAAGAAGCTGTATTGCGTCAGTGAGACGAAAGTAGCGACCCACGGAAGCACCCCGGCCGAGGCTTTGGAGGCCCCAAGTCCCGAGCTCCGGCACCAGCCACAAAGAGCCTCGAGAAAACCAGAGTCGATGATGCCGCCTAGCTTTTAGACCCGAGAAATTTCTTGTCCACGTGTCGCACGTTGAGAACCATACCGCGATCGACGTCAGGATCGCCATCTCTTGCCGTCGGCCCAGGCACGGAAGCGCTTGTCCCGTGTCGCCGTCTGGCATGCATTCCTCCGTGTGGGGTCCGAAGTTAGTAGGACTGCGTCCACCGTCGCGTTCATATGCTAGCAAGGAAAAGAAAGCCATTTCGTTGCAATACCTCCGGATAGGGCCGTGCAAGTAGCATTATACTGCGTTCTATTCCCGTCGAATTGCAATCTTGGACCGAGAAGGACCGGGCTGCTAGGGACAATGTGACACTTTGCGCCAAAGTTGATGCATAGCAGACAGCTGAAAGTTTACGATCTCGAAAATATCTGGTGGACGTCCGGTCGAAGTCAAGAGAACAGAAGCGTAAGAATTTGGTTTTTTGACTTCAATAGCTGAGAACACGAACCTATTGGACTTCTCGACAACTCTCATTACCCGTACAACAACTCCTGCCTGTTGGAGACGAATGTCGATTCTTTCTTTCAACGAGCCTCGCTATCCACGCTCTAGTCCCCTCCTGCGCAGAGTCTCTTCCTCTTTCATCTTCCAAGTTTTAGGGTGCCCCTGGCAAAAAAGAATCACAACGCCGGACGTTCGGGATGGTCCCATGCACCCGAAATAGCACCGGACCATACCCTTCAAGGGAGACTGGCAAAAACAAACTCCACGAGGGCAAAAAGAACAAGCAATCAGATGATACGACGGCCGGGACTTGAACCCAGGACCTTCAGTGTGTTAGACTGACGTGATAACCAACTACACCACCATCGCTGTTGCTGCTGCTGTTGTTAAAGCTGGGTTGGCAATGATAGAATATATATAAAAAGAAGCCATCCAAGGATCCGAGCCGAAGATTCAATGGGGTTCGACGGCATTAGCAATCTTACCTGCTCTCGACCATTAACGCCATGTTGAAGGTCCTTTTGCAAGCCTTGTGTTGGGCAAAATTTTCGGGTGGAGTATCTCGGCGAGCCGGGGTGGACCTGGCCCGTGCCGGGCCGGAAGTACGGAGTAACGAATCCAAAGGGATAGACGGCTTTGTCAGTTTGCCGACGCTTACCGGCTAGATGCTTTCTCCTTAGACCTGGAGCTTGCTTCTTTCTAGAATGATGAGTAGAGAAGCAATTAGAGAAATCTCCACAGCTTCCCTGTCGATCAACACTTAGTCTCCGCTTAGTGTGCATCACGGACTCAAGCGCTAAGTGGAGGTAGACGTTCAAGGGATCAGGCTACCCCGTCTGCAGATAAGCTCGGGGTCATGAATGCACGAGGATTGGCTCTGCAGCAAGCATTAGTGGGCTGGTCGAGTCGCTGCTTTTGCTTCAAGGCTGCAAGGATTCGGTCAAGGGCTTCTTGAGGATAGAGCGCCCACGCATGTCGGAATCCACAATTTGACATTATTCAGATGAAACTCGCCCACTGCTAGCGTTGACGCCAACATCATTTGAAGCATAGCTCAGCCGAAGCCAACTCGGGATCCATAAGGAAAATCTCGGATTATTCTTCATGGACAGAGTTCTCCATGGTCCGGAAGCTACTCATCAGCGCATACAAAGTCAGGGGCGCAGTGGAGAAGGCGATGTTGTTAGCGGCTCGTTTGGTAGAGGCGAACACTGGCACGATGAACGTCTGAGCATCACGCTTCCGCTGTTGTCCGCAAAGCGGGATGTTCTGTGCAGTGGCCAAGGAACAGCAGGCGCAAATTTTCTCAGTGCTGGCAGGTCCGAAATGGAAAGTCTCTGCGGCCCACTGATCAGGGCAAGAGGACAAGCGAGAGCGGTCTCGTAAAAGCGGCACCTATTTGATACAGAAGATGCACGTTAGAATCATAACGCTTGTAGTTGAAGCACGACTAAGTTGACTTAAGGACTGTTCCTGTATATGGCTCGGACCTTATGATACACCCGAACAAGCTCTGTGTTCGATTGTGGTCCGTCCTCATGCGGCGGTGCGAATTCTACCCATGTGCGCCTAAATGGTCAAGGGCCCTAAGCCTTGCAACCACGGATTAGCATCGATCCTAGCGCAGTGGTATATGGGATACTCGTGGGATTTCTATGCCCAACGCTGTTCATCCGAGACTCCATTCGCCAAGCCAACTCCGAATTTTGCCATAACCGTGTTCATTCCTCGTCCTCAACCGGCTGATAGATGTGACGGCTGCGCGTAGGGTCCTTCCGCATCTCCTGACCGGAACCGGTGAATCCAACTGGGGTATGTTAGCACCACAAACATGGCAGAAGCGTAGGAAGACTGACCTCGAGCAGTGACGCTGGTGCCAGTGCGGAACATGCTCTCCTTCTTCTTGCCCTTGCCAGTCATGGTGAACTGCTGCCACTTGTTCTTATTCGACTCCAGCTCCTTGTTTGCCTTGACCTTGCGGGGAATTTTCGCCGGCTTGGGAGGGCCGTCGCTGACCTTGCTGGGCTCTTTCTTCACCTGGCTAGCGAGGGCTGGGTTGATGTCTGCAGCAGCCGAGATGACGCCGGAAGTGGCGGGAGCGGCAGGCGCCGTAGGCGTGACTGGAGAGCCATCAGCTTTGCGCTTCTTGGAGTCGTTGGCGACGGGTTTGATCTCGTGGGCGGCGAGGGTCTCGGTGTCGGAGTACTGCGTGAACTTGATGTGGTAGGTGGGTGAGGTCGACGAGCCGGTGATGCTCAGAATCTTGGCCGGGTAGTAGCCCTTGTCGCCCGACTTCCACTTGGCCAGCACGACGTCGTTGACCTTGTAGGCGACGGGAGCGGCCGGCTCGTCGTCGGGGGGCGGCGGGGCAGCCTTCTTGAAGGCCGGGTGGTTCTCCTTGGACCACTTCTCCTTGACGGGCGGCGGGGACGGGGGCTTTGGGGCAGGGGCGCGCGCCTTCTCTTCGTCGAGCAGGGCCTCGAAGGTAGCAATGCCCGACTCTAGCTCGGCCTTGAGCTCGGCGAGGCCGGCATTCTCGGGCTCGACCTCGAGCTTCGCATTGGTGTCCTCGAGCTGGGCGCGCGTCAGTACGGGCGGGTGGCGGCGCGGGGGGGCCGGCGGCTCACCTGTCTGGTGAAGTCCTTGAGGGTCTCCTCAAGCTCCTGGATGGTGCTACTCATGGTGTTTAGCGGCGGAAACAGGCGCCGCGCGAGGCGATGCTGCAGACAGACGTTACCGCTTGAGGAGATGCGCAGTCGGGGGCGGGACGGCGATGACGGTGGTGGAGCGCGCGTGCGTGTGCGGTCAGGAACAGAGCGTGGCAGGCGCGACGCGGATCCCGATCGATAAGAGGCCTAACGGCGTCACGTGCAGCGATCTCGGGCGCGCTGCTGCCACCAGTTCCGCCCGAGGCCACTGACTCACGCACGCGGCTCGATGCAGCAGCTGCGAAGACCGGCGAGGTGATGTCAGCGGATGATGCCACCGCGCAGCCGGCTCACGCTGCAGGGCTGCGCTTTCGGCCGGCCGCCGCGGGCTGGCTGGCTCGCCTGGCGCAGCGCTGGGCGGCCGCCGCGTCTTGTGCAGCCTCAGCCTTATTCTGCCAGTGCCGCTTTAGCAGCGATTACAAAGCAAAGCACCGAAGCCGAGACGCCCGCCTTCCATCACCTTCCCGCGCCTGTTCCTTGACCAGCGCCCCGATCAGCCCTCTTATCCGCCAATCCGAACCCTGCAACCGCCCTCGAGCCCCCGCTGCTCCAGCGAAAGCCCCCCGGCGCACTACTCCTCTTGCGGCCCAGAACAATCTGATCTGACATGCGCTACTGACCCATCCCCTCTGAGCCACCTGGAGCCACCTTCACCTCGCCCTCATCCGCAACATCCGCAACCCGCCTCGGTGTCGCCTCCAGCGCCGCGTGTTCAGACCGCTGTCGCTGCCTGCCGAGACAGTAGTGCCAGGCCAGCTCGGCCTCAGGGAAGCCGGAGGTGAGCCCGCCCCAGCAGCCTCGCCTTGCCCCGACCTCTTCATTGTGACTTCTCTGCACTGCTGCCTCTCCGTCTCCTGCGACCAGAGCATGCCTGCGTCGTCCCGCCGGGCCCGCCAGGTTGCCGTCCCTTAAGACCCTGTTTTCTGCCGCGCGACAGATGTCGGGGCCGTGACTGACAACCGCCGACGAACAGACGCAGGGCGCATTTCTTCCATCCAGCCACCTTGCCCACTGCCTCTGACATTACTCGCGGAGAATCCGTGACGCACAGCTGTCGCGTACCCTCCGCAGTGCGCTTGCGACATCGCCACTGAGCAAGCCGCCGTCGCCCAGTCCGCCCGCTCTCGCCGTCCCCGCCTTGCGGTTTTCAACCTTCGACAATGGCGGGCACCACCAACAACAACCAGTTCAACTCCCGCCTCTACCTCTCCCCCAACCAGCAGGACCTCCTCATGGCTGCGCTGAACTCTAACAACCCCAACAACCATCCCGGGAAGTCTTCAAGCTTCGCCGGTGGCCAGTCTGCCAAGCCGTCGGACGGCACCCAGCGACAATCATTCCCGCTCGACGGCCTGGATCCCGCCTTCTTCCCTCAGGACGGCACCAATGCGGACTTCGGCAATTTTAACATCGAAGAGAGCCCGTACGTCGACTTCCTCGATGGCGATGGAACCTTTGATTTCGATCCCAATGAATCTGGCGACCTTCTGATCGGCAGCCTACCTGGCGACCAGCAAAACCATCAACAATCCAAGTCGCCATCTCAGCCTTCAGCTGATGCCGAGACCGAGACTGGAGACAAGCGCAAGAGTCCCGGAGACGACGAGGAGGACACGGAGGGGGGTGGTAAGCGCAGGGAGGGAGAGGATAAGACCGCCAAGAAGCCAGGCCGAAAGCCGCTGACGTCTGAGCCTACGACCGTGAGTCTTTCTGCTTAGTGTCAATAGCGCCTGCTGACATGTAGAAGAAACGCAAAGCTCAGAACAGAGCTGCGCAGCGAGCGTTCAGAGAGCGTAAGGAAAAGCACCTGAAGGACTTGGAGAGCAAGGTGCAGGAGCTGCAGAAGGCTTCGGATGCGGCAAACCACGAAAACGGCCTCCTCCGTGCCCAAGTAGAGAGACTTCAGATGGAACTTCGTGAGTATCGCAAGCGCTTGTCGCTCAACACCACCGGCACCAGACAGTCGATGCCCACTGGATTTCCATCACTATTGTCGCATAACTCGTCACCACCATCAAGCAACTTTCAATTCGAATTCCCTCGTTTCGGGGCTCTCCCTGGTTCTCAGATTTTCAACAATGGATCACTTGCAAACAGCGACAAGAACAGCCCGACAGCAGCTAAAGCGGCACAGAATTCTGTGCCTGGTGTTCTTGCACGACAAGGCAGCGCTGGCCGGAGTGTCAGTCCAGCCAGTCAGCAGAATGGCGTTCGCTCGCCAGACAAGGCTTCTCCTGGCTCTGCTGCTGACATGTTCAACTCTCCTACGATGAATGGCCTTCACCACACAACAGTCAATGGCGCACGTGGAAGCAGCTCCAGCACATCTGGTCCTGGACGCGTTTTCCAGTTCAACAGCAACTCCACTTCTTCCAACAACGACTCACCCTCCGCATCATCCGTATCTCAGTACGGCGCCAACTCATCCTGCGGCACGTCGCCGGAGCCAAGTCATAACTCTCCTAACAACGACAAATCCAACGAGGTCAAGGGCGAGGGATTCTCTTGTGCCGTTACCGAAGGTGAGACGAGCTTCTGCGAGAAGTTGAACATGGCCTGTGGCAATCCTCGCAATCCAATCCCTCGCGCCATGTCCCAGTCTAACGGCACGCCAGCTCCCGCGGCCGCAAACACCAATTCTACCGACAGCTTTAGCATTGATTGGCTGGCCTCTCAAAACAACAACCAATTCAACCCGACACTCTTTGGCGACTACCGGGAGTCACAAGCCGCTGTTGTTGGTGAAGGAGACTTTACCGGAGGTTTCTTCAACGAGGCCTTCCCCACCGCGGACTTTGGAAGCCCATTCAACTTTGATGGCAACAGTCCTGGCGTTTCGAAGACCAACCCCATGGAGAGCATTGAGAAGATCCAAGACGGCGATGACGAGGAGGTCGTTCCTGGCGAGGACCCAGACCGACTCCTCAGCTGTCATAAGATATGGTATGTCCTTACCCCATTAACCATTTCTGGGCCTTATGACACTAACTACATGGTTACAGGGACAAGCTGCAAAACCGGCCTGATTTCAAGGATGGTACAATCGATATCGATGGTCTCTGCACAGAGTTGCGGGCCAAGGCACGTTGTTCGGAAAGCGGCGTCGTTGTCGATAGCAAGGACGTCGAAGCTGCGCTCAAGAGACTTCCGGACAAGATCTGACCGCATTCGGCACGACAAATGTATCATACGGGAAAACGAACAACTCTTGGGCATCATCTTCAACGGCGCTTCGGCTTAACGGATTTGGCCGCATCACATTAACCCCTGTGATGGATCAGGCGAAACGGGACACAATACCACATGGAAATTCTTTTTCGAATGGGACTGGGACGACACCAAGGGAAAACGGCGAAAATTGTGTTTCGGCGCAAGTACGGGTCAAAGTCCCCCCAAAGTTTGCTGATTTCTTTCATCTTCATTCATGACGAACACTTCACACTCACTTGGTGGCACATTTTTGAGATACTGCTAGCTTTGGGCTGCCGGTGTTGGGGTTTGTTTCTTTTAAGCCCGCTTTTATCGGAGGTTACTCTGCCATTTGACCACCCTTCGGATGGTTGATGGCGTTCATGGTCGGTGGCGGTGATCACACCCGCTATCACGTTCACTGACCAGAGAGCTAATACGTAGCTCGAGATACCGGAGAAGAAGTAGGGTCTCACTCAAGTGTCGCTCAGCAAAGGGAAGAATTCTTTCTCGGAGTCGATTACTCTCCGCTACTTTGAAGCAGTTTATAGTCCTGAATTTAACTCATACCCTAGATGTGTCATGATGCTTTTCCGTGCTGGTTACGATGCGGATGCTGTCAGCACCAGAAGTGCCATGATCCATGCAATGGACACGCCACTGCATTGAATCTGAACCAATTCCGGGTCCAGGCCTTGGGTCCTGAGCAAACCGCATCAACTCCTGCTTTCACAACACCTCACACACTTTGAGCTATCAAAACTCTAGCATAATCATGAACTGTAAAGACCCGCTAATTCCAACCAACAACCATCCGTTCCCCCTCCCTTCCCAGAAACCCAACCAAGAAGAAAGCCTCTCACAATCCCTCCCCCGTCCCCACCTCCCCCGTCACCGGCCTCAACAACTCCGGCACAATCACCCCAGCATCACCCTGAAAGAACCAATCCCCATCCTGCAGCGCATCGGTCCTCTCCATGTTAATCACGGCGACCCTAGCCCCCTTCGCGCGCGCCCTTCCCACATACCCAGCGGCCGGATAGACCGTCGAGCTCGTGCCAATGACCATGATCAAGTCGACGCGCGGGCTGGCGGCGATGAAGTCGTCGATGGTGGCGATCGTCTTCTGCGGGAGCACCTCGCCGAACCAGACGACGCCGGGGCGGAGGAGGCCAGATTTGCAGGAGGGGCAGTGGGGGAGGTCGGTGAGGCGGATGTCCGGGAGGGCGGTGGTGGCGTCGGAGATGTCGAGCTCTTCTTCGAGGGCTGCTCTGGAGCGGGTGCGGTAGGTTTTGATGGTTGGGTCGATGGGCTCCTGGGTGTCGGCTCTGGTGGGGATGGTGAGGGCGGGGACGATGGGGTCGGTGAAGTTGTTGGTCTCGCGGTAGTCGCAGAAGAAGGAGCTGCATTTTAGGTCGAAGAGGTTGCCGTGGATGAGGTGGAGTTTGTCGGAGGGGTGGCCAGCGCGTTGGGAAAGGCCTGGGAATGGGTTAGAGATGTTCTGGAGAGAAGGTTTGAGGTGATGGGATGATGTGGAAGGTGCTTTAGAGCTTGATAGCTGTGACGGCAGCCGGGGTGGGGTATTGAAGGCGTAGTAGAGCCATGCTTCTTTCGCTCATCGTTGGGGAGCAATAGTCCGAAGGAGAGAAAAGCAAACTTACCGTCAACGTTCTGGCTGAGTGTTTGGAAGTTGTCTTTCTTCTTGGCCAACTCCGCCAGTGCCAGGTGTGCGCGGTTCGGCTTGGCCTTCAGCGCCATGTGTCTCCGGTACGAATAGAACTGCCAGACCAGCGCTGGATCTGCCTCGAAAGCCTCCATGGTGGCGAGGCTTACGGCATCGTGGGAACGCCACAGTCCTCCAGCTCCGCGGAAAGTCGGAAGTCCCGAAGAGGCAGAGAGGCCTGCACCAAGCAAGGCTAGAATGCGGTCCGAGGACTGCAGGTGCTTGTGGAAGGATTCAAGCTCAGCGGCAGGAATGGCCGACTTGGAAGAGGCCGCCGTGGAAGCCATCCTGAAGAACGTCCGGAAAGACGGAATCTTGACTGATTGCTTGATTTGAGATCGAGCGTCTAAAGGGGCTGTTTATAGCTCTGCAGGCTCCGCACTGAGCAGAGGCAGAGCAGTCAGCGAGTGCCAGGCCTCTCCAGGCAGCCGAAAGGCAGACAAAACAACACCAGGCGGCAGCGCGAAGGGTCAGAATCGGTAGAAGTGGTAGTCGATCCCGCGGTGCTAGATTGAGGCTGAATCGGAGAGTGACGCGAGAGTGTGTGGGTGACAGCTCAAGTGGCTGGGAGGGTGACGGGGAGCTGGAGCTGCCCGACCGACGTCAGACCCGGCGAATCACGGCACAGCGGATTCGTGCCGCGCCGCTATCGATAAGCCGCCGGAATCTTGTCGCGGCAGCGCGCCCGTTCGCGTGCACCACACGACCTGCATGCTCCAGCCATGATGCGAAGCAGTCTGCGTGTGCTGCACGCTGCTGCCCGAAGCTCCGCGCGCCCGCCTCTTCGGCGCGCGTTCCACTGCGCGCCAGCCCGCCGCAACCTCGTCTCGGCTGCCGAGCTGCAGTTCGGTCAGCCTCTCCACGAGACGCACCCACATCTACTCAAGCCGGGCGAAGGTAGGGAGCAGTGAGCTCAATTGCACCAGATGGCGGCGGCCGCATGCTGACAGTATCTCTCCAGTCACTCCCGGTATCAGCGCCCTCGAGTATGCCCAGCGCCGCGCCGCCCTTGCCAGAGCTCTGCCGCCGAACAGTGCAGCCATCCTAGCAGCCTCTGATACCAAGTACCGCTCCGGCGCCGTGTTCTACGAATTTCACCAAGACCCTGACTTCTTCTATTTGACCGGTATGGGCGACGATAATGTGTAGAGGAGGGGAAATACTGAAGTGATACTGCAGGCTTCAATGAGCCCGAGGCACTGGCCGTTATAGGTATTGGATTCCTGGCAGGCAAGAGCTTGGAGCTTGGACTGATCCGCTGCAGAAAGGACGGGCTCGGGCGATGACCATACCTTCCACCTGTACGTGAGGCCCAAAGATGCCCGCGCAGAGATGTGGGACGGAGCCCGTTCGGGCGTCCAGGCCGCGCTGGATGTCTTCAATGCGGACGAAGTAAGCAAGCTGCGCTCCCTGAGAGAAGCTATATACTGATATGGTTATATCCGTCAAGGCCGGTAGCATCAAAGATATCGGCAACGACCTGCCAGAAATCATCCGCCGCTCCCAGCAGATATACACAGACCTCCCCCGGAATCTCGACCACAGATCTGCCATTACGCGATATCTGAGCGGAACCATGTACACCGGCGACAATGGCCTACCCAAAGCCCTGCAGGCGGTGTCTCCGTCTGCCGTCAAGCCTTTGAGACCTCTGATGAATGACCTGCGCATGTTCAAGAGCGAGGCTGAGATTCGCAATATGCGCAAGGCTGGACAGGCCTCGGCCAGGACGTTCACTCATGCTATGTGCAATGACTACGGCACCGAGAGAGAACTCCATGCGCATATGGATTTCGGGTTTAAGATGATGGGCTGCGATGGCATTGCCTACATCCCGGTTGTCGCTGGCGGCCAGAATGCTCTGAGCATTCACTACGTGAGGAATGACAATGTTTTGAAGTATGGCAATCCATCATCCCCATCCACCTCGAGAAGCTCCATCGATCTAACAGAACTCTTCCATAGTGATGGCGAGATGGTGCTTGTAGATGCTGGAGGTGTAAGCATTGCACACTTTCTATGTTCGGACAGCCTGCTGACGAACGAAAACAGGAATATGGAGGCTACATAACAGACATCACACGCACATGGCCCATCAATGGCAAGTTTACGCCAGCACAGAAAGATCTTTACGAAGTCGTCCTCAAGGTCCAGAGAAGTTGTGTGTCCCTTTGCAGGGAGAACGCACACTTGTCACTTGACAAGCTGCACAACATCGCTGCTGAAGGTCTAAGAGACGGCTTGAAGCAATTGGGCTTTAATGTGTCAGGCAACGTAAGTCTGGGTCTCCAAATTCTCCCCGTCAAGTTCCCAAGATAATGCTCTGACATGACCATGTGTTACTAGGCACTGGAAACTTTGTTTCCTCACCATCTAGGCCATTACATTGGTCTCGACGTGCACGATTCGCCTGGTTACCCGCGTAACAGACCCCTGAAAACTGGGCAATGCATTACGATCGAGCCGTACGTTTTCCTATGCTTGCCTTTGAACCCCTCAGCTCTAATATGTTATCACAGAGGAATCTACGTGCCCGATGATGACCGGTGGCCCAAGAGTTTCCGTGGCATGGGCATCCGCATCGAGGACAGTGTATGCATACAGCCAGAAAGTCCACTCATCTTTACGACAGAAGCTGTCAAGGAGGTACGTATATCCTGCACTTCGCGCCGCCATGCCAGGCCAGGATTGACTTGTTCTCGTACAGGTTGTCGATATCGAAGCGCTTGAGCGGAAACGCTGATCAGTGCAAGAGGTGTATGATATCATTTCATAAGTTCAATGTACAAACAGACTGCGACAGTATCACGAACGCACCGTCCTTGTAAGTTTGTGCATAACTATGAAAATTCGAACATTGGGCGTGGGTATGCCACTTTGATACGGTATGATCAGTAAAAAGATGTCGACGGCCATGTTCAATTGCTGGACAAACCCCATTAGATATTTCAAATTGGCAATGACGTATCATGCTCGCGAGATTATCAGTACACAAGACCAACGCACCCCAGACCAAACCCCCCTCCGCCCAGCAGAAAACACAACGAATCTCAAAATTCATGCCCGCCAATACGCAATCAGCGTCCTCGACCCATACCACGTCAACGCGCCTATCCCAGACAAGACCGGAATGGCCGTCATCCCCAAGCCAACCAGAATCCCCTGCTCAAAGAACCCGACGCCCTTCTTGTACGGCCGATTCGCCGGCAGCGCCGCCGTGCCCTCGGCTTTCAGCTGCCGCAGCTGCTCGCTGTTCGGCGCGCCGCCGCCGCCGCCGGCGACCTGCAGGATGGCGCCCAGTCGCTGCGCGAGCGTGGTCGGGTGGGCGAATTGCGGACGGGGTGTTGTGAAGAGCGGGGCTGGGAAACGGTTGGTGGGGTCGAGGGGGTGGTTGGCAGGGGCGGCGGGGCCGACTGGGGGATGCGTGCGACGTTAGTTGGAGGAATGGATGGCGGAGGAGGGGTTTGGGTGTTGGCGGTGGCGGTGCTTACCGAGGAGTTCGAGGGGGAAGTGGTTGATGAAGGAGGACTGGGATTTGATGAACTGGCTCATGTACTTGGCGGAGCCGGGGTCGGCGAAGAGGTATGTTGCGAGCGGGGAGCGGGCGATGCTGTCGCATGCATGTGTCAGAGGGCGCTGATGCGGTAGGTAGGTGGTTACGGAGTGGGTGGGGGTTGGCCGCGACGAACCTGTTCGCAAGATCGATGCCGTCGTCCAGGCTCGTGATGGCGTGGACGCAGAGACACCGCTCGGTGATCTTCCTGCCTAATACGGCCGAGTCCCTGTGTCGCCGCCGCATGCACGCATCAGCACACCCACCCATTCCTTCGGACAAATACATCCATCTCACTCACCTTTTCTCGACGTCGAAAATCCCCCCGTTCGACCCCGCCGTCACAACCCGCACTCCCGGCTCCGTCCTTAACTCCTCGACCACGCTCGTGCCCCCCTTCCCGCTTTTCGCTCCGCCCGCGTTTCCGTTGGCGATGCCGTTCGTGGCGGTCGCCTCGGCCATGTATCGGATGCTCTCCTGCACGGCTGCGTTCAGGAAGCGCTCCTTGGCGAACTCGTTGACGAGCACCACGTCCGGCGCGTAGGCCGAGCGCCCGTTGAAGCTGAAGCGCGCCGTCACGAGCGCCTTGGCCGCGGCGCTCAGGTCGGCTGTCCTGTCGACGATGGCGACGGAGCGGGCGGAGGAGGGCGAGACGAGCTGCTGCGAGTTCGGCGTGGCATCGTTGTCGTCGTTTTGGAGAAGTTGGATCACGTTGTCGGAGAAGAAGGAGGGGTCCGGGCGGGTTGGCACGAGGGCGTAGACGTCTGGGTCGAGCGATTGCTGGAGGATTTGGCGGAGGACTGGGGGTACAGCGCGGAGGGTGGTTTCGAGCTGTGGGTGGGTGGGTGAAGATTCAGTAACTTTCCTCTCTTTTCCTCTTTTTGGTGGAGGAGACCAGACTTACCTGTACGACGACGCAGTTTCCTGCCGCGATGGCAGACGCCAATGGCACGACGACAGAGTAGAAAAGCGTGTGCGCGGCCGCTGGCTCTATGTACACGATGCCAACGGCCTCACGCCTGTCTGCCGCGTCTTTGCCGTGCGCGACGCGGTACTCGGCCTCCAGCTCCTTCTCGGGATTCAGCGAGACATAGTTCTGCTTGACCGCTGCGAGGGCAAGGTAGAGCTCGATCTTGGCTTCGGCGAGCGTGTTGTGCGAGTCCTTGGTTATTGCTTCCAGGGCAGCGGCCTCGTTGGCGACCAGCGTGGCGTGCAGGCTGCGCAGCTGATCCAGCCGCCAATAGGTGTTGAGCAGACGGCCGTCAGTCGCGGTGGAGCGGACGTTTGTGAGAGCGCGGGCTTGGTCGTCGGCCATGGTGGTGGTGGCTACGGTCTTCTTTTCTCTTTTTTCCTAAAACTCCTTGTGCTGTTCGTCCCTCTTTCCGTCCCTCTTCGTCCGCTGCTCTTTTCTTCCTCGCTTTCCTCAAAGCTTACTCTCCTCGAAAATTGTCTCGTAATCGGCTCAATTGGAAAGCTGGGAGAAAGTGGTCGGAGATGTCTGGATTCAAAACATCGGCGACGGCAGCACATGTAGGACGGCGAGGACGCGGAGGCAAGTGTCGCTTACGCTGCAGCAGGCAGGCCGGAAAAAGCATCGTACAGGGACATGGGTTGCTGAGGGGGGCCCGCACATCAACTGCGGGAGCGTGGCTTGCGCCGGAGTGCGGCTGTCTCAGCTGCTCCCCCCACATCCCGACACTGTGGGGTAGTACCACGGGGCTGGGCGTCAGACTGGCGCGTCTATCCCTTGCCACAGACACGATGATCACGTCTTGCTGCCCCCTGGCTTATTAACTCCGAGGCCTGGTCGCGCGTCTCTGCTCTCCGCGCTGTCCGAAGCCGAGCTGAGCGGGCTTCTTTCTCGCGGCTGGTCTTGCTTTCTCCGCCATCCCAGCGCTTCTCTCGCGAGCCTCTCTTCACTCCAGACGACCGGCTTCTCTTTCGTTCTCTCCTTCGTCTCTTTCCTGACACTTACCGCCAACCGCAACCCCCACACCCGCCCAGGATGTCCGTCACAACCACCGAAAACCGCACCTACTACAACACCGTCAACGTGCTCGCCGACTACGAGCTCCACCACTCCAGAGCCGACCCCGCCAGCGCCGCGTTCGCGCCCAACCCCAACCCAGCCCCCGCCGTCGAGAACCCGGACGACTGGCCCACCGACCGGCGCCGCATTCCAAACTACCGCCCCGTGCAGCCGGACCTGGATCAGAGCACGCGGAGGGTATACCAGAACCCGGCCGAGCGGGTGTTCATCACGGTGATGTTTACGGGGGTGCGGACGAATGCGGTGAGTAGCAATGTTGCTTGCGCGGAGTTCTGGGTGGCTGGAGAAGAAGGCTGACGATGGTGCTTTTGGGGAGCGCAGGGCGTGGCGCAGATCTGGAGGAAGACGGGCGGGAAGCTGTGGGATATTCGGTACCAGATCGGGGGTGAATTCTGAAGCTCTTCTGTTGATGCGTTGGCTTTGGGCGTTTTCTCGGGCAAGTAGTGTGTGCATTGCCTGGAATCAGAGCATATTCCATCCTGTTGCAGCGGGCCTCCGTACGCAGACATGCCGTATGGCATCAAAGAAATCCCAACGATCTCATGATCTCCGGGAAGCTCCACTGGACGCAAGAGTCATGTTCTTGCCGAGAGAGGCAGCCAAAGGACGATGCCGACACGGAGCAGGGATGTACGCGGGTGTCCTCAGCCGAAGTCCGAAGCCGTGCTGCACCCGAGTACGTAGTCCGCCGCATCCAGCCACGTCCATTGACCTTGCGATGGGAGATGCGAGACCGAACGCAACAGCGCTACGGCGAGTTAGCCGACATGGCGCGGGAAACAGAGAGCTTTCGGCCCCACGCCCACGCTCGCCGCCGTCAGCCCCCGCGCCCTCGTAGCACATGGCGGTGGGGAGCTCCAGCCGCTCTCGCTGAAAAAGAACCTCGAGCGGACTGACCTCCAAGCACCAGATAGTGTTGGCATCGAGCCCTTCCTCTCCATACCAATACACCATGCCTGACATCACGCCCGTGCATTTCTTCTCTCATGGCTCGACCATGATGCTCGGCGAGGAGTCCGACGCCGCGACCTACTGGAAGCAATGCGGCGACGAAGCTCTCGCACACGGCATCAAAGGCATCGTCATGATGGCAAGTGACCCCCCGCCCTATCCCGCCCACCCCAGCCTCTCACCCTCTCACCCCAGGGCGCCCACTGGGACGCCGACGGCGACCGAGTCGAAATCGCCATGAACCCAACCCCCAACAAATCCCCCGTCGCCTACGTCCACCCGGACAAATACACCCACTACAAGCTGAACCCGGACCTCGCGACGGGCGAGCGCTGCATCCAGCTGCTGCGTTCTGCCGGCTTCGCCGCCCAGGGCAACCCCGCCTTCGACTGGATCCACGACACCTACCTGATCCTGATCCGGATGTTCCCCGACGGCCGCTGCCCGCCCACCACGCTCGTCTCCATGAACGCCCGCTTCGACCCGCACTACCACATGAAGATCGGCGCCGCCCTGCGCCCGCTCCGCAAGGACGGCTACCTCCTCATCGGCTCCGGCGGCGCCGTCCACAACCTGTACCGCAACATCTGGGCGCCCATGCTCAGGTATTCCGACAACTTTGCCCAGCCGACTCCGCCTGAGAATTGGGCCCTGGACTTTAGACAGAGCGTCGAGGACGTGTTCAGGAATAATAGCGGCCCGGATCTGCGTCGCGCGTTGACGAGGTTGATGAAGCATCCGCAGTATCGCGACGCCCAGGCGACGGATGACCATTTCATGGCTATTATGTTTGTGGCTGGTGCTGCGGGGGATGAGGAGGATAGGGGGCAGTATGGGCGGTGTATGGCTGAGACGTGGGAGTTGACGAATATGTATGTCCCTGTTAAGTTCGCGCGAGAAAAGAAGCTCATCGGATCGCAGGTGCAACTCTCAGTTTACGATTGGCTCCTGGCCCAAGGCTGTCTCGGCTTCTGCTTGATGTGTTGCAAAATTCCCGGAAGTTACCCGGAGAGAATGGGTTGGGAGAACGGCGTACTCTGGCAAAGGGTGGAGAAATCGCGACACTATTGACGATCAATCAGTTTTCATTGCTATTGTTAGAATTTCTTTCATGGAGCGTTCCTGTATTTTAAAGTTTTTACAAAGGGTTTCAGAATCTCTAACTCTCACTCAGGACGCAAGGTTGGCCAAGCTGTCCGTTATGTTGCTCATTATGGCCATATCAACCAAAACTGATTTGAACGTATAATCAGTCAATTCTCTCTCAATCCGAACTTTACATGCGAGCTCTTACCATCGTAACACAAGAGACACGCTGATTTCGCGTCCAGCATTCGCGTCTCGCTTAGATGTGTACTCCAACCCTCACCTGTCCATCTGCTTCGCTATCTTTTGCACATGCTGTTAGTCTAGTCGAATCTCAATCGTCTATCCCAAAGCTCACTTTCCTCTTCAGGAATAAAGAGATTGCTCTCTTCTCGACGACGTAGCCGCCCTAGAAAAGTGCAGTAGAGTCCTCAGCCCGGTGAGCGTGGGGACACCCTGGGCACCATCCCAGGAGGCATCCAATGCCTAGTCGTAGCCAAGGCCTCCCTTGAGGCCCCCAAGAAGCTCCGCCTCTCCTCCAAATGGCTCGCTAAAGAGGTGGGCTAGCATCATTTCTCCTCGCTTCGAAGGGCATCGAGCGGATGATCACGCTCGCTGCGGGGGTGGAAAGTCTGATCATCCTCAAGGAGCGAAACGCAGATTAGCGCGAAATAGATCTTGAGGATAGGGCAAAGCCATACCAAATGAGGCATGAGTCTTCTCACTTCAATATCCTCTGGAAAGCGGTCGATCGGATTCAAGGTAGTGATGAGCGCGCGGGTACCAGGAACGGCCGGATTGGGATGCTTTAAAACAGCTGGGCATCAGATTCGACTGCGTCGATGCCCTCTCTCAGATCAGGAGCGAGGCCAGGTGGAAGAATAGGAAGGACCTGTTGCCGGAGATATCCACCACCAAAGCCTCTCTTATGGCTCTGCTCTTCACCGTCGGGCCGACGCTTGAGTCGCTGAAGTATGATCGATGTATCTTACGGGAAAAGCGCGACTGCTGGGTCAACGCTTATCGGAACTTGCGAGGCGTTTTCTTCGAGAGGCTCAGGTGTCTTGATCCCCACGGCTGCTCTAATAGCGCGATATGGACCTCGAGAGGAACATCTTACGAACTCACCTTTTTGAAGCTCAAGTGCTGCATTTTTCGACACCCCCCTCCGGTTTGATGCTGATTAAACAAAGGGTACGCGAGAAAAGTTATACGCTTGCATATTGAAGAAGACAAACGTCATGCCTCCATAGCTTCTTCGCATATTCATCTGAGTAGGGGCTCAATCACAGTTTCCTTCATCTTACACGTAGTAGGGTTAGCCTTATCATAGATTCGTTTCTTTGTCTCTACCACTTTATTCTATTGATCATGTCAACAGCGTTTTGAAACAATTCCTCAAGAACACTTGGTATCTTCCTACACCCCATGCTTCGGAGGAATAACCGGCAGCGTGACGTAGTTGAGATACTTCGGCCCGAAGCAGATATGGTTCTGGCCCCTAAGCTTAGCCTCAGACCTAGCAATGAACAGCAGTCAGTAAACGATCCCAAGACCGACACAAAAAAAAGTCTGGAGGAAGAATTGACCAACCTATCCTCCGGGTGATTATGCAAGAAAATCCCACTCCCCTGCGTATCCCCCGACGCCACCTCCAACACCAACTTCCCCCCTTTCTCCACCACCACATTCGTCGGCCACACCTCCACATCAACCCCGTACACCTCGCCCGGAATGACCGGCAGCACGTCTGTACTCAGGTACTCGCGCCACGGCAGCCATGGCCGATGCTTTGGGTGCTCCGGGTTCGTCTTGCGGAGGCTGACGCGCAGCCAGCCCTTAGTCAGGGGAACGGGGTCACCGGCGGTGCCGGTGTAGAAGACCTCCTTGCCTTCGGGCGAGATGTGGCGGAGGGTGAGGAAGAGGTCGATGTCGGTTGGGGTGGCGCCGGTGGGGTCGGCGCTCATGGAGACGTTGAGGTGGGCGAGGACGTTGCCTGTGATTTCGGTTTCCTCTTCGAAGGGTGGGGTGGTGAATTGGACGAACGATGGACTCTCCAGTGAGCCTAACGCGCGGTAGGACAGCTTCTTGGGAGGGGTGTGGAGGGGCTCGACACGCGTTAGCTGTTGGTTCGGCGTTAGGTAGAAGTTCGTCCAGCGGGTACGGGCGATTGGCCACTCGTATTCCGTGCGGCGGGTGTAAGCTTGCTCTGCTTTGGCGTCGTTGAAGCCCACGTCGCCCTTGCGTAGCACGATGTCGACGGGCGGCACCTTGCCCTTAATAGACCAGCCTACGCGGTCGTCGCTCTTGAGGAACGCGTCTAGGAAACTGCGCTGCACTTCGACCTCGTCGTGGTAGTAGAATGGCAGGTCGTGGCGGCCTGTGATCATGCGGAGGTACTTGAATTCTGAACCTGCATTCACGAAGCCCTCGACATTACCACGGAGATGGAGGAGGATGCCGCCCCAGTTACCGACTGAAAGCAACGGCACCTCGATGTCCGCCATGTCGTACTCCTTGGACGCATAGTACAGGTCGTCCCGGTAGTGATTGGCCGCATTGTCAATGTTCTGATCCCGGCGGTTCTTCAGCAGCTCATCCTCGCTGAGATCTCCTTCAACCGTATCCGGACCCCAATTGCGCGCCGCCCTGCCAGGGAGACCGTACTGGTTCGACACGACCTGGCGGTCCCACCAGAACTTGATGAACGAGTTGGACAAGATGCCGCCATGGCGACAGCGGTCGCGGTAATAGTCCGACATACCCTCCCACGGGATCATAGCGGCCAGACCCTTGGGCTTTCTAGCCGCCACGCGCCATTGCGAGCCGGCGTAGTACGAGATGCCCAGCAGGCCGACCTTGCCCGACGACCATGGCTGCTCGGCGGCCCATTCCACGACGTCGAAGAAAGCCTCGCTCGTGCCGCGGGACATAGTGTCGAGCAGGCCCGGCGACTGACCCAGGCCGCGCTCGTCGGCGCGCACGACGGCATAGCCGTGGCTGGTCCAGAACTTGGGGTCTGGCGTTTCCCAGGCCGAGTGGTCGGAGTGATGCTCGGAGTTCACCTCGGAGTAGGATTTCTCGTGAAAACTTCCCAGTGTGAGCTTTTTCGTGGATCGCAAGGCAGCAGCTTCAGCTCGTTGAGTCTTACTCCTTGTAGTGGATGTCCTTGCCATATGGGCCATACGTGACCAGCACCGGGACCTTTTCAGAGCCCTTGGGACGGTAGACGTTGACGCGCACCAGGCCCTCGCTCGACTTCAAATTCACGGTCGCATTCTGCTCGAAGACGTAGGGGAACGACTTCTCGTCGATGGAGTAAATGTCCTTGATCGGGTTCGGCATGGTTGCACAGGCAGCAGAGCAGCGAGAAGGAAAGGACTGAGAGCAATGGAGTGGGCAAGCTTTGGCAGCTATCGCTTTTGTTATGTACACAATTCTCCGCCTCGACTTACGCAATTGCCGCAGGGCCTGGCGGCGCAGAGCCGATGAGCGTGCCTAGCTGCATGCAGCCGTCATTCTGCTTCGGGATGTGGGGGAGTCGAGCGGAAAAGACGGACCAAGCAGCTGGCGGCGGACCGCCGGCCGAGGGGGAGTCCGGTCCCAGTGCGACGCATCGAGCACGGTCAGCTGCGCGCGCGCTGTCCCGACGGAAAGGCTTTGCTGCAGCAGGCGGGCACTGCGGGGCGGTGGTGAGGGGAAGACGGAGGCAGCTGCAGGGCCGTCTTGGTGTCAGCGGCGCTAAGCCGGATTTACTTAGCGCGTGTGGCTCCGACGCGTCGACGCGTCGCCCGTGTCAAGCAAGCAAGCCGCTTGCTTGCTTGACTGCTTATCAAGCGCATCAAGCATATCAAGCGCATCAACACGCCACATCGCCGTGGCCTTTCGACTGCGAGAATAATGCCCAAAAGTGCCCGCCAGAAGACTGCCGCTGAGCACACTATCCACCGTTCCGGACCTCCTACTCCGCAACAGAAGCACTCCCATCCCCCACGACGCTCGATAAACAACCCTGCAGCGCAATCCAGGCGACGCCGCAGACAAGTCACTCTCACCCAATTCGAAAGGGGAATACCCTTCGGCACCGCTGCTGCAGGAGATTCTGAAGATGATTTCGAGGACCATCTACCAAGAAAGAAGAGGAAGACCCGCAGCTTGAAGCTGCCCGCAAAGACCGAATCGCAAAACACTTTGACCCAGATTGGGTGGCTTTCAACCATTCCCCCCTCTGATAGCGACGAGGAGGAACAGTCTGAAGCTGCAACTTGTGAGAACGACGATGAGACACTGAGCGAGATACCGCCTTCTGTCGACGACGAGCTTGACGAGTCCGACCCTGAGGATGGCGCAGTGGAGGATGCTAGCACCACAGCTTCAGAGGATGAGTTCAATGGCTTCTCAGAAGACTATGCTGCTGCTTCTGGTGAAGGCTCTGTGTACGAAGAAAACGAGCAAGAGATAAATGGGGAGCCCGACCAGGAGGATGCAGATATGAACGTCACCGAAAACCATGAATCTGAACCGGGTGGACAGCAATCTCAACACAGCCAGAGCCCTGTGAGAACCAAGCAAGGACCTCCTCGCACACCGCAGAGGGTACGGCGGCTAGAGATTCCTTCTTCGCAATCCCCGCCCGTCACTCCATTGTCGGCTATTCACACGCACGAGAGGAGAAATCTATGGAGATCTCCGCTGCGACCCCTTTCTCCAAACCCTCAGACCCTTCTAGATACCCCGTCCAAATCGCGGAGCAGAGGAGCAGCATCATCACCAACGCCAAGGACCACCAGAAAGCGGGTTGCGATCAAGGAGGAGCCTCGAAGCCTTGCAACAGTCTTTCCGCCACGACGCCCGTCCATGCGATCATGCATCTCGGACTCAAGCGAACCCAGTGAGACCGAGGATGAGCACGAGCACGAGAACGACAAAGAGGCAGCGACGGGCGTCGACATTGGGCAGGAGACGCAGGCTTATATCCGTCAAATCGATCTCAATTGTGCATCTACACAAGAAGAGCTCGAACAAGGCGCAGATGAGAACATGGATGTTGAGGGGGACAATCTTGCGCCGCCTGAGGGTTGGACGAACAGGTCATTTAATTTTGACGAAGATGCTGCGAGAGATGGGGAGGGCCAAAGCCGAGATCCACCAGCTACTGGAACCGCTTATACCGAAGGGCAAGCGCTGCTTGATGACGAGATACCCAGGGCGATCAAACAGGAACCTCAATCTCAGCAACCATGGAACACTACTCAGCAGCCGAATCTCATGCGGGTACAGCCGCTTTCTCGGTATCTAAATGCTGACAATAACCTCCTGTCGGGATCTCCTCGTCCCTCTCAAGTCAGCACTGCCGCAGGTACCACTCAAAGTACTATGAAAAGCCAAATTCAGCGGCACGGGCACTCAAGACACCCCTCTGATGAGATGATACCTTCCTCTCAACCTGCGCAGTCTGATACACAGCAAAGCGTACCCCAGTCCCCGCATCCTTCCCAAGTATCTACTGTAGATGGAACACCAGTAGGCCCGCAAGGACGCATACCTGATTCACAAATGCAGTTTTCGCCAGCTGGACCACGTGCGCCGACATCGTCACTACACTCGTCTCCTGCGGTCAGGGATGTGACTGGACGCGGTAGGATGAATCTGGAGTTCAACGGCACCAGGATTGTGACTGCAACTCAACTCTTACCAGAGGGCATGGCCGACTACTCATTACCACCGCCACCGCCATGGACGCAGGATACGGAGGACGGAGATGAGTAACGCTGACATGTTCAATATTCGGGGAGGCTGCTTGGCTATGATAATACATTCACGATTTCTTTGATGTTGCTGTTGGTTTGAGCAGAAGCATAGAACAGCATCATGATGGGAGACTTTTCCAAGAATAGTGTGTATTCAATCAAGCTATCTGAACCGGGATATCTCGGAGTGCGGGGGAGCGTGGGATAGCGGACACATCCAATTGAGAACTTATCCGACCTGAAGCCAGCCCCAGCAATTGCTTTTCGTACTGTCAAACCATCTAGGAGGAAGTCAGCGCCTGCACCACGCAAACTAACACATTCAAGAAACAGCAAAACAATTGTGCAGAGTAGAGATCCGTATCAGAGTTTCATGCGCCAATCTAATCAAAATTGATCATATGGGGTTGAAACATATTTGGAAAACGCAATTCATCATTCGGATCGGAGAAGGGGGCAAGGCTTCCAAGCAAAAGCAAAGCAAATGTAACAAGACGTACCTGTACGAGGACTGTCGCCGCCACCCTCCCATCATTTCTCTCAACAGTTTCCAACCTCCGCGGAGAGAAGCGAGGGATGAGCGACAGCGACAACGGCGGCTGCAGCCGCGACCACCGCGGCGACGCCCGCTGGCCAGCTTGCCGGCCGGCCGGCCATGAAGGAAGAAGTTTGCTCTTCCCGGCGGGCGGCGGCTGACTGGCGAGACCAGCGGTGCAGCAGCCACTCATCAGAGGCTGCTGCCGGCTGGCCAAGCCACTTGCCACCTGCCATGTAACCCATCAGCCTGCTAGCTGCTGTTCGCCGGAAACGGCTGCAGCGGCAGCTGTGACGGCAGCCATGGGCGGAAGTTGTTGGGAAGAGTGAGGTTGGTTGTTAACGTGAGAAGGAGAAATGGGCGTCCGGTGTTCCAAGAAAATTTGTGCGTCTCGCTCCCTCGGCACCCGCGAAAACGTCGGGGCCGCCGTTTCCCCGGTCGTGACCTTTGCTTGACACGCTTGAATAAAGGACTGTTGCACACGCACGGGGCAAGTTCGTGCTACGTTGGGCAGCAGGCAGGTTTGGCTTCCTCCATAACTATCCTTATAGTGGCTGTCGCTATAAGCGGTTCCGAGTCTGCTTACATATGGAAAAGGAAAGAGGCTGACAGTTCCACGGTACACGCGACGGCTACGAATAGACTTCGAGGAAGCTAATGAACGTTTACGGTTGGGACAGGGAGATGAATAATGTCCTGTGAATATACAGGGTCCATCTCAGGTGAGTAGCTAGATAGGCATGATGTTTGTGCAGACACCGGTCTAAGCCTCCGGCTGAACGAGGCTGTCTGGAGGAAGCCATCGCTTATGTGCCCTCGCAGACAGATGTGCTTTTTACTCGAAAGAGCTCGGAGACCTAACTAAAAGGAATTCAAAATTCAATAAACTTTACACATACTCTGGAAAGTAAGCACTAACTGCTACAGTAAGCTGAGCGAGAAGCTTGTTCGTGCGCGCTTGGTCCAAGATGTTTGGCCAGGTGCCGATCGATCCCATATGCTCTGCGGCCAGCAGCCACGACAGGACTGCGGGGTGCGGAAACCTGGCGGAGGTCCCTGTTGGTACTTGTGCCGTTCTGAACGGTCGTTGGCTGACTGTTTCACGCGCGTGCCGTGCGCGTTGCCAGCCGCCGGGTCCCCGCCGCCATTCCCGGCACCAGTACGAAGCTTGAGGTGCCACTGACAAACACATCACATCGCGTGGCAGAGGGAGACCAAACGGCTCGTTCCTGCATCTCACGCATCAGCAGCCACCTCGCTGGGCGTCGTGGGGCTCAAACCAACGGCATGGAGCTCAGCTTTCGCCGGCTATTGCTTTTTTCCGCATCAAGCAATGTTGCCTCCGTTTCTATTCTCCTTTGCCATCGTCCTGATCGCGCTTGATGCCGGCTGCAGCAGCTGAAGGTTCGGCATCCAGGCCAGTTCCTTCCTCGGTTCCTAGCATCAGGGATACAGGGGCGTGCTTCCGTCTTTGGCTTGTGGTCTCCACGATGCGCAGCTGCTAATTTCGTCCTGGGCTGAGGGGAAAGAATTTAAATACCCGGAACTGTGCACAAGTCTCTTCATCTCTCAGGCAGAGTTCCAACAAGGAGTAATTTCTACACGCTTGGTGATCTCAGTCCAAAATCGCATATTCCTCTCTTTAAAAGCATCATTCCTCCATCATGAAGTACCTTGCCCTCTCTCTCGCCGTCCTCGGCCTCACCAGTGCCTCCCCAACTCCCAACGGCTGGGACTACAACTGGAGCTGGAACCCCAGCTGCCCGCCGAACGGTACCCTCCCCAAGGACACCTCTGACTATGTCTCCGCCGCCGCCTTCTACGAGATCAGTGCCAAGCACCCCGATCAGCATTACCAGCAGTCTCTCCGCGCCAAGATCACTCCCAACGACTTCTGCTTCATCACCAACCTCGAGATCCCCGCCTCTGCGTACGACAAGACCTGCACGCTGAAATTCCTACTCCCGACGCAGGCGCAGGCATGGCAGCCGTACAGATTCAATGGACCTGGCCACTTCCACTTCACCGGTTATGCAACTGGCGTCGGTGCCGATGATACGACGACCTACAACCACCAGCCTGCTCCTGGCCCGAGTACGTCTGACCTTGGAAAAATGCTCTTGAACAATGCTGATAAAATTCTCAATGCAGGCCCGCCCTCTCCCCCGGAGATTCTTCCTGGCAACGCATACACCATTTTCTCCGGGCCTTGCGGCTTCCCTGCTGGCTTGCCTGGACCGGTCACTGTCAGCGGCAGCCTGTGCAGTGCCGACACGACTCTGGAGTTCTGGCAGAGCTCTGGACCGGGATGCCCGATCGGATTCTACGTGGAGCTTTCTTAAATGCGCATAGCGATGGCTAGATTCGGGTCGCCAGAAGACCTGCGCTTGGTCACGTAGCATTAATATGACCCAGAGTTGAGTCTCTTTGTTCGTTCCTCAATCTTCTTGCTGTGTGGATAAGAACCGCTGTCTTTAATTGAGATTGCAGCCTGCTTGCTTACTGCATGATACTGCATGATCTTGCATGAACACCTGCACGTGCACGATAGGCTTTGGTTTCACACCAAGATAGCAGTGCCGACGCTGATCCAAAGTGCCGCTTGGGCCTTGCATCAAAGCTGAGTGAGCTGCTTTGTGTAGGGCTGATTCGCGAAGTATCGTAACAACAGTGCTACAGGGACTCGTGCGAGAGGGCTTGAAGTAGTCATCCGCACGTGAGCCTGCAGTAAACAGTACGCGCGTTACAATACTCCACAAATTCATCACGTACAGCCCGCGATTTCAGCGATTCCAACCACAATCATAGCCCACCAATACTTTCCTTGCAATCTCTCGTGCGCTCCGTAAGTATACGTCATCGACTGTCAAACCCGTGCCGGCTATCGCGTTATTTTAGGTACATGAGCTAGAATCACGCCCACAATATTGCCGACATTATTCGTAGAGATTGAATAAGACTCATTCACTTAAGCTTCTAGGACACGACAGAGCCTCAGCGATCGTCCGGTTCAGAGAAAGTCTACCAACGAGGAGTGAACCAGTCACATCCAGACCACTCCAAGCAGGCTCCCAGCACCACCGTATCATCGAAGAAAACACCAACCACACTGCCACCACCCCAACCCCCGAAACCGGAAATAGCGAATGAAACGCCCAGCATGCGCACGTTCCCACAACACGCGCGCGCATCCAGGCTCCGCCGACAACGGCAATGGCACAGCCGCGGCGGCGGCAATTTATGTAAGCCGCACGCACCGATCACATGCGTAGGCAAGCGGTAGGAGCTACGACCAACAACGGCGGCAGGGCGGCTTATCTTGAGGCTTGAAAAACAACCCCTGTCGCAGGGTCGTCATCATCCGGTGCCGGCGCGGTGGTGCGGTTCCTGACGGCGGCGGCGGGCGCGCTAGAGGAAAATTTGTTGCGTCTTCCGTGTCTCCCTCGGCGGCACCCGTTTCTCCGAAAGGGAGAGAGTGTGTGTGTGTGCGTGGGTGTGTGTGAGTGAGCATGCATAGGTGGGAAATCCTTCCGGGCGGGCGGCCCGATCGTGCCGTTTCGTTTTTGGAAAGATATCGGGGCTGGGCCGGGCTGGTTGCTTGCTGGGTTGTCCTGGGTACGTAGGGAGAGGTTGGTGGCGCTCGCTCGAGGTGCGTGTCTGAATCTGAAGGAGACCTCGTTGCTCTTTCCCCTACATGCAAGTGGCGGGAAAGCGCGAGTCTTGCGGATCAGGTCGCTTGCACGCAGTTATGCTTTATGAGAAACGTAAATTTGCTAGAATCCTCTAGAACGAATGGTGGTATATTGGCATGCCTCGCGACTGATTTATCCCACGTTTAGAATCTAGTATTGTGAAAGTTGCTAAAGAATATTACCGATCAAAAGAAAAAAGCCCCTCGCGGGAGTAATCTTGGGCGTTCTATCCATAAACCTTAATATCATACCATTCCCTCATCGTACACTTCAACACCGCATAGACTCCCAGTATCGCTGTGATGTTATGTCCTCCTAATAACCTCTGGGGATGATTCTTTCCATGAACAGCCCGCCATCCATGGCTTCCTCGGGAACGAGCGTCCTTCGTTCTCCCTGGCCTTTCGCTCTGCATTCATGCTTGATGCAGCCTCGAACCATTGGCTACAGGTTTCCCATAGTCGACCGTGCTAGCCAGGCAAGGTCTGCACGACCACCGTGCTATGTTTGTGTTCGATCTTCGAGAGGAAAAAACGAAACGTTGCCGGCCGGTCGGCTCGAATCCATAGTCTTCGCCGAGTCTTCCAGACCAGGAGTTGACTTTGACGCTGTGAATAACGGACCAGCCATCGGTTTTGTGTAAGACGAGTCGACGTGTTGAACTCCACCACAGAGAGCAATCCCCCACTTTCAGCGACCCTGCAAGGGTATTCCTGCAGGGCTGTCTGGATCGCCGTCAGTATCCAGCAGTACGGACGCGCTAGCTCGGAAATCCTTACCTACGATCTTCGAACGGGCGTCTACTTCTTCAGGGCGTGCCTCTTCTTCTCCTCGTGCCAGTCGGACGAGCCGATCAGGATGTTCATGAAGCACAGGCCCGCCTCGTCGGCCCTGACCCAGAAGGCGTCGGGCACGCACTCGTCCTCGTCCGAGTCGAGGGTGACAAACAGCACGCCATCCGTGTCCCAGGCGGAGCGGGGCGCGGCCACGATGAAGTGCAGCGGGTCGAACTGGCGGCCCTTGGCCAGCTCGACGTGGTACTTGACGACGGCCTGCAGGCTCTCGCCGGCGAAAGTGGCGCGCGGCGGGGGCTTGACGCACTCGCCCCGGCGGTGGGTGTCGCACTTCGACTCGCACGCGTCCTGGAGCTTGACGAGATCGGCGTCCGGCAGGTCGGCCAGGCTGTACAGCGCGGCCGGCAGGAGAGGGACTGGCTCGTCGCGCCAGTGCTCCACTTCCGGCAGCTTGGGCGGCAGGGCGAGGGCCTCGTCGGACGACATGATTCGTTCTAGGCGGTGGATGACTAGGCAAGGAGAATGGGGAGGGCTGACGACAGCGTCTCCGGGAGCAGCGGTCGGGCGGCCGCGGACGAGGCAGAGGAGAGGGGAAAGGTGGTTCCAGCTGGCGGAGAGAGGCAGGAAAGGGTAGGCTTCTGGAAAAAAATGGAAGAAGTGGCTCCCCGCAGTTGGCCAGTCGAGCACAGCACGCAGCACACGCAGGGCTCTCGGGGGTTGCTAGTGGGACCCAGCGCCCGCTTTTAAAGAACCCACGACAACAAAGAGCTCGAACAGTCATGCGTAAGCACAGGAACAGGGACGGCAATGGAAGTAAAAAAAGAAGGCGGCCTCCTCCGGCGGGCGGCCAGCCTGCGCCTCACCGCATGTTCCCTTCGGCCGCAGCGCAGTCCAGGAGGCGTCGAGCGGCGCCATGATACCGCAACCAACACCAGCACGCATCCGGGCGTTGGAGGGCTTGGGGGCAGCGTGCTGGGCGGCTTTGTACCTGTACGTGCGAGAACATCCGAGCGCCGGCGAAAAGCACGCACGCCTGCCGTGCCGCACGCGCGCTAGGCAGGAAGCGCACGCCCTACAATCGGACCGTTACGCTGCCGTACAGTACGAGCCGTGATATCACCAACGCCCGCCCGCGTGATCGGCTGTTCGTGCGCGCTGCGTCGCAGAGCCCGCGCCGCGTCTGCCGCCCACCACGTGCGCGCCCGAGCCGCGCTCCGGCTGCCCGCGTCCATTTCGCGCGCGCCCTGTTATCGCCTGCCCAGGTCAGCCGTGAAGAGCCGGACAAGAGGGACGGTGCGCAGACGTAGTGGTAGACTCGTGAGACGCCCGTCGCTGCTGTCGCCTAACCTGCCGCTCGCGCGACCTGCCGTGTACTGCGCGCCGGAAAAGGGTCACCCAGTCCGACACCATCGCCAGCCGTTATGTCATCCATCGCGGGGTCGCGGGGTACTGTTGCCATCAGCGTAGCGGGCAGGCACGAAGCAATATAGACGCGGCGGCCCCTCGCGTAGCTGCGTCCAGCTTCCCTCCCAGACAATCAATCCCTTGCTTCCACCTGCTCGCCTGCCTCCTCCTCTGCGTCCTGGAAAAGTGCCGCGGCATCACCATCGCCAAGCATGCCTGACAACGCCAACGCCCGTGATGCGCTCGTCAACCGTCAGCTGCCCGAGATGCAGCTCTCCGACGGCTCGGCTGCGTCGATGACCGGGCCGCCACCGCCGGCTCCTCACTACCTCAATGCCGAAGGACGGGCGCGGTACCGCTTCTCGGTTGAAGGAAATGCTGTCTGTGAGTAGCGTGACTTGCGCCTTTCTGCCTGCGACCAGTCACTAAGCCAGCTCGCCCCCGCAGTGACCGGCGGCGCTGGAACGCTTGCGCTAGAGGGCGCTCGCGCTCTGCTTGAACATGGCGCCAGTGGCGTGGCGCTCTTCGACATCAACCCGGCTCATGCCGACGAGCAGGTTCAGAGGCTGCGCTCAGATTTTCCCAACCAGAAGATCATTACCAAGAGGGTCAACGTGACGGATGCGGAGAACGTCAATGCTGCGGTGCAGGAGACGGCTGAAGAGCTTGGAAGCGTCGACATCCTGGCTTGCTTCGCCGGCGTGGTCGGCTGTACCCACGCCCTCGAGATGTCCCCGGACGAGTGGCGTCGGGTCATGGAGATCAACTCAACTGGAGCATTCCTGTGCGCACAGGCTGTTGCAAAGTATGTCAAGGCGTGGGGTTGGCATCGTCAGATCTCGGTGAACTGACTTGGGGGAATCCGACAGGCAGATGATTGAGCAAAAGACCAAAGGCTCGATCGTCTTCATAGCCTGTAGGTACATCCGTGTGCAGGCTCGTCACTCCAGAATCCGTGCTGACTAGCTTCACAGCCATATCTGCACACCACGTCAACTACCCACAACCCCAAGTGGCGTACAATGTGTCTAAGGCTGCAGTTCTCCATCTGAAGGACTGTCTTGCCGCCGAATGGGCCAGGTATGGTATTCGAGTAAACACTATTAGTCCAGGGTACATGGACACGATCCTCAACGAAGGGCCGGGGTTGGAGAGGGCGCGAAATGCCTGGGCTGCTCGCAACCCGATGGGGCGGATGGGCGTTCCGGAAGAACTCGCAGGGCCTCTGATCCTGCTCACTTCGAATGCAGGCACCTACATCAACGGGGCAGACCTGATCGTCGACGGTAAGCCTTTCTAGCTCTATATCTGGTAAAGACCATAACAAAAAGGCTGACAGTCGGTTGCAGGTGGCGCTATGGTGTTCTAGACAAGGCAGTAGAAGCCTGTGAGTGTTGCGTGCATTCGTATTTCTCAATGTCTGAGGGGCGTCAGAGCCGGCAGGGCATAAAGAGGGGGCGTAATCCTTTGTTTACGCATAGAGATGTTTGAGTCAGAGAGTTCGGTGGCTTTCCATGCCTGCCGATGCAGGTACGGAGATTGCACTCAGGAACAGTCTTGGCCGATTGCATGAGAAGACATTTGATGATGACCTGCATGGTGCAAGTCATTTTGCTCGCGTGACGCCTGCGGTTGTCTCGGATCCGCACGTGTTGGTTATCGTGTTTACGCTGCTGTTTGGATGTGGGAGAGATCGACCGCCAAACGGCCGCTGGGCCCGCTGGTGGCCTGTGGTTCGCACGCCGTCTGACCGCCGCGGCAGTCACTAAGTGTACGGCAGCGACATCTAGATGGGTCCCAGAAAAAAAAAAAGGAAGGAAGCAGCGTGCGGCTTGAAGAGCACGCGTGGCTGTTGTGAAGATTGACGTTGCGGCGGGTTGCTGGGGACGGCTCGCTTGGTGCAGGCAGTGCGTGGGCCTAGCGCGCCTGCATGCGTTGGAGCTTGACCATTGCGGACGCAGCCACAACAATCACTCCAAACATCACCCTCCCCCACGGCAGGCCAATCCCCGACGCTCTCTGGCCGCCGCGTTCTCTCGTTGTTCTTGCCCGTACCGCCTAGCTCGCCGCCCTCCGCCATGGGCTGCACCCTCTGCTAAGACGCCTCGACGTGTCGCAGCACCACACGCGTGAGCTGCACGCTCTGCCCCTCTCACGCCCACCGCCATCGCCTTCCTCTGCCTCTGCTCTTCTTACGCATGGCCGCAGTCTCCATCCCGCCGTCGCCCCAGGCCCTCGCTACCATGACGTCGCGTCGTGTCCCGCTCGCCAACGTTCCTAATGCCACGAACTCGCCCTTCCGGCCAACCGCGGCAACCGCGACCAAGCGACCGCGTTCTCACGCGAGCGAACAGCGGGACGCCGCGTACGCTGGCCAGCCGCCTGCGAAGAAGCTGCTCATAGAGGAAAATGACACGGAAGCTCGCCGTCAGGCCCTGTTGAAAAAGGCTGCCAGCATTCAAGCTTCCGCCGTTCAGAAGAAGCCCGAGGCTGCACGCGACGTCAGGACGGGACAGAGGCCGGTGGAGAGATCGCAGAGGACTGTTCAGGACAACTTCGACACCATTCGCCAATGGCAGAAGCACTACCGCAAGGTCTTCCCGCAATATGTCTTCTACTTTGAGAATATACCGGCCGATGCACGGACCAGAGCAACAAAACAAATATTGGCTTTGGGGGCTGTACGTATCCCCACCACCAGACCGATTTGCTTGCACAGCTACTGACACATCGCGTCTTTCAGCGAGAGGAGAAGTTCTTCTCCAAGGCCGTTACCCATGTCGTCACGACGCGTCAAATCCCCCCGGAACAAGCCGCGTCGAGCTCAGCCGATGGTCGAACAACATCTTCGAATGCCGCCACTTCGCAAGATGATGCTGGGCAGCTGCGGACCATCAACCCTTCGCTCCTCGACCGTACTGCTGAGCAACACGGAGCGCGTACAAGACTCGCTCTTGAGCTTGCTGCAGCGAGGAAGCCCGGAATGTCCACGCAAGGGCATGTATTCCCTCGGGAGCATAAGTATACAAGTTGCTAATCTGGTTCTAGTATCTTCCAAGACGTTGAATCGCGTACACGGGCTAGCAACAATGGCGACATCCTCATCAAGGCCAGGGAGATGGGCATGAAGATATGGGCTCTGGAGAAGCTGGAGCGGATCTTGAACACCATGTTCAACACCGACACTGGGGAGCAGCCTCCTGCTTACAACACGCGAGGAAGTGCGGCTGTGCATGCTTCGAAGGCTCGCGGTGCTGATCTGTCGCAACTGCTGAAGAACGAGAAGGTCAATGGCCCGGCCGATCGCGACCTCGCTGTTTCCACCAAGGATATGGCCCATTTCCGTGGTTTCTACGTCTACATCCACTGCATGAACGAGAAATACCGTCCGGTCATCATGAGAGATTACCCCAAGACTGCTACGAAGGAAGAAGGCAAATGGCCCCAGTTTCGTCTGACGGCTCCGGGAAGGTGCCCATTCGTGGAAGATCCACAGCATCTCAGGAAGCTGCAGTTACAGGACCAGCAAAAGACGACGCAGCAGAGGATGGAGCGCGCTGCATCCGCAGCGCCTCGGACACGTGCTGCGTCTGCAGCCTTGGAAGCAGCCAAGCAACGGACTGCCCCCGAGGCAGACGAGAGACAGCCGCTGGTCGAGAACAGCAACATGGCCAGGCGCGCTAGCGCAACTGAGCAATCAACCGGCACGACCCTGTCCAAACCCCTTGAACCACCGAAGCTCATTCCTGCCAAGCGCAGAGAGCCGGATGGCATGCCACCTCTCTTTGGCAGTGCTCAAGCCAGCCTACGTGCTATGCCCCGCTATGCTGGTGGTGAGCCAGTTGCTTCTGGAGTCCAGCCATCTAACATCACTTCCGCTATCAAATCCCAGATGATTTCTTCCACAGCTGCTGCTCCGGGTGCGCGTGCTGGAACGAGTAAGGAACTCCACCAGCTTAGCCGGAAGGTCCTGGAGAAGAATAGCGCACCCAACAGCGCCACCTCTTCGTACATGACGGACATCAGGGCCGCACTCAATGGTGATCGCGCTCCTCCGCCCAGGGCGGCCAAACGCAAGGCGCAGGAGACTCTTGCAGGTGCCCAGGACGACTCGGAAGAGACTGAGAAATCAGGCTCTCGTAGGGTTATCGTGGCCCGGAGGAAGAAACCGATCGAAAAGGACCCCAAGCCTGGATACTGTGAGAATTGTCGCGAGAAGTTCGACGACTTCGATACAGTACGTGACGTATGCCACACTCTTCAAAGGTCACTGCTAACGGAATTGACAGCATATTGTTGGTCGCAAGCATCGCAAGTTTGCGACAACGCCGGACAACTGGACTGAGCTCGACAACTTGCTCAGCCAACTGACGCGACCTGTCTTATGACTCAGCCATGCCGAATGCCTTGTACAACGCCCAAGTATCTGCTATCATCAGCTATGCGACGCACCCAGTTCTCCCTCATTATCAGTCACCGGCCCATTGACTGCGTGCTAATCAACTCCGACATATCAAAGGTATTCTTTTTTGTAACGTGAAGCTTTGCAGCTTGACGTTTGGAGGCTCACTGTCGTTTGGCCCTTTTCAAACCCCCTTACGTTCTGCTTGCCCATGCAAAAATACCCAATGAAACCTGTTTTGCTCGCCTGCCCGGCGATTTTCCTTTGCTGCATTTCTGAGGCGCAACGTCCCTTCCCGTTGGCGTTTCTTTTTAACCAACAAACGAGGACATGACTCACGAGGCCTTCACTCGTGGGCATTGTATATAAAGATGAGTACGGGTGCGAAAAGTGCTCGCGTTGATCGCGCTTGCTTCCGAGTATTCCCGAAAGGATTCTTCTGGGCGGACGAGGATAGCCGGCGTTGGTACTATGGCGAAGGGTTATTGCTTGTTGCTGGCTTTGCTGTTGCTGGTGGGAAAATGGCGGAGGGAAAAGTGAAGGGTAATGTCTGAACCGTATCAGTTCGTGTACATACTTGTGGTATATGAACATAGCAGGTTCAGACCTCTTAAGGCATGCTGGCTGAGCTTAGTGATTTGGGAATTGGACATTCTGAAGACTACGCAGGCAGATATGACGTAGAACACGAACGACACGAACTTCCCAAGAGAAACGCTAGAAACATTCCAGAGCAGTGATAGAGTGCGCTGGAACCCCGGCGTTTGGGTTGAGCATTCCGTTCCCGCTCAGCCTTACGACGAGCTCAGGCAGATAACGGGTAGATCCGCTTTGACGAACGGCCGTTCGCGCATTCCACAAGACCGGGTTGGGTGTCAAGTTGCGCGCTAAACGACGTGCATGCGACTGCCTAATCGCTCGGCCGCAGGTCGCTACTTATCATCCCACGCTCTCCAGAATCACTACACTACACATCGCCGCGTTCCCGCTATTCTTCTGGCTCCCTCACCCCACTTCATCTTCTAAGCGGACAGCCAACACAACCCACCTCACATCGCAGCTACACTACTCTCCCCCTCCGAAACTCCACCGCCACAACAACAACCAGGTTCATCTCCCCGCTCATGTCCTCTCCACCACGCAACCCGCGCGGCTCCCTCTCTGCCGACGAGCCAGCCGCGGCATCCGCGTCAGCGTCCGCTGCCGCCCAGGCATCGTCGTCGACGCCGGACGTTGGCGCCGGCGGCGCCGGCGGTGAGGCTGCGGGCGCGGTAGCAGCAGCAGGCGACAGCGACGAGCAGGATGGCCCGGATCTGCCGATGACGATGGCGGCGTCGGTGATTTTGACGAGTTTGCCTAAGGATGCGAAGAGTGCGCTGGAGGGGGCGGGGGAGGTGGGGGTTGAGAAGGGTGAGTATCTTTTTCTTTCTACACCTCTCGTTTCCGTTTCCCGGAGTCCTGTCTAGTCTGGGTAGCTAGGGATTCTTTTTTTGGGTTTGATAGCTGTCCTTTGTTTTCCTTTTTTTTTTTTGGTCGCTTTGATTTGCATGCGTAGCTGCTAGGCGTATCAAGCTTTCCGCGCTAACCACTTCACCCGCTGCTTCGCCTTTCTCTTTAATTTATCGGACCTCATTCTCTCAAGTTCTCAACCCATTTAGCCCGATATTGCCCAGTCTGCATACCTCGCTCTCTTCCAAGCTCACTTCAAACATCTTACGATCTAGAACTAACACCGCCCTCTCCGCAGTCACCGTCCGCTTCCGCGCTGTAGGCTCGGCACCAGCCTTGCGGCAGCCCATTGCACGTGTGTCGTCTTCATCGCGCTTTGAGACGGTGGTGAGGTTCTTGCGGCGACGCCTGGGTGTACAGGACCACGAGAGCGTGTTCTGCTACGTCAACAGCGTCTTTGCCCCAGGTTTGGACGAAGGGGTTGGTAATTTGTGGAGGGTGAGTTGCCCTACTCTTTAGTCCCGCTTCTGCGAGTGATGCGGCAGGGATGCTGATTCCTATGCGTGCTTCTAGTGCTTCAAGGTCAAGGATGAACTCGTCGTTGCGTATTCGATCACTCCAGCGTTTGGATGAATGGTTGCTCTTCACAGATGCGAGTGCAGGTAACTCAGGAATCTATGCTTGGTTTGTCTGCTATTACGGTTCCTGAACTACAATAGGCACACCAGCCCAACGCCTTCGCATGCGATGCTAGCGGTAAAGGAGACAACGACGCCCCCACAAAAAAGGTAGCGACAGGGTATATCAAACAACAGCGCACAAAGCACACATGGCCACCCATCATCAACATTCATCTCTAGGGGGCATTCTCATCTCCCTCGGTCTTCTCTGCAATCAATCTCTCAAACTCGGCAAGCTCCTCCTTGGCAATTGGATACGTGTGCTCAGGCGCGGGATAGGCGCGCGACTTGACGTCGTTCTTGTAGTCGGTGATGGCGCGCAAGCTCTCTGCCCACACGTTGCCGTACTGCTTGACGAACTTGGGCAAGAAGCGGCCTGGCGGAAAATTGCCCAGCATGTCGACCTGCACGATGACCTGGCCGGAGCAACCGTTGCCGGCACCAATGCCAATGGTGGGGACGGTGAGCTTCTGCGTCACCAGCGCTGCAATCTCGGCGGGAACAGCTTCGAGCACCATACCGAAGGCGCCTGCTTCTTGCACAGCCAGTGCGTCCTGCAACACCTTGAGGGCGCCGGCAGTGGACTTTCCTTGCACGCGGAACCCGCCGAGAGCATTCTGTCGCTGAGGGGTCAGGCCGATGTGGGCAAGGACAGGAATGCCAGCGCGGGTTATCTTGGCGATGGTGGGCGCCATCTCTACGCCGCCTTCGAGCTTGACGCTTTGCATGCGACCCTCCTTGACTAGGCGAATAGCTGTCTCGAGGGCTTGTTCGGGGGAAATTTCGTAGGAACCCATGGGCATGTCGCCGACCTACAAGGAGAAAAGGGTTAGCAATGGAAGTACACAAAGCACAGTTAGTGGGACGGCATACGGTGAAAGCGGACTTAGTAGCGCGCGCGACAGAGCGGCAGTGCACCAGCATCTCGTCCAGCGTGACCTCGCTCGTGTCCTCCATGCCCAAGGCGACCATGGCCAGGCTGTCACCAACAAGGACGATGTCCATGCCAGCATGGTCGGCGACGTGGGCGGTAGGGAAGTCGTAGGCGGTGATCATGGTGATGGGCTCGTTCTTCCGGTGCAGCGCCTGCAGCGTGTTGAGCGTCACCTTCTTGCGCGGATTGGCAGGCGGCGTGCCCATGGGCGAGTGCGAGCTGCTCCGCGACTGCACCAGCGACAGCAGAGCGCGCTCAGGGGAACTGCGGTGCGCGAAGGCGCTTCGGGCGACGGGAAACAGGCGGTTCAGGGCACGCGACATGGCGACAACTCGCAGCGCAGCAGAAAATCGATGGAACGTGATGGAAGCGATGGCTCCTGATGAGATCGCAACTCGGGGGGTGGAGGCGGAGGCGCCATCGTGGCCGCGGGCGCCGGTTTTTATTGCGACCGGTGTTCGTGATGTTTTCTGCTGCGCAGGCCAGAGTACGTTGGAGGTTTCCCTCGGCCCGGCCAGGCCAGCCGCAGCTGGGGCAGCGCAGCGCAGCGCAGCTCAGGCCGGCGATCCGGTCTTTGTCTGTCGGGCTGAGGTGAGCCGCCGCCGAGGCTAGCGATCACTGGCTGCGCGCGCGGGGGTCCGTAGAGCAGCGCTGATGGTGTCGCGAAAATGTACCTTGGAGGGCTGCTGCCGCGCGCGCTGGACGAGGTGCGCGCGCCCGTCGTTATCGATACGCCCGCCGCGTCAGGGCGATCCTCGCGGCCTCAGGCCAGGCATGCTGGCTGTGCGACGCCGGTAGGACAATCCAAATGGGGCAGGCTGGAGGCATCGGAGACCATGATGGGCTGCTTGATTGAGCGCGCGCTGCTGCTGCTGCTGCGACGCGGGCACCCCACCGGCGTGGCTCGCGCACCTCATGACTTGGCCTGGGCCCAAGAGCCGGCGGCGTGACTGCCGCCCGCGCGCGCCAATGACGAGACCGCCGCCCGCAGCGCCCGCCGCCTGCCTCTCTAGCTCCTCCTCCTCGCCGCAACTCCCCGACCTTCTTCCTCTGCCTCCCCTCAACCAGACGCACTTCCACCAAGCAACACCGCTCCGCCGCCCGCCCCGTGCCTCTGCCCGCCTGTTGCAGCCGTCCGCCCGCCACCCGCCCGCGTGCGCCGCTCCCACCACTCCCTCGCTCTCGAGCCTGCTCCCGCATTGTCCGTTGAGCTGCTACAAAGCATCCACTTCCGGAGCACCACAGCGGTATCGGACCCGCTCCGTTGGCCACCCACCACCTCCGAAAGCTTATCGCCATCCCGCCGACACCGTCGTTTCCCACCGCGCTCCCTGAGCACGCATCCCCGCGAGCAAACCTTCCTTTTATCTCCGCACGAGAAGCCGGCACCATGAGCAGCCCCAAGCGGAGAATCGAGACGGATGTAGGTTACACCGCGGCTGCGCGTTGGGGAGAAAGAGTAAAGGACTAGGGGCTGACGGTTGTGCTCGCACGCCGTGTATACAGGTCATGAAGTATGTTCTGGCTGGGCTCAGGCGCGCTGCTGGTCCTGGGGAGTTCTTGCTGCTAACAAGTCGGCAGGATGTACGTTGAATCGCCACCCAGGCGTCTCGCCGCCACTGGTTGTGGCTGGATCATACTGACGCCTGGCGCAGGCTGATGAGTGACTACGAGGTCACGCTCGTCAATGATAACAGTGAGCAGTCCTTGAGCCGGCGCGCCACCCTACTACGTATTGTTTTTGCGTGCTGACGGGCCGCGCAGTGTTTGTTCCCACCGGTTCTCGAGGATCACAAAGGCACAAAGAGTTGCGCAGGACTGACGGTGATGCAGGCAAGAATTCTACGTGCGGTTCAAGGGACCGGAAGAGAGTATGGACCTGCTATATAGAATCTCGCACTTTGCTGCCCCCTGTGAGCCCGCCTCGTTAACTTGTTTGTGCTGCAGCTCCCTTCGCCGGCGGCCTGTGGAAGATCCACGTCGAGCTGCCCGACCAGTACCCGTACAAGAGCCCCAGCATTGGCTTTGTGAACCGCATTTTTCACCCCAATATCGATGAGCTGTAAGCTTGACCCCTCCTACCGGCGGCAGCGTTGCCGGAAATGGCTGTCCGCCATGAGAGCTCTTTTGCTGAAAGCGTCTTGCGCCGCGCAACTTAGGTCCGGCTCCGTCTGCTTAGACGTCATCAACCAGACCTGGTCGCCCATGTACGACATGATCAACATCTTCGAGGTCTTCCTCCCGCAGCTTCTGCGCTACCCGAACCCTACCGATCCGTTGAACGGCGAGGCTGCTGCGTTGCTGATGCGCGAGCCGAAGAGCTACGACGCCAAAGTCAGGGGTCCGTATACAACTTGGACATCTCGTCAACTATGATCCGGGGTTGCTAATGTTTTCCCCGCAGAATACGTACTCAAGTACGCCTCCAAAGAAGCCGCCGACGAGGCCGACGAGGACAGCGACGAGGAGGACGAGATGAGCTCCGTGGGCAGCTACGAGTCGGGCGAGGACGAGGAGCCGGCCGGCAACATGGAGGAGATCTAAGCATCTTCTTTCCTTCCTGCCGTCACTTCTTTTTCCCAGCTCCCTCCTCCCTTCCCAATGTGTTTTTCTCTGTCCTGGGTTCCCAACAACGTGCATCAGCGAGCATCCGCATCATGATTATCATACTTTTATTTTTCCCTTCCTCCCTTTTCTCACAGATTGATTGGGTACCACGGCATGGTTTTTTCGGTGATCCTTTTTCTTTGCTTTTTCCACATTTTTCTTTTTGGAGATACACTTGAGTTTCAACGGCGCGTTTTCTCCGCTCGACTCGGAGGCGCTCGAAGAAACGCTCCCACGCAGACACAGGCGCAACAGGGCGCTATGGAGTAGTGGAGTGGAAGGGGTTACAGGAAGGACTCAGTTCCTCACATGTCTTTTTATTACCCTTTCTCCCTACAGAAAGGGGGGGGGGGGTGTGGAAGCGGAAGGAAGGGAGGCGAGGGGTGGATGCGAATTTGCCTATTTATGTTTGTTCTCTTGGGAAAGAAAGAGAGAGAGGCGTGGGTAGCTTTTGCTTCTTCTTCTTCTTCTTCTTCTTCTTCTTCTTCTTCTCCTTCTGGATTGTTGGTGGCTCCGCTGCCTGCGCTTTTGTGACTAGTCGAAGTTTGCTAACTTTTGACGCTTCCCTGGCATGTTGCTCTTCTTTTCTTTTTTTTTTCCCTGCCGTGTGTGTGATGTTACGATTGTGGTCGCGGTCATGTGGTTGGCGTGCTGTGGAGAGTTGTGGGAAGTGGATTGGTGGTAAATTAGGAGGTTGGGAGAGGGGCTCTCCGGGGTGCATTTGGCTGCTGGGTTTGTCTTCCGGGGTCTGGTTCTGAGGGTATCCGGGATCTTTTCCCGGAGATCGTTGAGAAGGATAGTCGAGCAATGGTTGGGTGAAAGTGGAGAGAGTGAGGTGGGTGGGAGGTGGTAATGACGGAGGGATATCATCGAGTTCTCCTAGTCACCGTTAGTACAATTTACATGGCCTTAACGCAGTCGGATGCTCCTATATGTCGAAGAAGGAGAAGTCTGAAGTGCTGATTCATGTTCGCGCCCTTCCTCTCTGCCTGACGGGATTAATGAGCATTTATGTATTGTAGCACGGGAGAGCTTGTAGCGCCGACAATGGTTCATGGGCTGACGTATGTCTTATATTTTAGGGACAGGTAGAGAAGATTTAATTGTAGGGGGGTGAGTACTGAAGTCTTTTTCGATTGTAACGTGGGAAAATTTCTGAGAAGAGGCTGGAGAAGTGTGTCATGATGTAAAAGATCTGAAGAAATGTTTGAAGGTGTGAAAAGGATCAGGTGAGACGAAGACTCTTCGTATAAACTGCAAAGCTTAGACGAAAAGCTTAGATGAAACCTATATATGAAAAGTAGACGCAATGACTGGATGGATTTTAGTGATTGTATGTTAGATAAAAGAACGATGAAGCAGACGAGACGAAAGTACACACAACACACGAAAAAACAGAAGAGAAGCAAAGAGTGGGCCTTTTATCAGACCATTTCATGTTGTCGTCAATAAATTCATAGTCTAACTATTACGATGCGTGCTGTATAATACGTATGTATATTCTTCGTTATAGATATGATAGCATTGGACCGACCGTCTTCTATTTCTGGTCACGAATGTGGCCAACATACATCCGCAGTTGACAATGGCATGATTTGACATTGAATTGATTTTCTGTATGTTCCTGGCCCGTAAAGTCCCTAGTCGATAATGGCAGGAGATAATGCTAATACGCAAGGTATCCAGATAGCAGATTACAACAGCATTACGCCTGGATTTGAAGCATTGGCCTAGGTAGGTCAAGCGCACACCTTATTTTTCCCTTACATCCGAACGAAACTCCTGACTACAGATGCGCATCCATAGCGCGGGGCTGTGTGAATTGAGTTTGTTGGCGGAAGAAAGATCCGTGAAGATGATGAACATGGCAAAATACGTCACTGAAGAAAGGAGTACATGACGCCAACATGTTCGTCCAATTTTTGTTTTCCCAGCTGATAGAGACAAGAATGAGGCTTACATGAGACTGTCGAGACGATCAGATATCGGAAGTTGACGGCTGCGAGGGCGCTTCCGAGTGCCCTTGGCTGGATCGCATCCAGACAATCCGTTTTCTAATCATTAATCCGCTGCTTGCTTGGCTATGTGTAGTTAGCGCCATTGATTTGCTCTGTCATTTGCGAAGATCCCGGTCAGCCTTTCATGCGGGTCGTGCTTTTTGGCGGTCTGCGGAAAATCTGTTGGCTTGCTTCCGCTGCTTGCCCTGAGATGCTACTGGGTGAATGGGTTATTCGGAAGGGTGCGGCGCATGCAGCTGCATCCGAGCAGGGCTATTCCGCCAACCCGAACGTCATTTGAGACAAAAAGAGAAAAGCAGGCAAATAGGAACAGCAGGCAAATCTGCGCCGCAGAATTGGCGTGCTCGACCCCATTATGCGGGTGCCAGGTCCGAGACACGTGTTGAGCTTGTTTGAAGTTCTTGCGCACGGTCAAGAGCGAGGTTGTCAGTGGAGAGCTGGTTGGCAATTTGACCAAATAGGAAAGTAGACAAGCATACCCAAGCCGCGGAAGCGCGGACTCTGATCCTTCGGCTTTTGCTGCAAGGCATGTGAGGAAAGTAGTGATGTGGGTCATGGATGGTGCCAAGTCTGATGCCCGTTTGCCTTGCGTGGTGCCCTATTCATGAGTGTTGTCATTGCTGCTGCGGCATTGAGGCCCAAGCTGAAGAAAAAGCAAAGTTTGGGGATGGTGTTGTCGTGAGAACGTCGAAATAAGAGACCCCCAATCCAATCGCAGAGGCATCTGGTTAGTTTAGTGGCGATGGGCACCCGCACATCCCGAGCGAACACTCGCTCGCTTGCAACGACCCCCGTTTCCGGTCAAGCTAACGGTGATCTGCAGTCATGCATCAGGGAGGAGAAAGCGGCAATCTCCTCCGCTGGCAGCAACCCCCGGTCGCTCCTTGGTGCAAGGTTGGCATTGAACTCCATGGGCGATGAAATTGCTTGGAAGAAAGTCCATTGGCTTCTGTGACGGCTCCAATTGGCTGGGATTCTGCACCGAAGGCTTGTACGGGGTACGCGGCCAATTGAGGGGACGGGGCAAGCCAGCGTCGGAGCATGAGGGGGGTGGCGCAACACCACGCACGTGGCGACCTCCCTGATCTTCTTTGCTGCGACTTATCGGCCGGGGTGCCGTGACAGCGTGAGGATTTCGCCCATCAGATCCAACGCATAACAGTCATAAAGGCGTTCCACGGAAGTTTAGGGGATGGCTGCCATGAGCTGTGCCGCGTTCGAGAAACAAGGCTGTGAAACAGAAGGGTTACACAGCGTCGGGCGAACGCCTCTGCGCACGCTGTCCGTGTTGAGCTTCCCGGAATGACCACCAGAGCCTTGGCGTCCGATGCAGAGTTCAGGGACGTTGACGCACGATTCATCAAAGCCAGCCTTGCTCTTGCAGAACGCAGCCCACGGGCCTGCGTCATTTTGACGTGAGACGACGGGATGGAGAAAACGTGCGATGATCGTCAACGGCATGTGGTGCGAGTAAAGGTAAATTTGGAAAAGCATGGAGAGGTGGAGCCGTGATGGCGGAGGCGCGCAGCAGGCAGCACGAGGCCTTGCAGCGGCTTGGCGCGAGATTGCGATAATGAGCGTGTCGTGCAACGGCCGGGCGTCCCGAGAGACAGAAAAGGAGCAATCTGTGGGCTTGCCAATAGAGAGCATCGAAGTGCATCGGGCCCGTGGTGGTGGGGAACGTCTGCTGGCCGTTAAATGACGACGCCGTTCTCTCGCCCTATGGCAGACCCTGCCTGACATCAACAGCACCCACACCGGACATAACGGTGTCTTCACGTATTTCCGGGTCGGCGAGGGTCGTGAGGGTGAAACGTGCCTGGGGCCGTGCCAACGGGGCGAGGCTTCCAGAAGGAAAAAGCAAACGGCGGGTGGTCAGCTCGCTAAGGCATGACGAGCAGGACGTCTGTTCTGTCTCGCGGGCTGAGGGCGTGTTTGAGCGCGGTCAGATCGGCCGGCGGCGCTCGTATTGGCGGGCGAGTGAAACAAGAGCGGGCGTCGAGACAGCGTCGCGCGTGACAAGGGCCGAAGGATGGTGAGGAACACACATAAGCGACGCGTGGTGAGCCCCGGGGCGACACATGGCAGCCTCACGGCGGCGAGAGGCACGCAGAGGGGTGGAGTTCCGCCGGGCGGAGGCGGCACGACTGTGGACGCGGCGCCACAGACGGGCGAGGGAGGGCTCGCGGCGCGTCAGCCCTGCGGCGGGCGGCGTGCGAGATGCGGCACAGCTGGCGGGACAGTGCGGCTCCTGCAGGTGCGTGGTTCGGGCAGGGCGGATCGGCGGGCGTTGCTTCTGGAAGAGCGGACGGCGTGGAGATTGGCTGTGCCGAGGGCGCGCGTCTGGCGGTCGGCGCGGGCGGGGACGCTGTTTCAGGGCCACACGTGGAGGCGCGCGCGGTGGTGGTGCGCTTGACGGCAGCTGGGCTGGGCCCTGGGGCGCGCGGAATCTTCATGCGGTGGCGCGCCCATTTTGCAGCGCAGATCCGCGCCCGCTGCGATCGGAGATATACACGCGCAGCGCGCTGGAGCGGCGCCGCGGCTGCGACCATCGCGCGCTGGCCAGAGCCGGGGCCCTAAGCTGCGAGCGCACCCCTGCGTCTCCTAACCCTACATAGAGCGCCCTCTCTACAACACTAGGGCCGTCTTTTGGCCATACGCCCTCCGCCCTCCTGCAGGCCACCGCGCCCGTTTCACTCTCGCACCCAGCCCTCGCCCTACAAACGTCGCGCCTCCCGCCCTCGCCCGCCGCCGCATCGCTCGCTCCTCGCGCTGCTGCCTCCTCCGCCCCGGCGCCGCGACACCACAACACCTCCCCAGGGGCCCGCGCCCGCGCCTGATGCACACCGCACCCCAACGCGGATGATTCCCTCGCCAACGCCGTCTCAATGGGCAATTCGAGCGGGAAGCCGGTAGTCTTTACCGACGAAGGTGCGTCCCTCGCCGCCGCCCACGCCGCCGCGCTGCCGTGCCCCTCCCACCGCCAGTCCCGCTGACCGCTGCCAGTCAACCTCAACCACTTCCGCCTGCTTCGAGTCGTCGGCAAGGGTGCCTTCGGCAAGGTCCGCATTGTCGAGCGCAAGGATACCGGCCTGACGTTCGCGCTGAAGTACATCCGCAAAGATGAGGGTCTGCCGTCCCCCCCGCAAGCGCTAGACGCCCGCCCATGCTGACGCCGTGTAACAGTCGTGCGGTCCGAGAGCGTGCGCAACATCATTCGAGAGCGCCGGATGCTGGAGCACCTCAACCACCCCTTCCTCTGCAACCTGAGATACAGCTTCCAGGACATCGAGTACCTGTGCGTGCCCCGCCCCGGTGTACTGTCCGCCCGCGCTGACCCCCCGCAGCTACATCGTGGTAGACCTAATGAATGGCGGCGACCTGCGCTTCCACATCTCGCGCAAGACCTTCACCGAGGACGCCGTCCGCTTCTGGATAGCCGAGCTAGGCTGTGCCCTGCGCTACATTCACAAGCAGGGCGTCGTGCACAGGGACGTCAAGCCGGACAATGTCTTGCTGGACTCGGAGGGACACGTGCATTTGGCCGACTTTGTAAGACACTGCCCCGCCCTCGCTGTGCTCGCCGTGCCCGCTGACAACCGCAGAACGTCGCCTCGGACTTCACGCCCGCGAAGCCGCTGACCAGCAAGTCGGGCACGCTGGCCTACCTCGCCCCCGAGGTCTACGAGGGTAAGGGTTACTCGTGCGAAGTCGACTGGTGGTCGTTGGGCGTACTCTTCTATGAGTGCATCTACAACAAGGTGCGCAATTGATCAGCCGACTGTCGCTCGTTTGGTGGTGCTAACGCTATGCAGCGGCCCTTCGAGGCCCGATCGCACGATGAGCTCTCACAGAAGATCCAAAAGGCCGAAGTCCCTTTCCCCGTGACCAGCCCGCCCGTTTCCATGCCGTGCTTGCACGCCATCAGCTCGTTGCTCGAGAAGGACCGGCGGAGGAGAATTGGCGCCATCGGCTTCGACACGTTCACCGACAATCCCTTCTTCCGCCCCCTGGATTTCGAGGCATTGGAGCGCAAGGAGATCGAGCCGGTCTTCACTCCGTCGAGCGATAAGACTAACTTCGACGCTACGTACGACCTGGAAGAACTCCTGTTGGAGGAGGCGCCGCTTGAGGCTCGTGCAAGGAGGCAGAAGCCGCGCGAGGCCTTGAAGGAGGATGCAACGGAACAGGAAATCCGTGCCGAGGAGCTGCACAAGATGATCGAGACCCTGTTCGAGCCCTTCAACTACACCACTGTGGCTGCTGAGCGCGCCCCCGTCGTTCAGGAGGGCGGCACACCAACGTCCACCGAAACGCCATCTTCAGAGTGGCCCCGCCCTAAGTCATCGTCCAGGGCCTGCGACGATGGCGGTCAATTAGTGCCGACGACCACCAATCCCGGCCAGCCCCAGCCCCGAAACATGACCCAGTCTCGGTCCACGACCCAGTCTCCGAACGGCTCGCCCCCGATTCCTACGGCCAATCTCGCACCCGTCACCAGCCAGCCGGGCCAGGATCCAGACTCGTTCGACCCTAACGCCGATCCTACGGTCCCGGTTTCCTACAGCAGGCCGATCAATAGGCAGAGGGGCAGCACACGTAGCACTAGTATGGGAGGCGGTGTGCAGGTCGTACTCAACGAAACCGGCAGCTGGTCAGAGATGGCCAACCAAGCCTCGGCCATGGTGACGCCGAAACCGGATGTCAACGATGCCACCGCGCAGAAGCCGACTGGCATGCTCGGCTTCTTGAGCCGGAAGAAGGGCAGGGATCGGAGCCCCAAGGCGAAAGAGAAGGGCGTGTTGGGCAAAGAGGGTGCCAGGGTCATTATCAGCCAAGGTTGAAGTTGTGCTCGCTACGATTTCGTCCTTGATGTGACCATGAACGCAAAAGTCATCCCAGAGACGCGCGCACGAGTTCGGATGTGTCTTCTTTGATTTGCTATATTACCTGCAGGGCGTCCAGGCGTAAAATAATTTTTCCGTCGGGGGTTGTTCCGCTACGGGCTTTCTTTTTGTTATGAGGAGGAGTTGCTCAAACTCATACAAAGTCTGGGTGTCCCCTTCGTGGTGTTGGTGTTTCCGGTTTACAGCGGCACTGTCATCAGGAGGGAGGCCCAATTGTCAACGTTTCCAGAGATGCCTCTATTTTTACCTTTATTTCCCAGCTTGTTTTCCCCTTCGCCTGGCGGGTGTCTATATTCCTATACTCGTGTTCAACTAAAGAGAAGGATGTGGGGATTTCTGCTTTTAAGTCTTTCCATCTACGCACAACCGCCGCAGCGGTCGACCTGTCGAGACCGCATTCTGCACCAGCCAAGACAACACCACAGACGCACACCTACCCGTCAAATCCACCACACCTCCGTAGCTCAAACCCGAAAGCACATACATACGTAAGATACCAAATTCGATAAATTGAAACCATTCCGCAAGCCGGCGCCCGAGCAAAAGCTTCTCGGCTCTTACCGCTGTTTTCGGCTCATGATTGACGTGCTCTGCCGCGCCGCCTCTCGCTTCATCATCAATACGGGATGTGTCTCGCTTCACTTTTGGCCAAATCCCTACTATCATCCTCCACTCCGCGCTTCCCCCCCCCTCGCCGCCGCTACTCTCTTCCCCGCAACATCCCTGAACCCTAACGCCCATCAGCCTTATCTATATGCCCACCCAGTCGCGTTGCCGCCCCCTGCCAGGGATCATTCAGGATTGCTGTCCCTGACCGCCCAACAATCTCCTTGGCATTAATCAGCAACGACAAGCCCACCAGAGGATGGATGCGCGGGCGGCTAACGCGTCACGTTCAATGCGTGTGCTGCTCGCGCGACGTGCACGCGGCTCGGCTCACCCGCGTTCCCTTTGCCGCCCTCCAACCCCTCACCACAAAAAGAAAAATCCAAATCCTGGCCACGCGAACGAAAGAGAGGATGGACATTAGAAAGGTGGATGGATGCAACGGTGTGATCCAAAGTAGGTCCGGAGATTTCCCAGTCGAGGGGGGGGAAGGAAAGTCAGACTTGCGACGACGACAAGTTGCTGCTAGTGATCCGTTCACTCACGGCGTGTGGACGGCGTTCGTTCCACTCTACTGGAAGTAAAGATCAGGCCATGCTTTTTTTTTTCGTCGTCCCCGGTTCGTGCTCCTCCCTGCCAGTCGTGCGTAAGCGCCGTGTATACTACTATGTACGGACGGAGTGCGAGAGGGCTGAGGGCCCTATAATAGAGGCTAGGTGAACGTCGGCGAAGTTTTTGCAAGTTCGCCGTTGGGATCGATCCCCTTTGCCACTCTGGCGGCGGGGCTGATCGTTCAACGCGAGGCTCGTGCTTTTTTCTGCTCGCTCGCAGGCCCGGCGCTTCTTCTGGTGAAGTCCGGGTTTGTGTGTGTGTGTGTGTGTACGTGTAATAGACGCTGTATAGGTGTGGGATGTGCGGTGTCCGGCGCGGCGAGGGCAGCGGAAGGTGACGCCATGGCGCTTCTCGTTCTGCTTCGAATTGCCTATTCCACGATAGTGAAGCACGACAGCTCCGGCGGCTGCTCGGTGTGCTTTTTTGGCAGACGACGGCGAACAAGGTTATCCTTTTCCGGCGGCGGTTCTAAGTTTTGTCCCTCTGTGGAGGTTCCCGCGGCACTCCCGCCCGCAAACGCACGTAAGTGCTGCTTGGCCGCCGCCGCCGCCAGCTTTACCGAGTTTACCACATGCACCCGACTCCCTCATGCAGCCACAAAACGCCCTACAACCAACGACGAGAGGACGAACGGCGCGCGCGGCGAACGCACCGAGCGGAGCAAGTAGAGAACAAGCGAAGAGGAATGATCCCGCCCTTGCCTCGTCACACGAAACACCCGGAGCGCTCACCACCGCTGCACGCCATCCCATCACGGGGTTCCAGCCGCAGCAATGAGACGTCGTGAATGACAAGCCGGCAAGCCGCAAAAGCCCCCCCGATCCAGACGGCTCCAATCAGCCAGCCAGCCAGCCAGCCAGGCGAACAATCGGCATCCATCCGCATCCTGCATCCGCCATCATCTTACCAACCGGCCGTAACACGCAGATCAAACTCCCCCTCCCCATCCCATCCTCCACCCTCCATCCCCCGATCCCCGGGGCTCCAATCCATCCCAGGCTCCCATCGTGGAGACTAGCTTCTTCCCAGCTAGCTGACGGGACGGAGGGAGTAGTCAGGTGGGTGGTGGCGCGTGCGGAGGCTGCGGCAGCACCAGCACTATGTACGTAGTAGGATCAGATTCAAGCACACCAAGGAAGAAAGGGTTTTTCCCCGTTGTTCCCCACCTTGGCCCCATCAACTAATCCGGCTTCGCCTCTAGCGCGTCGGGAATCCCGAAGAGCTGGAGAGAAAGAGACGGAGAGAGATAGATGGAGGCAAAGATATGGGAGGAGGAGAGCAAAGGACGAACGAAAAGACGAGACGAGAAAAAAAGGCGCACGTCCCGACGACCCGGCGTCGGTGCTCCTCTTCCTTCCGCTGGGGCCCGGCTGCGCTAAGAGAATGAAAAAAAAAAGTTAAGATGGACTGGCCGGCTAGTAGTAATTGAATTGCACCCATCACCATCATCATCATCATCATCATTAACGGCAGATCGCGCGCGCGGGCGCTTTTTCCGCACCGCACGTACCAGGCGCGCTATGTCAAACGCGCGGAGCGGCGGACCGCGGCTAGGGTCGGGTTACTTTTTATTGCGCGAGTAACGGGCGTACAGATTGGAGAAGAGATTGGCGTTTCTCCTCGTCTGGATGCGGCCGCCGGGGCGGAACGAGTCAAGATTCGCGAATAATGTTAATGCGAGCGCGCGGTCTGGGAGCTGGGCCCAGGCCCGCGTTCTGGATTGCGGGCAGCAGCCGTATTGAATGTGGCTTGCTTGCTTGCTGCTTGCTGCTTGCTGCACGGCGGGAAGGGAGCCAACCCTGAGCCTCTCTCTGAGCCAGAGCTGACGGCGCCGCCGGAGACCAAGAGGCATTATTTAGAGTTGGCGAGGAGGTTCTGCCGCTGTTTAGGCGGACGGAAGGGAGGGCTGGAGGGTGGGTGGGCCCGTCTCTTCGGATTGAGTGATTGTGGTTGGTAGGACCGGCTTCGTGGGAAAAGGCGTAGGTACGAGGCGCGGGATCCCGAGCTCTCGGGTTGGCGGAGCGAGAGACGGGGCAGGCGGCCAGCAGGTGAGTGGTGAGGTGGTCAGCATTGACGCAGAGGCCATGCCGTACCTCATCGGTACAGTCATTTGCGCGCGAGCTAAACCGCCAGGCAGAGCCGCCGCGTGAGCTGCCCCCTTTCGACGCAGCGCACCCAGCCGCCGTTTCCGACCAAAGCTTGCCTGCGGTGACTGGTGATCCCCCCCGATCGTCGCCTGCTTAGCGCTCTTCGGCGCTTTCCCCTTAACTTTTATGCACCGGAGCGGTCTCCGGCGAGCTTCTTGCGGACGTCCTTTTCGGTCCGGTGGCTGCGCTGCCAGCGTGCTCCGTCCGTCGGCAGAGCGAAGAGCGACAGCCGGCCGGCACACCGTCACGCTCGCGCCCTAGGAACCATCGAGCCGACCGGCAAGCTACGGTGCCTACAGGCTATGCCTACTCTGATGTAGCAGCACCCGTCAAGCAACGGGCTGCCGTCTGCCGTCCAGCCCAACCCTGAGCACCATCACTAATCGTGAAATAAGACGTGAAATAAGACACTAGCATTCTCACACAACCACCGTCACTAACCGTGAAATACCCATGCAGCAATAGACACGCCGAACCTTCAACCCAATCACCGCAGCACAACGCCACCTCTCCCCCAGATCCCCTCAGCCATCTCCCACAACACCAAATCCCAGTCCACTCAGCCATCTCCCCCGTCACCCCCGCCGCCCCTGCCGCCAAACCTCACAAACCTCAACGAAAACGCAATCAGCACAACCGGCAAAATACTCACAATCTCCCCCAACCCGGCCCACTCAGGAGGGATCCTGATTCCCTCCTCACCACCAATCCACCCCTCCTTCCTCCTCACCCACGCAAACGCCCCCGCCGCCAACCCCACCGCAAAAGCATTGTACACCCCGGCCCACGCGAAATTGAACCCCACCCTCCGCCCCGCCCCCCGCGACACCCCCATCGCAACCACCACCCCCCACAGATCCGGCCGCACCAACACCACGTCCGCCGCTCCCCGAGCCACGTCCGTCCCCGCGCCCCCGCCCGCAACCGCCACGCCGACCGTCGCCTGCGCGAGCGCTGGGGCGTCGTTCGTCCCGTCGCCGACGAAGAGGATGACGGCGTTGGAGGAGGCTTGCAGCGATGCGATGTAGGCGGCTTTGTCGGCGGGCGAGCAGCGGGCGCGCGTGTGCGAGGGCGCGATGCCGAGGAGCTGGGCGGTGTGGTGAACGGCGGGGGCGCTGTCGCCCGAGAGTAGGGAGATGGGAATGGAGAGGGATTGGAGGTGGGTGACGAGGGGGGCGGCTGTGGGGCGGAGCGTGTCGTGGAGGGCGAACAGAGCGCAGAGGGACGAGTTTATTGTCATGCCGAAGACGGTGTAGGCGAGGCGACTGTGGTGGGGGGAGGTGTCGGGGGAGGTGGTGGTTGGAGGAGGGGGGTTGAGGCGGTTGGTGAAGGCGAGGACGGAGGGGGAGGAGGACGAGACGCCGAGCCAGTCGAGGTTGCCGGCTTGGACTACTAGGTCTTCGTTTGCGAGGGTGCCTTGGATTCCGCCGCCGACCTGGACGGTGATGCTGTCGAATTTGGTGCGGTGGCGGAGTCCTTTTGCGTGGAGGTACTGTGAGACTGCTACGGCTACTGGATGCTTCTGGTTGGCCACGAGCCCTAAGAGATGTGGCCAGGTAGAGATGCTGGGCTTGAGCATGTATTCGTCGTCTACGACGGTCATCTTGCCCTCGGTGAGTGTTCCGGTCTTGTCGAACACGACGTGCGCCACATCCTTCATCGTTTCGATAGCCGAAGGTGAACGGAAGATAACTCCGTACTTTGCAGCGACGCCGCCGGCAATGACGATGACCATTGGAACAGCGAGGCCGATAGCACAAGGACATGAAACAATCAGGGTGGCGATAGCGTAAGACAAGGCCGCAACCGCCGAGTCCGATGGGCTCTTCTTGAGAACGTAAATGCCAACGATCATCCAAACGACGAAGACGATGAGGCTTAGCGTGACGATGGCAGGGACGAAGTATCTAGCAACCTGGTCCGCAAGAGCTTGGATCTTAGGCTTCGACAGCTCGGCGTTCTCGACCAACGTACCGATTTGGCTGATGCTGTTCTCCCAAGACATTCGGCTGACCGAGACATCGAGTTGGCCGTCGAGGTTCATCGTACCAGCTGTAACTTTGGAGTCGATCCCCTTGGCCACTGGCCTCGACTCCCCTGTCATCATTGATTCGTCTACGTGTGAGCCACCGTAGATGACGATTCCATCTGTAGAGATCCGCGTATGTGGCGGTACGCGGAAGATATCGCCATGTTGGAGCAGTCGCACGTCGATCTCCTCGGTGTCGATGCGGTTCTTTGCAAGGAGCAATGCTGACGGTGATTGCAAGGTCCGGACCGAGACCGATTCCGTGGCCTTTTGACGCGCAAGCTCGCTGACAAATCGACCAAGTCTGATTAAGGTGACTAGCATGGTGCTAGTCTCGAAGAATGACCCCTTAGATAATGGCGTGCCTGTCCGGTAGAAGGCGAAGGCGACGACTGAAAAAATGTAGGCAGCGCTGGTACTCAAGACGATGAGAAGGTCCATGTCAGCGAGCTTTGAGTAGAATAAGCTCTTGAGCGCACTTGGATAGAATTCCCAAGCAGCAACCAGCTGAACAGCGGTGGCCATCACAAGACAGATGATCTCCTTGGTAAGCTTGCTTGTAGGTATCGGTGCCCATGAAAAGACAAGAACCGGTGCTGTGAAGATGACGGATATGATGAGATAAATGAGCTCCTTCCGGACTTGCTTCTTCCCAGAGATCACAGACGGAGGAGGAGGAATGGGTGCCAAGCCTACGTCTTCCAGTGCATAATCTTTCTCCAGGAGGTTGCGCGGATATACAACCTTGGGATTATAGTGGATCCGTAGTATCGTTTTCCCGCTCTTGTCTTTCTCCGGAAGTGTTTCGAGGCCTTTGACCCCGTCGGGCGGTGTCATTCCGAAGATCGCGTCAGGTTTTTCGACTAGAACGTCCAAGAATTGTTCCCCCTCTTTAGGCTCGGAGACTCTTGCGAAGCTGTAGGCAGTCATGCGCTGCAGTTGGTCAAGTACGTCTTCGACCGAGATGATGCTGATGTCCATGCAGAATTGAGCGTGAGCAAGGACCAGATCCGTTTGGATGTCCTTGATCGACGGTATCTTTTCCAGCGCCCTCTGCAGCTTCCTCTCGCATCCGCTGCATGTCATTCCAGACACACTGAGCTTGATTTGTTCATACACCGGCTCACCTCTCTCTAAATCGGAGTCGTATCCCACGAAAAGCGGTTCGGGGAGATCTTCGTCAGAAGATATACACACTTTCGAAGCACCGCAGGGAAGTATGCATGGTGCCTTTGGGGCGTGGCTGTCGGTGCCGCGATTGTGGTTGTGGTGTTTATGACGCCCGCCGATGCAACTGCGGAGTTTCTTGCAAGTTGGCCTGACGTCGTCTGCGGGGCGATCGTCATGCCTGGAGTCCATCAGTGTTGAGGAATCCCACTCTTCCATGGTACGCTTGTCTTCGATTAGCTTGGGTTGTTCCGGAAGTTCACGATGTGAACTATCACAAGCGCACAGCTGGTTGAGATCTGGTCCAGATTTCGAGGCTTGATACATCGAAGTAAACACTGAGGGATACCGTGTCAATCGAGTTCTAAAGTCTCCGAGATTGGTGTTCTAGTTGCCTGGGTTTTGCTCGTAGAGATAGGGCGAAGCTTCCGGGTCCGAAAGAGAGTCCGGGTTTGGAGCAAGCACAGCGGCGGAGTTGAAGCCGTTGATGTCCGAGAGGCGAAATATATATAGCCGGCAGTAGGCAGCAAATCCAGGTGGCACGGGGCCTCAAATCGGTCAAGTGCGGTTGTTGCCACTCATTCTTGCCGGACTCGGAAAGTCGTGATGGTCATGGCGACGTTGCGGAAGGCGGATAGCTTGTATGCTGTAAGCCTTGCACCAGGCTCCTGCGCATCCATGAAGACCAGGAAACCTGCATTTCCATGAGGGAATCATGGAAGCGGGTTGCTCATAGGAAGGGGCAGAAAAAGAAGACCAACTCCCAGAACCTCATTGGGCGGTTGTCCCTGGCCGGCGGCCGCATCCGTGTCCGTGGAACCTTCAGACTTTACATGTTACGCATACAGCTTCTCAAATAAACTCCACGGGTCTCGTCGAACAGCAATTGGCGCCGGTCTTTCTTCGTGGAACTCGAAGGCGGGCAGAGAAGCCCGGTGATGTCGGTATCCGCAAGACGTGTCAGCACTCCGACACGAGCAGGAAGGATCAATGCGACCAGCAGAGCCAGAAAGCACCTGTGGTTTTGAGATAGACAGGCTGGCACAATAGAGATCGTGACGGGGCTGGAGAAAGAAGTCAGATCCTCGAAGTCAAGAGAAGCGCTGCTCCAGTGGCTTGTCTGGGTAGCTGCTTTAGCTCCATCTATGGGCTGTTGTCCGCGCTGGCCTTTCTGTCTTCATAAGCAGTGGGCGCACACAGGACACCATGGTGGCCGATTCCACTGCATATGCGCCGTCGATATTGTGCGTCGTCGTCATCATGGCGATGAAGACGATTGGAGGAGAGGAGACAGCACGGTCGTCGGGTTAGAAAAGCGTTGTTGAACACGGTCACGTGATGTCGCAGAGCGCGCTGGGCGTTCCAACGTCATCGCCGGTCTCCGAGCCCGCGCTCACCTTTGCTTCCACCGACACGACTCGCCCACCGGCTCGAACCTTCCTTCTGCTCTTGTCGCAGCCGCTAGCGATAACGTGCGACCCTTCGCGCTTCGCGCACAGCGCCCTGGCGACCCAGGCTTGCGAGACTAGGCCCGCAGCAAGCCCTTGTGTCGACGCCGGTGAAACATGTAAACGACGATCGCCCTCTTGTCCTCGCATACCCTACAACCGTCATTTTGAGCCTTCCGATGACAGCGAACCGCGCACATGGCAAGAGCAAAGGCGAGGGCTGGGAAAGCGTCCGGCACCCCCGGTCGGCGGGGAAGGTCGGCAAAGACTCGTCAATCGGGTGATGCCTCGAAGGACGACGTGCCCAATGTGTTCCAAGAGATGCTGTCAGAGGCTACTCCCTCTGCTGCTGAGGAACCTCGACCTCTGAAGAAGCGCAAGGTTGGGGAAGCCACGGCAGAGGCAACCCCAAAGCGGTCGTCGTCTCCAGCGGCTGCGTCGCCAGTCCGGGAGCCGTCATGTACTGCGACAAACAGGGAAGGCGAAAGTGGACGAGACGAGGATGCGCCTAGGCTACAGACCATCATCGATGAGTCCGAATCGGATGACAGCGATGATATGGACTGGGAGGACGTGGATCTGGACCAGCATAATGCGGACTACCTCTTGCAGCCGCTGCCGAAAGATCAGCAAGAGGAGACTCTTAATATAGAGATAGGCAACGATAACGCCGGGGATAAACCAGCAAGAGCCCGTAGGAGAGCAGTGACTGCTGCTGAGAGAGCCATGAAGCTTCATATCCACAAGATGCATGTTCTATGTCTGCTATACCATTGTCATATCCGGAACGCCTGGTGCAACGATTCCAAAGTCCAGGTATGCTATGTCCCCAGTATTCACAGGCCATGCCTTTCTGATGTCGTACCGTAGGAATCATTGAAGAGATTCCGCAGTGTGCAGATGAATACGTGCTTCACGCCAAATCCAGACCAATCTCAATTCCAAGCAGCGAAGGCTTTCACCGATGGTCTCATATTGGCAAAAGAGGCCTGGAAGAAATTCAAGATCACGTCATTGGGAATGAGACGAGCAAGATGGGCTCGTGACGCAAAGGAGTTAGAAGTGGTGCGTTGTTCTTTCTGCCTTCTTCATGACAATGCAAACTGACATCTCGCCTAGTTCAAAATTCCAGAAGACGCAGATCCAGTAATGGATATTTCCGATCTTCGTAAAGCTGCCACAGCTTTTGAAGGATCTGCGGACACGGGTGCAATGCTTTTCTGTGCATTTCTACGCGCAGCTGGTGTAGATGCTCGATTAGTCTGCTCTCTTCAGCCCCTGCCCTTCTCTGCCAGTGGTCAACCTCAACTTGATTCGACCTCAAAAGACCAGAAGAATGTTGTTTATGCAGACAGTAAGGCCACATCGAGTCCGAAACCAACTCCCCTCAAAAGAATCGCAAGAATTGGGCGCCCTGGACTTACCTCTTCTTCCTCCCGCCAGGGAACGCCATCACCGGCAGTCAAGCCAAGGAAAACAATCCCCCACCCTCGATATCCGGTTTTCTGGGTTGAAGCTTTCAACACCGCACAGCAGAAATGGGTTACAATAGATCCAATCGCTACTGGAACGATTGGAAAGCCGTCGCAACTTGAGCCTCCACTCAGTGATCCTGATGTGAGCTTTGCTTATGTTGTGGCCTTCGAAAATGACGGCGTGGCTAAAGATACCACCCGCCGATATGCGAAAGCGTACAACGCAAAGACCAGGAAATCCAGAGTCGAATCCACAGAAAATGGAGAGAGGTGGTGGAGAAAAGCGATGAAGCTTTTCAAACGACGGACGATCTTGGTAGGCTTTCGGGATTTCCTTTTGCTATCCAGATTCACGCTGACCACTTTGGCGTGAACAGGACAGAGACCAGGTCGAAGATGCAGAGTTTTCACGCAGAGAAGCTCAGGAAGAGATGCCGAAGAACGTCCAAGACTTCAAAAACCACCCTTACTACGTCCTCGAGAGACACCTCAAACACAACGAAGTCATCCACCCCAAGCGAGAAGTCGGCAAAGTCAACGTCGGCACAGCCGCAAACAGCAACCTCGAGCCCATCTACCGCCGTCGAGACGTCCACCAGCTCAAAAGCGCAGACAAATGGTACCGCCTAGGCCGCGAAATCAAAGTCCGTTTCTTCCCCTCCCCTCCCCCCCCTCCAAAATCCCCCCAACAACAACACCTAACCTCCCCACAGCCCGGCGAACACCCCCTCAAACACGCCAAACCCCGCCGCACCAAACACCACGACCCAGACCCGGACGACGACGGCACCGAAACCGACACCACCCTCGGCGCCGCCCTCTACGCCCCCTTCCAAACAACCCTCTACACCCCACCCCCCTGCGTCCGCGGCCGCGTCCCCCGCAACGCCTTCGGCAACCTCGACGTCTACGTCCCCTCCATGGTGCCCCCCGGCGGCCAGCACATCCGCGACGCGCGCGCCCGCCACGCGGCGCGCCTCCTCGGCATCGACTACGCGGACGCGGTGACGGGGTTCACGTTCCGGGGGCGGCACGGGACGGCCGTGATCGAGGGCGTGGTGGTGGCGGCAGAGAATGGAGAGGCGGTGGAGGCGGTGGTGGAGGGGTTGCGGGAGGTGGAGGAGAGGGAGGTGGAGAGTAGGAGGGGTCAGGAGGCGTTGAGGTTGTGGAGGAGGTTTTTGTTGGGGCTGAGGGTGGTGGAGAGGGTGAGGGGGTATGCGAGTAGGGAGGAGAGGGAGGAGATGGAGAGGGTGGTTAGGGAGAGGGTGGAGAGGGAGGAGGAGGAGCGGGAGGCGGAGGGGATGGCTGGTGGGTTTTTGCTTGCGGAGGGGGCGGGTGAGGAGGAGGCTGTGCCGACGGCTGGGAAGATGGTTGGTGCTTCTGCTGCGGGGTTTGGGGGTGAGGAGGGGTATTATGATGGTGGTAAAGGAGGAGGCTTTTTGCCTAAAGAGGTTGGGGAGGGGGAAGAGGAGGAGAGGGAGAGAGATGAGGATGGCGATGATCTCTTCAAGAGCCGCATCATGGATGCGGCGCCTATCCGACAGCGGAGGTCACAGCAAGGCTTCGATGGTGCCATCGAGGATGACGAGCCGATGGATGGAGGCGGCTTCTTACCGGAAGAAGGCGGACCGTCAAGCTACAACCCACACGAAGGAGGAGGGTTCGTCCTAGAAGAAGGGGGCGGCTTCATTCCGGAGGAGGGCGGCGGCTTCATCCCTGAAGAGGGCGGTGGCTTTGTACCCCAGCATGCCAGTGACTCCATCGCAGGAGAGGGTGGTGGTTTCATCCCCGATGACGAAGCCGAAGGAGGTGGGTTTCTGAAAGAGGATGACGCTCCTCAAACATTGTCTTCGGCCCGCTCTCCGCGGGAGACAGAGCGAGTGGCAGAGAAGAGTGGCGGCGGAGAGGCAGCGGCCGCAGAACCGTCTGCTCTACAAGACCGAGACGCGAGTGGAAGAAAAGAAGAGGAAGAGGTCAATTCTGGAGGGCAGAGACGGGAGCCAGTGGTAGAGCAGGGCGACGGGTCTCCAAATACCGGCACCTCCGTTCCAGAAATCGTCGTAGAGGCCGGCGACTCTCGTCAGCAAGATGGGGATGCGACGAGAGGTGACAGCTCAGTGTCGGAGGCCACGGAGCTGCCTCGTGATGGAACGCAGGTGGAAGAGGAGGGGGAGAGGTCTGACGAAGATATGGACTCGCTGCCGTCGCACGATCCGGAGGATGAGGACGCGGAGCCGGAGTGGCTCGCTGATGAGGTTGTGAGCGATTGAGTGTAGATGGGCTGGGAATTAGATCTGTAGATATGGCTCGTGTCTTGGACAGAATGAAAGCAATAGCACAGTTTCTAGGCAACGACCGATCACCGTGAGCAAGGAGTAACTTGGATGCGAAATCCACTCGTTGACCTGTTTCGGCGCTACATAAGGCCGTCGTTTTTGGCATCACCGCAGTCATGGGCATCTATACCGCTCTATTTGAAGCGTCTGTCGTGCGTGAATCAGAATCTCATGAAGAGGCAGGTATATTACATCCCTATAGTCCGTCATGGCGCCGGTTGCAAGAAATCTGTCATCTAGCTCTCCGGCCTGTTCTCCGCGTAGCCCGCAGTGCCCATCCGCTCCTCGGTCATCTCGGCGTCGGTGGCCTTGGCCAGGCCGTGCTCCTTGAGCAGGGCGTCGATCTCGTCGGCGGTCCAGAGGTGGTGGTAGATCTTGCCGGACTTGGTCCGACCGACGGTGGCGAACTCGACTGCGAGCGGGTTAGCAGGTACAGATGCAATGCTATGCTATCACTTGGCATTAGGGCACATACTCTTCTCGCTGCTCAGCTTGGTCGAGTCCATGGTCTTGCTGAGCACCTTGACGGCCAGGCCGCAAGCCTCCTTCAGATCACACTCCTCCTTGTAGTCCTGCTTGAGCAGGCTCTGGGCGCTGGCGTTGTTGGCGCCGACGCTGGTGGCCTTCCAGCCGCCGTAGTTGCCGGACGGGTTGCTCTGGTACAGCTGGAACTGGCGCTGGGGGTCGTAGCCGGCGTAGATGAAGGAGACGCCGAAGGGACGCAGGCCACCGTGCTGGGTGTAGCCCTGCTTCAGGTCGCATAGCCGGCGCACCAGCTGCTCGCACGGGATATCTTCGTTGTAGGTCAGCAGGTAGCGCTGGGCGGCCTGGCGGGCGTAGTTGATGAGGATGTTGGCGTCGGCTGTCATGCCTGCTACTGCGCAGATCATGTTGCTGGAGGGCGAGCGTGTCAGCAGCGAGATGCGGGCGGGCGGGGGCAGGCGGGACGCACTCATTGAGGATGTACAGCTTCTCGGCGGACGTGTCCTGCTCCAGCAGCTTGCTGGTGACCTTGCGCTCGGCGGCCAGCACGATGCCGTCCTGTGCGAGGATGCCGAGAGCTGTGCCGGCGTGCGAAATGGCCTCGAGCGCGTATTCGACCTGGTACAGGCGGCCCTCGGGCGAGAAGATGGTCGTCTGCGGGCACAGTGTGAGCTACGGCCGGGCCAGCAGGCAAGCTTGGGGCGGCTGACTCTTGAATCGTATCGGCGCGACATGCTGGGCGGCGGCGATGCGGGGCTAGGACGGGAGCAGCAGCGGGCGGGGCGATGGAGCAGCCGGGCGCGGGCGTTGGGCGGGTGGTGGAGGGCGGCGGGCGTGGATGATGGTGGTGGTGATGGTGCTGAGCTCCAGGCAAGCTCCGACGCGTGGGTCGCCCGCGCGCCAAGACCAGAAGCATCATCGCCGCCAGCGCCTTTCCACCGCGCCAGCCTCTGCTCCCCGACGCGCCCCAGCCATGCTCAAGTCGACCTACAAGCCCGCCGCGCCCCCGCCGCAGCCGCCGCCCCTGCCGCCGGGCTGGACCGAGCACAAGGCCCCCTCTGGTGCGCCATTGCGCCCTTGCGCCAGCTCTAACGACGCCCACAGCTAACGCCCGTCGCAGGCCACACCTACTACTATCACGCTGAAACCAAGAAGTCCACCTACCAGCGCCCCGTCGCTCTTCCCGAGCCTGTCCAGCCGCAAGCACCCGCTCCCCCGGCCTACCTCCAAGATGCCTTCCCCGGCGCGCCCATCCAAGCCGGCTTCCCGCCGCAGTACCAGCAGCAGTTCCCCGTTCCCCACCATGGCGGACGAGGCATCTTCCGCGGCGGCCATGGATACCAGGACCACCGCCGCCGCCACCACCATCCCGAGGACCGTCCGAAGCACAAGTACCCCATCCCGGGCTGCGCGCCGTGGGTGCTCGTGAAGACGAAGCTGGGGCGCCGCTTCGTGCATAACCCGGAGACGAAGGAGAGCTTCTGGAAATTTCCGCCGGATGTGATGAAGGGAGTCGTCGAGTTTGACCGTGTTGAACGCGAGAAGCGCGAGCGTAGGGAACGCGGCGAGCCGAGTGATGTGGAGGATGAGGAGGCTGCGGCTGCGGAGCTGGCGGCGGCTGACGAGCGTGAGGGGAGCTCGGCGCGGCCTTCTGTCACACCTGCACCGGAGCAGAAGGACTTCGATAGCGATGAGTACGAGGAGGTCGAGGTTACGGATGACGAGGGCGAAGAGGGCGATGACGGGCCCTCGAAGCGGCAGAAGACAGGCGAGGATGATGGCCAAGTGGAGGCCGTCGAGTTTGATGAGGATGACATCGCCTGGCAGCTGGAAGCAATGGGCCAGGATTACGGTCTGGACCCCGGCGAGTATGGTGACAATGGTGATGACTTGCCAGAAGGCGCTGAGGGCTTGCCCTTGACCGAAGAGGATTCCAAGGCTCTGTTCAGGGATATGCTGGACGACCACAACTGCAATCCTTTCTCTACCTGGGAGAAAGTTGTCGACGAGGGCCGCGTTATCAACGACGACCGCTACACTGCGCTGACCACCATGAAAGCCCGCAAGGAGACTTGGGAGGAGTGGTCACGCGACAAAGCCCAGGCCCTGAAAGAACAGCGCGAGAAGACCGAAAAGAAGGATCCTGCAATCCCCTATCTGGCTTTCCTGCAGAAGTACGCTACTCCCAAGCTTTACTGGCCTGAATTCCGCCGGAAATATAAAAAGGAGCCCGAGATGAAGGACCCGAAACTCCTCGACAAGGACAGGGAGAAGTGGTATCGCGAACACATCAACCGTCTCAAGCTTCCAGAGAGCACCCGCAAATCCGATCTGTCCAGCCTTCTCAAGACCCTCCCTATCACGCAACTAAACCGCTCCACTTCTCTGGCAGCCTTGCCACCAAATCTGTTGCGCGACCTCCGGTATATTTCTCTGCCCCCGTCAACGCGGGATCCGATGATTGAAGCGTTTATTGGAACGTTGCCTCCGGCGCCCGAAGCTGCGGGTCAGTCTGCGGATGAGCTGGAAGAGGCGGAGCGCAGAAGGAAGGATCGAGAGAGGAGAGAAAAGGCACTGGCGGAGCGGGAGAGGCGAGTGCAGGAGGAGAAGAGGAGACAGCAGAGGGATCTGGCTTATGGCAAGGGAAGGCTGAGGGAGGAGGAAGAGGAGTTGAATAGGGCAATGAGGGTGGGTAAGGAAGGGTTGAGGGCTCAACTGGGCGATTTAGCGGAGAATGAAGGTGAGAAGACTGGATGAAGAAAGAAGATGTAGTCTAGTCGCACAGAACAAGTCTCACATCGAGGCAATAACAGACAAGTATGTCTACGGAGTTTTGCTATGCTTGAGTTGTCGATTGCTCCACGGATTACACGTGGTAGTGGCATCTCGCCAAGAACAACCAGCCCCCCATATCCGCACCATTGCATCTCCTTCCCCTCCCCCTCCCTTAGATATTAAACCTCCACCTCACATCCTCATCCCCCTCCCCGCCCTCCACCTCCTCCTGCGCCACCACCCCCTCCACCCCCACCGGCACAACCGCCTCCCGCCTCCGATTCTCCCTCGCAAGCTTCCACCAAAGCACACTCACAACGCCCACATTCGCCACCAAATACCCCAACGCGAACCCATGCCCGAGCAAATACCTCGGCGCCGTCGCCGGCCGATACAGCTGCGTCCCCAACACAGCCCCCAGATTCCCGACGCTGATCTGCAGCGCGCAGGCCGTGGCGCGCTTGGTCTGCCCCGCAACGTTCATGGCGGGCCAGCTGAGCGCGAGGGCGGTGGCCGGGTAGATGCCCGCGGCCGCGAAGAAGGTGCCCAGGTAGCTGACGCCCGGGCGGGCGGTGGGGTGGGCGTTGGCGAGGAGGATGGCGTAGCCGATGATGGCGGTGGTGGAGGAGGCGAGGATGAAGGGGGCGCGGCGGTGGAGGCGTTCGGAGGCGATGGCGACGAGGATGGTGAGGAGCGTGGCGAGGGCGTAGGGGGGGACGGAGAGGAGTTGGGCGCGGGCGGCAGTGTAGCCGAGGTCTTTGATGATGGAGGGGAGGAAGAGGGAGAGCGTGTAGAGGGGGAGGGAGAGCGTGTGGAAGGTTAGGCCGTAGAGCCAGCAGGTGGGGTCGGTGAGGCAGCGGCGGACGGCGGCCCAGTTGAAGGGTTCGGTGGCGGTGGCGTCGCTGTCGGTGGAGAGGCGTTTGGAGATGAAATGGCGTTCCTTGTTGGTGAGGAAGGGGGCAGTGGAGGGGTAGTTGGTGATGAAGAGGTAGGCGGATAGGGAGACGACGATGGTGAGAAGGCCTGTGGGGGGTTCGGCGTTAGATGGAGATTGAAGATGGGAGGCTGTGGTGAGTCTTTAAGGGGCTGGGCAGTGAGATTGGTTTACCTTCGATGATAAAGATCCAGCGCCAACCGTTAAGTCCACCAACGCCCTTCATCTTCGCAATGCCCTACATGATCAAGATCGTTAGCGAATACCTTCATACTTGGGCCAATCTTTTCATGCGTTTGTTCCCATCACCGCTCTCCGAAATGAGGGCAACGGGGGGAAAGATGAATGGGGATATGGAAGCACGCACATAGGCCAAAATTCCACCAAATGCTCCTGCCAAACTGGCAGCGCTGAAGAAGAGCGCAACGCGATACACACGCTCATGGCGCTTATACCACATTGAAAGATAGAAAACAACACCGGGGAAGAGACCGCTCTCAGCAACGCCTAGGAAGAAGCGCACTGCAAAGAAGCCAGATAGGTTCTGCGTTATGCCCATGAGCGTGGAAACGATACCCCAAATAAGGGTGAGTGTTGGTAGCCAAATCTTGGGGGTCGTGCGTTTGAGGATGATATTGCAGGGAATCTGATGAATTAGGGAGAACGGTTAGTTGAGTCCTTGTATGTCTGATTGGAAGGGCGGCGCTTATGTCTTTTTAAATGGTAAGAGTGATCACTGACTTCGAAGAGGACGTAGCCGATGAAGTACAGCGTCAACGACGTTAAGTACTGATTCCCCGCTGCATTTGCGCGTTAGAATGATTGCTTTCACATCGAGAATGTACGGAAAACTTACTGATGTGCAAGTCCGTGGCTAATCCTTCCAAACGAGCATTTGCAACTAAAGGCCATCAGCTGCGCGAACTCTCGAAAAGCGACCATCTTCTTGATTCCAACGTGGCGTACCGTTACTTCGATCGAGGAAAGAAAGCAGATACAACACAATAAGTCCAGGTAGCAGATGGATGTCCAGTTTCCTCAAAAGCGTCTTCTCGTTGATCTCGGCGGCCTCCAGCTCGACATCTGATGTCGAATGCGACCGCGCATTATCCGCATCAGGGCTTTGATCAATTCTCTTCTCGTTTGGAGGATCTGCGTCCGCCATCTTCGCAGTGGGCGGCAGATATTGCTGGCCAATGTGCTCTCGGGGGACAGTTACGGAGGTACCAAGAAGCTTCAAGCAGCAGAGAGGTACTGAGAGTCGTGCTTTAAGTCAAGAGGCGGGAGCGCCCTTTCCTGCGCTGGAGCTTTTCCACCCGAGGCTGGACTTGGAGAGGGGACGATAGCAGAGGAATGTATGACGAGAGAATAGGTGGAATGGCAAAAGACGACAAGACGGAGGAGATGTAAAGAAGAGGACGATGAAAGTGTCTTCCCCCCAATGGAGATAACAGTGCCGATGAAGTCCTCCAATGGACGAACGGACCCCACATGGGGCACTGACACACGACAAGCCCACAATGATGACAACAGAGAGATCAGGAAAACCGGAGAAAGGAAAAGTAAGAGAAAAGCAAAGACGGGCGCGGGTCGTGGGAACGTGGGCGCAAGGGCCCAGAAGGGCCGTCCGTGGCGCTTAACTGACATCAGAAGCGGGATGAATAGCCTCGTCGCGAGTGGTCGAAGGTGGCCAAGCGACTCGGATGTGGAGGTCTTGCGAGTGCTTGGGAGCTGGGGTTGCTGGGGTGCCTCCGTCGGCGGCTTGGATGATGTGATTCTGGATCGACATTGCGAACGTGCTGTGTCCCGCACTACCTGTTTCGGGCTGAGCCGGGGCCTTTTAACCCTGCTGCGACCTGCAGCTCTTGATGTGAACGGCCATTCTTTGCATGTTGACATCTTACTTTGACACCTGCTTGCCCAGTAGAACGAATGGTTTGATCGCGGCGCTTGATCTTCGACTTTTGTTTTCCCGAGTCTATGGGATCGACACTATTCTCCGTTCTCACCCACGCCTGGCGAGTAGCATAGCGTGCTTTCCATCAGCAGATACGAGAGGTCTATTGAAGCTTCCATCCAGATCTGAGACATTTGGCTGAGAGTTGAAGTGAGTACGATGTCGCAGTGATACTAACAAACACTTCCCAATGACTACAAGTAACTCGCAGAAGTCGCAAGCTGCACTAAAGAGGAAATGAGATTGCAGAAAAGAAGGCAAGAGAAAAGACGCTTGGTTGGAGTTATCATGACTTTGTTCGTCTATTTGTTATCCATACATACTCTAACATTACTTCCCACTCGCCCACGTCTCCACCTCAACCCATCTCACCACCACGCTCCTCAAATAACACCCTAAACCTCCTTCACTCCCTCAGTCGCGCTCACCGCCTCAACGTTCTTCAATCCCATCAAAGTCGTATCAAATCCATTCGCAGCCAAATACTCGCGGAAGCGGACGTCCTCCTCGTCGATGGTATCCTGGCCGACGGCCGGGAGGCAGAACCAAGCGACGATGCCGGCGAAAATGGCCAGCGTGGAGGCGACCCAGAAGGGGTCCTGGCCGGCTCGCGTCTCGTTCGGAGCGTTGTCTTGGATGACCGGGAAGACCCAGGTGCCGACGAAAGCGCCGATCTTGCCGATGGCGGCGGCGATGCCGTAGTATTGGCCGCTTGGGTAGGAGTGGTGTTAGCAGACTTGCGGGCACGTGATGGGGACTGGGGCTGTCACTCTGAAAACGACGCGGGATGGGGGACTCCTGACGATGAAGTATAGAGGACTTACCGGATGGATGTTGCGCTGGTCTTGCTCGCCATCAGGCCGATGTTGTCGCCAGGGCCCATCTCGCCCAGCGACAAGAAGATACCGTAGACGACGCAGAACGCCGCAATGTTCTCGGGCTTCTGGAGCGACGAGTAGCAGCCCGCCATGATGAAACCGACAATTCCCTGCAGAATGACACCGAGAACCAGCGTCTTCTTCGGACCCAGCCAAGGAACATCGGCCAGGAAGCTACCGATAAGGCATCCGGGGATGTAAAAGAAATTGATCAGAACATTCCAAGCAAAGCTTTTCCATAAGCGCGCATCGTCGCCCAGTAGGTTGGACAGGATGGTGCTGGAGTAGATGCCGAAGGCGTAGGCCGAGAAGTCGTAGATGAACCAGACCAGCGAGACGGCCAAGAGACGGAACCAGTAGTACTTAAGAGCGAGCACGTAGGGCATCTTGGTGTTGCGCATCGACTCGCGCTTGTAGGCCTCAGGCTCCTGAAGCTTCAGACGCAACCAGAGGAGGCTGAGCGGGGGGATGATGCCGATGCCCAGGCTGATGCGCCATGCTGCACGGAGGTGGTCTTCAGTCGTGGCGAGGACCTGGATTTCGTTCAGCAACAGGACTACCAAATCCTCCTCCCGCCCACAACAACCTAGGGGTGCCAGTACTTACAACTATCAAAGGAACGATAGCCGCAACGACGAATCTGGACGCAAAAGGATCAGCAATTTGTTACGCGAGCCAGCCATAGATGTTGAAAGTCAAAATACGCACCCAATGTCAATCTGGACGTTGGTGAACAGAATAAACCACCTGTTCCTCGTGCCGCTCTTCAACTCGCCAGTGCTCTCCGCGCAGCCAACACTGCCAGCAGGATACTCTCCACCGATACCAATGCCAAGAAAGAAACGGTAGGCAGTCAGCGCAGCAAAAAGACCGCTAATGCTGCCGCCGGCGCCGTAGGAACCAGTGCACAGAATGGCAAAGAGAATGATAATCAGCGTGGAGGCCATGAGCGACCACTTGCGCGAAAAGTGGTCAGAGGTGTAGCCGAAGACCAGCATACCAACGACGGTTCCGGCGAAAGTGATGGATGAGACGTTGCTCTGGGCGCGGCTGTTGGCGTAGGCGTCCGGGTAAATCTTGCTGAGCATGGTGTTGACGGAGCCAATGACCTGCGTTGAGGAACAAGAAAAGGCAGGTCAGCAACGAAGTCCCGTGATCACATGCTCTTTCTTTCGGTCTTTCCGGTGATGCTCACGTTATTCAAGTAACCGTCGCTGAACAAACCTGCAACAAGTCAGCATTCGGACATGGCTTGTTGCTGGCGGCGGACGCACCTGCACCACAAGCAACGACAGGCCAAAGCCTCTCCCAGCGGCCCTTTTCGGTAGCGGCATAGCTGTTGCGTCGGGCTTCGGGAGGAGTGGAAGTGGCAAGTTCGTCCTCGCCTGGAAAAGTGATCTCAGGCGCCTTGGGTTCCATGGTCGACGATACACCGGGGGGCGTTCAAGCACAGAGGAGGGAGCTGCGGGGTGCGGGGAGAACAGGCATGCAGGCAGGCAGCAGGGCAGAAGGACAGACAAAAAGGACGGGCGGTGGCGCGCCGTGGCGGTAGAGCAGGCAGGTCTCAAGACGCCGCTCAGCGCTAGAGGTCGCAGCAAGAGCAGCGAGAAGAAAGAAAAGAGGGTGAAAGAGCTGGGGTGGATGTAGATGACGCGGGGTAATGGCGAATGCTGTCTGGCCTGCGGCACAGCGCGACAGTGGGACAGAGGGCGAGGGGGGAGGAGAGAGGCTCGAGGAAGAGTCGAGGTAAGGGCGGAGGATAATGAGGGAAGGACGACGACGGCAGAGTGGCACTGCAGCGCAAATAGGCAGGCTCGCAGCTATCACACGCGCGCCAGGCCAAGCAAGGCCGCCGCAACCCCATCCATGCAATGGCCTGTTGCGGCAAGGCGCGCCGCGATCGACCAGCCCATCGTGCCGCCCGCCCAGCGTCCCATTCGCCAGGTTCCTTGGGGTGCGTGTGGCTCGAGCGCGCGCAGCACCGCGGGCGATGTCCACCGTCGCCGTCCGTCGTGAAGACTTTTCGGCGAAGCAGTCGCTGCTCGTCGAATAGTAGCCTTTGCCTCGGCACCTGCGTCGAACACGGCTCCTCCGCGCTCAAAGTCGGGGCTGCGCCGCTGTCTCGAGCAGGATGAAGGACTCGGCGCCCCGGCAGGCGGCCGGCTCAAGCCTCGCGCGCGCCGAGGCTTGCGGAAAGCTTACCCTGCGTCAGTCCCGCCGCGTCTCGATCCGACCAAATCTCGCGTGCCTGTCCGCAACCCTCGTCCATTTGCGCCACCACGCCGAACGTCGTAGGTACGTGCGCGCGGTGCCTTGAGATAAGGTTTGTTTTTTATCTGTCTGTGCCGCCGCCTCTTATCGCCGAAACTCCTTCAAGCCGTGCCTGCGAGCTGCCAACTGCGAGATACAACGACTACTCTCCAATGTTCAACCTCACGTATGATTCTAGCGTTCTGGTTTGTCTCAAGCATGCTGTGCATTGGCGTCATATAGCAGCCCCCCCCACCCCCAATATTGTGTCAAGCCTTGCCTTGCTAGCCCTTGGCTCCTCCACGTTCGACATGCTTCCTCTCTTCTAAACTAATGTTGAATGCTCATGTACGATGGCATTTCACACAGTATTACAGCAATACTCCCGCACACAAGCGGATGAATACTCCATCTCCCTATACCCAACTGTTGCAACACTATGCAAACCAGCCTCGCGTGTTAACCGCATCTCCCCCAAGCAGCCGCAAGCAAACGAATCATACAACATCAGACAATACTCATTACCCATACACCCCCCTCAAAGCAACCCCCTAGCCACACACTCCGCCTCCACAGCCCCCACATCCCCCGTCTGCACCACGCACGCCCCCAACAGCAAACTCCCTCACGCTGCCCCCCTCGCCCTTATAAGCCGGCCACCCCACACTCTCCAGTCCGCCCGCCCTGTCGCGCGCAAACGCCACCCACGCATCCTGCAGCGCCTGCGACACCTCGTACTCGAAGGGCGTCGAAGCGCCGCGGAAGTCGCCGTGCGTGCCGAATAGCAGCGGCAGCTCGCTGCTGTGGTACGCGCCCTCCCACGGCTGCGGCGACACGTTGCTGAAGTTGCCGGCGTAGAAGTAGCGGTGCGTTGTGAGGCCTGCGGCGAGGCGTTCGCTGTGGTTTGTTTGTTAGCTTTTGCTTTTCTTTTTTCTTCTTTTTTCTTCGTGGCGAGGACGGGCTTACTAGGTCGTCTTGGTGGCGGGGCAGAGGAAGTACTCGTATCCGAGAGTGGTGGCGAGCGTCATGTTCGGGCCGTCGGTGCTGTAAGGAGCGAGGAAGAGGCCTTCGGCGTTGTTGAAGCCGATGATGGCGGGCTGGCGAAGGGCGTCAGTCAGCCTGTCTCCTACTAACGCCTCCACTCTCCCCAACGGACGTGTACATACCAGATCGCTGATATCGCCGTTCAGCGCCCTCTCGGTATAGTTCTCAAACACCAGCTTGTTGTCCACCATCGGCGAGAACGTGATCGAAGGGCTCTCCCCAGAATCCTCGTACTCAGCCACGAACTTCTCGATCCTCCAATCCGGCACGTTGCGCATGCAGGCCAGCTCTGCCTGGGGGGAGGTCTGGTTGCCGCAGCCAAGGTTGGAGGCGACGAACGAGAAGTTGGAGTGCGTCAGGTCCCAGCTGGTCAGCTGGTCGAGGTGCGCCGTGCCCGAGTCCATGATCAGGCCCTTGACGATGGGCTCTTCCGGCCATGCGAAGTTGTAGTAATCCACCGACACGGCGCCCGCTGACTGGCCCCAGATCACCATCGACTCAGGGTCGCCGCCGAACTGGGCGATGTTGTCGCGGATCCATTCAACACTTGGGAGCTCAGGCGTTAGTTGGGCCGTTCAGGGGTGAACGAGATGGGAAGTACCAGCAGAGCAGAGGAGAATTGGAGATAAAGAAATGTCCACATACGCAAGTCGCTGGTCCATCAACCCCAGGTTCACCTCATCCAAAGCCGCCGCATTCGGGAAGCCAAAGATATTGATGCGGTAGCTGCAATTGAAACCCAGTCAGCACCCAGTCCGCCACAGGAACAAAAAAGCAAGGGAACCAAACGCCACAAAACACTCACTTAAACGTCACCACAACATGATCCTTGGTCCTCTGCACCCACTTATCCGGAATCTGATACGGCACATCCTCCCCACCCGTCGCGAACCCACCCCCATAAAACCAAATCAAAACCGGCAACGACCCATTCCCATTCCCCGCCACCGCCCCCTTCGGCGTCCACACGCTAACCGTCAAACAATCCTCGCTCATCCCCGCCTTCCCGATCATAAACTCCGGCGCATCCGTGCGCAAAATGCCCGGCTGCACCGACACATACTGCCAGCACGACTTGGGCAGCGCCGTGGCATTGACGACCACCTGGCCAGCCGCCGCCGGCGGGGAGTAAGGCTGCGGAGGCTTCCAGCGGCGGTTGCCGACCGGGGGCTGCGCGAAGGGGATCCCGAGGTACTGGGCGACGTCCGGGGAGGCGGTGGTGTTGACGGTGCCGTGGATGGCGAGGCCGTTGGCGAGGTGGACGGTGGGGGCTGAGGGAGAGGAGGCTCTGCGGTAGGGAGCGGGCGTGGCGGCGGCGAGGGTTGCCAGGGCGGCGGCTGCTGCAGCCGCTAGGCCAGAGCGAGCGGTGACCATGGTGGTGTTCTTTATTTACGAATTGTGTGGGAAGAGGAAATGAAGGGACGGGACGGGGCGGGGGGAGGGGCAGCAGCGAGACCGGCCTTCAGAGAATAGAAACCCGGACTACTGGGGCGTGCGGACGGACCGGAGGTTTATATCTCGTGTCTACTCCGTAGGCATCTCCGGAAGGACCGTGGGGTGGTGAGAGCAACCACGCGGCACCGATGACGGATCGGCGCGCGCGCGTCATGCTTCATGGCGGTGGCCAGGTACGTCTTCCGACGATTTACCAGCAGATAGATGGGTGGGATTGGGGGCGGCCATCGGATGGCGGCCTTTCGCTGCAATGATGCCCCTTTCTCAGGTGAAGATGCTCAGATTTTTGAGAGGTTTAGGTAAGTGGACCGACGAGGTACGAGTCAATCCCGGGCTACTATCCGTCTGGCCTCGTTTCTTTCTTTCAGCCGCATGGCTGCCGTCTGCTTGACTATCCGGCGTGTCCTCTTGCGGTTGAAGCAATGACTGGTATGTGAGACCGCCTGCGTGCCATTGCTGCCATTGGCCTCGTGCTGGATGAAGAGAAACGAGCGGGGGAAAAGTTGCGGTGATTCACGCGGGTGCCGTTGGGTGTTTCGTGTCCCCACAACGGCAGCCCCTGCCGGGATGTGGCACCCCCTGTTCCCCGCTTCGGTACCTTGCATTGGCGAGGAAAAAGCCGGCTGGGGATGGACTAGGCTAGCCTGTGGCCTCTCCGTACCGGCTTTTGCTGCCTGAAGAATGCTTATGTGGGAATATGCAGTTACCGTTAGCGCGCGCTCAAATGAGAAGTGTTTGGAAAATTCAGGTGGTTTGCCGCCAGAGTCCTTGACCGTGCTCAACATGAGGAACGCACGCCGATAACAAGCACCAGCTGGGATCCAAGCTTTTATAACACACACACGTCTCCATAAACCCGCAGGTGATTCGAATACATACAGGCCTCCTCCAGATCTTCTTCTGATAGCAAGGCATAGGGGGAATAACTATCGACACGGGACTAGCAAGACAGCAATGGAAAAGAAAAAGGAAAAGAGAAGTGATCGCGACAAACAGTAATTTCTGGAAACAAAAGATTGTAATTCCTTCCCACGAGTTAACCCCAAAATTCCATTTCTCATAAAAAGGATCATCCTCTTTCTCACCCACGAAGCGATCCTCTTCAACCCGGCACCGCTTTTTGAATTAGTATTTGGATGTTTAAGCCGTCTTCTTCCAGACGGTCCAGAGTCCCAGGAGCGAGCTGACGGTTCCCGAGAGACCAACGATACCGTCGTCCAGGGCGACGTAGCCGAGAGCGGACAGAGGAACGGCTAGATCGCAGAGATCAGAGATGAGCTGGATCTTGGCAGCATTGCCCTCCCTAAATGGTTTTCATCAGTAAAGAGACTCTTTAAAGTACAACCAAATATGGAGCTCGCAAGTCTCAAACGGCAGAAAGAAAGCCCAACGACGTACCTCTCCAGCTTCTTCTTCTCCACCACACTCTCGGCCTCCTTCTCATCGACGGCCGCAGAGCGCTTCCGCAGCTGAACCAGCGAATAGACGCCAGCAACAACATTAAACAGCAGCCCCGACATCCACGCGCGATAAGCCTGCTCCTGAACGGTCTTGGTATTGGCGCTCTTACGGAAGCCCACAATATCCGGCTGCATTGCACGAAACAACGAATTAGCCCCGAACCCGGTCTTCCACCAGACGAACAGCATCTACTCACCACCGTCAGGTTATCCAGCAGCATGTACCCCGCATACCCCAGCTGCCTGCCAATGGCGCAGTACTTCAGCACAGCATCCATGCCCTTAGCATCCGCCGCGACGGCCGCAGCCTTGAAGTGCTCGACGAACTTGCCCAGGCGCAGCAGCTTGCGGGCCATGCCGAAGTTCTTCTTGACGGCATCGTACTGGGCGACCTTGGCCTGGGGGGTGTTGGTGCGGTAGAGGTACCACGCGTAGAAGCGGGCCCAGTATTGCAGCGTGCGCAGGAACTTGTCGCGGCCGACTGTGTGCGTGTGGAAAAGAAGTTGCGAGTTAGCGAAGGGTTGTTGTTGTGGGACTGGAGGGGCGGCGGTGGTGCGGGCGGTGGGACGGACGTACCGGTCGTCGCGACGAATTTCAGGTAGTGTGACACTGTGGGGTGGTAGACGACGGCGTCGGCGACCATGGTGGGCAGTGTGAGGGCGGGCGGCGGACCGGGCGGGCGCGTGCGGTGGGTTGCTCGATCGGAGGAGAGGCGGCGGCGGCGGCGAGGAGATGGAGCCGGGGAGCGATGCGGCGGCGCGAAGCAGGGTAAGCAGCTGGCGGAAGGAGGTGAGACGGAAGTTTTGGGATGCAGACGGAGCTCGAGGACGCAGCTGCAAGCACGCAAGCTCTCCGTCTCGTTCGGCTTGTGATAGCCGCAGTCTGGGGGCGCGCACGGGGAGGAATCGGCGCGCGCGGGACCTCGGCAATGCACGCGCCTCTGCCGACACAACGGGCAACCTATTTCCGGCCCTCCCGCCGGCTGTTTTTGCTGCGTGCTGGGCCGTGTCGATAACGCTCAGCCCACGGTGGCTTCATAAGCGTCCGTCCTCCCGCACTGCCGCTGCTGCACACGCCTGGCTTGCTGGCGCGGCAAGAGGCGGTGAAAACCTCACAACCCTCTGGCTTCGCCGACAACGGCGCTGGCGCTGCGGCTCTGTGCGATGAGCAGCTTTTCATGCGCAGGAATACCAATTCCAGAACCCGTCGGGCATTTTATCCGTTTCTGATGCGAGTGGATTCCCGCATGGCTCTCAAATAAGGAAAGAAAACTCGCCGACCCATCTCCGAATGCATTCGACGGACTGCCAGACCACGTCGAGGACGCTTTCAACTGAAAGAGTAAGACGCTGCATGCCAGGTCACTCCTGCACGGAATCCGATCAATACCATCTCATTGGCTGTAAGGGCGTGAACGTATAGGGTACAACATCACGATTAGTGAAAGAGCATTCACGCCGACGGACCTCGGCACGAAGATATTGTGTTGCGTTATGGGTAGGGATTCCTTCAACTATGGGGTTCACGCAAAAGGCAACTGCATTACGACTGTTAGATTGGATTCCGCTTTCAAGACGTACTCGGACAACCCTGATAAGACTACTCCAATGAAGCTTTTCGTCACACGTCTCATTATGCTCAATCGCGAGGATTGTAGACCACGTGTATATTGTTGCAGGTGTGATATAAAGTCTGAGTGAGAACTCTGCCACCATAGATGGTAACCTTTGAAACATTGTACAACAGAATCTCCAATCAAACTTGAGAGCTATTCAACTAGAAGCGGAATTGAACCGGGATCAGATGCTCGCTACAGGAGTCGTCTTATCCGACGCTGTATCCATCAATGCCACAGCATCCTGAAGGCAAGGCATCCCTCTGCACGTCCTATTGCATTTGCAATCCATCCGCGTCACCACCATTCTGGTGACTTGGCCCATAGTGGTTGAATGCAGCCAGCACATACTTCCAAAGTGCAGGAAAATCATGCTCAGTTGCAGGATCCCCGAGGCGTGATCTCCGACACCCGGGGAGCAGACCGAGTGAAACACATGCAGGAACGATGTTAACCTAGGTACACAAAGGTTCCAGCCGTGGAGTGAATTGGCCAGCTCAAAGGGCCGTTATGTACACGGTGTCACGATCGGGCGGTCAACAGAGCCTGCTGGAACGCCGTGACAAAGCCAAATTACAGCTTGGCTGGGGACGTTCGTGCACAGGACGATCTTATTGTCAACAAACGACGGCACATCTCCCGCGAAGAGGCAGATCCTGCGTCATAAGCAGAAATCTGGTTTCTCGACTGAAACAATGGCGGCTTTATACGTCTAGTGGTGTAAAACTCCATAATTCTCGCTCGACGCAACAGCAGAAGACACCGGCTGCGCATCCAGCACAAAAAAAAAAACAAATAATCCAGTCCAGAAAAGCCGAAGAGATTTAGACGGTTTAAAACATGATGCAGCGTGGCGACACACCAATTGTATCGACAGTCGAGAGCGTGAAATAGTATAACAAAATCACATGACAATCCCAGCGACCTGTCTCCACAGCGCTCATAAAGCATGAGCTATGCAGCCGCCGAAGCAGAGGCAGAGCAACGCGAAAAGAGGAAGACAAGATCGACACATGGCCTCTTTCCGCCCGCTCTGTCCCCTGCCCCAGCTGAGTGTTGAGGGGATGAGCCCAGCAACACAGCAATGAGAAGACCTCCGACACGCTCTATATCCATACCGCCCCAGCTACTCGAATTTTTTGCAAAACCGTCGTCTGACATCTCACCACCATAGCCACCCGCGCGTATTTGTGCACCTTTCGCATATATCGATTATTCTGGAAATACTGATCGGTGTAGTTTTCGTTGACATCGTTTACCGGGGAGAGGGTGGCGTGTTTTGTATGCGTTGCGTGTGGGCGAGAGGGCGTTTACTGGGTCTTCTCAGCGTTCGCCTGGAGGTACTGGTAGGCGCCGAAGGCGAGGGCACCGCCGAGCAGCAGCACGGCGTACAAGCCGATGCCGAAGCCGGCCGCGTCGGGAGACTTGTTGGTGGCGGAGGGCTGCGAGTTGGCCTTGGGCTCGGGGTCGCCGGGCTGTGGGAGGAGCACGACGGATTAGCCAAAAGATAAGACTCTCTCCAACACAAGCGTTCCTTGTATCTCCGCGTCTAAATCCGATAACTCGCCGAAGAGAGGAGGGCGATAGGAGATGACCGCTACATCGCGGATGCCAGGAGCGAGCGCCGCAGTCGCAGCGGTGCCGTTGGCTGGTGTTGGGACGAGGGAAAGGGGGTGCGGCAAACTCGCCGACGGGAAGAAAGGGGACGGCGGATGGAGGATGGAGGACGGATCACGTACCTGTCTCTTCAGGGTGCCGACGAGCAGGCCGTCCAGGATCTCGCGCGCCTCGTCGCTGTGGCCGACGTCCTCGAAGGCCTCCGTCGCATCCTGGCCGCCGACGTCCAGCAGGACCTCCTCACCGCCGCTGTCATCATACAATCCAGTCAGCCCGCGCCGTTTCCCACGCAAAACGCTTTTTCGACGAAATGTCCTGCTTGCGCTGCTTCAACCGCGCCAATTGCGCGCATCCGACTGCACCCGGGCAGCGCGGAGCACGGCGGTCTTCGCTGTTGCCAGCTGGTGTTGAGAAGACCGAACCCCCCACCGCTGGCAATAGTGCTGACCGCTCGGCGATTCCGCCCACGGCAGGCCGGGAAGCAGGCAAGGCGAGGAGCAGTGCACGGGGCTGGGACTTACGGGTGCTCGTCGACGAAGCTGCTGCAGTTGTAGACCTTGTCGTGCACGACAATGTACAGGTCCTTCTTGGAGGCGTGCTCCGAGACGTCGGAGTAGGTGAATTCCTTGGCGGCGGACATTTTCGATAGGCAACTGGGAGGGCGTCGTACGGGGCGGAAGGCGACGGGGCTGGGTAGCTAGGGGCAGGCGAGAAGAACGGGCGAGGGAGGAGGCGAGGGCAGAAAACGGATCGACGTGGAGTTTTGAGCGGGCGGCGGTGGAGGGGGGACGTGCTCGGGAGGATAGATAGCCGTGTCGAGTGAGCCGGCAGAGAGGGAACAGGTGGTGCGTTGGGTGGTACATACAAATGCACGGGGCGCGATTGGCCGGCGGCCAGGGCGGTCGGCGACTCAGCGGCCCAGGCGCGCCGCCGCAGACCCTGGCGCGACGCCGTGAGCGCCCCCCCAACAGGCGAAACTTCCCAGGCCTGGCGGAGCGGGGTCTGTGGGCACCCGAGGGCCTGCTCGGCTTTCGCCTGCCCGGCGGTACGCGATCCAGGCAAAACATCGCGGCCAGCAAAGCTTCCACGCTCCGGTTCCACGCCATTCCACGCCGAGCCCTGCCGTCAGGGTCGCCCATGCCACGCCACGCACGCTGCGTGAGCTGCAGAAGCGCGTTCATTTTTTCAATGCGCGCCGCGCAACACGGAAGAAGCTACTATACAAGACGGCGTGCCACGACGCCTGTTGCTGCTCATGCTCGCAACCCTTCCCGCTGCCTGCCACTGCTTTCCCCTTCCGCCCGTTCCTTCCCGTCCGCTTCGCTTTTTGCTTCTCCACTCCGCATCATCCCCATCATGGTGTCGACCCGGGTATCCCCCACTCCGATAGCCCGAACAAGCAAGCCGTTCATGCTTATCCCCAAAATAACTCCGGGAACGCGAAGCCACAAGCACGCCGCTACGTGATAAAAAACCCTCCTATCGCGCTCCTGCTTGCACGCCGTCGTCGCTGGCAATCCCTTCGCCTCCCCCTCGTGGCCGTCATTCTGCCATCCGCTGCTCAGAATATACACACGCGAAAAAGCCTCTGCTGGAACGCCTGCCAAAAACAAAACCAACTCCAGTCAAAATGCGTGTACGTGAGGAAACGTTAAACATGAGGTTCGTGCCGCCAGACGAATCAACCCCTGGAGAATGAGAAGGAAAAGAGACGAAGGAGGAAAATCATACCAATGCACACAATCCTACGCAGTGGCGGCAACAGTTCTAAAGCCGGCCCGCCACGTGCTTGGCAAGGAAAAGAGGAAAGAGTAAAAATGCGTCTATAGCGCCAACCACCAACATGAGCCTGGACCCTAGACCTGATCCCTTGCTGCATCAAGTAATACATCTGAAAGACTCGCTCCGGGGGGTCCTGCGCTACGAGTGCTTGGCCTCAAGGAAATGAATGCGTAATAACGGACTCTAAAGAGGAGGAATACAAGAGCGATCATGCTGTCCGTAAGCCGCATTACAAAGCCCTCGGCCTAGCGCTTATGTCGCGTCGGGTGACGTGACTGTCTCAGACGTGGAACCGGAGCTTTCGCTTGTCGATGGTTCACTAAGGTCCGGCGCCGATTTGCTCATGCTCACCTCAGAGGGGGGCACTCCCTCCTCTTGCGCTTCCCGAAGGCGGGCTTGTTCCTCGGTCTGGCGACTCTGAGCATCTGCCGCATCAGGATCATCCGAACTAGCAGCAGCTTTCATCTCCTTTGATGCGATGCTTGTGGGAGTGCGGTCCGACGGCTTCGTCTCAGCCTGGAAGACGTCCGGTTGGGACCGTTCAAACCACCCTCCCTTCTCCCATTCACCGGGCTTATAGACCTCTTCCTCGCGAACTTTGGGATCGACGATGCCCGTCAAGAGCTGCTGGAGGCGAGGAAACGATATCGGTTTCAGGATCCATGCGTCAAAGCCACCATCGATGTAGTCCTGCCGCTTGCTTTCTTCCAGGGACGCAGACACGGCAATAATAGGGATACGGCCGTTCAGCGAAGCTCGAGCCGAGAGCACTTTCGATGGGTGCAATTTCTCGAACGAGCGAATCATCTTGGTCGAAGTCAGACCGTCGACAATTGGCATCTACAAAACAGTTAACCAGTCGTTAGATCATTCTGCTGTATCACGAGCCATGGGATGGACTCACCTGCATGTCCATCAGTACGACATCGAAGGTTTCTGGTTTCTCGCCGTGGATGCTCGCGCATTCTTCGCCATTGACGGTGAGCATGATCTCATGCCCGAGTTTCTCCAACCTCTTCTTGACGATCTTGCTGTTCACCGGATCATCTTCGGCGACGAGGACCCGCATATGCTCCGCAGTGAGGGGTTCTTGAATAGCCGACCTAGTCTCATCAACTTCGCCAATGATTCCAGACTTGATGCTGGACGCATCTTTTTCTTGAGACGGAGAGTCCTGTTCATCGGATACTCTGACGGGCTTGATTGGGAATCCTGAATACGGAACTTGAGCCTGGCCAGGCTTGTTCACGGACAGCGTGTTTGGCTGCTCGGGTCGTGGTCTCAACTCCTTTTCAAATGATCGTGCGCGGATCTTGTTGGGCGAGGTCGGACCGCTTCCCGTGAGCGTGGGTCGCCTTTCAAGTCGGGGTCTGCTCGTATGGCCATGATTATTCCGACTGCGCTCTCCTCCGCTGCTAGGCGGCCTTCCTTCCACCATATGTGGTTCCTGGATAGCTTCTATGAGCCTGTCGACATCGCTCTTGCCGCTTTGGTCGCTGGAGAGGCTGTTGAGACTCTTTCGACTCTTTTTGCTGTTGACGCTCTCGGCGCTATCCCTGCGGATCAACGAGTTGCTGGAATCCTTGCTGGGTTGGCCCTTTTCGACTAAGGTCACCTCTGTCCCTGCAGGACCTTCGGCGCGCGGTGTGGATGACGCATCCATCAGGCTCTTCTTGTCCTTGTCATCCGGCAGGTCAAAGGGGAGTTGAATGATGAACCGCGACCCCTTGCCCTCTTCCGACCTGAGGCGCAACTGCCCGTTCATATTGCGGATGATCCGTGATACTACTGCCAGTCCGAGGCCCAGTGTGCGTTTCTCCCCTCCATTGCCCTCGATCTTCTTGGCATTGGGAGCGAGACTTTCTTCCAGCATTTCCGTGGTCTCGGACTGAACTTGCTCGAGATCGCGGAACAGCGCATCAAGCTTCTTGCTACTCATACCACTTCCCGTATCGGAAACAGCAACCTCGACGTTGACATGGTTGTCGTCCCAGTTGGCAACGTACATGTCAACCTTGACTCCACCTTGGGTCGTATTCTGGATCGCATTGGCCGTAACGTTGGATATCGCCTGCCGAACCCTGCGTTGATCACCCAAAACCTTCTGGGGAACACCGGGATGCTCGACGACATCGTACGAGATTCCTTTGCGCTTGGCGTCGCCCGCAAACGGGTCTGTGGCTTCTCCAAAAGTCGCTTTTAGGTCGAACACTTCTCCTTTGATGAGAGGGCCTCCCTCCTCGGTCTTTGTGAGGTCCAGGAGGTCGTTAATGACGTAAATTAAGGATTTCGAGGCCGAATGCGATTTGGCGAGGTTTTCCCGGGTCTCTTGATCGAGCGTTCCCTCAAGAGCAATCTCCAGGTAATTGATGATGGCATTGAGGGGTGTCCGAACTTCGTGCGCAGAGTTGGCCAACAACAACCTGGTAAGCTGGCTGCTCTGCAAAGCTGCCTCCTTTTGGCGCCACACTTCGATGAATTTGCCGTATACCAAGCATAGGACGGCCGCGGTCTCAATTTCCTCATCAGACCATTCTCGGCACCTACCCACAACCGTCTCGCTCCATGTCTTGAAGCTTTTCCTAGGTTCCAAGTATCCCTCGGTGCCTTCTTTTATGAATTTCTCGTAGGGATTGCCTGCCCATTTGACCTCCTTCAGTTGCCCCTTGCGGAAGAACACTATGAAATCAATTCCGGTGATCGATAGTGGAACGACAAGCATTCCGGCAATGTTTTGGAATCCAGGAGGATAACGCAAGTCAGGAAAGTCGGTTGAGATATCTTGAGACGTCGTTACGGACGTGATCTTGCGCATGCGGAGGTATTCAAGCATAGCCAAAGCCTCCTGCGATTGCTCAAGGTCTCCCAGAACCTTGGTCTCATCCCTGATGGACAAAAGACCGAAATCAGCGTCGAAGAGTTTCAGAAGGTCGTCGGATGATGCAATGATGTAGCCAGATGGGTTGTGCTGAGTGGGGACAGTGTTGATCAGCTTCCTTGCCTGAAGCCTGGAGGCATAGGAGAGTCGTTCGATGTTTCTTGATGCTGAATCTCCCACCAGGCGACACATCTTACGTATCGGGAAGCTGACCCGCATGCCTCTAGGCCCATACGAGTGGCAGGCGATCAATCCCCAGAGCTCGTTAAAGGCATTGATTGAGATGGACATCGATGATCTCACTGCCATATTGCCGAGATATTTGAGATGGATAGGTGACATAGCGCGGAGGTAGGAATAGGTAAGATCGAGCGGCTTTTCTAAATCATCCAAGGTCCGGCATACTAAACGGGCTGTCTCTTGGTCTCGATCATACAGTAATCGTACCCTGTTGATCTTGTACATTTCTCGAGCCTGCTTCGGTATGTCGGAAGCTGGGAAGTTTAGACCTTTGTAAAGGTCCTTCGTTGCGCGAGGATCCACCAGCTCAGTTACCACACGACCGTTCCATGCAGCGTCAAACTGGTAGATCATGACGCGATGGAAGCCGGTCAATTCCTTGACCACGCCAACTAAGACCTTGAGGAAGTTGTCGAGGTTTGGCGCGGCCGCTAACTGCTCCTGCACCTGGGACATGATGTTGAAGACTTCCATGGCTGCGGCTTCGCCTTTGCGTTTTCGAGCGCTGCGGAGAACTCGTAGAGGCCGGCTAATGTTCTGTGTGCTTTCGGCAAACTCCTGCTCCGTAGGATTGCTTTGCAGAGTATCCTCGGGGATGTCCGGAGTAAGTTCGCTAGGTGGCAACAGAGGGTTCACCGGGTCATCTTCCAATTCGAACTCGCAAATGACCAAGTTGGGGTTCGCGTCGTTGACATGCATAGCGCACCAGAACTTCCGGGCCTTCTTGTCGGGACCCCGGACTGTTATGGTGAAAACCTCGGGTCCATTTACCGAAACGTCCGCGTCTTCGTCCTGAATGAAGTCGATGTGGTCAAGTAGGTTGTCGGCCTGCTCCTCAGACAAGATGTCGCAAAAATTCTCCAGAGCGAAGAGTTGCTTCGGCGTGTATCCAATCAATCTTTTGGAGTTTTCACTCACGATACGGACGATCAGTTTCCCATCCGACTCCTCCTCCAAGGCGATCAGCATGCCGAATCCTTGTACGGCTCCCGGTATGTGTATCGGTTCGTCTTCACACCTTTGAAGAGTATCGCCATCCCGCCCGGTGATGATGGCATGGCCGCCATCGGTCACGACATGTTTGAACCGGGCCGTTACCAGCGGGGAGTCGTCCAAACTTTCCACGGTACTACGTGCAGACACGCTGGCAGTCGGAGAGGATACCGGATCACTGGAGTGTAAGCCCCCCGCATCGCTCCAAGATCTTGAAGAGATGATTTCGTTGAAAATCTGTTGAGGTGGCCTCCTATCGGCTCTATCACCGGCAGCCCCTCTCCTCGAAGCGTCACTGGGCCCTTGGCTGGGTATTTGCAGGCTTTCCGGGCGTGGCCTTGACGAAGTTCGCGATTCCGATGATTTTGTAGAGCCGCTGGTAACGGAGTGGCGTCGGGCGTCCCTGGCGCGAGCCAGGTTCTGGAAGTATCCATCCTGGCGTTCTCGGTTTGAGGGCGTTGGCGTGGGATCCATCGATACAACGCTGCGGATGGGGAACACCCGGTCATCGGCTCCCGGAGAACCGACATCCGACGTCGGCGAGAAGAAGTTGTTCGCTAAGCTGGACGGAGAGCCCGGCCTGCCTGCGGGGTCATCGGTGATGATCCGATGGGTTCTCGAGCGTGACGACGGGCGTGACGACTGCGCGCCAAGTTGCGGGGCGGAGGACTCAGCGCCATCGCTGGTGTTCTGCAGCGCTGGGTCTGCCTCGCTGTCGGGATGCTGAGACATGGAGGGCTGCCGCCGCGTTGTGCGAAGCGGCACAAAAGGGCAGGACGTCAGAAAGAGGTGTGAGGCTGGAGAAGGTGGCCGCTAATACGGCATGCGCCAGGGGTGTGGGACCAGCTGGAGGCTCCCTTGGGCGCGCAGGATGGGGGGGAGGTTAAGGGGCCGTGGACCGCATTCCAAGGTGTCGAGGATGAGGAGCAGTGAGACAGCGGTGCTGTAAACGGCGGGGACGGAGGGGTCGGGTTTTTGCCACCTCTGTGTGAGCCCGGCGGGCTGGCAGGCGCAGTGGTGGAGCAGCGGCAAATGATGGGCAGGGCAATTGGGTCGGCGAGAGCCGAGCGCGCGCGAGGACGGAGGGGCCGCGACGGGCGGGCGTGGTGTAAGACAGAGAGGGCAGGGTGGCAGAGTTGGCGCGGTGGTGCTGCGAGGAGCCGCGGCCGGGAACGGCGAGTCGAGTCTCGCGGGCTAGAGGCTCGCGGCGGCGCGCGGGAAAGGCGCGGCGGAAAGGGTTCACAAAAGATGTGAAAGGGGTCCCGCGGGAGCAGCGCGCAGTGGTGAGTAGGCACTGGTGCGGTTGGGAGCAGATCGCAGATGCAAGAGATCGGTCAAGGCGGCACGCGCATGTGCCAGTAGCGCAGTCGACGGCCGTCTAGCGCAGGAGCGGAGGGCGGGCTCGCGGCTGGAAGGCGAGGACAGGATATGCTGACCTCCGCCAGCGCGCTCCACGGCGAAGGCGCGCTCTGGAGGAGAATTGCAGGCTGGATGGATGATCGCCCGCCGACGCTATCACCGACCTCACTTGCAAGGAAAGCGACGAAGCCTCCCGTCGATCTCGCGCACGCGGGCCATTCACAGCACCCGCAGCGCGCGCCTGGTAAGGATGCCCTCGCCCGCCGCGACGCTCGCTCGGGCAGCAGGCGGTGCGCGCCACAGGCTGCCAGGTGCCAGCGCGCTGCCTTGGCTGCGATCTGCCGCTGCTGCCACGGCACCCGCAGGGACCCCCAGCGATGCCCGCCAACTCGCCACCGGCACAAGCCACACGCCGCTGACACCAGCGTGCGTGCCGCCAAGGCCGGACGTGACTCCAGCGCGCTGCTCATCTACCGCCTGCGTCTCCGGCCCCTGGCGCCTTCGCGTGGCGCACTCGTCGGAGGCGGCGGGCGGGACCCTGTGCGTGCGGAGAGAGATGGAGTTCCCGGTTCAGCTTCACCGCGACTCGCGGCCCTGGACCCCGTTCCTGCGCGCGCTCCGCCGCCGCAGAAGCCTCACTTTTCGTTTTCCGCGGCCCTGGGCGGGAGTGGAGCGGTGCAGGACGCGGCCCTTCTCTGCGCAGGATCGCCGCGCTCCAGCACGGGCGCGTCCAGAGCTGCCCGCAAAAGTGGTGAATCATCCAAGGCCTCCCTGCGCCAGCCGCTAGCTCGTCGCCTGCGCCGGCCGCTCGCCGCCGCTAGCCCGTCCACCGGGTCAACGTCCAACGCTGCGACTGGCCGTCGGCATCGCAAGCCGTTTGAAGTTTCGTCGCGTCCAGGGCGTGGCGTTGCCACTGCGAGCGCATGGGGGTCCCGCCCACTCCGCCGCGCCCTGCACTGTTTCAACCGACGGGGATCTCTGCCGCATGCAATTGCGTCGCCGTCCCCACGCTGCCACAGAGCCAACCCGCCTGGTCCATGATCTGCGCGGCTTTGCGCCCCACCTCTCCTGACATGCAGTTCTTCAGCAAATTTCCATCCAGCCTTCTTGCCCATTGCAGCCGCTGCGCTCCTTGCCGCGTTCGGATTAGCAGCGACGTGCATCGCCGCTAAACATAGACATGCCTCGCAGTTGAGTCGAGATGACGCTACGCTCTGCGCTGCTCGAACACCTGCACAGCAACGATTGCCAGATGAGACTGTCACGCCTCCCGGTGGCGCGCGCACATGCCCGCCACCGCGAACGGCGCATCCTACGTAGCGTTGCGGGAAGGTGCGAGGATCTGCTCTGCGGTGGAAATTCGCTGGGTCGCGCATGACGTAGCAGCTCTCTCGCTTGCGCGCCAGGTGCCTGTCGACTTGCATCTCGTGCATCTCTATTCCGACGACCGCTGGCAGCAGGTAATTAATGATGTGGCACAAGGATCGCGGTGGCGCGCGGCCAGAGCTCTGCCAGCAGCCCTCCGAGCGGACCCTGCTCCGGGCGGAGGCTCGCAGCCCTACTTTTCCCGCCGCTATCTTATCGGCCTCCAGCATCAGCTTCTCGAGGCTCGGCCCGGCGCCAGTGCCAAGACTCAAGGCGGTGAGCCGCGGCGGTGTGCGAGCCCGGCGCGCTTACACGCGGTCACTCCTCCGTCATTCCCCGTGTGAGAGCGAGCAATGGCCCTTTCACGCCTCCCCTAACTGCCAAATCCGCCCCCATCAATGCCGTCGACAGAGAGCGCGCGGGCTCTGCGCATCCTCGTCGCCTCGTCCATTCCCTCGCCCATCGAGGACCCGTTTCTCGCAACCCTTACCGCCCAGGAGAACATCGTCGTACGGAGCATCGTCGATTCCGCCGCATGGAAGCCATCTGCCCCGTATGCGTCCATCCCAAATGTCTCGACCGACCGATCGCAGCCATGCCGCCCTTTCAGCGACCACGATGACGTCCACCGCACCGCCGCCGAGCTCTGCGCTTGGGCTGACCTTCTTGTCCTCGCCCCCATGGACGCAAACACCCTAGCAAAGATGCTGCATGGCGTGACCGACAGTTTGATACTAGAGATCTTGAGGAGCTGGGATGTCTCGAAACGGACGCTGCTGGTTTTGGGCATGTCTACCCTTATGTGGGAGAACCCGATGACCAAGAAGCAGCTTAGCAAAATCCGGCGGAAGTGGAACTGGGTGCGCGTGCTGCAGCACCCCCTGCTCTGGACCTTTGAGGCCAAGGGGAAAAGGTATCTACCGTGGGAGGGGAGAGAGGAGCTCATGGGAGCGATCCAGAACCAGCTGGATCTAATGACCTTGGGCCATGACGTGGACATGCCGCTGGGGCACACTCCGAAAAACAATCTCTCCCTACGGCCTGCTACCAAGCTCTCAAGCTCATTGCCGCCCGAGATATGGTCTATGATCTTTGACTTCACAGGCGATTGGGAGCTGCCAAAAGCCCTGAACATCTACACGACTCTCCCAACACCTCAGTCCTGGCTGCGAGCGGCCAGCAAGGAGGGTCCGCACAGTTTCATGGACAAGCTGGAATGGGCTATTTTGACCGGCACGCTGGACGATGTCAAGGGGTTATTTGATACACACACCGCTCCACAGTGGCTCTCACCTCAGGCCGTTCGTATAATCATGCGCTTTGCCATGGTTCCCCTGCTCAACTACCTAGAGACAAACCACAAAGACTTGTTCTGGGCAACCTTTGGTCACGCCTTCTTGCCTGACAAGGCGTCCGCTGTGTTTGGACGAGTAGAGATCCTCGAATACTGGCGCACTTCACCGACATTCCTAAATAAGGAATACACCGTAGACGCCGTTGATGGTGCGAGTCGGGCCGGCTTCGTCCACGTTCTCGAATGGTGGCGCAACTCAGGGCTGCCAATGAAATACACCGAGGCCGCCCTCGAGCAGGCCAGCAGCAGAAGCCAGGTCGATGTCCTTGAGTGGTGGAAAAGGGCCAGCACGCGCGACGACGGGCAAATACGCACCAGCGGCGACGAGTCGGAGCCAGAGGGCAGCGTCCCGCCGACTCGCAAACCCCTCCGTCTCAAGCCCGGCAAGGCTATCTCCTTCGCCACGCAGGGAGGCTCGCTTTCGACGCTGCGCTGGTGGGTCACATCGTCGATCCCGTTCTCACACGAGGACACGGTCGCCAAGCTTGCATCAACGCATGGCCACGTCGACATACTGGCCTTCTGGCAATCGCTGCATGGCGAGAAGATGATTTACGACAATCAGGTCCTTGTTGGTGCGACGAAGATGGGGCATCGGGATGTTCTTGAGTGGTGGAAGAAAAGCGGATTAAGGGTGGAGTACAAGACTTGCGACATTGAAGAAGCGCTGGAAGACGGCGTGGAAGGTGTCAAGGGCCAGCAAGTAAGACGATGGTGGGCGCAGAACGGTCTCAATCTGGGAGTTGGGACGAGTGAATGGATGCGCACAAAGGTGCTAAATTGAGTTGGCGTTGGAAATAGGCATCATCGGCGTTGTGGGTCCTGTAAAGCATTTCCTGACGGCGTTGGCAGGCTTGAGGAGGAACCTAGATGGTAAAAAGTCTCCAAGGAGTTACGTGTAGAAATTTGTAATAGAATCATGGCTGAAAGTCGTTGCGGGCGACATCAGTCTATGAGTGTTCGAACTTCGAGCTCTTTAATCATATATCCGTTCTGACCCTTCTTAGTTCTTCACATTGTACGTATGGTTCGCTCTCTCCCTGAAATTTCGAATATACACGTCCTGCATATATGAACGGTGGTTGTCGGCCTTCGCGCCAGCAACGCGCACCACCGCGCGCTCTGTCCAGGCATGGCAGTCGCGACTTCCCTCCGCATAAGTTGTGACGTAAGGCGCATCGCAAGTGATCCCAGCCTCGAGCTTCACTTCACCTCACATCCCATCTTGACGCTTCAACCTTCTCGTGTCTGGAGTCATTTCAGCCCGTTCAAGTCACTCCCTCCATTTCCTCTGCCTTCTCCGTATAGCCTGGCAACTTGTTCTTTGAGATACTGCCGCCACGATCCATTCAACACCTGTGTCTTTCCCTGGTAGCGACATGCATACGATAGAGGCACCTGTGCGTCCTCACAACTATCGGCGCCCGAGCAATTCACGAAGACAAAAGCTCATCCAAGAGATGCAGTCGGGGATGGCCCACCCTCGAGACGCGCACGAAGAGTGGTATGTTACACAGCAGAGATACCATGTCCTTGCTGGCCACATCGGCTCACTGCCGATGGCGATGCGACCCGGAATTCCATTCCCAACGCTTTCAGGTCCTGCACAGACTGCGGTAGTACCCCCAAACTCATCGCAAGCTGTACTGGCTTTCACTGGCTCAACGCCCCCGTCAATCGCTGGACATGCACTCCCAGCTATTCAGGTGAACATTGATCTCAATACTTTTACTGCAACGGTTTCCACCAACGGACAGCTCCCTCCAGCAACTCACTCTCACACTTCTTCGACCTCGGTCACCTCGGATACTCAGTTTCCAGGACAGACAAAGTCAGGACACCTTCAACCACAAGGGTGAGTCGACGAAGTAGATTGCGGTTTCTCCACCGCCAATATCATTAAATTTATTCCCATTAAAACCTCGCAACTGGTTCAGTACTCGTTATATACCTACTTACAACTCAGAGTATAGGCAGGTGAATACATTCAAATCGGTTCAACCCGTCCTAGCAGTGACAAACGCAAAAGCTGCACCACGCTCCAAGAAAGTTCCTGAGATTGTCGACTACCAAAGCAACACAGCAGCCACGTCACACAACAGTGTCACTATCTCTGCGTCAACCACAACACGTGTCAAGCCTCGACTCAGCTCCCCTTCGCTCTTCGAGGTCCCACCGGCAGAAGAGCTGGGAGGCTCCCAGAGGCAGCCTAAAAGAAAGCGCACGTCTCCGGGTCCAAAGGGTTCCACAAAGAGAGCGAAGGCAGGGAAAAAGGCTCAAGAAAGACAAGGCAGCATACTTCAATGGATTTCTGCTCGCTCGGAGCTGTCAACTACGACTACATCCTCGATGCAGTCACAGGGTGGATATCTACCTGGGTTGCGTGTCCCGTCTCAACAGGAGTCGCAACCCTTGGATACCACCACCGCGGTGAATAATGACACCGTTGTGCGCAGAACAACTCATAAATACAACAACTTCTTCACTGACTATGATGCGGCAACTGGCCAGAGCGTAGAGCTTAATTACGACTTCCAACAGCACACCAAACCAACAGTGGCGGGTGATCCAGCTATCCCGCCCACGCCATATACAGCTTCTGCAATTACGAAGCCCCCCGCAAGGCAGACCAACGTCCGGAGAGTCCCTGGCGCGGTGACTCTAGGATCTCCACTTCCACCTACGGGACAGCAGCCGACGTTCCAGATGACGGATACCTTTGTTGGGAACACAACTACCCATACGTTCTCTTCAGGGCAACGTGACCTTCAAATGGCACAGCATGGTATGAAAATGACTCAGTCTCGACCACATGCTTTCCTCCCATCAACGGGTTCTCCGCAGATGTCGGCAGGCACTCAAGACATGCATGCGGCCGGGTCCATCAACGCTTCTCAAGCAACGGCAAGACCGCAACGAACCGCAAAGCTGAACGCCTTGGCCAGGCTACGTAGTTCTAGCACAAGGGAAGTATATCAGCCAACACCCGCTAGCCAGCCAATGGTTCAGATCAGGACAACCAGGACTGTAGACGCCACGATAGGTCCCAACCTGCTGGCCAGTTTCCCTACTGGAACGCAAATTAATGTGCCGGCCGGGGCTATCCCCGAATTCCTAAACGACCAGAACTCTCGTATCGAATATGTTCATGGCCACATTGAAGGTGAACTTTGAGTTCGGCAATGGCTCCCAAGCAGGGTTTTGCTCTAATGTCTCTGGAGATGGTCGTTCTTCAATCTCTCTCCCCTTCTGCTTTGCCTTTGACTTGCTCAATGCTACTTGGCGGTGTCATTGAAGCGACGACTGGTTCCAGCTTTCATGGTGATCTTCTCGGGGGATATCGGACAGGTTTACATCTGCTTTACTGATGTATTTCACTGATGTTCTATGGTTCTTTTCACACCTCTACTGACAGCGCTGCGACTTTCCTCAACTTGCAGTTTTTCTGAAGGAGTCTTATGGTACGGGTAATCATGGCATAGTCAAGAAATAGCACCAACTCAAGAGTAGCATGTATATAGTTAAACATTCGTCCATAAACGTAATCGGACCATGGCATGTATTCAACTTCCCGTGAACAGGTGATGCTTTTGAAGTACCGGTACAGGCATTGAACACCCCAACGCCCCTTTGAATAAATGCATCCTGAGAGAAGATAGATGCTTGACTTTTTGTTTTCCGAGGCCACATCTCAAGTATATCATGCACACATATTTTCGTCCATAATAATCGCAAAATTGCTTTTTTTCATATCATGTTTTTTTTTTTTAAAAACTTTTCGAAGTCTTTCCGGATCAACGACCCATCTCTATGTCTAAATATTCTCAATCAATCAATCATTGCCCCCATGCTGACTCAAAGCGGGCAGCCGAAAATGAGACTGGTATCGATGCAAGAAGGGTGGGTGCTTTGAGAAAGGAATACTGAAGGGGAAACGAAGAAGCAAATGGTGTATGATACAAGGACTAAAAGAAAGCAATGATCATGCTCTTGTGGAAGGAGGCTGAGGGCGCGGTTGCTGGTGCTGCTGCGGCAGAGGGTGTTGAACCTGCGCCTGAGGTTGCGGCTGGGTTTGGTGTTGATGTCCGCCTCCTCCTCCTCCTCCACTGCCGCCTGCACCGCCGCCTGCACCTCGACGTTGATGGTGATGGTGGTGGTGGTGTTGCGACCTACCGCCGCCGCGAGGAGTGTTCGCAGCGGGGCCAGCTGGAGGAGGGGCAGCTGTGGTGCCGACAGCTTTTTGCGGCTGTTGGGCTTCGCCGGCAGGATGAGGAGAAGAAGCAGTAGGGCCGCCACCGCCTTTACCACTCTTTTCTTTCTTTGGCTTCGGCAGCCTTTCCTTCTCCTTTGTTTCCGATGGTTGTTGTTGTTGTTGCTGCTGCTGCGACGCAGGAGGAGCGTCTCCCTTACCCTTTCCACCTCCCGCGCCCGCACCACCTCTCTTTCCGCCACCACCACCACCACCTCTCCCTCCCCTCGCACTCTTCCCCGCCCCTCTCCCAATCTTCCCTCCATCCTCCTTCTCCCCCTTACCACTTCGTTCTTTCTCCACTCCAGCCATCTCACCCTCAGCACCACCACCCCCACCCTTCTTCCTCCCTCCCCTTCCCCTCGGCTCTCCCTTCGACTTCTCCCTCGCCGCCGCTCTTGCCTCCTCCTCTATAACCCTCTTACTCTCCTTATCCCACCACTCCTGGAACTCCTGCTCCTGCTGGATCTCTTGAAGGCTGCGCTTGGCAGCCGCCTGCGCGATGACGTCTTTCTCTGCTTGCTGCTGCGACAGGATGTCCGCCATCGAGAGCTGGAGGGAGGCTTCGGCGTGGGGGATGGATTGGATGTGGCGGATGGATTGGGGGAGGGACGGGAAGGCGGGAGCGGTTGAGGAGGTGGAGTGGTGGGAGATGGCGAAGCCTTTGCCGCTGGGATTGGTGGAGGGCTTGGGCTGGGTTTGCGTGGAGGTGGATGATGGAGAGGTTGGTGCAGGCAGGGCACCTGCTGGTGTCGTTGTTGTCGTGGGTGGTAGGGGTTGGGCCTTGGATGCGGGGCCATTGTTTGCGAGGGTTTGTCGCATTGTTAGGTTTGGACGGCTGGGTGGCGGTGTACAGTTTGTTGGTGCTGCAGGCGGCGTGGAGCTGAGCACGTCCTTCAACGCAACCTTGGCCGCAGGAGGTCTCATCTGCCAAGGGGATGCTGCTGGTTTTGGTGCTGGTTTTGGCTCTGTTGGTGCGGTGTCGTTTGCCGTCTGAGCCTTCGAAGCCTGCTGTTGAAGCTTCTTCCTCTCTTTCTGGGAGAGCTTGGTGGCTGCGAAGGAGCCGCTGGCACGGTCTTCTTTCTTGGCCTGAGCGGAGAGCGCCAGGGAGATATTGGACGGTTGGCCCCCTGACGTTTCGGCCATGATGTTCTTCAAGCCTAGCTTGTTGGTTTGTAGCGGCGCAGTACCCCATGGTTTGTCCGCGGGACGATTTATGGGCGTGGTACTCGATTCCAGAGAAGGAACGCCGAAACCTGTTGGCGTCTGGGACGAAGGACTGACGAGTGAAGAGTCAGAAGCATCTCTCCTGCCGGCCGCTTTGGGAATCTGCCATGGACTTGACGGCGAGCCCGCCTCAAGGGAGACATCTTGGACCGGGCCCCCTAAGTTTGATAGAGGAGATTTGACCATGCGTGGTACATCAAGATCCAGGTCATCGTTGTCCGCATCAACATCATCGTCCATATCAAACATCAGATCTGCTGCCGATCTCTTGCCTTTGAGTGTTGGAGCGAGTGAGGGGCTCTCCTGCGCGGCCTTTGCATCTTTGGCTGAGCGTCGCCGCGCTTTTTGTTGCATTGGCGATGTCGAATAGTCCTCAAAGCTGCTGGCTTTGAGCGACGAGGAAATCCGACTAACGCCCTCAGTATACTTGCTTTGCAGCATGATAGCATCGACCTTGGCCCTTCTTCGGCGATCAATCTGCTCAGCAAGTTCTGGGTATTTTTCGAATAGGAGAGTTTCGGCACGGCCGCTCTTAGCGATAGGGAGGCAAGCCTGTTGGTTCTCGCGGACAACCTGATCCAATTCGAGGATGAGATCTTCATCCAGTTCGTCGAGCAGTCTGTTGAATATATTAGAGAAAATCGTTTATACCATGTGAACAACGATGGCGTACCCGCTTTGCAACACTGCCTCCAAACTAAGACAGACGTACTCGAGCCCAGCATCCTTGAATTCAGTCACTGAGCAAGGCGAAATGGCATTGAGTAGCTGGCAAACGTTGCGAACGTTGACTGTGAAAACGGGTTAGCAATATCAACGGGAGACACAAGACAATGAAGCTTACCGTATCGACCGACGACCTGTTGACAGATCTGGGACAGCCTATCCAGCATCAACTCGTTTGCGACAGACATGACGTCCATGACGTGGTCCAAGAAGTCGTTAAGAGCCAGGAATTCCCCAAGATTGTCTGAAACAAAATCATCGAATAGCTCGTCACCCGTATCCGCATATAAATGCCGGAAGACGAGCTTGAAGATGTTCAAATCGATATGCTTCAAGTCAATCCTGATGGCGTCCGTCGGATCTGCAGATGCTTCACGTCTTCCAGCTAACCAAAGACCTGCTGCCCGGCCCCTGAACATACCCTCGAAGAAGGGGCAGCGCTGAACCATGAGGGAGCTGTGAACCCTGAGTTCGCTATCTGCAAGCTCTAGGATGACATCGCCGTCCTCGAAGAAATCGGGATCTTTAATGGCAAGCGCCATGTCCACGGTGAGAGACCGTCTCGGTTTGACCATCTGACGGACGGCGGGTTCAAGTTGCTTAAGCTCGAGACGAGAAGCCAGTTTCATGAGCTCCGTGCGGATTTGGCGGTACCTGAACGCTAGCTTCGGATATTGACGTGTGTAGTGCCAGAAGTCAACGATGTTGTCTGTGTACGCGTACAGCACGAAGTTGAACATAGTCAGTATATCCATGCCCTGCAACATGACGACGGTTCGGCCACGCTCATCTTGCTCCAACGAAAGGGTTTCGGGCACAGAAAAGCTGCCAAGCTGCCGGAATTCGGCAAAACCCTGTCTGAGGACTTTGCTGCGACCAGCCAAAAGCCATCGATGTGCTGGAATGCGAACATCTGAGACGGTGGAACCGATCATCGTATCGTATGTGCTGTCACTGGTATCCAGGGAAGTAAAAAGGACGTCCTTCAAGTCCTGCTCAAAGTTCTGCGACTCAAGCACGCGCTTTGTGAGAAGCTGCACGTCCGTGGCCAGCATTTGGTATTCATCGTCCGAGACTACTTCCCGCGACGCCCAATCACCGAACGGCAGAAGTGGGAAAATGTCGTCCCACAGTGTCGGCGGATCAACTTGAATCTGGGTCTTGGTGACATCGCAGTCCTTGCGCACGGCTGCGTAGGCGCCAAAAGCAGAGGCTCGAACAGCTGTAACACGGGTAAGGCCAGGAACTCGAAGGAATTTGTAATCCTTTGGTTTGTAGTCTCCGGTGCCAGAGGCGGAAGCGTCCTTAATTTTGGCTCTCTTGACTCTTCGCCACACACTGCCAGCTTGCGTAGTCAGAATGACTGATCCATCTTGGTCTACGTCGACATCTCGGGCTGCCATATATCCCTTCTTGAGTGACCATATCCGGTAGGGTTGTGACAGTGCTCCACGGATTTTGCTTGGGTTCGTGGTTGATGTTGTACTATCCTGACCTGACTCGGAACGCTTACTAACCGCTACGGTGTAGATCTCACCGTTACTTGACAGGGCGCATATGGTGTCTCCGCCTGCAGTGATCTTGCAGATTCTATTTGGGGTAGTGTCATACTTCGTGGTGAGGAAGCTTGACTTGAGGAAGTAATTTGTGAAACCGTCCAAAGGAAAGGAGAGCTTGGCGTAGCCATAATTTGCGAATACCCAGACCTCATGGTTCTCGAGCAAACAAACCGTAGCTCTTTCAATAGCCTTGGCTGATCTAATAGGCGACGAGAAAAGCGAAGCGGCGACCTTCCGCGGAGTAATCTGGATCTCTAATGATCGCGCATCCGAGTCGACGATTCCAAGTTGGCCTTCGTTTTTGCCGAATGTGTATAACGAAGTTGCCGTATGAGCAACCGAATGGATTCGAGATGCGGCAACGCCGGTGACGATCTCTTTCTTGAGAGGTCCGAAAATTTGTCGCGGCAGGGTTTGAATAGGGTCCTCATCTTTGAGCGTTTTCGGCAAGCTGTATCCTAGTTGACCAAAGACATTGTTCCCCCAAGAAAAGATTTCACCCTCGTCGGACAGAGCCAGCGAATGGTTCTGGCCTAGTCCCACTGCAATGACCTTCTTCTTGGCCAGAGCTCCTCCCTCTATGCAAGTGAACTGGAACTGTGTGGTCTCATTACCGGCACCAAGACGGCCACCAGGACCATGGCCACACATGTACAAGTTTGATTCGGGATCCGACGTCAGCACTGCGGTATGAAGTTTTGACATCTGGACATCCTGAATGAGCAGCGGGGTACTTCTGATGATAGTTGGCAAGTCGGACACGGGCATGCTCTGGATTGCTGTCAAGTCGCTTATTGATGACTCCATAGACGTCCAGTCTTGTTGCTTGCGCTCCAAGTGTTCCCGATAGAATCTCCGCAGGAGATGATCCGGTCTGCGGAGAATTATGCGCTCGGGATGTTGCCGGTCATCTTCGTCGCCGAAGCCCAGTGTGACGTTCCTGTTACTGCCGAAAGTGAAGAGCTCGTCGCCATGAATGTCAGTCGCTGGCGCAAGCCTCCTACGCGCAGGTCTTTCATCGCCATCGCCACTGTCATCGTACGCAAAGTCATCTTCATCCTCCCCATTTGTACCCGCTTGCGAGTCATCCTCGGGTCGCAGCGTCCGGTCCGCAATTGTTGTCGCGAACAAGTCCAGCGGCCCGTTACCCTCCTTGTCCTTGATCTTGATCAGTCCTCCAGCGTGCTGTACCAGTCCACCTGTACCATGACCCAGCGCGTCGAGTACGTCCCGATCGATGATTGCGCGCGCAATCGCCACATTCCCGAAATAGAACGCACGGTGTAGAGCCGTCCATCCATTCTCAAAGTCCTGGGCGTATAGATCCGTCATGGGATGCTCGAGGAGCGCCGTCGCAAAGCCGAACGCGTTCTCGGAGGCGGAAGAGGCGGCATGGTGCAGAATGGTCAAGCCGGTCGCATCCTTCGAGTTTACGTCGGCGCGTGTCAAGGCGGTGCCAGATCTGGGAGTGCCGGGGAGGTCGCGCCGGGTTCTGGTCATCAATGTCGGCGAAGTGCCAAGACTGCCGGGACTTCCTATGAAGGAACCAGGATGTGCAGGCTGCGCGGCGGTATTGGACCTCGGCGCGGGCGGGCGCCCGTTGAAGAAGGTGCCCTCCAGGAGGTGCCGAAAAGTTTCGACATCATCTTCGAGGTAGTATTTCCAGAGATAGCCGCTCATGTGCTGAATGGTGAGGGGAGACGTTCCCGTGGCTCCGGCAAGTGCACCTCGCTATGACTACGGAGAGTCAAAGCCTGTTTAAAGGTGCGGGTGCGAAGCTGAGGACGACTCCGGGGAGGGGGAAACGGTCGCGGGGCGCAGAGTGTGGCCCAGCGATGACAGGTGGCGGAAGCTGTTGATAGAGCGCGGGGCAGCGATGGGATCGGCGCGTGTTGAGGACGGCGGCGAGGACGAGACGGATGGGCGAAAATGGGGCGCGCGGATGCGGCGAGACGCGACGGTGAATTTAACGGGTGGTGAGCGTGGGTGCGATGGACGGTGGCGGACGGGAGCTTAGCGGGCGCGCGCAGTGTGTGTGTGGGCGAGGGGAGGTCGATGACGATGCCTGGAGCTTCCGCGGGACCGGCGATTAGCGATAAGGCAACAACTTAGTCACAGTGACTCACCGCGGGCGAGCGGCTGGCTGGAGCATGCGTGCGGCCAGAGTCATCGCGGCTGAGCGATGTATTATAGCAATGTCTTGGCCCGCTGGGGGGTTTTCTGCCCTCCGCGCCTGCGCCGGCACTTCCTGCCCAGCCCAGCCGATGAGCTTCGAGCTCCCTCACACGTGGGGCACATGTGCTTCCTCCGCGTCCTTGGATTTGGTGGCGCGTCTTCTGCCCCCGGCTCCGTCTCCGCATCTACAGCTCCCTTGTGATCACCTGCACGGCTCTAGTGGTAAGAATGACGAGAGCATGTCACTGCGCGAGCACATCAATGGGCCCAGGGCAAGAGTAATCCGAATCCGTCATTATGAGTTCCTATGATGCCGAGCCAATGCTGAATAAAATACAACGGATGTAAAAGAGAGTCGTCAAATCCATCTCTCATGCTAGACCTTCAAAGACCGGGATATAAGGCAGCCATGATTCCTGTACAAGCAAACTTTGTCCAATCTGCGTCCTAACACCGGTTCGGGGATATATAAATGCCTACGCCGTGGTGGTTCGAGTCGTTCCATCTCCTCACAGCATCAACATGCCCGCGAACATTGCCGCAGCAACCGTCCCGAAGGCAGCCGTCACCGTAGCGCCGGCGTTGCTAGAACCAGAGCTGCTGCCGCCCATCGAGCCCGTCGAGCTCGCGCCGGCGCTCGCGCCAGACCCGGACTGCGCGGCCGCGGTGGCCTCAGCGACGCGGATGCCGTACGAAGTTGTGACACGGGGCGTGCCGCTCGCAGGAGTCGTCGTGTAGGCCGAGGTCGCCGTCGTGGAGGCTGTGCAGCCGGACCAAGTCGTCCAGGGCGCGTTGGTGCCCCACGGGCCGGACGTCCAGCCGGACCAGGTGCTTGGAGGGCAAGAAGAGCCTCCCCACCAGCCAGTCCAGGGACCGGTCGTCCATGCACCGGTAGAAGCCCACGGGCCCCAAGGATGGTCGCCGCCGAAGGGGCCTTGACCGCCCCAGCCGCCTCCACCGTTGAAAGGTCCGCCGGGGCCGCCAGGTCCGCCAGGTCCGCCAGTGGTCCAGGGGCCACCGGTCGTCCAGGTGCTCCAGGGCTTGGTCTTGGTGCTCCAGTAAGACGAGTCCCAGGTACCACCGTTCGGGCCCCAGGGTCCGCTAGCCCACGATGACCAGGCTGAGTTCGAGGTCCAGGATGCGGGCCATGCAGACCCCCCCGACGTAGCTGACCACGTAGCCTCGGGACTTTGGGTCAAAGTTGAGCCAGCGTTGGCGCAGTACTGTGCAATGGCTTGGTAGGAAGCTGTGTCAGACATGTCAGCAAATCAAGGAACGGTGGACTTCCTGAAGGAAATGGCTTCTCACAATCCTTATCCCCAGAGTTGCAGTTGGAAGACGTGTCGATGCAGGAGTTGAGCTTGTCGATCGCGGTCGAGTTGCCGCAGATGCCTTTCCAGCCGTTGCTCCATGCGGCGTTCCAATCATCCCAGTCATTGAGACAGTCGTTCTGTGACCCAAGATGTCAGCACTCAGCGGTGCCTAGCTTTGAGGGCAAGCAAACCATACCGCGCAGCCGAAAAGTCCGTTTCCGTTGTTGTTCCTGTTTCCGTTTCCGTTCCCGTTTCCAGGCTGAGCAACAGCGGGAGAAGCGAGAACAGCAGCGGCAGCCGCTGCGAAAAGAACTTGGTTCTTCATGGTGGGGGCGTGAAGTGCAGAGGAAGGTTCGTGGCGAAGAGACAAGCAAACAAGAAGCTTTGCGTGTAGGGTCAAAAAGACTGACACAAGCCCTGCAGGAGGCCCCGCATATATAGGTTACCCCAAGCCAACATACGCGTCCCCAGGGGATCCAACGTCATGGGAATCATGACTACGGACGCGCGAGACGAAAAGGCCGGAGTCCGGCGTTGACGCACAGGGGCTGACGCGTTCTGTCTGTCAGCATCAGCCTCGCCGGGAGGCTGTTCCTTCGTAAAAGTGACGAGGGATCTCCAGCCTTATGATCTCACTGGTCTGGATTTAGGTTGGAGGTGGGACGGTGAGATTTCGTCGGGGTTGATGAGGGGAGCCGCAAATCGCCGCGAGGGGTCGCCGCACCTCGATTGCGGGGCATAAGCCTAAACTTAATTGGGTAGCAAGCTCGGAAGCAATATACCTTTTCAAGCTATAAAGTTGCTGTCGTGGCCTGCATACGTTGACGCGTAGGTTAGCTGTTGTCGCTGACGGGCTGCATTGGTGGAGGCGACCGATCCAGTCCGAGTGGCTCATGGCTGACTTCGGCCGAGCTTGACTGTTTCAACCAGCTTGGATCTCACTTCTGAGTAAGCAGGCTTTCTATGATTTCTCCCTCTTCCAGAGTGCCGTGTATAGAGCGGGTATTGTCCAACTGTACAAATGCTGAGCTAGATGCTTTCATAATACACACGAAACGCTCTTCTGCCCTCACTCATCTTTCGTGCCGATCCCGTCGTCTATTTGAATTCTTCCATGAACCTGCGGTGGAACTCCACAATGCGTCCGACCCAGTCAGTGCCAGGGGCGAGGAAAGTGGTGCGGAAGTGGTAAGTTCCCTCCCGCTGGCCGAAGCCGGAACCAGGCACCGTGCAGACACCGGTCGCATCGAGCATACGCAATGCATAGAACTCGTCGGCCTTACGGCCCTCCTTCTCGGCCTGCGCGATGGCCTTAGGGGGAAGCGTAATGGTCGGGAAGAGGTACATCGAGCCCTAAGCGGGGAAACGTCAGCTTAGGCGATTGACGCAGAAGAAAAAGTCAAACTTACAGCAGGCGGGGAGCACTCCACGCCCTCCATCTGCTTGAACGCCTCGTACAGGGCCGTTGCGCGCTCGTGAAGGCTTTTGTAGATGCCATCATACTCCTGCTTGTACAGGGTGTAGCTTGGCTCGCCTTCCTTGGGCGGGTTGACCATCATCTCGACGATGCACTGACCAATGACAGGCGGGCAGAGCTGGATGGACACGAACTTGTAGATCTCATCCTTGACCTTGGGGTCGAAGCCAACCATCTCGTAGTAGCCGCCACGATGACCGCACTCGCCAACCATACCCTTGGAAACGGAATGCAGGGATGCTAGTTCCAGCTCGTCGAACTTGCCCGGCTGCTCCTTCTGTAGGTCACGCAGAGCCTTCTTAAAGGAAATGAACTCCCCAATGAAAACATTCGTCTGGTAGACCTCGTCCGCCATGACGACCAACTTCTTCTCCGCTGCAAATTCCAGGACGCTGCGGATGTCGGCCGCACTCAGACTAGCTCCAGTGGGGTTTCCAGGGTTGATTACAACAATAGCGCGCACATCAGTACCAGCAGCGACAGCCTTCTCGTAGCTCGCCTTGATATCGGCCAAGCTGGTTCCCCACGACTGTGACTCATCGAGGTAGTAGGGCACTGGGGTGGCGTTCAAGATGGAGAGGGTGGCAGTGTACAGAGGGTACTGGGGAATCGGGATGAGGATGCCAGTCTTCTCGTTCTGGGAAATGACGTGCAGGAGCGCGTTGACACCGGCGGAAGCACCGTTGCTGAGGAAGATGTTTGTAGGGTCGGCCGGGTAGCCATCGCGTCCTTCAAAAAAAAGTCAGCAACCCAGGACACACGGCCAGGACGACTGATGGCGCATACTCTCGATGAACTTGGCAACCTCCTCCCTTATGCCGGGAGCGCCCTGGCTCTGGCTGTACGCTCCAACGCTGCCGACATCCTTGAGCAGCTTCTTCGCGCGGTCGATGACGTCCTGCTTGTAGCCCAGGCCACTCTTCAGCACGTCCTCATGCTCCAGCAGCAGAGGGTTCTCCAGGATACTGGCGACCTGGCGGAAGAAGGTAATAGGCTTCTGGTCGAGCTGCTGGGGGTTGCCGATGTTGGCGGAGATGACGGTGTCGAAGGGAAGGTCGCCCTTGTCGCCCTTGGCCAGGCGGGCGCGGTACTCCTCGCTCTTGACGGCGAGCTCACCGCGCACGGCGTACTTGGCCGCCTTGACGTGGGGGTTGATGTTGTCAATAGTAAGGGCCTTCATGGTGCGCGACGAGGAAAAAAAGCGGCGGGTAAAGGCGGAGGAACGCGGAGAGAGGCGGGGAAAACGAGACGCTGCGGCGGCGCTGGAGAAGGCGGTGGGCACTATATGACCGACTTAGTATGAGTCTTGCGAGAGCCTATCCAGCGCTGGCGAAAAGAAAGGCTACGGCTTGGCCCGTGTGGGCACATGTGGCCGTCATCGGCGCAGGGTCCGCACCAGTGGGGTGTGGGCGTGGAGAAGAGCGCGTACCGCAAATCGGCGAAGGCAGGGCCGTGACTGCTTCGCATGACAGGAAGGCCTTCATCGGGCGCCCCAGTGTCAGGCGACGGGCCCCCATGGCGCTGGCTCAGCTGTGATGATGCTGTTGCGGTGTCGGCGGCCTCTGTTCCACAGTGCTACTTGCGACGAGCTGCGCACCCTGATGTAATTAGCCAGGCGGCGGTTGGTCAGCGCATGTCGCCGGTCCGCGATCGCCGGTCGCCTATCGAGCTGCGCAAGGCACGAGGACGGGGGTGAGGAGACTGCGGGCGCAAGAGCTGCGCAGGCGCGGCATGTTTTTAAGCATGCCCGCGCCGGCACCGAGCGTGCAAGCCGCCCTGGCCGATGCCGCAGCTTAGCTTCTCGTCGAGCCTGACTGGCGCATCGCCGTGCAACAGTGCGTCGTACGATAGCACTTAGACGCGATAAGCATTATTCTATCTTGGGTAGCCTTGTGCTGCGTGCGCCTCCGATGAGTCTTTCGCCATTGCAAATTTTCTCCCCAGCCCGAGCACTGCTGGGCTGCCTCATGCTCAGCCCCTCTCGCTGCCCCTCAGCCTGACCGTCTGCCCGTACTTCTGCAGCTTCGTAATCAGCTGGTCGCCCTGCTTGACCACGTCGTTGTACTGCTTGTTCTTGTCGTCTGGCCTGTTCGTCTCAATGATGCCCCGAACGCGGTCCACCGTACACGGCACCCGGTCTGCCGCAATGAACTTCGAGAGATCCCTGTTGCATCGTGTTAGCATGATTACCCCACCGAAACTGGCCGATTCGGCGTGACTCACTTGTCGAGAAAGTCGACCGAGACACCGAAGTCGTTGGCCATGCTTTGGAGGCCAACCACTCTGTAGCTTTGCAGGAGCTGCTGGTATCCGCGCAGCCGCATCTCGCGGACAAACCAGCCGCGATGCTCGTACAGGTACCGGTCCTTGCCGAGGAACTTCTCCTCGACTGAGGCCAGAGCGAGGAAGAAATTGCGGTAGTTGCCCTGGTACAGGCTGTTGACTAGGTTTGCCAGCGGGCTGAAATCAATCTGAGCCTCCGTCTCCTGTCCCGTCTGGCCCAGGGTAGTAAGGTTGACCGCAGTCGGTGCAGGTGTGGCCGAAGATCCCTGAGCGTCGCCCATCTCCTCATCGCCTGCAGCAGGGCCCGAGGAGACGGCGCCCGTCAGAGCCGAGAGCTTCTCCTCTCCATCGCCCAGAATTGCCTTGATCTCCGGTGCATCGACAACTTTGGACTTGAAGTCAACCCGCTTGAGGGAGACGGAGCCAGCGAGGACGGCGTAGATTACGAGCGAAGAATAGCTGCAGAGCTCGTAGCTGGTGAAGGTAGACAGACTGTCAAGCAGCAGCGGAGCAGCCTGGTTGTAGTTGCGGACGGTGAGGTAGTGTAGACCGGAGTACGCCTTTAGGCGGTTGCGGCGATCCCAGTCTCCACCGCTCTCAACGAGCGTGCTGGCACGCTCCACCGACTTCCTAACAAGAATCTTATCGCCGAAAAACAGACCTATGCGGATGATGGCGAGGACGATGTCGATCTTCGTGCCGAGGATGCCAGTGTTCTCGAAGACTGCTTCGTACGCCGCGATTGCCTTGTCCTAATCACGCACTCCAGTCAGACAGCCCTTCGCAATGCATGCAGCTAAAACGAACCTTGTCTCCAACACGCGTCCAGAACTCTGCCCTCTTGCCTCTTGCCGTCTGGATCTCAGTCTCGCCAGCTTTCTCGACTGCCTCGTCCTCCTCCTTCTGTATCGCGTCCAGCTCCTTCTCGTTATCCGCCTTCAGCTCCTCGTAGAACTTCTCGTCCCAAGGTAAGGCGACGTTCAGTGCCGGCTGCCTAGTGGGGGCAAGGAGGCTTCCTATGCTTGACGATGCTCGCCTCGGGCGTACCGGCTGCTGGGTGGAGCCTTCACCGGGGGTGTTGAGGATGCCTTCTGAGGGATGCGCCAGGTGCCGGTAGAGCGGCGCCATCTTGTGCTCCTTGATGGCATCTTGAAGGATCTTCAGCGAGGATTCCTGGGTAGCCTTGGACGAGTACGGGTTCGTGATGTGGAAGATGTGTTGCGACAGCTGCAGGTCGGGATACTTGGCGTACTGCGGGTCTCCCATGGTGGGCGAGAGGAAGAGCGGGAAGAGGAGGGGGGAGAGATGGACGGGGCCTGGATTGCGGGCAGATGGCGAGGGAGGGTGGAGGTGTCGGAGCTATGAGCTGAGGCGGCGTGGTGATGATGGGAAGCTGCGTAGCTGCTTTTCGGCGCTTCCTCGGCGTTTGGCGTCACAAGCAAGGTCCAAGGCGCAGCTCCAGAGCGCTCGCAGCTGCATAACCTTCACCTCCGCAATCCACGCCCATTGTCCGCGCCTGCACCAACATCGGCAGCTTTTGTGCCGCCTACAACTCAGGCACCTTGGTTCACCAACCTTCGGTCGCTAATTTCGAGATTTTCACGGCCCAGAAAGCTACATCAGCCCACACGACCACCCTCAATCACACCAGGAGCCCCGCTTCACCATGCCGCAAGAACGGGGGTTTCCTTCGAGCAGCCAGAAGCGCTACCGCTCCCGTTCCAGGTCGCGATCGCCGCCCCGCAAGCGCCCCGGAGCCACCGCCCGCTCCAACCGTGACCGAAGACCTCCCCCCGGACCGCCCAAATCGGAGAGGAGAGACCCAAGTCCGCCACGCTCACCCTCGCGCTCACCACCTCGGCAGCTGAAGCGTCCCGGAGGTGCTGCCCGCATCAGCCAAGCCGAACGTGAGGCCGCGCGCCGACGTCAAGAGGAACGCGAACGGGAGCTTGAAAGAGAAAGGCAGGCTGCCGCTGCTGCGAGAGGTGTGGGCGATGTCGTGAAGCAACATTACAATGCGGTTCCAGAGCGTGGCCGCGAGTGGCGTAAGACAGACAGCAAGATCAAGGGACTTCGGAGCTTCAATAACTGGGTCAAATCTTGCATCATCCAGAAGTTCTCCCCCGGTGACGAGACGGTAGGAGAGTCAAGACATGGGCATAACATTTTAGTTCTGGACATCGGATGCGGAAAGGGTGGGGATCTTCAGAAGTGGCAGTCCGCTCCTCGCCGGGTTGACTTGTACGTGGGCATTGACCCTGCGGACGTCTCAATCGACCAGGCCAGGGGGCGTTACGAGCAGATGAAGAGGAAGCCTTTCCGCGGCCGTCCGCAGCATGTTTTCCAGGCCGAGTTCTTTGTAAAGGATGGATATGGTGAATGGCTGGGTGACATCCCTATCATACAGGACGTAGGTATCGACCCTAGCGTCGGCCCCGACAACGGTGGGGCTGCCCAGCGGTGGGGTGGAGGTGGTTTCGACGTCGTTACAATGATGTTCTGCATGCACTATGCGTTCGAAAGCGAACACAAAGCTCGCGGAATGCTTCGCAATGTCGCCGGTTCTTTGAAGAAGGGAGGAAGGTTTATTGGCGTCATTCCCAACTCAGACATCCTCTCCGCTAAAGTTGAGGAATTCCACAAGAAGCACAGCAAGGGCAAAGACGTCAATGGCCGCCCAAGTTCCCAAGGATTAGGATCGCCTGGCTATGCTAGCGACGATGACTGGGATCCAGAGAAGCCAGCCGAGGAGCCAAAGGAGGAACCCCCACCTCCAGAGAAAGAGGATGGAGAAGTCAAAGATAACTCTGTCGAATGGGGTAACAGCATATACCGGGTCAAGTTCCCCGGCAAGACTCCTGAAGATGGCGTCTTCAGGCCACCGTTTGGCTGGAAGTACTTTTACTTCCTGGAGGAGGCGGTAGAATCAGTGCCGGAGTATGTCGTGCCTTGGGAAGCTTTCCGAGCGTAAGTCAAAACATCTCCACTCCTTAGTATAGTCCAGTCACTAAACAAATCTGTTTCAGTCTTGCGGAAGACTACAACCTGGAACTACAGTACCGGAAACCCTTTAACGAAGTTTGGGATGAGGAGAACGGAGATCCCATCTTGGGCCCTCTGAGTGAGCGTATGGGAGTCAGAGGCAGAGATCGTGGCCCACTGCTGATCAGTGACGAGGAAATGCAAGCTGCGAGTAAGTCTCGTTACCACCTTCGAACATTTCGCAGCGTTAATTTGCGTTCACTTAGGCTTCTACCACGCCTTCTGTTTCTACAAGGTTTAAAGGCTACCTTCTCACAAGATTTTCACATTTTTACTGTGCCACGACCTCTTGCAAGTTGCGGTTGCATAGCTTGCTATGGGTCCGCGTATAGAAGTGAGTTTGGAGCACTTCAGAAGGCCAACAGCATGATCCCGTTCCCAAGAGGGCGTGGGAATAAAACGACGGCTCGATTGATCCTGCACTGAGACAAGGGATTATAGATAAGGAAGAAAAAATGAAATCCCGTTCAACAGGTTTAATTCATGATCTCACCATGTGCGGCATATCCTGACGCCCGAATTCCCCCTTACTTCAGCTCAGCCGTCCTTTTCTCTAGCCTGATCTTCGTCAGTCCAGCATTCAAACGCGCCATCTTTGTCGCGTCATGTCCAATTTCTTCAAACAGCTTTTCCAGATCTTTTCCAAGACCCAAATCCCCGGCAGTATCGAGACTCCGCTTGTCGAGAAACGGCGCAAGCCGCGGCCACAAAGCCTGGACCGAAGAGGTGAAGATATCGGCCGCCACCTCGCCCACGCCCTTAATCTCCTTCAACCTGTGGCCAACCACCTTTCTCGATTCGTGGCCTTCTTTCACATCCTCACCTGGCAGCATCTTGCTTGCATCACCTCCATACTTCCCTTCAATCAACGCCGCCAAGTCCCCCAGTTCCGTCGCCGTCTTCTCTCGGTAGTGCGTATACCCGCCTTCCGTCAGCACCTCAGTCCGTTCCTGCCAAGTACTCGCCTTCAGCTTCGGCAACTCATGGTATCCAGCACCAATCAGCAACTTGACACTCCTCGCCGCGATCTCATGCGAGATGCGGGTGGACGACAGCAGCGCATTGAAGAGATGCGCAAGGATCGTCTCGGACGTCGGCTTGTCCGGCTCGCGCAAGCCAGCGTCACGAAGAGGCAGCTCAGCGCCAAAGTCGTCGACGAGCTTCCGGAGCTTCTCGGTGTGCGCATCGGCCTGGCCGGAGGCGACTGCGTGCTCTTGTCCTGGCTTGGTGGTCGACTCCTGCAGCTGTGGCGGTTGGTGCTGCTGCTCCGCGACGGAGTCTTTGCGCTTCTTGGCTTGGTTCGCTGTGGGCGATGTGGTGGATACGGAGGCCTTGCGCTTGCGGGAGGTGTTGGCGGGCTTGGAGGGGGCCTTTTTCTTGGCCGAGGCTGCGGTGGCGGCGGGAGCGGGAGCTTCGGGCTTTGTGACGTCGGTGGTGTCGACGCGGGTTCTGGAGCGCGTGGTGACCATTTTGGCGGTGATTTTGAGGGGTGAAAGCTTTGAAGGGCAGGTCTGAACAGGACGGAGATATATGAGACGGTGTGTGGGGGGTTTGGAGCTTGGAGGAGAGCTGCAGCTCCGCAGCTGTCTTTGTGGTGCTTAAGTAGGTATGGCGTCACTGGCCATCGACGATCGACGCAAGGGTCCAAGCTTGTCTGCCGTCAGGCACGGCCCGTCCGCATCTGTTGCACCTCACTGCTGCAAAGCTCACCAGAAGCGTCCTCGTCCCATTTCGTCATTCGGGCGTGGGCTCTGAAGGCCCACTGCTATCTCGTGGCCCAGCTGACTACATCTTCGGCCAGCAGACTAGGCGTCAAGTTATCGTGGTCGAACAGGGCATCACTTGTCTACCTACGCCTCCCATCCCCCGGAGATATCGGAAAGCTCAAAAAAGGACCGTATCCAAGTCGTTCGAGTTGAAATGGATTCCGCCGAAGTATTGAAGTTTGCCGACTCGTACTAATGAGCGTGGGAGTGTTCACGTATTGAATGGCAATAGTAGACCCCCCTCGCAGCACGAAAGGCTATCTCTCTTTGTTAATCAATGAATGTGAGTCTAGCACAGACAAGCAAGAAAGGGAGTCTCCGGTTTGGCCATCAATGGCTGTCTCCAGCAATGCTGTACGCTCCGTAAGTCTGACGATCCAGCACTGCCCACTCCAAATCCACATCGTCTATGGTTCTCCACATGTATTGGCGAGGATGCTTATTGGGAGCCGAGTTAAGCGCCGCAAATAGCCAACTCGGCTGCGACTGTACAGGAGCCACGATGCAGGATCTGTCATCCTTAGTGGCCTTCTCTCGTACTACCTCTCCACAAACCCTATGTTGCCTTCAATCAATATGACAATGCAGGAAGGTAGAATTATTAAAACATAATATCGTCCCAAGTCATCAAGTGAGGGCAGAAGATCCAATCATCCTGGAGTTCGAAAGACCTAGCAGCCTCGAATTCCCAGAGGAAAACAAGGGGGCTTGGCAATTCGAATTCGAAACCTTCCGACGATATGGGAGAGAAAGTATTGCCTGCCGGGAACTGATTTCGTAGGCGCCGCAATTCTTCGTCAGATGTCTTCCAGATCAAGCGACCGTGGTGGAATCTTCTCAAGTATGAGAGTGTGCATCGACTCATGACCATATGGTGGGATTTACCTTAAAAACTCGCAGAGCGGGACGTAGTTACTCTTGTGATTTTGCTTGTTTGGACATTCGTGATAGAAGATTTCGGGGACGCTGTTGCAGCCATTGCGACTGTCGATGTTATTGTATGAGTGAGACTGAGTTCGCGATCCCTTTGTCTTCGCGCTGATTGGGGAATCAGATCCTTCGTCGGCCATTTTGTGAGCCGAAATGGTATTGATGTTCTCCGAAAGAATGTCGCTGGCTGGTATCGTGGAAGTCTTCGCCGCAGTATAGGCTTGTGGAACGGATGGATTTTGGTGTAAGTCCGCTGAGCCATACGACTCCGCCTGATCAAAGCATCCGCGCGTGCAGTTGGCGTTATACGGTCGAGGAAGGCGTATCTCATGGGCCGCGCTTTCCACGCGAGGCCTGGGATCTGCACTTTTCAGATCGCATCCACGTCTCAGGTCAGCGACAGAGGGTTCTTCTCGGTTTTCTCCAGGTCCCTGAGTATGGCGGCAATCTTCCTGCCCATTTCAACGCCTTCTTCGATCCATGTCCAGCAACATTTCTCTCTCAAAGTGTCATCGTTACAGCTGCCGGTCTCGATGTAGTCCAGCAAGGCTGTTTCCCACTCCCGGCGCTCCGGCCCATCTTCCAAAATGGGATTGATCCATTGCAGCCTCCGTCCTACGGTGTCCGGGTTGAGATACACAAGAGCGCCAAGCATAGCCATTCTGGAGGAGAACTTGGCCTGGATCCGATGAACGCGCATGTCGCAAGTGTGCCTGAGCCAGTCCCGGACATTGTTCTCTGGAGAATATCCGAACTCGCCAGCGAACGCACACCAGAACACCCAAAAGGAAATCACCAGCGCGTTCCAGTCCCGGAGCGCGCACGACGCGAGCGCAAGCACCCACTGGCCAAGTATCAGCGTCCTCATGACAAAGCGCACAGGCATCGAAAGCACCAACCCCGCTTCCCGGTACAGAGGCTTGTTCAGCAGTGAACTGAGGTTGTGACTGCCTCCGTAGAAGCCCAACCAGTTCGTCTCGTTCATGCTGTCCGTCGCGACTACCAGCCGGGTGTGTTCGCTGGGTCTGTTGTCCAGCTTTCGAGGTTCGCCTCCGCGCGTCAGGAAGGCCAGAGCTCCGGTCAGGGGCATCAGGATCAGATAGGCCGCCCCCCAATAGAGTTCGACGAGAAAACTGACACAAGTCAACCCGATCCAGAGGAGCCATCCAAGCGACGATACGAGATAGTATCGGTTTGACAGCGGTCCGACGAGCGCCTTCTTGGCTCGCGGGCTTGAGGGTCGCGCTTGCGCGACGTGGAGAATGTCGAGCTTCTGTATTCGTGCTCTGCTGTCTGCCAGGTTCTGGCTGTCATTTGAAATCGCTGTGTCGATTTCAAGCGTGGAAACACACAGCCGCACGGTCGTTGGAGAGCTGCTTGAATACTGGTTTCCGTACCGCCCGTCGATACATTGTAGCGCTGTTCCGCAGCGGTCTGCGCGGTCGAGGCAACAAGCAGCAGCAGGGTCCCTTTCGTCCAGAAGTAAACGTGCATCATTTGGCGTGATTGGCCAGCTCCAGAGAGGCACTAATCCGTTGAGCTCGAAGACATGGAGTTTGAGGGATACGTTGATGAACTCGATGAATACGGTGAAAGGGAGGATGTTGGCCAGCTGCTGGGTCCACTGGGGCAGCTCAGGTAACACGAAAAGAGGATTAGACATTCTGAGGAGGTGGAGAAAGTTGATTCAGAAGCAGGGGATAGATGGAAGTCTATGTATTGAAGTCATCGGCTTATAGCTTAGAGCTAATTTCCAGGCTACAGGAACAAGGTCCCGTTTTCTCTCACCGATAGTGGCCCCGGTGTACAACGAAGCTGCATATTAGCCCCGCTGCATTTCTCCTTTCGGTCCCCACTGGCCGCGGCGAGGCTTCTGACGTGTCCCTTGTCCGTCGATCATTCATTCTTCGCTTATGCAGTCCCTGATACATACAACCCCACCAGGCAAAGAAGGAACATACATGACCACTTCAAACCTCATCATTGATACGATAGTATGCAGAGCCAGCACGGAGGCTGAGAGTAAACCCTGATCTTGCTCCGTGTCTTGGAGCATTATACTAGAAGCCTGGACTTAGCTTCGAATTTCTTCGATAGCTCAGCAGACGAGGAAAAGGCGGTCGTACGAGTATTGCGGAGCTTTATTGAACAAGTCAAGATAGATGGAGACTTTCCAAGCTAATTCTAATATATATATATACGCCAAGAATCTTTGCACAGAAAAGGAAAAGGAAAGGAAGAGAACGGAAAGAACTAAGAAAAGACCCAGAGAAAGTTCACCTCCCAACTTGACTAAATCGAGTCCTCAGCCAATTTTGAGTTTTAACCTTAACGAACTTTACTCTAGAGATCCGAGATCCAAACTCGCCTAGAGATGAGACTAAGAGGGCAACAAACCCCAAGAGGCATCAAGCCTTGTAGCCCATAGGCCTGTGAGGAAATTGTCAGTTGATGCAAGACTCTCCGAGGAGAACCAACCTCATCATAACCATTCTTGGGATTCAAAACGGTGGGTACTGGCATTGCTTGCTTAGAATGGATCGATGCCGGAAGAAGTCACATTCCTTGCTTTGAAGTTAACCATAGGCACAATGCAACCACCATGCAGTAAGCACGCTCATTATCTGCTCCGTGACAGTGAGAGCATTTGTAACAAGAAATAGACCCATGATTTCAATGAAGTAGTCTTTTCATTACTCGGGTATATAAAACTTTTTGTTCCCCTCTTTACCCTCAGAAACCGATGCCCACAAACGCCACACATATGCACAAGTTCCTCCCAATTTTTTTTTTACATCTTCCTGAAGGTATTCCCGCTAGCACTCCTCCTCTCCTTTCTCTTGAAGCTCCTCCCATCCTTTTCCTCCTCGCCATCCGCCGCCCTCGGCCTCGGCCTCTCCTTCTTCGCCGGCGCAAACGTAATCTCCTTCTCACCGACACCACTACCGCCGCCACCACCACCACCCGATCTCCTTTCGCCTCTGGCCCTCTCCTTCATATTCGCCGCCCGCGCGCCAAAGGACTTATCCCTATGGCCCTGCGAAGCCTTCTTCGTCGAAGATGAGACAACCATCTGCGGCATAGGCTTGTGGCCCGACTTCTTGTACGACGAGGAAGAAATGCGGCCGGTGTCCCTCTCCTTCTCCTGAACGGGCTGTTTCCTCTGCGCAGGCTGCCTCTCGTCCTCGCTGCTGCTGCTCTCCTCGTCGCTCGAGCCACGGCGCTCGGCGACCTCCTCCTCCTCGACGGCGGTGAGGCCTTGGGGCTTGTGTGTGGGCTTCGTGCTCGGGTTGATGGACTGGAACTCGCGGCTCGCTTCGTCGACCTCGAAGTCCTCGTCCTGGAAGAGCTTGGCGAAACGGGGGTCGCTGAGGAGCCTGGTGCCTGCAGGCTGGTTGGCGGCGGCCTCGTCGGCGTCGACGTCTTCGGTGGTGGCGTCGACGGGCTTGGAGGGCGCGTGGACGGCGTCGTCGTCGTCGCCGCCGCGCTCGAGCACGCGGCGCGCTTTGCGGCGCTCGTTCTTCTCCTCGCGCTCCAGCATCTTCTCGGCGAGGCGGCGGTTGACCTTGACCTGGACCTTCTTGTTGCCGCGGATGCGGCTCTCGCGCTCCTTGTTGATGCGTTCTTGGATGCTCTTGGCGCGCTGCTCCTGCCACAGCTCCGGCTGGCTGATGAGACGGGCCTCCTCGTAGAGTTTCTGCGCGACGAAGTAACCGTGCATGTACGGGCGGAGGAGACTGGTGGTGCCGACGAGGTGGGCCATGTTGAGCTGCTCGAGCTCCTTCATGGTCAGGAACTTGTAGTTGTCGTAGACCTCGCCGGCCTTGTGGCCGCCGAATGCGTTGGGGTCGTCGGGGTCTTCGGCCATTTCTTCGACGACGTTGTCCAGGAACGCGCACCACTTGGGCGCCGGCCCTAGCTGCGGGATGAAGAAAGCGTGTTGCTGCTTGCCCTCGTTTGCCGTGAGCAGCATGCCGCTGTCCTTGACCCACTCGACGTGGTGCAGGTCCACGGCCGGCTCGACGTGTGTCCACGGCTTTCCGTCGCGCGGGTCCCAGATCTTGACGATGCGCTTGTCGGACGAAAGTATCTTGGGGTCGGAGGTTTGCTGGGCGGTACTGGTCCGGGACTGCAGAAAGATAAGGTCTTGAATCGGGAGGCCAAAGCCCTGGTCCTTTTTCAGGAGCGGGACGGGGGAGCGCAGATCGTAGAGGTAGACCAGGCCATTGGATGTGCCGGAGGCCAGCGTCAGGCCGCTGCGGTCAAACTGGAGCGCAGTGATGCCGACCTTCTCGTCGCCGAACGAGGCGTCCGGCGGGGGCGCGAGGATGCCGACGCGGCTCCGCGACCTAGGATCCCAGAACTCAACCGTGCCCAGCGATGTTCCAAAGCCCAGCAGATTGTGCGACTCCTCGGCGATGGCAGCGACATTGACGCTGCCAGTGTTGATGCCGCCCTGGAGCGCGCCGCCGCCCATGCTCGTGTAGTCGTCGCCGCCAACATCAACCTCGAAGGCCTTCATGAAGCGTCCCAGCTCAAGGTTCAGACGATAGACCTCGCCCATGCCGTCGTCGTTGACGCCGACAGCGGGGACGAGGGCCTCGGTGGAGCGGCGGTCGTACTTGAGGTCGCGGCCATAGCGGGGAATGCGGGTGGTGTAGTGAAGGCCGCCGGGGGAGTGGAACTCGAGGAAGCGGTCGGTCTGCAGGTGCAGCGACTTGGAGTAGTCGTCGGAGAGCAGCAGGAAGGTCTGGTTGATGGTGTTGGTGTGGCGGGCGTAGGACAGCGACAGGTGCGGCAGGTAGTGGGTGTGGATCTGCGGCTTGTAGGTGCCGGTGCTCATGACCCAGTCGCCATCGTCGCTGACGCGCACGCACTGGCTGGCCTCCTCGAACTCGAAGTCCTGCAGCAGCTCGACGCGGTGGGCATACTCGGGGTCCTGCTTGAGGCTGCGCTTGCGCTTGCGGGCCAGCCAGTCGGGCAGCGGGCGGGCGGTGCTCGAGCCCGAGATGGTGTAGACGGGCACGTCGGACTGGTTGGTGACCTTCATGGCGGCGCGGGGGGAGCGGGCGGATGGTGGTGAGCGGCGCGGGCGCTGCAAAAAGTTCCAGGCGGCGCGCAGCTGCGGCGCCGTAGGGCTGAGCGGGCCGTGCGCCGCGCACATGAACCACCACGCCAGGCCCGTCACCACCGCGTCCCCCCACGCCTCAACGCCCGCCCGCCCCGACCGCCGCCGCCGACCGGCCAGGCCCGACGCTGCCCTCGGGCCCCTGCCACAGGACAACGATGCCCATGCTGCCTGCGCCCCTCTCGCCGTCCGCCGCTTCAGATCCTGCCCGTCTGCCCTCTCCCCGGCGGCCTCCCTCCGCCCGCACGTGCTGCGTCTCATGACCGGCGCCGCCCTGCCCATCTCTCGCCTCATTGATGCGGCGCTTCCCGCTCGCTGGCTGCGCGCATCCCGGAGGATTCCATCCCTTCGACGCCCCCTAGCCTTGCCGGCGCTCCCTGATGGAGTTCATCAAGACCAGCAGCACGAGCGTGTCTGCCGTCGTACGCAGCATCAAACCCCATCGTTCGCGCGTCCGAGCTGACCCGTGCAGAGTGGCTATGCCGTCGTCTCGTATCGCGCTTTTGCTGCCACCTCCGCGCTCGATGCTGCGAGCGCCAAGGCCGCCGAGCTTGACGGCCTCAGTTACGTTGAGGCCCGTCTGCGCGAGGCAAAGCGCCTCGTCTATCTCGACAGACAGAAGGCTCTGCTGTGGCTCTTTGAGCCTGGCGCCAATCCTCCCGCTCTTGACCACGGTTGTTTGCAGAGCCAGCAGCTCAACGGACTGCAGTTGGCTTGTGAGTGCACGAATCGTCACCCGCCATCTGGCCCATCTGCTAATGCTTGCCTAGCCCAATCAGAAGGAGACCTGAAGTCTGCTGACCTAGCAAGACTTGCTGCGCGCAATGTCTTCTCTGCTGCCCAATTCGGCGGCCAACATGGAACTGCTGTAGGCACCGCACGTGCGCTTCAAGCAGCTAATGTTCGTGCCTTCCAGAGCAACCAGCAGCCCGGATCTTCGTCTGTCTATCCTTCAGATGCGTCTCGACCGAACGATCTCCTATCAGTCTACGAATGCTTCATGTCCGCCGTCATTGGTTCTATTTCTTATAATTTGTCTCGCTTCCATCACATGATACCCCTGAACTATCGTACTTTTGTTTCCTATCCTAGAGTTACGAACCAAACGGAGAACGCTGACGACGACGACGATGACTTCACCATTCTCGGAGGCATGAGCTGCCTGCTTACGACCTTGGATGCTCACCTCTCGACGGCCGGAACTCTGGTAATCTCCACGTCCGTTTCAAGCAGCACGAATGTCTATCAGCTTGAGGCGATCCTCCCATTGTATGACGCCCACGACGATTTCTTGGGCGAGCTTGTCCGCATTGCTCCATGTGGAATCATAGCAAGATATGTTGGACCCGAGACCACCGCAGTAGGAAGTGAGCGCGATGGCTCGGTCCCGTCAAAGCGATCCAGGGCGATTCAGCAATGGAAGACCGATGCCTTGCGATGGCTCCGCCGGAAAGGACTCGTTCTACCTGATATGGAAGAAGAAGCAAAATGGGTGCGGATCCAATTACAACCTATTCAGCAAGTACCGAAAGACGCCAACGATCCGTCTGGCTTTATGTACCGCGAGTGTCTCTGGCCTTCTGCTCTTTGCTTTCTCTACACTTCAGGTCGAGGCAAGGGCGATTCGGGCACGTTAGCGGGCCTCCGTCCATCCAGCCAGCAGGACGAACAGGACTCTGGTGTTATGTGGTGGCAAGGACCTGGAAGAAAAGGATTTGCAGACCCCTTGTGGCAAGCTTATAATTGGTTCCTCGGCAAGCCTGAAAGAGAAAAGGCCATAGAAGCACGCAAGAAGGCGCGCCAAGCGCAGGAGGAGAACGCCCAGCCAGTACCGGAATCAACCGTTGCATACCCCTCGTCTCCTCTCTACTCGCGAGGCTCAGCGTATGGGGATCTACAGGCCGTGAGCGGTGTGTACCCTACTCCACCAGATGCAGTCCTGGCTCCGAATGCGGGTGGACCTGCCACTATGGATGGAGTCGTAATGGGCTCTGTGAATCCGGACTCTCAGAGCGTTCTAGGACACGCCAACGCAAATTCAGATGCGCTTGCTTTACCGGAGCAAGTTGGAGCCGTTGCAGCCACCCCCGGGGAGCATCTTGATTCTATGAGAGCAGCGAACGTGTCAGCCGCCGGGCCTCCTGCTGAAGCCGACAACAACGATGACCTCTTCGAAGACATGGACGAAGAGATGTTTGGTGGCAACGATGTCACGGAAGCGGATTTCAATTTCTTTGACGATGAAGATGGGGCTGACTTCGGGGATCTCATGGATGTATCGCAGCCGCCGGTTTTCGACGAGCCCAAGCAGGACACAAGCCCCGCAGATGTCAAGTTCGATGGTGTCTCGCCGATGATTCAAGCGTCTACCTTGGACCACGTGGAAGGAGAGCCTGCCACATTCAAGTCAGAGATTGCAGCTACGCCTGCTGTACCTGCAACTGATATTCAGATGTCTGAGATCGAAGAAGTCGCCAAAGTCGACGAAGTTCCTTCGGATGAAATGGCCAAAATGGATGAGTCAAAGAACGATGAGCCTAAGGAAGAGGTTGTCGCAGTTCCTCGGGAACCCAGTCCGCCGCTCAGTCCGTCACAAATCAACCAGAAATTATTCCCTTCTCCACATGTAGGAGGAGCAGAGAGCGACGTGAAGGATTTTGCCAAATCAAAGACAGAAAGGGGCACTTTGTTCGACACGGTAGATTTCAGCCAAAGCATGCAGCTTGCAGACTCCAAGTACGCAGCTGGTGGCCGATTCAACTTTGGTGGAAAAGGCAACAAAGATGCTACGGATGGCATGCCTGAAATGCACCTCCCCACAGCTTTGAGTCTTCGCATGCCACCACATCCGGCCTCTCGCCCGACTTCTTCAGCGCGGTCTATCACTCTAGAAGCTACATCGGATCTGATCAGAAGCATCGTGTTGCCAACGCACGCCAGGGATGACTCGATCATGGCTGACGGACTGTCCGAAGATAGCGATAGCTATAGTGATCTATCTGTCAGCTCTGACTCTTTCAACGAAGAAATGGCTTCCGCAATCGTGCCTCAAGACTCCGGTCTGCTTGCTCCCTCCCACAAAAAGTGGGCATCATCGAACATTGGAACACCAACTGTGGGCACGCCCGGGACGTTGCAACTTGACTCAGCAAATCAGGACACAGTCATGGGCGAGTCTGAGAGCATTGTTTCGGATGTCCCCTCGCTTTCGTCCCTCGAACCGGGTCCGTCGGACTGGTCGTTGGCTGGTCTTCCGCCTCCTTCCATAAAGGCCAGACGGCGGCTGGGAGCAGACTCGAGATCCCGCAGAGGATCCTTCTCCTTGGCTTCAGCCGCATCAACTCCTTCTTCAGATGGTCGCTCAGAGATCGCATCTGAGACACCGCCTCTGAATCTCAAAGAGATTATCAACATCACTCAAATGCTCGCAGACCAGATCATTCACAGTACACTGGATCTGGTCCCCGAAGATGAGGATGCAACATCTCTCTGCTCGGAATTGCGGCCCGGTAGCTCTCGCAAGCTCGTCCCCATTCAAACGATTCAAAACGCCGTCAAGGATCTCTTCCAGCAGGCTCACGATTGCGACATGCTGAAGTATGCCTCCGTTCAAGACATGATACCGGAACCACCTACGCCTAACAAAACTCAGCCGAAGCCGGCTCAGCGACGAAACAACCCTACAGGCTCGGATCTTCATGCCAATATGTTCTTTCCCATTTCAACTCCTCACGTCCGCCTTCGACGAGGTGAAGATACGTGGGATGTCCTACCACCGGCACTGTCTTTTTGGGAACCTCTCGGTCTTTCGCCCACAAGTGGACCCAAAAACATCATGGCCTATTGCGTCTTTCCATCCAGTGATCAGCTGAATGAGCCTGTCACAAGTTTTCTTGACAGCATCAGTATGGCCTACGAAAGCTGCAAGTTTGGCACACACGTCCGCGGTCCAGAGATCGATCAGCTTGCGAGTAAAGGCCTGGTCTCGGCGTCGTTCAATTCTGGAGACAGCGAGAACTGGAAGGCAACAGTTCAAAACTGCCTCCAGGCTGTGCGCGACGTCTGCTCTGCTCTCGGCAGGAGTTTGTCGAGAGTCGACTTCAAGAAGTATGTCAAACCGGAAGAATCTTCTAAGATCGATGCCGTGGTAGTCTACCTCGTCAATCCCTTCTCCGACCCACACAATCTCTGGCAACTATGCTCAGCCTTTTGGGCTCTCTTCCAAGCCTATCTGCCATCGACACCAGGCAGAGCAATGGATGAGTCGAAGCCTGAGCTGGTCCTTCAACTGATTCCAATCAAATACATTGCTTCATTTGAGGCGCCAGTTGTTCTCGAACCAAGTCTGTTGACACGGCTGGCTCGCGAAGTTTACGACAGATGTCCGCCCAAGGCGCCAAGCGGTGACCATACGGCATTGAGCATTTACTCGGCTCCTTCTATCCAGCTCGAGGAAGCACTTCCAAAGTCGATCCCATTCCGGGTGACGCCCGAGCCTCCTTCGGATCTGCTCCACGAGAATTCCTACATTCACGTCGGCTATGCTATCAGCACGGATGGATCCTGGCTCACGGCGGCGTGGACTGATAATCCAGGCAAGCATCAAGCCACGGTATCTTATTGTCTCAACAATCGGTCCTTTGGAGAGGTTGCACGAGAAATCTACCACACGTCACTGGAAATCATGCAAGCTCGACGGGTAGCCTGGCGACTCTGCATTGCGCGAGCTGGTGTGATGGAGCGAGAGGAACAAGACGGTAAGGCTCGAGACTCCACAACGCACCACATTCGGGCGACTAACATACGACCAGCATGGCAAGCACTGGTGACCAGTCCGTGTCCATTTTTCATCGGGGCCGCACTCATCGCGGTCGACCCCAACCCATCGTTTTGTATGACATCGAACCTTCCAGCATTGACATCGGCTCCGAACCAAGCATCAGGCAATGTCGGCGTATCAACACCAGGAGGCAACACGCCACAACCCGGAGTCTCTCCCGACGCGCACGGCTTCACGCCGGCTGCGACACCCTCGGACGGAAACACCAGCGCCGCCGCCGACCCGGCAAGCGACCCAGACGCCCGCCTCGTCGACGTAACCGACGAGTCCTGGGGCGTGATCCTCCAACACCGTCTGCACAACTCCAACTCATCCGTAGAATTCCGCCCCGCCCTAGCAAGCGGCTATCTCATCAAACGCGGCGCCGACGCCAACAACGACATCACCAACAGCGGCACCGGCAAAGACCACCCGGAACCCCCTACTCGCGGCCCCATCGCCGTCGGCGTCAACCTCCTCTGGATCGGCAGCACCTCCGGCAGCCACCAATCCGGACGCGCCGCAGCCGCAGCAGCCGCAGCAGCAGCCGCCGCCGCCGCCGCTTCGTCCTCTTCCGCCCCCTCCTCAGCCACCTCATCCTCCTCCTCCTCCGCCCACAACCCAAACATCAGCATCCCCCTCCAACACCTCGAAGCCGCAGCTGCCGCCGCCGGCAACGCAGGCAACAGCGCCACCGCAAACAACAACGGTAGCGGCGGCACAGGCACAGGCACAGGCAACGGCAGCAACATCAACAGCCCGCTCCCATCGCCGGCGGGCGGCGCGATGGGCCAGGGTGTGGGCATCGGTTTTGGCGGCGTCGGGCCGTTCGCGACACAGGCTGCACGGTCGACGTACGATACGGTGCTGCGGGAGTTTCTGATCACGTATAGGGGGTTGGGGCTGTTGGCGCGGTTGAAGGGGATGAGGGGGACGAGGGGGGGTGCTGTGCCTTGGCATGTTGCTGCGGCTTTGAGGGGGGTGAGGGCGTTGGAGAAGTGTTTGTAGTGGGGGAAGTGGTGGTGAGGGGAATGGAGATGGGAGGAGGGAGGTAGGGAGGGAGGGATGGAGCAGAGGTGGAGATGAGGGGCTTTTCGTCTTCTTTTTTTTTTTGGTAGATGCTTGCTCGGGCTTTCATGGTGTGGAACAAGATAAACAAATTTCGGTTCTATTGTAAATGGCATTTAGGGAAAGTAGGTTTGTAGCTTGAGTCTTACTAGATCTATCCTTGTTCCGAAGTCATCCTCGAGGTTTACTTCGCACGCAAGTGGTTGAATCCGAAGAAAGTGAATGAAGGAAGCATTCCTGTAGAGTTCAAGTGTGTGTCCTCATGCAACTGAAGCGTGAACGGCATGACTTTGTTTGCGGTGCCTTTTTAGTTGCAATTGTTGCACCAGGTGGCCCTGACATAATAGAAACAGCTATGACGGTTGTCATCACGTACGGTCTGGCCTCCAAAGAGCCATCCACATAACATTGAAATGTAGTTTTGATGCATTGATAAGCTGATATGGCCGGGGGACCAACTGACAAGATACTGCAGTTCTTCTCCACGATGTTCGTCACCTTCCCAGACATGGGAGGATGTCGTCCGATTCCTCATTTCATGCTTAGCAGCTCCTGGATTGGCATGGGTTCGGCTGCGCTTGTAGGCATCATCACTATACGGATATCATTCGCGTGTTTGCAGCAGGAGTGTTGTGGCGAAAGCATTTGCTGACATGTGTTACTTTAAGTCATCTGTGGGGAGAACAGCAGAGGCGAAAGAGCTCTAGCATCTCCAAGCATACGAATTCTGATGACTTGAATACTGCCTGAAGTCGTCGCTTTTCCAACATTCATTTCTCAGCGACGTCGAATCTCTGAGGTAAAAGTTACCAGTACAGAAAATCCTACATGGCCAAGCATCCTGGTCTGTTGCTTGAGCGGACAGCAAAGGACGGCATACCGAGCTGGAACTCCAAGGCTTTTCCCAAGAGCTGCCGCCCGAGGAATAGTGCCTGGCTCACTTACACGATACAGCGTGTTGATAACTTCAATAGACTCAACTACGCGGTGGATTATCAAACGCAAGAAACCAGTTATCGCACCGGCCAATAGATCTCAACAGCAGCTTACCAGCCTACTAGACCACCAATCGCTCTCTCCACACGCTCGTTGTCCTCTGACACGGCACCGTAGACCATTTGACGGCCCTTGAACTTCCCTCAGCCGGCAGCCAAGGGAGAAGACAGCAGCATTATCGAGTTAGCACTCCAACGCCCACTCCCAATCCCCTTCCGCCCAACTCCGAAACCTCCTTTCCTCACACTGCCCAACTCCGCTCCCCCCCCGCCACCTCTTCTCCACCATCGCCACCCCAACACCCACCTACCCACCTACCTCTTGTGGAGAAAGACGTCTCTTCCACTAGCACTTCCCCCCCACCACTACTTACTAGCAACTCCTCCCGGCTGCCCCGCGCACGACCACCGCGGAACGCCGCAGGTCCTACACGCCTATCTACTTACTAGCGCGGATGTCGGTCGGTCAAGCCCGCAGCCCATCGCATCGCCATCGGTGAGGCCTGACGGAGGATGGGCTGGGCTAGAATGGCGTTACTTACTTACGTCTCCAACCAAGTCTCTCCGGCGGTCAAGGGCGGCGCCGCGGCGGCGGCGGCGGGGGGAAACTTCCCGAGAAAACCGTTGGTCCGTCCGCACCGCACCGCAGAGCCGCTGGCGTGCTTGCTTGCCTTACCCCTCTCCCCCCGTGCCCCCGCCCACCGCCTCCGCCGCCCACCGCCTCCGCAGAGCCTCTCCACCGCCTCCTCTTCCTGCGGCGTGTCCTTTTCTCCGTCTTTTTTGGCTTCTCCGCCATCCACCGTTCACCGCCCACGAAGGTCGCCGACGATGATGATGATGCATTGATGCAATTGACGTCCGTGTTATCAGTTGTGGTCGGTCTCGGCCCCACGTGCTCGTCGCGGATGGTCGGTTGGTTGGTTGGTGGGTAGGTGGGTGGGTAGTACTTAGGCGGTGGCTCAGATGTCCTTGCTCTATCTGTCTCTCTCTCTTGTCATTGCGCTCTCGCATGCATGCATGCATGAACTGAACGCGCCGCGTCGGTCGCGCACGTACAGTGCATACACGTGCTGACGCGCCTCTCTAGAGGGAGGACACGGGCCAAGAGAGCAGCACCACGACGACGACGAGCATCGGCGGTAAGCTTTGTGGCACCGACGGACCCCACGACCCAGACCAGGAAGAGCAAGGCCAGCTACTTAGTACGTGGAAGCTGTGGAGAAGAGTGAGGAGGAGAAGGGCGCGTAGGTACCGGTGGCAGGTGTGTGCGCGGGGGCCAGGCACACGCAGGGGCGAAGTAGAAGACGTGATAGCGCGCCGCGTGCGCGGTACGTCGGCGACTGTGGAGAAGAAGCGCGCCGCGCCAGATGAATGCAGAGCATGGGGAAGGGAACGCACGGAACAGGGAAAGTCCGGCCAGGAGGGGGCCGGGGAGCGGCCGATGAAGCAGCAGGCAGGCTGGCCGACGACTTCCTCCGCGGTCGTCGCCGCCGCCGCCGAACGCCCACGACGCCCAAGACGCCGGGGAAGAGGGCACAGACGGGTACACACGGGCGGAAAAAAATAGTCGAGAAAGTGGAGTCGCAGGCTGGACGGGAGGATGCCGCACTACTTTTGTTTTTTTTGGCCCTAGGCAGCTGTACCGGGCATTGGAAGGAAGGGCGAGACAGGCGGCCATGTGAAGTGCTCGCGTGCCCAATTCCTCTCTGATAATGGCAATGCCGACTGCCAATGGTTTTTGTGGAGGAGATTGGGAGCTGCATGCACCGGCGGCGTCCCTGTCACCACCGTCACGCCCGCTCACCCACGTGAAGGAGAAAAAAGAAGAGCAGGGCGACGTGGTGATGTGCTGGTGGCTGGTGCTCATCTACGTATCTTCTTCTGGGCGCGCGTGCAGTATCTGCTGCCATGCGTGCGGACGTGCGTGCGTATCGCGCTGCCTCAGCTCAGCTCCCCACCGTGACGTAAGTGCCGCCGTATACAAACGGACGTGCAGCAGCGCCAGCGCACGAGTGAGCCGACGACCGTTCGCCATGATGCGCGAGGATTTGCGCGAAGCGCGGCATGGTCGGCGAGGGACAGCGTGGGCGCTCGGGGGAACACGGGCGGGCCACAGGAAGGCTGGCAGGGCAGCGGTTCCAGAAGGGCGATGATACGCCGTGATGTGCGCTGGGCCGTCCGGTGCAGATGCGGGAAGCTGGAAGGACCGACGAGCGCCAGGCTGCCAGGGAAAGGGGAGGAGGCCGCTGGTCGTGAGGCAGGCCGCTGTCTCTGCCCGCCCCTCCGTACCACGCAACGGCGCTGGCTTGGCGACACTCGTAGTGTTGCGCGCACGTCTTGGTGTCTGGCGGCGGCTTGGCGTTTTGCAGCGACACTCTGAAACCGACCAGTCCCAGACTGACCGTGCCGCCGCAGAAAAAAAGTCAATTGGCGAAAATCGGCATTCCCGACGGATGCAGCACCAAGGCAGCAAGGCTCCCAGCCGGCGCAAGCGGCGCGCCCGCCACGCTTCCAGCTCAATCAAGCCAACGCCGTAATCGTAACACCACGGCCGGCCGGCCGGTGGGTGCCTGCTGTGTGAGCGTCGCATTCCCGCAGCCGAAGCGACGCGCCGGAGCGAAAGCCGCCGCCACGGAGAAGACGCGCTCGCCAGCTCCATCCGTCTGCCCTGCATGCACAAACACACACTCTCTCTGTCTCTCTCGCGCGGATCCCGCCCACGACGCCCTCGCCCTTGGCCCAGTTGCCAGGCCAATCGCCGTCTCGCGTTGGCCCCAAACGCCATGACCAGCCGCGCGCAAAGTCGCCCCACGGGGCTGACTCGTCGCCCAACTGCGTGTCCGCGTCGCATCGCCGCAAGGAACACGGGGGGGACCTGGCCGGGCGAAGGAAGCCGGCCAGTCGCAGCTCTCTTCTCTCTCTTCCTTCACTAAGAGTCTGGGGTTTTCCGATATCGAAACAGGTTTTCGTGCGCTTCCCGATCGGGCAATGCCCACCAGCTGCAATTTTGTTGTGACTTGCGCCAGCCCAGCCAGCCCGCCGGTCCGTCGCCAAGCGGAAATGAGCACACTCCCTCCAATCCCCTCCATCGCCTTCTTGTCGCCCCATCGCCGCGCGTTATTGAAAGACGGACTTGGGTCTTTTCTCCATCCTGACTGGCGAATGGGCGGATTGCGTTCCCAATGGCCTGAGCTCGACGACTGTGCTGTTGTGCTTGGTCCTGTGCGCGCTATCGGCCGAGCCGATAGTAACACTCGTATTATCCCCCATGGGCGGCGAAATTGCGACTTGCGCACATCGCCAGAGTCTAGAGTTCTTGCGGACAAAGCGAGCGAAAGAGGCGCCGTCATCCACTAACTTTCCTGCAGGTCGTGGGTCGCTGGCGCTGCTGCCGTCGCTCAAGACGGCGTAGTTCAGGGGAAGAAAGAGATGGGGCCCGCCTGGCCTCTGCGTATGGACCGTGTCGTCAGCGAAGGTGTGAGGTGCTATGTCCAGGCCCTCGTGATGCTGCAGCAATGACTTGGCTGGTCGGTTGGTCGGCTAAAGTCGGTCCTTTCACAAGGCAAGTGCGCCGAGGCTGCGAGACGTGCGGCGACCCTGTAGCAACAGCAGCAACATGTACAACACAAACAACGATAGACATGATAATGTAGAACTGATTACCTCAGATTGATATTAGGTCTATGGGGGTGTCTCTATACTAGCGAGGCGTAAAAAGGAAAATCTAATCAACACCATAACTCATCCGAACTCCTGCGTCCTTCTTCAATCTATGGATAGAAGGACCGGACACGCAAGAACATGCGCGAGAAGTGAAGACATCTAGTCCTCCTCCTCCTCGGCCGCCTTGGTGACGAGGTGGTACCTGCCCCTTCCATCGGGGTCGACCTCGTGCTCGACGGCCAGCTTGGACAGACGGCCGATGATGTTCTCGATACGCTCGTCCTTGTAGCCACGGTCCTTGCGGCCGAGGTTCTCGAGCCACGGGATGCGGTTGAGCAGGTAGTAGACGATGGCGATGATGATGGTGACACCAATCGAGTAACACCAGACGACGACGACGGTGACAACGTCAGTCCAGCCATCCTCACGCTCGTGGAACTTGGAGGGAGGCGAGGTGGGCTGAGGGTCGCCAGAGAGCCAGCCGAAGATACAGAAGATGGTGGCAAGGGCATCGACACCGAGAATGGCGAAGACGAGCTGCCACGAGGGCCAGGTCTTACCACCACGGGTGACGAAGATAAGCCAGTTCTCAGTGAGAGAGACCTCGAGGAAGAGAATCTCCTGGACGGAACCGAAGTTCTGGACAAGACCGCCGGTCTCAAGGAAGAGAGCGCCACGGACGATCCAGGTACCAGCAGCGAGCAGGAAGCCGAGGACGACGGAGATGATCCAGATCTTGGGCAGCTGCCACTCGACAGGGCGCTCGTCAGAGAAGGCGTTGTCGTAAGCGACGGCGACGGTGGCCAAATCAGCGAACAGGGCGATGAAGACGATGAGCTCAGAGCGGATGGTCTCGTTGATGATGATCATGGAGGTGACAAGGTAGATCTCAAGGTGGAGACAGAGCGCAATACGGTACTGGATGTAGGCCTTCATGCGGTTGAAGATCTGACGAGCGGTCTTGATGGCCAGGACGATGGTGGAGAGACCAGGGGCAAGGAAGACGATATCGGCAGCGGCCTGGGCGGCCTCGGTGGAACCCTCGACGGCAATACCGCAGTCAGCCTTCTTGAGAGAGGGAGCGTCGTTGACACCGTCACCAGTCATGGCAGTCAAGTGACCACGCTGCTGGAGCATCTCGACGACCTGGTACTTGTGCTCGGGGAAGACCTCAGCGAAACCGTCGGCGCGCTCAACGAGGTCGTGGGCAGTGGAGCCGGTCAGACCACCGTGGATGAGCTTCTCAGAGTTGTAGACCTTGGTGCCGAGAGCAAGCATCTTGCAAGTCTCCTTAGCGATGGCAATAGCGTCACCAGTAAGCATCTTGACGGGAACGCCAAGGTTCTGGGCCTCGAGGATGGTCTGGGCAGTGTCCTCACGGGGAGGGTCGAACATGGAGAGCAGACCGAGGAGGATCCAGTCACCGTCGTTCTTCTGGTAGGCGACACCGAGCGAACGGAAACCACGGCGAGCGAACTCGGTAGCCTTGTCGCGGTACAGGTCGGCGACCTCCTTGGAGCAGTTGGCGAGGTTGACAATGGCCTTGGGAGCACCCTTGGCGCAGATGTACTTGTCACCGTTGAGCCAGCAGACAGTGGTGATGCGCTTGGAGACGGGGTCGAAGGGAGTGAACTTCTCAGTCCTCCAGGGCTGCTGAAGGATCTCACGAGCCTTGGGGTAGCGCTTGAGCGAGAGGATGGTGACCTTGTCGATGGGGTCGAGCGACTTGATGTTGTGAGACGAAGCGAGAGCAGCGCAGGCCATCATCCAGTTGACGTCCTGGCCCTCAGCAACGTAGGGCTCGCGGAGAGACAGCTGGTTGGCAGTGAGCGTACCAGTCTTGTCAGAGCAGAGAACGTCGACACCAGCGAGAGACTCAATGGCGGTGAGCTTCTGGACGATAGCCTTCTGCTCGGCGAGGTAGGCAGCACCGACGGCGAGAGTGGTGGTGGTAACGACGGGAAGACCGACGGGGACACCGACGATGAAGAGAATGAGGGCGTAGTGCAGCAGGTTGTTCGAGCTGTCCTCGGGGGTGGCGATCTTGAGCGAGCGGAAGAAACCACCAATCCAGGCGACGAGGATGAAGAAGACGACGAGAACCAGCAGCGCCGTTCCAATGGAGTCCATGATGGCCTTGAAGTGACCCTGGTCCTTGGCGCCAGAAACGAGAGCGGCAGTGCGACCGACGAAAGACTGCTTGGCAGAGGTAAGAGCGATACCGTAAGCCTTGCCGCGCTTGCAGCCGGTGGTGTAGTAGCAGACGTCGCCCATGAACTTGTCGACAGCGAGAGATTCACCAGTGATGGCGGACTGATCGCAAGCAACGAGAGGCTGACCGAACTTGTGGTCCTTGTCAGCCTCGTCCTCAGCGTTGTCCTCCTCCTCAGGGTCATCTTCCTTGAACTTGTCGGCGTCGCGGAGCTCCTTGTAGCGCTCGAAGTCCTGGGGGCTGGTGTAGTCGCAGATCAGGCGGATATCAGCGGGGACGGTCTGGCCTTCCTCGAGGACAACCTGATGGCGGATTAGCATCGATGCGAAAACAAGCGTTGAGGGAATTGCTTACAATGTCACCGGGGACGATCTCACGGGCGAGGATGTTCTGCTCACGGCCGTCGCGGACGACGTTGGCGCGCATGGCAATGTCACCCTTAAGCGAAGCGACGACATCGGCCGCCTGCTTCTCCTGGTACCAACCGACGATGGCGTTGAGCAACAGAATACCGATAATGACACCGAAATCAATCCAGTTACGGAGACCAGCCGCAAGAAGGACAGCGAGCTCCATAGCTGCATCAATCGTCAGCAATCACGTGGTCGGCAAATGGTACTTTGCCGCGATACTTACTGTAGAGGACGGGACCCTGGAAGAAACCGAGGAACTTGAGGAAAAGGTTCTCCTTCTCCGTCACGATCTCGTTGAAACCAAACTTCTTGCGCCTGGACTGGACATCGCCCTCAGAGATACCGGTCTGGATGTCGGCTTCGAGCCACGAGGGAGGGACGGCGAGGTCGGAGGAGGCACCAGTGGAAGTCTTCTTCCAAGGCGCGTACCAGGGAGCCTTGGCGCCCTCCTCGTCACCGCCCTCGGCGGCATCCTCGGCGTGGGCAGCCTTGGGGTCGCGGTAGGTGGTGATGAACTTCTGGAGAGCGGCGTACTCGTCGAGGCCCTCGTACTCGTCCTGGGCAGCGCGGTGGGACTCGTCGCTGCCCTTCTCGATGTCCTTGTTCTTGCCCATGGTGGCGGGGAGCCGGCGGTGGCTCTGGTCTGGTTGTTGGGACGCGGGTTGGCGGGAAGGAGGGTGAGGGAGGAAAGAGGGGAGTGGAGATTGGGGTTGCCCGACGCTGCGGAGGGTTGCGGTCGGCGAGCCGGGCGCAGCACACACTTGTCGCTCGATCAGGACACGAGGGGACGAACAAGAGTAAAGAGCGAAGGCATTGGGGCGTGGGAGACTTTTATGGATGCTCAGGCTGGCGCGCGCAGGGCGCTCGGCCGGAGGAGGGCCCTGCACGGTAGCGCGGCCACGGGACCCCTGGCACACACCGAGCGAGCCAGTGACGAAAGAACCGATTCTTCTTAGGTGGTGCGTGCCGTGCGTTCCGCCTCAGTCGTCGGCCGCCAGGCAGGGCGCTGGGCCGGGAGTCAGCCGCGCGATTTTTCTCGCGCCTGAGACTCATCTCCGAAGCGTACCCCACGGTCTAAGCAGTTACGTCAACCCGATAAGCGACAGCGGCGAGTCGGCGCGCGACAGAAGCGGTCGAGCAGACTGGGCCTCATGCAGCCCCCGGTTTCGCCATCCGGCGGCGAGTGCGACGCGCGCCGCCGCAAAATTTTTGCCGTGGCGGCCCTGGGGCTCTGCCGCGGCCGCACCCGCTCGCAGCGCGCTGCATTCCTCGCGCTGCGGCTCTCCAGGCCGCCTGTCGCCGCCGCTGCGCCCGGGCGGCTGCGCTGACAAGCAACGCTTGGCCGGGCTAGCGTGCGGTAGCGTGCCGACGCTGCAGCCGGGCGCACTTATTCCCAGCGCGCGCTTAACCGCTTCGGCGCTGTGGGCGCCTGAACGCGAGCTGCGCGATTTGACGTCGTATGGGGTCCTGGAGTCGTCGCGCCCTCAGCAGCAGCGCCGCGGCCGAGATCAGCGCGAGCGACCGCGCCGCCGCCAGCCGCGCGCGCATCTTTTCCGCCGCCGCCAGCTGCGACGCTGCCCCCGACGGATCGCGGGGCGCGCGCGACGTGCCAATCGCCCAGGGCGCGGCCAAGCCGTGCCGAGCGGCGCGTCCCCTGCCCTCTGCCCGACCGACGCGCTCTCCGCGCCGTCGCCGTGGCGTCGCAGCGCTGAACGGCGGCCATCTGGATCTGCAGGGAACCGGGGCCAGTATTGCCCAGCGGTGGACCGCCTGGAGATGAGAATAGTGGAGCGCCAGGCGTTTGGAGCCTCGCGGGACTTGCCCCAAAACCGCAGCCCAGCCTCCCGCGCTGCACAACTGCCTTTTTCCTGTACAGCGCGCGCATCTTGCATCCGCGCGCCCGATGCTCGCGGCTGGCCCGATGCGGCAGCCCGGCGCCGCGTCTGCAGAAAATAATGCCGCGCACGGCGCCGCTCTCCCGCCCTCTGACGTTGGACTGGCGGTGACGGCAGCTATAAGATAGGGAGGACACAGGGCCTCGCGCGCGCTCTGTGCGAGGTGGTCCTCTGGAGGCGTGTTTGGTCCCCCCTCAGCGACCGCCGCCGCTCGCCAGCTAGCCGGTGGGGAAGGCAGGCCTTCCCGGGAAAGGGAGCTGCGACTGCGGAGCCCAGCCGGCCAGTGAGCGCAGGTCCCGTGCTTCCATGCATGCTTCGATGCATGCATCGCCGCGGATCGCCAACGGCCAACTCGGGCTACGGGCGCGCGCTAGCCGGGGGCCCACGGGCCAGCTGCGAGCCCCAGCATCCATATCGCGGCGGGCCGTCGCTGCTGTTGACAGCACCAATGCTGTCGCTGACTTCCACGGCCGTGGCAACTTCTCGGGGCGCTCGGCCGACCGATTTTTGCGCGTGCGCGCACGGCTGGCTGCTCGTATGCAGTTGCATCCGTGTGCCACGCGACACCAAGCCGACGCTGACGCTCGACCGCCGACTGCCTGCTCCTACGGCCACCGCCTCCATTCCCCGCCCTCGCGACGCAGCCTGCGACATCAGACCGGTCACTTCTTGCGCGGCACCGTCCTCGTCGCGGCGGCGCCGTCGGGATCTAGACCGGGCCCGGCGCGACGCCTGGCACTCTGCGCCAAACGCGCTGTCCCGGCCGCGGCCAATTTAAACGTTCTTTAGAACGGTTTCTATTGCGTTTCAGCGGCGAGGGCGGCCGCGTCCCGCGCGGAATTTCAGTTTTCGCGGTTTCCAGCCTCTCGTGGCCAACGCCGCACGAGTCGGCCCTTTTCCAACCAAATGGGCAGGCTGGCGCGCGGTGAGGCGGGCGGGCGAGAGCGTGCGAGCGTGTCAACGTGCAAACGGTGCTGCGATGCGACGTCCGCCATGGTCAAGGCCCTCATTTCCCGCCCTCTGCGCCGGCGACTCGTGGAGCTGCGCCCGCTCAGAGGCCGGCATACGGTCTCATCGTATCTAATCTCGCGCGGCTCCTCCAGCTCTCTCGGATTGCCTCCGCGTTTTCCAAGACTTCCCCCGGACTCTGTGTGGAACGCGCGCAGCTCCTGATTGCCGGAGGCAACGTCACGTGCACGGGGGACATGGCGGGCACGCCGCACCCGCTGTCTGCTGGTCCGTCTAGCTGCATCCGGCCGTAGACCCTCTTTTCTTGCATCATATCTCGCGAGAACACCATGATGGTGCTGTGTCAAGCAAAACTAATCATCGAACGATAATGGTTCAACGTTGTCAATGGCGCTGTGCGCATACATAGGTAGGCAACGAGGCTCTCCAGCGTCGTCTCTGCAAATTCTGTCGCTGCTGCAAAATCCTGATCTGGCATTCCCTGTGCAAATCCTCCCGCCACCAGTAGCCGCCGCCTCCATCCCAAACCCCTACCTCCGTAGCGTACCCTCGCAATGGATTCCGTTAAGCAGGCCGTTGGCTCCGTTGCAAACGTTGTGACCCCCGGTCCCAAGCAGACGATCCTTGTCACAGGCGGCTCCGGGTTTGTCGCAGCCCACGTGCTGAACGCCTTTCTTGACAGAGGATACAACGTCCGGACTACTGTCCGCTCTGAGGCCTCCGCCGAAAAGGTCCGCAAGACACACAAGAGATTTACTGGATCGGGCCAATTATCGTTCTCCATCGTCCCGGACGTTGCAGCATCAGGCGCGTTTGACGAGGCTGTCAAGGACGTCGATGGAGTCGTGCACACCGCATCCCCGTTTCAGTTCAGCGTGGAGGACAACGTCCGGGATTTGCTAGACCCCGCGGTTAAGGGAACCACTGAGATCCTCGAGGCGATCCACAAATTCAACCACAAGATCAAGCGCGTCGTGGTCACGTCCTCCTTTGCATCAATTTTCGACCTGACCAAGGGTCTCCGCCCGGGACACGTGTACAGCGAAGCAGATTGGAACCCTGTGACGTGGGAGGAGGCAGCAAACGGCAACGGGGCTGTCGCATACTGCGCGTCAAAGGTCTTCGCCGAGAAAGCCGCTTTCAAATTCGTCGAAGCCAAGAAGCCTACCTTCTCGGTGGCGACCATTTGCCCTCCAATGATTTACGGTCCGAACGCGCACTACGTGGACGATCTGTCGAAGCTCAATACGTCGTCAGCGGAGATCTACGGTTTCATCAAAGAAGACATGAAGGAGCCAGGAGAGGCAGCTTTCCCCGCCTTCGCCGACGTCCGCGACGTCGCGGACGCGCATCTCTTGGCGTACGAAAAGGAGGGAGCTGCAGGTCAACGCTATCTCATCACGAGCGGTAACTATAGCAATCAGCAGATCTGCGACATCATTCGCCAGCACTTCTCCGAGCTGAGGGACCGGGTGCCGGAGGGTCAGCCTGGGCAGCCTCTTGGCAATGTGTTTGGCGTCGACAACAGCAAGGCGGGACGTGAGCTTGGGCTCCAATTTCGGAGTCTCGAGGAGTGTATCGTCGACACGGTCAAGAATTTACTAGAGCTCGAGAAGACGGCCGCCAAGGGGAACTAAGGCGCCGCGAAGGAGCGGATCTGGCGGGTGATCTACATTTCCTATGCCGCTGCGGCTCTCCCTCCTGTCTCGGGAAGCTGTTCCCCGAGAGTTGTTTGTGTCAAGACATGGGATGGCTGCGATGTCGTGAATTCGGAAAAAAGCACTTATGAAGCACCAGCCAAGAACACTTGGGTATAGATAAGACAATTAGAACAGGAAGAGCGTATACGACAGCGCTTTATTGCCCAAAAGAGAAGTCTTGGATGGTGATGAAACCAAGATCTCTGACAGTTGAAACTGCTACATCTCGGCACTGCCAAGCGAAGTACCGTGTTTCGGGAGCAACCTCCCCAGCGGCTAAACGCAGGTACCATCCCCACGGCAGCCGCCCGCGGTATCTGCTGCAGCAAGCGTTGGGGGAGACGCGGGTTGCTGCCATTGACGTTACGGATTCCCGCAAGGCTGACATTTTTGCGCCCACGATGATCTTCAGGCTCACACTCCGGGGCCCTCACCATAGCCGGGTCGGCCCGCCTTGCCTGTTCGACCTCGTACTTTGTCAAAAAGGCCGGGGAAAGGGTCCATCAGGCGCCGATGCCCCCATCCGGAGTGTCAGATCCGCGGCGAAGGGGGAAAATAGGCAAAGCCCCGACCGTGTCGGAGAATTCTAGAAGGCCGGTGGAAGGGGAGGGGGAGGGGCGAAAATGGCTCATGGGAGCAGGTGCCTATCGCCGAGCCATCATCGCCGTCATAGATGGGCGGCGGCGGCTACGGGTGGAATTTCTCAGGGGAGTGGCGACGAATGAGGTGCAGCGGGCGCGGGAATTCGCGCGGAGACTAGGAGTGGCTAAAAAAGGGATTTCTTTTTTTGTAGGGCTGAGGGAAATGCGGGATGGTGACGAGTGTGGATGCTTCATTTGGGCGGTTGAGGGATTTTGGTCGGATGGCTGTGCTGGGCGCAGCAAGAAGGCCGTTCGGGATGCGTGGGTGGGATGCGCCTCGCCGTCAGCCCTACGACGCTGACGCCGCCCTCCTGTTCGCCACGCGTGGGATTGCCTGCCGATACCGCAGATGATGCGCGCGCAGGCCTCCTCGTGTTGTCCTGGCCTCGCTGCTCCCGTCGTCGCTGCCTGCCGCCCAGCGCCATTATTGATTGATGCAGGAGCGTCGGCCCTCATCACCGAGACACCCGTGAGGCATTATGTGCAAAAGCACTCACCCAGCGAGATCAATCAAACTCTAAAAAGAGCAGAGGACACAATTGCCGAGTCGACGCGACGGCTGGGAGATGATGGCCAGCAACGGGCCTGGAACCTCGCCGCTCCAGATTGGAGGACGGCGACGAGCGACACAGTGCAAGCAGCGCACCCGACGTGTCTGCGGAACACGTCTCACATGTCAATGCGCTGTCAGCACGAGAGAGTGAGGCCTTCACGTCTTCCGCCGCTCACTCGCCGCGGAGCTGTGCCGCTCGATGCGGAGATGCTTCGGATAGCCGCCGAAGGGGCGCGACGAGTGCGCCGCAAAGATTAACCCTTCTTGGCTGCGATGCCGCCGCTGCTGCTCGTCCTGTCGCTGCCCCTGCTGCATTACTGACATGTCTGAGCAGTGTGAGAATGGCGAGGCTAAAGGGCGCGATGGACGGTGGACGCGACGATCAAAGTCAATCGCCATCGCAACTCGTCGCGCCCTGCCTCCTGCCCAGAAACTCTATTGAGGCGGCCAAGATATATCTATTCGGCCAAGACGCGCGGATTCGACCACAGGATTCTGCACATCTCTCTTGGCCGGTCCATCGAATGGGCTTTTGCGGTTTGCGAAAAAGGGATGGATGCTGACGGCGCCAGCCGATGCGAAAGAGCGTATGCACGCGACACGCGAACGCGCGCGTATCCGACGAACGAGACTCCAAATCCGAGCTGGCTGCAGGCATCCGAGCCGACACCAAGCCGCGGGTATCGTGGACACGTCGTCGGCCGAGGACGCTCTCGCGCATTCAACACGGTGCAGGAGCGGGACCTTTGCAGGCGGCAAGAGCCGTGGCTACGGTTGCATTCTGGACGAGCGAACACAGGCCGTGCCTCGGATTGACTGCGTTGTTGCCAGTTCTCTACGCGCGCAGCCAGGCCAGCTCAGCAAGCCGCAAGGAGCGCGGCGTGCATGACGGATGAAATTACTTTCCCGCCGGCCTTCGACAAGCCGTGCGCAAGGCGAGGCGCCAGGCGGTAGACGCCTTTTCTCCGAAATGAAGGCACGTGACCGGCCTTGAAAGGGCGAAGAGCTTGGAATCTGTCTGCTTGGAACAGCTCCATCGGCATTGGCGAATACTAATCCCCTTAGGTCTGCCTCGGCGCTTTAGAGAAATTGGGAGCGACTCAGCAATTTCGCCGGCGCGGAGCGACGACGTCCAGCGCAGCGAACAACGTCATCTGCTCCGCGCCGGCGCCCACACACGCTCGTTGAGGTGATATTGCCAATTGAGAATCGATCGTGGTGGCGCGAATGCGGCCCTGTCATCATCGGCTCTTTTGCATGCCATCGCCTGCGCCAATTACCCCGATGAAGTGCCCGGCGCCGGCGAGGATTCGATCGCCCGCCGCTATACGAGTGCTATTGAACTCGCTCAAACTCCTTCCAGTCGCAATTCCCGACGAGACAGTTATCAGCCGGTGTATGCTGCTTTCTGGAGACTGCGTTCCGGCGCTGACGTCGGTGTTGTTTGTATCTATCGCGTCGCTTCGCTAGTGGCTCCACCTCCTACCCTATTACTACCTTCTCTATTACTAGCTGTGGGTTGAACCCTAATAGCACGGGGCCACGGGCTCCACCGACGACCTGTAACCATGGTTTCATGTGCATTGCTAGGGCAACACTATTATTGATGAGAACGTTGAGAAGAGCGAGGGAGGGACATCCAAGTTTTGTCAGTCACTCGCACTTTGAAGCCAGTAAAATTCGGAAATCGATCGTGGGCAGAGTCACCCAGCTCGACAACACTCCCTGGCTTTTCTTGGCCTCGGAGCAAGGGTGACAGCAGAGTCAACGTATTATACCCGCTAATGCCACTCCAGAGGTTTCTGGAGTGTTTGGACAGTCCCATAGTCAGGGTACTCGGCAGCCATACGCTTGGTGCCCAAGCAAACTCACAGACTCCATATGAAGAAAGAAAACCATAGCTTACATGGGAAGAAACACACATAAACCATTCAAGAACTCCGTGTGCCGAAAATGCGCGCAGTTCCACAAATACCTTCAAGAGACCGATCGCTGATACATACGGACGGCAAGATTCGACTGGACGTGACCATGACGCCTTCCAATTGGTAACGATTGAGACCGATGGCTAATAGAATTCAGCAAAACAAGCCGGGGGCTTCCTTTCCTTTGACTATCCACGTTTATTGGATTTCGGGCAGGTAGCGATATTCAGTGAAGGAAAATCTCAAGAAAATCACTTTTCAGCGGCGTTCCGAGAGGTCAAGAATGTCTGAACTTTCCGGCTGGCAGCCCATTCCAACAGCATTCAATCTACCAGCCTACTCAACCTCAGCATCACCACCATCACCACCCCCTTCCCGCCGCCCTCCCACCTCCCCCAATAAAACCCCACTATCCACCCATTCCTCCGGCCCAGATATTCTCTGATGAGAGGTTGGAAGTCTTCTTTCCGTTCAACCTTTTCTCAACGCACTTGACACCACCAAGCCTCCGTTTAACTAGGAAGACCCCGTTGTTTGAATGATGTTTCTACTGGGCTTGCAGATTGTATCGAAGCGGTATCTTGGTACCAGTTGAACCATTATAGGGTTGCTATGTGATGATATTGAATGAGCTGTGTGTTGGTGGATGTGTTAAGAATGAGTAAGAAGGTATGAGGAAGTGGAAAGGTTCGGCTCGTATATATAGTGGGTAGAGACACATATTTCTTAAGCAGTTGCCTTCTTAGGTATTTAGAGCAGCGGGGAAAAGGCATAACAAAGCGTTCTTCATAAGGTCGTATGTATTTTCCGTCGCGTCCGCCTGAAGCTTGCATTTCCAGCTTGCAAGACTTCTGTCATACGTCAAATGAAAAAAGTCCTGATATCAGTGTAGTCTAGTAATTTTGTAGCACTTTTACAATTAGCTTTATCGGGATTAAGTCTAAAGGAAACAGGCGTGGAGATGATGCAGACCAGCAAAGAACAAAGAGTAATATCAAAGACTGGCGAGAATAGAGCCAGAAGGCCATTCTCTGCTACAGATATCAAGTATCCATGAGTTCTATACACGCTACTGTTGCAATCGCAACAGCCACGCAGCACCATTCATGCTGACAGCGTTTTGAGTTGTCTGATATCTTACACAGGAACCACGTCAGTACAGCACATCCCCCGCTTCGCTACACAGCATGGCCAGTTTTCTGCTATTTCGCAATGCAACCATTTGTTTAAACAAGAAAATGTTTACATTGGACTGTTACACAGAAACGCCAGCCCAATATATCAACCTAATCCACGCAGCCATCAGCTGCTCTCCCTCCTCTATCTACCACCACCAACCACCAAAATACCGCAAGCGAGCGTATAGTTAGATCTGCGGGCAGCTTCTGCAGACCATGTGTCCACAATTCAGACACTGGTTGGTATAATCGCCATAGTCAGTCCAGCAGGAGCAACAGGTCCAGCTTGATGGAGCCCAGCCGTCCACCGGCTTGCTTCCGTGTTCGTTGTTGTGGTTGCTGCACATGTTGCGAGTGTTGATGTTTCCGTGAGAAGAAGTCTAGGGATGCTTCTCGGGCGGGCTTCTCTGTTGGAGTCTTGCTTTCGTAGCGATGTGCTTTGGTGAAGTAAGTGTATTTGCTGATGTGGTTTGCATTAGATTTCAAAAGATTTATACCTAAAAAGTCATCTTAGATAATCGTGGTGTTTCTTACGTGTAAGAGACAATGAATGGGTTCAGAAATCAAAAACAAAACATTGTCTTTGATTCCAGGGTGTAGTTCTTCATCCAACTTTGATCTTCGTCTTTGTTTTTCCAGTTGGGCATTTGAGGTGAGGATCGGAACATCTGAGTAGTCGATCACGCGAAGTCTTCCAGACGTTGCATGTAGCCATAAATTTCGGCACCAGGTAGGCCAGGAAGTCTTCAGAAAGAGTTGGTAATAGCGTAGTATTTTCTCTTCCATACCTTCGTCTACACAGGCTCGGAGCATTACATGTTCCCTCAATCCCAAGCCACTTTATTCATGCCTCCAAGGATACGGCAGCCTATCAGCCTCATTGATACCTGAATCCCCTCAGTTAATCTTGGTATCTTTCTAACAACAGAACTTCATCTTCACTTACGCGCTTCTCTCTTCCTCAGCCCTGTCTCCTCCTTCACAAGCGGCGCGAGCTTCTGCCGCACACTCGTAGCATTGCTACCCACGGGCGCGTCGTAGTCGATGGTGAAGACGCTGACGGCGGTCTGGCAGCCGGCAGCCACGACGTCGGTTTCGCCGGGCGGGCTGCAATCACCGTTGATGCAGGTGTTGACGCCGGAGCCAAGGATGCTGCCGAAGCGGAAGAGCTTAGTCGTCTCGTTGTAGACGGCGGAGCCGCTGATGGCGCCGCCGGTGAGGCGGGAGAGGATGAAAGGCGGGTCGACGCAGGAGTCGTTGGTGAAGGAGGTGATGGTGGGGTAGTTGACGCTGCGGTGGAGGTGGGTGATTAGTGCCTATTTTCTTCCGCTCTCGCTCTTTTTCAATTTCGTTTCCTCTTCACGCTCTTCGTCGAGAAGGAATTCTTAAGGGAGAAAGGGGGTGGTAGGAGACCGTGACTATCCTTTGACGCAAAATTCAAAAAAGATGGTATCACATACTTAATCCCATACCCCAACGGCAAAATCCTCTCCCCCGGCTTCGTCGTACGCACCAAGTGCTGCACAAACTTCACAGTCAACTCGGCATGAATCGTCGCCGGATCCGGATGCCCCGAGGCCGTCGTCTCATTGATCCACTCGTAGCTCCGCTGCCCGCCATCACTGGACGCGGACAACGCGATGGCCGGGATACCCCTGCCGATGGCGGCGTACGCGGCTCCCATGGTGCCGGAAACGGTGTACAGGAAGGGCCCTACGTTCTGGCCGACGTTGGGCCCGGCGACCAGCAAGTCGGGAGCGGAGACGTTGGGCCAGATGCGCGGCATGACGTAGTCGAGATTCACGAATGTGCAGGCAACGGGGGTGCCATTGTAGTACCAGATGTGGTCGTCGTGGGGATCGGAGCCGAGGGCGGGGGCGCCGGCAAGGACGGAGTCGAAGTGGCCGTTGATGGTGAGGTTGGCTTCGGTGGAGAAGACGACCTCGAGGTGGCGAATGTTAGAGGAGGCGGGTGAAGTGTACGGGAGCGTGAGAAGTTACCCTGCCTCCTTGGCCGGAATGGTCTTCAACCGGGGCGACCATAAGGACGTCATGGCCGGCTTCTCTGAGCAGGCGGTAGGTCTCGCGAGTGTTTGCGCTGGCCCAGCCGTCGTCGTTGTTCAGCAGGATATGCAACGCTTCAGCTGAACGGGAGCACGACAGAGCCGCCAGAGCAGCGGAGGCGAGCGAAAAGCGCATCCTTCACAGCACTTCAGACGCAAAGGAGAAGAGAGCGCGCTGCCGGGGACCGGACGGACGAAAAGGAAAAAGAGAGATGGGGCAATTTATAGTTCCTCGCCCAAAGAGCTTCCGTGATTGCATGCGACCCGCTGCCGACCCTTGCACGGGCGGGGGCAGCACCAGCACCGTCAACACGGAAGAATTAAATGGTCCAGCATTGGCCAATGTGAGGCAGCGGTGCCTTTCCCATCGTCGCAAATGCCGTACGTAGTAAGCAACCTACCCTGTCATCGTAGATAGGCTTGCGGAGCGGCAGCTTCCAGCCAACGGCACCTCTCTGTTGCAGTTGGAGCAGTGCTGCAGGTCAACCGATCGACGCAAGGGTGATCTTGATAGGCTTTGGAGCTGAGAGCGACCCAGGGAAAGTCAGCGTTGGACAGCGCGAAGGCGTCGAAGCTGGACTGCTGCTGCTGCACGTGTAGGGTTTCTTGCACGTGATTGGGTTTAGCTCGGCTATCGAATGGAAGTATGCGCTGATTCATTGCACTTACTTTGAACTAACTGATTCTGTTCGGAAAAAACACAAAGTTCTCCATAGATCCGAAATATATTATATCGCTGTGGGGAACGAGGTGAATTACGTAGTTTCTCCACTCCGCCCTTAGCGCTGTACTCACAATACTTACGCCTGCAACTGTAGTACGCAACGAGTACCTTGGTCGCTGCTGGCAGAGGTGTGAGTGGGTTATTGAGTCGCCGCCGCTAAGATCCAGCGGTTCCGGTGAAAGTAGCGATCAAGCTTTCTAGAACTCGCTTTCTTTCGTAGCTGCAGAATCCCCTGTCCCTCTATTCAGCCCTGTTCGTACTATGGTCGCAGCCATATATATTGTTAGCGCGAATTCGCGGGCCGTGCGGGGACAGGTATAGCCAATCAGACGCCTGGAATCTTCGAGCACAGAGGTTTTAACCCCTAACAATACTTATGGCTGCGACCATAGCATCTTCTTGTGTGATCGCCTGTTGCACTCGGGAGCATTAAGGCTGTCTGAGGCTCGGTGACCGATGAATGAGGCCACCAGAGCCCACCTCATAACGGGAGGCCAGGGAGGTAATCCACCGACATCATGTATCTAACAAGCTTCTGAAAGCATTATAGAATCACCAGTCAATTCATGAATCGTACTCCATGAGGACTTTCATGAGATTCTAACATCGCCTGTATAGTGTTTATTGAGACTTGCGTGAATTTATCGGATCAAAAGCATACCGCGGACTAGACTTAGCCTGCCCGCAACAACACTTCGGCTCCAAACGCACTGCGGTCACGCCAGTGTGCTGATATCAAATAGTGCAGATCATTATTCCCTCGAAATCCATTCCGGCTATTCTGCAGCAAATATAAGGTGTATCATCCCAAAAGAGCATACATACAAGAGAAGTCCACCGCCGTCAAAAACCACCTCCCAAATCATCCCCGCCCCAACCTCCCTCAAAAACATCAATACACCACACTCCTCCCCTCCAACTCCCTCAACCTCTGCATCACCCTCTCCTCCTCCTCATCCAACTGTTGCATCTGCGTCAACCGCTGCCTCTTCTCCTGCAACCTCTGCGCCTCCCTCCTCAACCTCACAATCTCATCCGTATCATCCCCATGCGGCGCCCCACCACCACCAGACGACACCCTCCCAGCCGACGCCGCCCCACCACCGCTATGCTCCGACCCCACCTCCTCCGACCCCGTGACCCCGCCCGCAGGCGCGAAAGCCGCGCCGCTGCCATTCCCGCCCACCGCAGTGGCAGTGCTGCTGCCAGGCGCAGGCGGCGACGTCGCCCTCGAATGCGTGCCCGGCACGTCGAGCGCGGCGCCGAGGGACATGCCGGGGAGGGTGTACGGCGCGGCGGCGGTGCTGCCGCTCTGCCACGTCGAGCCCGAGGGTTCGCTGCCGGGGGCTTCGTGCAGGTTGGGCGAGTGGATTGTGGAGTGCATGTGGGGTGGGGGTGGGGAGGTCGGGGGGGAGGAGGAGGACGGGGCGAAGGCTGCTGCTGGGGTGGTGGTCATGGAGGAGTCGCGGGTGTGTTGGTGGTATGGTTGGTTGTAGAAGGGAGGGGGAGGGGGGCTGCCTGGTTGGGTGGTGCTGGTTCGGGCGACGGAGGATGGGGGGCTGGTGGCGGTGGTGGCTCCCCCGGGGGGGATGAGGCCGGGGCTGTGGCTGTTGCCGGGGGCGAGGGGCGTGTAGTGCACTTCTGGGAGGTCTTTGCCGGAGTCGGAGCGCCCGAAGCCGGCGTTTTGTTTGCGCTTTCGTGTGCGCCAGAGGAGGAGGAGGAGGCCTAGGAGGGCGAGGACGGCGACGGGAACGCCGACGCCGATGCCAACTTTGCTGCCTGTCGAGAGCCCAGAGCTGCTTCCAACATTGTCGTTTGTAGAAGTCGATGTCGCGGTGGGTACGGATGAGGTAGCGGATGGCGCGGCGGTTGCTGTGGGAGTCCAAGTTGCACCAGCCCTGGTGGGATCGGTTTGAAGGACGCTCAGATCGACATCTCGCCAGCGCACTTGAATACCGAAGGCTTCTGGTGTGGTCTGGTATGCGTAGGTCGATACTATAGCCTCTGATGGATCCGATGTATCCGATGAGTAGTATGTGGTCGTATCCGTTGCCGTACTCCAGGAACTGGAGGAGCACCAGCTCTCCGAACCTTCCCAGCATGCGTACCCACTAGCCGAAAGAAGTCAGAATAAGTGTTCTGCAAAGTATGCTCGCAGACTCGTAGCCCAAGCGATATCGAAACCATATTTCATTTAATATTCAATAAGAAGTTACTCACGTTGGACAGCAGATTTGAGCAGTCTCCGAAGCGGCGATTCCTGGTCCATATGGTGTCCCATCACTGGCGCTTGTTGGGCGCTGGCATGCGCTAGTATATCCGCTGGGACAGATGGCTGGTGAATAGTAACCTGCGTAGCCGTACCAGTAGCTATCCGAGAAGTTGGGAGGCATGCAGTCGAAATCCTCGTATCTCGTTGCAATGCTCGAGCAAGAGCTCGGCATTGTGAACACCGTCGTCAGCGCCCCGGCCGGCGACGTGTTGTCATGGTCAACACTTGTCGCTGTTGGCGACATCTTGGTGAAACCTTAATGGTAGTTCTCCCCTGCCGCTGAAATTTTAAGGCTCAGAGCTGTCTAGCAGGGTGTTAGGCTGAGAAACGGTCGGACGCTGGCGTCGTCTGATGGAGGCGCGAGAATTGACTGAATGGTCGCAGCCTTGTACATACAGAGGGGCAACGAGTGACAGAGGCCCGAGGCCGAGATCCCGCAGCAAAGTAGTAAGAAGTGGGGAGCACAGGGAACGAAGGGAGAGAGGGCGGAGAAAGACGAGAGCAGAGCAGAGCTGCTAAGGTTGAAGGAGCGAGCCCAGGGTTTGGCGATGAGAGCCTACGGGATCATACATGCAGAGTCAATGCTCCGTTAAGCTTGCAGCTCCTCGCTGTGCCGCAAGCGCGAGATAGGGGCCAGATTCTTACTGCTCGGGGACAAGCTGATCCTGCAAGATGCAGTGATCCTCGGCGGCTACAAACTTCGCTGGCATCTGACCGCTGCCGGATGGGGATATGTCCGGATGCTTGCATAGTCTCTTTTCCCCAGTCCGCGATGCGGTGCTTGCTAGTGTTTCATGGCCTTAAATAGAGCGCATGTACACAGCCGCAAGGCTGAGAGCTCTCCCTTGCTCAACTCCCAAGCTCTTTGAACTGCTTTACTCCGTCCTTCAGTGGAATGCGCTGGCAAGCAAACGCTCGAAAATTTGTTCGACTCAACCCTGCTGAGCGGGAGAAGGATCCCAGCGTCTCCAGGCTCGTTGACCTTTCGACTTGGGGCAATTGTGGAGGATATGTTGGTGGGAACGTGCCATCCTTGTCGAAAGCCCGCAGTCTGGGCGAAGGATGCGGTCGCAGGAGACCCAGCGAATGGCAGCGGGTCGTTCGGAGGATCAGTGGCATCTGCGTAGCCGCCTGGCTCTTGGCTGTGAAACGGGCCACATGCAAGATGCCTGGAACGGGCCTGAGTCATTTGGGGGCCGAGTAGCGGGATGGAGTGAGGTCGAAGTCGGAGATGCAGTGCGGGAGCCCGCTTTTGCACTCGTGCGACCCAAAAACCGTCGGGTACATTGTTCAGCATGCTGCGCAACCCGGCTAACATTGTAGTTCTTTCCCACTAGAGTTGTGTTGGTAGCTTGACGGGAAGTAGCCGACGCCTTTTCTCAACCGCAACACTTGCTTTCGCACCTACATTGTCCATTTGCATTCAAAAGTCTACAGCGCGAGGCTGACCAGGGCCGACATGGGATCCCCGTCAATTGTTTCCCGGCAGATCATTTTCCTTTTCAGCCGCCTGTGGCTTTCCGGGCTGCGACAAACACAACCGATCAGCAGAGCGCGATCCCCTTAGCTCTGATAGGATTTTGGGGGCCACGGAGACATGACAAAAACCCGCCTACCTCCGTCATATTAAGGGCCCCATTTGTCGGAAAGCTCTATGAAAAAAGCATTGGCTCCGGATTATTTCCCGTAGGACCAGGAAAGCAGCACGGACAGCATATGGAGTTGAGGTATTCGACTGGATGCAAAAGAGTCACAGGATAGAGACTCAGTCTACCGCATGAATGCTCCATCTACAAGGACCATTAGACAACCACTTTCCACTGAAACGGTTGGTGCTGATGACACTTGGTGTTCTTCTTGGTTTCGAAACATGAATGGTGGATGTTTGAGTATTTTGCGGAGGAGGGTGGTGGTGTTGTTCTCTTTCATAGTCAATCGTCTGTATTCCTGAACCAACACAAATTCATACCTTTTCTTATTTCTCGACTTTGTTTGGGAGACGCCCTTTTCGCTAAAGATGTGCGAAAGTATAGAAGTATAGTAAGATGCCCCAAAGAAGGCTTGCTGCTCCGGACGTGAATTGACCTCTAGAATTCCCTATTGATATTTCTTCAATGCTGCATTACTCTGAGACACCGGGAGTCTTCAAACTCAATTCCGGAAGCCTCTTTAATTAAGTTCATTAACGTGACCCGACGGTCCCTGCGTCGCATAATCCGTAGTCACGAACGCCCTGTCAACCTCTCCCAACGCTATAAGAATAGTTAGCCATCTTTCCTCACTTCCTCTCACAAGGCCAGAAACAAGATAAATCTCTCCAACATACCTTCACAACAATACTGCAATGTCTCCGCGATATCATGCGCCTTCCTCAGCGGCGTCGCCTCATCCAACAGCACATCCATCTCAACCCAAATGCCATCGCCCGCGTGGTACGCCGTGACACGCTTCAAACCCGACACGACGGGTGAAAAGCGGTAAGCCAAGTACAGCATCTTGCGGTGAACACGGTCGGAGGCGGCACTGCCGGTTAGGCGGGCGACGTTCTCGAGCGACGTCTCTGCCCAGTCGTAGATAATGAAGAGGGAGAGGAGGGCGGCGCCGACGGGGTCGAGCCACCAGACGTTTGCTTTGTGGCCGATGACTGGGAAGAGGAGGGAGAGGGTGTTGAAGTAGACGTCGGTCTTGCAGTCTGTTTTGCTGAAGTGTCAGATAGGGTTTGTGGAGATCACGAGGTGGGGTGTAAAGGAACGAGTGCTTGTGTTTACCTTGGGCCAGAGCTTGAACCTGCGTCGTCTTGATGGGCATGCAGCCGAACCAGATCAGACCCTTCAAGCCGACTGTAGCAGCCATGGCGGCTATGGCTACTGTGGGCAGTGCCACAGCCTTCTTCTCGCTATCAGGGAGGAGCTTCTCTACCGACTCCTGCAAGACTTGCACGAAAGACACAATCATAATCTATAAACTGTGAGCACAGCACCATTAGCCCAAAATACACTGCCGATACTCACGATAGAAAAGACTAAGATTCCGAGCGGCTCAAGGCGTCTCCGGCCAACGGGAAACTTCGCCTTTAGCTTTTTCAGCTTCCACTGCACCAGCTTGTTCGTCGTCCAGACAATCAGCGTGCACAGCAGGTCCAACGCCGAATCGACCAGAGATGCGATCAGCGAGAGAGACGAGGAGAAGTACGTAGCAACGCACTTCGCCCCGAGCAGGAGGATATTTGCGACAACATTGATCTGCCAGCGCCATCACCGTTAGTCCACGCGCAACCCAACGTTCGAAAAAAAGAACACCACCACTCACATTAATCGCCCACTTCGCATTCCTCCTCGCCTTCCTCCTCCTCTCCCTCTCCTCATCCGGCAGCAACGGCTCCACGCTCTCACTCGTCGCCTGCAACGCGCCCCCCACCTCCGCAACCCCATCGCGATCCAAATCCCTCGGGTTCATCGAATCCAGCACATCATCCGCCATAGCCATGACCAACGCATCCACCTCCAACCAATCGTCCAGCCGCTCATTCTGCTCCTTGTAAAACGCCCGCACCTTCTTGTTGCCTATGGCCTTGAGCTCCTTGTCGCTGAGCCGGAACGCCTCGAGGCTCTCGCGGTCGATGCCCTCGCGCAGCTGCCGCTTGAGCTTGTCGACGTCCTGCCTGTCCATGGCCGTGGCGATGGCGTCGCGGAAGCGCCATTTGGGCGGGGGCTGTCCGCTTTCGAGGTCGGAGTTGTATTTGTGTTGGTTGTCGTCGTTGTGGAGGAGTTGTGGACGGGGGCGGCCGTTGGCGGCGCGGTGGCGTGCTGCTACCATTTTGTTTTTTTTTGGAAGAGGGAAGGGAGCTCTGGAGGGGCTGGAGGGAGAGACAGTTGGGTGAGAGTGCCGAAGCGGCAGTTGGGATAGCTCGACCGGTGGCGAAGCTGCGGTGAGGTGGAGCTGGAAAGAGGTTCGAGGAAGTGTTTGTGAGGTGGGAGCGGATGCAAGCTCCCAGCAGACGCGTCAAACACGCAATAAGAAGGAGCGAAGAGAGCGTGTTGGAACAGGGAAGCTGCAGCTTACTCGTCCAGTCCACCACACAAACCGAAAGCGCGTGCAGGAGGAACGCGAAGCATCATCAACAAGCCGGGATCGCGCGGCAGGGAGGGCGGGAGCCTTACGCGGACGGGAACAGATGTGCAGCCCTGCCAAGTTTCCGATCCCTTGACTCCACGGCGATGACGTCGTTGACAGCGAACCGGGCGGACGCCAATGGTGCAATGCCGCCGGCTCGCTCGGACAACGCGCGCCGCCGCGGGAGATCTGCCTCACCAACTCCGAGCCTCCCTGTGCCCCTTGGATCCCGGTGTCCGAGGATTCATGCCGCTCCGCTCGCGAAGAGAAAGCCTGCTACAAGTACAATTCCATATCTCATTTCCCATGCCAGTCCTACCCATACCTAGTCTACCAATAGACCTACAAAAAGAGGCGCCAAGCGAAAAATCCCGCAGCTCCCAGTCCAAAAGCTCCGTCTCTTACACGCCGTTTGAGACTGTCTATATATACGTACGGGGGACCGTAATCTCTTGCCCCTTCCTCGCTCAACAACCCCTCTCGAAAAACAAAAAGAAAGCACCTGCTCACATGTCGTCCGAATCGTAATCTTCGTCGTGGTACAACGCGGGGTGGTAGCCACGTCTGCCGCGGAGGTCTTGCTCAAGTCCGCCCTCGGACTCCGAGTCAATGTACCCTGTACACCGAAGGCATTAGTAAGAGTGACGAATAGGGAGGGAAGATGACCAAAATTCATCCAGCATTAACGCTTACCTCTTCCACCAAACAAGCTCAACGCAACCGGCAAGAATACTAGCGCGTGAGCCGCCGCCCAGATCACCAACGCCAGCCAGACGCGGAAATAGTAGATCTCGAAGATCTTGCTGCGCGTGAACGCCAGCACCGCGACGCCCAGGAACTTGGTCACCGTGATGCCGCTGAACACACTTCCGCCGACATTCGTCAGCGCCACCCACGCGCGCGCATCCTTGGCTCTGAACCTTGTCTTCGGCGCCGCCCGCTCGAGGAGCGAGCGCGATGGGTACGTAAAGGCTCGTGCAACGTGCGCGCAGAATTCGACGGCGATGCCGACGCAGATGATCAGGTTGACGAGCGAGACGGCGTTGAGCGAGACGTTCGCAACGGCCATGGTCCCTGCGATGTCTACTACCGTCATGGCGACTGTAATAGTCACAACAAGTCCCGTGCGCAGGCTACCCAGGAGTGTCGACGTCACAAGTAGGATAAGGGCGAGCGCGGAGCCAACGAGAGCGCATGTCAGCCGCACGATCGAGGCGTACTGGTCGAAGAAGATGTAGAACTTCGAGTAAGGGAACACGGACACGCCGGTGCGCGCGCTGATATCGGATGCAATGCGCCGTGCCGAAGCATAGGCCGCGATGAAGTCCTTCTGGCTGCGCAGCGGAGTATGTGAGGTCCGGAAGTGAGAGGCTGGGATGGTCAGGCGCTTCGAATCGATCACAAGAGCGTTTCCATAGGCAGCCTTGCCAGCGAGGGGACACTCTCCCGTAGTCGGGGCTTCTATCCAGCGCTCTAAGTAGGTTATGAACTCCTCGCCTTCCGGCATGCCCTTAAGAGTAGGGTTCCAGGGCGGATTGCGGTCGGCAAAACAGGCCTTATCGTCATCAAATGGGTCCGAACTTTTATCGACGCAGCATCCATCCAAAGACGGGTTCAACCAGAGGAAGTAATCGTCGATCCAACTGGCCGTGGCATCGGCGATATAAGACGTGTTGGGCCGCTTTCTTTCCTGCTCAAGTGTGTTCGATAGCGAAAGTTCCTCGCAGGTTGAGAACCGCCCGCAAAGCTCTTGCTGGTGCTGGCGTTCCGTGACGTTCAGCTCCCTCGTGACAAAATAGACCGGAGGCCCAACACCAAAGTAATCGTAGAGGTCGTTGAAGTAGTCAATGAGGTAGGAATCGCTAGGAATGGCGATACGCTGATCAAGGCCGAGTTCGACCTTCGGAAGCAAGGCGAGACCTGCTGTGAATATGCCAAGGAAGATGGTGATAATCACAGTCTTGGTTTTTTTACCAAGTAGAGCCGGAGCGTAGGTCTTGCGGATAAAGCGCTGGAGACCACCCTCCTCCTCTCCTCCATAGACCACGCCATTGTGCAGACCGCCCGGGTCTGCGCGGGTAACCCGCAAGCAAGGGAAGCAATCGGCACGGCTAGCCTCTACCCTGCGTTGATTGAGGGCCAGAACGGAGATGAACATGGTGACCTGTAGGAGCGCGTTGATAAAGACAGCGCCAGCCGCATATGCTGCGAAGTTGCGTACAGCAGGCATGCCGACGGCAGCACCAAGGGCGAAAGCCACCGTCTCCGTGGTTGCAGACAGCAAGATACTGGGTCCCATCCTGCCAAGAGCCTTTGCGACTCTATCCGATACAGAGCCCTCGGCGTGGCTAATGTTGACACGCTCGAATTCGTGAACAATAAGGAAGATGTTATCGACACCGACGGCGAGAACCAGGAAAGGAATGACCTCGGCGATGATTAGGGTAACCTTGATGCCAACAGCCGAGAACAGGCCAACCGATGCAGAGACGGACATCAAGACGATGAGAATCCCGACAATACCCAGCATGAACTTCGACTGGACGAAAGCGTTTGCCGGATTTTGTAGGATGGATCTCACTGTAAGAGTAGTAGATCCTAGCGCCAGTGAGGCATAGAGGAACATGATGATGTAGCTGACCACAATGATCTTGGCGTCAGTGTTTGTGGATTTGTTCAGCTCCTGCTCCAGGCTGACCTCCGTGTTGAAGGAAAGACGAAGACCGCGCTCCTTGGCCTCCTCCTGGACATCGCGGAGCACGCTCTTCAGACTGTCCTCCCACTTCATGGCCCTCTCAAGCTCTTTTGTGCCTTCTTGGTGGTTGTTGACGACCCAAGTAATGATTAGGGCCTGTGCATCAAGAACATTGTTCTCCCAGCCACCAAGGAGCATCTTGGGGTTCAGAGGCTGTTGGAAATCGGGCAGACAGTCGACGGGAGACTCTGCGCACGCGCGGAGATCATCTTTCCAGGTGTTGGGATCGACGTTGAAGAAATCCCCGCCAAAGTAGCCAGTGAGGGATTGGACCACACAAGCGTCACCGGTCGGCTTGAAACAGACATCGTTGAAGGTGATGCCGTCTGTCATCAACCTGTTGACCCGGCCTTCGACGTCAAACCACCAACCTAGAATGTCGTAGCTCAGAACAGGGCCGGGACCTGATGTGTCACTATCATTGACCAAGAACGCTTGTTCGGCGCGGTAAAATGGCCCAAAGTTCGTGTCGAAAAAAGCCTTCTCTTCCGCGGCGGCAGAGTCAGGTGCAACCCAAAGGCGCACCGGGTCTGTCTCAACAGTGAATCTGAGCCAACCAAGACTGAGAAGGGCAACAATAACAACACTCGAAAAGATAGTAAGCGCTGGGTATTCAGCGCAGGTGTACCCAAGGCGACTGAAAACCTTGTCACACCAGGTATTCAGCTTGTATTTCCTTGTGGGAGTTTCAAAGATGCCAGCAGCGGCGACGACGTCACCCTCATCTTCATCATCGCTTGGCTCCAGATCTTGAAGAAGGCGCATGCGCTCCTGCTTGTACTGGTAGTGCTTTTGGTACGCAACGTGCGCAGACACGGCCACGATGATCAGCACAATGAACACCGAGTAGATAATGATGACCGCAAAGGACAGGCACGGGAGCACGCCGACGTAGCAATGCTTGTTTTCCTTGACCTCTGGAAGCTCTGGGCAGACCGACGGGCAGTCTACGCAGGCGCATCGGTACCTCTCGTCGGTGTCGTTGCAGGACTTTGCATCTTTGGTCTGGGGCTTCAGACCAGGATACAGGTCGGGATCCGGGAAGTTCATCTGGAATGGGCTACCCAGGAACTTCTTATCGCCGAGGAACTTGAGGAAGCGGGTGTAGTTTTTCGCTCCGCCGCCGATAAGGTCCATCGCATTTCCGTTGGTAGCGCCAACCTTGACATCCTTGCAGCTGTCGTAGAACGTTGAGCCGTACTTGTCGGAGACTAAGTGGTCCAGCTCCGCCACCATCAGCTTGCCATTCTTCGGCTTTGTCGCGGTAACGTTGACGAAAAGCGACTGGTCGGGCGAGCAGGTAAAGGTGCAGAAAAGGTTGAAGAAGTTCTCCTTGCAGGCTGGACAGGAAGCAATGAGAGATTCGGCGCGCTTCAGATTCGACTGCAGGGCGTCAAGCTGTGCAAGTAACATCAGCAGCTGTCCGTGTGATAGCGCCCAGAAGCTGCTCAACGAACCTGTTCGTCCTCGCAGCAGACATCGGTATCGGCCCACTTCTCGCCGCAGATGCTTACGAGCTTCTCGCGCACATCCGAATCGGGGGTCTTGGCCAAGCCGTTGTCGGGACACGGCAGCTGCGGGCCAAAGAAGCCTTCGCTGCCGCAGTGGCCGCGAATGGCGCAGCGGCCCTTCTCGTGCTTCTTCGTCAAGCCGTCATCTGCCGCAATGCTGGTTACCGCGAGCAGCGCAAGCAGCAGTGCGGTAACCAGCCGCGTGCCTCCCCAGCTTCCCCCCATGCCGATGGTCCCTGCTGTCGTGGCGGGCGCGGGCGGGCGCGGCGGGAGCGATGTCGATGCGCTGTGCGGTGCCGGGAAGATGCCGGAGCGGTTGGAGCAGAGCGAGCGGTGGTGCTGATGGGCGAGCGGATGGTCTGGGAGCGCGCAGCGCTGTGGCGGGTCGGTGGTGTTGCGGGCGTTGATCAGCTGGGGTGCTCGGCAGGTAAGGTACCCGCGTCATGTCAGCCAAGCGGCTTGAGCTGCAGCGCGTGCGCGGGCACGCTCCGCCCGGGCGCTTCCGCCGAGCTCGCTCCACACGTCAGGCGCCGACGCCCGTCGCTCTGTAGGGCTGAAACTGCCCAGCCTCAACGCGAGCGTTGCAGATGTGCAATGTGGTCAAGTCACGACTTTTCCCATTACTTGCTAACGTACAGGGGGAATAGATCTTTTTCGGGGGGAATAAACACAGAGACGCTAATGTCTGCTCGCCCACGCACGTCTACAACACCACGACTGAAAGTGAAATGCCGACCGGATCCGGCATGAGAGAAAAAGCAAAAGTGAGAGCTCCTCCGACTTTAGACCAGCTTGTGCATGGAAGCGCCATAGGCCGCATCCTGAACCAGCCCTCCTCCCATCGTCTCGTCTCCGGAAAGTGACCCGTGCTCCATCCGTCCACCCCCCACTCCCTAGCTAGCTACGACAGGTTGAATCGAATGCAAACGCAGAGAAGTTCGAAAGTAGACAAGCAACGACCCGCAGGTGGGATCGCTCCCGTACATCACGCCCTTCACGAGTCGCCCCCAGAGGGTGCACCCGGCGCTCCGTCCTTGTAGCCACCACGGCCACGGCCACGACCCCTTTCGCCGCCGCGGCCACCACGTCCACCGCGGAAGCCTCCACGGCCGCGTCCACCCTCGCTGTCGCTAGCACCGCCGCTGCGGTAACCACTGCCCTGGGCGCCGCCGCGGCTGCTGCCCCAGGCGAGGCCACCACGGGGCTTGTAGACCCTGACGTACGGCTTGCCCTGCTTGCCACTAGTGTACTCGGGGTCCATCCTGTTCAGGATGGCTTGAAGATCCTCGGCCGGGTCGAAGTGGGCGGTCATGCCACCAGCGGGGTTCTTGCCCTTGTCGAGACGCTGAATCTTGTCCTTGTCCTCCGCCGCGAACAGGTTCTTAGCGTCGTCCTCGGATCCAGCGTTGGTGATGAAGAGACCGTGGACAGGAGGCCTGGTGTTAGCAGCGTCGGGCTTCGGTGCAGATGAGTCAGCAGGCTTGTCCTGCGTCGTTCCGTTCGGCTTCGTCTCGCCGGTAGTCGCCTTTTCCGCGTTCGCAGTCGAAGGTGTGTTAGCGGCGCTGGGAGTTCCAGCAGGCTTGGGAGTGGCAGGCTTGATCGGGACGTTAGGCGTGACCGGGGCAGGAGAGCGAGCAGGCTGCGGCGCGGGCTTGGGCTGTTGCGACTGCGCGGGCGTTCCTGCGGCAGCACGAGGCTGGGCGGCACCGGCAGCAGCCGGAGCTGGCGCACCGGCGTTGGCTTGAGCGGGCTGCGTGGGAGGGACCTTTCCGCCACGGTGGGCGAAGTTGAAACCTTGAGCACGCATTTCGGTACCGATCCTTCCCTGGTCAATGTCCAACACCAGCCAGCCGTACGCAGCGTCTGCCAAGTTGAAGTTCCACATGTTCTTGAACGCGCTCTCGTCAATCTGACCAGTGGCGGGGCCGACGTGACCGCCGAAGGGGTTGCCACCGTTGGCGATGGTAGGCATCTTCTCCACGATATCCAAGGCCAGTTTCAGCAGCTGCTGTTGACTAGGGTTCTCCGAAACAGCCGGCTCCACCTCGCTCTTGACGGTTTCCCAGACATCATTGAACGACGCGCGCGAAGCCGCGAGCTTGCCGCGGTAGTGGTCCAAGGTGGGGTTGACGCTGAACTCGTTGTACGAGCTACCATAGCGGAAGTGCAGGCCGGCGGAGATAGAGAAGTCTGCCTTCAGAGTGACGGACAGCTGGTTGAGCAGACCCTCACGCGCGGGCGAGGCGTGCGTGACGAAGATGCGCGTCTCCGTAGGGTCGTAGACACGGTTCGCCGTGTCGACCAGCTCGCCCATCTGCAGCAGCGTCGTCCACATGGTACCCTGACCACCGGCAATGGTCGTCCTTCCCTCGCCATTGTCGAACAGCTTGTGCATGACAACCGCGCCACCCAGACCAAGCAGGCGGAGCTTGATGCCACCAGCCTCAACCAAGCGAGAATGAGCCTCGTCGATGATGTGAAGGTTTTGGATCTTGTATTCGCCGGAGCGCAGCTTCTCCAGAACCTGAACATCCTCACACGCACCCCAGACTGTGTAGACGGGCACCTTCAAGGTGTAGGTGCCGTTGAGGAAGTCAGGAAGTTCTGAGAGCTTCAGGCCATCACGGACGTAGCGCTCCCTCAAAGGCGGTTGCGGGGGTGCCTGCGCAATCTGGTTCTTTACGGCAGGCGTGAGGAGCGGAGAGTACTGGGCAACATGACGGAGGGTCCTAGACAAGGCGTCAGCGGCAGCTTGGGCACGCGGGATTGAGAAGTACGTACTTCTCGGCGATGCGATCTAGCGAGCGGTCATCGTAGAAGCCGAAGTCGCCGGTGTGGATGATAGCGTCCGCTCTGGCCTGGTCGGCGAGCTCGTTCAGCGATCTTAGGTTGCCTGCGCGGCTGTCAGTTTTTTCCGCGCCATTGACAGCGGTTCACGCGCGCAAACATACCTCGAACATCAGCAATGCAGAGGATCCTCGAGTTCTGCGCTTGTATGAGGCGACCTTGGTTGGGGAGCAGAGGCGTGGCACCAGGCGTAGGGCCGGCAGGTGGGCCACCGTTCGGCAGGTAGGGAGCGTTGTAGGCGCGCGGCTGGTTGGGGGCTTGCTGCGTTCAATTAGCATATGGACGGTGGGCGGCGGCGTCGGGTGAGGCAATGTGCGCGCGCGCGTTACGTACAGTGGCCATGAGTGCGGAGCTCTACGCGGCGAATGCAAGAGATCTCGGGGGTGAGGTGGTTCCGTCAAGCGCGTCCCGAAGCTTGAGCGACGGATTCTGGGGCGTTTCGACCGCAGAAATTCGCGTGCAGATGGCGGGAAGGAAGGCCGAAGGATGGAGGCCTAGATAGACGGGGGACGGCGGAGCTGTTTGGAGGGGTGGTCGTTTGGCTGGCGACAGCTGCTGGCCAGCACTTGGGAAGGACCTCTCAGCGCGCGCTAGGCAGGAAGCGGCTAGAGCGCCAAGAGTTGCAGCCAGCCTGCCAGCGCAACTCACCTCTGCTGCCGTCACCGCGCCTGCGGCTGCTGTCTAATTGCTCGCCTGAAGCAGGCGATCGCTGAGGCCGAGGCTTGTTGAGTCAGGCCGATCGTCCGACGCCGCAGCGTTTCTGCGAGATCCTTGATCCCGGTATATACATACATCTGAGTCACTCACGCGATGAAGGCACGGCTGGACGCTGCGTATAGGATGCGACGGCGGGGAGTTGAAGCGCTCTTACGGGCTCGTTGGCTGGCGGGCCTTTGGGAAGCTCAATCTTTTGCTGCGTCTATCTTCCTGGTCGTCCCAAAGGGCGGGTTGATACTACGTAAGCAGCCCGCAAGTGAGCCATGACGAAGCAAGATGCACACCTCTGCTGCTGTCCCAATCTGAAATTTCATTCGAGCCAGCAGGACTGTTAACTGATCCTCTAGTAAGCCTGCGAGCCCTTCTGCTTAGTGGAAAACAAGTGCGGCAGTTATCTATCCGCGCGCATGGTTTCGGTATTCTAGGGCTGAGCCTTGTGCGCGTGACGTTTTTTGCTCTTGGGGTTGGATGAATGGTAGCTCCCAACTGTTTGATCTGCCCGGTCTCTGGTGGTTTTGGTAAGCCGTACCGGCAGAAGCATCCTCGTTGCTTCAGCGCTCCTCCTATGAGTAGTGCCCGGTGTTGAAAAAGCCGTGAGAAACGACTGCGTCTTGGTGGGCAGACTCGAGGAATGGCCAGGCGGAATACGGATGACATGACACTTGACAGTGGACACCAGCCGTAGCAGCGTGTTGAGGGTAAGAGATGTGCTCTGCCACCCGTACTGGTGCAGCTAGGAAGACTGCTACGCGACGAGGCAGAGGAGTAGCTCACAGCGGTACAACAATGCATGCCCAGTTGCAGCATCCAGCTGGATGCAACATGGAAAACAGATATGAAGGCATTTCCGCGCGAACAACCCAACTCCCTATGGATGCTCTTGTGTTGTGTCAGAGCTGCCATGTGGTGGTGCTCTGGGTTGTAAACAACGCGTCTCGTGTGCGGAGCCGCGCAATAAACAAACGCCCACCGAGGGTCCGCGACGAAGACTCATACATAGACGCGCGCGAAGACTCCGCTGCCAATGCAGCGCTGAGTAGCGCGAACACGAGGCGAGGCACGACACGCGGACGCGCGCGCATTGACCTGGGGCGTTCCGCACCCTGGGGCACGCGATGATCTCATACCTCGCGGCGGGCGTAAAATTCTTGAGCGGCGGCTGAGGTGGCCGCGGGCGCAGCGGCGCGCGCAAAACAAAAGCGGCGGTTGGGTCTGCTGCGCGTAGGCCAACCAGCACGCGAGGCTTGCGGCGCAGGCGTCTGGCGCAGAAAATTTGGCAGGCAGTCGGGATGGGCGCGGCTGCCAGCGCTGTTGTTTGGGCAGAGATCGGCCTTGACCGCCACGCGAAGCGCACGCGAAGGGTCTTGGCGCGGGCGGCGAATCCCTGTCGGCCGCCGTCGCAGGGCAGAATTTCCGCCCGGCCGTCAAAAAAATAATCAGACCCCACCGGCCGCCGTCCTTTTTTGAGTGCGCGCTGCCACGCCTTCTTTCCCTGTGCTCCTTTTGATACCCCCTTCCTGCCGGCTGTCTTGCCTGGTCGATCGCGCAATATGGACCAGCAACAGTTCGTCGCGCTCCTCGAGAGCCTGATGCAGCGTAAGTGCCCGCCCGCCCTCCGCCGCCTTGCGCCCGCTCACACCCCCCAGCCGACACCGAGCGTGTCAAGGCCGCCACTGCCACGCTGAACAAGGACTTCTACAAGTCGCCCGAGGCCCTCACCACCCTGCTCCAGATCCTTGTCTCCCATGACAACCAAGCGCTGCGCCAGCTCGCCGCTGTCGAGGCGCGGAAGCTGGTTTCCAAGCACTGGTCTCAGCTGCCCGAGCAGCAGAAGCCCGAGATCCGCAACCAGCTGCTCCAGTCGACCATGAACGAGGAGGCCACTCTTGTGCGCCACTCGTCTGCCCGCGTCGTTGCCGCCATCGCCAAGAACGACTTGGAGGAGGGACAATGGGCGGATCTGCCTCAGACCCTGCAGCAGGCTGCCGGAAGCGAGGTCCCGAGGCACCGCGAGGTCGCTGTCTTCATGATCTACACCCTCGTCGAGACCATGGGCGACATGTTCTCCGAGAACTTTGCTGAGCTCTTCGGCCTGCTTGGCAAGACCATCCAGGACCCCGCCAGTCTCGAGGTCCGCGTCAACACGATGCTCGCTCTGAGCCGTGTGGCCATGCTCCTGGATCCTGAGGAGGACCAGCACTCTCTGAACGCTTTCGAGGCTATCCTGCCGAGCATGGTCAAGGTCCTCCAGGACACCATTGATTCTGGCGACGAGGACAAGGCTATGCAGGCTTTCGAGGTCTTCCAGACGCTCCTTGGCTGCGAGTCTGCTCTTCTCAACAAGCACTTCGAGGACTTGGTCAACTTCATGAACAACATCGGTGCCAAGACTGACCTCGACGACGATGTCAGATCGCAGGCTCTTGCTTTCCTCATGCAGTGCGTCCGCTACCGCAAGCTCAAGATCCAGGGCAAGAGGCTCGGCGAGAAGCTTACCATCACCGCCCTCCACATCGTCACCGAGCTGGGCGATCTGTCCAGCGAGGATGAGGAGGTTACGCCGGCCCGCTCTGCCCTTGGTCTGCTCGACATCCTTTCTCAGAGCCTTCCTCCCAACCAGGTCATTGTTCCCCTGCTCCACGCTATGGGCAACTATGTCAACAACGAGAACCCCGACTACAGACGCGCTGGTATTCTTTCCCTCGGCATGTGCGTCGAGGGTGCCCCCGATTTCATTGCTACACAGCTTGGCGAGATCCTTCCTCTGGCTCTCCGCTTGCTTGAGGATCCGGAGGTCAAGGTCCGCGCTGCTGCGCTCAACGGTGTGGCGAGGCTTGCGGATGACTTGGCGGAGGAGATGGCCAAGGAACACGCCAGGCTCATTCCTGCCTTGGTCAAGAACCTCGATATGGCTGTCAACGCTTCTCAGGGCCCTGAGTCTGAGCGCGCTCTCGAGATCGTCCGCGGCAGCTGCAACGCTATCGATTCGTTGATCGAAGGACTTGACGAGGAGGATGCTGCCAAGTATGTCAGCGAGCTCGTCCCGAGATTCAACACCCTCTTCAACTCGTCCGATTTCAAGACTCAGATTGCTTCCGTTGGTGCCGTCGGTTCTGTCGCCGCCGCTGCTGGTGGCGCTTTCCTCCCCTTCTTCCAGCCTACCATGCAGGCCCTTGCTCCTTTCGTCCAGCTGAAGGAGAGCCAGGATGAGCTTGACCTGCGCGGCGTTGTCTGCGACTCGATGGGCAAGATCGCCGGTGCCGTCGGTCCTGCGCCGTTCAGGGACTACGTCCAGGGTCTCATGCACGCGTCTGAGGAGGCGCTCAACCTTGATCACCCTCGCCTCCGCGAGACGAGCTACATCCTGTGGAGCACTATGGCCAAGGTCTATGAAGAGGAGTTCGAGTCTTTCCTGCCGGGTGTGGTTGAGGGTCTCCTCAAGTGCCTGGAGCAAGATGAGACGGACCTCGAGGTTGCTCTCGGAGAGGAGGCGAAGGACCTGATCGGCCAAGAGATTACTGTTGCTGGTAAGAAGATCAAGGTCGCCGATACCACCGGTGACGACGACGACGATGTCCTCGACCTGGACGATGAGGACGATGATGACGACTGGGATGATCTCAACGCTGTCACGGCCGTTGCCATGGAGAAGGAGATCGCTGTCGAGGTTATCGGCGATGTCATTTCGTCGACGCGTCACCGCTACCTGCCCTACCTTTCTCGCACCATCGATATCGTCCTGAAGATGGTCCACCACGCGTACGAGGGTGTCCGCAAGTCTGCCATTGGCACGCTCTGGCGCTCTTATGCCACCCTTTGGGGCATGGCCGAGGGCGAAGGCATGGCTAAGTGGAAGCCTGGTCTTCCGCTTCAGATCCAGCCCTCTGAGGATCTCGTTAAGCTCGGCAACGAGGCGATGAACGCCACACTCGAAATCCTTGAGGATGAGATGGATCGGTAAGTCTTGATTTTTCTTTCTCGTGTGTGAAAACCCACCTGAAGCAACACAACATTTGAAAAGATGACAATATTTCGTTATTACCCAGCTCACTCTGACGCACAAAGTGCGGTTGAAGTGAAAGCGATTCTGTTTCTGATCATAGCAATATCTTTCCATATTTCAAGTTCTCTCTTGATAATATAGGGGGCTAACATCAGTGTAGTGGCACCGTCACCGACATTTGCCGTGACTTGGGCGCCACGCTCAAGTTGACCGGCCCGGCCATTCTGGTCAACCAGAACGGAACCGTCATCCCGCAGCTCACCAACCACCTCATCGCCATCCTCACCAAGCGTCACGCGTGCCAGCAGGACCTCGGTGACGAGATCGATGAGGAGACTCTTGATGAGTCGTCGGAGTACGACTGGCTCGTCATTGAGGTTGCTCTTGACTGCGTGACCTGCCTCTCGGCTGCTCTCGGCGAGAGCTTCGCAGAGCTCTGGAAGATCTTTGAGAAGCCAGTCATGAAGTACGCCAGCGGCCAGGAGTCGGTCGAGCGTAGCAATGCGGTTGGCTCCATTGCTGACTGCATTGGCAACATGGGCGGCGCCGTGACTCCTTTCACGACCACCCTCATGAAGCTGCTGACCCACCGCCTGTCGGACGAGGACCCGGAGACCCGGTCCAACGCCGCTTACGCTGTCGGCCTTCTCTGCGAGAAGTCCAACGACGTGCAGGAGGTCCTGAAGAACTTCAACACCATCTTCAGCAAGCTTGAGCCTATGCTCCACGAGCAGCAGCAGGCGCGCATGCTGGACAACGCCGCTGGTTGCATCAGCCGCATGATCACCAGGCACCCGGAGCACGTTCCTCTTGCGCAGGTCCTCCCGCGTCTCGTCGAGCTGCTCCCGCTTCGCGAGGACTTTGACGAGAACCAGCCCGTTTTCGCGATGCTGATCAAGCTCTGTAAGTAGATGCTTATGGTACAGAACGTGATGCAGATCAGATTGCTAACATGGATTACAGACGGCGTCCAGAACGAGCCCAACGTGCAGCAGCTCATGCAGCAGCTGACACCGCAGCTGATGCAAGTTTTCGAGAAGGTGCTTGGCCCGCCGGAGGACCAGCTCGACGACGAGACTAAGGCGCACGTTGTTGCCCTCGTCCAGCGCCTGCGCGGTTAAAAGACATGACAAAAGCGATTTTGACGATGACGGCTTTCTCCTTTTCTTGATTTGTTGATACCACTGTCGCTGCGTCCGAATGGAAGGGAAAAGAATGGGTAATGAGCTTGGAAAAAAAATGGGGGGCGGATTTGGATGCGATGGATAGAAAATTAGTGCTGAATATAGATACTTCCTACCTCTCGTGCCGGTGTCTGCGATGTGTGCGTATTGCTGAATCTGCATAAAAACAGCCCAGCGCACGTATGACGCGCATGAGCAGCGACTCAGAGGTGACGTGGGTGACTGCAGGGGTGGCGGCGTGGTTGCGTATGTGCGCTTCACCGCTTTCCCCATGCAGTTGGGCGCGGCGAAGACGCAGAAGCTCGGGGCAGCCTAAGCCGATAAATCTACATATCAACATCAACAAGTCCACCACCCGCCTTCCCGCGCAGCCTCCCTTCCGCTTTCCTTCCGCGCCATCGCACTGCCGCTCCGCCATTCCGCATCGCGCCACGCCTCCGCCTGACATCGCGCACATCTATTCCCGCCCACGATGCTCGCCTCCCGCTGGGCCAGCGCTGAGCCCGCGCCCTCGTCGCCGCAGCCGCAGCCGCAATCGCAATCACCCGCGCACGATGACAACTCGAGTCCCGCGCCGCAGCAAACCGCGGCCAGCCCTCCTGCCCCCAACGACACGGCCGCAACAATAACCCACCAAGTCGCGCACGCGCCGCCGCCGGACTATTCAGCTGCGGACTCGGGCCTGTACAGCCCAGACCCGATGATGGACGAGTTTGCGCAGACGCGCGAGGACGACGACCTCTTCGACGACGATTTCACGCCCGTCGCCGAGCCGGTCGTCGAGCTGATGCCTGTCGAGGAGCCGGCTGCGGAGACGGCGACGACCCATCACCATGAAGATGCGGCCGCCTCACCATCACCACCACCACCACCACCACCACCAGCGACGGCGGCGGAGACTTCGGCGCCGGCAGTCCAGCAGCAACTGCAGTCGTCGCCACAACAAGCACAGGCGCAGGCGCAGGCGCAAGCGCATCAACAGCAGCAGAGTGGCGCCGCGAGAGGTGCGCGCGAAGGAGGCCTGCGCGGCGGACGGGGCCGCGGCGGCAGGAACAGAGGCGGTGCCGCCGGGCTGGGCGCATCGCAGCATGCGGGCAGTGCTAGTCCGGATTCGACGGAGAAGAAGGCTACTCTTCAGCGGGAAGGGAGCGATGACGCGGCGAAGAAAGGCGAGGCTGAGGGCGCTGCTGCGGCCGACATGTTGGAGAAGCAGCCGCCCAAGGGGCCACGTAAGGAGGGCGCTGTGCGCGGAGATCGCAGCGCGACCGGCGGTGTGAAGAAAGTAAGTTTTTATTTTTTTTTTTTTTGGTTTAGGTTTGGTGGCATACCTTTGCTGGACCATCCACACAGCCACCAACAGAACTACAGCACTCGACCGGCGACTAACTTCGCCCTCAATAGGCCAAACTCACCGAAGAACAACTAGCCGAGCGCATGTCCGCCATCGCGCTGAAGAACGCCTCGCTGATCGCCGCCCACGCGCGCGCCGAGGCCGACCAAGCCCGCTTCGAGGAGCGCGAGGCCGAGGCAGCGGCCAAGGCCGCCGTCCGCGCCAAGCAGGAGCGCCAGAACAGGCAGCAGATGATGGGCGAGCGCGAGCGCAACCGCCTACGCAAGCTCAACGCCCTACAGGGCCGCGAGTGGGACGCCGAGAAGGAGGAAGGTTTCGGCGGAACTGGGAACGAGCGGGGCGCGGGGCGCGCGAGCAGGCGGGGCGCGCACGGCGGTGTGACGGGGCCTGTTGTGTCGAGGGGGGCGGGAGGGGAGGAGAGCGGAGCGGGAGAGGGAGCTGACGCGTTCGCCGGCGACTGGGGAGACAGTACCAGCGGGGCGGCGGAAGCTGCAGCAGCAGCAGCGCCGAGCTTCAGCACGCGCGGAGGAGGACGGGGAGGAGGACGCGGCGGCGGCGCCGGCGGCGGCCGGCGGGGCGGAAGCGCAGGAGGTGGAGGCAGAGGGGGCGGACGCGGTGACCTCCACTCCTCCACATCCTCCACGTCCTCGTCCCACCACCATAACCACCGCGGCGGGAAGCATTCGTCAGCTCCCACCGCCGATCTCCCGCACCTTACCCCCCAGATCCCTCCCTCCGCTGCAGACTTCCCTGAACTGCCCCCCTCCACCACATCTGCGCCTAATGCATCTGATGCAGCGGCAGATGACGCAACCAGCCCTATCGCTACCACCACCACCACCGCCAAAGCCCCCGCCCTGTCTTTCCCGAACACGAAGCCCGCGACCAATGGTAGTTCGGCCGCCGCCGCCACCACCGCCACCACCGACAACAAGGATGGCGATAAGGCTGCAGCAGCAGGTGGGGACGACAACGACAAACCGGCGCCGCCGAAGCGGATTGAGAGTTTCGGGTTGAGCGGCGGGGAGAAGAAGTCGTGGGCGGATCAGGTGGGTGAGGGGGCGTAGGTAGTTTTTTTTAGTTAGTTTCGATTTTTCATTCGATACGAGGTGAGTGGGGGTGGGGAGGGGGGCCGGCGGCGAGGTCAGGTGGTGGTCAGGTGCGCGTGTGTTTGGGAGATGGGAGTGGCTGACCGGTGAGGTATGTGTGCATGTACCTGGTTGGTTGGTTGATGAGATGAGAGTTGGTTGGCTGGCTGGGTGAGGGGTCATTGGTTGGATGGCTGAGTGAGTGAGTGGCACTCTTGCTTCAGGGTCGACAGTTTGTTGTGGTGTTCGCTTTTTAGCTTCCTTGTTCTCGGAGGGGTTGTTTGTTTTTCGTTTTGTATTCAGCGTAGTCTGTCTGCCTATGCCTCTTGTACTTTTGGCGGTGTGGTTTCATTTTTATCGCGACACGAGAGAGAACAAAAAAGATCTTGGTGGTTTGTATGACTATTTTTTTTCTTTCCTCTTTACTTCCTTCGTCTTGTTGCTTCTACGGTAACAACGCTATCTGCTCCTTTTTTTGTTCGACAACTAAGACGCTCAAGGCCAGAGTTCTATGGTACTTGATTATGAGGTTCAGATACCAGATTGGATAAGTTTCCCCCGTTGGAGCAAGAAGTATATACATATACATATGTACACGAGAGATGAGGGATTGTTTTTGTTTTGTTGTTTTCTCTTCTGGAGACGGGTGGGATAGTTGAGGCAAACGATGGCCAAGACTGTAATGAGGGAAGGTCAGAGGGAGAGAAGAAAAAAGATTGCACTGCTGTTTCACTGGTGCTTGCAAACGTTTCTCTTTCCTTTTTTTTTTCTAAGTGGTTCGAAAAAGTTATGTCCTTATCAGTTTCACGTAACGATTCCAAAGCAAAGATTGCAAGAAGATTTGATATGATGGAGGGTCTATGTGCATAGTGGCGAAAAAATGCGAACGAGATTATATAACTTCGCCATTAGTTCGTTCTCCACTCTTTGAGCGAGGGTAAGAGGTGCCTATACGAATTATCTACCGGTTCTCGTCAAACAAGAACAATTACCGTGCTGTAGATTTATAAGAGCTCTCCTATCGCTCTCTCTCCGTGCGTGCGCGTCGTAGATAGGTCATTCCATCGTCATATCCCTTTCCGTCTCTCACTCTCCCCGATGAGAGACTCGTCCAGTCGTAGTGATGTGGGTGGGCCGATAATGCGAAAAAGATGAGAGCTGCGAAAATTGACGCTGCTCTTGACCGTTGAACCCCATCCGCCCTGTCTTCCGATGAAAACGAACGCCGAGACCCAATGGTTGAACGCCCCACTCGCTCGCTTTGGCGTCTAAGTGATCAAGGGGGTTGGAGCCACAACCTCCGTGAAGTGGTTTATATACATTAAATCATCAAGCGAGTGGTGGTTTTTTTTTTGGTTGCAGCATTCAACCAAAAAAAAATTAGAGCGAGAAAGCAAACGAAACAAAAAATAAACGCGTGCGCATCGCTCACTTCTGAAGCAGCAGCAAGGCAAACGTGCCACCCATGACTGGGCGCGCGACGAAGAAAATGCCAGGATAACTGTTTACATCCGTTAGCGTCAAGACTGGTGACGCGAGGTTATTGAAAACTTACTCTCCGCTTTCTGTGTCGTAGAGATCGGTAAAGGCGCGATTGGTCGGCGTCTCGTTGATCCATTTCGCGATGTCTTTATGGAACATGTCACGTGTGTCGCTGGAGGCGATGGCTGCGACATACATCTGCCAGTCGGTCTTGGTGTAGGTGGCGCGAGTGTCGAGCGGCACGCCGTACGTGCGCTCAACGGTCGGGTAAAAGTTGCTTTGCTGCGTGTAGATTTCCTGGGGCACCAGATTCAGGCCAAGCAGGGCATCGCCGTACAGGTTGTACAGAAGACCTAGAGACGCGACATGCGTTAGCGTCTCGGATGCTGATTGTTGTTTCTATCCACTAATTTCAAGGGTGCGCAGAGGCTTTTAAGGCGTTGTTGCCCAGGCACGTGGCTGTCGTTGCCTCGTGGGCCCTTTTCCTTTTTGGTGATACGTGGGCTGGTGGGTTGCGCCGCCATCCGACGGGAGGCTTGCATTGGCACGAGTGCCGGTGGCTTGGGGCTGTGGAAAGCTTAAACTTACCATGCGAACTGCTATCTCCGTATGCGAGATTTGTGTGCGCGGGCGTGTCACCGTCCGCGGGCACGACTGCGAGGGTCTGCCACTGGCTGATGTAGCTAGTGGCGGTGTCGTGGTTGGTGCTGGCATCGTCCGCGTTACCGGTTAAATTAGCAATGGCTGACATAGCTCCGATGCCAACAATGCCCTTAAGAGCCAGATTCGTCTGGTTTCTACATTAAGGAATGTAATTAGTTAAACTTGCACATAGAGATGGTTTTCAGGGTCTCAGGGACTTACGCAAGCGTGCCGGCAAAATCGTCGGTTGAGAGTTGGTTGTTGGGGTACAAAGCCTCGTCAACGAGGAAAGTGGTCCACTGGCGGAGAATGTTATAGTGCTTGTTGAGCCAATCCAGATCCTGCGAGCGCTGGTAGTAAGCCAGAGCCATGATGAGCATGTTTCCACACTCCTCGAGAGGCATGGGCTCATCAAGGCCGTCAGGATGCCCGGTAGCATTCGGGTACCTAGAGCCAAGATCGTGCATGGAGTAGTTGTTTGGATACTGGCCAGACTCTTGGTTCTCGAACAGCGGCTCAAGGACGAGTCTCAGCAGCTCGGGGTTGGTGTAAAGGAAAAGCGGGTGCCCTGGGAAGATCACATCCACGGTGTTCATATTGCCATTTGAAGAAATCTCCTTGAGGAAAATCCACATCCTGTCCTGCGTGCCAACAAGTTGAGTGGCAGCAAAGACCTGGCGGACGGAGAGCGAGGTGATGGTGAGGTAGTCCTGGCTGGCGGCACCGAGAGCATCGCTAGCGATCTGGTTGTCCAAGCTGGTAGACATCTGCTGAGCATTGCTGTAATCCTTGTGGAAGTAATTCAACTATTGGCATATACATTAGCGAAGAGCATTTGAGTATATCGCAGCGACACTCACAGCAGCAATATCGTCGCTGAAGTAATCAGTCCAAAGAGACGGGCGGGGCAGATAGCCGTCAGATCCAGCAAACTGAACGGCATCCTGTTGGCAAAGACCAAGGGTAAACAGCGTGTCGACAGCACTCGAACCAACGGAACCGAGATCGACAGCAAACGCCATCACGGGCCAGTTGTCGTTGACAGCACGGAAGTTCGTATCTTTAGTGTTGGCCAGCGTTCCGTTTGACGCAAAGGCGCCACGAACATCATTGTCGGCACCGGATTGGAAAGTCAAGCCATTAGCAGCATCAGTAGCATAGTACCAATTGCCCCATTCGGCTTGGTCTGAATTCTCAGAAAAGAGCTGCTGCGTCTGCCTGTAGACCTTGTGGTATGCAAGATCACTGGTAGTGTCATACTCCCACTGCGCAACAAGAGACCTATCTCCAGTAACCCACTCTAAAGGGCTGGATTAGCCCTGGCCCGGGTTTGTTGAGAATTCAGGAGAATTTGCTTACCCGCCGAAATGTCGGAGTAGAGCTGCACGTCATGTTCGGCGCCATCCATTGACGTGACCTCAACATTAAGGTAGGAGAAAATCAGGGACTGTCGGCGGAAGTCGTTCGGGTAAATTGGAGACAGGAAGGTGATGTTCATGGCAACCTTGCCGTCGACAGACATGCTAAAAATGCTCTTGGTCGAAGTGTAGTCGTACGCATTCTGCGTAACGACTGCGGGGCCACTGGCAGCCAGTGGATCGCCCATCCACTTGTAGGCAGTGCCGTCGACTCTAATCATACCAGCCCAGCCCGTGATCTGGTTGCTGCACGAGAGCGTGAGCGCAAAGGAACAGGGGCCGGAAGCATGAGGGAAACAAACCTCCAGTGCACAGGCCACTGGCCAGCAAGGTAGCCTCCATTGCCGCCGTCGTTGCCAGCATTAAGCCAGGTGTTGAGGTACGGTGACTTGACGGCGAGGGGGAGAGCCGGAGGACGTGCAGGCGAGAAGGAAGACTGGCCTGAGACAAGGCCTGCAAAGCAGGAGGCCAAAAAGTAGAGGGGTAGCATCGTGCCTGCGTCTCGCCGGGTGAGGTAAGTGATGGACAGGAGCGTGAGCATCTTACTGGGCGGCAGGCTTTATAGCATGCGGGTATGGGCCGGAGATTGCATGGGTGAGCGTGGTTCTCCACACAACGGTATTGGCGCCAACGAACGGGCCCAGGAGACCATAACACATGATGTCAGGGTCTGGTATGCAGGCGCTGGACGGTAGCTAGTCTCATGGCCACCGCAATGCCCAGCACGCGGGCGCCACGCCGCTAGCACATGGACCGGGCACTTGCCCAAGTGGACAAGCTCGAGGCGTCGACGCCAGAGCCGAGAAGCCCGCGCTTGGCGGGCGAGCACTTGATGGACGGAACACCAGGTCGGCCCGGGTCCACATGAGCGGATGGTTAAATGCGAAAGTGAGAGCTCACCGGTCGTCGCAGACAGCGCGCCCCCCACCGCCGGGACCCGCGGCGGTGAGGACGACAGACGACGGAGCCGCCGTGGACGCGCGGACTTGGCAGCAGGCGGCCCGCCGACGGCGAGCTGGGTCGTCGGGAGGCCCAGAGCCAGACGGGCCAGGATGCGGTAAGGAGGAGGCAGTGCTCTCCCAGCACGCTCTGCTCCCTGCGCGTCGGAACGGGTGCAACCCTGCCACGGCCGGGATGCTCGAGAGCCGCTGTCGCGAGTGTGCAACCGCGCGCATGCGAGCACAGACTGATCAGAGCGCGGCGTCTGACAGGCCGCGTGATGGCGCAGGCAATCTGGGGACGGACGGGCGACGGCGCGCGGCGGCCTGCTGACCACGAGCCGCGGGCGCCGCCATCCGCAAAGGCGGTGGTCGCAGGCAAGAGGAAAGAAGGCCGATCCTGCGGCGAGATGAGCCGAGCGCAGGCGAGACGAATGACTAGCAGCGCGGCAGGGGTGCAGCGGGTGAGCCAACGCGGCCGCCAGGGCAGAGGCCGCAGCGCATCACGGGCGGCGCTTGGCGCGAGCGGGGGGCGCTGCCAAAGGCGAACAAGACGCGTGCGGGTGGAGCGCAGCAGGATTTGCAGCATCAGGCGATCTCTGCGTCTGCAGCGCCATGACAGCGCATTGCAAGTAGCCCTGTTGCCTCAAGGCGCGGCGCGCGCAACGGGGTGCCTGACGCGGAGGTTAGTGGGAGATCGCAGCGCTAAGCCCCGCAACCCGCGCAGCCCAAGGGCCCCCCGCCGGCTGCACGTGAGCACCGCGCCTGTCCGCTGCAGCAGCGCTCGCAGCTGCGGGCGGCGTGCCTCGTTCGACATTGCCGGCGCGCTGCACCGCGTTGCTGCGCGCCGCCGATTCGCTGCGGCGGGCATGAGCGCGGGAGGGATGGGCGCGCCGCGCGCCCAATCCGGCCGCCGCGCTGCGTGCTCAGCTCCCATGATCCAGGTCCAGCGCCCAGCCGAGCAGATCGATCTGCCGGTCATCTGTTGGTAGTTGCCCCTTGTGGCCTGCAGGAAGAAGGTGCGTTTTGCTCGCGTCTGGCCCCGTCAGCGGCGGGCGCGCCAGCCGGCCGCCACCGCCCACTTCTTCAAGCCTTCCGCCGCCCCTCGGTCTGGCTGCTCCGCGGCGCCAGCCTGCGGTGGAGCCCGCTGCCCGCACAGCGTTGCACTCGACTCGGCACCCTCGCTCTTGCTCTCAGCTCCGCTCCCCGCTATTGATCCAGGTACCACGGTCGGCGGACATGCATCCGAAACCCGTCCATGCCTGTCGGAGCCCCCGAGTTGGCCGTCGATTGGTGCTGGCTTCGTGTCTTGCTGCCTGGCTGAACCGCGGCCCGCCCTGCTGCCCTTGCTTTGTGCAATTTGTCCCGCATCATGGCGCAGCCTCATCCGAGCGAACGACGCCATTGTCCTCGTTCCTGTCTGTCCGCCCCGTCTCCGCGCCGAGCGCGCCCCCGAGCCGCGCTCAAGCCTGACCCCTGCCCCAGAGAGGCAGTTGAATAGAGTTGTCAGTATCACAGCTTCCCGATAAAGCCTAATTTTAGCACGGCTTCCACGGGAAGCAAGTTTTCAAACCTTTTTTTTATATTGAGCTATTGGTGGCTCACCGTCGGGCTTCGTCTAGAACGCGGCATTTCGAGCTCGAGGTAGAAGATGGCAAAAGGGCCGCAGGCGCGCGCGAGAAAGGCCCGTCGTGCCGGCACGAGTGCAGCCTCGACTAGCTCCTGTCAATATTGACCGAGGCCTTGGGTGCGTCTTGTCCATGCAGTGAGAGGCATAATCACGGAAAAGTAATGCAATGCGCGCCGTCCGATGTTTCTGCTGGCGAGAACGAAACGTCCGCCAAAAGTTGCTGCGCGAACTCGGCAATCGGCAGCCACAGGGCCGGCTGCCTGCTTGTTCCGCTCCGGCGCGCCTGTCTTAATCGTTCTTGCACGTGCACGCGCGACTTCTTCATTAATGCCAATCCTTGGCGTGCCTTCCCGTTGTGCGCTGCGATAGCACCTCCACATGCGCAGCCTCCACATGCGCAGCTTTCACCATGCCGCCGCCCTCGCATCAGCCACTGCCAGGACACTCCGCACGGCCGTCACAGATGCGCCGCCGTTGCACGCTGCTCGCCGGCTAGCCGCTGACCACCGCCATTCGCGGCTGGGACCGACCCAACGCCAGGCTAATCCACCAAAAGTGGGCGGATCCGCGTCGACTGCTGCCTCCAAGGACCCGTCTGGCGGCGCCACGAAGACGCGAACTCCGGACAAGAAACTAGCCAAGATGGCGAAGACTCTACCTCCCCCGGGGACGCTATCCGTCCTCCGTCAGCATCTCGGCCTTGCGGAAAAATCGAGTCAGATCTTCTCTTCTGGGATGGATCTCGATCCTATCTTCCTGGCCATAGACCTTGAGGCGTACGAGTTCGACCACCACAAGATCACAGAGGTTGGAATCTCCACGTTCGATACGCGTGATCTGACGTCCATGCCCAATGAGTCGGCGGCAGAATGGCTACGCCATATCCGCTCCTGCCATTACATCATCAAAGAGTCCAAGCTTCTCGTTAATAAGAAGTACGTCAAAGGCTGCCCGGACAAATTTATGTTCGGTAAGAGTAAGATCGTGCCGGCTGCTCGCATCTGTGCTATCCTCAAGAAGTCTTTCGCCACCCAGGACTCAATGCCTTCAAAGTCTGGTGAGGACTCAAAGCGAAAAATCATCATCGTAGGTCACGGTCTGGACAACGACGTGGCATACCTGAGCAAGGTCGGATTCTCACCGGCCGATGTGCCTGAGGTAATCGGCATCTTCGACACCCAAAAGCTCGCCAAAGCTATCAAGTTGCCTGAAGGCCTGCAGAAAATGATCATCGCTCTCGGAGAGAAACCTCTTCATCTCCATAATGCCGGCAATGACGCGGCCTACACCATGCAAGCCCTCGTCTTGATGGCTCTGTACGGCCACTTGCTTCCCGAGCTGTCTAGCATGGCTGCTGCGCGCAAGATCGTGCTGGAGAGGGAGGCGGCGGAAGAAGCCTTTAGACAAGAGGCTAGAAAATTGAAGGAAGCGAGGATGGCCGAGGCTGAGCGACAGAGGGCTGAGGCTGCGCAACAAAAGGCCAAGGAGCGTACCGACTACCAGCTGCAGAGTCCGAAAGAGATTTCAGAAACTCAGCAGCAAGACACCTTGCAAAAGTCAGCGGGCCAGAGTTTGCTGAAGCAGCCGGACAATCTCCTATGTGGTCTAAGTAACGCTCGGCGTAAAAGAAGACAGAGAACGAGCAAACGGGCCGCAAGATCAGCGTCCCTGCGTGGTGGTACCTCTCATCCTCCTCACTTCAAGACTCCCAAGTGATCTACAATCACAAAAGACGCCAGATCGAACTTTTCGCGCGCATGGGTGAGCCCGGCATGCTAGGTGCTCCAGGAGTTAGCATGAGCACCACAGGCATGGGAGAGTATTGATGACGAGCATCAACACACTGAGGCTCCGCAACGATGTTCAGTTTCGTAAGTCATCGCCCTTTGATCGCATCATTCGCATCTAACCGCGTTTTCTTCAGCTCAGCCCGCTGTGCATACCGATCACACTCTTTCTTTAACTCTTCATGGATCGACGCCAGCGCCACTGAGGACGGAAGCCAGACTGGGCCGAAGCAATCAACTAGCATGCCTCGCTTCCAAGAAGCGGACGCGGGATCGTCGCCAGGGAAGTGCCTTCTGCCAAGACTGCCATCGCAAGGGCCAAGAAACTTCCAAACTGAATTGCTTAATTCTCTGCGGACCAAGCAAAAATAGCTGAAAGCTTAAGAGACGTAGACCAGCCGTTTTAAGTAACGGGTTACGGGTATCGATGAAAACCGAGAATTAGCGTGCCAGTGCGAGCCCCGCACAAGCCTTAATGTTGAAGGAAGCAGCGATTTTCGGGAACGGCTCGCATTCCTGTTCCGCAGCGGGCCGCTCGTGTTCCCTACGCATCCTCTATTGGACAAGTGTGCTGAGCGTTCTCATACGCAGCAGTCCTCGGAAAGGTGAATTGTTCGTCGTGGCTGTGTTTTCTTTTCTTTTCCTTGTCCGGCCAAAGACATGGAGCCGCGTGTGTGAAGCTGGGTACCTCCAGACGCGTATTTTAACTTAAACTTTGAACCTTTTCTTTACTGTAGCCTTGCAAAAAATAGCGGATCACATTCGCTACCATGCGTAACACCGTCCTCGTGGGCGAGTTGCAGATCAAATTCTTCCTTCACTGGCCTTGCGGCGTCATTGCACCAAGTGAGAGAGGAGCGCCAAGCTGTCAAATCCTGAGCAGGACTTCAATTGGCATCGGTGAGGCACCTCGATGGATTGCGCTGAATGAGACACTAGCTATTACGACAGATTCACGAGACAGTTCTGGATTTGATCCTTTTCAAGGCAGGCCGCCGGAAATGGAAAGCGACAACGCCAAGTACCAAAGAAAAACCACCATCACTTTATGACAGACAAAAACAAGGAAGACGCACGAGCGGACAACCGTCAGCCGGTCCGTCATCCGCAACTCTCTCATTCTTAGCACGTTAGCAAAGGGTCGATCGGGACGTTTTGAATGAGGCCTCCTCCCTCGCTTGTCCCCCTGTGCACCGCAAGGAGCAATCCCTTGTCGACACCACGCCCGCTGTTTGGACTATAAAGTATAAAAGAGCAAATGGGGTAGCGCCGGAAGCGCTGTGTTTATCTGCGAGCCTCCGAACGAAGCACATACGCTAGCATGTCTAACTTCGGACGTCTTTGAAAGATTCGGAGATCCCCGAAAGGGACAATTTGATCCACCGGCTGTTCGCTTCGCTCCGAAGGTGCGTAGCTGAGGTCACCGCACTGCTCGTTTTTGCAAGTCGCGTGCGATGGAACGAAGAACATTGGCTGGGCGGCGTGTGAAATTCAGAGGGGAGCCGTCAGTCCATCCGACCTAAGACCTCGAACGTTCTGTTAAGATACTAGAATGTATGTAAACGCCGGAAGGGGAGGGGAGAAAGGGGACCACTGCGAAGTCCGGCGTGCGGCTTCGGCTCCGAATCGACCACGGAACTAAAGAAAGGGGTTGTTGCATGCTCGCCTCCAGATGTGCTGGGATGTGGTACACTAAAGTCGTGTACTTGCGTAGGTGGTTTCATGCTTAATTAGAGCCGCTCTCTCTGCTGACCATCTCACTTGCGCCACGCTTACCGTGTATATTTTCCCTAATATATGTAGCCCAGGGTGAGAGAGGATCACCCTTGACGGCGGATGTACGAGCCGAAGACCTCGTACCCATACTACGCACGAGAGGACCCTACAACTTGGGTCTGGAATCAGTAAGATGGCTCTCTGACAGAAAATCCCGACGGCAAGGACTTTTTTGGTACATCGAAGGAGCCGTTCTGACGTCACCTGAAGAGCATCCTCCGGCTGGCTCTTGTGACCTGCTCACGCTGCTGCGGGACCCAGCCACAGGTTCATGCAGGATGAAGACCGCATTTGGCGCGTTAACCGCAAGGAGTTTCCCGCACTCTGGATTTGGTTGCTTTCTTGCCTAATTGGGTTGCAGGTGGCCAGGATCCGCGCTTTCCCCATCCGGGTTAATAAGCGCTGAGAAATGGACGGCAATGCTGGAATGCTTGAGCTTCAGCAGATGGAAAAAAGCTGAAGTCCAACAAGTATGCATGGGGGTGTTCATGGTGTAGCAAGAGGGCCGGCCTTGTTATCGATAGCATGAAATAAGCGAGCTGCAATGACGACGAGGAAGCCCCACTACTTGTGCCCGACTGTCAACGCCCGCCCCGCGACCTTCGAAGCTCGACCACACACCGTGCCTAATATCGCGTCGCTCGCGATTGCCCCCCGCGCCCGCCCCTCCTTTGCGACCCAGCTGCAGATCTGCGAAGCCAACATGTCCCACCGCAGAGTCAAGGGCATCGCCTACGATGATGAAGACGTCGACTACGACGACGACGACTATGCCGACGAGGGCGAAGGTTTGACTGCCTCCAAAGAAGTATTACCGGCGCTGGCTGACCATGCGCTGTTGCAGAGATGTCTGAAGAAGACAAAGGTACGCCGATGCCATTGCTGCCTTCACCGCGCCGCAACTAACGCGCCCCCGCCTAGAACAAATGCGCCAGGGGACCATAAAAGTCAGAGAAGCGCTCGGTCCGGAGTACTCCAGCGTGTCGAACAAGCAGATAGAGGAGGCTCTGTGGAATTACTACTACGATGTCGGCAAGTCCGTCACGTATCTGAAGAGTATGGCGTTTTGGAAACGGAGGCGCTAGGCACAGTCTGACGGATGTTAGATGCCCACAAGCCGGCGCAGCCAAAGAAGCAAAAGCAGCCCTCCAGGTTTGACCAGGCAGCAGGCGCGGCTGCCAAAGCACAACCCAAGAAAGCAGCTGGTCAGTACATATTTCCTCCGCACTCCATCTTCCGCCAAGAGCTGTCCTCCAGTGGCCGTCTTCCTTTGGAACCATGTAAGGCCAAAACCACAGCTCTCCATACGCTTGCCAACATGATCTCTAAAGACGAACGCAATATAGACGCCGCCATGACCTTCCCGCTCCCCATGTTCCTTCCGCCTTTGCGCACCGGTCGGTCGTCCGCGGATTTCTTTGACGATACCCCTTGGCTCAACGTTCCGTCACATCGATTGGGCAAGATATCGGAACTATATGCTTACCCGCGTGGCCGTCTTCTCGGAGGATCGTCTAAGCCCTCTAAACTCGCTGCATTGGCTGCTGCCCGGAAGAAGAAGCAGGAGGAAGCAAAGGCAGGAGCTCCTGCGCCATCTAGGGAGGCAGAGAATCAAGCTCCGGATAAGGCTGTAGCTCTGCTGGATCGTCTGAAGTCAAAGTCAGAAACACCATCCAAAGATGCATCTCCAGCACCAGGTCTTCTATCCGAGAATACGAACGTGGAAGGAGAGCCAAAGAAGCAAGCTGCAACTCGAGCCTACCCTGTCCGCAGAAAGAAGAGCCCCAGTCCCGTTCGCGCAGAGCCAGCCAGGGAGGAGCCCAAGCCCGCCCTTAAGGAAGAGCCAGCTGCTAAATTAGCAGATCTTCGTGGTCCGCCATCCACCTTCGCCCGGACGATGCTTGGTTCTGGACCTGGAGGACAGCTTCGCACTGGCGCGATGTTCCCATTGCCGTATACCTCTGACCCGGAGTATGCTAAAGCCAACCCTTTCGCAGGTCCAAGCCCAGACGACGTTGTTCTGAACGCGCAGGCCAAAGGTGTGATCCGCGCATAATCCTGGGATCGTATTCCGTGCGGGAACTAATGTGATCAGGTGCCAAGAAGCAAGCTTCGGCGAAGGACTCCAAGACCAAGGATGACACGAGTGGTGTTGCGGAGGGTGTGGAGGGCATCAAGATTGATGAGGCTCCTCGCGTCAAGAGTAAGAACTTAAATGTTCTGGAAGAATACGAGAAATCGAACATGAAGAACTCGGCGAACTTTGTCGTTATAGGTATGTGCATGAGAGTTCGATTCGGGATCTCATTTAACATCTTCAGGCCATGTTGATCACGGAAAGAGTACCCTCATGGGTAGACTACTTTACGACTTGAAGGTCGTCGATCAGCGATCCGTGGATAAACTGCGAAAAGAGGCGCATAACATTGGCAAGTCATCATTCGCTTTGGCCTGGGTGATGGACGAGACTTCAGAAGAAAGGTCTCGTGGCGTCACTGTCGACATCGCTACAAACACTTTCGAAACGGAGAAGACCCACTTCACGATCCTGGATGCACCTGGTCATAAGGACTTTGTTCCAAATATGATTGCAGGCGCAAGTCAAGCTGACTTTGCGGTGCTTGTCATTGACGCCAGTACCAACAGCTTTGAGTCGGGTCTACGAGGCCAGACTAAGGAGCACGCACTGCTTGCTCGCAGCATTGGTGTGCAGCGGCTTGTCGTTGCTGTGAATAAGATGGACACGGTCTCCTGGTCAAAAGAGCGCTTCGACGAAATCTCACAGCAGATGTCCGCATTCCTCACAACCGCCGGCTTCCACAGCAAAAACATCGCTTTCGTCCCCTGCGCCGGCCTCACGGGAGAGAACATCGTGCAACCCGCACCCAAAGACCTCGCATCCTGGTACACGGGCCCAACCCTCGTGGCCGAGCTCGACGCCTCGGAACCCAGCAAGCGCGCCATCGACAAGCCGCTCCGCCTCACCATCTCAGACGTTTTCCGCGGCGGAATCACTAACCCGCTCTCCATCTCGGGCCGTATCGACGCCGGCAGCCTCCAGGTCGGCGACCAGATCGTTGCCATGCCGGCCGGTGAAACGGCCTTCATCAAGGGCATCGAAATCGACAACAACGGCACCCCGGCCGATTGGGCCGTCGCGGGTCAAATTGCCACACTCCACCTCGCCGACATCGACCCCGCGCACCTGCGCCTCGGGGATATCGTGTGTCACCCCTCTTCGCCCATCAAGAATATCAAATCTTTCACGGCTAAGATCCTCGCGTTCGAGCATGTCACGCCGATGTACGTGGATGTGCTGAAGGGCCGGTTGAACGTATCGGCGCGGATCTCGCAGCTGGTGGCTGTGCTGGACAAGAGTAGTGGGGAGGCTGTTAAGAAGAAGCCGAGGATTGTGCAGCCGGGGAGCGTGGCAAGGGTTGTGGTCGAGCTGACACAGGCGGTGCCGTTGGAGCCGCCGGCGAGGGTGGTGTTGAGGAGTGAGGGGCAGACTGTTGCGGCGGGGTTGTTGGAGATGGCGGGCTAGTGGGTCTGGTGCCTTGGGGGTTTGTGGAATGTGCTGGATACGAGCGGGAGATAATCATAGCTGCAGTTAGCAAACATTGAGATGTATCCGCTCGTTCTACGTCTTTCGGCTAGGGAGGCTGAATCTTAGTGCGTCTGACAGCCTATTCGTGACAGAATGCGAGATACATAGCTGCACGTCTGTTCGAAACTGCAACACCAAAGCAGTTTCACATGGAGCAAGTTTGAGAAACCTGTGTAGACTTGAGGCTGCACTACATGATCCTGGGCGGAACTCCGCTAAACCACCTCAATGTGCGCCTCCGCAATTCTCCGCTGTTTCCAGAGAGACTCCCTGTCTGAAGCAACTATCATCGTTCTTCATCGTACAGCTTTATCCCCTGCTATCAGTTAGCCAGCGGGCCCATTCAATACGTCGACTGTCTTCCTTACCGTAGAATCGTGACTAGGCGAACCCATCCTTCGCGTTCGTGCGTCCTTTTCGCCGGTTGGAAAGAAAGAAAAAAAACTCCATGCATCGTTGGCTCATCGGTCATCCGCCATCGAATCCCATGTCAAGCCCTCGAGCTCTCATCCCTCAACCTCAAGGACTGTACGCCGGCGGCGGGCTCTTCAAATCAGTTAATCTTGAACCTCCCCCGCGAAAAGGACAAAACCAGAGGAAGAAAGCAAGAAAGAACGAGAGAAAGAAAGAATGCACGGGAAGCGGGAAAAAAAGAGAACACTCACCCCGCCCCGCGCCCTAGCACCACCTCCTGCCTCCAAAAAATCCATCATCTCAAACGCCGTCGCAGCCCTACTCGTTGCGCGTCCGCGCGCCGCCGCTGCCTCCTCTCCACCACCACCACCACCACCACTCGTAATCCTGATCGTCGGGACCGCGTTGTTGTTGTTGTCGTCACCGTCGTGGCTGCTGCGCCGCCACTCCCGGAAGAAGGCCCACGTGTAAAGGACGATGAAGGCGATTGTCGCGCCGATGACGATAGCGTAGTCGTTGATTGTCCAGGTGGAGGGGGAGGGGCGGGCGGTGAGGTAGATGATGGTGAAGGAGAGGTAGAGGGTGAAGATGCCGATGGAGAGGCGGTAGCGGAAGAGGAGGGAGCTGAGGGAGGACATTTTTGTGCGCAGGATCTTGGGGTTGGAGGGGGTTGGGGGAAGAGGAGGAGAGAGGGAGGGACGGAGGGAGAGGGTGGCTTTTTGTTGTGTGAGGGGGATCATGTGATGGGGTGAATGTGGTATTTTGGTGAATGTAGAGTGGGTTTTGGTGACTTGAACCCAATTTAACAACTTTTAATGTAGATGTGCGTACGGAGTTGAAGCATTCATCCGGACGTATCAGTGGACAATTTGATACACTTTTACGTCTGGATGAATGCTTCAACTCAATACGCGCAGCATATACCTTATAGCGCCCGTTGTTCCTGAGAAAGGTCCTTGTGAGCCCTCTTCCTTAAGTAGACCTCGTTTCCAAAAGTGGACAAAGGAGACGCCAACAGGAGCTTTTAGAAGTGAGATGGCCCCAATCCACTCTAGCAAAAGTGTCCTGTTAGAAGCGTTGCGAACGCATGCCGCTACTTCTTTGAAATATATCATCCATGACCTGATGACGTCGCATGTTGGGTGAGGTTTTGATCCATGTACATCGCTCGAACTTTTTGCGGCTTCGGAGACTGAGGACGCCTCTAAATGAGGAAGGACAACGAGATCGCGGCATCTTTCGCGGTCCAGTGCCGGACGCTGGGCACTGGGTTGGGCCAAGAAGGCTTGATAAACGGCACACCTAAGGTCTTGTTGATAGAACCGCTATTCTAACTATATACTATAGGGCCACTGCGACAAGCCTTTTAGCCATGACAGATGGTCCATATCCTACCTTCATGCAAGTCTATCAAGAAAGGCATGACCTACAGCAAGGGCTCGGATTGCCACTTTGGTCATAGAGGGTCTCAAATGCGAGACTCGTCATCGGGCATCGCCAATTTATTGCCAACCGCAGAATTAGCCAAGCTAAAATTATCGAGCGCGAAGCAGCTCGACGAGACGCACAAGATCCTAGTGCTATGAGCAAAAGTTAGAGGAAGAGGCTACGGCACAGGCAGAATAAGAAAGATGCCTAAGAGAAGACCGCATCTAAAGCGGCAACGGCAGCGGCAGCGGAACCATCGACAAGGCCGCCAGCTGCAATTGCAGCTGGCGTGCCGCCTGCTGCTTACGTGCCCCCCCACTTGCGCAGAACGACGACGACGGAGCAGGCCACATCCGAAGCGCCAGCAGAGTCATCGACCAGGCCGCCAGCTGCAATTGCAGCTGGCGTGCCGGCTACTCACATGCGCGCAAGGACGACGGAGCAGACGGGATCTCGAGGTGCGGAGTCAGCGACAGGAGTTTCGGGTAGTAGTGTGGCGGCATGGCAGCAGTTTGCGAAGAAGTCTTCTTAACTCACCATAGCATCCTTCATCGAGTATTCTACGTCCTGATTCACCATAGCATACTTCATCATAGCATACTTCATCGAGTAACAGAATAACATCCATGATCAAGGGCTGCCCACCAATGCTGAGGACGTGAGAGGGGCTATGGGTCAGCGAAACCGAGTCCTCCGCCACCCATCATCCAGTGGCTGGGCCCATCATAACTCCAAGTGTGCGAGAGGCTTAGGACACGTGGAATTTTCGAACCCTCGAAGAAGGTTCCTCTGAAATTTGTCAAAACGCTATTGATCATAGGCTTGAACCACGGAAATTCGAGAAGAACATATCTTCTCGGCAAATATTTTCGTACGTGGAGACTCCTGAAGAGGCAAACGGTCTGGAGATACAGCTTTCGTTTGCAAGTCGAAGCTGGATGCATTCTCGGACGGCACGTACCTGGCTCCTTGTTTACATCCATAGCTCTCCATGCGAACATGAAGCGCGACTCCATCGGTGAATAGCAAAGCACTGACTAGGTTTCTAATTACTCACATCGAACGCTGTAAAGTGGTTTCCCTCAAGCAAAGAGTGTGTCCACAATCTCAAACGCGGGGCAACTCTGTACCGCAGGAAAGACCCCAGCAATCTTCCGCGGCTAATTGATGAGCCGGCTGCTCTTCGCGCTTCACCACCACTACCGTCATCATCACCGCGCCTCATCTATCACCCGCTCGATTCTGGCCGAGCTTCATCATTTATTCACCGTCTTTTGCGGGGCAACGGATATCTTTTCCTCTTCCTTTCAGTGGCGTTGAGAACGATATATCCTGCAGTTGCTAGTCGATATCCAGCTATACAAAAGTGCGCCACCAGCCGGAATGATTCCCGAAAGAAGGCGGCTTATCACGGGTGACATTTTACCAATGGATATATTTTATATAGAGAGAAGACCTGAGTTACCTTCAGTCGGTTCAGCTGGATGCAGTTGAAAAGAGCCTGCTCGCACATATCGACACAGCTATCATTGGTTCGAATCTCTCCAAGGATCGGTGTCTTCAGGCCTTCATTTTGCTGAAAAGTTGAGTAAAAACAGAGGTAAAATTTTCATCACTGAGTCCTAAAAGATAATTCATATTTTGCCACAGTTCAATACAGGCCATGCCGCCGTAAGTGCCATTGCAACAACATCAGAAAGAAAATATCATAATACAGACTCGCTCTCAAATTTCTAGGGGTGATAATAAAAGTGGAACAGCTTTCCAACTCCAAGGATAATATTTGCTGACTCGAAATTTTTCATGACGCTTGAGCAGGTAGAATCCAAATGGGAGATATGGAAAACAATGTTATCTTGAAGATAACTATTTGATCAATTAAGCTGTATATTGCTTTTGCGAAGCCAACAGTAAAACCGCTCTAATCATGAGTCAAGTCTGATATTTCACAGACGAGAAAGTAGGTCAATCCAGAAGGAAAATCTGCAGTTTGCATAGTGCATGATATCTGAGCATTTGTTGGGGTTGTGGGATCACTCCAACCCCGTAACAGGCAGGACTTTCTACCGATCAACCCCGGATTCTCGGACTCTGGATCAGGTCATGAACAAGGGGATAGACGCGTGTGTTTCCCCACGAAACCCCGCACTTCTGGGGTAGGGGAGTCTGCCGCGTGTTAATGCCATTTAGCCATAAATAGCGGTCTGCTTTTATGTCCTGAACGCTTTCCTCTCAGCCCCAGGAGCATCGTGTCATTGTTTCAACAGCTCTTTTACTTCACCTTCGGTGCCCTCACATCTTCTGCAAGCCATGACGGAGAAAGAGAAGTCAATGGATCCATCGCTCTCCGACAAGATCCACATCGAGCATGTGGAGAAGGAGAGCGGCGTCCTGGCAAAGCAGGACTACTCTGGGGCAGTCGCGAAGACCGAACCGGCAGAGATCGCTCTGGTCAAGAAGCTAGACTGGCGCATCATGCCGACGCTGTGGGCCATGTACTTCCTGAACTACGTGAGTATCGTGAAGGGTGCTCGTCTCATTGCGGAAGCTCATCGATAGGGGCAGCTTGACAGGAACGCCATCGCACAAGCCCGCCTAGACAACCTCGAGGAGGACCTGAACCTCCACGGCTCCCAGTATAACACTGCGATATCAATCCTTTTCGTTGGGTATGCTCTCGCCCCAAAGGTGCTATTCGGAATCGCATCTGACAGACATCAGCTACCTCCTCATGCAGGTCCCATCGAACATGTTCATGTCCAACAAGAAGGTCCGCCCCTCCCTCTACATGGGCACCTGCATGGGCGCCTGGGCCGTCGTGTCCGCCTGCACAGCCCTGGTGCACGACTACAAAGGCCTCGTCCTCGTGCGCTTCTTCCTTGGCATCGCCGAAGCGCCCTTCTACCCAGGCGCCCTATTCATGCTCTCGCTCTTCTACACGCGCAAGGAAATCGCCACGCGCATCTCCATCCTCTACTCGGGCAATATCCTCGCGACCGCCTTCTCGGGCCTCATCGCCGCCGCCGTCTTCAACACCGTCGACGGCGCCCACGGCGTCGCGGGCTGGCGCTGGCTGTTCATCATCGAGGGCTGCGCCACCTTCGGCGTCTCCGTCCTCAGCTTGTTCACGTTGGCGGACCACCCGCTGTCGACGCGGTGGCTGAGCCCGGAGCAACGACAGCTGGCACATGACCGCATCGCGCGGGACACGGTGTCTGCGGAGAGCGACCACGGCGCGCGGGCTGGGTTTGTGCAGGCCGTCAAGGATCCTCGGCTTTATCTGTTCTGCTTCATGCAGAACATGCATCTTTCTGCTTGCGGATTCAACAACTTCTTTCCGACCGTCGTCCAGACGCTGGGGTTCGGCGAGACGGTCACGTTGGCCTTGACGTGCCCGCCGTACTTGGTGTCTGGCCTTTTCGGCATCGTCATCGGTATCACGTCTGGTAGGTACAACGAGCGGACGTGGCATATCACGGCGTGCATGGGTGGTGCATTGGTCGGCTTCATCATCGCGTGCACGACGCTCAACGTTGCGGCAAGGTACATTGCATGCTTCCTGTTCGCTAGCGGCGCGTATGCCGTCAATTCGGTCATTCTGGGCTGGGTGTCGGCGACATTGGGACAGACGAGCGAGAAGAAAGGCGTCAGTTTGTCTATCGTTAACGTTGTTGCGAACGCTTCGTACATCTATACGGCGTACCTCTATCCTGATAGCGACGGTCCGAGGTACGTCATTGCTATGGGCAGCAATGCTGGGTTTGCGTTCGCTACTATTGCCTCAGCTTGGGCGATGAGGGTCTGGTTGATGCGGACGAACAAGAAGATTGGGGAGGGACGTGTGACGGGTTGCGATGGGCGAACTGCTTACGCTTACTGATGAGTTTTATGGAGATATGAATCAAACACTCATTTTGGGAATCTGTAGATTGAATATCAATGCTTGGTTTTGCTGTAGCAAACTGCGTTCGCAAGTCTCTCGGTACATCTGATCTTAAGACTTTGCTCTTGATGTGCCGACGATTTCTTAATTTTTTTAGGACAGCTAAAGACTGTAGACTTTACGTTCCACTAGGCATCGGGAGTAGGGAATGATATAGCCCGTAGTGCGATCCAGTCTGAGTGCATGGCTCATTTGAGCAGAAAATGGTAGTTCGGTACCTTAGTCGCAAAATGGTCCTGTTGCATGATCGAAAAAGAACAGGACGAAAGGATTGACAAACCGTGGTCTCGTCTCTTCAGGACCTTCTCGGGTGCATATTGAACACATACATTTTAGTAAAAGAAAGGGAATATCAAGTGTGCGTAGAGGAGATTACCGATAGATATTTTTCCTCTCATGTTCGCGCCGGTGCTAATGCAGAGCATTTACAATCTACTCCACCAATCATATCATTCCTTATACCCAATATAATACAGCCTTCTTGAATATGCAACAAACTACGACGACAGAGGCTTGACGCCCCTGTGAATCGCGGCAATGCCATTGGTAAGATCCTCCCAACCCTTACCCGGCACAACGAAGCCAGCCGTCTTGATCATATCCCGGAACTCCTCCTGGCTAGGGAACCTCTCGATACTCTCGACCAGATACTGGTAACTGTCACGGTCACCGGCAACGAGCTGTCCAATCAGCGGGATGGCGGCAAAGCTCCACCGCTTGTACACCTGGTTGAACAGCGAGTTGTGCACCTTGCTAAACTCCATGCAGGCAAACACGCCACCGGGCCTAAGGACACGGAAGGCCTCACGCAAAGCCTTGTCCTTATCGGTGAAATTGCGGATGCCAAAGGCGACAGTGTACAGGTCGACAGAGTTGTCCGGGATCATGTGAAGCTTCTCGGCATTTGCCTCAACGAAGTCGAGGCGGCCGGAGCGGGCGTAAGGGGTCTGCAGGGCGCGCTTCTTGCCCTCAGCAAGCATGTCCGGGTTGATGTCTGCAACAGTGACGCGGGTGTGGGGGTCGTGGTTGATGTTGCTGGCGTGGTCGAGCATGCGGAAGGCGATGTCGCCGGTGCCGCCGGCGATGTCGAGGATGTTCCAGCCCTGGGGCGCGGACGGGTCGCGCGGGGCCGTCAGCGGATTGGTGCCCGGGTTCAGGCTGCGCACGAAGTGGTCTTTCCACAGGCGGTGGATGCCGAGCGACATCAGGTCGTTCATCGTGTCGTACGAGCTCGCGACGGAGGAGAAGACGGCGCCGACTGGGAGAGCGTGGTTAGCGGGGCGGTGTGCGTGCGGCTGGGGTCAATGGCGTACCCTTGGCTTCCTTCAGCGACTCGGCAACGGTCTCGAAGCCGAAGTGGGTGGTCTTCTGCTCGGCGCCGGGCTGCGACTGCGACGGCGACTGCTGGGCGAGGCGGGCGGCGCACGAGAAGCAGCGGTAGGGCTCCTGCGCAGGCCTCGCGCGGAGGGCCCGCAGCAATTGGCGGCGGGGGACGAGGCTGGAGCTGCGCATTGTGGGCGAGATGGGCGCGGTGAGGGACGCGGGAGGCTTGCGGCGCACTCGGACGACGAGCTTTGGAGCGGAACGACTTTCTGCAGCGGCTGTGGTCCCTGCGTAGGGCTGAGCGATCGTCGGGTAAGAGCCGACGGTAGCCGCTGCTTCTCCGCACTCCGCATCTCCTCCACACCCTCCTCTCCGCCTCCATTGCTACCATGACTCCCCCTTGCCACCATGTCTCTCCGCCACGGCGCCCGCAGGGCCCTCACTTCAATCGACGCTCAATGTCTGCAGCGCGCCCCTATAATACCCCGTCGACAATGGTCCCACCCACGACACCCCGCAGCCCCGCGGCTTAGATGGAGCTCCGTCTCCCAGAGACCGGGCTCAGACCGGTGAGCTCACGCAGAGTTTTCGTCGTCTCTGGCACCAGAAGCAGCAGGGCTGATGCAATTTCTAGTGTCCATTTCCCCGGCGCCGTGAACAGCAAGTTCACCACGACGCTCGCCTTTGACCAGCCCGCCGACAAGCCCGCCATGCCCACCTACCGCATCCTCGACCAGGACGGCGTCGTCGTGGACAAGGATCGCGCCCTGCCGAGCGTGACCGACGAGCAGGTGCTGCAATGGTACAAGAACATGCTGATGGTCAGCATCATGGACCTGATCATGTTTGAAGCGCAGCGCCAGGGGCGCCTGTCCTTCTACATGGTCTCCGCCGGCGAGGAAGGCATCGCCGTAGGCTCAGCAGCCGCTCTCTCGCCGGGCGACGTCATCTTCGCGCAGTACCGCGAAACAGGCGTGTTCGCGCAGCGCGGCTTCCAGCTCGACGACTTCATGGCCCAGCTGTTCGCGAACCGGCACGACCCAGGCCTGGGGCGCAACATGCCGGTGCACTACGGCAGCTCGGCGCTGCGCATCCACACCATCTCGTCGCCGCTGGCGACGCAGATCCCGCATGCCGCGGGCGCCGCCTACGCGCTCAAGATGCAGGCGCTGCAGAACCCCAACGAGGACCCGCGCGTCGTGGCTTGCTACTTCGGCGAGGGCGCCGCCAGCGAGGGCGACTTCCACGCCGCCCTCAACATCGCCGCCACCCGCTCGTGCCCCGTCGTCTTCATCTGCCGCAACAACGGCTACGCCATCAGCACCCCGACGCTCGAGCAGTACCGCGGCGACGGCATCGCCTCGCGCGGCCTGGGCTACGGCATCGACACCGTCCGCGTCGACGGCAACGACATCCTCGCCGTCTACGAAGTCACCCAGGAGGCCCGCCGCCGCGCTCTCCAGGGCGGCGGCCGCCCCGTCCTCATCGAGGCCATGAGCTACCGCGTCTCCCACCACAGCACCTCCGACGACAGCTTCGCCTACCGCGCCCGCGTCGAGGTCGAGGACTGGAAGCGCCGCGACAACCCCATCACTCGCCTGCGCAAGTGGATGGAGGGCCGCGGCCTCTGGGACGAGGAGAAGGAGAAGAACGAGCGCTCGCAGATCAGGAAGGACGTGTTGACCGCCTTTGCGCGCGCCGAGAAGGAGAAGCGGCCCGCGTTGAGGAATCTGTGGGAGGGCGTGTATGAGGAGGTGACTGAGGAGGCTGAGGCGCAGATCAAGGAGATGAGGCGCGTTTTGGAGAAGTATGAGGGCGAGTATGATGTCAGCGAGTTTGAGGGCGGTATTGGAGGGCTAGAAGCTAAGAAGGGAAATAAGGCATAGACATGAGCGATGTTAGCGAGCGAGTGGTGCATTTGCATCGAGCGGCGCGTTTGAGCGATTGTTCTTTGAGATAGAGAAGAAAAACCTGTCATTGAGAAGACGGAGCATCGTTCGCGCTTTCGATTTTATGCTGTTGAACTCGTAAAGAAGCTATTGGGCAAAGTGAGCGTCGTTGATGATAGCTAGATGAAAGTGAAAGTGAGAGATCTAATTCGCTGCCGGCATACATCCATTCTAGGCTTGCCGCCAATGCTAGTACTTAAATTCGAGGAAAATAAGTTTGGAGGAAGAAGTGGATAGAAGAGATTGACGTGGTCAAATCAGACTCGAAGCGCATCTGATATGTGTATATCTATATATATATCTAGAGTGTATAGAGTTTCAAAGCCTCTCAAAGAAGTTTCAAAGTGAGACGATGCACGCCGATAAACACAAATATCATACTCTAACAAATACTCCGGGAGCGCTATCCTGCCGACTGCATGTTATCAACATGCTTCTCCCTTTCTTGTAAGGTCTCGTTCGTTATGCATCATTTAAGCAGACAAATGATTCCAACAGATTCGTGAGTGTTTCACAACCCGAAATCTAGATAAAAGATACAGATCCACCAACGATGGTGACAGATCCAAAGAGGACGGCGCACGGTTGGGGTCCGGGCGGTGGTGGGGCGGTATTGGAGGCGGCGGAGGGTGGCCCCTCAGATCGACCAGATCAGAGGACATAGCTCACGCTGACCCATATCTTCTCCCTTCCTCGATTTGCCGTGCTCTCATAGCCAGAAGGCCGGCCAGTGACACCAGCGCCCACTTGCTTTGGGCGAAAGCTTCCTAATTGATAGCTCGACTATCATAACAGGGAGACAACCCGAACCCCGCAATCCTCAGATCGATCCATATGACGGTGCGTCGATCTCCCGTCGGCTGTGCCAGGCAGCCGGGTTCCAGAGAGTATGTATGTGAATCATCCGTTTCCCTCTCTTCCTCGTTCAGCACTTGGCTCCGTTGGCGGACAGGCAAACCTTCTTCGAGGGCACGACCTTCACCTCCTCAGCCAGCGTCTTGGCGCCAATCGCACCGCCAGGATGGTTCCGCTTGAAGACGCGTCCCTTCTCGCCCTCGTGTATCCGCTCCGCCGCCGTCAGCGCCAACATATCCCCGATCGCCATCGCAACCGTCGTGCTCGTCGTGGGCGCGCTGACGCCAAAACTGGCCTCCTCGCTCTCATGGATCGGCGCCGGAAGCAGCACGCCGTTCGCCCTGCCCACCAGCAGCGGGCACGTCGCCGCATCCACATGTCCCGTCAGCGCCACGACCGGCACCTCGGGCCCCAGGTGCGGCAGCACGTTCAGCAGCTCGGCCGTCCGCCCGGAGAAGCTGATGAACAGCACCGCGTCGCCCGGCCGCACGTCGCCCAGGTCGCCGTGCACGGCCTCGGCGGCGTGCAGGAAGCTGGCGCCTAGCCCGAGGCTCTTCATCGTCGCGACAGTCTTGCGGCCGACCAGCCCGCTCTTGCCGACGCCGCAGACGAGCAGCTTGCCGCCGCGCCGGTTCACGGCGGCGAGGAGGTCGACGGCGGCGAGGAGCGCGGTGCGCGCCGTGGGCGAGGTCTCGTAGAGGCGGGTGATGTGCGATAGCGCGGTGGCTTCGGTGGCTAGGACGTGCAGGGCGCGCGAGAGCGTGGGCGCGTCACAGGCGTCTGTGGCGGAGAGCGGGGGCGTGAGGGCGGAGGGACAGCGTTTACGCTTGAGGGGATTGCTGCGGCTGCTGTCTTCTTCATTGTGGGATTCAATGGCGGCAGCGGAGGTGGTTTCGGTGGTGGCCGGGACGTCTTCGGTGGTTGCGCTCAGCGCGCCAAAAGTGCTGGAGGCCTCGTCAAATGAACAGCTGCTCGTCTCGTCGCTGTCGGTGGACTTGGGCGAGCCGAAGGGCTCGAGCGGGGGGGTCATGGTGCTCATGGCAGGAATGGAGATGCTGGCGGCAGACATTGGGGTGCGTGGAGGCGACGCGCCGGCGCGGACGGACAATAATATCTGCTATCTCGGATTCGCGATGGTGGGGCAGCCGCAATGATGCGATGATGAGAGTCCGATGACGGATAGACGCGGTGCAGAGGACAAGGTGGCGTCCGGGGGAGCAGTTAGGCAGCGGAGCGACGAGCTGGGGACGTGATTGCTAAGCACAGCATGGCGAGCAGGCTGCTGCCTTTAAGCGCAGCAGCGCTGGGCGATGGAGCCCGTGAAGACGCGCTGCTCGGCATCGGGGCGCAGGGACCTGATGTCGCCATTGAGACGCGCTAGGCTGGTTGCGGCGCGTGCTGTGCGACAAGCTGCGCTCCGGCCGAGACCGAAGCCCACGTTTTTGCGCGTCCGCCGTGGGCGATTGCTGTGGTTGAGTGGTGACGCTGCGCCCAAGCGCCCGGGACCACACTGGACCCTGGCTGCGCAGGCGGTGTGCCTCAAACCGACGCCGACCTGCCCGCGACGCGGCACCTTCGACTCGCGATCCACGCAGCTTCTCTACACACCCTAGCGCTGACAGACTGCTCACCTTCGGTCTCCGGTAAACCCTAAACTCCGTGCCCAACCGTCCGCACGGCTGGCCCATCCCCAAGTGGCCCACACGGGTCGGCCATGCCGAGTGCTCGATGCATCGCAGCCATCATGCACGAAGACCTGAACCTAGTCGCAGCCAGACTGTTCCGTAAACTCTGATACGCCAGGCCCTCAATTCGCGAGTCGATAAGCTTCGTTTCAGATCACGCACGCCCGTGTGTGCCCGCCCCTACTTCGCGTCTGTTTCAGCGTCGTAATCACTTCTTCGTCTACTTTATCCTGCCTATATACTTCCAGACGTTCATCTCACATGCCAAGCAAATATTTCCCTGCTCTCAGTGGACCTTTTGTTTCTTGCTACCGCCACCACGTTAGAAGGCCGGCCTCAGCTGTTTTGTTTCTTACATGCGTCGTCAGGACCCTAGCGAGCATCTTATCAGATACTCGATTCGGCAATTCCAGAAGACCCAGTGCGGACTGCCTTGAAGCATCTTTGCGGGGGATGTTCGCTTGTCTCCTGATGGCACGGATTTGCCAATGCTCGGCACAGGCTCCCTGGAGACTTTCAGGGTGCGGACTAGTATTCCGAATCGATCCTTAACCCGGGAGTCGGAACCTGTGTCCAAGAAACGAGCTCTTGGAAATATCTAAATGAGGCTGATTCAAGGGAGACCCACGTCAATGGCCGGTTTCTCCGCGTTTTTAGCGACGCTTTGATAACGCTTTAAAACATCTATTCCTTGACTCTAGCCCACCTGTCTCCTGCTTTTACTGAAAGAAATGGCTCTAGGCTCTCTCTATCTATGTTTTACCCGTCTGAACGAAGCAACCCATCAAACTCCACTATGCTCCCTCTATGCGTTCTAAGACCACCATCTCTTACGCCTTAGTCTTCACAGCCTCAGGTCCAACCTCTTTGATCGCAGGTCCAGACGCCGGATCCTTGGTCGCACTCGAGGCCTCAAAGCCCTGTGCCACCCATTCCTTCTCCGCCCTTTCCCTCCATTTCTGGTTCTCCTCCTCCGTCAGCTGAGCGGCACCGCGGCGGGCCCGCGACTCGGGCACCTCGACGATGGCAGCCTGGTCTCCCGAACCAGGGACGAAAGTGTAGGTGCGGAATTCGGTGTTGGCCCAGCCAGTCCCTATCAATAAAACACCGCGTCAGCAATGATCTCTTCCACCGTCCCAACCGCCTCTCGCATCACTTCTCTCCTGTTAATTCCCAAAACCGGCCAGTGGGGGGCACTATACCGCAAAACTTGTCAAAGTCGCTCCAATCCTGCGTAAACGTATGCAACAACCCCCCATGCGTCACAACAACCACCTCCCCATCCCCCCCCGCCAACTCCCTCAACCACACCCGCGCCTCCCGCGCCCTCTCCGCCACCGCCCCCGGCTCCGGCGCCCACCGCCCCGTCTTGCTGTTCCAGCCCTCCTCCACCAGCCGCAGATCGACCGGCTGCCCCGCGAACTCGCGTTCTAGCTCCGCGCGTTCGCTGCCCGTGTCGCACGGCAGGTCGCTGGTCTCCTGCATCTCGGGCAGGGCGACGACGCGCAGGTTCTTGGCTGCGAGGACGGGGCCGAAGCCCAGGAGCGCGGTCCAGAGCGTGCGCTTGATGGGCGAGGCGACGATGGCGGTGATGCGGTCGTGGTGGGGGAAGGCGTGTTGGAGGTCGGCGCATTGCTGCTTGCCGAGCGGCGTGAGGGCTGGGTCGTGGAGTTTGTGGTTGTCTGGGGTGAGGTTGTGGTAGCCTTGGGCGTGGCGGACGCAGTGGAGTTTGGCGGGTGCCATGGTGGGCGTGGTGTACCGAGGACGGGATATGTTGTTGTTGCGTTGCGTTGCGCTGTGTCTTTTATCTCGTAGCGACTGGGAGTCCAAAGTGGTTGGGACACGGGGGGCTTCTGTAGTGACGGTCCGCGGGCAATCACCGTGGGGTATTGCTCGATTGTAGCGTGACGGTGGGGTGGTGGTGGTGACAACGACAGAGGTGCTCGAGGCGGCTTTTGAACAGTCGATGCCCCGCCATGACTCAGGGTCTGGTGTCGGCAACGTTGCCCCCCCAGACGTCGCAGCTGCTGCTCTCGGTTCTCAAAAAATCTACCGGGGTTCGAGAGCGATCGGCGGCGCCCGGCGGGTAAGGCCGACACGGGAATCTTTGCCGAACGGGAAACTATCGCGATTCGTGACGCTCTCGCACGTGGCGTCAGCGACTGCTGGAATTGGTGAGTGCAGAAGGTTGCACGAGGCGGATAAGTCAAGAGCTAAAGCGGTGGAATGCCGCAGAGGTGGCTCTTGCAATTGTTAGATAGGCAGAATGCAGCTTTCGCATTTTGTGAGGGTCTGAAACTCAAGATTGAACTGTCGGGAGCCAGCGCGAGCCCTACGAACTTGCTCTGCAGATCTTCAGATAGACTTGTGCAGTGACGATGTGGGCGGGGTCAAGCCGTTCATTAGATGAGGCCAGCAAATCCTTTTGTCTAAAACTCTGTACCCGAATGAGCGTTGTAACTCCGCATGCGCCCTGCTGTTGTGCTTGTACCCAGATAGTTTGCGCACCGGTTTCGGGTTGAGGTGAAACTGGTGAGCGAGATCTACAGGCACTGGGGTTGGACAGATCAGGTATGTTCATGCAAATAAGGAAACGTTCCTGTAAGACAACGCTTGTATGCCCCGGTGACTGGACCATCTCTGTTTCGACAATATGCAGTAGCGTCTAATATTGGCTAGTAGAATATTAATGAAGAGTTTAATGCATCGACCGAAAATTGTTGCAGAAGCCAAACAACGCAATAAAGGAGGCACCGAGGACGGAGAGGCTGGAACATCGCCGAATAAACACGAGACGGGAACGACGCTGAAGCAGGATTCCAGAAAGACATAGACTCGAGTAGCGCTGCTTTGCTTTGAGGAAATAGGCACGCGAGCTGCGTCAATTTGATGTACTCTCGCCAGCTTCCGGCCAGGTTTTCATCGCAGCTCGTCAGGATCCGCCACACCCGCAAAAGGCTGGGCAGAGGTCATACTCACCGCCGATGAGGTCGCAGTGCCGGTGTTCCCGTAAGCAGCGAGAGGTGCTGGCCCTGCCGGTTGCACAGAAGCAAGCCAAGCACAAGTACGAAGTAAGCAGCTACGTGGTTGTTGGGGAGTGAGATCGGTTCTTCAGCTGCGCAGGGATATTTCGCATTCGCACTTCGTATTGGCTTCTCCGCCCCTCACCTCTCGTTCTCGTATAGAGAATGTCGTACTGGAGAGGCGGAGAAGCAAGAGCCAAGGAGAGAGACATCGACGTGATCCTGAAGAGACTGCAGGGACGCGTGGCAGGCTGCCAGTATTGGAATGCGGCAGTACGAAGCGGAAGCAGTCGCCAGGAATGCCATCAAGCAGGCAGTCCGGAGGCGCCGTATCCGTCGGACGCCGCGGCTGCCGTTGGCGGGCCAAGGACCGCGGTAGCCCCGGGATGAGGAGTGACGGGTCTCGGAGCAGAAAAAAAAGGCTGGTGGAGCTGGAAGACGGCGGCGCGGGATCTGCGTCATGGAGCGCGGCGCGGCGGGTAGGTATGCACACACGCGGGCGGGCAGGCCGCACGCTGCCCACGTCGCTGGGATCATCCCGCCAAACGGCCCCATCTGACGTCTTTGGCATCAGACAGCCGCGGGCCGGCCGCCGCTACAGCTGCGCTTGATTCCGGTTCTATTCCTTGCGTGCGCCTCGTGGTGAGACGCGCGGGGCGGCGCCTTTCCAGCCTTGGGTGCATGCAGGCACACGGCGGAAACCTCGCGCAGATCCCACCGCCGGCGCGACGGCTGTGCGATGTCATAAGGCCAAATTTCCGGGCGCGGCATCCGGTCTACCCGTCCCAAGCGCGCTGTTGATTGCACAGCCTTGCAGCTTAGCCCAGCCATCAGTCTGCCTACATATTCCGCGGGGGCCGCTGTCGCGTGTTCGGTGCGCTTCTCCACAGTCTCGACATCCTCGCGCTGCCATGAAGCTTGAAGCCTCGCTTGCGTCGCTGGCCTGCGCGTCTGCGCTGCTGTCTGCAGCTTCGGCGGGTAAGCTTAATGCTGCTGTCCCTGCGTCTGGCCCGAGCTAACGCGTCTCCCCACAGCGAGCGTTGCGATTCCCCGCGACCCAACTCCTGAGCAAGCTGCTGCCATTGCCCTCGCCGCGGTTAAGCGCGCATCTCCCCAGGCTCCCAATGGATACATCCCTTCGCGCGTGGACTGCCCCTCCACCAGGCCGCGCCTGAGAGATGGACGCTCTCTGTCGCCAAACGAGACAGCGTGGCTGGAGAGGAGGCGTAACAACACGGTGTCTGCCATGCGTGACCTCCTGGGCAGGCTCAACATCACCGGCTTCGATTCCAACTCGTATATCGATCGTGCTGCCAACAACGTTTCCGCCCTGCCTAACGTCGCCATTGCCGTGTCTGGCGGAGGCTACCGTGCCTTGATGAACGGCGCAGGCGCTGTTGCCGCTTTCGACAACCGCACTCCCAATTCCACCAGCGCCGGCCATGTTGGCGGTCTCTTGCAGTCCTCTACGTATCTGGCTGGTTTGTCGGGCGGTGGTTGGCTAGTATCATCGATATACGGTAACAACTTCACATCTGTCCAAGACATAGTCAACACCAGCCCCGCCCAGTCAGGTTCTCTCTGGCAGTTTGAGAACTCCATCTTTGAGGGCCCCGACACCGGCGGCTTCCAAGTCCTCGACACCGCCGAGTACTACTCTACCATCTACGACCAGGTAAACGGCAAGGTTGACGCTGGATTCGACACCTCTATCACGGATTACTGGGGCCGTGCGCTTTCTTTCCAGTTGCTCAATGCCTCTGATGGCGGTCCAGGTAAGTCACGCAGTGGGAGATGAATCCACAACAGTTTACTTACTGCTTGCTAGCATACACCTTTTCCTCGATCCAGGATGACCAGTATTTCATCAATGGCGACGCTCCCATGCCAATCCTTGTGGCGGATGGACGTGATCCTGGCCAGGTCATCATTTCCAGTAATACCACCAATTACGAGTTCAACCCGTGGGAGATGGGTTCGTACGATCCGACCCTCTTTGGATTTGTACCCCTTCGTTACGTTGGCTCGAACTTCAGCGCCGGTGAACTCCCTGCAAATGAGTCCTGCATCCGTGGATACGATAATCTTGGGTTCGTCTTTGGGACATCCTCCTCTTTGTTCAACCAGTTCCTTCTCGGGATAAACACTACGTCGGGTGTACCTGATCAATTGAGGAACGTCCTCACAAGCATTTTGTCGAACGTCGGTCAAGACAATAACGGTAGGCTTTCGCCCCAAACACTCAGCCTGCCATATCAGTTCTAAACTAACTTCTCTCTAGACATTGCCGATTGGAGTCCTAATCCTTTCCTGGGATGGAACCCTGAGAGAAATCCGAGCTCCGGGACTTCCCGCCTTACGCTCGTTGACGGTGGAGAAGATCTCCAGAACATCCCTTTCAACCCTCTGATCCAGCCACTCCGCAATGTCGATGTGATCTTCGCCGTGGACTCGTCTGCAGATACAGTAAACCCAGGGGGCGAGGGCTGGCCTAATGGTACAGCGATGGTGGCAACATACGAGCGCTCCCTCAACGTCACTCAGGCTAACGGCACCATCTTTCCGTCGATTCCGGACCAGAATACCTTTGTCAATCTGGGCCTCAATACCCGTCCGACAATGTTCGGCTGCGATTCAAGCAATTACTCGAGCGCTACTCCGTTGGTAGTCTATCTGCCAAACTATCCGTACGTCACCTTCTCGAACGTCACCACGTTCACGCCATCGTACAGCATCGACCAGCGTAACGCCATCATCGAGAATGGCTACGATGTCGTGACCATGGGCAATGGCACGTTCGACGCGCAGTGGCCGACTTGCCTTGGATGCGCCATCATGTCTCGTAGCTGGAACAGGACAGGCACCACTGTTCCGTCTGTTTGTAACGAGTGCTTCGACAGATACTGTTGGAACGGCACTGTCAACTCCACCACTCCGAATACCTACGCGCCAAGCTTGAGGTTGGAGGAGGTTAATGCGAAGAGCGCCGCTGGCCAACTGATGCCAACTGTGCTTTCTATTGCTGCGGCTTTGGCGGCAAGCATTGCGCTGGTCATTTAGCAGGATGGAGTAACGCTGATCTAATGAAGAACGAAGGTGCATTCATTGGCGTTTGGAAATAAATGGATCGGAAGGCTAAGGACAATGGTATGAGGAGAACCCGGGCTGGATGGCTTTTCAGTTTCATTAATATAGGTGCATCAATGATGAGTTTGCATTAGTTATTTAGCCGTTCCTACTGGAGCGTAAGAAATCTCCGGGCAACGCCGGAGTGAATATTAAGCATAACGAAAAGGTTGTTTCCAAACGCTAAAATCGGTTCAACATTCCTGAAAGCATCCCAAAATGAGTGTTAGACATGGATATAGACAAGTAAATGTCGGAGAGCGCCGTCCGAACAGTTGATTGAAGCTTACGCAGCACCCGTTCACAGTAATGATGGGCCATGATTCGACGCGGGGCAGGCGACATGACTCGCGAGATTTTCGCATTTGCGCCCCGCGTCACGCTTGCCAAAGGGCCCGAGATTTTTCTCTCACGCGGCGGCCCAATTCCTTCCCTTAGGCCATTCCTCCTCCCCCTGGAAAGATCAATCTCCTCCCGCCTCACCCGCAACGATGACCGTCCCAACGCTCGAAGTTGCGCCCGTCCTCTCGACGCCGGATACGCACATATTCGAAGACCCGACCCCTCCCGTCGACACCTCTTCTCTGCCCAAGATCTCCGACTCGCAGCTGGCCATAACGTATGAGGTGGAGCGCACGGTGAAGGAAATCAGGGAAGGGCGATGGAGCAGGATTGCGCTGCAGTTCCCGGACCACATGCTCGTGGATGCGCCGAGAGTGTATGAGGCGTTGAGCAGAGGTCTGGAGAAGGCGCGGAAGACGGCGCGGCAGCTGAAGAAGACAGCCAGCGCCGACGCTCCGGAAAATTCAGAGAACGCGACTGGAGGTGTGAACGGCGCGGCAGACAAGCTTGCGGAGGTGGACATCAGCGCCGGTGGTTCGACCGAGGATGTGGAGGAGCAGCTGTACATTCTGGGCGACACCTCGTACGGCGCATGCTGCGTGGACGAGATTGCGGCTGAGCATGTTGATGCGGACATCGTGGTTCACTATGGCAGGTCGTGTCTTTCGCCGACAGCAAGGCTGCCAGTCATTTACGTGTTTACGACGCGGCCGCTGGAGCTGGATCCGGTTGTGGAGGTCTTCAAGCAGACGTATCCGGAAAAGGGCCAGAAGATTGTGCTGATGGCAGATATACCCTACTCTAACCACCTACCGGCGCTGTTGGAACGGCTACAAGCGGAAGGGTACTCTGGCCTCTACCTGACGTCCATTGTCCACGACCCGTCGTCCCCGCTGCCTAACAGGACCGTGCCAGACGAGGTCAAGGAAGACCAGCAGACGCTTAGAGACTATCAGCTCTTCCACGTCTCGGATCCACCAACATCCCTCCTCCTCACCCTCTCCTCCCGTGTCACCGCCATCCACATATACCCAACGGACACACCAAAGCCCACACAAGCACTTCTCGCTTCGTCCGCACAGACGCTGCGTCGCCGCTACGCGCTCCTCACTCGCCTCAGCGTTGAGCCAGTGTTTGGTATCTTGATCAATACTTTGTCGGTCAAGAACTACCTGCACGTCGTGGAGCATGTCAAAGAACTGATTGCAGCGGCGGGCAAGAAGAGCTACACATTTGTGGTGGGCAAGATCAACGCGGCCAAGGTCGCCAACTTCTCCGAAGTCGGCGGCTGGATCGTCATCGGGTGCTGGGAAAGCAGTCTGATCGAAAGCAAGGATTTCTGGAAGCCCATCATAACGCCGTTTGAGCTGCAGCTGGCGCTGAAGGATGACGCTGAGCGCGTGTGGACAGGGGAATGGACGGGCGACTTCCAGGCAGTGCTCAGAGAGAAGGCAGCGTCTGCGGCGGAGGCTGCATCGGCGGAGGACAGGGCGGACGCTGCGGTGGAGACGGAGAATGGCGCCGAGGGCGGCGGGGATGCGGAGGGAACAGGTTGGGATTCTGAAGAGGAATCAGCGCCGCCAGAGTTCGACCTTCGCACCGGGCGGTACGTCTCGCACGCCCGGCCAATGCGGGCGGCGGCGGCGACGACGCAGCGGAAGGGGGCTGCGCAGATCAATGGGACGGGGACGGCGCCAGGGGCCGCCGGACAGTCCCTTATCAGGCGCGCGAACGGCGACGTCGCGCAGATTGGCGGCGTGGTGTCGCCGGGCGCGGAGTTCCTGCGCAGCAAGCGGACATGGCAGGGCCTGGGCAGCGACTTCGACACGCAGGCGGACGGCGCGCAGGGCGGGTCGGGGGCGGAGAGGGGCGCGCGGGTCGAGGAGGGCAGAAGCGGGCTGGCACGGGGGTATGTTGTTGGGGACGCTGCGGAGACGCGGTGAGCTGGCAGCGCTGGGCAGCGGTTTAGAGAGTTGCAGGTAGCTGTCGGTGAAAGTCGTGTCTGCAAAGCAAGCGCGGTGGTGGCCGCGCACCGCCGGTCGAGCAGGTGTTGCGCGGTGCCCTTCTAGACGCGGCGGGCCGGCGAGCCTGAGGTGAAGCATAGGGCGCGTGCGGCGCAAATCACCCAGCGGCGGCACCCACCCAGCACAGAACACGCCTACCTGCAGCTCCACGACGACAAGGAGACCGCCCGCGCTCCCACTTCTCGCATACATGCCCGCCTGCCTTTGTGCACCCCCCGCCGCCGCTGCGCCGTGAGGACCGCCCGACCGTCCGACCGCCCGAGCCTGCCCGTGCAGCTCGCCGACATGGAGGCTCTCACGATCCCGTCCGCCTCACCGTCAAACCTCTTCGGCGCGCCCTCACGCCCGGCCGACCGCAGTGCCCTGAGCGTCATGCACTCAGCCACGAGTCCACGACCCCCGCCCGCCCCGGCCGCGCCGCTGAGCCCCTTCGAGCGCATCCTGACGACGCATCCCACCATCGCCGAGAGCCTCCTAGCCTCGCTGCCGACGCGCTCGCTCATCGACCTGTTCCACACCTCGCGCCACCTGCGACTCTTTCTGGCCGCATATCCGCTGGCATGGCGCACCTTGAGCTTCCGCGCCCCCCAGCCCGCCCTCGGCGTCAACAATCCGGACGGAGATGCGCTCGACGGCCCGGCGCGCAACGCCAAGCAGTACGCCCTTGACGCGCTGCTGATACAGGTCGTCGTGCCCTTCGGCACCCGTCTGACCAGCCTGGACCTCTGCAACACCGCCGTGTCGGGCGTGCGCCTGGTGTCGCGTGTCCTGGAGCCGCGGGTACACACGCTGCAGCATCTGAGCGTGCGCGGCTGCAAGAACGTCTCGATCAAGTACCACCTGGTCCCCTTCCTCGAACCGTACGTCCACCCGGGCAGCCCGTGGGCCAAGACGAGCGAGCTCGCCCTCAGGAGCCTGTACACCTATCGCTGCCGTCACCACCGCCGGAGACCGTACCTCCCGTCGTCCCTGATGCGGAGAGATTCGGACTCGGAGCCTACACACCAGCTCATCGAGATATGCCACCAGTTGGGCATCTGGACGGACACAATGTGGTGCACGACTCCCGGCGGTCGCTGCTTCAGGAGAAAGGACTACTACTCCGGCCGCGCCGCCCCAGGCACCAACGAGGTTTGGGTGCCGTTCGACAGACTATGGCGCTCCGGCAACCGTATAGGCCCTCCAGACTCGGACAATCCGCCCGCTCATTCCGATGGAAGGATGTGGGAGGACGCGGAGAGTGGACATGATGGCGAACCGCTCGGCACGAGCACCGGCTGGCCGTACAGGGGGGAAGGAAAAGATATTCCGGCACACCTCCGCAGGAGCCACCGGATCTTCGTGGATGACATCAAGTGCGACCAGTGCGGCGACCCCGTTCTAGAGAGGTGCGAGCAGTGCAGCATCCGGATGCACTGCATGGGATGCCGGAAGACGCTTTGTGCAAGTTGTGCTTTCAACCGGCCTATCCCCCGCAAAAGGCGAAAAACGAACCGGGCCTTCACTCATCTGGCTTTTGGCAACACGACTAACCTTGGCGTATTTGTATCCAGCAGCAGCAACACTCCGCCTCATGCTCAGGAGGCAGGGACCGAGGAAGAGGAACGGAAAATAAGTAATCGTTTCTGGTGGGCTCCGGGTGCTACGAGATCACCAAACCTGATGAGCGAGATTACCTCGGAGGATGATGCCTCGGATTCTGACGAACCTGGACCAGTACCTGGAGGAAATCCGTTGGCCGTCATGAATGTTTCCACCCCACCGAAGCTCAACATGCACTGGTGCTGCGTAGAGCCAGTGTTTTCCGGCGGCGGTGGAATAGTGGTATTAGGACCTGGCGTAGGGGGCAAAGGCGCTGACAAGATACGTGCAACGCCTTTGCCAAAGGGCCAGCAATACGAAGACCCGGACTTCACGTCAGTCTTGCGGTCTCCAGAGCTGATACGAGAACTCAAGAACGCCACGCTCTACGAACACGTCTTGGGCGAGCAGGTTGACGTGGTACCGTACTTGCAGCAAGAGAGTCTCGATCTTCAGGCTTCGACATGCCCACGCAGCTTATGTCAGGATTGCTACCGCACTTTCCGGTGGAAGGTTGCCTGCAAGGCCTGCAAGAAGCCTCTGTGCAAGGAGCATGATTTCCGGGCTCTGAAGGTTCGCAAGTGCGGGTATAGAGACCTCCACGTTGAGCGGGAGCACCTCCGCACCCATACTCCGATTACGCTACCACAGACACATCCTGATCTGCACATTCCAGAATATGTTCCGCCCAGCCAGCGCGCTGAGCAGTCCAGTGCTATGGAAAATCAAGATTCTGCAGATTCCCACGCTTCCTCCAACCCAGATATTCGGAATCTTGCTAAATCATGGCTCTTTACGTCTAACCCTATTCAGGAGGAGACAGAACTAGCCAATTCCATTCCTGGGCTTCGGAATCTGGTCGAAGGACCCTCCGGTGCTCCGATATCATCGCGTCCTCGCGCACTCAGCGCCTCTGAAAACCGCCCGTCACGCTCTTCGTCGCCATGGGCCAGGCAGAAAGCGTCGAACGATGCCCAACAGTACGCTCTTGGTAAGAGAATCGCGGAGATGGAGAGGGCTCGCATGAGGCTGCCGCTCCCTGGTACGCCACGGCACCCTGTTCAATGGCGGGGCTGTGGTGCGTACTTTTGCCAGCAGTTGCGACCTGTCGGTGATTGCCGACCACGGTGCAACGCGGGCATGAGGGAGTGCAGCGGTTGTGGAGTTTTGGTTTGTGATGTGAGTTAACTTACCCCTTCCATCCGGCCTAGGAGATGATGACTAACATGGCTTTTCTCTCTAGGGTTGTTTGAACGCCAATCCTCCTTGCCCATGCGCTTACTGCTCCGCTCACTACCACTGCCCCGTTTGTGCTATGAAACCTCGAGTACAGACTCACTGCCGTCGCGACGCCGAGCGCCAAGCTGCGCGCCTTAAGGAGTTGGCTGAGGCCGAGCGTCGTGCCAAGGAGGCTGAGGCTCTGGTCCGCGCGGATGAAATGGCCCTGGCCGTGGGAGAGTTCTTCAGAGACTTCATCGACCTTGGTGGAAGTGCTAGTGGGCTGTACGAATGCACGGAAGAACAAACTACAGCGTCTGAGTTCGAGGGCGAAGGCGTACGTCACATTGAAGTTGCGGATCCCGCGCCTGATTCTGGTCTATCAATGGCGGTCGCTCCGTCTTGGGTGCAGGCGCAAAGTCAATATCCACACCTGTTCCCAGAGGACGGACCGCGCGCTGAGAGCTCTGCGATGGGCGCTGCTTCTGGGGATGGTGTCACGACAGCCGAGACGAAAGCGTTAGTAGAGCAGATCCTCGCCGCGCAGGACCAGGATTTGGCTGCTCCGACGCCTAGGACGACATCGGACCTCACGGACGACGCTCAAATGTCAAGCCAGCAAACCCCTGCGAGTGAAAACGGAGCCCAGCATTCGAGTCCTGCGATGGATGAGGCAGACGCTCATGCTGCCGCGGAGGCGGAAAACACGGGTGATGAGAGTAGTAACAACGATAACGACAACAACAGTGATGCTGAGCCGGGCGCCGACGAGAATGATTCGTCACACATGTCGGCTGGAGCATCTGCTGAGGTCTCGGTGGAGGCTTAGACGGCTGCTTTTCGAGTATCTTTACGTGCGCCTCTTTCGGTCTGGAACGTCTACAAGATTTTTCAACAACGTGGCGCCGGGCTGCGTGGAGTCTTCATCTTCCCGAATTCTCCATTTTGAGTTTGCTTGTTTGGAGCTCCGCCGCCGTTCGGAAGAGGAGCCGGCGCAAAAACTTATTTCCCTTTAATTCTCTCGGTCGGATGGGAAGGACGAAGAGGAGGGACTCAGGTTGGGGGCGTTTTGCTTTTCGAGGCGTACATTTCCAAGGTTTCGTTCCCCATATTTCTCAGCGGTATCTATCTCCCTCATATTCCCCAGCTCTGTATATACAGTCAGCTCGTCCCCCCACAGCCCCATCCAAGTGCATTTCCCCCCACGTTTCCTACTGACATCCGCTCCACATTTTCGGTGTACGGCTTGGTAGGGTTAAGCAAGCAAGTGAGCGAGCGCGCCAGCGAGCAGCGGCCAAATGGATGGGCATCTTTCTCTTTTCTTTACTTTTTGCGAAGTGGGCAGACTGGCATAGGAATCTCTTGTTGTCCCGGGCGCCAACGTTTCCGAGTCCCAAAATCAAGCCAATTCGCGTCTGAAGATGATGAGTGATGATGAGTGACGCGTGAGGGCCAGAACAGGCAGCCGTATTATCTGCGGCAGTGCACGGGCGGACGGTGGTAATGGGACGGCGGCGGCAGGGTCTATTACGCGGCCAGGGCAGTGCGGGCTGTTCCAGAATGCTGTACGTATTTTTGGGCGTGGAGGCTTTGCGGGCCCGCGGCCTGAGCGGTTGCGCGCCACACGCGGTGACGTCCTCGCCAAGACGCCGGCCAGCGGTGCCATGGGAGCTGCACCGTTTAGGCTTCAACACAACCACCTCCGCCGCTCCTCGCGTCCCACCAGCCCCTCCACCCTGCAGCCCCTCCCGCCCGATACCCCTCGCTCTCCTGCGCCTTTTGATACCCACCCTGCTCGCGGCCACCATGTTCCGCTCGCAGGCGAACCAGTTCGACGAGGTAGTCGGTGAGTGATTCAAGCAAGCTTCCGGGGCGCCGGCGGCGGCGGGGGCGCGCGCGCGCGCTGCGCTCTCCCGCCAGCCCGTCATCACGCTTGCCCGGCTGACCGCGCGCCGCAGTGCGAGCCACGGACGAGAACCTCACGAGCGAGAATTGGGAGTACATACTCGTACGCACGCCTGCCCGCGACCCCGCGCCGCAACCCCCATCCATACACACGCGTGACCGAGGTGCTAAGAGCGCGCACAGGATGTTTGCGACAAGGTCGGCGGCTCGGACAGCGGGTACGTAGGAGTCTTTCCGGATCCGAGGACGCTGGGCTGGGGCTGACCGTGTGTGCTTGGGGATCCGCAGGGCCAAGGATGTCGTTGCCGCGTTGATCAAGCGTCTGGCACATCGCAACGCCAATGTCCAGCTATACACCCTCGAGGTTCGTCGCCCTTCGACGCTTATGTCAGACCCCTCCGTCGAACTACGGTTCGCATGCTGACGCCGGAACTGCCGTGCGCGTAGCTGGCCAACGCCCTGTCGCAGAATTGCGGGATGAAGATGCACAAGGAGTTGGCGTCGCGGAGCTTCACTGATGCTCTGCTGCGGTTGGCGAATGATAGAAACACGCATCAGCAGGTCAAGGCGAAGATCCTCGAGCGCATGGGCGAGTGGACCGAGATGTTCGCGAAGGACCCCGATCTGGGCATCATGGAGCAGGCGTACATGAGGCTGAAGACTCAGAGTACGTGTGGCGCCTGTTCATTTGTGTTGCAGCAGCGGGTGCTGATACTGCTTTCGCAGACCCGAACCTTCGCCCTCCCTCGAAACCGCAGAAGACTCAGATCACAGACGCGGATCGCCAGAAAGAAGAGGAAGAGCTGCAGATGGCTTTGGCGCTGTCCATCAAGGAAAACGCAACCAAACCGTCGGCCGCGAAGTCCAACCAACCCCAAGCAAGCTCGAACCAGAACGGCCCCGAGCAGCAGCAACCCCAAGCCATTGCTTCTGGCACCACCGCAGCTACAGTGTCTCGCGTCCGTGCTCTGTACGACTTCACACCCTCTGAACCTGGCGAACTGGCGTTCCGCAAGGGTGATATTATTGCGGTGCTTGAGTCTGTGTACAAGGACTGGTGGAAGGGTTCCCTGCGAGGCCAGACTGGCATCTTTCCTCTCAACTATGTTGAGAAACTGCAAGACCCGACGAAGGAGGAGCTGGAGAGAGAAGCTCAGATGGAGGCCGAGGTCTTCGCGGAGATCAAGAACGTGGAGAAGCTGTTGGCGTTGCTGAGCACCAGTTCTAGCGCAGATGCGAGAGACAACGAGGAAATCACTTCTCTGTACCACAAGACCGTCGCGATACGGCCGAAGCTGATCGAGCTGATCGGGAAGTATTCGCAGAAGAAAGGTGGGCGGATCTTGTTCCTGAAGGCTTTTCACTCGCGACTGACATTGGTTTGCAGACGACTTCACGCAACTGAACGAGAAGTTCATCAAGGCTCGCCGCGACTACGAAGCCCTCCTTGAAGCCTCCATGTCCCAAGCAGCACAGCCCGGTTACGGTCGCCAACCGTATGGCTATGGCGCAGGCGGCCCTCCGCCGCAAGGCGCTCCATATGGTGGCTATCCTCCGCAAGGACCTCCTCAGGAACGTTATTACTCACCAGGACCCGCAGAGCAAGGCTACGGCTACCCACCCCAGAATGGACCTCAGCCCTTCATGATGGTACAACCGGGACAGGCTCCTCCGCCCGCGCAAGTCACCAGCCCTAAGCCCGCGAACGGCGACCCCTACGTACCACAGCGCGTTCCCGTCGGCGGAAGACCGCAGTCGATGGCCTATCCTCAGGAACTGGCAACGAACAGCCCCATCGACGGCAGACCGCCCCCACAAGGCTACGACCCTTACGCGCCTCCAGGCCAAGCACCTCCCGGCCCAGGCGCCGCCTCGCAGGCGTACCCACACCAACAGCCCCCACCGCAAGGCTCGCACCCGCACCCCAACCGCCAATCCTCCTACGACTCTCCCTCCTCCGCCTACCCCTCCCAACCGCCGCAAGGCGGCCCCTCAGACCCATACGCACCTCCGCAACACCAGCACCAGCACCAACACCAGCCCTCACAGACCACAACTCTCCCCGGAGCTTACCCCACCGCCACCAGCAACTCGCCTCCACCTCCCGGCCAGAGCCCTTACATAGCCTTCAACCAGAGCTCCGCCACGCTCCCTCCGCCGGCTGCCGCTGGCGCGCCTCTGGGTGCGCCCGGCGGTTACCAGGCATATAACCCTGGTGCTGCTGGTGGTGGCGCGCCGCCACCCGGCGCGCACGCGCAGAGGTGGGGACAAGCGGCGGCGGCGGCGGGTGGGGCGAGAGATGATGCGGATGGGTTTTATCGTTGATGTGATGGATTGATTGATGGGTGAGGTTGGGCGTGTAAGATATGGCTGGATTTGGGTGGAAGTGCCGGCTTTTCCTTGCTCTCGTGGGGTGGGGATGAGTGGAGGGGAGGGGAGGGTAGGAAAGGGGAAGAAATGAGATGAAAAGTGCTGGGATGGGGATTCGGCATTTTCCTTTTTGTTTTTTCTGGTCTCTCCTCTTTGAACTTACTTCCTCTGCAACTCGAAATTGGGCATGGGGGGAGAAAGGGAGGGGATTTGGCGGTAAAGGGAGGGGAGGAGTTTTATTAGGTAGGTGGAATTGAAATGGGCCCTCGAATGCTTCTTTTTTGTTTGCATGAAGTGCATGATGGGAGTCTTTTTTTTCTTTTTTGAAACAGGTTGGTTTTGTTGAAGGGGGTGGAACAACGCTGCTAGGCAGACAAATTTGTGTATATTGTAGGGAGGGAAAGAAACAACGATGGTGAAATTACGACGTTCTCTGGTAGTTGGGCGGGTGAAGTGATGGAGAGGATACGTATACTTGTGGAATTATGTATAGCAAGTAAGATTGCAAGATATTTGGGATTCTCACGATTCCATCTCTACTCCTATGGAACGAGAATGTATAGATGTTAATGGTAATCTCCCAAGCATTTCTTCGGGGAAAGCTCTTTGTTCGGGTTTCCAAGCGCCGAGACGTCGTCATTACCCGACGACGCGAACGCCGGATTTCTTTCCCGCGCGGCGGCGCTCCCACCTCCGAACATCCACCCACCACCATACTCACACTCAACTCACGACTCTCCAACCACCTCGCCGCACACCTCGCCGCACACCTCACACCGCACCACCTGCACCCACCGCGCGCCATCCACAACCACCACACCACCACCCTCGCCGCGCACCCGCCCGCGCCGCTCCACCACCACCCACCATGCAAGGCTTCAACATGGGCCGCTACTACCCCCCACCCCCCGACGACCGCACCGCCCCAACCTTCAACACCTCCTCCCACCCCCTCGGCCCCCGCGCCCGCAAACTCCGCACCCAAGGCATCCTAACCGTCCGTTTCGAAATGCCCTTCGCAGTCTGGTGCACGACCTGCACGCCCCCCGTACTCATCGGCCAAGGCGTGCGCTTCAACGCCGAGAAGAAGCGGGTCGGGAATTATTACTCGACGCCTGTTTGGGAGTTTGGGTGTAGGCATGCGGTTTGTGGGGGGAGAGTGGTTGTGAGGACGGATCCGGGGAGGGGGGAGTATGTTGTTGTTGAGGGGGGGAGGAGGAGGGATTATGGGACGGGGGAGGTGGGGGAGGAGGGGGAGGGGGAGATTTTGACGGTGGAGGAGAGGGAGAGGAGGAGGGAGGATGCGTTTGCGGCGTTTGAGGGGAAGAAGGGGGAGGCGGGGAGGAAGGTGGAGGTGGAGGAGAGGATTGAGGAGTTGAGGAGGGTGAGGGAGAAGGATTGGGGGGATCCGTATGAGGCGAATAGGAGGCTGAGGGCGCCATTTAGGGAGAGGAGGAGGGAGTGGCGGAGGGAGGAGGGGGTGAAGGAGGAGTTGCGGGAGAGGTTTGGGTTGGGGTTGGAGATTGTGGAGGAGAGGGAGGAGGATCGGAGGAGGGCGAGGTTGATTGAGTTTGGGGGTGGGGGTGCTGATGGTGGGGTGGAGAGCGCCGAGCTGAAGGCTGCGGCGAGGCCGTTGTTCGGTGAGTTGATAGTTGTTGAGGGATGGCTGTCTAGAGGCGGGACGGCTGTTAACGGGAGTACAGATGCGGTGCCAAAGAAGCTGTCTTCGGCGGACTCGGTCAAGGGCAAGATGAAAGCTGAGCGTGCGGCAGAGTTGAGCAGGCAGCAGCTGCAGCAGACGCTCAAGGGCAATACTAGAGCCGCCATGGACCCGTTCCTCTCGGAGAAACCGCAGAATGGATATCGCGGCATTGTCGGGATCAAGAGGAAGCGAACAGTTGCGGATGACCGCCCGAAGGACAGTAAGAGCGACGACGCGAACTTGGAGAAGCCAACTCTGGAGGATTCCAAGCCGCCTCCTGAGAAGAAGATGCTGGCACTGGTGGACTACGACTCTGACGAATGAACCCGGTATTTCTAAGTTACCACTCCCTGGCTTAGGAATCATGGATACAAAGAAAAGGGCATATATACGGCGTTAGATACCCCCGCGCTTTTCCGCGCATGATATTCTGTAACAGTTCTATACCACAATGCAACACTTGCAGCCTTCCAAGGCTCATCATCATATGAACTATTGCTTGCCCCCAAACAGCAGTAGTCCCTGATCGCCCAACTCCTCATCTTCGCTCGCCCTGTCATCCTCTTCTGCATCCTCCTCCGCCAAGCCCATGCGCTGTCCAAACAAACTGCTGAACAGCTCATCCGCCTGGCGGTCTAGCCACGTGCCGCGGTCCTCAGGAGCCATGAAGTTCTGCAATTTCTCGTGAACCGTGTAGCGCAGCTTACGGCCCTTGCTGGCGCGCACGTCGACATTGGCGCGCTTAGTCTTTGCCTCGCGCGCAGCTTGCCAGTGGCTCGTGACGGGCACGTCGAAGCTCATTCCCGCGAGTGCGCCCGTCTGGCTCTCCTCGCTGCGCCGCTCCAGCAGCTCCTTCAGCAAAAGGCCGTAGAAATCAGCGTCGTCGAAGATGTCGACGCTCTCGGTGCCGGCTTGCAGCGGCGCACACGACCTTGCCGTCCGCGTCTTCTGCACCAGCCGCGTCGGATCGGCCAGCTGAGACGTCAGCACGTCGACGATGGTCTGCTGCGTGTTGTTCGTGAGGCGACCCTTGGACGGCAAGGCGGAGACGCCACGCGCTTTGGCGGACCACTTCTCCAGCACGCTCTGGCGGTGTGTAAAGGTGGCCGACTCGTAGGCCTGCATGTGGTTCCACGCTTCCTGGGCGGGGGTGGAGGAGCTGATCTCAACGCGCTTGCGCTTCTCGCCAGCGCGCGCGGTGTGCAGGCTCTCGCGGAGGTCGTTGAGGGAGTTCCAGAGGTTGCAGGCGGCTTCTTCGGCGGCACGGACGGGGTCGTTCAGACTCGTGGCGTCGTCGGGGCTCTGGACGAGGGGCGAGGATAACGAGTTCGTGGCGACCAGGGCTTTCTGGAGCCTGATGCGCGTGTTGAGCAGGGCGTCAAAAGTCTTCCGCTGGGCCTTGACTGCGCGGCCCTTCTCTGCGTCGGCTTTGGCAGCCTCTGAGATGGTGGCCGCGACGGTCTTCTGCTCCTCGCTCATGATCTTGCGCAGCTCGGCGCGGTCGATGCCGGCGCTCTTGTCTCCGGCATCCTCCATATCCTCGTCGTCGTCGTCGTCGTCGCTGAGATCCGTGGCCGAGGAGCCGTCTTCTTCGTCCTCGGAGCCGCTGCCCTCGCCTTCCTCAGAAAAGCCGCTCTCGCCGTCGTTGTCCTCATCCTCGTCGTCTTCCTCCTCGTCACTGCTGCCCTCATCGAAGCCTCTGCTGAACGGGTCGTCGCTGTCGGCGTCCTCGACTGCATCGCGGCTCACGCGGGAACCGTCATATCTCGGGCCCAGGGGGACGGAGTCGCGCTTGCGCAGCTTGCTCTTCCTGCACGCGGGTCAGCACCACGGCCAGCACAGGCGCGCGCAATACCACATACCCAACGTCGACATAGTGTTCCCTCCCAGCATCCGCATTGTCGTCTTCGCTGCCGGACTCGTCGCTGTCGCTGCGATAGGCATCAGGCTCCTCGGGGTCGAAGTCTAGAGGCGCAGCGTCAGTCAAAGAACGTTGCGCGGACGACGGACAGCAAACCTTTGGGAACAGGGGCGTCGAGGTCGGCCAGCTGCTCAGCCAGCGTCCTTGCGCGCTTTCCCTTGGGCATTGCGGGGGGTCGATTGCAGCGGTTTTGCGGGCGAAGGGACGGCGATGCAGGCCGCGTACAAAAAATCTGGACAGGGTCTGCCGCCGGGCGCTCGTCGGGCATTTTGCCGCCGCAACTCCCCCGGCCTCGACGTCACGCCCGCCGAAGATCCTCTGGGCCCAAGGCAATGCCGCCATGAGACCGCGCTTGTTTTCGACGCTGCGCGCGCTGCGGCATGAGAACCCTCTGGTTAGTGGCTGGCGCGCAGCTCTCGATTGGACTGTGTTGGCTGATGAAGAGGCTGGCAGGGGCTCCCACGCTCTGGGGCGCCGCCGCAGATTCCGCGCATGCAGCGCGGGCTGCCGCAGAAACGCAGCATTCGCGACGTGAACAAAGTCGTCGCCGTCTCTTCCGCGAAAGGCGGAGTCGGCAAGTCCACAATAGCAGGTACTACTCTGCCACGGCCAACCCGAATTGGCATCCCGTTCTGATTCCGCCAAAGTGAACCTCGCACTATCCTTCGCCCGCCGTGGTCTCCGCGCCGGCATATTGGACGCAGATATCTTTGGTCCCTCGATCCCGACTCTCCTTAATCTCTCGGGCGAGCCGAGGCTTTCACAGAGTCAGTCGATCCTTCCTTCGGCTTTTTCTCTCTCCTTTCTGTTTTTTCCTATCGTCTCTGACAAGCATTTCACGCAAAGACAACCAACTCATCCCCCTCTCCAACTATGGCGTCAAATCCATGTCCATGGGCTACCTTGTCGGCGAAGATGCCCCCGTCGTCTGGCGCGGCCTAATGGTCATGAAAGCCCTGCAGCAGCTCCTCCACGAAGTCGACTGGGGCGGACTCGATGTCCTAGTGCTGGACCTGCCTCCCGGCACCGGCGATGTGCAGCTGACCATCACGCAGCAAGTGAATCTGGACGGTAAGTACAACCAACCCCTCATGCCTTCCAAACATCCTTCTCCTCCAAAAGCGTCGTGATCAAACTGCTCGCTTGCGTGCTCACCATCCCCTCCCTCCCCAGGCGCTCTTATCGTATCTACACCCCAAGACATCGCCCTGAAAGATGCCATCAAAGGCGTCAACATGTTCCGCAAGGTCTCGGTCCCGCTCCTCGGCGTCGTCGAGAACATGGCCTCCTTCCATTGTCCGCACTGCCACACCGAAACTCCCATCTTCACTTCCGCATCGGGCGACCAGCATTTCCACTCCCGCTTCGAGGAGCTGGGCGTCCCCCTTCTGGGCCAGATACCGCTTCACCCGCGCATCTGTGCGGATGCTGATCGGGGGAAGCCGTCGGTTGTGGCTGAGGAGCCTGGGAGTGCGAATGTGAAGGCTTTTGAGGAGGTGGCGAAGAGGGTGGCTGAGAAGGTTGGGTTGGATTGGGTGTGAGAAAGATAGCTGAGTGACAGACTCAGGGTGTGTGCAGGTAGGTTTGTACGATAAGTAAATCAAATCGAAATGAAGGAGAATAGTCTGGCTGAACTGCTTGTCAACCCACACAATCATGTAATTTCTTATACCCGATATTGACTATGAGCTCTGAAGTCCTCTTCTGTCGACGTCAACATACGCCGGTCTACTCTTCAGTTCTGTCTTACCGTCATCCCGGTCTTTTTCTCCGTTACTTCCCATCAATCCACAGTGCTTGATATCATTAAAGTTCCGCCTGTTCTTAAAAGTCGATCTTCCCCGTGCTTTTCAAGGTTCCACCATGCTGGCTACTATCTCTGGTATCAAACAACATCCCGAACCCGCCGATCTTGCACAAGAACCAGCCAAACCAATTCCCCTACTCATCGAACAACAGGCCAGCCGCCATCTCGACATTCCCATCCGTCGCATTCAACGCCGCAATGGCCCGCTGTCGTCCAAACCCAAGCTCCACCAGCTGACTGACCGCCTCCGGCCAGGGCACCTGCGTCTCAGGCAGCGGCATCTGCGTCCCCAGTTGCGGTCCCGGCGGCCTCTCGACGCCCCTCCCCCCATCAACATCACCAGAGGGCGGTAACGCGCAGCGAACGACTCTCCCAACCCTCCGCGCCCACTCCCACGGCCGACTCGAATGCGGCGGCCGATACGCCGCCGCCGCCGCCGCCTCTCCTCCTCCCCCACCACCACCACCACCACTCGCCCCCACCATCACCTCCTCCCCACCATCATCATCATTCGCCCCAGCATTAAACCACTCCCACCCCATCACGCCCCCAAAGCACCGCCTCCGCTGCTGCTGGCCAGCAAACCTCGCCCTCGCAACCCTCAACACATCCTCCAGCACCCGCGGCCCCACATACCCACTCCCTCCATTCCTCCTATTCGTCAGCACGCCCAACACAATCTTCTCAGGCGGCCACCCCGCCGCCACAATCGCATCGTACAGCCTTGTCTCCCGCGCGTCGCCCCACCCGTTGTAGAACTGCACGTTATACCAATCGACCAGCGCGCCGTGTCCGGCCTCGAGCGCGAAGTGCGAAAAGCCGCTTAAGTGTGGTAGGGAGTGGGGGATTGTGAGGGGAGGGGCGGAGGGGAGGTTGGTGCGAGGGTCGAGGGGGATGTAGGAGGTTGGTGGGAGGCGGAGGTCTGGGATGAGGGCTGTGGCGACGGGGGCGAGGGTGAGGAGGAAGGAGGGGCCGAAGTCGGTGCGGAGGCGGTGGAGGAGGCGGAGGAGGGTGGGGAGGGAGATGGGTTCTTCCACGTCGAGGTCGAGGCCGTCGAGGGCGTGGCGGCGGAGCATGTCGCGGAGGGGGAGGTAGTAGTCTTCGAACTGTGTGGGGGATGCTGTTAGCTTTTGTGGCCTCTTTTGTCGTGGGGATCGACCGTGTGCTCGGGTCTGGGCTGGGCTGGGATGGCTGGCATGGTGTCTTGCGTGAAGCTCTCTCCCCTAGCAACAACAACTCACCTCCTCATCACTCCCTTGCAATCGCCAATAACTCCCCTTCGCCGCACCCCCCAGCATCCCCATCACCTTCACGCCCGCCCCCTTCAACCACCCCACCTCCCCCCACAGCGTGTCGAACTTCTTGCTATCCGGCGGATCGTCATTGAGCGTGATATTGCCGGGTCCCTCGTTCAGGTGTATGGCCGCGATGATGACGTGCGTCACGCCCGTGTGCTGCGTCAGCAGCGGGAGCAGCGAGACGGGCTCCTGCGGCGCGGGGCCGGGCTTGTGGTGCGTCTGCGCGTAGAGGACGAAGCGGGGGAGAGGGTCGGTGGCGGCGTTTAGGAGGAGTTGCGGTGAGTCTTCTTGTTGTTGTTGTTGGGGGGCGGTTGTCGGTGGCATTGGGAATGAATGGAGTGGAGGGTGAGGTCGGTTTGGGTTGGTGAGAGGGGTGCGCGGCTGGTGGGCTTGGCTGGCGGTGGTGCGGGCTGTCCAGGTACGCAGCGCCGGTCGTCGGAGAAGAAGGGCGGGGCGCCAGTGCGGGAGGGTCCACTGCGGCGCGGGGCGGGGATGGTGCACGTCCGAGCTCCTACGAATTCTGACCTGATCCACTTGAAAAGTCGATCTTAATGGGGTTCTCTATTTGATGGTATATTTTGTTTAAGCCTATTTCTTTTATTTCCTAAAAGAAAAAAACGCAAACGCCGAGGTAACGCCAGTTTTCTAATCAGACGTCCTACATGGCCGTAGCCTATTTTTTTTTTTTTGGTATACCAAGCAAAACCCCTATGCCGATCTTGGTTTCACATGGTTTGGCCCGAAGGATCGTCGTGCTCTGCGGCACGAGAAGCATTCACCGGCCCTACTTGATCAAGCAGCGTCTGACAGCCCTGGGCTTCTATCTGCACTCGGTGGACAGGTCATACTCCGGTGCCTTGGATTTGAGAAGGCTGCGAGTATAACGCATTTGTCGCGAGGCCGACGAGCTCCGAGGATTGGAGACGAGTCGGGACGGAAGCTGTTCTTCGGCGGCACGGTCACAGCGATGGGGGTTTGGGCCGCCACAGACGCAGCCAGACGATCTGGTCGCGTTATCAGAGAGGGAGCGGCGGCCTTTCCTGCTACCGAGGGGAAGGGAGGGGCCTAGTGTCGTTGGCTAATGTCTATTCCTGCGTTCTTGGCGAGGGAGGCGGCATGAGTGCTGATGGCACGGCGTCGGTGGCAAGCGGTGTCGCCATCGCTGTGAGATGTCGGCCTACTATGAATGCAGGACCTGACCTTGCTCTAACCTGAACTGCGAAGTCAATCCTTCCTTATACCACGACAGTAGGCATGTGGAGTTGAAGTAGACATCTGGCTGCATGTGGTGATAGGCATCAAACCCCACACTTATGCGTTCCTGCACACCTGCTGTTGCAAAGGCTTTCCATCTCAATCTTGTACCTGCACGCCCAGACGTCAGCGAAAGCGGAACAAAAGGCGGGGCGGGACGCAGTGGGATGATCAGCGTGGGCGGGGAATGCCTGCTCGCAGCGGCAAGCGTGAAGCGTGTGTTGCGTCTCCAGGCGCTCGGGAGCATGACCGACGATGAGACGCAGACCCCTGGTACATGTATGACTTGCATGAGGGAGCGGGAAGGAAGAGTGGGAAACGAACGAATCCGCTGCGATAGCGGAGAAGGTGGAAACAACGTGACACGCTTTGTTTCAAAGAAGCGGACTCTTCTATGCCGGCCGAGAGTGAAGATTACGTATTACTCTATGGAATAGCTGGAAGAGAAGACAAGCCGGAAGGGAAAAGGGCGCGAAAGACCAATGTGAGAAGGAAGATTCCCAAGGGATCCAGCATCAGACGTTTCGCTCTTCAGCACGACCATTGGTATTTAGCGCGCTCTCATGAAATCAGTAAAAAGGTAATGGTTCATCCAACCGAAGAATCCAATTACAAGGCTCATTATTGCCAACGTGTCAGTTCTTCTCATCGTATTCAAGCCTTCTTTTCCACCGCGCTGGCCGGCTCGCTGGTCGGCGCGGGGCTAGCCATCGTCGCGCCACCAGTGATACCCTGCGTTTGGATCGGCGAGGGGCTCTTCTCGTCCGGCGTAGTCGGGCTGGCGGAGAGGTTGGTGCTGGCGGCCCTGCTTACTGCGGGGCTGATGGGCGCATCGTTCGTGGCCGTGCCGATGCACGAGCGGACCGTCTCGTACCACTTCTCCGCATCGGACGCCGTGTGCGCCTTGAATGCGAACTCGTGCGTCATGGAGAAGGCGTTGCCGACCTTGCCCTTGGACACGTCCTTGCCCTTGACGTTGAACTTCGTCCCGTCGATGGCGCCGATCACGCAGTCAGGCAGGTACAGCGAAATTTCTGGCTCCGGATCCTTCTGGAAGTCGTCGTCTGTCGAGAATTCGTGCAGGAACTTGGATGGCGTCACCACGTAGTACGCCGTACTGTACCGCTTCAACATCTTGCCCTTGCGCTCCAGCGAGCCCGCAATCATCGGCTGGGTCGCGCGGTGGTTCTGGTTGGGGAAGGTGATGTTCTGGACGGAGCGCGGGGGAGCGTTGGGGTCGATGAGGATGTGGGTGTTGCGGTGGATGAAGCCCTCCCACTCAAAATTTGTCGGTATGCACTGCGCAGTTCCCACAATGTCGGCGTACATGGCCTTTGTCTGCTCCTGCTGCGCGCTCAGAATTTGCATCATCTGGCCCATTCCCTGCTGCATCGTCTGGATGACATGCGCCTCGAATTGGGAGAAGTTGCCCTGCACGGCCAGCAGGTCCTGCCTGTTGTTGTTCTCCTCGATGACCTGCTTGTTCAAGCGGTGCAGCACCTGGCGCCGTAGAACGTACGGATCCTCCGACGCCGACATCTTTCCGCCCATCGATTCAAAGGCCGCCGTGTGCGAGCCCAGAAGCTCAATGTGCTTCTGCGTGACCGCGCGCGCCTTGTCCACGACCTTGCTTTGCTTGCCAGCACCCTTCGTGAGCTCCTTGTTCTTGTTCTTAATCTCGGTGTGCAAGCGCTCGAAGGTAGGCAGGACCTGGCCCTTCAACGCCTTTGAGGTCTCGGTGTGCGAGTTTGCAATACCCTAACTCCCGTCAGCTGACCGTCACTCCACGCGGCTCCTGGGTCAATTGTACCTGGGTGTTGGAGCGGATGTTGTCGAACATGCCCGCGATTCCGCCAAGGTTCTGGTCGAAGTGGTGCGCTTCCCTCAGGGGCGAGGACACTGTCTGGGGGGCGTGTGTGAGCTTTTGCGCCTTCTCCGCCCGCGGTGCGTGTCAGCTTTGCGCACCTTCAAGACCTTCTCGTACTCCTTCGCCTGGTTGAGCTGCAGCTTCTCGGTTGCGGTAATGTACTCCTCCAGGTATCCGCAGGCGTGCTTCCACGCCTGGAGGCGCTCCTGGAAGAGCTTGGTCACCTATCGTGCGCGCCGGGTCAGCGCGGCGCAACTTGCGGAAAGCGATTTTTCAGGGCGAACCTCGCTAGTATCCTCGTCGCCAACGACGCCCTCCTCGCCCATGGTCGTCGTCGTCGTGCTGCGCGTCGGCAGCGTGGCCTCGGTTGGACTTGCCATTGCGGCTTCGTTTGTGGGTAGGAATGCGGCGGAAGTAGGCGGGGTTGTAGGATCGCGCAGGGAGGGATAGTAGGGAGCGGCGTGAAATATGGGCGTGTGGGGGAATGGAAGCCGGAGGCCGGGCTGGTTAATAGTGAAATGGCGTCGAGGGGGGACTTTCTTGGCGGCTGGACCGCGTAAGAGGCGCCCAGGCGCGTCAGGGGTAGGCCAGAACCATATGGGCGCGGCATCGCAAAAAACCAGGCCAAACGGCGCAGGCGGACGCGATGGTGGGCCATGAAGTCACAAGGCGGGCGCAACCTCAGGCGCCATCTTTCTAGACCCTGAGCCGATTTGCAGCGTCCGATCCCGCATGCGCCAACCTTCGCGCGCGGGATGTGCGACGGATCGCAGCTCAGCAGGGAACCCTTGACGTCATCGCGTATGGATCATGTGCCACCGCCCACTTAAACACCCGCACCAAACATCATCACCGTCCCGTCCGAGAGCATGCTTGGCGTCACGGTCTCGTTTGATTATCGGTGCTACATTAAACTACCTGCACCGTATCGATCCGTTCCTCGGTATTAGGTGAGAGCCCAACGCCGCTCCAATGCTGACATGCCGGAGGTGGGTATCATCCGCGCCGTCTCCTCTATAACTGAACACCAGGCCCGTCTAACAATGACTGCCGATAAAGACCATTACAAGCGCTAAAAACATATGGGTCGATCAATGGCCGACATAGGCAGCCTCGGGGCGCAGCGAGCGATTAAACGCCGTATTCCTCTCCGTTTCCTCTGTAAGCGTGGCCAGACTGCCGGTCGGAGACGGAGTCGTGTCCCTGCTGCTCCGTAAGTGTGCTGCTCCGGGTCTCTGCAGTTCGTGAACAGGACTTGCGGGTCTGCTCGTGGCAACAGCATATGTCGGCAGGTCCTCGCTGATCGGCGTGCGGATCGGTGTCCGCAGCGCCGTGTTGTAGCTAGGGATGCGTGCCAGAGCCGCCATGTCGTATTCGACATGAATCTCATCTGCCGGAGGGAAGTAGCTCGAATTCTCGCGAGAGTGATGCATGCTGTTGTGCGACTGGCGACCGCTGTTGTTCCCTGAGCCGCTTTGCGACTCGTTGCCGCTGGGGCTGATGGGCGCAGAGCTCTCGTAACCGTTGTGCGGCGTGTTGGTCCCAGACGAGTGTCGCGACGTGTAGCTGTTCGATCTTGAGTTGTAGCCGCCGTTCTGAGAAATGCTGAGTCGCGTCAAGCGCGAGTGCAGCTGGCTGGCAGATGCACCATTAGTGCCGGCAACAGTGTCCATCGAGGGCAGCTCTTCGACCGAATTCCTGCGGCTTTGCGCGTAGAACGGTGTGGCATAGCCGCTTTGGGTCGGTGATCCGTGCCAGCCACCAGGGGTTCTGAATCCGCTCGGATCGATGTCTCTGTACATCTGGTCCAGCTGGTGCTCTGCGTAGGTTGGAGGTGCAGCCTGGGTAGCTTCTGCGTGCATGGCTGCTTCAATCACGGCACCAGATGCTGGATTCAGTACCACCTGGTCCTCCCCAATTGGTAGGTTCGGGGAAATGAACAAAACGCAGTTGTTCTTGACGAGAAGCTGTACCACAATCAGCAAATTAGCGAGAAAGGGGGAAACAGCCTGAGATGCTTACCTGGCTGGTGTGACCTTCCGGATTGTGAAGGTTGACATAAAGCTTGATCTTGTGGTCTATTCTAATAAAGTCCGTCTCAACATTCTGTCGACACTTCTTCAGAGACTTCGGGAACGGCAGCGTCAGCTTGAATTTGAAGGACTCGTCGAACGGATTCTCTTCGTCGTCCTCCGTCATCCTCTGTTCGGCGTCGTCGGGCATGTCGTGCTCCTCCTTCGCAACGATTGCGTCCCAAGAGTGAGGAATGTTTCGGTCGCCCTGAATCGCGTTCAAAACGACGTGCTCGTGGAGCTCCATCTTGATCTTCCCGATCGTGACACCCTTCTTGAGAGGAATCAACTGGAAGTCTGCTGTAGCCTGCGTTCCAAAGATGAAGTTTGTTTGAGGGATCGTGATCTTGTAGCACAACTTATCGGCCCAGACATCTTCGTTGGTCTGGAGTAAGAGGTTAGTAAGACATGCCTACAGATATTCCTCGTCAAGGCGGACGCAGGGAGCTTTGAAAAAGTCTCACTGCCCTGATCTCAACCCGGAAAATCCACCAATAAGGGTAACGAACCTGCTCCATTGCGGCGTCGGACAGAATCTCCGACGCCAGCGTGCGGATGATCCTCAAATGCTTGTCCGCATACAGTGTCTTCGCCATCATGCCGCGATCCATGGTTGCATGGAGGTTGTAGACAATGTAGCTTCCAGCCAATCCCTCGACGCTCTCCGGAAGAGAGCCCCTCAACGTGAACCTGAAGTTCCACTCATGAACGCCAGGGCCCATAGTGTGAACCACCTTCCGAGTGGAGAGGTCGGTGGGGTAAATCTGCAGGTTCTCCCGGAGGAAATCATCTTTGTAGACGATTTGCTGGGGGTTGACTGCATTGGTGAGCCAGCTGAAACAGATTGGTTAGCTGACGACTGCCCCCCTAAACTAGTCCAGCCGGCGGAACGTACGAGACCTTCCGCGTGCCAATCAGCGAGAGCTTGATACAGCGAACGGGGACCGAGTCGTGGTTGGTCAGAACCAGCTTTCCGGTAAGAGTCACAGGCTCGGCATTGTGAGCGTCGCCCTGGAAAACAATGAAAGGCGAGTCCGGCCTATGGCGGGGTGATCAGCGATTAGGACGAGGCGACAGAGATAGGCGGGCAGGAGACGGATCAAAATCCAGCAGAAACGGCGTGGGGGCAAAGCTGCGCCTCAGCGACATCGCAGGCGGAGGAACACAATGTGTCGTCTGCGGAATCTCTCGAGGAATGCGACCATGGGCTCCTCTTGAAAATTGCGCAAAAACTCGTACCTGATTTCCAGCACAGGCTTGGACTTGCCTCCGCCAAAGACCTTGGGCGTCGCGACCATGGCGGCGGTGGGAATTTTTCCAGAGCAGGGTCTGACGACAACGGGCGCTGAGGCAGAAAACGGAGCAGCGGCTTCGGGGCACGCGACGCGGGGGCTGGCTGGCGACGATGGTGCACCGCGGGAGGTGAATTAAGTAGACGGGGTACGGAGCGTCCGTGAGTGGATCGTCGAAATCATGCGACTGGAACTGATACTGCAGGAGACGCTGCAGCGGGCGATGCAGGAAGGCCAGACAGGCGCGGCCCTTCTGCTGGTAGCGACGATGGGGGGTGTGCGTGCAATAAGACAGGCCGTGGTGGGTATGGAAAAGGGCTCCGAGACAAAGCAGGTGTGCCGATAGCGCAGTCACACAGCTGGGGCGGGCGGGTGACGTGATATGTCAGGTCAATCGAGCGGCGGGATCCACGCTCGATGCGCGCGGGAGGAGCAGGGCCGGCAAGGCTGCTCAGCTAGCGAACTGCAGAACGAGCAGCTGCGCGGGACGAAGGCCTTCTTCAACGAGTGGCGGCCGCGGGCATCCCGAAAGCACACGATAATAAAGTGGCTCCGGGATGGGCCCAGCGGCCGCTCCTGATCTCAGCGCGCACCAAGCATTGCCCAGCGGCGATAGAGCGATGACGTTACTCGCAGCGAAAAACTTATCGGCCGCCACAGCCAGCGCCCTGCTGCCGCCTGTGCAGCCGGCCCGCAGCGCGAGATAGGCTGAAATGGCGCCGACATTTCGCGACGCCTCCGCCGGACCCGCTTGCGGCGAGCTCAGGGTTGCTGGGCCCGCGAAAAAGGACTCAGCGCGTGCGCGCCTGGCCGCATGTGAAGGCACAAAGCGCGCCGCCTCCCTACTGGGGCTCGGCGGGCCTGCGCGCCACGGGCGAGCCAGCGCCGAGCCCAGCACGGTGCCTGCGCAGCGTGCAACGCGTTCTTGCATATCGCGCATGCAGGTGAGGCTGCCCGTTTCAGCGGTTTCTACATGCTGCCCGCCCCTACGGCGCCGACTGTCGTGCTGCTGTCCTCGATCGCGCCCGCGCGCCCTTGCCGCGTGTCGGCCCACCGAATGACACTGACGAAACCATCATGCTCGCCACGCAGCACACGATGGCCGCGCCCATGCAGCCCTTAATGTCGCGCACCCGTCCAGGCAGCTAGCTGCTTATATACAAGCCGTGCCACCGCGCCGGCACACCTGCCGTCCTGCTGTGGAGCCCAACTACCGACCCGCGCAGCGCCTTTACGCGCTGCTGCCCGTCGTCGACGGCGCCGACTCGCTCCCTTCTGCGCCTTCTTTCGGCCTGTCCCACGTGCGGATGTGGCCTGGACGTGGATGGTCAGCATCTAGATCTACATTCGGAAGCGCAACCGTCACGGCAGCGGCGGGTTCCTGCACAAGAGTGGGTCGTATCGGCCCAACGACGCTAGGCAGGGCAGGCCAACAGATAAGCGCGAAGAAATCTTTGTCTCACCGTTCTCACAGGAGGTCAGGATGCAGTCCTCCTCGAATCCGAGCCAGCACAGTGGGTGCTCGTCGACAGATTTTGCCTGCTCACCGTTTGTTAGCCCCGCGCTCGCTCGGCACGGGAAGAAGGCCACGCACCATCACCGGCGGCAACATCGCCGTTCGGGCCCGCGGCTCAACGGGATGCACAACCTGCTCGCCGCTGCCGTCGGCGCTCCCTGCTGTCAGGTTGGAGTCCGATCTTAGCCGAGTCGTCGAGCTGTCTGCTCGGGTTCGGGTTTGCGGTATGTGCGAGCAGATGCTACCTCGCTGCCGGACCGATGCCTGCGGCTCGCCGCTGTCCGTTAGCAAGACTCCACCAACACTTGTCTCAGTAATGTGGATCTGCACGGGGCCATACCGCTCGCGGCCGATGCAGCATCCCGACGCCGAAGTCCCACAGCAGAAGCCTGCAGTCTTCGCCCACGCTGCCAAATCTGTAGTTACGATCGTCGCACCGCCACGGGTCGAAGGCTACAGCCGTGACCCACGAGTTGTGGCCCTGGCACCGCGCAACTAGCATGCTATCCTCTAGTGACCAAATGGATACGAGGTCGTCCTGTCCGCCGGTAACAATGTATCGTCCGTCAGGCGACCAGCACACGCACATCAACCCCCCGTAGTAGCTGTTGAAAATGTCGAGGAGCCTGCAAATGTATATTAGTGGAGGCCGGACCCACGCAGTTGGCGGTCGACCTACTGCTCTTTCAGGTAATCGACGATGCGCAGCGAGCCGTCCTCCGACACTATCGCCAAATGCCTGCCGTCTGGCGAAAATGCGAACGCATTGATCTTGCTGCTGGAGACCTTCCAGGCCGCCACCGGGTTGTTCTTCTGGTTCCTTGATTGGACCGATTTTTTGATGTGAAGAGACGTGCTCCGGCCGTTCTCGCTCGGTGGTTTCTCGCTCTGCGGGCTCGTCTCTTCAGGAACGAAAGGGGCGTCTTCCTTCTCCTTGTCATACACCACCATTGTCCCGTCCATATGTGCTGCGAGAAAGAGGTTATCCGAATTTGGCAACCAACGTATCTCAGAGACCGGGCTCCCATTGACAGCTCCCTGAAACGAGTCAGTATCTATCTCCTTTTTTTTGTCTCCTATTATCGGGCGGCCTCCTCTTTACATTTCCTGCCGATGGACAACATTTCCTGCCAAGGACGCGACTTCATGCAGACTCGGTGAGAGCGACAGGCCGTGTGCACCAATCGCAGTCACACGTGAAGCACTCGTCCCTCGCCAGAACATATTTGACTTCCGTCGGCATCCGTACGGCGGGCTTTGACGTCCTTGCCGGGAAATGGCTGACCAGTGGCTGCAAGAGGAGGTCGTGCCGCGAATTGCTTCTTACATTTTTGTTGATGCGCGCGTATTTTTGCGACATTGGTTCGTACCAAATTATGTCGCCCGTGGAGAAGCCCATGACGATGTCGATATGGCTATTTGTTTTCGTAATTCTGTTCACGTCATGGCAGAGCGCATGTGCTTTCGTGAATAAGATTTTCGTCAAATGTTCGTCCTGCATTCCATGTGAGCTCCTTCGAGCAGATCCGGTCGGAAATCTCGCGACTAACCTTGTTCGGAGCAGACAGGTCCAGCCACTGCATGGCTCTGTTCACGTTTGCAAAGGCCATGAGTCCGTCAGCGGCTCTTTCTTGCAGCCGTTTTTGTAAAGCTTCGTGAGGGATAACTCTCGAGACGAAGGAGGAGTTGCTTTTTATGATATTGTTCTTAGGCTTCCGTCGCTTCAGAGGATCCTTGGATTCCTTGCCGTTGGTAATCCCAAGGGCAGGGTTCCCTTCCCCGAACGTAGGAACAGAGTCAAACCCGTTGCTTCTGGTATATGGCGAGCTGAAGTCGCTGCCGGCGCTGTGCGACTCGTGGGGGCTTTCGGCAATGCTCGGAGGCACGCCCGACATAGTGCTCGCGGTGGTGTCGGAGCGCTGCAATCGCGGGAACTGAGTCGGGCGCGGCGAAAGTATGATTACGGAGAGGTTGGTGCCTGCGGTCGGGGGCGACGGCGTTGTGGCCAGCGGATTTGGGTTGTGGACGGGGGCCTCCGAAGGGTGGGGAGGCGGAGTCGCGAGATGAAGGCTGTCTTTGAGAACGTAGGTGCCTGCCATGGTAGAGAGATGAGAATACAGCTGGGCGCATGTTCTGGGGAGGGCGCATTACCTTCGCCGACAACCAGTTGGTGCTCAGGCCCCGTGGGGTGACTGAGCACGTTGTTCGTCTCGATAACCGGTTGGCCGGGCATGCCCAAGCCATACTGGCTGCTTGGGAAGCGCGGTGGAGGGGGCAGCACAAACATCGCGCCTTCTTCTACCCTTTCCCTCCTCTTATCGGTTCGTGCGCAGCACCAATGGGAGAAGTGCGATCTGCTGCGGTGGCACTGCGAGGCTCGCAGTCTTAGTAACGTGCATAAACTTTGCGGCAGGCGGCGCGCGTGGCGGGGCGGTGGTCGCGGGTGATGGAGAGTTACACCCTGAGTCTAACAGTGCCATATGAATCAGGCCGGATGGGCGGCGATGATGTAGGAACACGATCTCGGCGTGTGGGGAGGCTTGCGCACGCGCCGCAAAGTCCGGGCCGTCAGCTGGAGGAGCGGCTAAATGCAGGGCGCGAGCGGCGCAGACATGTCGTTCGGGTGGAAGAAGCGCATGCGAAGGATTGGGCGCAGCGGCGGAGCAGCGGCGACAGCAGTGCGCGGGCAAGGCAAAGATGCGCAATCCGCGCGGAGCTCGGGGCTGAGAGCGATGCGACAGCAGCGCGCTTGGCCGAGCGTGGCCCTGGCATTGGAGTCGCGATGCCTGGGCCCACGCGCCTGGTAGCGAGGGGGCGCTAAAAATACCGGGGAACCGAGGGGAGCTGCTGCGGTGCGGAATGCGCGAGGCCCCGCGAAGCCCAGCTCCGTGCAACGCGCTCGGCGGATGCGGCTCTTCGCTTCTTCAATGATGCGCGCGCAGAATGGCGACTGTCCGGATCTGTGTCTGCGGTGACGAGGGCACCGGTACGCGCTCTCCCCCCCTCCGCCGCCCCGCCGTCCGCTGACACCAGCTGCCAGGCAAGAGCTCGCTCATCACCTCACTCGTCAAGGACATCTTCGTCCCCAAGATCCAGAGCGTCCTCCCGCCCGTGACGCTGCCGCCCACGCTGGGCACGCCCGAGAATGTCACTACCACCATCGTCGACACCTCCGCCCTGCCCCAAGAGCGCGACAAGCTGCGCAAGGAGCTCCGCAAGTCCAACGTCATCCTGCTGGTCTACTCGGACCACTACAGCTATGAGCGCGTTGCGCTCTTCTGGATGCCCTACTTCCGCTCGCTCGGCGTGAACGTGCCCGTCGTGCTGTGCGCCAACAAGTCGGATCTCCAGAAGAATGGGAACACGCCGCAAGTGGTGGCCGACGAGATGCTGCCCGTCATGAACGAGTTCAAAGAGATCGACTCGTGCATCCGGACAAGCGCCAAAGAGCATCACAACATCAACGAGGTCTTCTTCCTGTGCCAGAAAGCAGTCACGCACCCGATCGCCCCCCTCTACGACTCGAAGGAGGCCAACCTGAAGCCTGCTGCCGTCGCGGCTCTCCGCCGGATATTCTATCTTTGCGACAGGGATCAAGATGGCTATCTCAATGACAGGGAGATGCATGCTTTCCAGCTGAAGTGCTTTGAGAAGCCTCTGTCGGAAGACGATCTTGGGAACATCAAGCGGTCAATACAGAAAATGGCACCGGAGTCCGCGACTGAGAAGGGCGTCGACGAGAAGGGCTTCTTGCTGCTGCATAAGATCTTTGCCGAGAAGGGGCGCCATGAAACAATATGGATCATCCTGCGGAAGTATCACTACACTGACAGCCTCAGTCTCAAAGACACGTTTTTGCATCCCAAGTTCGATGTCCCCCAGTATTCCTCTGCAGAGCTGAGTCCTGCTGGGTACCGTTTCTTCGTTGATCTTTTCCTTCTTCATGACAAGGACAACGATGGCGGTCTCGACGACTCTGAGCTCGCAGCTCTGTTCGCGCCCACGCCGGGCTTGCCAGCCTCCTGGGTTGACTCTGCTTTTCCATCCTGTACGGTGCGTAACGAAGCCGGCTACATCACACTCCAGGGGTGGCTTGCCCAGTGGAGCATGACGACATTTGAAGAGCCAAAAACTACTCTGGAGTACCTCGCGTTCCTGGGATTTGAGAGCTCGGATCGTGGCGGTACTACAGCTGCGCTGAAGGTTACGAAAGCACGAAAGAGGCGCAACCGTCCTGGTAGAGTTGAGCGAAACGTTGTACATTGCTACGTCCTTGGTGCAAGTGGCAGCGGCAAGAGTGCACTACTGAATGCCTTCCTCAACAGGCCATTCAGTCCCATGCACTACCCAACTATCAAACCGCGCTCGGCCGTGAACAGCGTCGAGCTTCAGGGAGGAAAACAATGCTACCTCATACTCGAAGAGCTCGGAGAGCTTGAGCCTGCGATCCTGGAAAATCAAGCCAAACTCGATGCCTGCGACCTCCTCTGCTACACTTACGATTCGAGCGACCCTGACAGTTTCGACTACATAGTGCAGCTCCGCAAGCGGTACCCACACCTGGACGCGCTGCCGGCTGTTTACACTGCTCTGAAGGCCGATCAGGACAAGGCCATGCAGCGGACCGAGATGCAACCGGACGAGTACACAAGTGCGCTCAACATGGCGGCGCCGCTACACGTGAGCGTAACGTGGAATACCATCTCCGAGTTCTTCGTGCATGTGAGTATTTCCGCGATGCCAAATATAGAGTGAAACCGAGACTGAAACACAAACGCCCAGCTTGCCGAGTGCGCCACGCATCCGTCGACCGCATTTCCGAAATCAGACGAAGAGCCGGTCGACAGCACTAGCCTGTACCTCGCATTAGGCGCAACAGTATGCGCCGCAGCCGCGTTCATCTTCATCTGGAGGAAAAACACCACGGTAGCTTGATCTGAAACAATCGTGATGCCGGTCTACGTGCGTGGACGGCCCTCGAGGTGGCCTCGGTTTGGGTCTGAGGCTCTTCAGGAAGCGCTCAGACCGCGCACGGGGGGTACAGGCCCCCTGGGAATCTGCAGCTTATAGCCCTCCGCTCCTTCTGGGACTCAGGTTATAAATAAATCTTGGTTGCTCGCACGTGCAGGAGGCATGCATATCCATGAATGATGACCTTAATTTAAGCAGATCACCCGTGGACAGGAGGAATACTCGGAGGGCCTGCCAATGGATATCCGAGACGGCGCCGCGCAGCAACGAGGCGGGAGCACGCGGAACAAATCGGCTATTCAGAGGGACCGGAGCGGGAAAGGGGCTTGCGCCTGCGGTGGGCAGCGGCGGCATCGTCAGCGAGGCAGCGCTTCGGCTCGAGCAGGGCGCCTGACGCTGGCCGGGGCGCGGGCGGTGATAAGGTTGCTTGCTGCGGATAGATCTGGCACGCAACCTTGTGCTGCTGCCCGGCCGGGCCTCTGCGCGTGGGCCGGCGATCCGCGAGCAGGACGAGGGCAGCAGCACGCTCCTCAGCTCAAGAAACGGCCCCCTGCGCGCGCGACTGCGGGGAGTGAGCGCGGCGGGGGCTGATCCAATGGCGGATCGCACCTCCAGGTGACGGCTCTGCGATTAAGCGCTAGCAGGCTGTCTCGGCGCCACCAGAGCGCAGCGTGGTGTGGGCGGGCGTGTCTGTTATTGCGTGCAATGCCTTTCCCGCGCGCATAAACAGCAAGCGATTATAGTAGCGACACGCCAGCGGCTTGGACACCGGGCCTGAGCTGTCACCTCCGTCCCATGCCCGACGCGACCGACCCGCCGCCCGCCCTCACGCCTCGCAAGGAGCCGTCAGCCGCGCAGCCGCCGCCCGCCGTCCGCAGACGTCCAGAGCCGCCTTCCAACACCTCGCCCGCGCCGGACCATGCTCAGCCCGGATTCCTGTCGCGCTCCCGATCGATGAACAGCGCCCGCGCACCCCACCGCCGCCCCCCTGTGAACCTGTCGTCGCCGAGGCCTCGTTGCGACGAGGATCTACATTCCTCGAGCAGCTATGCAGGTTGGTCCTCCCGCCGTCCGCCTGCCCGCGCTCCCAATGCAGGCCCCAGATTACACAGCAGCACAACGCCCCGACCGCGAGCGCGCTGGTCCGCCACCGTCCTCGCCCGCCGCTCCCTCCCCTCGCGCACACATGCTAACTGCGCCCGCCGCACTGCCGCAGAGCTCAGAGAGAGCGCTCGAGTTGGAGCGCGTGTACCAGGCCCGGCGTGGCCATGCTCCGCAAATCTCCATCAGCGACGACAGCCACCACGTCACCGAGGCCATTGGAGACATGTACGGAGACAATGAGTACAGCCGGAGCGAACGGCCCTTGAGCTTCATCAGCTCGCCGACCAGCGAGACCTTCGACACGAGCCCCTCCTATCCTGCCTCGCCCAACTCGCTCAACCGCACCTCGTCCAACGAGCACCCAAATGGCTCCCTGAGCTCCCCCAAACTGCTCTCGCCCAGCAACGGCTCCTTCGACCGCGGAGCAGTGTCGCCGCCGCGCCTGAACCGACAGAATTCCGACACCGCGAGCCAGACGTTCGAGTTCCAGGACATCGACTCGCAGTCGAGTCCGGCCGCCGTGGCCCAGGAGATCAGCAACCTACAAGCGATCAGGCGCATGTCTATGGACGTGCATGGCTCCGATCCCGATCTTCCTTCCTTCGGCGAGAGAGTCCCCATGCCCGCCGCCGCGCCTTCACACGATGACGATGACGACGATCCCTCGCGAATGTTTTGGGTTCCGGCAAGAGTCCACCCGGAACTGGCCCCCAAGGAGTTCAAGACATTTATCGAGGAGAAGGTACAAAGACACCGGCGCAGGTCAGGCGAGTCGGACTCGTTTCTAGCACCAGACGGGCTAAGTCGGGAGGGTTCGACCGGAGGGCTGCGGAGAAAGAAGTCGATGCTGTCAAAACAGGTTGAGGGGCCACACGGCTACCGAGATGGCGCGGATATGTTAGAAAGGAAGAGGTCACAGAACGGTGGTGCCGCCCACGCGCCCACTCTGTCACAGCTCGAGAGTTTGGCCGAGGATCCGGCTACCCTGGTCCGACGCATGAGTCTTCGCGACTCCATGGACTCTGGCGTCGCCGGCGTCGAAGGGCCCGCAGAGGATGACGTCCCCATCCTCCCCGTCAAGCCTGCTGGCCAGAGTTTAAAACGCTCCACAAGGACTAATTACAGGAGAGGAAGTCTGCGCAAGGGAGAACGGGTTCCTTTCAGCCGTAGGATGGCAGGTAGACACGGCGACACAGATACGGACGAATCTCCCGTCTCGTCGCCTATAACTGCAGAACCAGAAATGAAGTGGGGACTTCAAAGGGTCCAGACTGAACCAATCCCGACAAGAGCTGATCAACCAGAGAACTTTTCACGACCCTCGCGGTTACGCTCTCCGCCTCAAGGCCCCGACGCAGCAGATGATGAGGTCGCACGCCCCGGATCCGCAGAAGAAAGGCCGACAAGCCAGCCCGAGCCCAAGAACGAGGCATCCCCTCCGCAACAGCAGCGACGAACTTACCACTCCCGCATTGCATCAAATGGCCGTACGACTGCACTCCTTCCCGGCTATAATGTTCCTGACGACTCACCTGCATTTTCAATAGCAGCTCCAGTTCCCCAGATCGTTGAGACTCCACCTCCCGCCGACACTCCGCCGCCGATCCCGCAACAACACCCAGAACGCAAATCTTCCAAAGCGTCTGCTGTTGACCATACGCAATCGCAGAATCATGCACCCGTCAAGGTTCCACCGCAACCAGTCTCCCGCCCGCCTCCTGGAAGACAAAGCCTGCGGGAGAAAGCCCAGGCCAGCCAGGCCAACAAAATTCCAAGCCAGTCCCTTGATGAAATGGCATCTCATCCCACAGCTATCCCTGGACATACCAGCGCTACCCGATCCGATTCATTAGCAATTATCCCGACATACGCAGACGACAAGAAATCAGATAAGGGCGACAAAAAGTCCCGGAAAGGTGATGATGATGACGATGGCTTGGAAACTGGCGGCAGGAAGACTAGTTGGGGATGGTTCTCCCGCAAGAACAAGGAGAAGGAGGAAGAGGAAGAGAAGGAGAGAAAGGATAAAGAGGAGAAAGAACACAAGAAGTCCAAGTCGAAGCTCACAAAATCCGCTGACAAGTCACATGACAACACACGTCTCGACGTGCTGCAGACCTCGATCGAAGAAGGCCATGGACGCGAAAGTCTTGTCCTGGACCGCAACAGCATCAAGCTTGACGAAGAGCGCCAAAAGACAAGCAGCCGCAAGACTTCTAGCGAGAAGAAGGAGAAAGAAGGTCTATTCTCCTCGATCTTCGGAGGCAAGAAGGAGAAAAGAGAGCGAGAAGCTGGTGGTCACAAGAAAGCGACCTCGACGCGCGGTCTCTCGCCCGATCCCCCGCCGCGCCAACTTAGGCCGGATATTGACTACAACTGGACCCGGTTCTCCATCCTTGAGGAGCGTGCTATCTATCGCATGGCCCACATCAAGCTCGCCAATCCCCGACGAGAACTCTACTCCCAGGTATTGCTCAGCAACTTCATGTACTCATACCTCGCCAAAGTTCAGCAGATGCATCCGCACATCCAGATCGGCCAGTCTGCAGCCCAAAAGCAGCAGCAACGGCTAGCCCAAGAGCAAAAGAAGAAGGAAGAGGAGCAGCGGCGACAACAGCAACAGCAACAACCCGAGGAGTTCCAACAGTACCAGATGTATCAAGATGTAGGTGATGGCCAGGACATTGTATCGGAGCTTCATGACACCTAACCGGCTGAGCAGCAACAAGCGAGAGCTGAGTCGCAAGAAGGAGGATCCGAAGGTACGACAAATCAATACGGAAATCACGCCACCAACTCCTCACAAGCATCGCAACACTCGCAGTATAGTAGAACGAACGGCAACGGATACAGCGTCTCGAGCGGGCAGAACTACCTCGGTCATCCTGGAGGACAGTCGCAGCAGTCGTATTACGGGCAGCAAGCAGGGTATGAAGATGACGACGGCGACGAAAGGAGCGACATGTGGTAGTGGAAGCATGTGCATCACCCGTCCATCCCAGATTTTTTTTGGCGACGGGCTGGCGTTTTCGGGCATGGATCATCTCGGCAAGAACATGTCTTCGGCAGATGATCTTCTTTTGCGATGCATAGCGACTGGGATCATCTATCACCGCTGCTGGTTTGCAAGAGGGGTAGGAGCTATGGGATTGCTGTTTCGTGTTGCTGCTGCCTGCGTCCTTCTAGTCGTCGCCCCCGTTGTTGTCGTTGCCTTTCGCGGTGGTTTCCCTTCCTTTCTTACCGTTGACGCCCCTACGCGACCCGTCTCCCTACCTCTGGAGCGTCCTTAATCCCTTCGCGTGTGGCTCGGGAGCGCCTTATCTGACATCAATCATCAAATCGTCGTGGTCAGGTGCAAGTGTGCTGCCTTTTATGGTTGCGCAAAAATTACTTTTTGGTTGGTGGGCACGGATGCTGAACCTGTATCATAGTTTATTTTTCCTTTTCTTTGTCTTGGGTCTGCTCATTCTGCATCTTGTGCTGAAGTTGAAGGAGATGGATGGGGAGATGGTGGTCAGGTAAACAGGGCGAAGCTGTGAAATAAGTTTGTTCTCTCTCTTCTCTTCTTCTTCCCCTCCTTTACTAAATTTTCCGTCCCTTTTGATTTCTTTCCATTTTTTTCTTTTTCTTGTTACCTCTGGGTCTCTACGAAGGTCGTGAGAAAGCGGGCGAAGGGTTCTTTCAGGGACGATGATGACAGGTTCTTCACACAGTGAATGGGAAATTAGCGGGTGTTTGATAGAGCGAGAGAGATTGGAGCACAGGTTGCGAGCGAGCGAATGTGTGTGTGTCTGTGTGTGCGCCCATCGTGGGCGCGGAGGTTGTGTTTTGAGTCGAGATGAATCAATGATAATGTGTTTAGACAATGTTTCCGTGGGGAAGGTAGTCGACACAAATTATACATGAAAATCGGGGGTGAGCTGGTGTTGTGCATCTGTGCTACGTGCCTGAGTTTCTGAAAATTCAAAAATTCGCCCGGGCAACTTGTTCGGAGCTATTTATTTCTTCCCGCGTTTCTTTGGAGGCTCTCTCACGTTGATCTACGTCGGCTGCCCACATATTTGTTTTCCCTTTGAGGCAGAATATCCAAATGGGTGCTCGAGTGCGCTTACACAAAGTTATCTGGCCGTACATATCGGCTGAGACCCATGTACCTAGCATCGCGATGCAATTCTGCAATGACTACTCAACTCGTCGAGTGCGGCTCAAAGCCGTGCGACTTCCCCAAGTATACCGTTGTCCAAAGTGTGGCGCTTGCCAGCTTTAACAGGAGCACCCAGAAGCTACTTTGTTCGGCAAATTTGGAGCGGGGCACTTAAAAGCGCGTTGATAAATCATCTCACGTCATCCTCTAACTTTTCCTCCTTCCCCCGCGTTCTGTAGGCAGCACTCTGAATCTTCATCTCATCTCATAAATCTTGACATTCATCGAGTGTCGCTCCGCTTTTTCGATCAGGACGGCGCAGAATTCCAAGGCAAAAACAAACACCAAAAGAACAAGAATCCCGGCCATCCCAACCATCACCATCCACAATGTCACTCGTCGACCCCGCCCTCACGTCCCAAATCCGCCCCTCCTTCCCCCTCTCCAAACCCGGCTCCGACCAGCCCTCCGAAACCACCGGCTCCTCCGCCATCGTCGCCGCTCTGCGCATGCAACCCCATCCAGGTAAGCCAGGCCGAACCCCCGCCCCCCTCTCCCCACCCACCTCAAAGCAACATGTACATACATACATACTGCGCGCACGCACGCGCACACACACACACACACACACACACACACAAGCCACTTGATCGAAAAAAAGCTGAGATCACGCAAAAGAGGGTGGCTACTTCGTCGAAACCGACAGGGACCGCCGCCGCGTCGCGAACCCTTTCCACGGCTCCTACGACAGCGGCATGCAGGCGGCCGTGTCCAGCAGCGGGACGCACACGACCAAGCACCGCTTCACGGAGAGCACGGAGGCGGCGGATGGGGCGCATGCGTCGGGGGCGGCGCGGTGGACGGATTTGACGAGGAGTGCTAGCACGTCGATTTATTATCTGTTGAGCGAGAAGAGGAGTCTGGGGCGGTTTCATCGGAATAAGGGACGGTGAGTGTGTGGGATCTCTTTTTTTTAATTCTTTTTTTTTGCTTATGACGTTGAATAGCACCGTGCATACGCTGCACAAGGGCCGCGCTCGCTACGTGATCATTCACGCGGACGAGGTGGTTAATGGAATCAGAGGGAAGGGAGAGGCGAGGGTGGAGACGTTCGTCGTGGGACAGGACGTCGTCGGGGGAGAGAAGCTGCAGTGGATCGTCGAGGGGGATAAGTACAAGGCGAGCTTTCTGCTGCCGGACAAAGAGGGCGGAGAGAGCAGCGAGGAGGGATGTTTGATCAGTGAGGTGAGTTGGCATCCACATCATGCTCTTGATGGGCTAGCCTAATTCTATGCTAACGGTGATTGCTTGCTCCTATAGACGGTGGTTCCGGGCTTCGAGTTTGCGGATCACGATTTCCTGAAGTCGGAGCGGTTGGTGGAATTGGTTGGTGCTGAGCGAGCGGCGGAGCTGGCTTGGATGTTGACTGTGGATGAGGCTGCTGCCAGTGCTAAGAAGTGAGCGAGTTGGTTGTCACATCGCACAGATGTAAGTGTGATTGACTTGGAGGTGGGATTGCAGGACGGCGTTGGCAGAGTTTGGTGGAACCTTAGGCTGGGCTGTTTCATGCGGAGGCGAACTGCAGACAGACGATATTGAAATGCAAGCTCAGGTCTCAGAGCATCGATGGCAAGCTTGAGCTTGGGCAGCACAGAGTTTCCGGAGAGGAGAGCGGGGGCGGCGGATAAATCGTCGGTGCGAAGCGCGCGGGGAGCAGCGGCGTCTTGGCTGCAGCTGCGTGAACGCCGTGACCTCCTACTCCTCACACCCTCCCACGGAAACACGCCGCGCCACCACGAGCATGCCGCCGACTCTCGCACCTGGGCACATCTTGCTTTCCGCACGTTCCGGCTTCGAGAGCTTCTTCTGAGCCCTTCCATGGCGCACACTCAATCGGAGCGCCGCGCTCGAACCTGCAATTTCGCCTGTTCTTGTACCCCATGGGCCCCCTTGCCTCCCGCCGCATTAGCGCTGCCGCTCACTACCCCGGACGCCGCTCATGCGTCGAGCCACTGCCGCCACGCCATAGGTTGCCCGAAAGCTTATCTGGTTATGAGCAGCGGTGACCCCATGACTGCTGGACCTTCCTGTTTCTCTCCGCTGCCCCAGACGGCTGACCATGCGCGATTATACGCCGCAGCAATCTGCCGGTCGATGCGCGCGGGGGATGATCGCCTGTTCCTGGAGTTAGATATATCTTGGCCCCTCTGCCTGGCCGCTCGCTGTGCTGTAGATTCGTCGCCTCCACAGCGCCGTCTCTGCATTCGCTCATTTCACCATGGCGCTCAAGCACATCTCCGCTCTTTTGCTGGCCGCCCTCTGCGCCGCCCCCGTTCGCGCCCAGTTCGATCCCCTCCAGTACGTAGACCAGCTGATCGGAACCAGCAACGGAGGTGATTGTTTCGAAACATTCGCGTGCGAAACATCTGCTGACGATCCCAGGCAATGTCTTCGCAGGCGCGTGCCGTCCCTACGGCATGGTAAGTCTTGTTCACTCTCGTTTTGCAGAGGAGCGCTCTCGTTCCATCTGCGGCTTTTATGGCTCTGTCGCTGAGACCTCCACAGGCCAAAAGCGTTGCAGACACCGACAGCCAGAGTAACCAGGGTGGTTTCACCAGCGATGGCGCAAACATTACCGGCTTTTCGCAGATGCACGATTCCGGAACCGGAGGCAGCCCTTCCCTGGGACTTTTCTCTCTTTTCCCTTACGCCGCCTGCCCCGGAGATGATCTGGACCGCTGCCTTTATCCCAAGAGACAGAGGCGCACCCAGTTCCGGAATGACTCGCTCCAAGCCAGCCCCGGTTTCTTCGGTTTGACCCTGAACAGCGGTGTTTCGGTTGAGATGACCGCTGCTCAGCACACAAACCTTTTCCGCTTCACTTTCCCCTCTGCTGACACCGCTGGTAATTCGGCAAGCCCACTCATTCTTCTGGATTTGACAGATCTTTCCGACTCTCGCCAGGACAATGGATCTGTCACCGTGGACGCTGATTCCGGCCGAATGACCGGAAACGCTCGCTTCCTTCCCAGCTTTGGACAGGGAAATTACGTGGCCTACTTTTGTGCTGATTTCCAGGGCTCTACCATCCGTGATAACGGCATCTTCGTCAACAGCAGGGCCAGTGCAGACGTCAAGAACCTGACCATTTCACGCTCCATCAATGGATACCCTCTTCCTGGCGGTGGATTCGTTCGATTTGATTCCCCCGGGGACAACCCCATCCTGGCACGAGTCGGAGTTAGTTTGATCAGCGAACAGCAAGCTTGCAGCAATGCCGAGTCTGAGATTCCGGATTTTGATTTCCAGAGCACACGAAACGACGCGGTCGATGAATGGAGACAGAAGCTCAGCCCCATCGTTGTGTCTTCCAACAACGTGGACCGGGACTTCCTCGTGAATTTTTACAGCGGCTTTTACCGGGCATTCGTGAACCCACAGGATTATACCGGAGAGAACCCACTGTGGCAAAGCGACGAGCCTTATTTTGACTCCTTCTATTGTATCTGGGATCTCTTCCGCTCTCAACTGCCGTTTTTGACCATCGTGGATCCTACTCAGGTTACCAGAATGATCCGATCACTTATAGATACCTACAGAAATGTAGGCTGGCTTCCAGACTGCCGTATGAGTCTGAATAAGGGCTACACGCAAGGTAAACGACCCGAATGAATCATCTACACAGCTACTGATTTCGGGCAGGTGGATCCAATGCCGATGTTGTCCTTGTAGATGGCTATCTGAAGGGCTTGTCCGACGGCATCGATTGGACTGATGGCTACGCGGCCGTGGTAAAGGATGCCGAGGTTGAACCCTATGACTGGTGCTGCCAGGGTCGTGGTGGTCTTGACAGCTGGAAACAGCTCGGCTACATACCTGTGGAGGATTTCGACTACAAGGGATTCGGGACCATGACGAGGAGTATCTCCCGCACTCTTGAGTACAGCTACAACGACTTCGCCATTTCCGAATTGGCAGGCAGGATTGGCAACCTGGGTTCCGATGTCCAGAAGTACCAGGAGCGCAGCGGCAACTGGCAGAACCTCTTCAAGATAAACCAGACATCGTTGATCAACGGCACTGATACAGGTTTCGTTGGATTCTTCCAGCCGCGCTATCTTAACGGAACTTGGGGCTTTCAGGACCCGCTCATGTGCAGCAATATCGACACGAACCCGAATAGCGTCTGCAGCCTGCAGAACACAGCCGGTGAAACCTTCGAGTCGTCGATCTGGGAGTATGCTTTCTACGTGCCGCACGACCAAGCAGCCCTGATCACCACTTTCGGTGGACCATCCGAGTTCGTGCGTCGACTCGAGTATTTACATAACCAGAATATTACATACATCGGCAACGAGCCATCTTTTCTGACCGTCTTCCAATACCACTATGCAGGCAGGCCCGGACTCTCTGCACGCCGTAGCCACTTCTACATCCCAGGCTTCTTCAAGACGACACGCGATGGACTGCCCGGAAACGATGACAGTGGTACCATGGGTGCTTTCGTTGCCTTCTCCATGATGGGTCTGTTCCCCAACCCGGGTCAGGATGTTTACTTCATCATCCCTCCATACTTCGAATCCGTCAACATAACGCACCCGCTTACCAACCGCACTGCAACAATCCGCAACGTCAACTTCGACCCCACCTACGAAGCAATCTACATCCAGAGCGCGACGCTGAATGGCAAGCCATACACGAAGAACTGGATCGACCATTCCTTCTTCACTGAGGGCAAGGAGCTTGTGCTTACCCTCGGCCGTAATGAGAGCTCTTGGGGGACACGCGTGCAGGATCTGCCCCCGAGTCTGAGCGAGTACCAAGGATTCAACACGACGTCGAGGATGAGTAGGACCAACGTGCGGAGGGCGGCGGCACACCCTATGGCAATGCATTACTGGCCTCAAGACAAGGTCATGGGCTTCCACTGAGTTGTGTGGGATATCGTTTTCGTCCATTGAACTTCCTGGTCTGTTCCAGTCGGCGTCTTCGCGATCGCTTTTTTGGGCGCGTGGATTCGTGGCAAAAGCACAGTGCCTTGTTATGTTGCGTGGAAAACAGTAAAACAGATTTGTCGTGGTACATTATTTTACACCTATGGTGAACTCCATGCTAACGTGATGTTTCAAATTGATAGAAGAAAGTAATCACTACGGCGAACCGCGGAGAAGCCTCTGCGTCCTCTCCCTCGCATCCGTGATAGCCGCCATGACCTGCGTCATCGCTCTCTCAGTCCCCTGAATATCCGCCTTCTCCCCATACTCGTCATTCGCCTGCCTAAACACCTCCATCTCCCACGCCTCCCCCACATTCTCCCTCCCAGCATCCTCCCACGCCCTCTGCACCGCCGGCCCCGTCTTCGCAAAGAACGCCTCCAACCCCCCAACCTGCCCGCCCACTCCCGCGCCCTCCCCAGGCCCACCAGCCGCCTCATGATACAGCGTCTTAAACGGCCCCGCCGCCGCCCACCCGGGCCCAACACTCGCCTCCACAATCCGATCCACCCCTCCAACCGTCACCCTCCCCTCCGCCACCAAATGCACCGCCTCCCGCAACAGCGCCCAAGCCAACCTATTCGCAACCAACCCCCCTCCCGCCCCCTCCCCCTTCCACTCCCTCTCCACCACCGCCTCCCTCCCGCGCGCCCTCCAAAACGCAACCGTCCGCTCAACCGCCTCGCCGCTCGTCCGCTCCCCACCCACAATCTCCACCAACGGCAACACGTGCGCCGGATGAAACGGATGCACGACCACCAACCGCGCCGCCACCTCGTCTGGCAGCTTTGCCGCCGCCGCCTGCGCCGTCGCCGTCACCCCCGCCGACCCGCTCCAGAGCAGCGCCCCCGGCTGCGCGTGCCGCGCCACCTCGCTCCATATCCCCGCCTTGATCCCCGCGTCGTCCGGCGCTAGTTCGTGGATGATTGTCGCGGTTGCGATGGCTGGGGCGAGGAGCGCGGAGGTGTGGATGTGGGCGATGAGGGGGTGGAGGTGGGGGGGGAGGAGGGGCGGGAGGTGCGTGGTTAGGTAGTCGTGGAGGTCGGGCCGGGTGTCGATGATGGTGAGTTGGGTGCTGGTGGTTAGGTAGTGCAGGTGGAGGGCGGCGAGGTGGATGCTGGTTTTGGTGGCGCCGATTAGGGCGATGTGGTTTGTGGGGTCGGTGTATTGGTGGGGGTGGTAGGGGGGGTGGGGGGTTGTCATTTTGGTGGTCCCTTGGGGGGGTTTTTCTTTCTTCTCTCTTCTTTTGGGGTTTGTTGGAGCGAGGAGACCTTGTAGTCGTGGAGAGTGGATGGAGTTTGTGGGCTTGTGCGGATCTTGGGTGCAGCTGGTTCAGATATGGGGTTCGTTTTGTGGAGGTGTTTAACTTTGGATATACGTCACTAATACGTTCCCCCAAGTCCTCGATTCTTCGGTTCGCATCCTCGGGCAATATACAGTCGTTCGAGGTTACGCTGACTTATCTCTGGGCACGGTGATGATTCGATTCGTATGTGTTTTCTCAGCGCCTCTTTCGTTCGTTTTCGGGGAGTCTTTTCGCGCTCATCGCGGTTTTCTTGAAAGGTTCGCGCATTTTCCATTGAAAGACTGTGGGTGAGTTGCCATTACGCAAGAATGCGCAAATGCCTCACGTTCGCTTAAGAGCACAATGGTAAGATAATGTTGGGCGCAGTCATTTGAACTTCCCCTTCCGCCATAGTGTGTGCAAGTCTCAGCCTACGCCGACTTCTATAAGACAGATAGGGGGTCTTATTCCGTGGTTTGCTTACCAGAACATAGGATCATGAGAACAAGAGATCAATCTTCTCAAGAATCTTTGATCCTACGGAAGTTCGAGGGTGCACTTTGGATTTGTGTCGTGAAGAACGAAAATCTCTCCTCGTTCCGAGACCAGCTGCAAAATCCGGCACTGCGAACCAAAGTACTACGCGTTGTCATGTCATTATGCAGGGAGAACTTTGAACCGACCATTGGCGGCCTGTGAAGCAGACGAGTCTCGGGCCAACCCCACCTTTGCTACCAGTCTCTGCTTCCTTTCCTACACGACAATGGATCTGGAAGAAAGCCCTAACTCTACTCGGACCAAGCGTTCCAGAAATGGATGCCTCACATGTCTACAGTCCAAGTTCAGATGCGCCGAAAGTCGTTTATGCTGCCAATGTTGCACCCGCCTGGGCAAGCAGTGCAATTAGCCTCCTCCTCGACAACCACTTCGAGAAAGGCGACTGGATCACGGTCCTTGGAAAAGTCGGTCATCCTTTACCCCACACGCGATCCTGTCCGCGACCAAGAAGGTGACCAAGGACGGTTCATTGCATAACTGCGTCTCGATCCGTCGTGTTGCAGTCTGAACACAACTCTCCTCCAATCGGCATCTCTCAAATCATGCTTTCTCTCCGATGAGTAGCTCGCTATCTAGAGGCAACACTACTTTCTCCGCCCGTGACTACGCTGCTTTAACTCCGATTCCTATCCCATTATCTACTTCCCGTATTCCTCCACCTTCCTCTTTGTTTTGCGAGCCATTAGAACAAGACGCGTTGTATTACTGGGAGCACATATTGTGAGGAAAAGGTTAACGATAATACCAGGAAAGGATGAATTTCAATTTACTCATAAAACGAAGCCGTACGCCGTACATAGCCCTGTCGAAATAAGGCCACCCCATATAGTCTCTCCAGTCTCCCGCCCTACGCGGTCTCTGTAGATGAGTATACCGCTTCCTCAAACTTGACCAGGAGGTCGATAGTTCTCTCATCCCCAGTAGGGAGCAAGTGCATGAGCTGCACGGCAGCAACTCCCCGTTGGAAATCAATCCACTTAAAACATCAAGTCAGACCCCGCCAAATCGCCAACCAAAACAGTCTTACACTCACAAAATACGGATTCCGATACCCAGACCACGTGAGCGAACACGCCGCCCTTCTTTCAGGCAGATCGGCCACGTTCAGCAGCCCACCAAAGCCCCAATTGATACCCGCGCCCCTGGGAACCCCGCACAGAGCACCCGCGTCCGTGTTCTCCATCGACCCCACCAGCCCCGCAGTACCGTCCGGCCCCAACTGCGGCGTGAAGATCTGCCGGATGGTGTTCTTGCTCAAGATCCTCTCGTCTTCGCGCAAGACCGCCGAGTAGATCTCGAGCAGATCTGGAGCATTGGCGTACAGCCCGCCGCCTCCGAAGTCGTCGATGGTGGGGAAAGAGGGGAAACCGTCGTTTTGCAGACGCAGGTCTCCGTTTGAGGTGCGCTCCCAGCAGGTGGCGAGTCGGGCGCGCAGATCTGGACGCTCGTCGAGGCGGAAGGTCATGTTCTTGATGCTGAGAGGATCGAAGATGTGTTTTTGCATGTAGTCTCCGAGTTTCATGCCGCCGTTGACGCGTTCGATCTCGGTCTGCGATCAGAAAGAAGCAGGGATGGATGGTTCGAGCTGTCTTACCATCAGCCCTGCCCAGTCAATGGCTGGAGAATATTTCCACGTCTCTCCGGGTTCGTAGACAAGGAAGGTGTCGAAGGACTCCAACTGCAGCAGCATGTAAGCATACCAAGATCGAGCATCGCCAGCATCAAGGAGTCAAACAATGGTCTTGGGGTGATCAGGACTCGGCGCTTTCAGTTTCTCGAATCTCTGGAGGATTGGACTTTCGAAAGAGTAAGCCATTCCGCTTGTATGTGTGAGCAATTGTCTGACCACTTTCGATCAGCCACGAGCTTCTCGGGAGTTGCTGGCGGAGGAAGTTCCGCACCGCAAAGTGATGAAATCCTTGGCGGGTTGGAAGATTGGTTGTTCGCTTTGGTCGAATCCAACCAAGATCTTTGGATTCTTCCACTCGGGTAGAACGCCGGAGATGTCCTCGTCCAGCTTCAAAAGACCCTTTTCGACACATTGTAGCGCAGCAAGTGTGGTGATGAATTTCGTGCTAGAGGCGATCTTGTAGACGGACGCGGGACTCAGAGGGTTAGCAGTGTCGCCAGGTGCACCAGAAAAAGCCTTGACGTATTTGAAGGTGCCTGGACAAGCGTCAGCATCAAGTATGCAGTCGACAGGCCATCCAGATGCCTGAGCTGCATACCTGCTCTGTTGACCGCGCCGAATGTAGCGCCAGGCAAAGGCTTAGCGCCTGGCTCTGGGGGGTTGAGGAATGCCTCGATGGTTGCGTCGAATGAATCCATGATTGAGGATTTGCTCATGAGGCAAGGTGACTATTCAAGCGCGTCGCAGTGGGTTATATCCAAGATGACTCTACACAGGGTATATGCAATAAGAATCCGGTCTACTTCATCGAGATAACGGTTCACCGCGGGGTGTGCAGAAGAACCGTGTCGCAAGATTTTCTGGGTTCTGGATCCGGCACACCTCTTGGAGATGCAGGATTCACCAGGCGTCGGTGTCCATTTTATGTACGGAGAGGTTTTGCGTAGGGTACTTGCATCATGGATCCGGTGCACTTGGTGGAGAGACCGCGTCACTTGGTAGAGAGTTCGGCTCACCAGGCGTCGGTGTCCATTTCGAGACACCACTTCTGCACCACGTCCACCTCGTCTCTGTGTTCCGTCTTCACCAACGCCAGCCAAGGGAAACCTCGAAGTCACGCTCAAGCTCAGTGCATTTAAGAAAGAAATTTACTGAGTATCTGAATGATTATTCAAGTGTTTCGACCTCTGGCTCGTAGTGTCCGTCAGTACACTCCGACCGGAAAAAGGCGGGGTAAGCACACAATACATGTAAAACAGGGTCACAAGGCTCACAGATAAGCCTGTAGGTAGCTTGATCCATCACTCCATGATCGAACCGGGCTCTCGCTGGATAGACTTAAAATAGAAGATGGTTTGCCCATTATCCAGACGCATCTACGTAGTTGCCGGTACTGGGACAGGCCCAACAGGCCCTCTGCTCGCCCCGATATTTGCCTGATGCATGGTTCGCGGGCCATATTTGATGGGGTAGTCGACCGCTGAGTGAAACATGTTGTAGTTATCCCACATGACGATCTTGGACAGCAAAGCGTCAGCTTGTGCCAACAAAACAAACTTGGTGGTCTGGTTCCAGGACCCCCCTCGCAGGGAAACGAAAGAAAGCTTTCACTTACATCTCCCTCTTCAACTACAGGCAGGCAAATGTTCTCGGGCTTGAGGATGCGGGTTTGAATGTTAGACAGAAAAGCGCGGATCTTAACGACGTCGTCGATGACCTCAGGGGCATCGGTGGTGGAGCGCCGAATGTAGAGTTTGCGGGCGCAGATGCCGTGCACTTGGAAGGCTTTTTCGCCAGTGATGGGATTGAGCCAGACCATGGGATACTATGGAACCGTCAGCGTAAGGATCAATGAGTTGCTTGTTCGGAAGTGTACACGCACCTTCTTCACCTTTGCCTCATCATACTCTCCCATCTCTTCCATGGTGTGTTCCCTTCCCTGAGTGGCCAGTCCCAAGCCATTTGAATTGCCCTTGCAGTTCTCGATCCACATGTACGGGTAAGGCGCGTACTCAACCCAGCTGTGGTCCGCCATCTCCTTCTCATCATCGCTGAGCATGTCATACAGCTGTACATTGCTGAAGAAAGCGGTGAGTCCAGGCCTGCTGTTCATGACATAGCCGGTGCCATCGTCCCAGTGGATCTGCACATCGGGACCAGACGGAAGCTTGACGGCCCTCAGCGTCGTAAACCAGGCCGGGTCGCGGTCGTACAGTGGGGCATCAATGTGCCATCTCTGAAAGCGCGTGTGGCCAGCCTCAAAGTCTTCGTCGGGCAGCTCGGCGGCGTGGAAGTCATGGGAGAGGGCCTTGACGGTCAAATGCTTGAGACCGTAGTGGTTGGGCCCCTGGTAGCCTTTGCCGATCAGGCGCACATTCTCAGCACCAGGAATGCCGACGACGGCACGGCCTTTGGAGAGCACACCGCCCTTGTTCTGGAATGTTTTGATGTCGCCGTGGCTGTGGAGTTGAGGGGCGTCTGGATCGAAACGGGTGACGAGGTCCCAGTGCTTTGCGGGGTCGAGGTCCTTTTGGCCTTTGACGACGACGACTTTGTGGGTCCAGATGGCCTTCTTGAGATCCGCCACTTCGGCATCTGCGAATACGTATGAGGAGCTGACTCGGGTGGCAGAAGATGGGTGTGAAGGGTGTGCACCATTGACTTGATTGAGATCTATGCCGCTAAGCGTGGCACCAAACTTTGGAACACGTCAGCCGCTGTTGCATGCCCCAAGCAGTGCAATGGAATTTACATTGAATTTCTGCTCGTCAGTGCGAGGAAGCGGCTTAATGTCGAAGTGCGCGGAGGACTCGGGTTCCAAGACGCCGGGCGACATCTTGACTCCTGAGTGAGGCTATCTGTCTGAGCCAGTGAGACGACACCGAAAGCCATTATTATCATGAACGCGGAGACTGCGGGGCTGCAGTGCCGATATGCTCGCACATATACGCATCAACGTTCCAGTGTTGGCGGGATTCCTGTTGAGGCGACGGGAATGTCGGCCGGGGCGGCCGAAGGAGATACGTCAGCCTCTTATCTTATCGCAGGCAGCCACTCGCTCCGAAAGTGGGCAGCCCATCGTCCTGTACATATGCCAACGCGCTGGCACAGGAGGGGCATCGGCCAATCAACCCCCTATTGCCCCAGCATGCAGCTTCTGGCGTCTCTCAGCGGGCTATCGCTGCTCCTCGGCTTCGCTACCGGCTGCCTGCAGGACGTCACTGCCGATCCAGAGCTGGCCATCAACAACGTCCCCTACAGCACGAGAGCCTACTGGATGAGGCGCGCCAATGCGGCCCTGGCCGACCTGGGCTCTCCGTGCCCTTTTGCTGCGTTTGGCGCTGCGATTGTGAACCACACGGCGTCGGGCTTGGGCGAGCTCGTCTGCATCGGAGCCAATGCGAATAGCAAGACGGGCAATCCCACTCTCCATGGGTAACGCGCCGCATAGCCGCAGACCGAAACAGGCATCTGACTGATGCGTTCGCAGCGAGATGGCCGCCATCTCCAACTGTACCGCCGTCCTGACCGACCCGGCCGGCCCGTACAACTTGACCCCCAGCGAGGCGCTCGATGCCTTTTCGCAGCTGAGCCTCTACACGAACGCAGAAAGCTGCCCGATGGTGAGTATTTCCAGTGTCCACCGCGAGTTCGGCTGATTTCTTACAGTGCGCATCGGCTATCCGATGGGCTGGATTCCGCGAATATATCTACGGCACCAGCATTGAGACGCTGGTCGACAATGGTTGGGCCCAGATCCGCATCTCGTCGCTCGAGGTCTTCCGGCAGTCGTTCGACCTCCCGCACCAGTCGAGTTTGATTGGACAGGTGCTGACAAACGAGACGGATCCTTATTTCCTGTGGCAATACAATCCGGACTACCCGTGTCCCGCCGGTTGCTCCAGGTCTGAGGGCTCTTGCCAGGCTGATGAGTAGGCTACAAGCAATCAAGAAATAGGTTTGGAAATAGAATTAATAGATACCAGAATGCAACACAGATCAGAATTCCAGTTGCAAGTTCTTCAGTCATCACGACACTTCGGCTCCTGGCTTGCACAATGGAGCAACCCGACGAAATGTCTCGGCCGGCCCGGCCGAGTCTGACAGACGTCAGTCTGCGGGCCTGTCCGATCACGATTGAAGCGGGGAAGTGCATCTTGGACGTACGAAGACAGACAAAACCCCGCAGAAGATGAATTGGACAGCGCAACGGTGGAAAACACTGACAAGGTGAGGACAATGTCTACAACTCACTACGTCGAACGCACAGTGCCGAAGGTGGGCGCCCTGCCGGTCGTCGGCGGTAGTCTACCCACTAATCTCTCTTCTTCGTGATCAGATCTCTCTGCGAGACTTCGACTCCAGAATCGATGACATCACTGCAGAGCTCGTCGCCGCTTCCGAGAATGTCGGATTCTTCTCCCTCGTCGACCACGGCATCTCCGTCGAGGACATCGAGACCATGTTCAAGACCTCCGAGTCCTTCTTCTCCCTCCCCGACGACGTGAAAGCCACCGTCCCCTGGACCTCCCAAAACGTCGGCTGGGAGAAGAACGCCCAAGTCCGCCCCTCCACCGGCGTCGCCGACACCAAAGAGTCGTACCAACTCCAATTCAGCGAGACCACTCGCGGCGCCTGGATCTCCCACGCCCACGCCCCACACTTCCACCAAACATGCCTCGCCTTCATGCACCGCGTGCAGGCCCTCTCCGAGAAACTGATGCTCTGCTTCGCCCGCGGCCTCGGCTTCCCGGACGATTATTTCGTCAGACTGCACGACGTCTCGCGGCCCAACAGCCAGACCACCCTGCGCCTGCTGCACTACTTCGCTCTTCCCGATGGGCTCGACGGGACGGGACAGCACCACCGCGCCGGCGCGCATTGCGATTGGGGCTTCCTGACACTGCTCTTCCAGCAGACGGGCCAGAGCGGCTTGGAAATCTGCCCGGGCCGCGACGCTAGCACGGATTTTGCCATCGGCGACATGTGGACCAAGGTCGAGGCGCGGACGGGCGAGATCGTGTGCAATATCGGGGACTTGCTGATGTCGTGGAGCGATGACCGGTTCAAGTCGACGTTCCATCGGGTCAGGACGCCGTGCGAGCCGGGCGATTTCTATGGTGAGAGGTATAGTATTGGGTTCTTTAATCAGCCGTGCAAGGATGCGGAGATTCAGGGGCTGGGGAAGAAGTATCCGGTTGTTACTGGGGGAGAGTTTATTGCGGCTGCTGTAAAGAGGAACTTTGCTGCTTTGGAGGCGAAGAGACAGGCGTGGGCTGAGGCGGCGGAGGGGGGAGTGGTGCAGGCCACTGCTTAGCGGGTGCTACTGGGAACCTCTTCCAGATTGTGTGGAGATTTGCAACCGTTCGAAGTTCTTTTTTTTTCTCATGAGGCGCATATTCGACGTCCTTAGATTGAAAGTTCAGTGCTCTCAATGCTCAATAATAAGCCCCTATCATCAATTCATTTCGGTAAACGTTTTGCGAACAACTTGGGTTGCTTTGTTTTCTTTTCTATCACTGATCGTAGAAACTCTTCTTAGGAAAAGTAGTTTACGCCAGTGGGTTTTAGGCTGATGTCACAGCGGGCACCTCCTTTGCTTGGCTAGTTCGCATCTCCTTCATTCTCTCATTGTCATCTGCACTCCCATTGTCTCTCTCGATGTCTTGCTCTACACCTTCGACAGCTCTAGGGGTGCCGTATACGGCATGGGAAATCAATGTCGTCTTGTCCGGCCAGATAAGGTTCAAGAAGTAATACAAGACGCAGGTGGTGACGAATCCATACAGCCAGTTGAACGCGAAAAGATGCTGCATACCTTCCGAAATATCCACACTGTCAGGCGTAACTTTGTGAGCCAGCCCAGGAAGTAGAGGCACGATGACGAGAAGCGTAATGACGAGAGCACGCCAATTGATTCCGTACTGTCGCAAGTCAGCAATCTCCTGTGTCCTATAAGAGGTAAAGACTCCAACTTACCTGGTAGTGATAGATACCATCTGGATCATACAAAGCGGGAACGTCGTATTTTCTCCGCTTGATGAGCCAGTAGTCGGTCGCCATGATTGCAGCGAACGCCGACATGAAGATGGCGTAAGCGGACATGAAGTTCAGGAAAGTTGTCGCGGATTCGAGAATGATCCACGGACAGAGTGCCCATCCACCGATGAGAGACACAAAGGTTGCACCGCGGCGAATGTTGAACCACCTGGGAGCCAAAGTCGTGATGTCGTTTGCGAAGGAAACGGAATTGGCGGAGACGTTGGTGCAGATTTGAGCAATAAGCCACACCAGGGAGCAGAAGAACGCCGCCTGTGCTGGTCAGAGAAGATGGTCAGGCTGAGGCTGGCCTTGGTGGGATTCTTACTGCTTTTCCTCCAGGGGTTCCTTGCCATTTCTCAATGATGTACAATGGTGACCAGAGTGTTTCTCCATAGAGCTTTTTCGAAGCGCTAGCGCTGATTATCCCGAATAACCCGACGATCAGCTTGAAAATAGGGATGAACGGTAACTGCCAGACTTGACTGCCTGGATTCCTACTGAACCGGGAAAAATCCGGGATGTTGACAGTAAGGGTCGAGAACCCGCCTGGTATGTCGGTGAGCCCAGGGTGTCTTCAAAAAATTTTGAATGGTGGAGAAGAGCTTACCAGTTACTGAGGTCAAAGTTGAGAGCCAAACCCATGCTCTCGCGGAGCCGTGCACAGTAGCCGGTTCATGGAAGAATTCGCTGGCACCGCCGGCTTTGACACTGATCCAAATCACCATTCCTAAAGCAGTCGGTGGCACTAGGGCTGTTTTGATCCAGAACATGTACTGTAGCTTGTGGGTGGGAATGAGAAGAAACCTATTCACAGAGTCAGATGCTAAACTCCTGACGGAGGCCGGCTTCTTACGGAAATTGACAGACATTGTATATCAAGTAGGACACCATTCCCTGAGTGGTAATGTGGGCCGACTCCGGTAGATGGTTGGGAAGTGTAGCATAGCTTGGCCAAATGGCCGTGATGATCTAATTGGCGTGAGACTAGGACTCTAGCTTGTGCGTGGGTTCCCTCCAACTTACGGGGGTGACACATGCGCCTCCGTACGTTGACTGTATGCCGAACCAGAAGAGCGCAAGGATACCTCTGCTGATGACGCAGAAGTAGGACAGCCACTGAGGATGTCAGACAAGCCAGGGTTTGTGCAGGAAGTTGCTTCTTACATAACCGTAACTCGCACGTATGGCGATGGGGAAGGATATGTGGAGATCTGCTCCGATGGCTCCATTTAGAACTGGATTTCACATTAGTGCTGTCTTGCTTCCAGTTTGTGGGGATTGACAACCGGTTGGAATGGCATTGCACATGGCAGCAACAAAAATGATCAGAATGGCATCTGTGGCCGTCAGGCCCTGAGCTGCCAGTCAGTGGCCTGCAATGGATATCTTTTGTCTGTCGTAGCCTACTGTTGTCATGATTGAACCTGCCGCTGACCAGCCAGCGACGGTTATCCTAAGGACGGAGGCTCAGGATCAATCCAACTTTGATGGATTCACAAAGCAGCTTACAGGTCACTGAACCAGTACATGACAAAGGATGTACCCGTCCATGTCCACTTCTCGGGCGGTACGGGGTCTTGGTCTATCGAGGCATTAGTGAACAGTTGGTGCACAGTTGCGTCGATTTGGCCAACGTACCGGCGTTGCTCCAAACATGCGGCGGGGCTATGCTGCTTGATTGTTTGGGTAGGGCCCAGCTCGAGGGTACTGTAAGCCTCATCCTGACCTTTTCCATCGCGGCCCTTCCCCTCTGCTGCAGCCTGTCGACGGGTGTTCCCTTCAGCATACTGTTTCAACGACAGACGAAACGCGCAGTCGTAGAAGTGATGGATGAGCAGAGGTGGCATTCGGGCCTTTGTGGTACGTTTGCTTATCTAGCTTCGCCATGGCAGGAGAGATAGCAACTGAAATGGGAAAGCCAGCAACTTGCATGCGGGGCTGGACAGGAGCGCGCATGCTGAGCTGCTGGGTCTTTCAGCAGTAGACTCTGATCGGCGAGAGTGTAGCCGTTCTTGTAAGCCTTTTCGACTCGAGCTGTCCAGTCAGCCTTCAAGGAGCTGGTGAAGAGCAAGCGGATTGGAAGAGCAAGCGTATTGTCCGCCGGGTACGAGACAAGCGCAGCGCTGTGCGGCCCCCCCAAGCAGCCGGCGACTTCGGCCGAAGCACCCGACACTCCTCCCCATCCCCGCAGAGTCTGTGTCCGCGCTGTCGTGCTCTCTCAGCATTATCGTCTTGTCCCCGTCCCGTCGATCAACAGCCCACCGACCGCCCCAGCACTATCCGCCGTCACAGCTTTCGGCCGGCTCGTGACCCGCCGTCCCAGCATGAGCGGATCCTCGCGCAAGCGGCTCGCCTGCGACGAATGCACGCGCAAGAAGATAAAGTGCGATAAGACAGTTCCCTGCTCCAACTGCATCAGAAAGTCGGCGCCCCCCAGGTCCCACTCCTCGCGCATGCACGGGCTGACTCCCTCCAGAGGCCTGCAAGACGTCTGTTCACGCGACGGCGAGCTTGACGTCAACCGACAGCCTTCTGTTGCACCACCCGTCTCCGTTGACGACAGGACCGGTCTCCGTCCCCAGCAGCCTCCTGTAGCCAATCAATCTGTCCTGATTGCGTCGTTATCAGCACGTCTGGCCGAGCTGGAAAATGCTGTGAAAGGCACCCGAGCCTCGCCCGATCGCTCGCCATTCCGACTTCCCGCTCCTTCGTCGCATTCACCTGAACCACTGTATCCCGTTTCTGGCCAGAACAATACTTCCGATGGCTTAGAAACCGCTGGCACTACTTTTCATCAACCGTTGAATGTCGAGCATGCTCAAAATGCCGCCTTCACGGACTCCGACGCGGCCGACGCGGCCTCCATCCTGGAATTTCTTGCCTGGGGCCGGAGAAAACCTGACTCCAACGCAGTCATTCCTCCAGACTCCGGCATTTCTCTGCTTCAGTCAAATGGCGTTGGAGATGCTGAACCGGAAGACTCCGTGGATCAGGACATGATTGAGGCCGATCCGCAAATAACTCTCCTTCAGATGCTCCTCCCAAGCCGCCAACAGATCAAGCAGCTGGTCACCTACCATGAGGAATGCCTCATTTGGTATCACGGTTCCTTCTATCCTCCAGTATTTCACAGACAGCTTAATGATTTCTTTGACAAGCACGACGCCAACATCGGGAACCAGGGTGTCAACTTCCAGTGGGTTGCTCTATTGTTCTCCATAATTACCGGCAGCATGTGCTGTGCGCCGCGCCATCTTGTCAAGGAATGGGGATTCAGAGACGATGAACAGATTACCCTCTCAAAGCGGTGGCACCGTGCCGTCGTTACGTGTCTCAACGCTGGCGATTTCATGACTCGACACCAAATAGTGAGTGTCGAAGCCGTGGCAACCCTTACTATCGCTGCCCACCTTCTTGGCTTCTCCAATAACCAGTCGGTTCTCCTCGCATCGGCAGTGAGGATTGCACAAAGCTTAGGATTGCATCGATTGAGCAGCAGAACCAATGATCCAGTAGCTGAGAGGGGCCGGCGGGTCTGGTGTCAACTGTGCACTCAAGACTGGTTTGCAACGCCGTTTTCGGAGTCTTACAGCATCAACCCTCTGTTTTGCCAGACGAGCAAGCCGGCTAATTGTCATGAAGATGACATGACGACGCTGCCCGACTCTGTCCCGACTCGCGTTGGCTATCCCAGATTCCTCCACGACATTGCGCGGCTCATGCCACAGCTCCAGCATGGCATAGCCTCTTCAAACACCATATACACCAAGTATGAACAGGTACTTAAGTATGACAAGCAAATGCGCGCCTTGGCAACCACCCATCGACCGTACTTCCTTTCCAACGCCCCAATAGACCCGTCGTGGCCTCGCTGGATACCCTGGGCAAGACGGAGCTTGACCATGAGCTCGGCCCACAAGATCATTATGATTCACAGGCAATTTCTCGGGCCCAGTTTTTCCAGCTCGCCTTTCAGCTTTACGCGGAGGACGTGCATTGCTGCATCAAAAACAATCCTCAAGGAGCAAAAGCACGCCAACGATCCGGATGCGCCGCATTTGTGGATCTATGATGCCTTCAGCGTTGCAGCTTGCGTAAGTGACATAATCCACGTTGGTAGTCGGATGGGAGGGCAAGTCATGCTTCTTGCGTGAATACTCCATTTTAGATGGGTTCACTCTACCTGAGCCAAGCATGCAAAGTGGCGTGGGGACAAATAGCGGGAAGACCATGAGAACACGCGCTAATGCTCATTAGATAATCCTCTGTCTAGACTTGTTCTATCGGGACCCAGGAGACCCCGAGTGCACCGAACATCGCGAACTGGTCGAGAAGGCCCTTGAAATCCTTCAGAAATCCCACGGTAGCATGATTGCCCGACGCGGAATTCGTCTGGTATCCTCTCTGCTTTCAGAAGAATGCAAAGCAAGCACGAACTCGGATAATCCTCAGAAGCGCAAGGCATACGAGCTCCACTCCACAGGTAGAGCTAAGAGACAACGGCATTTTGATATGACTTCTTTCGTCAAAAGATTCTGTGACGGGAATCGCCAGGCTACCGCTTCACTACACGACCAAGTTGGTACAACAACGGGAGAGGCGGCACCAGAAACGCCAAGCCAGGAACAATTCAGTGCATATCCGGCTGGAAGGCCATCAGGTGTCGACTCCTCTTACACGAATCTGCTCTTGAGGGACGCCGGAGGTATTTTCCGACCAAGTACTTCCAGGAACAGAGCATCGGCTGATGGGATTTCACCCCGAGCAACGTTTGAAGGCGTCAGTTCTTTCGAGAATCTGCTATTCCTTGCGCAAACTTATGACATTTGAACATAATTGTTCCACCTCTGAAATCATGAAGGCACCCCTCCATTTCACAACCCAAAACTTTTCTATCCAGAGGGCGAGATTTTGCGTTCATCAATCAATCGCCAGAGGTCCTTGCCTCAAACTTCAAAAGATCGCCCTGGACAATCTGTTCCTTCATCGCCACAAGCTCGTCCGGATCCCAGTTCGCGCTGATCAGCCTACCGTTAAGCCACTGAAAACGGTCAAGCCCATGTGTGAGCCACACAAGGAACGACCCGCAGAGTTCCGGGTCATCGATCAGAACTGCAGTCACATCCAATGTCAGCCTTCACCACACACTCTCCACCGAAAGAGAGAGAGAGAGAGAGGGAAGAAAAACTCACACTTCTTAAACCCCTCCGGCGCCGTCTCCGCCATCTCCGTATCCACCGCCCCCGGATGCACCGCCAAACTCACCACCCCCTCCCCCCCAAACTGCTCCGCCACATGCTCCATAATCCGTACTTGAGCCATCTTGCTGATACAATACTTGCTATTCGCAATCGGCCCCGCCCGTATACACGCAGCAATCGTCCCGACCACGAAAAACGCCCCCGGGCGCACGGCGCCGCCACCTTCCCCCGCCGGAGGCAGCAGCAGCGGCACCAGATAATGCGCCGCGTGATACGTCCCCAACGCATTCACCGCAAACGCCTGCGCCCACTCCCCATCCGTCGCATCGCCGTCCGTGACCCTTAGATGCATTCCCCCACCATACCCGCTATTCACAACCACCGCATCCAGTCTCCCCCCCGCCACCTTCTCAGCGACAAAGGCGGCGAGCGCGCGCACCGACGTCGGCGACGTGATGTCGCACGCGACGGTATGCACGACGCAGGCCGCGTTGATCGTCGCGATCTTGGCGGCGACGGCGGCTAGTTGGGATGTGTTGCGCGCGGCGAGGAAGAGGGTGGTTGCGCCGGCGCGGGCGTAGGAGAAGGCGATGCCGGCGCCGATGCCGCGGGAGGCGCCGATGATGCAGATGGTGGTAGGGGTGGGGAGGGGGTGGGAGAGGGCGGATTGGAGGGTCGGGGAGGGGGTGTGGTGGGTTGTTGGGGTGAGGTGGTCGAGGGCGGTGACGCGGGGGTCGGAGGAGATGGTTTTGGGGTTGCTGGTGGACATGGTGGTGGTGGGGTTGCTGGATGGATGTGGGTTTAGAGGGTGAGGAAGAAGAAGAAGGGTGGTTGGAGATGTGGATGGTGGTTCGGAGTTGCTTGGAGGGTGATGGTGATGTGAGGAGGGGGAGAAAGGGCGACCGACTATTATAGAACCCTTCCAGGCGGGACGATAGCTTCTACCTTGCCCCTCCTTGCTTTAGATTTTGCTTTGAAATCCTCGGAAGAAGAAGTGGGGGCAGAGGGAGCAGAGCTGAGACGGAAGTGGTAATGCACCCCGTCCGTCTCTCCCCCAGAACCCTGGGCGCGCGCGCGCAATCTTTATAGGCACCGCGCGACTAGTTGAGATGTAGATTAGCACCAACTGTGGCTGCTTATGCAGGTTGCGTTGTTGGTTGTGCTTAGAAATGGGACACCGGATGGGCGGTCGTTCCATATCACTTGCCTGTTCCAAGTTAGCGTTAACTAGTAGCCGCGGATGACTCAGAATGAGCTATTCATATGGCGCGGTGCAGATTGTTGCGCGGGGCTTTTAAGCTCTCCAGAATTCCCCACACATCCCTGATTGCAATATTGCGGACTCCACCGAGCAGTGGTAAGTGGGAGAAGCTTAGAGACACCGTTCGTCCTGCCGCTGGTTGCCAGCGGCCCTATCGAGGTTAGTGCGAGACTTGTCTATGCCAGCGTCCCCAATTTTCCAAAGAAATCAACACTTGCTCCAAGCGTCTAGAATCCCCGTGTTGCACTTCTGAACAATTACTGCTTCAGGCATAGTTTGAGCGTACGCAATCACCAAAGGGAACCTGAAACCTTCCCTTCTTCGGAAGTGTGGCGGCAGTGGACGCCTGGAAAAGAAGAGCCGATCTCCAGATTAAGGTTTGTCGCAAGTAATACACCCGGACTACTTCCTAAAGCTTTAAACCCATCTACACACAAGTAGCGTATAGAAGAAGTACCAGATACTCCTAAGCAACTCTATACGGAATCAGAATACGCACTACTGTATCAAACCCGTCCGACCCCTCGCAGATCTCCCCTCCCCCCATCAAAGCCCCAACACCTCCTGCACCGCCGCCAAAGTCCCAAACAGCAGATTATCACAATGCTTCCTCGCAACAATCTGCAAACCCACCGGCGCCCCCACAAACTCCATCTCCCCCCACAACTCCCTCACAAGCCTACACTCCTCACTCAACGGCTCCTTCCTCAAATACTCCTCCTCCTCCTCCACCCCATCCCCATCCCTATCCCTACCTCCCTTCCCCCCCACCCTCACCGGCGTCGGGAAAACCGCAGCCGGGTAATCAACAAAATTCCACAGCGCGGTATAATTCCAATACAACGCCGTATCGTGCGCGCAAGCCGGCCCGACAAACACGGGGCAGAGCACAACGTCCACGTCCTGCGCCGTCCAATCCTCTGCGAAGCTTGCGCGGAAAGCGTCGCGTGTGAGACGCTGCTGCGTTATCGCGGTTGCCGACAGCTCCTCCCCTACTTCGGCGTCGGCGATGATGTGTCGCGTCAGCGCGTGCATGGGTTCGCCTGCCGCTGCGAGGGCGGCTTTGACTGCGAAGCCGCGGTCCGGCCAGTACATTTGGCGGATGAGGGTGATGGCGTCGGCGGCGCGGTAGGGGGTGTAGGGTTTAAGGACGAAGGCTGGGGAGGGGGAGAGGCGGGAGCGGGCCCAGGCGAGGGCGCGGGTGATGGGGGGTTGGGGGCGGATGTGGGAGTCGGTGGCCATGATGCCGATCTTGAGGGGTGTGGTGGTCGTGGGTGGGAGGGGCGTGTGCAGGCCGGTCCAGGGGAGGGGGATGAGGCGGGGGTCGGAGAGGTGCGGGGCGGTGGAGAGGATGAGGCGCATGAACAGGTCCATGTCGCGGAGGGAGCGGCAGAGTGGGCCGGTGGAGCAGAGGATGTTGAGCTCGGCTGCGAAGCCGTTGGGGAAGAAGTCTTTCATCGGAAGCGTGTAGCTGGTTGGCTTGAAGCCGAAGATGCCGCAGAAGCCGGCGGGGCAGCGCACGCTGCCGCCTATGTCGGTGCCGATGCCTAGGATGGAGCCGCGGAGGGCGATGAGCGCTGCTTCGCCGCCGGTGGAGCCGCCGGCGGAGAGGTGGATATTGTAGGGGTTGAGGACGCGCCCGAGATGCGAGTCGCTCTCTAGGTGCATGATGGATTGGGGTTGGTTGGTTTTGACGTAGAAAACGGCGCCCAGTTGGCGGAGAATCGCCACCATCTGGGTGTCGGCGTCGTCGTGTCTAGTCGTGCTGACGTACCCGAACGAGGAGGGGTGTCCTGCGATGGCTATGTGTTCTTTGATGCTGATGGGCACGCCGTGCAGTGGGCCAACGGTCTTGCCGGTGCGCTCGAGGTGGTCGTCCAGGGCCTTGGCACGCTCCAGCGCCTCGTCCATGAACCACTGAGACAAGCAGCAGCTGACCTGATGCGCAATGATGGCACGCTTGCAAAATGCCGTTGCAACGACGATAGCAGAGTACTTGCGCGTGGCAATGGCATTGGCCAGCCCAACGACATCGTAGTTCTCCGTGATTTCGAGCTCCTCTGGGGTCAGGATTCCGCACGTACGCGGAATATCAGTAACATCAAGCGGCGGATTATCGACGAAGCTCTGCGGGATGAAGAACTCCTCGGGGATTTTGCTGTTGAAATCATCTATGATGGTCTTGCGCCGGGCTTCCCAGGCGGCATCACCGGTTGGGACCGGCTTGCTCTGGATCAGGGGGAATGGTCTTTTTGCCATGGTGACTTGGATTTGGTACTAATATAGAGGGGATTTGGAAATGAGCTTGTTGCACGGAGTAAGGAACGATGAGAGTAGAAGTGTGCAGATTGTAAACAGCATGAAGGAGAGCTTGAGTAGGTTTTATCTCGATATGATAAGGGAACTGCGCCGCGTCGAACCCCTCATCCGCCAGCCCGGCCGAGCATGGGTTGTACTCACATGCTGCAGGAAATGCCATGGGTGGCTCGATGATAAAGCGGAGGTCATTGGGATTCGTTGATATCTGGCGACGCCCCAATGCCCTCGGCGTGCTGATAGAATCACGCAGCCACGCAGCTGTACCCCCTACCTTGATTGCCATCACCAGGGCCATGCTTTTACGATGGCATTCCGCCTGCCTGACGAAACACTTTTCCTCGAGGACAAACAAGGTGCGGCAGGCCGAGGCTCGACTGAACGGCGGACGACCTCACGGCTGTTGAAAGCAGGTCATGGTAGAGTGGTTCGCAGGCGGCTGCACCTGCTTGCTCGTGACCGTTGAGTTCAGATAGAATTGAGCCAATGGCAAGGCGGAGACTCCAGTGGAGGACAGGCGGTTGAGGTGGGCGGATGAAAGTGGAGGGAGTGCGGAGAAGACGACGTCCAGTGCTGTTGCCAGAAGCGGGTGGGGCTAAGCCGGAAGGGGAATGCCGACATCGGGCTGCTCGAGTCAGCCGGCTTGCCTTAGGCTGCCCGGGTCGAGTCATCGTGCCAGTGCTCAGGTCGGACCCCGAGGCCAGACGATGTCTTATATCCCGAGTAGCAAATATCGCGAGCAACAAAAGCCAAGGGGCGGCGAGGGGGGGCGCGCGCGCCTTGGAGATGCAGGAACGCCGGGAGTGGTCCGCATGCTGTATGATGTCGAGCTTACTTGCGCCCGGGCAGTGCTTGCAGACGCAGGCGCACCGTCTAACCGGACTCGGCAATTACTGCCACGGCCACCGCCAGTCGTCGGCGGTGCGCGCGGCGGCGGACGAGCGTGCAGGATGTCGACGGCGCGCGCAGCCAGCAGCAGCAGAGCGCGGCATCGTCGGCATCTGAGCGGCGGCCCGCTGAGTAATCGCCGCCGGACCGAGACGCGCCGAGCGGCGGCGACGCTTTCGGGGCGCGCTGAGCACGCCATCCACACTATCGCCGCTTCGGGCATTTCCACCTCTGCGACGCCCGTCTTTTCCACCAGCCATGGCGCGCCGCACCGCGCTGACCGCACCCATGTTCCAGTGCCCGCGCATTGATTGCTCAGCGATACCGGGGCTAGACTGCACTTTTTCTCCCCGCCGCCGCGCGCCCCTCCGCCCAAGCTGTCATTCCTTTCGTCCAGCGCCGCTTCACACAAAGAAGAGCGCAGCGGACGCACGCCAGAGCGCTTCGTTTTCTGTCGTTCTCTTGAGATACCACCCAAAAGTTTCTGTTTTTGCCGCTGCGCTGCCCCGCGCCATTCCTCACAATGCGCCTCCAGCTGCCCGAGTCTGCTGGCCCTGCCGTCCAGCCCGCCCAGCAAACCGCTCTCAAGCGTTTCGCGCAAGAATCCTCGAGCCTGCCCTTCGGCCAGCATGTCCCGCTGTCCTCCATCTCCGGCCCTACCTACCTGACCTCCCAGACGCTCGTCCAGCAGGTCGCCTACGCCCTCTCTGACAAGATCTTCACCTACTCGCCCGACACCTTCGATTTGGACGTCGCCTTGAAGCAATGGCAGTCGCAGGCTGAGGACAACGCGTTTGGCTACAAGACTGGTGTCTCTTCTCTCGAGACCCGCTCCGGTGCAGGCAATGTTGCTCTGGGATACATCTTCTCCAAGGACTTCGATCTGGCCAAGAGGCACATTCCCCAGGCCATCGTTGCTTCTTCTTCCAGCCTGCAGCAGCTGAGGCCCGCCTTGGACAAGCTTTCTCTCCTCTACTCCGTCGCGAACCCTCTGGTTGCCCATGTTGCTGCCGTCGACTACGCTGCCGGCTCTTCGACCGGTCTGGTCACCGATTACTCCACCAGCTTCACTCTTGCCGAGGAGCTTGGCCTTGGCCTCGTCTCCAGCGCCTCCGCCTATGAGATCCAGCACATGTCCCTCTTTGCCACTCTTCTGGCCAGCGTTGTGCCCACCATCCACACCTATGACGGCATCACCGTCGGCCGCGAGACCACCCGCGTCGTCGATGTCTTGGACAAGTCTGGCCTGATCAACAACTACAATGCTATTCTGAAGGCTACCTCGAGCGTCGAGGGCAAGCACTCCGACAACGAGGGCAGGACTGTGCGCCTGCTGAAGGCTTTCAACGACGAGTTCGGCTTTGACTACAAGCTGTTCGAGTACCACGGCCACGCTACGCCCGAGACCGTCATCGTTGCATTCGGCACTGTTGAGGCTTCTCTTGGTGCGCAGATCGCCACCTCTCTTGCTTCCAACGGTGTCAAGGTCGGCATCATCAACGTTCGCGTCTACCGTCCCTTCGTCGAGGAGCTCTTCCTTGAGACCCTGCCCAAGTCCGTGCAGACGATTGCCGTTTTGGGTCAGGTTCACGACACTGCCGCTGCTTCTGACGAGAGCGTCCACTCTGCCCTCTACAGCGACGTTCTGGCGGCTGTCAGCTTCTCCACTGTCAGCTCGGCCTCCGTTGTTGACATCAAGTATGCGCGGGAGGAGGTTTGGACTCCTACCAAGTTCCTCAACCTGTTCGCCAAGTTCAGCCCCGACGCTGCCCAGACGGGCCTCTCCATCTCCGACGCCTCGGCCCGGCAGTACGTCTTCTGGAACGCGGATAACTCCGTTGCCGTTGGTGCTCCCGTTATCCTGGGCCAGCTCTATGCCAAAGACTCCGCGACCAATGTGACTGTTCGCACCGGCCACGACAACCTTGTCCAGGGCGGTGTTGTCCGGACTGATATCCGGAAGTCCAGCAAGTCTCTTGAGGCTGCTTACTCCGTTGACGCTGCCGATGTTGCTTTCGTCGGCGAGGAGAAGCTTCTCAACGACTTCGACATCCTCAACAGCCTGAAGGCTGGCGGTACCCTCATCGCCAAGCTTCCCGGTGCTAAGGATGAGGAACTTGAGAAGCGCCTTCCGGTCGGTGTTCGCAAGGGCATCTTTGGTAAGAAGGCCAACCTGTTCGTTCTTGACCCGACTGCGTCCGAGAACGTGACCGAGGATGCATCTCTTGAAGCCTACCTAGCGCAGCTTGCTTTCCTCAAGGTTGCCGAGGCGGATAAGTTCGATGCACTTTCTCAGAAGCTCTCCACTCTCAGCGGTGGCTCCCTGGACAGCATCATCAAGGATCTCGAGAAGGCTCTGCGCCAGATTGACATTCCTGAGTCCTGGGCTACTATTGAGCCGGAGGTCGAGAGCATCTCGCTGCCCGTCGATATCAGCGTCAACAGCTTCACCTCGTTCGAGAAGGTTGACCCTGAGCCGCCGACTCTCCTCAAGAACTGGATCACTGCTGCCAAGGGTCTTGCCTTCAAGGAGGCTTACGGTACCAAGACGGCTCTTCGCCCTGACCTTGGCGTCAAGACCTCTGTCGTTCACGTCAAGGAGCGCCGACGTCTTACTCCTCAAGAGTATGACCGTAACATCTTCCACATCGAGTTCGACCTCGGGGACTCTGGCGTCACCTACCAGATTGGTGAGGCTCTCGGCATCCACGCCGAGAACGACCCGAAGATGGTTGAGGAATTCATCCAGTGGTACGGCCTCAACCCTGACGAGATTGTCGAGGTGCCCACTCGCGAGGATCCCAACGTTCTTGAGAACCGCACTGTCTACCAGGCTCTCCTTCAGAACGTTGACATCTTTGGTCGCCCGCCCAAGCGCTTCTACGAGTCCCTGGCCGAGTTCGCTACCGATGAGAAGGAGAAGCAGGCCCTTCTCACTCTGGTCACGCCTGATGGTGCTACCGAGTTCAAGCGCCGCGCCGAGGTGGATACCATCACTTTCGCCGAGGTCCTGTTGGAGTTCAAGTCCGCCCACCCGTCCTTCAACGACATCGTCCGCATCGTCAGCCCAATGAAGCGCCGCGAGTACTCGATCGCCTCGTCGCAGAAGGTCACCCCGACCTCCGTCTCCCTGCTCATCGTCACCGTCGGCTGGGTCGACTCCAAGGGCCGCGACCGCTTCGGCCAGGCCACGCGCTACCTCAACTCGCTCCCCGTCGGCGCGCCCGTCACCGTCTCCGTCAAGCCGTCGGTCATGAAGCTCCCGCCCAAGACGACGGCCCCCATCATCATGGCCGGCCTCGGCACCGGCCTCGCCCCCTTCCGCGCCTTCGTCCAGGAGCGCGCCCGCCAGAAGCAGGCCGGCGAGGAGATCGGCGCCGTCATGCTGTACATGGGCTCGCGCCACCAGCGCGAGGAATACCTCTACGGCGAGGAGTGGGAGGCCTACCAGGACGCCGGCATCATCACCCTGCTCGGCCGCGCCTTCTCCCGCGACCAGCCCGAGAAGATCTACATCCAGGACCGCATGCGCCAGACCCTCGAAGATATCCGCAAGGCGTATCTCAGCGAGGAGGGCAGCTTTTACCTCTGCGGTCCCACCTGGCCCGTGCCGGATGTTACGCAGGTGCTGCAGGAGGCGATTGAGGAGGAGGCGAAGGTGCAGGGGAAGAAGGTGGATAGCAGGAGGGTGATTGAGGAGTTTAAGGAGGAGGGGCGGTATGTGCTTGAGGTTTATTAGAGGGAGGGAGAGGAGAGATTTGCGTTGTTTGCGGTTGATCTCCTTTCTAATTAATATACTCTTTTGTGTATGTTTCTGCGGTAGAGGGGGGGTTTTCCATGGGCATTTACGATCAAGCGGGTTTATGCTTTTTTATGAGACTGCATAGAATTGATTGAACGTTTTCGAGTTGGAATACCTATTTTGCCATTTTGCTGCCGGTTTTTCGATTGCTTCTTTTCCGTGTGCCAGTCCGAGTAATTCTGGTCTTACCAGATTTGTTCAGAAATTACCAAGTATTATCGAAGTGCCTCCTAGTCAACGCGTCGAAGTTGCTATAGTCGCTCGGCAATGCATCGAATGTTAGGTCAAGACCGACTCCCGTCCAGAGGGATTCATCCAGCATCATGTGTTCAGAGTTGCCTTCCCACCCCTGACTGCTATCAAGCGAGAAGTACGAATTCTCCGGAAGGTCCCAGTTCATGTCATCCAGCCCAACGAATGCTGATTCGTTCGGTTGGATATCCGCATCCGCTTCGTCGAAAGGCGGCGACGCGGGCTCGGCTCCGTCGCGCCGTTTGTTCGCGGAAGAAGTCCGCGTTGCCACTACGTTCGGAGACTCGTGCGCGCCGCTGGTATCTCGGAGGCGCTGATACAGTCTTGCAAGGCTCTTCCGGATCCTTTTTGGGGGTTGCCAGGACGTGGACAGCTCTTCCAGTACCTGGAGACAGCATTTGAGATTATGGCAGTCGGAAGATCGCGTACCCTCGCTGGCTGTCCGCAGGAGGATCAGTGCGGCTGAAAGGGTACAGTGGGTGGGTGTGATGGGGCTTCTGCGGAAACTTCCATATGCTTGGCGGTATTGTTTGGCGAGGAGACAGATTTGCTTGGCTGAGTTGTGGCAGATGACAGCGGCCTTGTTCGGGACTCCAGGGTTTGACGGCGGGGTTGGTTGGGCTTGGGGTTTTGATAAGAAAGGCTTCATTAGGAGTATGAAAGAGGTGTGGTAGACCATGTGGAGAGCGTAGATTTGGGGTAGTTTGTCGGTGCTGGCGGGTCGATCTACTCTTAGCTCGGATGGGAGGTCGTAGAACCAAGTCTTGAGATCGAGAATGCAGGAGGTAGCGAAGGAGGTTCGTTGGGGACCGCGTAACAATGGTTTAGGTGCATACCTGTAATGGTCACAATTTGCAGCTTAGACCGGCCGAGCAATGTACTTACAAAGTGAGAAGAATTTTCTCTAAAATGCGACAAAGGGTGACAAGGGCATATTGAAGCTGCGTCAGCTCTTTTCTGGTTATGCTTGGGCTTGTTGCAGCAAGTTCGGCCGCTGTGTCTTCGCGGCGATTTGCTTTTGAGCATGAAGGCAAATTGACCACACCTTGGGAGTCCTTGACGAGACAGAAAATTGTTAAGTTTTATATAAACCCAGTAGACTTGAAATCTTACCAGCATGGTGCAAACTCTTCCCGTGTAGCTAGCAAATAGTTTATCGTGGCAGTACAGCGACCAATAAATCTGTCTTCTCAGATCTACTTCCTCCTCAGACATGAGATTCAACCCTGTCAAAGAGGCCGAGTCCAGATTGAGGCCCATGTCAAGCGCCAGCCGGATTGCCATTCCGTGATGAAGCCACCCAGCCGCATCAGCACCATTTGCCTAAAGAGCTCAGCCCCAATTCACGAACTCCTAAGTTTTTACCGGTTCAGCTCACAATATATATGGTTCCTAGGATAGCTAATGACTGAATGGTGGTAATGCTGGGCGATTTCAGATCGTAATGGAGTAATACCTCTGCCTTCTCGAGAAAGATTCTTCCCGTGGTGTTGGGATCGTCTGGATCGAGCCGAATCTCGGAGCGGTCGGAGAACCGAGATCCCAAGGCGAGGATGCAGTTCAGAAGCAGAGGACTGAAATACCGGCCGTTGCATCTTTCGCTTTCACGGAAGAGCTCCTCATTTATCACCTGATACCAAGGATGTTCCCAGGCGAAATACAAATCAATCAGATGAGACTTAAGCTCATCTGACACGTTATCTCCGATTTCTGTAGATTGCAGAAAACGGTTCAACCGGATGCGGGACTGGATAGACTTGGATGTTTCTCCAAGATTGGACTCTGGAGAAGGTTCACTTGAGACCCCGCCATCTGACGATTCGACTAAGGGTTAGCCGATTTGGGTAGAGACGGTCGGTTGTCTGATTACTGTTACCGGAAGAAGACTGGAACTCAAGGCGCCCGCTGGCTGGCCCGAAATAACGCACTTCACCGTCCTGATCAAAGTTCAAAGACTCATCTAGTGACAGAGCACCCTCGAAAGCTGCACATAAATCGTCAAAGTTGGAAGAGCTCGAAGAGGCTCCTTTGCTATGGCCTGAAGCTTGTTCCTGCGCCGTCGAAGAAGACCGGTCTTCCGCCATGAGTAGAGCAACGGATGCATCGACGTCGATACCGTGCGAGCGTATGACGCGCTCTAAGACGTCGATCCGGCTGCGCAGAAGCTGCACGTAGGATTTGGGGGCCGGCCGGCGACCATCTTCTTCGGTTCTATAGTGACAGTCAAGTGCACGGTCTAGACAGCGCGAACAGGACGGCTTTTTTCCATCGCACTGGCCAATATCAGCTTTGACATGGGTGTGTATGAGAGTCTCCACTTTCCGGGATAGTAAGAGATGGCGACACGTGGTGGTTCATGCGCATTACCTTTGACCGTCGACGACGACATTCTTCACATGCTTTTGACGTATATCTCCTTCTTGCCGACTTTGCCCCAGTGAGAGGGTTTGTTGGATCGCGAGTTGACATTGTAGTACGAACAAAGTCTGAGAATAATTGGCAGTGCTCAAGGGGCGCAGACTGCAGAGGGTGTGAGACGGCTAAGTGCGCAGCACATGACGTGCCGTTGACTCGAGGATCGACGGATGGACGACTGAGATTAGAGCCGCAATTCGAGTGGAGTATCCGCCCTGCGTGGAAATTCTTCTCACAGGGAGGAGCGGTCTGGTGTCATGACGTCGGCACCACGTGATTGACACAAATAACGGCTGTTGACCCGGACGGGGATGCAGAGGAATATATATTCCGCTGCTCGACCATCACGTGATCCCAAGCTTACCAACCATCTTCCAGGGTTGGCTTGCTATTTCTACCAGGCTTACGCCCTCCAGATTCAACATCGACACCTTTTCCAAGCCTTCTCCTCCTGGATTCTCTGAAGAACTCCGCCGTAATGGCTCATCTTCAATATTACTCATACGAGGGTCGTGGACAAACCAGTCGCGAAAGGTACTGGTACAACCAAGCAGTCCGAGTGGGTGATCGGATCGAGTGCTCAGGTCAGGGTACGGCCCGCCTCCTCCACTCCCGTCCTTAAACAAAGACGTGAAAAGCTAACCCAAAAGCCAACCAGGCGGATGGGAGCCCAAAAGCGGCGTCATTCCCGCCGACATCAACGAGCAAATCGACCAAGCTTTTGCCAACGTCGACCTCGCCGTCAAGACTGCCGGCGGCAAGGGGTGGTCGCAGGTCTTCCGTGTCAACTCGTATCACGCGCCCATGAACGACGAGGCCTTGGATGCCATGGTCCGGAACTTCAAGAAATGGATGCCCGATCACCAACCCCTCTGGACTTGCATTGGTGTTACCCGACTGGGGGATCCGGACATGAAGGTGGAAATCGAAGTGTCGGCTCATGACGAGAATGCTGTGAAAGGCGGAGACTGATTGGGCCAACGAAGTATCAGCCATATTGCTTAGAAGCCGCTCTTTTCGCAAAACCAATCTGCCCTACTCCGAAAAAAAAATATCTTATTTCAAGAGGGAAAGGAGATATCAATCTATCTGTAAGCAAGTCCCAGATTGTGCTCTCGATTGTGACATTGATAGCCTGCACCGAAGAGCCCGCAAATGTAGCCGTTGCGTTTGTTGGGAGTCAGTTTGCTATATGCTTCCAATTTAGTAGCCCCGGAGCACCACGAATCCAAGGCTCATATCACGCTCCATCTCTGGTCACATCTCCTCCAATAATCAAGTAATTTTTTTTCGTGTAAGAAAAGGCTCTCTAGTATCATCATAGTCGTTCAATTAGCAGTATCATCGTATATGCCTTTTCTTTACCTTTTTTTTGCCATACCCCTCGCTTTCCCGGTACTACAGGATCAAGGAAAGAACAAAACAGATCTACGCAATGCCGCTCCGACCCACTGCTCTCTGCTGCCAGTCGACTACTCTCCCTCCAAATAACTAGGCAATCGCTCAACGTGAAAGATTTGAAAGAGGATCAATGCCAACACCGCAGGAGGTATCATGCAACGCCAGGTGGAGAACTACAAGTAAACAAAAAGAGAGAGGAAAAAAGAAGAAAGGAAAGAAGGGCAGCAAGACATTCCCCACCGCCATCAAAGCCATGCAGTATTCTCTCCCAGCAAACAGACCAAGCCGGCTCCTCTTCAACGACCAAACTGCCCCAGCCTCTCCCGCTCATAAAACACAATGTACGCCTGCTCGTTCTGCAGCCTCTCATCGCCCCTTAAGTTGTCCGGCTGGAAATCCGAGACCCGGCTATCGTTGAATTGCCACCAGCACCCCCTCGCAGCGTCCTTCAGCATCGCGACGTAGTGCCCAGACGTCAGCGTGGCGCCCAAATGCCTCATGACAGCATACGCGTTGTACCGATAAGGCGGACACATGCGCTCGTCGGCCTTTATCTGCTTGAGCTGCTCTGGGCCCTGCTTCAGCAAGGCTTGCTCCTCGTCCGGGGTGATGGGTGGAAGCATGAACGGGCCGATGTCCAGGCCCGTCAGGGGGAATTCAATGGGAGTGCGGACTTTGCGGGCGCGCTCGGTATGCGAGGCTGAGAAGCGCTTGAAGTGGATGACGAGGTAGTGCGGGGCCCGCGTGATGGTGATCTTCTTCGTGGCTTCGCGCTCCTTCTTGCAGCGCGGGCAGCGCCACACTTCGTCGCCTGAGAGGCGCTCTTCCGAACAATAGGAGCGTAGGCAGTCGCGGATGTCCGCTGGATGGTTCCGCGGGATCTCGACGCTGATGCTGTAGAAGGTTTCAAAGGTCGTGGAAGTGAAGTGGCAGGTTGTACAACGCAAGCGAGAGAGATGCTGGCCGCCGAAGAGTTCGCTGATGATTGACCGCTCACGCATCGACCAGCGCATCCACTCGATGCGTGCCACGTACGGCTTTGGCAAGCTCTCGCGCCGCGCTTCTTCTGCATCGGTGAGTGCTTGTGCGGGCGGATGCGACCAATTGACATTCAGGTCTTCGTGAAGGATGTCAACTAAGAAGTCAAAGAATTCTTTTGCATCCTGCTGACGGTCCAGTCCCCATTCTTTGTTGATGCGAGCGCAAAGTTCCTACATATGTGTTAACGAATGGAACATGTGATATAGTTCGGAAAGAACCTCACCCTCAGTGTCTTTGGGCGGCAGGGCCCTCCACCCTCGTGCCACAAGTTTTGAATGAGAGTCGCGTAATTTTCTGACATCAAGCCTCCTGAGCCGCGCCAGTTTTGCTTTTGGATATATTTGACAAAACTGCCATCCCGGAAAATTCTCGTTAAGGGAAAGGTCGCGTTGAGGCATTGAATGGTCGCATTCATGTAACAAGTGACACCAAAGTTGATGAGGCCGGTCCTTGGTAGTCGAATGTTTTGAGGGAGTTGGCTGGGTGGGAAGTAAGTAGGGAGCTGAGAAGACCTTGTTGTAGCAACATGGTTCTGAGGATGGCTTCTGTCGTGCACACCGCTGTAGTTGACCCGTGGAGCTGTGGGCTGCGGTCGAGAAGGTATCGTGGGCATAGCTGTTCCAGGGTAGTCGGGCACAGCAGGAGCGGGTCGTGCTGGTGCTAGTGGAGGCGGATGTGACGGTGGTCGCGAGGCTGACATTGTCATTGATTGCGGTCCAATGGCAGAAGCATCAGGGAATCGGCGCATGAACTCTTCCGTAGTATGGTAATAAGGTAAATGTTCATCTGCCACATCATCATCCTCTTCCGCATCCTGTGGTGGGACGGTAGGCGGACGTTCGCCCCTGGCTTTTTCTAGCCATTTTCTCTCTTCTTCCGGATCCAGAGGGTTGTAGTCGCGCATCCGCTTTTTCTGCAAGTATAGCCGTGAACCGTTACTCGCCACCGGGACTCTGCGAATCGGACGTCCAACCTTTCCGTTCTGTTGATCAGAGACAATTGCGGCTGTGTTTGAAGTCTTCAATGCTCCCTGGCCAAGCAAATCCGCCCACGCGTTAAGGCCACCCATCAACAAGATGGGGGGTCTCTGCAGAGGCTTATCTGCATTGAATTCGTATAATGCATCGTAGAGGTACTTCAGGACTGATTCTTGAGGGGTTCGCGAGGGCTTCGTCAGGAAGTCTGCTGACGAGGTTGACTGGTCGTAGTACACAACCAGGTCGAATTCGTTCCGACGGTCGAACATTTCTTGCTCGATGTCAGGTGACAGCACGAGCGCCTCCTGGAGCTGGTCGGCGGACATATTAGGCCTCAGAGCTGTCGGCTCGATACACATTATCGAATTAACGTAGATGTGACCGTCGTCGTAATCTTCTCTATTCCGGACGTCAATGACAAGCACGTTGTACGGCTTCAAATAATCAAAAAGCTTCTCCGCGCTGATCTGCCATTCCCGAGGCGCATGAAGAGACTTTCTCCGCACCACAGACGGCGGGCCCTGTTGACTGGGAGGCCTGGCAAAATATGAGTCCGAGTCACCGTTCGCATTTGCAGCGGGAGTAGAAATGCTGGAAGTCGGAATGGAGTTGGTCCGGACCAAGCTCCTGGCGGTGCTGCGGGGTGGATCTATGTTTGCGGGAGTCTGCATATTCCGTGCTGGGCTGTAGGCAGGGCTTGGTTCCTTAGGCATAAACGGAGTAACGCGGGTATCAAGGGGGAGTTTTGGGGGACGCTCCGGCCCCGAACCATTTGGCATGGCGCGAGGACCTTGAGGCTTGGAAGGCACGCCTGGCACCATGCCATTGTAATCCAAGGGCGAGGGCATCTGAATGGACGCTGGCCGAGGTGCGGGTTGACTTCCAGATGTTCGAAGACGTGCAAAGCGCTCGCTCAAGACATCTCCCTGGCTAGTTAATCCAGAACTTCCGTTGGGCTGCAGGGCGCGTCCGTGCATGTTGGGCGGCTTAGGATGCACCGGCGGGCGAGGTCGGGGAGACTCGATAGAGCTTAGAGGTGTTGACCGGTCTGAAAGCCCGTCCGAGCCCGTGTCCAAAGAGGCGCGCGGCGAGTGGGTAGCAGTGCTAGTTCCTGTATCTAGGAAAAGCTCGTCGCGCATAGAGTATCTCGGGTTTGGGTACACGGTCGTATCGGCGGGAGGGACGGCGGCGGGCGTGCTCACGTGCCGGGTATGGGTCTCGTGGGATCCGTTGGTGTAGCTGGTGGGCTGCACCGCGCTTCGCTTGTTGTCGTTGATTATGATTTCCTTGATGTTCGACAAACGGTCTGCTCTCTCGGAGAGAAACTGTTCTGGGTCAGAAGTGCGCCAGATTTATGGTGGGGTGGGGTTGTGTCCCATGGTAGCATCATGCGCACCTTAACCAAGGCTCTGTGTTTCTGATATCTGGTGCCTCTATCCTCCCTGACTAGCGGAGCATCACGGCAATTGGGGATGCGGTTGAAGACAAGCTCCGAAGCCACGATGTATTCGAGATACGCCAAATCCGGCCTGCGGAAGTCGAGAAGCGAGTCTATTTGCTTGGTGCACTGATCGGCCATGTCGAGCATGCGGTCAATCTGCGCCGACAGTCAGTTCGGCTTGGAGCGTGGGACATGGCGGAGCGAGCCTCACCGTCAGCGGAGCGTTCTGCAGCCTGCCCTCTGCACGAGCCTTGAGATCATTGATGTGCGGCATAGCTCGAGGAGGGCGGCTTGGACCGTCGTTGTAGGCGCCATTGTCGCCCCAGGCGGCGGAGCCCAAGCCGCTGGAGCTGGGCCTGTATCCGTTCATGGCGGGGTTGAGACGCGGCGCATGAGCAGGCGAGTGCGGGATGTGGGCGGCTTACGACCCAGCACGCGTTGGCATGTTCAGGGCGGGCGGAGGAGAGGTTCGGACGGCGCGGGAGGGTGCGTGGTGCCTGGGTGTGGCGATCGTGGCCGTACCAAGCGCCGAGGATACGAATACAGGCCACGACGATTCCGCGGTGAGGTCGACGGCAAGCTGGCCGCAATCGGGTGGCGGCAAGCGCAACGAGACAGCAGCGAGGGGCAGACGGGCAGAAGAAGCGCAGCGGAGAGGCGGAGGACAGGGCGCGTAGCGAAGGCAGCGAGCGTGCGAGAGGGCGCGTGGTTGCAGGCGTGGGCGGTGGGCGGTGCTCAAGCTTCGCGACCTGATGACGATGCCCGTGATGCCGACGCCACAGCGGTGACGAGCACAGCCCCAACTTCACGCGCACGCCACTGCACCAGCGCGGGCTGACGCGCCTGCAGCCCGCCGCTCCAGAGCTGCAGTGCTGCGGCCTACAAGTCTGCGGCCGGGCCGCGCGAATTCGCGGGCGCGCGGCGTGGGGGGCGCAAAGGCGGTCGGGCAGAGCTCTGGGGCAGGCGCGATGACGCCGCACGTCGGGCGGCGGCAGGCGCAGGCCGCCGGGCTACCTGGGCTACCGGGGCGACCTACCGCTCCCACTCGTCAACCACATGCCCGTCAACACCGCTCCCCAGCTCCTGCCTCTGCGCCCGCCCCCCACTGCTCGCCGCCCGAGCGCCCTGTGATACCCCGTCCTGCTTCCCCGCCCGTTGCTGCCCCGCTGCTCACTCCGGCGCCATGGCGGGCTGGTTCGCGTCTTCCAACTCCGCTCTGGACGAGCAGGTCGAGCGCGCCACCTCTTCGAGCTTGTACGCCGCCCTGCCCGCTGCCGCCCTCCGCCGGCTAACTGGAGCTGCAGAGAAGACATCGCGCTCAACCTGGAGATCTCCGACATCATTCGCTCCAAGACCGTCCAGCCGAAGGAGGCCATGCGGTCCATCAAGAAGCGGATAGGCAACAAGAATCCGAACATCCAGCTGGCCGCTCTCAACGTGCGCATCCTTCTGCCTGGTCGCGCCACTGCTGTGCTCCGACTGCTAACACTCCCTGTCGCAGTTGACCGATACGTGCGTCAAGAACGGCGGCGACCACTTCATCATCGAGATCGCGTCGCGCGAGTTCATGGACAACCTCGTCTCGCTGCTCAAGGCATACGGCGCCGCCGAGGTTAACCAAGACGTCAAGACCAAGATACTCGACCTCATCCAGGTCTGGGCCATCGCTTCTGAGGGCCGTCCTCAGCTCGTCTACATCACCGAGGTCTACAGGACGCTGCAGCGCGAGGGCTTCCAGTTTCCTCCTCGCCAGGAGGTGCTTAGCAGCATGTTTGACAGCAGCGCGGTGAGTTGCCCGTGCCCTTCGCATTCTACACTCCTGCTAACGCTGCGCTGCCCAGCCCCCCGAGTGGACCGACTCCGACGTGTGTCTCCGCTGCCGAACAGCCTTCACCTTTACCAACCGCAAGCACCACTGTCGCAACTGCGGAGGAGTCTTCTGCGGCTCGTGCTCGAGCAAGAACCTTGCTCTCCCTCATCTCGGAATAATGCAGCCTGTGCGCGTGGACGACGGCTGCTATATTAAGCTCACCGACAAGAACCGGGGAACCCCGGTCCCCAAGGGCTTCGATGCTGCGAAACCAGCCAAGACGCTGTACCAGGGTTCTCTGGAGCCGAGAAGCGCCAGGATCGAGGACAGCTTTGATGCTGATCTCAAGAGGGCATTGGAGATGAGCTTGGAGGAGGTGAAGGCCAATTCCGGCTCGGGATACGTGCCTCAGTCACAGCTCCAGTCCAAGGCCCCAGCAAATGGTACTCAGACCGACGAGGAGGATGACGCGGACTTAAAGGCTGCCATAGCTGCGTCCTTGGCAGACATGGAGGAGCAGAAAAAGAAGCATGCCGCTCAGCTGAAGCAGCAGACATCTTCCAACGGCACCTCTGTTGCGATTGCGCCGCGCAATGACTACGAGCTATCTCCTTCTGAGGCTGAAAACATTAGCCTATTTGCTACTCTCGTGGAAAGACTACAACACCAACCACCAGGAACCATTCTTCGGGAGCCACAAATTCAAGAGCTGTATGAGAGTATAGGGAAGCTGCGCCCAAAGCTGGCCAGAACATATGGCGAGACGATGAGCAAGCACGGTACGTTACACAAATTGTTGGCTACAACGTAATTCTAACACTTTGCAGACACATTGCTTGACCTTCACGCCAAGCTGTCAACCGTGGTTCGCTATTACGACCGCATGCTTGAAGAGCGCCTCTCCAACACGTATAATCACTCCGGTTACGGTTTCCAGCCAAGCATGCAACGTCCCGCTTCCAATCTCTATCCCAGCATCCCATCCGGCGTCCCAGAGGGCGCTTCAGGTGCAGAGAGTTTCTACGCAGGAAACAACGATCCTTATGCAAGACCTCAATCCACTTATAATACGTACGCACAACAGCCACAGGCCCCTTACGCCCAACACCGGAACTCGATGCCACCAGTGGGTTTTCCTCAACCTCAGGATCCGCAATTTCAACAGCAACAGTACTCCAACTATGGCGCCCAGCCGCCCCCGCAACAGCAAGGCCAGCCGAGTGCACCATATCAACAAGGAGCCCCGTCTGAAGGTTCTCCGCAACTCCAACGCAGGTCATCAGCACAGCAGCAGCCATCGGCTCCTCCGGCAGGCCAGTATACTCCTGCTCAGCCATCTATTCCTGATGACCCGAACGCGGCATTCTACTACAACAGCGAGCAGCAGCCCAGCGCTCCGCTGACTGGCCCCTCTCAACCCCAACAACAGCCTCAACCCCAGCAACAACCGCCCCAACCTTCTTCCCCTCAGCTCTACCACCAGCAACCTCCACAGCAGCAACAGCAGCCGCCGCAGCAGGCCCAAGCCCCTCCGCCACAGGTGCAGCAGCAACAGCCTTACTGGCAGCAGCAACAGCCTCCTCAGCAGCCACCCCAACAGCAGCAGGCTCCCCCGCCTCAGCAAGCCGCCGCCCCTCCACAACAGCAGCCTCCCTATTGGCAGCAGCAACAGCCACCACAGCAGTTCGCCTATGCCGCACCGCCGCCTAGCGCGGGCCCTTACTCTGCGGATGCTTTCCCAGCGGCACCCCAGCACCAGCCACAGGCTCCGAAGGAGGAGGCGTTGATTGAGCTATAAGCCAAAATCAAGAGTCAGGAAACGTTTACGGCACGGTCAAGATGTGAGGGAACTTGTGAGCGATGGACACCAGCGAACTTTGTAGACAGGATGAATGAGTCAATGTTTCCGTGTCTTCTTGGGTCTTCTCCCTATTTAATTCATTATCGTGTGTGGTTGATTCGATTCGGAGGTCCAACATCCTCCACTCATTGTTTCTGCTTGCTGTAAAGGATACCATCACCATTATCATCATCATCATCATCATCTTGTCTCTTGCAGAAGCAAAGTAGGGGGAACTTGTGTGTGCTGTAACTATCTTTGTACTCTTTCGGATGGGTTTGGTGAGTCGGTAATGATTCGCCACGCACATTTGTATGCTGGATTTTTTGCCTTTTTTTTGGCCTTCTTGGGGGTGGGTGTCGCTCGTTTCTCATCTCGCTTTCGAAAATTTGGTGGAATGGCCGTGTAACGTAACGTAATTGCTGAAAAGGAAAAAATAGGCATTTGCATGGCGTTGTTTTTTGGATTCTCGCGGGCGGTCCATTGCTCATCCTCGCCTTTTGTCAAAGCTTCAGGGTGAATCTGTAGCTGTTAGGTAGGGTTTGAGAATGAAGGTAATTACTTGGGGAAAGCATTTTCGCAGATGACGCGCACAGAGCAGGGTAACATCTCAGAAAGTTATTACTCAAGAGATGGGTATTGAAACACGTTGCCGGAATGCCTACGGTATTCGCTTAGATGTCGGCAATGACATATTCAATGGTTTTCGGTTGGTTTCACGCGTAGACGGTCACCATAACCAAGCGATCTGGAAAGCAGATGTATGCCATATGATTACAACTGGCGGAAGCAGGTGTATGCGGTACAATTACTTTTCCTCGTGTCTATCGAGAGACCAAATCAGAAAACAAGGTTTCACCGCTTCTCGCCCCTCGACCTTCATACCCCACGATCTTCTACGCACCAGATCAAGAGTCCCACTCAGCATTTGCGTCATCGAGCTGATCCAAATTTTCCTTCTCGTTTGTATACCCACGGGCCCGTCCCCGGTCCCCGGTCCCCCTTCTCCATTATCTCTTCCCCTTTCCCACTCGCCATCCACTCTCCTCCCCCCCCCCCAAAAAAAGGACCAACCTCAGCGGACTAAACAGGTAGAGCTTAACGCCACGACGTCTGGAAAGCGACTCTGCGTAACTATACAATGGTCTTGAAGCGAAGGTGCTTTTATGCGAAGAAGGTGAGTAAGAAGCGAGAGAAGAAGAATCTTAAAAAAGCTCTTTTGGAAGAAGAACAACTGTCAACTCCGGCATGAAGCGAAGCAATACAATAAAAGAAGCCGGATGCATGTCAAGAAGGACAACAAAACACGCCCCAAAGGCGCAAATAAACACCTGTAACAACAGCGAGGACACAGAATCGAAAGATGAGAATAGCACGAAAGCCTTCCCAGATGAAGCACAACAATCCGCACCACCAATTCCCAAGATCGGATCGAAGAAGCGGTGGCGGGGTCCCAAGAGAGGACGACAAGGCGCAAACAAAAAACCGCGCGAGAGAAAAAAAGAGTTAAATTTTCGACAAAACACCGTCCCGATATCCGGTCCCGGGGTGTGGGAGGGGAAGTCCCGAAAAGGACAATGATAAAAAAACGCCTAAGGTGGATGATAATTTGCAAAATGGGCAAACAAAATGCCTTTCCGCCCAAAATCAAAAATCACACCCGCTCTTCCAGTTCGCCCTAATTTGTTTTCTTGATTCGAAGAAATTTGAAGTTTGAAAAAAGAAGTTTGGTTGCTGAGAAGGATGATCGCGGGCGGTAAATGTAGGGAAGCAGTTACCGGTGTTGTACGTGCGTGCATGCTGCTGCTTGATTCGAAAGAGAAAAAAAAAATCAAACTCCTCTATCGCCGCGCCGAATGAAGTGGTCCGCTTGTCTTGAATGGTTTTCGCACTCCGTGATCAAGTAGTAATAAAGAAGGCTGAGAGGATTTGTTCATGGAGGACTCCTCTCGTAGCGATAAAACTTTGTACATGTCGTGTGTTGTCGTCCAATTCTTTTTCCTTTTTAACAATAATAGGTTCTGCTGATCATACATATTCCGGCCAATAGTTGTAGGGCATGAGATCAGGGCCGTCCCAAGTCTCGCCGTAAGGGTTGGTGCGCGTGCCTGCGAAGAAGGCGTCGTGTGCGATTTCCATGACGTTGATCCACGAGGAGGGTTCAGGGTGCTTGAGCCACTGTACGAATCATCAGCGTCCCAATCGCTGAAAGTTGTTAGATACTCGCGAGGCTTACCTGGTTGTGAATGTGGTACGTCCAAGCGCCCTTGAAAAAGTTCTCCAGCGTACGGTTTTTCGGCGGGAACTTGTCCTCCTCAAAACGGTAGTCGGCAACCACACCCTTCTCCCTAAGCTGCTTCTCCTCCGCGCTTGTTGCCGTGAACGAATCCGAAGAATCAGATCCAGGCTTCTGCTGTGCGGCAGAAGAGTGCGCTGCGTCGGTCTCGGGTCTGCTGCTGTCAGAAGTCCGGCCTTCGACGACGCTCTGAGCTTCGATACGGGTCCTAGGCTTCTGCTGAGAGAGATCCACGCGCGCCAACTGCGGGCCGTCATAGCTCTGCCACTCGTCCTTGATCGCACCAGCCTTGCCCTTGAAAGCCTGGCCGTAATCAGTGAAGCACGGGACTGTGCACCTGCCCTCGCGGTCCCAGTTGAACTCAGTCCAAATCGGGTCGAAGGCAGCGGTTTCAAGCATGAGGAACTCCTGATCACGGCCGTCCTTCCAAGCCATGCGGCCGACAACACGCGGGTGGAAGTTGACGCCCATGCGGACACCACCGCGAAGCAGGTAGGACGAGAGGGATGAGTTTGCGGTCAGAGACATAACGGCCGTGTTGTAGTCGCCGGGATGCGGGTGAGCGGCCCAACGCTCGGCGAAGGAGTGGTTCTGCGGCAGGAGGAGAGGGCGCATATCCCTGAGCATCAGAACGTCCATATCGAAGTAAGCACCACCGAAGACGTGCAGGATGACGAAGCGCACGGCGTCGGAGACCGCGACGGGCAAGAAAGTCATCTGCTTCGCCGTCAAAGCGAGCCATTGCTGGCCGTTCTTGTCCTCGATCACGCCGTCAGCGATGGTGACCTCGCCCTTGGCGTTCGGCTTGCTGCGCGTGTATGCAGTTCCATCGGTGTGGTCGACGTTGCTCGGCAACGGGATGCGCGAAGGGAACTTCCAGGCGACAACGGAGATGTCGCCACGCTCGACAAGCGGCAGGAATCGGGCGAAGAGAGGGTCGCGGTGGAGCATGTCGTCAACAGCGTGGGGGTTCTTGTCAGAATCCAGCCAGAGGAAGAGGCGCGAGCAGGCCAGGTTCTGGGTGTACAGGTAGCTCTTGATGAAAACCTCGACTCTCCAGGTCGCGGGACCGGTCCAGTAGACATGATAGGGGATGATAGGACCGGGGCAGGTGCCGACGGAATTCTTGGAGGCTTTGGTGGCGTTCGAAATAGGAAGATAGCTGTCCAGAGAATTTCCGTGACCGTCGGCATTGTTGTACTCGGCCTTCTGGGGGTTCTGCTGGCTGGCGCGCTGCCCGTCCGGCGGAAGCTTGTAGTACCTGTCCTCGCCGTTCGCAAAGAACTGGAGGCAGTCAAAAACGTTCCTCATCTTCTCAATGCCATGGTATGAGCCTCTGCACTCCTCGACCAGGAGCTGCAGATCAGCCTCGGTGTCCACATGCGGCCTCGGACCAAGGTAGTCGTCCTTCGGGGCCACGGCGCTGTCAGGGCGGTTGAAGACGTTGGCGTGCGGGTTGATGGTGATGCTGGAGGGCGAGCCAGCGAACTTGACCTTGACGCCAGACTTGGTCGACTTGATGAGATCGACCGGGCCAGACTTTCCGAGGAAGGCGGGAATGCCAAGCTTGCCAGTGGGCCGCGAGGAGGGGTTTTTGGCCAGGTTGATTATGCTAAGGATACAGGTATACAGCAGAGCGGCGAGGACGAGGTTCCGCAGAAGGGTGCAGAACCCGCGTAACCGGCTGCCCTCGGCCATGCTAGCGATCCAGGGAGGGTCCTGACTCCCGCGAGCTCACGCTGCTGTGTGGTGTCGATGTGGCCGCCAGGGTAACTGAGGGTTCGCGGCAGGGGACTGGCGGATTGCGCGACCGAGGCGGCTTGGGACGCGGGGACAGGACAGCGAGTATGGATTATGTTGTCGCAAGTCAGGCCAAACGGCGGCGATGGGGCTGCGGAGAGCGATTAGGACAGCGCGCGAGGGCGGAGGAGAGCGGGCGGGAGCGTACAAAAGCGGCGCCTGCGAAGCGGTCAAAGGAGTGACTGTCGCGCCGGTCGGTGCTCGCGCAGGGCTGGGGCAGCGAAAAGGCGGAGCGGAGCGCTGACACGGACGGGCGACTTAATTTCCTGGCGGTTGAAGCGGAGACACACGGTTCGGGCGGGGCCTGCGTCGCGAGGGAGCGTCGAGGTTGCAGAGAGGGCGGCGGGCTGGAACAGAGGGAGGACCGGCCGGTCTTCAGCAGCAACACGGGGGCGGCGAGCCTCCCAAGGATTCCCTTTCTCGTCGCTGCAGGTCACCTTGGGGGGCGCGCGAGTGGGTGGGCGGGCGGTGCTTGGCGGCGCGCGGGCTGCAGGCTGCGCCCGGCGGCAATTTGCGCTGATTGACGGGGCGTTCGCCGGCGCAGCTGCGGCCGTGTACAAAGCGCCGGCCGCTCGAGCGCCTCGTCGCCGATAAGCGTTTCCCAGAATTCATGCCGCGCCCGCGCCTCGCCGCGCTGCTCTCGCGCTGCTGCCCCCGGCGTCATGGCTCCAGCGCCGCCGCGCTTCCGGCCCCCGAGGCCGTCGCTGTCGCGTGCCGCTCCAACGGCGCCGTGCACCTGAGGTCAGTAACCCGCCGCCAACAGCCCGCCAGACACAGCCGCGCTGCCTGCTGACGCGCCCTGCCTCTCCGCAGCATCCTCCGCGCGCACCACGACCAACCGTCGCCCATCCTGCTGTTCCTGCCCCCAGGGCCCCTTCTACCCGAAACACCGCCCGACCATGACGCCCGCATCCTCCACGCCCTCGCCGCCGCCTCCAACGCGACCGTCGTTTCTGTCAACTACAGGATCGGTGATCAGCACCGCTATCCCACCCCCGTCCACGATGTCCTCACCGCCTACGACTGGGTGCTCGCCAACCTGGCCCCGCTGCCGCAGCACTACAGCCCGTTCAAGCCGGGCATCGCCCGCATCGGCGTGTGCGGCGAGCTCATCGGCGGCAGTCTGGCCACCATGCTCGCCCTGACCGAGTGCCAGACGGGCGCCCGCCGCATCACCGCCGCCGCTGTGAACAACCCTGTGGTCGATTGGATTCTGCCCTCGGACCTGCAGCCGGATGCCGAGTCAGAAAATGCCTCAGACGCAGGCACCGAGCACTGTGATGTTTCAACTGCCGTTGTGGATGACGGAGGCCGCTTCGCCCTCGAGAATAAGCTCAAGAAGACCCCTGCGTGGGATAAATATGGTGGCAACCCAGCCCTGCCCGCCACGGCAATTGCTCACGCCCGCAACACCCTCTTCCCCAACCCCGACGCCTACTTCGACCGCTTTGCCTCTCCAATCCATTTCTTCCGAACCCCAGCCGTAGCCTACGTCGATCCCATCATGTCCGAGGACGACCTGGCCTCCGCCGTTCCCAGCGAACACGGACTGGATGATTCTGTCGCTCTCGAACGCGTCTTGGAAAAGAGGCGCAGAGCACGCCGCATTCATCCACCCACCGGATCTGGGCTGAGACTGCCGGTGATGAGGGTCAGTGTTGGAGAAGAGTCATTGCTAAGGGATCAAGGGGAAGAGCTGGTACGACTGGTAAAAAGGAGCGTCGTCCGGGACTCGCGGAGCGAGCAGGAGGCGGAGTGTAGAGCTCGCCTGATCCTGCGACCCGGGCTGGGGCTGTGGAGCGGTCCGTCTCGTGCATCCGACTGGCGCCAGGAAATAGAACGGCTTGGCGCATGGTTTAGTAGAGTTCTGGCTTAAGAGAAGCGCGGGTCATGCACGGGTCCTATTGGGAGATTTGCGCTGTTTACCAGAGGACTGCAGCTACCTACGTCACTCTGTAGCTCTTATTCCGAGACTCCGCTGTCATACCCTCGTCTGGTAAGTCTTCGTTTACGAATACGAGAGCGACATATACGTATACGCAACACGCGTGTCTCGTAGAGGCGCATGCGAGTACTGGACAACGTTCTGGAGAGCGGTACGGCGGTGAGCTGATACTGCGGAGAGTATTGATGTCAGCACTTCAATGCATTCTCCAACGGACAACCCCGGTCCGCTTCGGCTCTAAGGTCTAGCCTTATATTTCAGGCATTCAAGGCGTTGCCACTTCTTTCGGACCTTTCTTCGTTGTGTCAACTTTGGTTCACAAGTGTTAGTCTCTTCTTTCCTAGTTTCTGTCACATTACGACGGCGCAGCTTTCGTCCCGTCGATGTACAGAGCGTGCCATATACGAAGCCCTGAAGCCTGAAGCGGCAGTACTGCAGCATCACCTTCGTGTTTTCGGCGTGCCCATCGGCTCTGTTCAAGTCGTCTAGCTTTTCAGTTTTCTCATCTTGCCCCTATAGATTTCTTTATGCTTTGCGTCGCTATCATTTCCGACCAGAAGGAAAATCTCACGACTTAAAAATAACCGCGTAAGCAACTACTCGTTCTAACGCGTCTTGCTCAGCTCGTTGGTCCAACTCTCCAGTGGCATCTTTTCAAACTTGGGCCTCGAATTCTTTTTCACGCACTTTCTTAATTAGCTGAAGTTTGGTACCGAGCGACGTTAAAGGATGCTTCCGAGGAGTGGAATGATGTAAGCAAAGAGGTGGTAGGAATGAGGTGGCTGTGTCACGGGCCAGGGATTCATGGAGAACCCCTATAGTGCAGGAAAATAAGATTCAACAATGCATGGGGAGGGCTTCGGTGGAAGCTGAAGAATCAGTGAGGCGGCGAACGTCAAACAGTAAGCTAATGATACAGAACTATAAAGGCTAGCCATTTGCTATGAGCATAGATATTGTGGTACGGATCATCTAGAAAGTGTTCAGATCGATTGCTCAAGACCTGTGTCAGGTGATTGAGTTCACGGATGACCCAGAACACTTTTTCCGTGAGCTCTCAATAGCTGTCTTCGTTTTCGGTGAACTACGAATACGAGTCGAATGGGTTGTCAAAACCTGGCCCAAGGCGTATCATGTTCCCGTCACTTAAAGCTGCTAACATAGTACCATTTCCCCTGAATCAGCATTTTGAAGTGAGAAGACATGAGGTAGACGTTACTTGTCGCGTCTCTGGGGATTTGTTCAATTATTCTCGGTAGATAGTGGTCGCCGCGGTCGTACCAGACGCCGTTTCTTGTACCAAGCTTGCATTTAGATTTGCTATATCGTGGCTTCTTGACCTTGTTCCTTTTTCCACCACCGCTACCACCGCTGGAACCCCCGAAGCCTCGGTGACCGTCGTCACCATCAGAGCCTCCCTTATCGCACGGGCCTCCGTAGACCGCAGCGGGGAAGTGGCCTGAGGTACTTGGCAACATGATATCTTCTTTCAAAAAGATTTGATATGTTTTTGTGGAGCGGAGTCAGAGTAAGATCTCGCAGAGCGAATCGGCACGAATGGCAATAGCGAATCTGTGCCATGTGTTGGTAAGAGGAGGTGATCGAGCACAAAGGCTCGGGAGGTTTTATATGAACATGAAAACTGTTGGTCAACTGATTTTGCTAGCGACATAGTTGCAAAACCGTAGCCGATTTCGTAGTCAGTCCACGTACAACTCTGATATCATAGGAATCATGGTCCGCAAGGCGGATTATAGAGCATGACGTGCTGCGTACGTGCGCGTAGCGGTGAGACGCACGTACGAATTGACAAAAGCGGGCAACTTTAAACATTGCTCCCGGCTAATTAGAGGTTTAGATGTCTTAATACTATAGGCTTCTTGTACAGTGTGTGTATGCTTATAAAGCGTCGCGAGGCAAGGCACACTGTAAGGACCGACGATGAGACACCCTGCGGGGATTGGCCAATCCGACGCATCCGAGCGTTGTAAGTAGAATGCCCGCCCGTACCGTAGGAAAGACGGACCGAAATCGGAGGAGAGAATTCCTGCCTTTCTTAACGCGGGGAAGTCTCCCCATCTCCTCTTGTGTGCAATATTAGGCTGAATGAGAAGTTTAAAGGTTCGTTCGTTCGCAACGATGCGGCCGACAGGTTATCTTTACCACCACGTGGAATCGACATTTACCTCAAAATGAATTCCATTTTCGCTATCTGCGCTTTAGTCTTTGCTTGGGCTGCACCAGCACACCTGGTGCAGACCAACTCGACCTACACAAACCCCATGTTGCCGGGATGGCATTCCGATCCTAGCTGCGCATTTGTTCCGGAGTGGAACAACACTTTTTTCTGCACCACGTCAACGTTTTTGGCATTCCCCGGTCTCCCCATATACGCCAGCAAAGACCTTATTAACTGGAAGTTGGTCAGTAATGCATTCAACAGACCGACCCAGTTCCTAGAGCTCGGCAATTACACAGGACAGCAAGATGGTCTTTTCGCACCAACCCTGCGGTACCACAACGGGACTTTCTATGTCGTTGACGTCTCTGTTTCCACAAGTACGGGCGATCTCATAGGACTTATTTTTACATCTGCGGATCCATACGACGATGCTGCTTGGGGAGATCCTGTGCGCTTTTCTCCTGAAAGTATCGACGCAGATCTCTTCTGGGACGGCAATGAAACCTACGTAACGTATGCCGGTATCGTTCAAAGTTCGATTGACCTTGCAACTGGATCAACTGGTACCCCCTACAGCATATGGAATGGCACGGGTGGTGCAAGTCCAGAGGGGCCGCACATCTACAAGAAGGACGGATATTATTACCTCATGATTGCAGAGGGTGGAACGGAGTTAGGCCATTCCGAGGTTATTGCTCGTGCAAAGAGCGTTGCTGGTCCGTATCAAAGTTACTCGGGAAATCCGATCTTGACGAACAGAAACACATCGGAGTATTTCCAGACGGTTGGTCACGCAGACTTGTTCCAGGATGCTGCTTCAAACTGGTGGGGTGTTGCGTTATCTACCAGATCTGGGTCGGCGTGGAAGAATTATCCCATGGGTCGAGAAACGGTGCTTTTCCCAGTCACGTGGGAACAGGGGCAGTGGCCTGTCCTTCAACCGGTCCGAGGTCAAATGAGCGGTTGGCCTTTACCTCCACCTGACTATGGGATTCCCGGCGATGGCGGCTTTCTCGAGGATCCAGATGTTGTTGACTTCGAGGTTGGGTCCACCATCCCAAAACATCTTGTTTACTGGCGGTTCCCTAACAAGGATTCTTTTGCGGTATCTCCTCCTGGACATCCTAACACGCTCCGCCTGCAACCTTCGAAAGCCAACTTAACGTCGAATTCATCTATTCAGCCACCGAGTGATCTGAGCTTGATTATGCGCCGGCAAACGGATACACTATTTATCTATAGTGTTGACATCTCATTCAATGCTACTGTGGAAGAAGAGGAGGCTGGTGTGACTGTCTTCCTGACGCAAGACCAGCACCTTGACCTCAGTATTATCTTTCTGCATTCTTCTAACGGATCCTCTGAGTTAGCCCCACATCTCAGGTTCCATGCTATCGGTACCGGGAATAACGACGCACCCCCGCCAGAAAGCGTGGTCGAACCTGTACCATTGACTTGGCTAAGTCACCCAGTGCGTTTGCAAATTCAAGCAGTGAACGAAACCCATTACACTTTCTCCGCTGCGCCTTCCGATGGATCTCAACTCTCAAGAGTCATCGCCACTGCACCTGCGACCATTGTGAGTGGTGACACCGGTCGCTTCACAGGTAAGGAACATGTCCAGTCCCCTAAGATTCTTCAGTCAAGTCTACTGTTCTAACGAAGCTAACTGGTGGAAGGCTCACTCGTGGGAGTATATGCAACAAGTAATGGTGGTTCGGGTACAACTCCAGCTTATATCAGTCGATGGAGGTATAAAGGGCTGGGTCAGGACATAGGAGAAGAGGAAATTGTTCCGTTCACACCATGTGCAAATATCTAAGCCCTATAGAGTGCATGACGACACAAAAAGAAAACGCAATGAGGCACGAATTGAAATCTCTGCAGGAGTTGCAGCGGAATCTGGGATCGTTACCATGTAGACCTCAGTGTATTGGAAAGATTAAAAGTTCTACACATTGGTAGCGACTAGCATGACTTCTACAAGCAGTACAACGGATTTTGCGCGTGCCATCAAACTTCTGTTAAGAGGTTCTCTGGTGCTTCTACAATATTGCTGAGCTGGCCAGGCTAACAAGAAAGATCCCGTGGGCATATAAAAGGCAGGCTGACGTAGTGATTTTGTTGGTTGGAGTCCTTATAGCGTCTGGTGCCCACTTCAAATGCACACTGGGGGAACTTTCATGATGATTGCCCAGTCGGATGGACCCGGCTGAGTGTTACAAGAAGTCCAAGTAGACGTTCACAGGAAGAGTTTTGAAGCGAGGGTGTAGAATGTTAAGAGTCCATTTGGAAGGCTCTCCTCGGTAAACTTTGTCCTATCCAACCGTTAAGTTTCCTCCCGGAACAACTTGATTTATCTCCTGCCACGTCTTCTCGATGCCCAACAACCACCCAAACCCGAACATAGTGTCATACACAGACTTCTGCGCTGACTTCAACCCTGGGAGCATGCCCCAAGCATGCGGCAACCCTGGGTAAACATCCATCCTCGTCTTCACCCCATGATCCCGCAGCACCTTCTCGTACAACAGCCCGTCATCCCGCAACGGATCCATCCCACCCACGTTGATATACGTGGGCGGCATACCCTCATGCGCGGTCAGTGAGTTAAACGGCGAGTAATCCGGCGACCAAACGTCCGGCCGGTAAGCCGCCTTGATGCCCGCAAGATCCGTCGCGTTCAAAAATATCGAGTGCGCGTTCTGCGTGCGGCTGAACCACAGATCACGGTACCTGGCCGGCACGGTGGTGTTGATGATCGCCGCGTCCAGCAGCAGAGGGATCGACGCGTAAAGCCCTGTGATGCAGGGGGAGCGCTTCTCGTCGGCCCATTTCTGCGTCGCTACGGCGGCGAGGTTCCCGCCGGCTGATCCCCCGCCGATGACGAAGCCGGCGGACGGGTCGGCGCCGATGCTGTCTGCGTTGGCGGCGATCCAGGTGAGCGAGTCCATGACGTCGTGGACGGCGGTGGGGAAAGGATAGGCGGGGGCGAGACGGTAGGAGAGGTTGACGACGGTGGCGTTGTAGAGGGTTCTAATAGCCTGCGCGGCGGAGGAAAATTGCGTATTGTCGCCTGAGACAAATCTGGAAGAAATCAGTGAGTTTCTATGCCTCTAATATGTTCGTATATACGAGTGGTTGTGTTTCTATTTTCTTTCTGGGGGGTGAAGGAGAGTCGAAAGAATTCTTTTCACTTACCCGCCCCCGAAAATAAATACCACCAGTGGGGTCCCGGCCGTGGAACCTTCATGGCGGAAGATGCGGATCTGGCTTGTGGTATTGTCGCGCATGGGGATGTCCATGGTTTCGCCTACGTCGGTGCTCGTTGTGTTGCTGCCGAAGCCCGGGATGTTGGACAAGTCATTGATGCTGCTGATGTTGTACTTCTTCAGATACTGGAAGAAATTAGCAATGTAAGGATGTTATCTTTTCTCACGGCTTGATGAGAAAGCCATACTGCAGCAAAATCTGGGCTAAAACATAATCAGCCTTGTCTTGTAGGAAGATATGAAGTTGAGAGGATCCAACATACTCAATAGTGCCTAAAGCCGCAACCGCCTTCGGGGTGTTGTACTTGTCCCCTATGTCTTCGGCCGACGCGAATCCGTAAAAGGAGCTAACGGTTTGAAAGAAAAGTAAAGCGTGCAAGAAGGTGATTGTCTTCCAGATTGTAGACAGCATACTGGCGACTTCAATCTGAGGAGGTCAACGAAAGACGGGAGCCAGTTGCTGATCGTTCTACACTCTCGGGACGGAACTTGGGTTTTAAATCCGCACAGATAGCTAGCTCAAAAGGAGATTAAGATCAACACATAAAAAAGCACGCGGCTGTGACAGTACGGCAAGGATACAAGACGGCAGCCAATCCGTTTTGGAACGACTTTGCAAGACATCAAATACTGGTCTTCAACCCTGTCATAGCTGCGGAGCAAGATGTGTTCACCAATTGGCACCGGCGCCGATGGAGAGCATCCTCAGATTTTGGGGAAGAAGGACTTACGAAATTGCTGTTCAATACACGGGCATTTCTGGCTCTACTGGACCCATCGGCGTGTATTTGCGAATACGATCTTAGAATCCTCCCCCGGCCGTTGCGGGGCGTTCTATTTCGGGACTGGAGCCTAGCAGGGACTCGAATCCTGCAAGACATCGAGGCCCATACTATTGGACGAGACATGGGAATAAACGGAAATAAGGATGAGTTTATGCCGTAGACGCAATTTCTAGAAGGGGGAAGCGGTAGTTTCACTAATTATAATTTTAACGTCTGACAGCGTCGTTGGCTAAAAACGGTGTACTGCGTTTACTCTGGGAAGAGCATGACATCAGAGCCTCATGACGCGTACCCGGCGATGCTTCGGCGCTACCGAGGCATCTATAAGGCGCTGAAAAACAACCCTTGCGCTACTTAACCCTGTGCGGGCTTTAAGCTCTCGGGATTCCAAAGATCGTGTGGCCCGGGGCTCATGATAAGTTGATTGCGCTTTACCCCCAACGTGCTCAACCACACACACGGTGACTCGTGAACAATTAACAACTTGTTCTGGTTATTCGCATCCGAACATGGAGGGGTCGAATGCAGCAAGTCACTACTATAAGTGAAGATCTCATGCGTATTCTAGAAGATGAACTTGCCGGTAAAGGGGTTTCTTTGATAAGTATTCAAATGAGCAGCCAGTAAACGGAATTGCAATTGCTTTAAAGCCGATTGCAGGTATCTGAGGTATCTGATTGAACCATGACTGAGCCGGACTATGTACTGTCGGAGGAAGACAATTGGCTATCTGGGTCTGTTCCACACGAATGGGGTCTCAATCCAGAATACGTCGGGGAAGTGCGGCGTGCGGAGATTCTGGTTGGCTGACCTGGAAATATACTTGAGAGAGGCACATGCAATAGTCCGTTGTAAGCCGAACAACGTATTCCGCGACTAGAAAGCTCAGTAGCTTATCTGCACTTTCTGTCACCTGTTTCCATGCCAAACCCTATCAATAAATCGATTGCTGTTGAGCAAGTCTACAGAGTAAGCTGATGAATCTGAATGGCGGGCTTGGTGATGGTCAGCTAATCTATATTTCCCACTGCCTTATCACGAGCCAGAGAAGACAATGTCAGACCTTGAATCGGCAGGCCTCGGAAGATATTCCCATCGATCTGATGGTGATCCCGATCAGCTAGGCTGCATGTAACATTCTCTCAAAGAACGCCCACATACAAACCAAAAAGAAGAGCTTTTCGGAAACGTGTCACTGCAAAAGTACTACATGAGCATTGACTTGTACCTTCATTATCCTATAATCTCAAACGTCCAGCAGTACATTCGGAACATGAAAGTGAGTGTCGCAAGCAAGCAGTCCGCGCCAATTAGGCAGCAATATTCTGAGCATCAACGAGGCAAGGGTCAACGAGACATTCGTGTGTCCAAGGGCCAGTATTATATCTTCTGATGGGACTGAAAAGCATCTAGAACATCGGAATAATTGGAGGCCCAAACTCAGCTGAAGGTTGAAGGATCCCTAACGATACCTGTAAAACATGTTCAGAATCCCGTATGTCAGCATGCATGCAGTTACAGATTCGAGTGCGGTATTCGCTTCACTCGGCTCAGTAATGAAAGTTCTCTTGCCATGCGCGCTATCATATTAAGGCGCAATCAAATGCTTACTTCTTCCTTCCTCCTCTTGGCGGCCACTTTCAATGTCGGATTCACATACACACTGGATCCAAATGGCGCGCGCAGCTGCGGATTTTGATCCACAAACTTCCAGTCGTACTTCATGACAAACTGAGCAAGCATCAGCTTCATCGTGTTTGCAGCAAAGAAGCGTCCCGGGCAGGCATGAACACCCAATCCAAAACCCAAATGTTCTGGACTGGTCGTGACGAGCTGGTGTTTACTCTCTTGGCCAGGCTGCTCGCGGAGCTTCAAGAATCGGTAGCCGTCAAATCCATTGGCGTTGGGCCAGAGGGCTTCGTCCAAGTTGTTCGTTGCGTGGATCATGAGCGCGGTTCCGGCTGGGAGAACCAGGCCATCGGACAGCTTGACTGTCTTCTCGACGTATCGGCTCATAACCACTGAACGCCTTAGCGGAATGCAAAATCAAGAGACCTTGAGATAAACTTACGGGCGTCGACCATGTGCCTCCGGTGCGACTCCTTGATGAAGCTGTCATGCAACTTCATCCGGGACAGTGAGTTCTTCTGCCACCCCTCCTTCCCCAGAACAGTGACAATTTCTTCCCGCAAGGGCTCCGCATACTCCGGATGGTCGATCAAATCAGTCATCACCCACACGCACGCCTCCGCCGTCGTGTGGATAGCCGCAACGGACAGCATGATCTGCGCATCAGCGATATCGAGCTTCCTTCCCTTCGCCAACTCATCCATCCAAGCAATCATGTTATCCGCCTTCGGGGGTTCTCTCCCCTCTCTTTCCGCGTTTCGGACCGCTTCCCTGTGGGCGTCGATGTACGGTTGGATGATGCGGTGACCAAGTTTGGATAGCTCGCGTAGCCTGCGGCATTCGGGTAGGAACCAGTAGACGAAGGGGCGGAGGATGGGCGACCAGGAGAGCAGGGCTTGCTGACCGGCAAAGCCAGCGACGGCGTAGGTTTGGCAGAGGTCGAGCCATTCTTTGTTGCGGGAGAGCTCCTCGCCCAGGAAAACGCGGGAAGTCACCTGGCCGATGACTCGGGCGATGAGGAAGCGGAGGGAGATTTCGGACCATTCTGAATGAAAAGGATGGTCAATGTGGGAGCGGGACTAGTTATTGTAGTTTGATGAAGGATTAGTGCCTGTGATGTTGAGATGGGGCTGCCTACCTTCCTTGTCTCCGAGAAGCTCGTCCAGGATGTTGGTCACCTCGTTAGAGATGTCGTCTGTGAAGAATGCTTGAAAGTAGTCAGCATTCAGACGGGATTTGTCGGACTGTGCTCAAGTTCTCACTCAACGATTGCGAGAGTTTGTTCTTGGTAGCATCCTGGATAATGTTGTGCTGGTTTAAAGTGTCCCATGGCTCGAATCCCGGATAAGAGGAAAAGAATTCCTTCAAGAGTCAGAAAGGCTCAAAAATGCCACTGTGTTCAATGTATGCGCACTCTGGTAATGACTTTCCCAAAGCTCATATGTGGGTTGTTTCTGATTTCGTAAGCGTAGCGGTTCGGAAGGACGACTTTTGGGCCACTGGCCGTGATCACTTGGAAAGGCCCAGGGAACTAATCCGTACAAGTATTAGATGTGTATACGCCTCCTAGGCTTCTGAGGACAATGGCTAGTACCTGCTTTGCAGCTGCCTCCAAGGTCTGGTATCCGTTGACGATCCAATTGGCCCTGGCCTTGGCCATTTTGAAGAAGCCATTCTTTCCCAACCCAACGACTGGAAATCCACTGTAGGGCTTTTCATCGAGGAAATAGACCAAGTACACGATAGCCAGTACAGCGAATGCGACAAAGACCGGGATCGCGTTGATCTCCCCACCGACGGGGGCAGGGCCGAGGGACATTTCGAGTTCCCCACTTCTTGGGCGAAGGCAGGCGACCGTGACAGTGGATTCCGAGATTAAGATCTCGATCTTGCTGCCGTCGCCTTCTTATAGCTGCTGGGGGCGCGCGGCTCAGCAGTTATTCCGCATTGTCGGGATGGCAGGTTCGCCCTGCCGGTGGGACGATCCGGAGTGAGTGCCTTGTTCTGCCTCAGAAATATGGAACGTAGCGCATGCAGCCCCTCCCCCGTTCGTGCCTCTTATCGCGGTTTTGGCCCCTTTCCGCTAACGCCGAGAGGCTAGAGGGCGGCCCCCAAGCTGCCGGCAAGGACAGGAACATTTTGCAAGATCTACGGCAGAACGAGCTCAACCCGATCTGTGGGCTTCCTTTAGCATCGACAGCCACCACAGTTCGGAATGGATAGCAACGCCAGCCCCACAAAGTACGGAGCATGCTCCGTTCGATACGTGTACCGCCTCTCGTACGAGGGCTGAATAGCACCTGCGGGATTATCGTTCGGCAAAACTGGGCGCGGGTGGAGTGCGAGGAAGTGATTTTCCTGCTCGTAAAAGTTTTGTGTTCCAAATTCCAGGCAGCAGCCTTTCATGTGGGGCACAGCAGCCGCCCACTCATATCTCGCGCTGTTCCGCCTCCTTGGCTGCCCGTTCCCCATCCTATGAATCGAGCGCCAGCCTATTGGATCTTTTCTTTTGTATTATCCCAGTTCTGAGGCTCTGCGCCGTACGGCTGCGAGAAACGCGAGCCCAGGTCTTCCCCACTTTGAGCCCTTGTTCGCTGCCACAACACCTATGATCTTGCCATACCATTTCCCGCATTGAAAGAGCACATGAATGCGTTGAGATCTACTTGACTTGAAGAAATGGGGCTATGTACGGACTTCGACATGATAATACTTTGCACGTTTGCATTATCTCTCCTTCCATTGACTCTTCGTCAGAGTCCCGAAGCAAAGTTCGGCATTGCTCACTGTGAATTAAACAATCAGTTACCGAATGTGTACGAGCTCTAGGGACTGGTCACCTAGTTTCGCTACGACGGTGAAAGAAGCTACCAATGAGGAGAGCAACAAGGTATTGTTTGGTACGGTTGTCTGTAAGAGGCGCGAAGACTAACTGAGTGAGAGGGTGTAACGACCCTCAGCTGATTATCACCTCGTCCCATTCGGGGTTGACTCATCAGCGCCCTTCAGGCGGTGATGACATATCGGCTAATTTCAGCTTCTGAGGTAGATCGATATGAGCTCTGGGAAACTCTTCGAGCTTTTCACATTTCCTCTTTCTCCCTCTTCGTGCCTCATTAGACATCAGTGAGGATCGAGATCTGGAAATGGCCCGCCCCGCGGAGTATCTTGCCCTACGTGAGCCGAATATGGAGCCAATGGCGGAGAAAACATCTGATACTGACGCAACGCCATCGTGCAGCAATTTCAGGGTCTTTGCTATTCTCGTAGCCATGTATGTTAAGTGTGTCCCACGCCAGATCTTGTTCGAGCATTCTCCGACACAGACACTTCCATTTGAAGTCCCGGAAGGAAATTACTCAGCTCTCGCTCTTCGTCGCTGCATTAGACCAGACCATCGCCTCCATCGCCATCCCAACCATTAAATTCCAGCTACACTCGGCATCCAGCTACACATAGATCAACAAGGCGCACTTTGTCGCCAAAGCGGCCGCAATACCGATCTGGACCAAGCTCTTGGACATCCAGGGCCGCAATCCAACCAACGACTCCCAGATCGACGACTGCGCACGAATGGACGCAAACAAGCAGGCCAGCCGTGATTGCTTTATTTCATCTTAGGGACACGAGCAACTCTATAGAGACAGCAGTCGAGAGGAAAACATCTCCAACGAATGACAACAGTCCAACGTCGCACCACGGACCGTGACTACACACTCGCCGAAACCCCATGATCAGAAAGCTTTCTCATCCACTCACAACTCCGGCGTATCAGCAAGCAACTGCATTCCATGCCCTTCCGGGTACCTCTGTCCAGCGACCTCGGCGCCGTCAACAGCCTTCCGTATCTCGTCGACCTCAGCCGGTGTGAGTTCAACATTCACAGCCTCGACGTTCTCTTCCAGGTACTTCACCTTCCTTGTCCTACCACCACCACCAGAGTCAGCAAACCCGCACTCCGCCCACGAGAGAAAAACCACTCACCCAGGAATAGGAAAAACATCACCCCCCTGCGCCATCAACCACGCCAACGTCAACTGCCCCGCCGTACACCCCTTTTCCCCCGCAATCCTCCTCAACACATCCGCCAGCACCAAATTCCTCGCGAGATTCCCGCCCTCGAACCGCGGATAAGCGACCCGGCTGTCGCCCGGCTCGAAGGCGTCGGCGCTCCGGTAAGCGCCCGTGACGAGGCCCTTGGCGAGAGGCGAGTACGCGACCACGGCGACGCCGAGCTCGCGACAGGTGGCTAGGAGGCCGATGGCTGGGTCTTCGATGGTGGTGGTGAAGGGGCTGTATTCGAGTTGGATGGCGGTGATGGGGTGGATGGCGTGGGCGCGGCGGAGGGTGGAGGCTGAGACTTCGGAGAGGCCGAGGTGCTTGATCTTGCCTTCGCTGTGGGGTGGCCGTTAGTCAGTCAGGGGTATGTGGAAGGGCGTTGGTGATGGTGGTGGTGGTGTCAGGAGTGCGTACGCCTTGAGCTCCGCCATGGCCTGCACCGTGTGCTCGATGGGCGTTTTGCCGTCTACGCGGTGACAATAGTACAGGTCGATTGTGTCTGTACCGAGCCGCTCCAGGCTGCGCTGGCACGCGGCTTTGACGTGCTCGGGGTCGCTGCGGATGTAATATTTGACGTCGGGCGACCCGAACTTGCCCTCGATGATGCCGCCGAATTTGGTGGCCAGGAAGATCTGGTCGCGCTTGCCGGTTCGCTTGAGCCACTTGCCAACGAGATCTTCCGAGTCTCCCTGCGTCGGTGGTTAGAGAAGGTCTTGGACAGAAAGGGGATGCGGGAGCTGTGGTACGTAGACATCGGCGCTGTCCCAAAATGTTTCACCCAGCTCAAAGGCGCGGTCGAGAACTTTGAAGCGTTCCTCGTCGGGTAGGATCGGCCCAGATGCTATGGAAAGGCCCATCAACCCGAAGCCCAAGCGTGGGACATGAGGACCGTTGGCGCCGAGTTGCTTTTCTGCAATAGTAGACATGGCTCGAGTCTTTAACAGGTCTTGTAGAAGGGTAGAGGGAGGTCGTAAGAAAGAACAATGCTTGATCAATTGAAATTTAAAGCGCAGGAGCACTCTTTATAGTTTTTCTTGCTGATTTTTGGCGGTGGAAATGTTGATGGTGGCGCCTGGCGGAGTTCCGCCCACGGGTCCGCTTCGGGTTTCTTGAAAACAAGATCCACATCAGAGAGCTTCTTGGGCTTACGCTGACTACAGCTGAGAGTTTAGTACACGGGGGAAACTCTGAAGTTTGCATTGGGCCTTGTTTGTAGCTTTGAAAAGTGCCTCTATGACAATGGGTCGATTTCAAAGCTAACTGGCGCATCCAAAGACGGAACCCTCAGCCTCAGAATGCGCTCTTGCACTCAGTCAAACGGTGATTGGGTTTCAATATACCATTTTCTCGTAGCATCAATCCCAAGGTACCTGCTTCAAGTCAGATCGAGAAAGCAGTGTATGACTTGGGGGTGTAGATGAGCCATACGACACGAGAAACATCCGTCCGAGGTCGTCCAAATCAACGCCTTTACCATTGCGCAAAACCTCTTTCACGAAGACGTTGGAGATATCCCAGCGAGGCTTTTCCTTCCATGCACGAGAGAACTCGAACGATGATGGTGCCTCCCACAGATGCCGGGAGAGTGTCCAGTGATGTGCCCTGCCCCATGGACCTAAACCCGTTGCTTTTTCTCCCGTGAGCCGGCGCCTTCGAGGAGGAAGTGGGATGGCTTACTCTCTCCAGTTTTCATCAACTGATATTTACTGATGACGAAATAGCTGACAAGCACAGTTCTTCTTGTGCACTCCTCGAGTAACCAGGACTGACCTCAGAAGTTTAGCGGCATAACTGAGTATATTGTGAAAGGACACATACATCCCATGGGGGTGGTTCCGACCCTGGGCCAGGCATTCTGGCGAATTGTTCTCGATGCTGTTCAAGCAGTCTTGTCGTGTTCCGTAGTACTGGCATGGCAGCTTCTGCATGACCGCGTTGCCGGATATCACCGTCAAAGATGCGAATAATCTGGTAAGAAAGTAAGGCTTGAACCATCACAAGCAGGTCTCGAGTTGTTCCTGTTTCAGCTTTGCTTTGCTGTTGAAGCAAGCTCGTTGCATTGGCGTCCAAAACCTTGAATACAGCTGCCTCATTTGCTGTGTTCTTGTTCAGGTAAAGCGCCGAAACTGTAAAGGCATCGAGTATGCTCTTTGGCATGTCATCCTCGTACAACCGCGGATGCAGAAATGGTGTCTTCATTCTCAAAGCCATGTCTTTGTGATAGTTTCGCACCATCGTCATCATGTACGCGCTGGCAGAGTTCGGATTGCCCAATTTGCCTCGATCGAGTTCTTCCTGCAAGCCCGTGAGAATGCCATTTCCACAAGATGTTGAATACGAATTGCATGGATCATACGGACCCTTAATTCATAGAAGTCTGCGTAGTCTTCTTGGGTATACATCTCCCGACTCAAGATCGAGGGAGACCCTGAACTGCTGAAAGCATTCGCGCGCGGGTCATCCATTCGGCAAAAAGAAGCGGCGCCGTTCAGAAAAGGAGGCGGATCCCCCAGGTCCATTTGCAGGTCCAAATTGTACCCGCTCATCAGCCCAGGCACGTCGTTCTCAACCCCAGAAAAATCAAACCCGTCTATCCTCATCGGATCCAGCGCGGCGAGATCGAGTTCGTTTGTCACAGCGGCAGCGGGCTCGGACCTCTGCGATTGGACGGGCCTCCAAGTACCAGCAGCTGAAGGATACTCGCACGCCAGACCTTTCTCCGTACACCGCGCGCATGGGACTTGCAAGTTGCAGCGCCTTTTTGCCTTGACGCAGCAACCGCAGCTCTTGCGGCGCGGCGGCGGCTGGGCGGCAGAGGTCGCGCTAGCGACTGCGGTGGCTTGCGACATCGTGGAGTTCCGCGGAACGGGGGAGGTGGAGTGACGGAGGCGGAATTCCGCTAGCAGCTGGCAGCGGAGTAGCGCCCAGAGCGATACAGAGATGTGTCTTTTCGCTTCGGAATCCTGTAGGATTGATGTTCGGGTAAGCTGACGGAAGTGGCTGTGGAGCCAATGAGAGGCAACCAATCACATGGGGATTTGTAGCGTGATGAGAAGAGTTGAAAACATCGAAATTCCAAAGTGCTTGCTTCTTGACGTAGACTGGTTCCCGCTTCCAGACCGATAATTTCTCATTGTTTCGGCATGGAACCACTGGTAAGAGAAAGCAGCCGGTAACCAAGTCACCCAGGATAAGAACGAGAAAAGGTCGGCACCCATCCGTAAGGCTTCCCAGATGCACCAAGTACTCATCAACCCAACTCACAATCTAGCTTTTCAAATTCCGAGTCTTAACCCGACACCGGTACTTGTGCACAGCATGAATCTCACCCGCCATGTCCATTACTTCATCCGCTTGATCTTCAAACGCCGTCTTGATTTCACTAGTAGGATGCAGCTGATACCACTCATCGTACGCCGGGTCGACGTCAAACTCCCTAATCGTCATGAAGAGGCGGAGTTGGGTAGAGGCTTGATGTTCGAAGACTGGGTTGAGTGTGGAGTCTTCCAGCTTGTTTTCCGTCATGTAATATGTCCCTAAGCAACAACACCAATTCCGTCTTCTGCCACCGTGGTAAAACAAGATGCTTCCTTCACTCTACGCGCAATGTCTACTTCCGCTTACTCTCATTCAGCCATTTGTAAACAACTCGCGCATCTTTGCCCTTGTACCTCTCATCAGCACTCGCCTCCTTGAAAGCTTCGAGCGTTGGCTGATCAAGAATGGTCCGCGCGCCCACCATCTCCGCCAGCTGACTTCCCATGCCCAACACTTTGGCACACAACTCCAACCTGAAACCTCCTTCGTACCCCCTTGAGCTGGGCACATTCTCCTGTACTCCCGGCACGGGGTTACTCTGGCTCGTGACCCAACACTGCCCACCGCTCACGTTGATCACATCCGTCAACAGTTTCGGATCCAGCCCCATCTTAACGCCAATATTCAGGGCCTCGGAGGCAGCGAGGGAGGTGATTGCGGAGAGGTAATTGTTAATGACCTTGAATGCGGTCCCTGCGCCAACATTTCCACATAGGAATACGCTCTTCTCCTTGCCCATATGCGCGAGGAACGACTTCGCGCGCGGGAAGTCGGCTTCGTCATCGGCGCCAACCATGAACGTGAGTGACCCAGCCTGCGCACCCATTGGGCCACCGGATACGGGCGCGTCGACAAAGGAAAGAGATTTTCCCTGCGGCAACCGGGCCCGTCTGTCCTCAACAGCCTTTGCAACTTCAAGGATCGTGGACGTCTCGATGGTTCCGCATTCCATGATCAGCTTGCTTTCAGAAGACGATTTGGCTGCTGCTTCGACACCTGCCAGTATGCCTGTGTCGGGGTGGAGGTAAACGGCTTTGACGGCGGGGGAGTCAGGAAGCATGGTTATGACGACATTCTGCAACAGTGATCAGAAGGGGTCAGATTTCTGTAGGATCGATGTTGCATACTGCGGCTTTTGCGGCCTCGAATCCATTGCTGACGACTTCTACCGGGCCTTTTCCTGGTGTTTCGTTTTGGAAGCGGGATATGGCATCTTTGTTTACGTCGCAGATGAGAAGTGTTTGGTCAGGACTCAGGCCAGAGCGCAGGTTCTTGGCCATTGGATAGCCCATGACACCGAGTCCTGTGATTGAAGTAAGCAACAAGTCAAACGATGTCTCCACTTTCTTTTCCCTACCAATGAAGGCCACCGTATCTGGAGGCGTAGCTGAAGTCATCATTTTCAAGCGTGTGTCCGAGAATTATATTGGTGGATGGAACAGTAGTGGCACAAATAATGAAAGCAATGAGAGATGCATGCCGAGAGCAATAAAACACGATCTGGATTGACAATTTATCTGCGCTCTGGCGAGTAATGCGGGTTTCCATGCACGTGGCGGATTACCCCGCACGATCCGAGGTGGAGACTACGTTGCTCATTTACGACCATTTAGCATGCTGGCCGCACGAAGGTGCTAACATCGTATTGACAGGTTCTGTATTCCATTGTTAACGATGGTAGTCTCATACCTATAGCCGCCCCGGGAAGAATCTATGCCCATTCTTCTCCCTCCACTCCTTATCATGCGCCACAACGATCTCTACCTCCGCCGAACCCTCCCCATCCACCCTCCCTGCCTTCAAGAATTCCCTGATCCTATCCAGCGTCCCCCTCGCCGCCTCCGTATCGACATGCACGCTCCTCAGCCCTCCACGGCCATCATCATACAGCGCAATCCCCTTCTCCCCCCTCAAAATCCTCGGATCATGACAACAATCCCCGCCCAGATACACCCACCTCCCCACCGCCACCCTCGCCAGCAAATTCACATGCCCATACAAATGCCCCGGCGCATCCACAACCCACAAACTCCCATCCCCAAAAAAATCCACCGCATTCGCAAACCCCGCCAACGCCCGCCACACATGCCCAGTCCGCCTCTCCATCGGCACCGGCCTCACCCCCTCTCCTCCTCCTCCTCCCACCCCTCCACCCGGCACAGGCGGCAACTCCACCGTCCTTTCCACCGGCAACTCATCCGCGTTAAAAATCTCTCTCGGATACAACGGCCCCGCCCCCCTCGCCAGCACATCCAGCGTCCCCGCACCGACGACGAACTGCGCGCTCGAGAAGTCCGACGAAGTGCCCACGTGGTCCCAGTGCACGTGGCTGAGCAGCACGACGTCGATGTCGGTGCCGGGGTCGAGGCCGCCGGCGCGCAGGCTGGCGGCGCAGTCGGGGTGCGTGGTTATGGGGTGGCGGTTGGCGATGTGGTCGTGTTGGGCGGGGGCGTAGGCGGTGAGGTTGCGTTTGAGGCCGAGGTCGAAGAGGAGGTTTGTTGTGGGGCGGGTGTGTGGGCGAGGGGGGTTTGTGGTGGTGGTGGTGGTGTTGGGAGGAGGGGGAGAGGGGTGCTGGATGAGGAAGGAGAGGGAGGGGACGGTGGTGCGTTTGGTTGGGTCGGCGTCGGTGATGAAGAGCTGTTCTGGGAGGGTGAGGTGGCCGGCGTCGAGGGCGGAGATGGTGACGCAGACGGGAGGGGTTGGGGTGGTGGTGGACGCCATGGTGAAGTGGTGCTGTCAATGGGTTGGTTCCTTTGAGAGAAATGCTGCTGCGCCCGCGGGTATAGGTCGTGGTGGTAACATTTGGTAGGTGATCAAGTGCCGGGCTGATCCCCGCATGGCAGCGTTGGAGAAGATCCGGGGAGCGGAAGATCAACGAAGTCTATGTGGGGTTGCCGTTTTCCCCCTCATCACTGCGGTGGGGCGTTTTTCTATCCCCTGCAACTCGGGATATTCACAGGTCAGAGGAGACATTGAGCGGCGAACAGAGGCTAAGTAAGCAGTTTCACACACGTTCTCACTCTCACCTTTGTCATCACCACCAGTCACCCAGTCTCGCATCTCCGACATCTCCCAGCAGCCACGGCAACAAAACATCTCCCCCAAACCATGAAAGCCCAATTCCTCGACTCCTTCAACATCCCCTAGGTACATCCTCCGCTTTGTCCCGCTCCCCACCCTCACCTCCCCACCGACCTTCTCATCAAAGTCCACGCCGCCTCCTACTGCCACACCGACGCCATCCTCGCCGCCGACCAATTGCCCAGCTACTCCACCACCTTCCCCCACATCAGCCGCCACGAATACGCCAGCACAGTCGTCTCCGTCCCCTGCAAGCCCCACCCCTCTGCCGCGTTCTTCTAACCCGGCGACCGTGTCGGAGAAGGAGGGAAGTTTGTTATTGACATGTCACTGAAGGACGGCAAGTGAACGGCAAGTTGCGGTTAAAAATGGTGCCTTTTGGCGTTTGACTTTATACTGTATATGAAGCTTCTATACGTAAGCTCTGCAATGACGTTTCCATGATCCCACAAACTGGACATCAGCTCGGCTCCAACATGTCCGCATAGATATTCAACGAGCTCCCAATCACATCCACCAACGCCCACGTCTGCGCGCCCCTAAAGATAGTCGCCCAAACCCTCAACACGCCCGCATTCAAATGCCTCGTAATCTCCGGCGAATCCACCGACTGATCCGGCGGCACCGCAAACTCCGTCTCATCCAGCATCGTCTTCACCAACGCCACAATCCTCCTCTCATCCTCCGTCACCGGCGGCTCGGGCGCCGCCACCGACACCGCCTCCAGCCACTTGCTCAGCAGAAACGCGCACTCCAACGAGCACAACGAATGCTGGATCGACCAGATGAACGTCTGCGTCTTCGCCACCAACCGGATCCCGATCTTGATCGGGATGCTCAGCGCGTGCGCCGAGTGCAGCACCGCGCGCACCAGCTTCGGCGTGCGCTTGATGGTCGGCGTGTCGCGCAGCGCATTGGCGACCTGCACCGGGTCGCGCGTGTCCAGCGCCCGTCCGGGCCCGGTATCCATGTTCAGCCGGATGTAGGCGAGGCGGAGCAGAGCGGTCGAGTTGAAGGCGACCGGCCCGTTGGGGTCCATGGGATCCAGCGAGGACTCCGGGTTGCGCTTCCAGCCCAGCTGCCAGTTGCGCAGCGCGTGTTCGAGCGCCGTTACGTCGTCCGCGGTTAGCTCCCCAGAGCCGTCGAGCCGGCAGCGCGCGGTTTGCCGCACGAAGAAGATCTGCTGGATGATGGCGTGGATGAGGATGTAGTTCCCGAGCGAGGAGTTCCACTCCGTGATGTCGCGCCCGCCGCGGGAGAAGAGGCGGCGGAGGGCGGACTGGAAGTCGGAGCTGGGTGCCGCGCGGGCGCGGGCTTCTTGCCATTTGGCGCTGTTGTCGGCTTTGAACTCGGCGGCGCTGGATGGGAGGCGCATCTTTAGTTCCGAGTTGAGGATCAGTGGCGGGATGTTGTAGACGATGCAGTGGAGGTTGAAGAAGCAGAAGACGATGAATTTGGTTCGGGTGATGGATTCCAGCCGCGCCCACTCTTCCCAGGATATGTCGTCTGGTATGGGTTGGCTTCGTAGTCCGTCGTCTCTGACAAGAGTTGCAAGGATGCTTTGGATTGCAAGCGCTTCTCGGAGAATCTCTTTATGCTTCGCCCACGTCGCCATGGCCATCAGAATGAGCAGGGCTTGTGCGGTCTGAATCAAGTTCTCCCCAGCTACCTGGCGTTCATTTAATCCTTCTGGATCAGAAGGTAGTCCAAGTGGGCCATTGATTGAACTGCTCCTGCTTGAGTGCTGTCTGAGACGGGGTGGACTTTGTGTGTTTGAGAACATTGTGTCTACTCCCGAACTTTCGGAGCTGGAATTCCTATTGGCAGAAGCAAGTCTAGCATCTCGTCTCCTGATCCGCTGTGCTGCAATAGCGCGGGCGGTATGAAAGAGCTCCACTCCTTTCTCTGCTTCAAAGCAATACTGGGCGCCAACAGCCGCCAATGCTAGTAAAAGCTCCACTGAGCAGTTGTCAACTGACATCGTAGGAATATGTAGAAATGGTAGATGTTCATGGAACCCATTGATATAGGCGCCGATGTATCGAGAGAGTGCCAGTCTCGAAGGAAGTCGAAAGGCTGCCGGGATGACCGAAGAGAACTCTGCCATTCTCGTCAAGATGTTTTGCCTATCCTCAAAGGATATGTTGGAGACTGGTCTTGGGGCTAATGGCCGGTAGTTTGTTTCATCGAGCCGTTCCTCCGGCTGAAGTGATGGCAGGCGAGAGCCAAATCGTGAGAAAGAGTTTGGCTCTTCGAGATTGGTGTGGCTCTGGTTGAAGGCCGGGTACGACGTTATTCTATGATGCGTGTCAAACTCTGTTGAATTAAGGACGGACTCTGGAGAGAAGAACGGCACTGGCTGCTCCGCAGTGATTGTGGACGAGAAATGATAGGATGAGAGAGGTTCGTTCTCCAGAAAGGCCGCGAGGCTATCCAGAGACTCGGAGAAATCTGGGTCTGCCGTGGGCGCTGGGTCTACTACTGTTGTTGACGGAGGCACTGGGTCTACCTGTGCGATCTGATTCAACTGCTCTGAGGACATGCCGGGAGTGACGCCGAACGTTTGCGGAGATGATGCAGCCAGCGCATCCTGGAAAGCGCTTTGTTCGGCTGCAAATGACAGAGCCGCCAAAGGAGAGTGAAATCTTGTATCCATCGAAAGAGACATCACTGTGGACATGCCCACTGGAAACGGTGAGGCTCTCACACTTGCATTGGGTGACGCGGTGTGGTGGCGAATCGTCCCCTGACTGTCGTCATCGCCGTTCGAGGCGATCCTCACCCGTTTATCAGACTTTGGAGTCTCATTTGCATCCTCAGGCTGATCGGGCAAATCGCTCCTGGCCTTCCTTCTTGATGCATCTTTGTTGTGTGAAAGCCTCTCGTGGCGAATGAGAAGATCGCTGGGAGATGCCAATCAGTACGGCTGCGTCTGGAATACGCAGCCCGGCACTGCTAACCTTCTGGTAAATCGCGAGTCACACTTGTCGCACAGGAATGGCTTCTCCTGTGTATCTAGGATACTGTAAGATTCGACCCACCGGGTGCGGGGCTCCTTTAGGGCTTACGCGTCCGTTCATGCCGCTGCAAATGCTCCAGCCGCGCGAAGAGCCTCTGACAGCGCCGGCACTGGAATCGCTTCGGCTTTTTGGGGACGGTCCGAATCTCTTCATGCGCAATTAGTCCCTCTACTGGGTTAGGGGGCGGCATCAGGAAGCCTCGACCAGCTCATCAGAAGGGGTGAAGGAAAAAAGCAGATGTCGTTGGAGGAATGCGGAGATGCGGGGAAGCAGCAGTATAGTTGGACCAACACGACCGGGGAGGGGAACGCTGGTCCGCCTCGGCAAAAGGACATGCCATGATCCTTCGGCATTTGCGTGCATAGGTTCTCCAGATTGATGGTTCTAAACAGGTGGTGATGCATTGTCTACGTAATCCCGGCTTATGCTGCTTTCTTGCCCAGCTCCCTGGGCATATCGCCCTTCTCGGCCATCTCATCGAGTACTTTCTCCGCTGTCTTCATCGCGTCGACGCCAGCCGGGACGCCGCAGTATGTCGTGCAATGCAGTATTGCCTCGCGGATTTCCAGCTCGGTGAGACCATTGTTCCTTGCACCTCGGATGTGCACCGCCAGTTCTGGCGCGCGGTTCAGTGCCATGAGCATGCCGATGTTGAGCAGGCTCCTCTGTTTTTTCTCGAGTCCCGGTCGGGTCCACGCGTAGCCCCAGCACCATTCCGTCACCAGCTCTTGACCTGGTTTCGAGAACTCAGTCGAACCGTTTGCCAGGGCCCTGTCAACGTAGGAATCTCCCACGACGCTGCGACGCATCTTCAGGCCTTCGTCGAAGAGCTGCTTGTGTAGCGAGTCGAGCTTGGGATCGGTGCTCATTTTGTTGCAGGTGCAGGCGTGCGTGGGATGGAGGGTTTTGGTCGACGGGGTTGGAGCGAAGAGGATGAGCAGTGCAAGGTGAAAGAATTTGGTGAAACTCGGAGAGGAATTTTCAACATGAAATGGGGAAATGAGGCCCGAAGTCGGAAGCAGTTAAGTTATATTTGGGGTCGGACGTTCGTACAGCAACAGACCCGGGTATTCATGTGGATCTCCGCGGTTTGTGAGGGGCACTGCCGTTTCCCCAACGCTCCCCCATCGATGACGCCAGACATTCCGCCATTGCTCACGTGTCGGGCCAGGAATGAGATGTAATCCTGCAAGGGAACTAATTTCTGCTGTAGATGCAATCAAAGAAGGGAATTTACAGATACCGCCCATAAATCCTTCAAGCGGTTACGATCTACTGCCATTTTTCGTTTCCGCCCAAGTATCTGTACACAACTCTTGAATCCAAGTCTTTGCAGTTGGGATCTTCGCTTGCACCTCTGTAGGTTTCCAGGCCCTTCTCACCAAGCACGTTTCGAGCTCCTACGCGGTCTGCCATATCCACGGCCAATGAGAAATCCTTCTCCATCAACTGGACTCGGAAACCGCCTTTGTAACCTCTTGAAGATGGAGCATCCGGGGAGACACCAGGAACCGGGTTGAAAGTGTCGCATATGGCATTCTGTGCTGTTCCTGCAGCGAAGACATTGGCGAGAGTCTTGGCGTCTATGCCTGCGCGCATTCCCATGTTCATTGCTTCCGCCGTCGCGATTGTGATAATCCCCGAAAGATAGTTGTTGGACAGCTTCGCTGCAAGTCCGAGCGACGGTCCTCCGCAAGCGATCACGCCCTTGCCCATCATCCCAAGCACCTGTCTTAGCAAAGGAAGATTGGGATCGCTGTCCGCGCATCCGAGGAAGAAGGCTATCGTGCCTTTGACCGCCCCAATGACACCACCACTGACTGGAGCATCATAAAAGGAAGCCGCGGGAAAGTTGGTTGAGATATGGTTCTTGACCTCGAGGCTCGTGGCGGTGTCGACTGTTGAGGAATCGATTAGAAGCTTGCGAGAGATGTCGGTGGCACAAACGCCATTCTGAGGGTCGAGGTAGACGGATCGAACGTGCAAGCCTTCCGGAAGCATCGTAATCATGATATCCTGGATCCCAAAAAGGGCTTCAGTGATGCGTTGATTATCGTACGCACGCCTTCAATGATATACCGATTTCTGCGCTACCTCTTTCGCGCTCGAACACTTGACCATCGTCCTTGGGAAACTGGCGTATAATTCTTGTACCACCTCATCAATTACATCGTGGATGTAGATTTGGGATCCTTCGGGTAATTTGGTGCCCAGATGCGTTACCATTGGACGACCCATGGCTCCAAGCCCAATGAAGCCTATGGAAGAGGAAACGAGGTGCTCCATAGTTGCAGATCACTTGAGCGGGATTTGGTACTTGAAGGAAAAGGTCACTATCGCAAACGTAGGTTTTGAAGAAGGATCCACCAAAGATATGTCCTTGGTCAATGGATCATGCCTTTCGGAAAGTAAGGAATGTGAGAGTCCCACTAATGCAGGTTGCATGTGCGGGGAAAGACCCGTAAATCATTACCCACAATTCCAACTCCAAAGTCACGCCAGAATCTTTCGGAGGCCTGAAGAACGCGCGATGTACCTTAACCTCAAATCTGCACAACTGGAATCTCGATACTAAACCCACCATCAGTATGGCGTCCACACCCGTGCCAGAGACCCGACATCCACTCTTTCCTACTCTCGACAAAGCTACCGTGCAGATCCACGCCCTCTCTGCACGCCATCTCACACTTCCAGAGAAGCGCTTCGTCAGTCCAACGGTTCTGGGGTGCGGTCCTGTAGGAAGGCCAGTTGTGACAGATTTTTCAGTCTAACCACCGTCCTACAGTACTATAGTGATCCTACATAGTAGGGCACCCCAAACGAAGGGTGCGCAAACTTCCAGTATGCTTATTACCTCCAGCAACCTCTTTCCCACATATTCGGTTGATTTTAAAGTAGGTCCTGTTGCCCAAAAGGGAAACTGGGGTAGCTGCGGGGCGGTGCGGGGTATATTGTCAGGAGCGGGGCTGAAGTGCTACGTCAAGTGATGCTTGACCAACTCGTGTATTTGAGAGCCTGTGCATTATTGTGAAGGTAAACAGCTAATACTCAAACTTCTCTACGCTTATATTCCGCTTCCTGGTCATTGCCAATGTTGTCGTCCAACCGCCAGGCCGAATTGAAGCAGCAATTCACAAAAGACCTCGGAGAAGATGCATGGCATGATGGCTGGCAAGATCTGCTTCAAATCAGCCCAGAGCTCTTTGAGGCAGGCGTCAAGTTCAGTGCAGTCCCCAGGCGGAAGAAGCATCTGCCTCTCAAAGTGCAGCATCTTGTCTCGTTAGCGGTTGACAGTGCGTCAACTCATCTCTACGCCCCAGGAATCCAGGCAAATATCAAAGCTGCCCTGAAAGAAGGTGCTACTACGGCAGAGGTGATGGAGGTGATTGAGCTCACGAGTACATTGGGCATCCACGCTTGCAACATTGGTGTTCCGTTGCTTGTGGAGGTGATGAAGGAGGAAGGAATCTACGAGCAGCACCCTACTGCAGGTGCACCTTTCGATGAAAACCGTGAAAGGATGAAAGCAAACTTCACTCAGAAGCGAGGATACTGGCATCAATTCTGGGAGGACTTTCTGCGCCTGGATCCGGAGTTCTTTGCGGCTTACCTGGACTTCTCATCGGTCCCGTGGGTCAAGGACGTCAAAGGCGATGGAACTCGAGGGGGTGCACTGGAACCCAAGGTGAATCAAAATCTTTAGATCTCCATACAAACGCTGACAAGCAAACAGATCAAAGAGCTCATTTACTGTGCCTTTGATGCTGCCGCGACGCATCTCTATCAGCCAGGACTAAAGCTCCACATGAAGAATGCGCTTGGCTATGGAGCAACCCCTGAAGAAATAACAGAGGTTTTGGAAATTGCAAGTCTACTGAGCTTGCACACTGCACATGTAGCCGCTCCTATTCTTGTTCGAAGCGTTACATAACTTCGGTACTGTGGACGTATTGGGTATTTGCAATTCTGAATTGTGAATAGAGTCGAGAATCTCACCAATACGAGCACTGTTGGCACCATTCCCGAAGAGCCTGACAACCTCCGTACGACTTGAAAATTATCCATGCTTTATTAGTCTTTGTCTACTGATACCCGAGGTACTCATACTATCACAAAAAAAGAAAAGGTGGAACGCCTCGGCACGTGAAGGGCGTCAAAAGAAAATCTCATACAGAAAGCTAATTGGCTCCTATTCCAATCCACTAACTTACACAAATTGCTCAAATGATGTACCTAAACTCTGGGGCCCTGTCAGTATACTCGTCAGGTGGGACAACGACCCCTTGAGCCAGCGCTCTATCTTTCCAAATCTCCCTCCGCTTATAGATCCATCTCATAATCCACCATCCACACCATGCTAAAGCAAGACATCCCAGAGACCAAGCATGGCCGAGTATGAATTTCGGTGCCGCATTTGTCTGGTATATCTGCCCTGCTACAACACCTCCAATGTTTGTGAGGCTCAGCAGGATACCCAAGCTTGCTGCCCGCTTGCCATCTGGCGCACAGTTGCCAGACAGCCAGGCACTATATGAGGTCAGTTATCTACTACTGCTCTTGCAACCAGGATTAGAACTTACATGTTGCCTCCTGTACATAAAAAACATGCTGTGGCGATCAGGTATGTGGCAAAATATTGAACACCAGCCGAGACTTCAGCCAAACAGATAGCATACCCGGCAATTCCAAAGGGAGCACAGATGATTAGCGGAAGGAAACGTGACTTGTACTTGTCCGAAAGAACAGCACCGACGGCATACACCAAGGCACCCCAGAGGTTGACTACGAGGCAGTCAGCCACAGATACAATTCACTCGGCTTTTGGTGGACATACCTGGGATAACCAGGTACTGTGCTTGTACGGTCGAATAATGAAACCCATTTTTGATGATGATGGGAAGGAAGGTGCCAAAACCTGTCAAATCATCAGTTAACTATGAATATGAAACGATGTCGGAAACTGCATACCATACAGGATAGTCACAACCGCAATCTGTATGATTCCATGAAGCCAACTCTTGATATCCTTTGCCGCTTCTTTAATATCACTCTTTTTGTAGTGTCCTGAGCCACCGCTGTACGCCTCCATGTGCTCAGCCCGCTGGCTCATGAGAGCTTTCTCCTCAGCATTGAGAAAGTACGCAGTCTCATAGCTCTTCGGGATAACAAAGACGCATATTGCTGCCCAAATAACGGTGATAATACCTTCAATGATGTACAACCTCGAAAAGAGTGAGCAAACTGTATCCAATCAGCTGACTTGCATAGCTACTCACCATCGCCATCCCGGGTATCCTACAATCCCATCCATATACAAGATTGCCCACGCTAATAGACCTCCAAAGGCTCCGGAGAGTGCGGAAGCAACTATAAGTTTGTCAGAGCCATACCTTGATTTGACTTAGCTTTTGATCAGCTTACTGAACAGATAAGACACACGGACAGCCAGCTCCTCACGCTTGTACCAGTTACAGAGGAACAAGGTCATCGAAGGAAATAGGCAGCCCTCGAAAAAGCCCAGGAAGATCCGCGTTACGACAAGGGCACCGAATCCCTTGACGAAACCAGTCCCTAAGCATACGACACCCCAGCTGAGATCGTTCGCACGTCAGCGCGACCATCTCTGTCGTCTGATGAAAGGCCTGAACTCACCAAAATGTAATTGTGGGAATTACCCGCTGGAATTGAAGACGCTTCACCAGTATTGAAGTTGGAAACTCTGCAAGAATGTAGAAGATGTAGAAAACGGACACTGCGGTCTGTGACAATGTCACAATCAGCAAAAGTCCTCTCTGGGCAGCGTTGACATACATAGTAACTTACGTTAAGCTGTGAGCCTTTTAAATGTATGTCCTCCGCCATTCCTTGAGTTGCAGCAAAGCCGATGTTTCCTCGATCAAGGTAACTGATAAGCATCAGGAGCATCATTACTGGGGCGATGAAGCAATCCAGCTTTCGAACGAGGGCTGCTTCTCTTTTCCTAATCTCCGTGTCCTGAACTGGGTCATCTCGGACATAATCCTGGCATTCTGCGCCCAGTTTCTCATCCGCGACGGAGGATGCCATTGTGGAAGGCAAAGCAGCCAAGTGAGTCTGACCGAGCGTGCTCTCGGGTCACACTCTTGATATAACTACTGCTGACGTGGAAAACATCCACTTGATCAGCAATCTTGCGTCTGAAAACTCCTGGACTCACTGTTTGTCGGCTTTACCAGCATTTACCTGACTTGTGGGGAAGGTGGCGAGGTGGCCTGGCGCAAAAATGATAGAATCTGCCCTCTTCACAACCCCAGAATACAAGACCCCAAAATGCGGGGAAGGCACGCCAATCATCAACCCCCGCTCCCTGGGGCGGCACGGAGGAGTTCTCGGATAATAGCAACACTAGCCCACTTTTGTTCCGGGTATGTTGCGTCACATCGCACTTTTTGAGAAGTGTTGCGATTGTGCAGCCCTTATGATTGGGGTGGTTGAGATCCACGGTTTATTTTTGTTTTTATTCTCCACAGCGATGTCAAATTGCTTGGACTTGGTAAATGGCGCTCCGGAGGTCTTATCACGTACCACAGATATGATAAACTGCTTAGTGCTGACACCTGCAGAGGCAAAAGTTGTGAGTGCGACGGCCGTGATTTACTTCGAATGCCCTAAACACCTGACAAGAACGGCAAAGCTCTTATCTAGGTTACGTAGAATGTGATTAAGGCTTCCTGTTCAAAGATGTAAGTTGACATACTACTATCTTTACGAACTCTGTCATTCTTCTTGTCCCGGAATGACTAATACCGTTCTTATACCGTTCGATAGAGGTTGTCGGGGTAAGTTCTTGTTTTGATGAAGTAGGCATGGCCTCCTTAATCCATTTCAATAGCCACAAGTAAACGACAATTTTGCCCAAGCCAACTATGAAGAGCAGCACAATCTTGACAAAGCCATTACGAAATTCGGTAATGAGTGTGAAAGCGCTCTCAGGTGGAGACGAATCCTAAATGTCGCTTCTTTGGCTGTAAACTAAGTCTCTGAGAGACAGTGCTTGAGCTCTGTGCTCTTAAGTTGCGTTTCCCGGATGGCACCTTCGAATTTAAAAAAAAAATACGACGCCCCACTGATTCCAGTGCAGGGCTACAGAGCCATATATTTCGACAGCAACTTTCTCCTGGTTAGTACAGGCGGAGGCATATACCTACGCCTTATATAGCCGGATTGGTGGTCCACAACTGCTATTTCGGCACATTCAAGATCAGAGACATTTCCGAAACACAGCTTAGCCTTGCGTTCCATAAAACGGCTCTCTTGCGACTGGATAAAAATATACCGGTGAGAAAGCGTGAGCGCAGTAGGGCACCTGTTCTTATTCACGTAAACAGTCACGGAAGTCCACTCGTACAGACATGAAGCCATCTCAAGCGTAGCGAATTGTTTTATACACCTTGAACCTCGAAATATTAGTGTCAGCAAATAGAATGCGGGCCCGCACAGTGATCTGCGCGGTGAGATAGTAATATACCGCTTTGGTGGGGACATAAATAGTTGGGTGGGCTGTGTTATGACGATCAGAAATACTAGACTGCTAGAGGTTTGACCACGGTACTTGCGGATTCCGACTACATCAAGGCTTAAGTATGCGCCATTACTCCAAGTTGTCGGTGCTCGTTTCCTCCATCTACTCGACCATGGAGCCCACTGTCTTCAAAGTCTGCTAACTACCGGGCACCGGGTACTCACTACGTATCCCTGCTGGAGTTTCTCAGTCCTCAAATGTTCAAGAGTCAGCCTCCCACACATTTGGTTATTCCTCAGAGAACACCAGCAAATCCGGAGACCCGCTTTTCACGGCCAGAATCAAGGCCTATTGCCCGTGATCTCTAGGCTATTTTGGTACTTGGTGTTTCCTAAGAGAAGCTGGTCTCTTCGGTGTTTAATTTGAACAGTACTTCAGCGCTATTGGCCTGTTGTCTCCTCATTTCAACAGGCCAGATGATATTTTAAGAGATACTACAGAACTCTGCACATCCGTAGTCCTACCATTATACTATCGTTTCATTCACGAAGCCCTTACCTTTTTCTTCCGACGGAATTAAGACTCAGGCCGGGGAGACTGTTCATCGACGACGAAGCCTCCTATCTCCGGGAGAGTTTAATGAAATCAAGTTTTCGGTGGCACGATGTCCCAAGTGCTGGAAATTTAACAAGTACGCCCCAACCTTTCTCTACTCCTAAGCTGGACGTGTTCAGTCCTATTTATGACATCTATACTCTGAAGTTTTGGAAAAGGGACTGGGCCAAGGCACCAGCAACCGTGGTGTTTGACAGCATTCATGGATCTCGTAGAGTGCTCCCTGAAAGATAGTTTGATATTATTATTGGGCAATTACAGTACGCAAGGAAACACAAATTGATTAGTGTCTCACAAAGAAGATGGACTAACGGTCGCGTTCACTAAATATTATGCTAATCGTGAAGATTTAGGGACAGCTCTTCAGACGTATCACCTATGGATGTTTATTGGCTACGAAGCGGGAACTGAAGGAAATGCCGTGAGGCTACCTAAGGCCTACCCGAGTGCATCCTGGCATTCACGACTTAGTTCGCCTAGATGTAATGCGTCATCATCGACTTGGAATCTGACAGTTACTCCCAGTGGGTTGCCTCACACATTACAGCTTCAATGATTCATCAAGGATTTCGTATTATAACGGCCGTGGATGCTACGCGCATTTGGTAATACTGCTAATCATACATATTCCGTAAACGATACTGCGTTCATTCTTTTGCCTCCGATCCCCCCTCATCAGCACTGCTGTGCCTTCGGAAAACGTGTGTCGCCACCTTCCAGATTGACTCTTTCCCCGAGCCAGGGGAAGAAGACAAAGACCACACGCTGCTTCGGCGGCGTTCGTCGGTATGCTCTTGATACATCAGTGGGTATACCACGTAAGTTGTGGGACAGATCCTCATCCACGCATACCAGCGTCTTTCGAGGCTATGAGCGCTGTTTCTGCCGAGCGGACGTCCGACCGACGGCCTGTGTCAAGAAGACCATACATATCAGCACCGATGCCGAAGCCGGGGGAGAGGAGGCAAAATGCCAACGCACGCATGTTTCCGGCACCTCCGCGGCCGTAGGAGGTGCAGCGTTCGACGACCCCGTCGACCATCTCGTCAAGCAGTCCAGGTTGACAGACCAACCAGACACCTCAACCGATATATCAAGCAAGAGTAGTAGTGGGCAAAGACTGCCACTTTCGTACGTATCAACGATGGCGATGAAATGTTTCGCCTTTCAGATCAAGCTCCATCCGCACCACGCGCAGCCCCATATAACTCCAGGCCCCAACACGCCCACGCACCCCGACCAATCAAACCCGCCAGCCCTATCTTTTGAGCCACCACCCGCAGAAAGCCAAAAACAAAAATAAAGGTGCAGATGCACCGGTGACGGCATAGTCCCGAAGAAAAGGACGACAAGCTTTATTGCGGGGGATTAGGGATTGGCGCGGGAGCCAGTTAGAGGGTGTAGGCTTATCTCGCGTCTCTGGGCGATATGCTACGGAGGGTTCTCTGTGCTCGTGAAACTGTTGGAGGGGAGGGGAGAGGGGAGTGTTCATTGGCGCATGTTGCTCTGCTTGGCTGTGCTGCGCGGCGTGTATGTACGTGGATGGGGTGAAAGTCTCCGTGCTTCATGAGGGGGGTGTGTGTGTGTGGCGCGGTGCGTGGACCCGGTGGTGGTGGTGGCGAGAGGCAAGGCGAGAATGATGGCGATAAGCGAGGAATGGGGCGGCGGCTGCGTGGGCTGGAACGAATGGGAGGGGCCTTTCTTGGCTAGTGAGGGCTGTAGGGCTGGGAATGTGACCCGTGGTTCGCGTGGAATGCGGTTTCTGACGACATGTCTTTGCTCGAATCACCTGCGCGATGGGGGGAATGGAATGGAGGGTTTTTTTTGGATTGTTGGTTACGAGATCTGTGTCGGCGCGGCCCGTTTCCTTCCATTCCTTCTTTTCCTGGTTCGATCGATTATTGCATTGGATCTGTGGAGGGCGGCGGTTCGGGGATGCCGAGTGTTGTGTTTTGTGTCGCGTGCTCAGCTTCTTTTGCGATTGATGGCTTGTTAAAGACATCATATTCATATTTTACGACACCGGAAGAGAATGACTGAGACTTTGTAGACACAGCTAGCACTTGGAGCTGCTTCTAATGGGCAGTGCTGCGCAAAATCGTGACGAATTGCTCGCATGATGCACGACAGCTCTCGCGGCTAAGCGTCGGAGGGGAAGAAGCCGACCGGAGACGCCGTCGAGTGGTTCTGTGATACAGAAGGAACAGAAGGAATGAAGAAGAAGGTACACGTAAGACTGAAGATTGAAAGTGCACTTGCCATGTCTTTGGGATGCATCGGGTGTCTTTGCCACGGCACTGGTGCCGGTCGGCTTATGAGGCTGGATGGCGCGCCTTATTCGGCAGTTCAGTTACAAAGCTACAGCGATGACGAACGAGAAAGAGCGACGTCATACTCCGTATGTAGAAAGTAATTGCGCATATGTCCTACCATTCCATTTGCCATGTCTCAGTCACTTCGGCTAATCTGTGACTACTCTTCAACCACCTGAGAACTCCTTCGCGGCGGTTGTAAATCCCAAGGAAAATAAAGCGACAGAAGGCAAAAACGACATCAAGGCATCCGTCGACGTCTCGCAGTCGCCATCGCTTCATAGATCACGTCATGTCCGTAGTCGGACACCTCACGCGACGTCGCTATCAGGGTCGCAATCAGCTCTCAGGTGGGCAGCAGCGATCAAAAGAAATATCATACACAGAGCCTTACGTACATACCATCGCTTCACGAATCACGCCCTCCCCAGTTCCCCATTACCCGAACACCCGGTAAATCATTCAAATCAATCACTCAATCTCGCAGCCAGCCAACCCAATCAAAGAGGCCAAGCCAAATCAATCAAAGCAAGCGAAAGAAGCAAAGCTCGCTTACCGCGAAGAGGAAAAAAGTGAGAGAGAGCCAAAAACCCGGCGAAGGAAGCTGGACAGAGCACGCGATTTCGGCAATCTCACCTCAATTTCCACTGACTCCTCCGTCTCGGCGCCAAAAAGAAAAAGAAAAAGTCACCGACGACCAATTGCCGACATCACGGACAGAGTACATAGATCTGGACTTTGTTGCCGCGGAAACCGTACCTGGTGCCCGTAGCTCGCCATGCAAAAACCGGAAGGGGAGGGAAAAAAAAAAAGAGACAGCAGAGAGCCGGTGTCGGCTCCCCAAGCCACCCCTCCCCCCTGGCAAGAAGAAGCTGCTGTGCAGCCACCGCGCTAGTCGAACTGACAACGCACGCACGCAGGCGCGCACGTGTACATACCACCACCACTTGTCAGCGACCACGCGAAAAAGAGATAGCAAAGAAAAGAAAGTAGCGTACGTGCGCTGCGCGTGGCGGCGGCCAGGCTATCTGAAACAATAGTCTCCCGAAAGCAGCAAGCAGGTGGTCTGTTCGTCAATAAGCTTGAACGGAGGGAACTACTGTTTACGGGGAGCCTCTTAGCACCGTTGCGGTATAGAGGCGTAGGCGGCGTTTGATCAGCTTTCGTTGCTGCCTCATGAGGCGGGGCCACGTTTGCTCGTGTCGTGTGAGATTGACGAGAGGGAGGGAGCTAAGCGAGTGAGTGAGTGTGTTTTGGGCGGGTTATCGTGAGACGCGACGGCGACGACGCGTGAGAGACTTGAAACGTTAATGGTGAAGAGTTAAGAAAAGTTGACGGGGGGAAGGAGGCGGAGGCATTCCGAGGAGAGGTTGTTCGAACGGCAGTCTATTTCTGACTTGCGTGGCTTCAGATGTGAAACGCTGAGTCCGGTAGGTTGGATGTTTATTTTTGTGTCATGCTTGGCTGGTTTCGTTGGCGTGGGATGGTTGGATGGCAGTCAGCAAACGCTAACCGCCAGTCGCGTGGCACAGGAAGCAGGGAAAGCTGCAGCGTGTCGTCGCGGGGGTGAGATTCCTCCCGCTCGAAATGAATTGCTTTGTTTGGTCGGTACTGCTCTCGACGCCTAGCTACGCTACGTGTCTGCAGGAATATGGTTGTGATTATTCACGGTTGAAGAGTCTAGGAAAAAAGTAGAAGTAATGTCAAGGACAAAAGTATCCTCCAAGCCTGATAAGTGCATCTTGCGTAGATTTGAAAAAACACTAGGTAGAAAATTGGGGTATCTCCAAGCCGTCCCAGACGCGCCTCCATAACCTATGCACTGGAAGGGTAGGGGTAGGGTGGTTTGTTGCTCTCCGCTTGCGAGATGAGTCGAATGCATCCTTAGGATGTGGTAAACAAAGTTGGTGAAGGGTGTAAGGACAGTAAAGGTAGGTGGTGATGGAAGGGCAACAGACATTAAGCATCGTATGGAGTACAGCTTTCCGGGATGTAGAGTGGTAGGCTAGGCAGGGATCGGGGTATAGAAAACGTAACTCGTCAATGGAGAGAAAAAGGGTTGTTTTGAGTAAGACCTCCCGCAAGACAGCTCAGACGACTCCAATCCGATGCAGAAATGGTGAGACTCCAATCCGTCGAGGGTGGCGAAAGAAGGCTCATCGAGAAGAAGAAGCGCGCCTCAAGTGAAACGCCGTGGCCAGCAGTGTGAAGAGAAGTTGACTTTGGCTCCACACGCGTCTCACAGGACGAGGTAGCCGACGCCGGCGACGAAGGCGGCCAGGGCGGCGTCGATCTTGAGCGAGCTGGCGCCGCTGGACGGCGACGAGGGCTCAGCGGAGGCGGCAGCACCGGTGGACGCGGCGGACGAGGCGGTGGCGGCGGCGAGGCTGGTGAACATGCCGGTGCCGGTGGCGGTGGTGGAGTTGCCGGCCGAGTAGACCATCGGGGAGGTGACGGGGGTGTTGGTGGCCACGGAGGTGACGACGGGGGTGGGGATCAGCTCGGTCGAGGTCTCGATCTCGGTGCTGCTGTAGTGGGTCTCGGTGACGACGTGCAGCACGGTGCGGGTGCTGGTGAGGGTGGAGACGGACGTCGTCTTGTCGCCCTCGGCGGCGGCGAGGCCGGAGAGGAGGGCGAGGGAGGCGGCAACAAGGCTGAAGGTCTTCATTTTGCTTTTCTCTGGGAATGCGATGACGAGGGAGGGCCGGGAAGGTGGTCGTGCGACGGTCGGCTGATGCTCGAGAGCAGAGTGTGGTGGTTGTGGTTAAAAGAGTGACTGGGCGAGCGCTGCTCAGGCAGAAGTTTGGTCTGAATGAGCGACGGGTAAAGGCCGGGAGCTTTACAGCGGTGAGAGAGGGCGACGCAGCGAGCAGCAGGAAGGCGTGGTGTTGAGGGGGATCCCGGCGTTTTAACAAGGCGGCGGCGAAATTGGGCCAAGCATGCGGCGCACCCAAGCAGCCTAGCGGCGCTGTTTAAGCTGGATCTGTGCGGTTTCATTCGCGGCGGCGCGTGTGGGGAGCGGTTGTGTCCGCCGGCGACACGCGCCCGGAACGGGCTGATGTGCGCCTGGGAAATTGCACGCTGCTTCCTGGCGGCTCTGCCACGCCGCCATATCGCCCGCCATTAATCGCCGTCATTTCGCGCGACATTGCCGGCCGCTTGCCGTCGCACGCCTCCGCGCGGAGCCGAGTCGCATTGACTGCTGCCCGCCCAGACAGAGCCGGCGTCGTGCGTCTTCGCCGTGCGCCGTCTCTCCCTCCGCCCCCCCCCAGCCGGCCCCTTTCCGCGCTTTGTCGTCCGCTAGCCGCAGCGCAGCTCCGTCAGCGTCTTGGCGGGCTCCGTGCCGGCTTCGCGCCTAATCCCACGCGGGCGGTGAGGCCGCTCCAGGCAATGCACGACGGACGTGAGCCGGGTGCCCACCGTGCCACAGCAATTTGGCCGAGCGAGCCTCCGCAGCATCAGTGTCAGCTTACCCGCGACAGCCCTCGTGCCTCTGCCTCCCCTTTCCCGCGCGCGCTGGCGATGACACCGGTGGCGCTGCACACGAGCAGGCCCGTCTCCGCTGCGCTGTCGCTCCAGCAGGGTGAGACATGGCGGCCGAGAGATCCAGCGTTTGCGCTGGAGATCCCCCACAGCCGTCGACGTGCTGGTGTGGGTGGCACCTATGCAGGTACGGTGCATCTGTACATCCGCGCATCTGCCCATCCCGCCGCTCTCTCCTCCTTGCGTGCCCACCCGACCAGATCGCCCCTTCTAGAAAGAGCAAAAGGGGGGTGAGGGGACCGCCCGTTATGCGGCGCCTGATGATGACGGACTGGCAGGCTGGCGGCTCGACTCGACTCGCCCGCGCCCATCACACCGCCTGATGGGCAAGGCGATTTGCAATATTGCGCATTCGCAGCTCATCGGACAGACCAGCCAGCTCCAGACTCCAAGACCTGCAAGAAAAGCACGAAAAAGCTTTTTTTCCTATAGCGCTGGTGGAGCCCAATGCGATGATCTCTATTCGCGCGCCGCCCATCACTTACCCCATACGAGTCGGCGTCGTTACTTAGCTCCGCGACAACCGCTCATGCCTCTCTTTTCCTATGCCTCTCGCCGTGCAGCGCGTATGTACTCCCTGCCTATTCCTCTCTCTCGCGCTGCGCAAGGCCTCCCGACCGGTCCTCCCGGCTCCCCAGCTGCGCGGCATGTGTGTGGTGGGGCTGGCGTAGCACGTAGCACACACGCCAACCACGCGCGCATCGGTGATCTGAGACGCACAGCTGGCCACGGGGAAAGGACGAGCTGGGAATACGAACGCCCCGTCTTACAGCACGTCTCACGCACGCAACGCACGCCCGCGCACCGCGACCCGACCCGACCCGGCGGCGCCGCGGACCTGCTGCCTGCCTTTGCCTGCCTTCGAAACAGCTAACGAAGCATCTGATGAAGGAAGGACGGAGGGAGGGACGGGCGCAGGAATGAATCGAAGGAACTGCAAACAGGAGACAGACGGCGGGATGCTCGCTGGGAGTACACGGCTCTGATGCGCGGGACAAGGAGAGAGCAGACGGGGCTTATCGTTGGCGCGTGGGCTTACATTTCTGGGTGCCGGCACGGTGCCCGGCGCTGACGTAGCAGCGGCAGCAGCAGCAGCAGCAGCCGCCGCCGCATTCTGGACATATGCATCGGCGACGAGGTACGTGCCCTGTTTAATTGCCAGCTCAGCTTGACAGCTTTGTGCTGCCGCAGCACGATCACCCCGCATCGTCCCACCAGCTGCTACTGCCTTTCCTGATGGCGTGATACTGTGTCGATCAACTGCTATCGACAGCCAGTGAGAGGAAAAGACGTATCGAAGAAGGTGGAAAACTCTTGAAAGCACACATATAAGACGACGGTGCGGGAATAAACCTTTGGAATCTCGTTGACCTTTGTCTATGCATGTTTCTATCCTGAGTCCCCTGTATTGCCAGTCCGTGGTCAAATTCATCGCCGGCTCGACGAAAAGTGAAAATGGAAAGCCGAAAGATGGGTGAATGAAAACGACTGACCGTCTATCCTTTCCCAACCCACGATACGAGAAAAACGACACCATTGCCCAGTCACACAACCATGGGTGAACAACAGACATTCTCAGTCCCAGGAAAAGGCCACTTTCAACTCACTCAGTCAATCCGCTAGCATCACGACATCCAACATCAGCAACACACCATCATCATACTCAACAACAGCAACACCCCAAATCACACATTAATCTCTCCAATTGCCCTGTCCTGTCCTGTCCTGTCCTGTCCTGTCCAGACCTGTCCCGCTCTGCTCTGCTCTGCACCTCCGCCTCGTCAATTACCCACCCCTCCATGCTTCTTCTCGCACGCCGAGTATGTACTTCTTCTCGTAGTAATACACACAGCATCCATCCACGGCAGAAAGAAGTAGAAGTACTGTATTTCCCACCCACCCACACAACCGACACCAACCAACCAACCCAACCCATGCCCACCCACTTCCATTCCGAAGCCCCAAAAAGAAAAAAAGAAAGACAAGGAAAAAGGCCCTCACTCGTACAGACAAACGCCGCCGCCGCCGCCGCCGCCGCCAACCGGAGAGAGAAATAAGAAAAGCGATGAGACGAGGGTCAGGAACGTGATCGACGGCGGCGAAAACAGAAAGAAAGCAATCCAGCCAGCCGACGACGTGAGAAGGGGAAGAGGGGAAAAAAAAGAGAGAAGAAAGTCCATGGGTGTCCCGAATCGATCGATCTAGGGAAGCTTTGCATGCTCCTCCAGCTCGCTCCCGCATTTCAAAGACTGTCAACGTATAAGTAATAATGCTGTTGTAGTAGCGTATGTGTGTGTGCAGCACCTCCATCCGCCGGCTTTGCTCCCCACCATCATCATCATCATCATCATAACGAAATGAGAAATTGAGTAGAAAAATTCCAACCAACCCCAAACCCACCCGCTAAGTACTCCCTCCCTCTCCTCCATCTCCCTCCCATGTTGATGTTAAAAACCCATCACTCACTGTAGTACCAACACCGTACATCCATCCAGCACGCAGTTCCGTTTCCCCCTCCCCCACCCTCCTATTTCCCCAACGGTCCCAGCTCCGAACCAAGTCCAATCCAACTGTGCGTGCAGAAGAAACAACGGACGGACGGACTGACGGGCGGGCGGGCGGGCCACGACGCACGCGGATGAGACACCGTGCTCAGCGAGATAAGATCATCCCCCGTCCACCATTTTACGCTGTTTCTCCTGAAGCTCCCTCCTCCAACACCATCATCGGTGGTCCCGCTCATATCCTTTTTATAGATCTCGCACGTCTCTCTCCCCTCTCTCCCCTCTTTCTCTCTCTGCACGTCATCTCGTCGATCTCGTCGGATCCCAAAGAAGCCCGGTCCATGGTGGTTGACCCCTGAAAGAAAGATAAGGGGTTGGTTGGTTGGTTGGTTGGAGAGTGGGCGGGTGTGTAGGTAGGTCGGTAGGTAGGTAGGTTAGTGGTGTGAGTGTGTATAGGCAGCAGGGAGGCAAGTATTGTGTTGAGTAGGGCAAGCGGACAAACACCGACAATAGCCGGTTTCGCCGAAGAACCGAGCGGATGCTGTTGCGCCCGGGACGATGGATGCCGACGACAAAGGCGCTCGAAAAAAAGCTTGGCGGCAGATGATAACCCTCTTTCGCAAATGTACGTCATGCATGGCCCAATCTCGACTCCCGATTCCTGCAATATCCTTTCTCTTTCTCTCTCTCTCTCTCCTCCCCCTTGCCTGTCCTCATTCCCCTTCCGCAACCTCGTTCCTCTCCCAAATCCTCCGACATATGTCCTCGATTTCGTCCCTCTCGGCCGCCGCCCTGTCTTGACTCGTTTCCCCCCTGCCGGGAAGGTCGAAGCTGACGCGCGCTCTCCTCGCCGCCGCCACGGCCTCCGTCACGCTTGTGGGCGTGCCCCTCTCGCGGTCCATGCCCTCGCCCGCGCTCGACGCCCTGAGGCTGTGTTGTCGCACCAACCCGCCGACGCCCGAGTCCGGGCCCGGGCCGGCGTTCGTGCTGGGCCGTTGCTGCTGGTGCGCGCTGCCGGGCTTCGCTGACAGGGCGCTTCGGTTCTTGCGTGGGCTCGACGGCATTTCGGCGAGGCGCGCGATCGCGTCGGCGAGGGGGTTGCGGAACCGCCGCACCACTTTGTACTCGGCGCTGGCTTCATCGAAGCGCCGCAGGAGCTCGCGGTCGATGACGACTTCGCCTGATGGTGTGTACGTCACACCGGCCGGATAGAGCTGGGATGTTGAGTGGCCGTTGCGCGGTAGGTATTCCTTTTGCTGGGGTTCGATATTGGAGCTGGCCCGCTGCAGCCAGAGCTTCTGCTGGGTGCGGGACGGGTGGAGGTCCGTAGGCGTGGCGGTGCCGGAGGAGACGTGACGGCGGTGCGAGCTCGAGGTGTCTCTGTCGGACATGTTGGGGGCGGACCTGTTGCGCTTGCCCGGCGTGAGCTCGCCGCCGGAAGCTTTGGGATGGTGCGGTAGGATGCTGCTGTCGCGCGGCGTGCCAGACGAGCCATCGCCGTCAATGAAGCGGGACACGGCTTCCTTATTGCCCGGGGTATCTATCATGGTGGAGCCGGTGGAATGGCTGAGAGAGCGAGCATCGTGGGAGTCGGAGACGACGGTGGCGGAGACATCCGAGACCTGCGGCCTCAGGCTATGGGTGGCGCTGCGCTGCAGGATGCGTGAGGTGATCATGTCGGCGTCGGGGAGGTTGGGCTGGTGGTATGAGCTCGCGCCGTTGATCTGGTTGCTGCTGTACGTCACCCGATCCGCGTCGCGGCGGCGGCTGCTGGTGGGCGAGGCAGGCTGCGAGGGCGCGCGCGACTGCGGCTGCGACGGGGCGCGCGGCTTGGGGGCGTCGGTCTCGGTGGACTCGGAGGTGTCGTTGTCGCTGGCGTGCTGGTGCTTGCCGGGCGGCTCGAGCACGACCGAGTTCTGGCGGGTGTTGGTGCGCGTGGTTGCGGGCGACTGCGAGGCGCTCTCCTCAGTCCACTCATTGTCGTCGTCCTCGTCGTCGTCGTCGCCCAGGTCGAAGCGCACGGCCGGGTGGTCGGGCTCGGGCGAGGCCTGGCGGCTGCGCGCCTTGTGCGAGCGCTTCAATGTCTCCAGGTCGGTGCTGGTGCGATGCTTGTGCATGGCCTTGGTGGACAGCTGGCGCGGCAGGTGGCCGCTGGAGTGGTTTCTCCTCAGCACGGCGTGCGACGTGTTCCGCGGCACGACAGCGGCAGACGCATTGCGCTTTAAGCCTGGGCGGGCTTGCTGCGCCTCTGCTGGCGCCGGGGTGGAGCTACCCGAGAGGGTGCGCTGGTGATGTCTGGTATGGCCGCTGCCATCGCCCGTGGCCGGCCGGGCGGCGGCCACCTTGTTCAAGTTCTTGCCAAAGGACGGGTTCCGCGGGCCCATGCGGCCGTGGCCAACAACGTGCCGCTGGGTTCGGTGCTGCTGCTGGCGGTGCTGCTGGGCGGCGTGGTGCTGGCCGTCGGACGGCGATTGGGAGACCTGGGACGACTGCGACGACTGCGACGTCTGGGCGCGCCGCGGGCCTGCAGGGCGCCTCGGCTGCTGCTGCTCCGGCGACGGCATTCTTGCGGGAGCTCTCAGCGTCTGCGGCTAAGGTCGTGCTGACGCCCACCGGCCGGGCGATCGCTGGCGGGCGGCGGGGGGAGACAAAGGGAGGCGGGCGGGCAGGCGCTGGCGGCGCTGGTTTGCGGGGGCGGCGGGCTCGTCGACACTCGCCCGGGGCAGGAGCTGCTTCTGATGGCGCCGCAGACGGCCATACGCGTCAATTGGTGAGAGGGAGAGGGGCCTCGCCGGCCGTCGCACGCGAGTGGTGGAGGAGGTTCGCTGGCAGCCGGCCGTGCAGGCGGTCAGGCTCGTCAGAATCCGCGCGCCGTTGGGCCTGCCGTCATTGGACCGCCGCGCTGACCGGCGACCGGCGCCCAGCGCCCTCACCTCCAGCGCCCGCCCTCGCGATGCCGCCCTGCGATAGCCGCGCCCGATTGAGCGGCGCGCGCATGAATGGCGGGCGCGTCGGGACGCTGCAGATTGCGCGGGAACGCGCTGCAGTCGCCCGCTGCCGCCCCCGGCCTTCGCCTCCGCGCCGTGCACCACAAGACCGTCCGGCACTGCTACTCCATTCCGAGCTGCTTGCTACTTGTCCGCCCGCCATCGCATGCCGTCCGTCCTGCCCGTACGCGGCCATCCAGAGCAATACAGAAAATGTCCTAGGTACACACCCGCCTCCGCCGTCTTCCATCTTCCCGTCACATGTGATAGCTCGGGTGCAAATGCCGTGGATACCGGCCCAGAAATTCCAGCAGCGAAGAAACCCTCGTCCGTCCCCGTGCCCATGTAAGACGTGCATTAGTCCCGTATTCCTGCATGCCCGTTAGGCTGCCCACGCGATGCGAGCCGCAAGACCGGTATCTGTGTCCAGCAATCGACAGGCAAGAGCCCGCCCATGTGTCTACCCGTTCCCGTCGTGGCTCCGTAAGACCTGCGTGCTTTCCGCTCCCGAGGTGGCGTACCCAGCTGCTCCCGCCGTCTTCGCCAGCCCTCAAAACGGATACATGCCGGACGAGTCACTCTCTGCGTAGCCTCCGGCCGGCTTGGACGGCATAGCAAGGCGACTTGCGCATTTCTTCAGCGCGTTCTTGACCGGACTGGTCTGCTTATCTTTCTGCTTCGGACCAGCCTCTGCCTTCTTCTGCTCCGGACTGGCCTTCGTCTCCTTCTGTGCCGGGCCACTTTGGCCCTCCTGCTCCTTACGGTCTATTACTTTGCCTTCGTTCGGGCCATTCACCGTCTTCATGCTGGTTCCCGCTCGCCACATGCCGTCAACGCAGCCGAAGGATGTCCAGGACGAATCGGAGGAGTCTGACACGGTGTCGGTGCTGTAGAATCGACGGTGGAATCCTGTGAGCCGGGACCGATAGGTTGGGGGCGTACCGGAGGGGAGAAGAGCGCGCTGCGAGCTATCCGAGAGACGAAGCAGGCGGCGACGACTCGATGCGGACCATCGCCGCTCAGATGCCGCCACTAAATCGTCTTCTCCGGGCTCGGTGGCCTGGGATGTAGACCGGGACCGAGGAGCAGAGCCGGGCAGCGATGGAGTCTTGATCCAGCTGACAAAGTCCGATGGCGATTTGCCCAGCCTCTTGCGGTTGGAAGACGAGAACGAGGGACTCTTCAGACGGCCCAGCATGTCACCACCGGGCGTCGTCTTCTCTTCCGGGAGATCTTCTGTCTGGCTGATGGATTGCCATTCGCTCAAGGGCTGCTTCGTTGACATGCGCCGGGAGCTTGGCTCAGAGGAGCTGAGTGGAGAGGTCGGGGTGATGCCACAGAATTCTTGGGCGTGCAGTGAATCCTCCACCCAAGCTTCTACGTCTTTGAGACGCATGGTAGAGGGCCTGACTGTCGCGTCGAGGCACGACTGGGTACCCTGTAGGGCAGTGGACGTCGGCCTCGGCGGTCGAGAAGGGTTGCTGCGTCTCTGCAGGTGAATGAGGTCGGACGTCGAGTGAGACAAAGCTCGAGGAGGGAGAGCGTCTTGTCCGTCAAAGCGCCTGTGATGTGATTGGAGAATGAGGCCAAAGGTATCCTCTAGAGATGCTTCAGGATCAGCGGGTTCGGAGCGAGCAGGCTGAGCTCCGGCTGCCTCTGCGCCGCTGCTGCCTGCAGGAAGGGGAGGCAGCGGTGGTGAGACGCTGAAGCGAACGGCGGGCATGCTGGGCGTGTGTAAAATGAGGAAATGACTACGGTTGTGAGTGGCTAGAGAGGTCGCATGACGATGGAGCCGACGAGTTCGGCCGATGCGCAGGCGGCCAAGGTGTGAGGGCGGAGAGGGTGGAGGAAGGAACTCGAGAGCAGGTGGGCACGCGGCGAGAGGTGCGAAAAAAGTTGGGCACGCGACGCGTCGCTGCAGAAGGGGAAGTTGCACCAGCAGCGGATGAGGCAAGAGCGTCGAGAGCCACACGAAGCCGCGTGACATCACACAAATTCTTTGCGTCAAGCCACACCAAACAATCATCATCTTCTCCAAAATGGACCATCTGCGTGTGCAACTCCGCATTCAAGCTGTCCTGCTTGCTCTCTGCGCTCTGGCCGACGCTGGGAAGCGGCTTCATAGCCACCGGCGTTGTCCTCAACGTGCTCTTACTCTGACCCGTTGTCCCCAAAAATATGTATGACCATGCCAGACATCTCGGTTGCTCACATGTGGAGCCGCGGAATGTTGAAGGAAGCTTTTTTCCACGTCGGATTCTCGCGTGTGACGCTATGTCGAAGATGCGATCTTGATCTCTACCATGTCTCTGCCACTCTGTCCACTGGCTTTCGCACCAATCATCCACGGCCATGTAGGTCTCAGCCGTACAATACTCAGGCGCCCGTCGGCGAAACCGGACTCTATGTACTAGCAAGGCCGGCAATATGAGGACACAAGCCACCCTATATATGTGTAGACTGATAATTTACAATTTGGCCACGTACACAAGAAGAGGCACCCTCACTTACAGGTCGGACGTCAATCTTGTTGGATGATTAAAAGCCTTGTGTTCCCAATCTAAAGACAACCGCTTGGTTTTCGGAGCAGAACGCATGCCCGCTTTTGCCCTGGTGGCATCCCTATTCACCGGGCTTCCGCCAGCCTGAAGTTAAAGGACATGTCATGGCGTATTGACACAGATTTGGACACAAGCCGCAGAACCTTTTCCTATTTCAGGTAGGCCCCTCAGGTAACCTTGCCGCCAGCATTGCAAGCTGTAATTCTCCCTGCTCCTTGTTCGATTAAGCAAAGTCTCATGATACAGTCACCAAGTTCTGCAAGTTTCTGCTTGAGGCCCTTCCGTAGTCCTTTATCAACTCTTTGCTTTGTCTACGTGCTACAACGCATGCATTCATCGTCATCAAATATATTCGCATGAGCTTAAATTTATTCTTGTTTTTCTTCCAAGTATTGTTTGCTTATCGGGGTTGCTGAAGGTTGGTTTCCTGTTACTTAATTCCCTTCCATGCCTCGAGCAAAAAAGATTTATCGGTACGAAAGCAAAGATGTGTCTCCCTGTTCTCCTTTCCAAGCGAACCCGTAGAGATTACGCAGGCACACAAAAGGGCACTCACCAAGTCTACCTGATCAAGCGGTCCAATGGGAGAAGCGCATTCGTGGTCCGCAAACGTACGGCGGAGGAAGCGGATGCCAGGCCGGAAGACGGGCTTAGACTTGGAAGTGAACGATACAACCAGCGTCTAAAAGAGATGCTTGGCGGTCAACATACCAAGAAAGCTGCGCCATCATAGCACATACAAAACCAGGGCGAGCGTCGGTGGTGGAGGTCCCACAAGAAGTGAATGAACACCATGGCGGAGGCGAATCTGACCGCGCTCCGGGAAACGGTAGCGATGTGCCTCGCAAAGGAGGCGCTGGAGGTGAAGTGGGCGTGGTTGCAAATAATGCTTAACTTGCGGGGATGGTAGGTTTGAAGTGATGGTTTTCCAGAGCCTCCATTTGTTTCATGGCTTCTTTGAGACTGTCTTCTCAACGGGCTGTAAGTTGTAGTTTATGATTCTCAATTGACTTCATTTTCTGCATCACTAAGTCTTAGTAGATAAAGATGTTTCTAGAGTGAATCCTCCCACCACGATATGCACAAACTGAGAGGCAACATCTCCTTAGAAATATGAGCCTGGCATACTCTACCTCTAAAGTGTCCTCCCAGTCAAGGTTGAGAAAGTGAACGGCCGACCTGCATGGGTCCATCACAGAAAACTTGCTAGAGGAGATTCCCCCAGGCCGCGGCTAAGTAAATCCTCAGTGGATCATCAAGAAGGAGGTACTAAAGCACTAGGAGAAATTCGTGAAGGCGGCAATTTAAGGCAACGGAGCCACTTAGGAGTTCACTTTGAGAACTTCAGTACCGAAGGTCGTAAGCTAAACAGTTGTGGAGAGTGACAAATGACTATAAAGCCATGGGAATTCCAATACTTGATTGTCCAATGATACCTCAGCATCTCTTAACATAGTTCATGTTTGCGGTTCTCCATAGATGACCCTAATGTAAAATACTCCTTCTGCGCACGACCACGTAGAATGGCTTGAGACCAACGAGCCCGCTATAAAAGTAAGCTTTCCACATCCTCTGATGAGTCCGATATACTTACATGTTCTTTTCCTGTGGGTGCTTTTCTGGGTCCGCAAACTGAATATCAAAATGCATAATGAACGTTGGGATCATCTATTTTGATCTTTTAGTAACGTCAATACTCTTTTTTTTTTTGCGAAAAAGATTACCTTGCTCATTTCAAGCATAGCAATGTCTAGCCCAAGCAAGTCAGTCGAATTCAATAGCAGTACCATGAGAGATCACTTACTCTTTCCTAAGCAGGTCCTCGAGCCACCACCCCAGGAAAAGAAGAAGCGGTCTGAAATGCGCGGTTAATGGGACCAGCATATACTCATAGGTAAGTCAGTACGCTAAACACTTACGCATATCATGCTTTTTTTCTTCATCCAACCATCTTTCAGGTCGGAAACTCTCCGCGTCATCTCCATAAATGCTCTTATTTCGGTGAAGGACCCATGCAGAAGTTCCAACCTCATACTAATCCCAGACGTCAGCTATGCAGCGTTTTCTCGACTGAGCTTTCCATAGTACTTACCCCTCCAGGTACGTAACAATTCTCGAACTGCAAACCCTCTGGCGGTACGACGCGCGACAGCAGCCCGCCCACAGCAGGATGCAGCCGCATCCCCTCCTGAATCACGGCCTGCAAATACGGCCAGCTCTCTGCCTGAGCTTGTGTCACTATACCACTCGCATCAATCTCACCACTCGCCACCTTCTCACGCAGTTCACGCAGCAGGCGCTCCAACGCCGCCGGGGTAATTAGCAGATAATACAAGATGCCGCACAGCGTGTTGTTCGTCGTATCCGACCCGGCCACCACATTGCTCGTCAGCATGAACCCGATATCCGTCTCGCTCAACTGCGGCTTCTCGCGGCGCACTGCAAACAATTTGCTGAGAACGTCGCCCTCGTGGTCATCGGCGCTGCCCACCCGGTCTTTGCGGGACGCGACTTGCTGCAGCGTGAAGTCGTGCAAGGAGCCGTTACGTGCGGTTACGGCGAGCCGGTTGCCGATGTAGGGGGCGAGTCGCTGGTGCAGGTGGAAGACCCAGGGGACTTCTCCGACCCAGCCGGCGGACGCGATGGCTGCGCCGATTCTGGGGAATAGGCCGAAGTCTGAACCAGCGTCTAAGTAGCCAAAGCGGCGGGCGAAAGAGAGTTCACCGATGACGTCTGGAAGGAGGAATGGTAAGCGGAGTGGAAAAAACAAAAGAGTTGAGGCGAGACAAAGAGAGCAACGAGATGAGTAGTAACGTCAGAGGGAGAGGGAAGAAGGGTAAAAGGTGTAGACGAACCGAAAGCAAACAACTGGATCCAATAGGAGATATCTATGCCCTGCCCCTTGGCTCCAAGCTCCTCTAGCTTGCTGAGAAAGACTTTGATAGTCTCATCGACGTACGGCTCCAAGCTCTTCATCGTGTCCATGGTATACGCGCGGCTGACCAGGCGGCGCTGCTGTCCATGAATACGCTCATTGCGCTCACCGAACGGGTCGAAGGGACGCGTGCCCTTGATGGGAACGTACATTTCGCCTTTGACGAAATTATTTCCGGCGCCTGTGCATCACGTTAGAAACAGGGTTTCTTCTTCTTTTCAACTCTTTTGAAATATCCCGGACTTCAGAAAAGGTAGATTCATACTGTAGATAATCTTGAATCCTTCAGGCGATGCGACGCTCCTGTACAAAAATGCTTTTGTAAGCCGAAAGAAGAGGAAAGGGGAAGAAAACGAGCCCTGTATATCTTCCTTTGCGGTCGGACTGAAAAGCTCACAGCTTGTTAGGCTTGACCCGCACCACGGGCCCGTATTTTTCATGGAGTTTGATCAGCCTGCGCTGATAATCGAGGTGAGTCGTTTGTTTTGCAAGCCAAAAGTCCGTCAGACTTGCCCAGAATGGGCCTGGATATTTGGCAAGCGGCGAGAAGAAGCGCTGGTAGACGCAGTAGGCAAACAGCGCCAAGCAGCATCCGGTAAACCCGACGAGGAGTAGGTTGATACCATTAGCAGCGGCCTTGAGGTTGAGAAGCATGATGGAATAATGTGTCGGCAGTGGTGGCTAGCACGTATCGCTTCTGCAAGCCTGAAAAGAGAAGACCAGCGATGAAGCAAATTAGAACGCGAAAGTTGGATTTCTTCTCTCTTTTGACTGAAAGCATAAATGGACAAAGTGCGAACATATTTCCCTCAAACGGCTCTCGGCCGAAGCTTTTTTGATCTCCATGGACGTAGATACCCGTGGCCGCCTTCCCCAGCCCCGCAACCTTTAGCTGTCTCCACCTGTTGAAGCATAGTAATATAATTCAAGCCTGACATCATACAAGCAACAGGCCTATCCTCATTGGCCAGCTTTCCTTTTAGCATCCCCCACTTCCGGACCCCGGATCCCTCTTTTTCCCCGCCGCCACCAGCATCTGCGCCGTCGGCCACCCTGGCCCGTTCCGCCATCATCCTCCTGCAACGCCCGAATGTCACCATCGCTCAGGACTGAGCCACCTCACACGACCACATCATTTGCTCTTGAAGTCCTCTTTGCACGCGATGACCTCAGCACTTGGAAGCCTAATCATGATGACGCCGCATCTGGAGCACATGGGACGGGCCACGCATGCCCGACAGACCGGGTAGCGGCTGGTCCGACTGACTCGACCGACTTTCGGCTTCGGTCTCGGCATTAAGTATCGTCCTCGGCCGCGGACGAAAGGCCAAAGAGCGGACTGTTAACTTTGCCCCGTGCCTAATTAGGTTCACGTGAATTCCGTGGATATAGGGCGCTTCTGCGCCTTCACCATCTCGTACCACAATCAACTTCGGCCCTCGTCGCTTGCGATTCGTGCATAAATTATTTATCATGGGTCTCGAAAGCCTCCCGCACTGTGTCCTTGGATGCTGCGGGCCAAGTAAGGTCGACGAAAGCGATAAACGCCACCATATATGGCCCACGGGTCCTTTGACTGGCGAAAGAGTGGGACCAAGACCCACGGAAATCGCGACAACTCACAAAGTGGGAATGCGAGAATGCCAGGAAAGATTTCGAAGCGAAGATCCGGTTGGCAAGATTGTATCGCTAGATAATCGAGCTGAAGGCAGGTGCTCCTGGGGTGGCCTCTGGACTATATTTTGCTACATATGGCTTTTGTAGCTACATTGCAAGAGAACATCTCCACGAAAGTTACCCATCATTTCTATTATGGATCTTTGAAGCTTCTTGATCTTTTAGAATATTAAGACCAGCTGCTAGAACTTTAAAACTGCTCAGCATACTTACAAGATTTCATGCATTTCAATGGATGTTTTCAATTATCTACTCATCTGAGAGGCTGCAGAACGAGGCAGTGCACCAACCCGGTGAAACTGGAGTACACCAATATCCAGCCCGTTGTTTTCGTCAAGAATCTGGAAAATCACTTGAGGCTACTACTCACCAAAGCCGCCAAGCTGAGGTGCACGGCGAAGAGGCTGCGACATTAGTTCGAGAAGCGCAGCGGATGCTTCTCAACGCCCAACAACAACGCGAACAAGTTGCAATGAAATGCCCACATGTCCCACAGCTCGAATTCACGCTGGCCATAATGCGGCGGCTCGAAGAACTGGGGCAGCTGCTCGATGGACGGCCCGGCAATGAACAGCATAGAGCGGAGGGCAATTCCACCAGGAAGCAATTCCAGCGGAAGTTACACCTCACAGCCTTTAGCACAATACGGTGACTATGCGGATGGCCTACTGCCGACAAGTAGCTCACCGCGTTTGCATGTACTGAAGAAAGGCAAAAGGACACTCAAAGCTTTCGTGTTGTGGTCCAGTAGTAGAACTCCACAAGTGGCCATTCTATAGGGACTATTTTGGTGCTCATACGACACATAACATATTTCATTTTGTCACCAATCACCCGCATATGATGTTGCTCGGGATCGTCGGAACTCCAGGGTAGCGAAAGACTTAGCGATTTTAGCGGTGCCTGAACATGGCGAAGGTCCCTGGATTTGGATTCATGATCATGGATGATCCCGAGGTAGAAGACGGCCGTGAGTTGGTAAAGATGGGCTGAAAGTAGGGGTAGTTTCAAAATTAAAGTGCCATTGCCAATGTTCAACTTTCTTTAAGCCCAAATTTGGGCTTAAAAAAGTTTGGCTGCTCGGCAGCTTGTTTAACTGCCGAGAAGCCAATCATCTCAAATAGCGCCTGAAGAATTTGTCAGCGTGTGGTATGCTTGAAGCCTCTTACTTGGAGTCGAGGACGGAGTATGTTACCGCTCTCAGCAAGAATGAAGCACTGCACGTATATTAATTTCCAGCACAGGTCGGTTGCAGGGACAGCGGAGTGGGTTATTGCTTAAACAGGAATTTATTCTACAGAGCAGCGAAAGTGTCACCGTTCATCTGAATCGCCTTTTTCATTGTCTCAAATCGTTTCTGAAGTTGCATTCCGAACAGGAAAACATAGCCACCTACGAGTTTACGTGGTAGATAGCACTGCTACCTTGCTTGGGAAGCTTCAAATTTCATCTTCTCATGTACTACCAGATATGCAAACTCCCGCAGCCAACTCCCCACAGTTCCTATGTTCGAGAACAAAGACCCTTCTGTCCTATTTTAGCCGCAAGCAGTAACAAAACGCCAAGTGACAGGGCACTCCCTGCGAATATTTGCATATAGGCAAACTTGCCTCCATCAGCTTGAATAAGAGCCCCTCCAATGGGAGCGCCGATAAGCGCTCCAAGAGCGATGAGGACAAAATTTGTGCCGTTGTAGACGCCGATCTTCTCGATGTCGGCAATCTGCGCTACACAAGCCAACACCAGTGAAATGAATGCTCCATTAGTGTATCCAGTCAACGCTGTGAATACAATGATCATAGAATTCTCGTGACTGGGGAGCCAGATAGCGAAGGCGAACAACGCGGAAAAGGCGGTAGATGTGGCGATGCAGTTGTACCTACCGATCTTGTCCGCGAGTTTTCCGAGCATAATTCGCCCAAAGATACTGCCACAGAAGTCAGTCTTAGACACTGGACAGTGGAACAATGCGTACCTGCTCGCGTTAAGAATGGAGACAAGATAACCTGATAGTTCTTTCGACATGCCTTCCGAAAGAGCCTGCAGAGTAACGTAGTTCATGGGTAGATATATGGCTAGGTGGATTACGAAAGATGCTAGAGCCGTGTATATGAAACGTGGTTCTTTGAGCGGTTCAAGAAAGTCTGCGAAGCGCCAACGTTGCCGGGTTGGATTCAGACGAGAGCGGACGGTAATGCAGGACCACACCAGGAGGCTAAGGAACATGAAGGCAATGCATCGAATGGCCCAGCTAAAGTCGACACTCTTGTTGAGATTTCTGAACAGGATGCTATGCGTGTTAGCATTGGGACTACGACCGCTGCTGTGATAATGATTCTTACGGTATGATGAACCCGCCCATGCCCGCTCCGGAAGATGTGATACCGAGAGCGATACCTCTATTCTTGTAGAACCATGTGGCGACAGCATTCATAGAAGCGTAAAACACAGCACTGGCACCAACGCCGCTGCAGACAGACTGTGCGAGGATGAATTGCCAGTACCTCGTGCTTAAGCTCGTCGTTATCAAACCACCGATGTGTAACATGGCGCCGCATATTAGCATGTATCGTGCGCCGTGATTATCGAAGACTTTGCCGAAGATCGGAGCTCCACCAAACAAGGAAAAGGTTTGTAAGGAGAGAATCCAAGCGATGACGCTGGATGGGTACGCCTTGAGTTGATCGTGCTCATACTGAGTTTGGAGCATACCCATGCAGTTGATCCACCCCAAGGAGCAAAACAACCCACACCAGCTGCCACTGACGACCATCCATGCTGACCAGCCACCGTCAGGAAAACAATCCGGGTTTGGAGCGACAGAGTGGCCTACGGGCTCTGGAGTCTGGGGGATCGCGAGCGTTGACGGAAGAGCTGAGATGGCCTCATCATGGACTAATTCTATGTCGTAAATGATTATTGAGATATGCTTGGACGGATGAGATTGCCATTGTGTAGATCTGGGGGGAATCTGAGCCTGTAGCTCAAGAACCATTCTGGAGATTGAGATAATGACGCGTCGTCCAAATGATACAGGACATGGGAGAATCTGGCAAGAAGTTGAATATCGCACGGAACGGGCGCATAAGTTTGTTACATTCGTGCAAAAAATCCAAGATTACGCTGCCGTTGGTGGTTCTTCCAGGCGTGGGGACAGCCTGGTAATCTAAAGCCCAGGGATCGTGAGGTCCGATAATAATACCCGTGGATAACCGCTAGTATCGAAATGCTGAATTCTCGATTTTTGGTGCTCGGTGATGTTAACAACGGCCCGAGGACCAAACGTTGAAGGACATCGCCTCATATTTCAAAGGTCAGGACTTGGTGGGCCGTATACTTCAACTGATGTAGTGTGATCCAGGATATACCGCACAGCTACCGAAAAGTTTGTTTGTGTGAGGCCTTCGATATACTCAATGTCCGAGCCAAAATAAAACTTCAGGCAGGCAGGACTATGCATTCAAAACCCTCTAACTGGGATTCCTATAGTCACTTGCCATGTTCAACTTCGGCAGTTGGCCAGAGCATACACATCAATCTCGAGGAATCTTAAACCATGTCAAACCTAAAAATTTTCCAGGAAGGTGATTTTCTGTCTCGTCATATAGGCGAGAATACATTGTGGCTACAATTAGCTCACTTATAAAGCACAAATAGAGGGGGAAAGAGCAAACAAATTGTTAGAATATAAGGAACCCAGCCAACGCAAGTAATTGCGCGGGCCCGCCTTTTTCTTTAATCCAACACAAATAATCAGCATTAGCCGGACAAGTTGGCGCACTGCTATCTAGTACAGAGGCGCCTTGCTCGGGTAATGGGGGCCTCGAAAGCTGGCTGGTGGTTCAGCGAAACAGCCTCGTCTGTAGCGATGAGCAGGTATGGACCGGGATGTGAAGTTGATGATTTGTCGCGGCGCCTCGCCCGGAGAATTGACGAAGTCTGTAGAACATGAGAGTGGTACAAGGTGGTTGTTGTACGAGAAGCAAGATCGGCAGCTCTTCTCCGCTCGCTCCATTTGCCCGCACCCGAAGGCGAGAGCGATAAGCACAGAATGACGTCATCGTAAACAAGAAATCCCAACCTCTATGGAGCCTCTTCATCTGCACGCCGCTTTTTCCAACCCAAAAAAGCACCAAACACACACACCTTCAACAAGCCTCTTCAATTCCAAGCGTCTGCTGAAACGAAACCAACCATGGCCCTCCGCGCGTCCCCCCTCCTGCGCCTCCAGCGCCCGGCGACAACCCGGGCAACGAACGTTTCATTCGCGCGGCGAACGTTTTCCACCGCGCCCCAATGGCGCTTGAAGGAGGATTCGACCAGAAGCGCCGATGAGACGGAAGCCGCCAAGCAGTCGCAGATCAACGAACAGAGGGAAGGCAAGGGCCGCTGGCACGAGGAGCTTGCGTCGAATAGCGAGAGCAATGTCAAGGCCGACCGCGAGATGGGACAGGTTGGGAACCACAAGAAGCACATGGAGGAACTGCAACAGGTGGGGAAGGTGAAGGGCGAGAAGGCTGAGCTATAAATAGACCGACCGGGGAATTGTGGGGGAGCTTCTGGCCAATGGTGACCTGGGAACGGGTGCTCCTTTCAGCGGTCGAGCGGGAGGGCTCATGAGGCCTTTTGAGCATCAGTGGAGGCGGAGGAGAAAGAGAAGAGTGAAGGAAACAAGGTGTCGTTGGACGTATTCGCGCTGCTCAACGCGGCCTCGAATTGAATGCAATAAAGATACTAAACGCCGATGGGGATATCTACTTGATGAAATGGAAAGAACCGAATTTCCATACACGCAAAAAGTCCTGCTTCATAGGTATAACATGGCTTCGTCAAAATGCACCCGGCAACCATCTCACCTTCGGATGCCATTAGGCCCCTCCCAGCAGAAAAGTCCCCCCTTTCCTCCTGCTCAGTTCTTGTATCCAAAGACCTTATCCTTCCAGCTCTTGACAACCGGTGTTTCAACAGAGAAGGCGCTCATGGTGGGTTTGTCCTTCCTACCACTCTTCTTCTCGCCCTTCTCAACGTCTCGGTCCCTGTTGTCCTTGCGGTTCTTGCCCGGCGGCGGCGAGGCCACGCGCACACCAGTCCGTCTCGACTCCCTGTTGGCGCGCGCATCGTTGGCGCTGCGGCCAGTCAGACGGCGCGAGGCGCGTCTCAGCGACTTGCGGACCTCCCATTGGCGCTTCTTGGCGATGAAGAAGAGAGCGGTCGAGACGACTGGGCGAGCTTATCAGTACTTTTTCTGCCTGCAGGCCAGAAGTAGGGGAAGACTTACTTCCACCCCCGGCGACAACCACGACGACTACGATGATGGCGACCATGCCGCCCTTGGAAAGCTTGAAGGAGCCAGCGTCGGGGCCATCGGCACCAGCCTGACTGGGGGTTTGGTCCGAGCCGCCAGAGTCATCGTCGCTGGACGACGACGAGGATCCCGTCGATTGGGTTTCCGGGTCGACGATGGAGGGGACGGAAGTTGCAGCGGCAGTGGTGGGCGAGCCAGAAGCCTGCGCGGTGACGGCCAGGGCGAAGAGCGCAAGGAGCGCAAAGAGGTAGAGGAAGCGGCCCTTCATGGCGGCGGCGTTGGCGGTGGGTGGAGGTGCGGCGGCTCTGCTCAGCAGCGCCCCAGGACGGTAAGGCAGGCAACGAGCGAAGCCCGCAGAAACTATGTAACTGGCAGGCGCACGGAAAGGATCGAAAGACTCGATGAGATAAAAACGGCAACCCAGCTCCCCAGGCGGCACGCCGCCGACCTATGTATCCGACGTCGCGCGCAGCGAGCCCCCCCAGTCGGCGCCGCGCACATGGCCCAGGCACAGGGCGGTGCCTCCGCCCGGCGGCTACCAGAGCACACAGCGTCGCCCGTCACACAGCGCGCAGCACCTCTTGGCGCCATTCGAGATGCAGGAACGCTGGCGGCCGAGGGCTGTGGCGGCGAACGATTGGGCGAGCGGCCGGCGCGTAGAGCGATGTGCGGGCCGGGGTGCGTTGATGCGCGGCTTGGGTGCGCCGCGCTGATTGGCGGCGTGCGCGATGCTTATTTTTCGCCCGTGCGTGCGGCGACGTGAGAGGTGCGAAGCGCCCGCCCGCGCCCGCGACCTTTCGCCCTCCCTCCCTGCGCCCGCCCGATGCGCGCCCAGTCACAGCTGGTGCCGGTGCCGATAAGACGCCTGTCTGTCTGTCTGTAGCGGCCCGGCGCCGCCCACCCACTCGCATCGCTGCAAAGTAGGCTGGTGGCCGGCATTTCTCTGTGCCTCCTGCACCCGCGCCGCAGCTGTCCCCTCTGATCACCTACTTGGCTGTGCGCGACACCGCAGAGGTCGGCACCCCGCCACGCTTTCTGCCCGTGCGCGCGGGGTGCAGGCTTGTCTCTGGCTGACGGGCCATGCAAAAGGGCGTGATTCCCCCAGCCTCAGATGTGATTGAGCTTCTGCTTGGGAAAGGCTCTGCATCACCGGTCACTAATGCTGGCGTCAGTCAGCAAACGGTAAGCGGTTTGGGCCCATGCACGCGACGATCAAGAATCACTCGAGCAGCAGTGCATAGTGGCAACATGTGTCACGAAGTACCTCAGTTTTTCTCTACTTTCGTGCTCGGGTGAGTGCTTCGGCTGTAGGTGCGCAGGTTGGGGCTGAAGATATCTCCTGTACACGCTGCTATCAGCCGATGCTCTCTCCGAGAAAGCGCTTGATGATCGTGGAAGTCCTCCATGTAGCAGCTTTGGCTGTCGCTGTGTGAAGAGGTTGGTACGAAAGCGCTGCGCTCTCCATTCCCCTTTCCCCTCTACCCTGTGCGTTCAGTCAAAATCAAAGGTTGGGTCTTTTCTTTTCTTTTCTTGAGTCTGAGATTTGCGGCTTCTCTTCGTCATGCGGGTTCGGGAAGCGCCGCACCTGCCCAGTGTTGGTGACGTTGAGGCCGTTTGCCTTCCTAGACGGGTAGGCGCAGATATGTTCACCCTCATCAGAATTGCTGCCCGCCCACCTCTCCACGTTGAGCCACCTCACGCATCACCGTCACTCCATCACTCGTCCACTTGCGTCGCTGCATGTCGCAAGAATTCTCCGCTCTCTTTCGTCGCTCCGCGAGAAACTCGCTGCTCTCCTCACACGACGCAGGCGGCTGATCGCATCTCCGACGTCACCCATCATGGGGCCAGGCGTCGGCGATGGCCGCCTCACCGGAAGCTCTTGTGAACAGCTCGCAGATGAGTACGACGACGGTCTCGAGGGTCATGACTTCAACGCCATTACAGCCTCGCAGTTCTTGCAGCCCCAGGAACGAGCATTGCTTGCTGTTGGCGGTGAAAACGAAGAGCAGCACACTCCAGACCCTGCCCAAGCTCACGATGCTCAGCATGCCTCCCAGCATGACATGGACCGCAGAGACGAAAGCGCTTTAGATACTGAGCAGGGTGCGGCGAATGAGCCCTCGCCAGTGTCACACATCAAAAGGCCTCACTCCTCGGGAGAACCGCTTGGCCAAGGCTTCAAATTCCCGAAAGCGAAGGACCGCCTCCTCGACTTTGTAGGCACCAGAAAGGCGGCTGCCCACTCGAACAAGAAGCCTGGGCTTCATCCGGTGCCGAGCCAGGACTTGGGCGAACATGGTAAGCTCAATCAAAGAAACTCACGCCTAATTCACTCACTCATGCCCTCCCAGATTCAGCGTCCAACCCGCAAGGCCGTGACGGTTCGCCTCGCAGTAATGCATCTGTCAATGAAGAACAACAGAGGAGCGAAGTCGTCGGAAGGCCGGAACAGCGAGGCGTTTTTGAGAAGCAGAGTGGGCAGGCTAGCAAAGTTGTCGAGGTATCAATGCAATCTCAGGATGGTGCAAAGGCTGGACAGTAAGTCACCCCCGCTGCACAATGGCTCTTGATATCAACATTTTGCCACATCAGAATCCTGACAGCAGACTAGGGACAAGGCTATGCTGAAGAGCTGTCCAGCCATTCAAGGAGCACTGGGACCCGGTCCTCTAACATTGGACCTGAGAAATCATCGTGGAATGGACAAGATATCGCCACCGGAACCGCAAGGATTGCACCACTCATCCCTTCAAAAGCAGTCTCAACCATTGCCAGGTGCGAATCCGCATCATGCCGCACGAGCAAGAAGAACAGTGCCACAACCTGGTCAAGCCAGACCCGGTGAAGCTGACGAAGGCCAATGCCGTGGCGGTCCTGCCGAGACAACACCCCCTTCCCCGCTCGCGGATGCCGATGTTGAGGGCAGGCAATCAGCTACTCCTGTGTTCAGCCAGTCAATGAATAACGAAGAACATGTTCGCCGCAACGAGGAAACTCCTGCATCCGCGCCGATACTGGACGATGCTGGTGATCCGTACCACCCTCGTCTCCAGAGCGCACAAAATCAGGTCCATGCCGCGTTCAACCACCCCGCGGAGAAAGATGATGCGGCAAATAGGCCCTTTCAAGAAAACCACAACGGTGGAAGTGGCATCATGAAGCAGTCTGAAATACTGCACAAGGCATTACCTCCCACCAAGGCACAAAAGTCGAGGGCTCCACCTGCGAGTCCAGTTCATCAGTCGAACAATAATGTAGGCCGTTCAGGCTTCAAGGAGCCAGCTTCGATCCACGAAGTGAGCTCCCGGAGCGGTCCGACAAAAGTGACCAAGCGCAAGCAGCCTTCGAGACGTCAGCAGAACGTGACAAACTCCCTCGGAAATGCTACAGAAGTCGGAAGATCAGATCAATTGCAGTCCGAGTCCCTCATGAGCGTCGACTCGTATCAGGTGCTTGGAATCTGGCAGCGAATGTTCACGCAGGAGCAGTCGCAATTGACTGCGAAAGAGAAGGCCCTGCGGGAGAATTCCGAGCAAGAAGTCCAGAGGCTCCGTGCTACCGAGGAGGAGCAGGCTAATGCCCTTCGGGAAGCAATCAAGACCAGGGAAGATGCCAAGGCCAAACTCAAGCAAGCTGAAGTCACCAATTCGAAAATGCACAGAGAAGTTATCGGGCTGCAGAAGTCTCTCAAAAGCGCCAAAAAGGACTTTGAGAAGCTGGACAGGGCGAAAAGGAGTCTGGAAATGGAACAATCAGCACTGGAAAGGAGAGTCGAATCTCTCAACGCCCAGAGGGAAGATGAATTCCGCAAAACTTCCGAACTCGAAGAGACGAACAAAGTTCTCAGAGAAATGGAGAAAGATCTGCACAACGCAGAACAGGTGAACAAGCTCCGCGAATCCGAGCTGAATGAGAGAGCTGGTCAACTGCACGAGGCGCGTGACCTTGTATCAAACCTTACGAACCAGTTGAACGAGGCCAACTCGAAGTACACGAGCATCGCAGATCTCATGAATGAACGTAGCGGCTCGGCTGACAAGTCCTTCGACAATATTCTCAAATTACTCGATGACATTCGCAAGAATGGGGCATCCAGGGATGAGATTCAGGAATGTCTGCAAGCGACAAAGTCTTCCCATTCCTCAGGTTCTTCTCTGCCTGATGGAGTAGGTAATATTGAACAGCTTCTCAAATCATTCACCGTCAAGTAAGTCAGAAGTTCTGTCGTTAAAGAGAAGGCTACTGATGCAGAAACAGTATTCAAGCTCAACTTGATGAGGCCAAGAAGGCCCAGGAGACCACGCGGCAGACAGCAACATCTTTTGAAGGGTCATTGTTGGGCCGTGTCAATGAACTTCAGGAGACTTTCAAGGCTACTGTTTCTACTGAAGATCGAGTTGCGGAGTTGAGGGAGGCCAATGCAGCTCTAAAAGAGCGGTCATCTGGTCTACAGGACAAAATTGCTATGCTTCAACAGCTACTTGAGGACTCAACAACCCGGGAAGTTGGTGTACGCAAGATTCTTGCTGATGCGCAAAATGAGTTGGCTTGCGCCAAGGCAGTGTCTCCTCCATCCGTCGATTCGCCCAGGCTCCGCGAGCTTGAGACCGGTAAAAGAGCCGTGGAACAGGAACTCCAAACTGCCCTCTCCAGGGTCCATGAAGAAGAAGAGAAGTCCCGAAAACTTTCTGAAACGGAGAGCCGGCTTCGATCTGAGATAGAGGCCTTGAAGGTATGAACGTACAAAATACCGGGATGTCAAGGTACTAACAAATCCTAGGGGCAACTCAAAGAGTTTACAGATTCAATCTCGTGTCTGCAGCCGGAGAGGAGCATGAGCGCTGAAGAAGTACATCATAGCATCAGGTTTGACTGGACGAAACTAACGCGCTGTTTCAGGTCTCGAAGCAATTGAAGAACAATCGAGAAGATCTGCGGGCATACTATTCAAGACAAGTCAAAGAAATATGCCAAGATCAACGGGCAAAGCATGAGAATGCGTTGCATGAAGAAACGCAAAAGGCCCGCCGAGCTGAAGAGAGCGTCAAATCACAGGCTTCTCAAATCGCCTCCCTCAAAGACCAAATCCGCCGGAAAGACGCTGAGCTCCAAGACCTCAAGAATGATCGATCACCCGGACGAAATGAAATCCAGGAGCTCCGAAGTCATCTGGAGAGGGCACGCTTAGATCAAGCCGATTCTCAGAAATTGAGAAAGGACCTTGCCGCAGCTGAAGAGCAGTTGAAATCAAGAGAAGGCGAGGTTCTCTCCCTCGAGCAACGGCTGGAATCACACGTCCTTGCTCAGGCTTCGAAAGAGCAGGCACGTGCTTTTGCTGAGCAACGAGTGAAAGAACTCGAAGCTTTCTTGGAGAAATCGAAGACTGACAACAACGCCAATCTTCAGGAGATACAGCAACAGCTCACCGCTGCTAAGGAGAGCAAGCAAGTGGGTGATTCCAGGTCTCTACAAGCGCAGGAGACGAATAAAGCTACGAAGGAACAGCTAGAGAAGTCTGAAAGAGAGCGGGACGATCTTTCTCGGCAGTTGCAGGAGGCTCGATTTGCCCTTGATGAGTCTGATCAGGCATGCGAGAAACAGAAAAGAGACGCAGAAGAGGAACTCAGACGACGAGAAGAGCAGTGGATGGCCAATGCTGAAGACAAGGAGCACCGTCTGGATGAGTTGTATGCTCGGTCGGAGAAAATTGACGCCAGCCATCAGCTCAAATGTGAGGAGTATGAGGCTCAGCTCCAGCATCTCCGCCGAATGGTGGAGAAGTACAAGTCGGAGCGTCAAGAGGGAAAGACTAAGCAACCGCCACCAATACACGGAAGCGGTCCTTCGAAACGTGAGCTCTCGATGCCTTCTTCTCGAAGAACCGCAGAGCGAGCTGTTGATTTCTCTAATCTTGTTGCCAATGCCTGGGCCTTCCGGAGACCACGCGGCAAAGCTGATTGCTCCACCAATTCCGCAATTGGCGTTCCGGCTCAGGAGCTACTGAACGAGAATAACACGAAAATTGAAGTGTCCCAGTCTGAAAAAGAATCACAGGATCCGGAGATGCCAATGTTGGCTGATAGTGAGTGGAATTCGCCAGGTCTGCGTTCGCAAAGATGGGGTGACCCACATGTTTCAGCGCGATCAACTTCTCATGGCGATCACGATAAGTCTCAAGAGCTTGGGGCGCAGGAAATCTTGACAGAAGACGGAGTATCTCTTCGCTCACCGCAAGAAGATAATTTGCTTGAGATTGCTGAGAGCTACCAAGACGCTTTGATTGAACCGGTGCAGTTCTCCCAAGTCAACAGCAAGTCAGAAGTCACAGAATGCCTCGACAGGAACCATCCATCCAGCAGTACGTCTTCCCTCACGGAGTTATCCAATATGTCTGAGCCCCTTGAAGAGCTGGGATCCCAGGTCGAGAATGAAGTTCCAAAGACAACTCCGGTTATCCAAGATATTCCAATCCGCCAGGGACGTTCCGCCGTATATGAACCATCATCTCCAACTGAAAGACTTGGTACGGAATTCAAGGTAAGGCACAGACTTCCCTCCGTGGGGAACCCGTACTTTGAGTATGACCGCCCAACGTCCCGAGCAAATATGGGCAAGAGAGTCGAGTCCATGGTCCATCAACGTCAAGATTCCCGCCAGTATACCACTGAAGCTTCGAAGACCCCGAGTGTGCGGAAAGTCCAGCCGGTCACTCCGTTCCGACCTCCACGACCTCCGAAGATGGGAATGTCGGGTCTAGACAGTTCTCCAGACTATGTAAATCAAACGACCAATGAGACGAGGAAAGCCCCCACGTATGGCCGAGGTGGACGAAAGGCGACTGAAACCTCCAACCTCTCGGCTGCCCCAAAGCGCCAGGCTTCTGGGTACGACTACCAGGAGTCAAACAAGCGGGCCAGGAGCGAGTCTCTGGCTTCTAGACCATCCATCGTTCCAAGTCCGACAGTGACGAGGTCATCTCTCAGGAGCGGCTCACGTTCTCATTTGCCCGACACCCAATCACAAACTCAGCGCACGTCGGTGAAGTCGGAGTCCCAATCTCAGCTGAGATCGGTCAAGTCGGGATCAGAATCTCAGCGACAATCGATGAAGAGTTCGCAGTCTCAATCTCAGCTTCTGCCAAACGTCCCGGCGATTTCTCGTGTGCGGTCTTCTGGGTGTTCTTCAGTTGGCTCCTCTCCGAAGACGACGAGGAAGACAAAGGCAAGTGCTATGACCCAGCGTTTCTCCGACGAGATCACTGGACGCAAATGATTCTGTCCGAGCACCAGCCTCGCTGTTATGTTGAGATGACGTCTCCGAATTCCGCCGCGGCCGCTGCCTGACTTCAGCACACCCTACCACAAAATCCAATCGAAGTCCCAGTCTTGCTTCAAGTTCCAACAAATTCGGGGAATTGCGCTCAAAGCTGAAGATGAACTTTATTCCTGATTATCGGGCTGTAAGCTTACCGGCGAACATTATCTTCTTCAACATTTGAAGAATTGCTTGTTTTCTTCTCCATGAGATGGCATGAACAACGGCTGGTACAGGGTGCAATGCAGTGGAGAAATGTGTGCTGGTGCGGCAAGGCGGAAACATGGAAATCATGGAGTTGAGATCTGGTCGTGTTGTTCTTGCTCTTTGCTGACTCGTCTTTTTGAGATTTTCTTTACATCCCTGGCTTCCTCTGCTGGAAATGTACTGTACACGAAGTTTCCACCTGAAATGACCCCTTAGTATTGAGTTGTCCACCAACGCCGTGATATCATGCTTTCCGTCGGTCCTCAGCGGGGTGGCAGAGGCATCCGTGGCAGAACCAATAAGCCACCAATCTTTACGAATCGCCGACAGCTCTTGCTGCACTCGGCTGGCGGGTTCCATGGTGGATCGATTGCCTTGCCCTCCGATCGCGACCGGCAAGTGATGGGTGTCGTCGCATCCCGCAGCGGGGCTTATTTGCCACGCTTCTGCTCGAGGAAAAGGACCTGCTTCCGCACTGCAACACTCTCAAAGTCAGCCCACCATCGACACCAGACTTTCCGCACAGCACGCCTGCCACAGCTTCCCCACCTCCGCCGACACTCCTGTCACCACCCCCACCCCCTCCTGTTGACCCCCTCCTCCTCCTCTTCCTCCTCCGCACCATCCCCCAATCAACGACTGAGCTACCACTATCCAAACGCAGAGGGCAGAGCAGAACGGGGCACGGTAGGGCGACGCGACAGGACGTACCGACTGGATCGTACTTGAGCATGCTGAGCGGGCGATGCGTGCGCGGCCGCACAAACGTCTTGTAGTAGCCGGTCATGGCCATGGAAATGAGGCGCACGGCGATGGTGCGCGACTTCTCTGCATTGCGGCGTCAGTACACACGATACGAATCTATCCCAATCGTTCTCGTTGAGCTGAAGTGGGGGTGGAGAGGGGGTGAGGACGTACGCTTCTTCGCCATGGCGGGCGGGCGGCGGCGGCGGCGGCGGCGGTGGTGGTGGTTGTGGTTGTCGCTGCTGCTGCGAGACTCTCGGAGGACGGAGGACGAGCTCGAAGATTGACGGTGGCGGCGGGAACTGCCGGCGCGGTGCCTCAGGCACGACTCGGCGGGTCGGCGTTTGGCTGCTGCGCGCACGGTCCAGATCGTGCTTGGCTGTCGGCGTCTTGGAGGCTCGAGACGCCGACGACAGCCTTTCACTCGTCGACTTTGCTCAGCGCCCCTTGTCGCCACCGCTGCGGCGCCCTGCGCCTCGAGTCTGGGAGATATGCCGTTCTGGGATGGGTGGATGGATTTGTGGGATGTGGGCGGATGGTGTCGCGCTGGTCTCAATATCACGGTTGCCAGGACGTCCGATGGGGTTAGGAAACTGAGGCCGCTCGATTTTTCCCGCGGAAGAACGGTCCAGCCTGTTTCCTATGTCACTGCAGATGACGAGCTCACTGGCTTCGATTGAGTGCTCTGGAGAGATACCTGGGGATAAACTACCCGCTCGCTCCGTCGCTTTTCGCCGCATCTTGCTCAAAACTGTCCGATACAAGAGCATCGGGGTTTCTGGAAAGATGCATTGTTTTGACGCCTCTATCTGCCAGCTTCTATCTTCCGCTTTCTCGACTCGCTGTTCTCGGGCATGGCAAGCGAGCTAGCTTCCTCTTCCAGCACAACAGAGCTCACAGCGATAGAGAGGCGAGCGAATCCGACGCGCACATCGGACACGAGTCTTGACGGACCTGCCTGAATTCACTGATGCTTCTGAACAGTTTGATGTAAAGTCGGGCGCTCGGCTGATGCGCCCCAGCATGCGCTGCTGGATTTCAATCCCGCATATATCTACCGACGGGTCTCATCTTTCTGCTTTATTGCAGCGAGGCACTCGCACAGATGGACTCTGTCCACAAATTCCATCACGTTCGACTGACTGAGAGAACCCTTGGGTTTCCCGGTCACGCTTTCCCCCCCAGAGCGCTGATCTGCTCGAACCCGGCTGCCCTCCGCTCAATGACGACTCCAACGAACCACGGGTGACAGACAGCCTGACTGGCCTCGGACACCTCTCGCAGCGACACGCAAGCCACCTCTCATCGCATGCGACCGGCTTTCACCCATCCCCAGCGCAACGACATGCCGACAAAGACCTCCATCTCCGCACGCACTTCGTCCAAGTGTCGCTCGTCGGAAATGCGACCGCAGCACCTTTCCAATCTTGTTTCGGAGCCGGCGTCAAGCTCCTCCAATCATCGCGTCGACCCACCAACCCCCCTCTCACGCTCCCGGTTCACGGGCTTGATAAGCCTCTGCGGTGCAGACGCTATGCCTCAGGCATGCCTGCGGCCTGACGGATGCATTGTTACGAGGGCTAGTTCGGCTGTCGGCACGGATTGCGGTTATGACCGGTACATGTGAATTTGCTTGGGCTTGGGAGCCCGAGAAGAGTACTTTGCGATGATGCAATATTTTTCAGCAGTCCATCGACCACTTCGAATGTCCTGAGGGACGATAAGAGGATACAAGAGCTTCATTATGATCGTTGGGGTCGAGAAAGACGCAAGTACAAGGTTTATGATAGGTTTCCTCCTGCGTTATCATGATGGCGTCTTCGCGATAGAGAATGGCATCTTTGAGCTCACGCAGAGAGACAAGCAACGGCGATGGTCAAAATGGCAGTACATCCGCGGCACAATTTACGTCGAAGTGAGGCAAAGATAAGTTGGTGAGTATCCGTATCGCTTTGTCCTTTCTTGCAAGGCTTTGCAGTCTTCTGCAGTCAATTTTTATTCGAAACCGAAAGAAGACGGGCCGTTGGAGCACCGGCCCTGTGGAAGCCTCGCCAAGGCATTCTTTGTCGAGTAGAATGAAGAGCTAAGCATTGCGGGGTTACGGCACGAGAGTATCGACGAGGCAGATCAGCCCGTACCATGGAATCGATATTGTGGCAGGGATCGATACGCGTCTCGATTGAGGCCTCGCCCCGTGCGACCTGCAACGGTGAGTGGTCGGATACAGCCACACCGACAGACCACAAAAGACCGCATCACGGAGCGCCCATCCAAGGATATGAAACACCACTCAGTGTATCCCGACAGGCTTGCCCTCAACCTTGTTTGCGTTTGGCCGGACGAAGTCACGAAGACAGGGTGTTCTGCTGCGGTGTGACGCTGAGTATCACGACACACGTGAGGCTATCGCGCCGAGAGCCCCGCCTGATCGAAGCACTGGGCGGCAGACGCAGACGGATCCTGTCATCCGAATGGACCATCCCCTCAGCGCTCGGATACGACGTCTGCCGCCGCCGGCCCGGCAGTAGGTTGGCGCTATCATTCTGCATGTGCGGCGGACGCGCGCTGCTAACGGTCTTCTTAAACCGACTTTGATGTTCCTCTCCTGATTTGATCGGCACCTGCACCGCCCTCTGCCTTCACGGCAACGCCCATAATTCCTGCCGCAGCTTTTCAAGCCGTGCCACACCGACTCTCCGACATCCCAGCATCCTCATTTTGCTCCCGAAATCTGACACGCCGTCCAACGCTGAGCCGCCGCTTTTCAACTTTTCATAAAGAACCACTTTCACTTGTGCCTGTCTTTGCAAACCTCACCTCGACGTCGCAAACCGATAACAAAGATCTCACACCATGTCCCGCACCCGCTGCCTCTTCGCCCTCGGCCCGCCCTTCGACCCTTCCCACCGCTTCGAAACCTCTTCCATCCTTTCCCCTTACGCGCTTGGTAGCATGCGCTCTATCATCGCCGTTTACGGGGTCGCCACCATCGTCGTCAGCATGACGGTGCGCACGCAGCCAACGGCCGCGCAGTCCTTCTCCTACTTCAGCAACATCACCTGGTGGGGCATAACCTTCTACCACCTGTTCGCCGCCTTTCATACTCTAACGTACGCGCGAACCGGCCGCGCGCCGTTGGACTCGTGGCCCACGTTCTTCCAAGCGGCGCACGCGCTGCTGTGGACCACAGTCGTAACCTATCCGCTCATGGTCACGATTGTTTTCTGGTCCATGCAGTATCGGCCAGAGAAGTTTAACACGACGGCAAATGCATGGTCGAATGTGAGCGCTCCTACGCCGAAATAAGCGAGAGGAGACCGCGTGCAGTTTTGCTGACAGCAGACAACAACGATGCCCCGCAGATCTCCCACCACGCCCTCAACTCCCTCTTCGCCCTCTTCGAAATCATCTTCGCGCGCACAGAGCGCCCGCCTTTGATGTAAGCCAAGCCCTCGTCATCTCTTCCTCCTGTCTCCCGCCTCCCACCTGCCTCATCCCGTCCTTCCCCACACAAACTCCCCAATCCCAATCCAACCACAACCACAACCACACACTAACCACCCACAAACCCAACAAACAGCCACGCCCCCCTCCTCGTCTCCCTCCTGGCCGGCTACGCCGCCATCGCCTACATCACCCACCAAACCGAACACTTCTACACCTACGCCTTCCTCGACCCGTCAAAGCACTCCTCCGGCGCCCTTGCTGGCATCATCGTTGGAATGGGGGCGCTCGTGCTTGTGCTTTTTGGGGTTGTTTCTGGGCTTGTTGTGTTGAGGGTGTGGGTGGTGGAGGGGAGGGGCGGTCGGGGGGTGAGGTTGGGGAGTTTTGGGGAGGGGGAGGAGGAGAAGGGGAGGGTGGAGGGGAGGGAGGGGGAGGGGGAGGGGGTTGTGTGAGGTTGGGGAGGGAGGGGAGAACCAGAGTCGGGGTTTGACTCTTCTGTCTTTTTTGGGTTGTTGGTTTGTTGATGGGGTCGAACGTAGATCGTGCGAGCTGTTACGTCCTGGTAGTAAGTGAGGGTTGGAAAGAAGTCGAAAGTTGAGGTAAATTAGTGTTCGTTGGATAACATATTACGGATGTGCAGAAAAGATGACATATCAAAGGTAAGAGTGGAAAGATATGGGCAAGCGGCAATCGTGTTCTCGTTGTTGAAGTTTGAAGAGAGCATCACCAAGTACACGGTGGCAGAATAGATCGCGGAGTAATACATTCAAGCTCACATGAGAAATTAGAAATGCGACATGGCAGGGCATTTTGACATGCCGCTTACAGAAGTCTCCTCCGACTGGGGACCAGACTGGGGTTTCCGAATCAGGTTACATCCAGTAAGCCTCAGTAAGCAAGCTTCCTCAGGTGACAAACATTATGGGACAGCTCTCATAAGGCACGTACGCCTTGACTTCAAATGAGTTTTCCTTTGTCACAAGCTCTTTTCGCAACAGAGCGGCATAGACATGCGCCCTCAATGTCAGGCTCTTCGAAAGTTGCCAATCGCCTAGCGGCTTGAGGGCATGTTCAACACATGTTCAACAAGTCGTACGTATCTTTGAGAGGTGTCGCGGACTGTAGGATACGCGCGAGCGGTGAGTTGCAACTCACGCGCGAGCGCTGGAAATTGCTCCGGTCTATCACAGAAAATTGACGGGTTGTGCTCAATGCGAAACAACTCTCCACCAACAGCGTACTCTCAAATAAGGATTTTGACTTCAGCGGGAAGCTTGAAGAGTGGAGACTGGAACTGGTTTGTGGTTGTCCTTCTAACGCGTTGACATATCTCCACCGCGTGGAGAAGTGGTAGCCGGGCCGCCAGCTCATCATCATCTTCCACGGGCTCATGGGTAAATTGTGCGTCTCGACCTTTCGAAGATCTGTAGAAGCTGAATATGATCCGAACGAGCTCACCTAGTGTCTCTATGCTGACGAAAGTCAAGATGAAGTTGGCGTGGTGGATTGTCGCACAAGGGCACGCAGGTATTTCCCCGGGCCATTGCTAATTTGACCCCCCCTTCTTGCTAATTTGACCCCCCCTTCTTGTTATTTTGACCCCCCCTTACTATATAAGGCTAACTTATTTCCTAGTGTAGTAACTACTACTATATCTGAAGTGATGAGAATGTTCTTCTTAATCGGCTCCGCTCTAGGAGCTGATATTGCAATAGCGGCTATCGTTCCAACTTCCCCTTCCCATAGAGTTTCAGCTTGCTGTTCTATTGCGCAATCACCTCCAGCGCAATCACCTCCAGCGCGATTACCTCTGGTATACGATTACCTCTAGCGCGAGCTCCCAGCGCGAGCTACGAGCGCGAGCTACCAGCGTGAGCTACTAGCGCGATTACCTCTACGTATAGCGAAGAAAGTAAACCTTATATAGTAGGGGGGGTCAAAATAGCAAGAGGGGGGGGGGTCAAATTAGCAAGAGCCTTTCCCCGCGCCGGTCTTGGTGGGGCATGAACTGGGGGTTGAACTGAATCACAACCGTTGTGCATGTAACACCAGTTGAGCGTGGTGCGAGAAATCTATTGGGGACGGGATTACGTCTGCAAAGCTGACAGCAAGTAGGTCAGGGCGCCACAAGAAGTGTTCTCCTCATCGCGCCCTGTGCAGGCCGTGGGCCATATGTCGAAGCGATCTCCTGTGACATCACATCCTCGGCCTATGTACGTCATGCTCTCTGCCCTCACAATAACGTTTTCCTCGATCGCGTTTAAACATTTCTTCAGGGGGTATCAATACATTTATTACAGATTATCCGCTGTTTGGGTTTATGTGGCTACTCTCGGGCATTCTGATAAGCTCAACCTCCGAAGCCTCCGAGGCCGACATCTTTCTGGATCGCTTCGAAGACAGAGGAATCCCGCCCTGCTGCTCTCTATCCGCATCCGGGCCCGCCTCCAGTATGGCATCATACCGATCTGCCATGGCCGTCTTCCGGATGCCCTTGGGCGCTGGCGGCGGGTAGGACGGATCGTCCTGGATCTTTGAGAATATGCCGTATTCGTTCGAGTTCGAATTGGAGTTTGAGCTTTTGCTCTTCTTGCTGCTGCTGAATGTGAAATTGTCGAGCCGGTGAGAGTGGTTGCCGTTGTTCCGCCCGCCGAACGAGATGTCCTTGTTCTTGATGACGCTGATCAGCTGGTTCAGCACGGAAAACTCGAGCTTGAGCTTGATGCTGTACACTGCGCCCTTGTAGGTCGTCTGGATTTCGTAGTTGTTGGAGTACTGGACGCCGAGGAGGGTGATGTCAAAGGCGAGCACCACCGCGTTGACTGCGAGAAGGTGGATGAGGATCCTCCGCAGCGCCTGCGAGGAAGAAGGAGATGGGTGCAGCAGTCGAGCCGTTTCGTAGATGTACATGACCGAGATGATGATCTCCTGGACGGCGAACACGGCGATCTGGATCTTGTCCCATATCGTGAATATGTTCAGAAAAGGGGCCGGGTTGGGGGAATTGGAGCCGTATGCCAGGACGACGAGGGGGGTGGTCATGACCACGCCGTCGAAGATGATCATGTAGAGGACCCAGCGGAGCTTTCTTGGATCTCGGACCACCAGGTGCAGGCGAGAGTACAGTACGAACGACTGTCCGCTCACCATGGCCGGGAACCCGATGGCGACCAGCGTGACGGGTAATGCCCATGCGGATGGTGGTAGGACGCCGAAGAACTTTAGAACAAAGCCGACGGCATGGGGGGCAATGCCCACCGTCGCGACGATGAAGCTCCAGAAGTACAGGCCCCTTCGCTTTCTAAAGGTGGTGAAGATGATGACCAACAGCTCGATGACGTTGTACAGAGAGATCGCCAAGAAGCCGGCCATGGTCATGAGGATCGGCAGCCCGACGTTGGCAGCGCCAGTGACGCCGTTATTCCCGTCGGCCATGGCGTAGAGGGAGCGCAGAGAGCACTGACGATGCGGGAGACGGATGATCGACCGGCGGGAAAGACTGAAAGGCCGGGAGTGGCTGGCCCCAAAGGACTGACGTCGAGGCAGGAGAGTCAAGAACGAAGAGTCATGGAGGCGGAGCCCCAAAATGGACTCTGGCGGTTGAGTCGAGCTCCATGGCAGACCCTGGCGGGATGATATATGGATGACGGGCTGCGCTCTTGTTTCAGCCGCACAGGTTTTGGAGGGCAAACATCTGGCGCTCCCGCTTTCTTCGCGCGCCGCCGTTCCCCGTTTCCCCGCAGGGACCGTGCGTGTCAGGCACAGCTGCGTTGTCGATCGGCAGCGTGGTCTGATTCCGCGTGCTGCAGAACGCGGCTCGTGGCATCAGCGACCAATGACACGCACCACGGGCGAACCTCCTGCAGAATCTGTAGAAGGACGAGGCGCGACGCCCAGGCGGAATGGCAGAGCGAGGGCCGGGATGAGGCGCTACACGAGTAGCGCGGAGATAGCGGGCTCAACGGCCGCACGCGTCCTATCAGCACGGCGGAAAGAGTGCCAGGGCCGTGTCGGAGTGATCCGCTAGCTCGACGGAATCAAGGGACGGGGACGAGAAGGGTTCGTGGGCAGGAGTGCTAGCAAGCATCTCGTCTCGTCGTCGGCACGCGCCGCGATTGGCTGCTGCCCTAGTAATTGCATTTCTCTACCTGCGAAGCATCAGGAACATTAGCAGGGCCTGGCTGTCAAAGCAGAGGTGAACTACCCAAAGCCAGCCAATGACGCGTAAGCCGTCTCATCGCGCTAGCATTAAGGTCGTCGGGCCGCCGCGCGCTGTTCGAGCAGAGTGCAGGCGGCCATTCAGCAGGCCTGTCGCACCATCAACATCAAACCCCAAGCCATATTGGTCTGCTTAGTCTGCATTAATGGCTTGTCGTTTCTTGAAGAATAGTCAAGTAACTTTCAAGCAGTCGCAGCATCTATTAGAGGACCATTGCCGCGCCTCGGCCCAGCGTGGGATCTTTCAGAGGACGAGTGTTATTATGTAAAGGGTTGCCGCATAGCGCCATCGAAGATCGCCGCAGTCGTCAAACCAGGCGCACGGAAGGAGCTACGGAGTCGTCAGCGCCTCAAAAATGGTGTTGCAACGAACGGCCTCGTACTCGGCTCCGGGAACGCCTCCGAGCCACCCGCCAGCGCCGGACTTCCCGCCAGACACGGCTTCTCCGCCGGCAATCTCGATCTTCACGGAGATACCGTCTTCTCCACTGCCAAGGGGGACATACTACGTAAACCTCAAAGAGACCCTCAGTCACAACTATCAGAACAACGCCCCACCGAACTTCGCCTCCGAGTCTCAAGCTCCATACAGCTGTGTCGACGACGGCTCTCCACACGTCTTGCTCTGGCTGACAGCATATGGAGACGCCCGGATCAAGGCTTATGAGAAGCCTCTCCGCGCAATTCCTGTCTTGTCTACCGTAGCGCAACGGTCGAGTCAAATTTCCGAGAAATGCTGCTGACCATGGAAGCAGAACAGCCACTGCACGCTCTAAAAGATACAGAAGGCGGTCTTAGAGACTATGTAATACAATCATCGCGCGAGTGTCGTTTCATTTCCATTACCATCAAGATTCTGCAACTCCAGAACACAGCGTCATATGCACCTCGTTGAATGACAATGCATCTTTCCAAAAACGGTTACTTTTTCCCTGAAACTCGTGCTGAGCTTAATGTCATTGTTGCTTGGTCATCCTTTGTTTGAACCCTGGCACCAGGTTATTGGTCGACGAGTGTCAGATGATGTATTCTGACATTCTCCTTGATGAACAGGGATTCTCGGATGGCGACGACAGAGGCGAACCGGCCTTCGATCTTCTACATTCGTATTTATGAAAATTTTTATTCGGCGCGAGCCACAGCTGTTCTGGTGCCGGCGTGGCGTGACTGAAGACATGGGGCTGACTCACTGGGGGGACGTTTAACGTCGTATCGCCACACATTCATGCAACCGTTGACATACTCTCCTTGACGCGTATGTGCGTCAGTCTATCTAGAATAGAGGAAATAAAAAGATCTTTTCTCCACTTGGCAGCAGAGTGACAGGCTACACGTGTCGCTCAGCCATCACCCGTTTGCACAGAAACTTGATGGACAGTGGAGATGTATGCGCTACGCCACGCCGCTACCTCCTTGCCTGAGAATTACCCCTCATTCGTGGCCTCCTATAAGACTTGGTAGGGCAAGCAGATAAGTAAGATTCACGTGATCGGGAATGAACCACAAGCCTGGACCATTGATCACCGGGTGGGTCTACTTAGTTACTGATGATGACTTGAGAGGGGGGCATCATCGGCTTATGTATGGGCAGACTTGTCAACACGCTGCTTACAAAGTGTTTGACTTTTGATGCAAGAGTTTGCAGGCGGAAAAGCCACAAGAGAAGGAGAACGTGCCGTGCGTGGACTTAAATGCTGGCATCGTACATATATTAGTCAAACATTCCAATTCAGGAATGTGTGCTCCGAACAATCAAAGCGGTAACAGATCCGCTTTACCTCGCTTCCATGTTCAAGTCAGATATTAGTCTTTGCGAAAGCTAACATAGCTTTACAATTCCAGAAATGCTCTCCATCGAGGGCGAAGTCTCCTCTAATGACCTTTAAATAATCTCCAGAATGAAATAGGTATCATATCAACATTACAAATCACGGGTCTTTCCGCAGCCTACAATGAACCCGAAGGCCCCTCACTACCCGTCGCGCGGGCATCCCAACAGCTTTGTTCCATCCAACGGAGGCTGTCTAGGCCTGCAGACTCCATGCGAAACACTCCGATCGAACTTCAAGCCAGATGATCCCCCCTTTTGCTTGCTGGGCAACTCTGAGAGACTTGTGCATCCAGTTCCCCTCGCCGTGCACCCCGTGTTCAGATTGATATTCGAGCACAGAGGCAGACACACGCTGACCTGTCTGACCTTGCCACTGCAGGAGACAGCAACGGTCTCGCACTTGCCTTGCAAGCCTCTGGGACACCGCCCGTTCGTGCACGTCTGGAGGCTGCTGTAGTCGATGGAGGGGCCTGCTTCCAGAGGATCGATCTCGTCCATGCTGTACGAGCCAGCGTCGGACTCCAAGAAGTCGTGGTTGATGGAGGGAAGCTCGATATCCGGCCGGGGAGGTGCTTGAGCGGTAGTGGTGTTGCCGGTGGAAGAGAAGCCGGTGGAGCCGGAAACGCAGAGGGAGGGGTCATCCCAGATGGCGCTTGCGGCGTCGCGCCAGAGTCTGGACATGTTGTAGACGTTGTCTAAGGTGTACTTGAGAGTAGGTCAGTGAGATGTATATTCCGTCAAGCCTTGCTGTTCGACTTACCCAGATTCGGCAGTTGGCCGCTTCGTACTGGAACTGCAGCGGCGTGCTGTCATTGCCGCGGATCTGGTCCCGCAGGTTGAAGCCGGCATAGGACACCCACATGCCTGAGTCTCGCACTTCGGGTAGAGTGTTGCTGGCGGTGTAGTTCACTGATTGCGCGAACTGGATGTCGATATCGATATCGTTGGCGGAGTAGGATGAGGCACCACGGCTGCCGCTAACGGCTTGCATAGGGCCAGTAGTGGGTCGTCCTCCTGCTACAACAGTTCGAACACCCGGTTGACCGGTCATCAGCTCGACGAACATTGCGCATGTGGAGGAGCAGACGCCGTCGGTAAGCTAGCAATGAAGTCAGCGACATCTTCTCGTTTCCAACCCAAGGATCGAAGACCTACCAGAACAATATCCTCAGGTCGCCAAGGCGGCTGAGTCGAAGTAGCCGAGCCATCATCATCAGACGTGTCGAAGAAATAGTTGTCAAACGCTGCGGTATCAAAGATCTTGCTCGTGAGATTGTAGCGCTCCGTCAATGAGAAGGTGTCGCCGTGATAGGTGCGAGGTCCGTAGTACTCCGCCCACGAGGTGAAGTTTTCTCCCGTATCGGCGTTCAGACGGTCCGTTATCACCCACTCGTCCGCCGCAAGCTGCTCATAATAGTCCTCGTACAGACCATCACCAGGTTGCAAAGAATCCCAGAAGTCCGTCGTGATCTCGCCCAGTGCATTCGCCAGCTCATGGGAACGCCTCCTGCTATTGGAAATTGGTTCCGTGGTGGGGAAGAATGACAAGAAAGTACTGAATGCCAACAGTGCGGTGCCGCCATAGTTCTGCTGGAGGTCGATGACGACGCGCTTGAGACTGGCATTTTTGGCACCGGAGATGAACCGGTCAACCGTGTCGGAGAAATTGCCGATATTTTCGTCATATTGGTCGAAGCTGGGGATGCTGAGAACGGCTGTAGAAGTGTCATGTAGGAAGTATCCTGTCAAGACACCTCCGCCTTCAATGGAGAGATCGCGCTGAACGATGTCGGGATTGGCAGGGTAGGCGCCGTAACTGGCTTCGTTCCAGGACGGCAGAGTGCTGCTGCTGTCATCGCCGGAAGTATCATCGCTGCTGTCAGTGGAGTCCCCACTGCTGCTATCGTCCGTAGAATTATCGCTGCCGTCGTAGAAGGACTCGGGTAAAAGACCCAGGACGAAGTAGTTGTAGAAATCGCCACCCGTGGTAAGGGGGCCCGTGGAGTACGGGTTGTTGTAGACTGCAATCCACGGGGACGTAAGGTTGCTACCATCCTCGAAGATGAATTCAAGCTGGTCTCCCGGATAGAATGTCGCGCCGCCACTGAAAACGTTGATAGTTCCCTGGATGTCCTGGGCTGGGCTCGAAAACAATTGGTTCCAGTCGGCATGCGGCTCGAGCGTGCCGGCAGAGTTGAGAGCAGCGAATCTTGTAAGGAAGTCAACTGCATCTTCGCCATTGATTGTTTTCACCGGAATAGGTTCGGGATCGGTTGAGGTCCTATTGTATATCTGGTCTAGTGACGGGTTAGCGCAAGCTGAATATTCGTTCTTCGGACACATTACCCCAGATGTATATTTTGGGAGCCTGCTTGCCATCGACAGACACCGAAGAGATATAGTACGGGCTGCCGAAGGAGAAGGCTGCTAGTACTCCAGCGTTGAGTTCGACATGCATGTCATGCATCGAGTAAACGAGAGCCTGCAGCTCCGCCTCGAATGCGTATTGATTCTTGTATTCTCCAGCATCGATTTTCTGCTGAATGTGCTCTAGTCCCTGGAGAACATCGACTGCCGGCTGCTGGTACTCCTCTGGAGGGTCGCGCAGGTACGCTAAGGTGCTTTGAAACTGAATCGTCGTGTTGTAATACTCGACGAAACGAGTCGCGACCGCAGAGTTGAAGGGTACACTCGTGAGACATGCGATCGCATCACTGGCGAGGAAAATATATTGACCTTCTGTGCGAACGTAAGCCTTTGCTTGATCTCTCAGTAAAATTGAGTGTCTTCACTTACCTGTGTCGACTGCGTTGATGATGTCACCGCATATCGTCGGATTTGCCACGGCGGCGCTATCCGTAGTGGTCGGGTTGCCGGATTGGGCAATGGGGCGAGGTGCTGGTTTTGATACAGCAACACCAAGCAGAAGGCACGTAAGTGCCGCGATGGAAGCGAAAGGCATCGCAGCTGCAGAAAGTGCACGAGGAGCCAAGTAAACCGGCTTATCCGGCTATGAAGGCGGCGGACGCGTCTTTTTAATCTCACTTGACTGCGGTGAGGCTCAAACGCTACTTTTCTTGGGGGCCGCCCCGTCCCGCTCTTGGCCCGAGGCCGCAGTCACGGGAGAATCCCATGGAGAGAAAAGCATCGATTAGAACCGAGCCTATTAGGTCGCCTCGGGAGAATGGTCATCTCCACTGCCTGTGTTGTACTACACCACATGCTACCGGTTTCGGCAGCGCAATCTATTTTTGCTTACGGCTCAGCCTCCACTAAATTAAGGTAAGCCACATCAGGCGTAGTCGGCACGGCACGGCCTAAAGGTGGTGGGGGCGGGAACGTTGGCCATCACCCAAACCATCCCACACCGTCTTAGCTTCGCTTACGCCAAGCACATTAGACAAGGCTTGATGTGCCCGGTGGCGCCTTTGTCTTTGCCCCAGTGCTCTCATGGTATTAATAATCCCCTCGGTCGCGGATTTCACCGTGGCTGACGTGTTGGAAATTACTCGTGAAGGCAACATCACGCTAACAGGCTGCAACGCTTATTTTGGGGGCCACACAGCATTATCCAAATGCAAGTCTTTTCATAACGCAGCAGAAGCTATGAGTTATACCACAAACCAGAGCAAAATGAAAGCTGCGAAGACAGCCATGCATCCGGGACTGAGCAGGACTCACCAGCTGCCTTGGGACATCTACGAACGGGCTCTTGACTGGTTCTTCGAGACCGATGAGTTCACATCCTGGCTAGAGAAAGACCGCACTTGGCAGCTTCGCTGCATCGGCGCCCCCGGTTCTGGGAAGGTAGTACTCTTTTCGGCAACGAAAAGGTCCAGTCTCTTTCGCTTACTGACATGGCCGTCAGACGACTCTTGCTGCCCTGACGGTGCAATATCTGAAAAAAAAGTTCGCAGACGCCAACAATGCAGTTGCTTCATTATTCATCAAAGCCGACGTCCACAGTGACGAAGCATCTTTCATCGAAGACTTTCTGGACAGTCTCTACCACCAGTTCTCTGCCAATCACATCACCGAACACGGCCCGGCTCAAGGCTTTCACGATGCGTACAAAGAGGCTCGTATGCGCGGCGAAAGACTCTCAGTTTGCGTCAAGCTTCTGCGAAAGGCGTTGTATACTCGTCTTGCAAGCCTGCATCACGCGTTTGTGGTCGTTGATGATTTCGATCGGTGTGGCCCCGCAGTTGATATGTTCCTTGAGGATGAGTTTGCAAGGCTGCAACGACACGGACTAAAGATCATGGTGACCTCAAGGATCTCGTTCCAGAGGGTCACAGAGTATTTTCGGTGCCACGTGGTGGACGACGACGGTGATCTATGCTCGAGCGAGAATCTGAGCGTTTATTGGCAGTGCAAGCGGTGCCGTCCCTTCTGGGAGGATGAAGACGACGAATACAACATCTGCGACTCGTGCAAGATGAAAGGGGAAACATGCAAGAAGTGGTAAGTTTGTCTCAGGAAGAGCAAAAGGACATTGGAAATGCAGGAACCCCCGCAGTTTCAAGCGTCATTGCTAACTCGAAATGAATGAAGCGGTCCTGACGCTCACTTGTTTGAGCCTTACATCCACGTGGAAGTGGATCTCAAACTCTCCTTCGACGACATGGCAGACTTTGTGGCCTGGAGCTTGGAAGCTGAACATGGAAATCTCGGCCTGGATAGCGGGAATGACAACCAGCCTCCACACTCGGCCTTAGGTAGAGTCCTCATCGATTTTCCTGCTGAAGGAGCGGCCCAGGATCTTGTCTACCATATCACCATGGATGCATTGGACAATATCACAATTGCTAAGCTGCGGCTAGATGCAATACGCACCGCGCGGACATTGGAGGAGGTCAACGCTATCGGAGATAGCCTACCAAGTAATCGCATAGCCATGTTTGAGGCCGGGATCAGGAGGATAGAACAGCAGCCCGAGGCCCTGCGAGAGTTGGGGCTAAAGGCTATATCTGCGGCAGCACACCTGTACAACGGAGAGCAGTTTGAGGGCCTGGAAAGACAACTGCGGAGAGTCATTCCCAGATCTGGCACCGGTGCAATGGTGCACTACACTGTGGAGGAGGTGCTTCGAGCCGCGTGTGGCTTCCTGGTGGTCGACAACACAACGGGACAGACAGTATGGCCGTATCACCCGTCTTTCTTCCTCTATGTCCGAGAAAGCTACAACGAAGTTCTTTTCTGGAAGCACACGGACTTGAAGTTCGCTGGGCCTTCTCGGTCGAGAACAATGGTACCCTCAGGCCCTGCAAATTCTACGCGTAGAGGGCTTAGAGATGTTCGAAAACCTGTGAGGACTCTCAGAGAGAGACCCGCGCCCGAACGGAATGCGAAAAATGGCGAAAACCCGGAATGGAACAGTTTGAAACTTGAGAGCAATTTTAGACTGCTAAGGCGGGGCACACTGGCGATTTGAAGAGCGTAGAGACACCAGTGCCGTGGATTAGACAAATGGATCCCATGGTAGAAACTTAAAGACAAACCGATGGGGGACACAATTGCGCAGCTCCAATAGTGACTCTAGTGAAGCTACGACTTGGGAATTTAGCTAACGCCTGGCAGCCAGCAAATCGATTGCATTCATCAGTCTAGCCAAATCTTATGTTTGCCTGCTTTGTCACAAGCATGCAGCACCTTGGATCCCCCTCTGCAGTACGCCGTCTGCAACTCCTCGTTACTCAGTCCTGAAAAGTGCAGCGAGCCGACTCGGTAGAAATGGTTCTTGTCGGACCCGGGTTCCAAGATGATGCCAATACCGTCTAGAGTTGTACCCCTCTCATCCGCTGCCAAGACCGTGAAGTAGACAGAAACCTTGTCGTCCTTCAATGTGGAGTCAGGGAATACCTCAATAGATGAGGTACCTTGATCTGTGTTGCCAATTCGTAGCTGGTATCCATCCTTTGAGCGGTCGAAGGCGCATGTGGCCTGGCCGACATGACTCCATAGTGGTATGGAATTCGACGCAAGCTTTGGGTGTTCATCCCTGTTTGCGTGCGAGTGATCTTCTCCAGACCCCTTTTCTCCTACTGTTGCCAGGCTTGGCTTGCGGCTTTTCTTTGGTTCTCGATTCTTCAGACGCTTGTCCCACGACGCCCACTGCTCTTCCCAGCTATCGAAGTCCTCACTCAACGCCCTTGCTCGGTATCCTTTATCAAGATCGAAGGCGATCTTGCCTCCTTCGTGGTTACAAACGGTATACGTCCGCTGGCCCGGCAAGCGGTCTCCCAGCTCGACCACGCCAGTCACAGAGATCCACGACCAGGAGGGAGCACGCAGAGGTCTCGGACGTGCAGAGAGGCGGCAATCGGCCACTCTCCACGCGAGCTGTTCCTCAAGATTTTTCTCCCACATTCCGGCGCCATACTCTTCTCCAAGAGCTTCACGAACTAGCTTTGCCACACCCCACATGGCCATTGGTTTGTCGCTTCCAAAGGTCAAGTGGCACGTTGTGTAGCTCCGGACAGCGCTCCTCCAGAATTCCTCCAAAGAATCATTGGCCGTGCCTGCTAAAGGTCTATGCCGTAGTGAAGTAGGCTCTTGGAGTCGCTCTCGCCAGTGGCGTTCCGTGGCGGAGTTCGTGTCAATTGGCTGAGGGATTCCTGAAGGAAAGGCTTCACATGCGGTTACGGTGGCGCAGTCCCAAAATATCTGGTTCTTGGAGAAGTGTAGCAAGCGTGGTGACAGCATTCGCTCTTTTAGTGTCTGTCAGTCTGGTGTATCTGCTCTCGTTTTCTACGGTGTGCTCTCACCTTGAAACACCCAAGCCCTGACGTAGAGCGCGGTTTCCAACAGTTCTTTGTGCCAAAAATCACTGGGCACGATCCGCCAGGTTCTGTCTCCGAAAATTTTTGATGTCTGGCTTGCTTTGAACTTTGCCGGGAGAACCGTGCTTGGATCCCTAGAATCATCCGGCTGGCTTGGACGAAACAAACCACCCTCACAGTCACTTGAGTCGACAGCTGCTATGTTGCAGTGCGAGTTCCGGTAAACCTGATGCATGTAAGGTGCTTCGGAATGCCAGTCGTTTTCTTCCAAAGCTTGATCTTCCTCCTTCGGCGGCCGATCCTCCTCGGTCTGCCAATGCTGTATAATGCAAAGGGAGTCAATCCAGATGTAGCGGATACCCAGGTTCTGGCAGACCTCCAGGGCATGAGTGAAATTTCGGTTGCCGAGTGTTTCAAGTGGAATGCCTTGCTCCAAAAACTGCTTCCTGTTTCTGGCTCTAAGGCTCAAGAAACGCTTCCGGCCCCAACAATGGCTCAGAGTAGCATACGGCTCCCTGATATTTTTCCCTTCTGTTTCGACAAGCCGGACGAAGCCTTCTTTCAAAGTACTGACGTCCAGCAGCCTGGTGGGGATAAATCCTTGGCCGCTTTGCCGCTTATTGCACTTCTCGTGGTTTGCTGTGCAGTTCTTCATCCATTCAGCAACTCGTGACCATGAGTTCCTCGAGTTTGTACTCCCGCCTAACTCCACTTCTGATGGAATGCCCCCAAGATCTTGGATGGTGTCAGCATAAGGTGCAGAGATGTTGAGTGTGTTAGTCTCACCTTCTTCAGGGAACAGGAAGAACTCCTTTTCTTGTAGGAATTCTTCAGCTACCTTGTCTTGATCGGTCACGATTTCTACCGAGCGAGTGGGTCTAAAGGTGATGACCATGGACTCTTGGCTTTCCCTGATTGCACCGGACCTGCTTATGCTCCATCGGTACAGCGCCTCTTCAAAAGGTTCGACGCATCGACGCGCATCCTCGTAAAGCGCAGAACAGAAGGTACATGGTCGGCTGTTGTTGACGCTTTCGATGTCGTGACCCGCAGAGGCTTGCAACTGCCAGAAGGTTTTATGGTGGAGATCCCATGTTTTCCCTGCCTCGAAGATGGACTTGGTGCAGAAATCGCAAAACATTCTCGATGTGCCGAGGCGTTGGAAATGGCGCGTTCCGAGAGCGTGGAGAACGAAGATGCAGACCTCATTGAGAGCCGGCCGCGCTATTTGAAATCTGCAGCCTGCGAGACGGAGGAGTCAGTGTGTGGTGGGGGCGAAAAATGATGGAAACAACCGCGCTACTTCCTATCGGGCAGCTGACTGCAGTATCCAACAGCCTCAGTGGGGGCGAAGCCCCGTCGCCACTAGCTGCCAACGCGGGCGCAATAAGCAACATCTCATGACGTACTCTTCAGCTCTTGAAAGTCTAGACCCAGCATAAGCAAAAAAAGTGCAAAAGTAAGCAATCTGCCCACAGGGAAATAAGAAAAAGCTGTTTGCAGCCGCGCAAAGTAGCCCTAGCCTCCCACGTGTATAAGCCAACCGCGGCACTAAAATCATTTCCTGGGTTTAGTATGCAATAACCTTTTGCAGTAAGTCACCAGGCCAAGTAGAGTAGTTGGGAGGCGCGGGTAGAACGTGCCCTTCACGTATGTGAGTTTACCATGTCCTTAATTCCAATGAGTGTGGGGAAGAGCCACACCTTTGTGGCAAGGTCGTCATGGCTAATGTGGTCTCGTGGGACGAGACGCCGTCATAATAAACTTGTAGACGGCGCTGTCGATCTCGAGCGAGGCAGGGGGCGAATCTATGCAGGGAACACCTCGTTCCGCCGCTACGAACAGCCCTATCATCAGCTGTGTCATTCATCTTTTAGTGATCCTATGTCATGCTTCGTGGTACATATCCCATTCTGTAAACCGGACCGTACAAACTGGAGGATTCAAGCGGCCAGCCGTGCAAAGCACCGGTCTCTTTTTGGACTACTGTCATTCGAGCAGCTATGTTCCATCACCGCTAAGCATGTCAAAACAACCAGGAAAATCAAGCCCAGCCTACCAGACCGGTGACCAGCTTGTCATCAGCTTGGATTTCATCCTTTCTCGCCTTCAGCTCATCGACATCCCAGTTGACCCACAAGAACTTGCCCTTCAAAAACTCGGCCTCTGGGCTGGCCAACCATACAATAAAGTGGCCCGGCAACTCAACTGCAACCCCGTTAGCCTCCATCGAACCAAAGAGCAGCGCAAAACGTGCATAGCCCAAAAGCCAGGCAGAAAAGCGAAAAAACACTCACGATCATCCAACGGCAAATCCAGCGCCTCAATCCCCGACTTCGTCAACATATCCGTCTTCACAACACCCGGCTGCACGTTATAGAACCTCAACCCCGGGTTCTCCACCTGCAGCGTCTCGACCACCCGCGCCGTCGCAATCTTCGACCCGGCATACGCCGAGAACCCCGGCAGCGCCGGATTGAGGTGACACCCCCCCGCCGACACATTCACAAACACCGCACCGGGCCCCCTCGCCGCCGCCAAAAAGTGCCGCGCGAGCAAGAAAACGCCCTTGACGTTAACCTCAAACGCCTGCCACCAGTCGGCCACAACATCAAACTCCTCCTCCCCCTCCTCCCCAGCCCCAGGCACAGGCGCCACCCGACTACAATACCCCGCATTCGCAACCACCACATCCACACCCCCACCCACCTCCGCAAACGCCCGCTTAACATCCTCCTCCTTCGCCACATCCCCAACAACAACGGTAACGCGTGTGGGCGACTCGGGATGCGCGGCCGCGGTGCGTGCAGCGACCGCTTGGAGGGTTGCGGCGTTGCGGCCTAGGATGACGATGTGCTTTGCGTGGGCGGCGGCGAAGGCGTCGACGATGCCGGTGCCGAGGCCGCGGCCGCCGCCGCTGATGAGGATGGTTTTGTTGGCGGCGGAGAGGGCGGGGAGGGTGGGCGAGATGGAGGGGTAGGTGGTGTGGTGGAAGGTGGTGGTGTAGTCGGTGGCCCAGATTGGTGGCATGGTTTGGTCGCGGTGTGGGGTGCTGGGGGTTGGTGGTGGTTGAAGAGTGTTGGTGTAGATCTCGCGATGGTGCTTGGGTGGTTCTGCTGAGTGTATGGGACCTGGCGTTAGTTAAATAAAGGCTTGAGCCTTGCGATTGTAGGATATGTCTGCAAAGTCGAGCTTTTGGCCAACCAAGAAGCTGTACGTGATTCGGCCCTCAGACTGCTAATCCAATCGATAGGGCCGGAGCTCCATTAGAATAACCTGATCGACGTTTTGGGCGGGTTGGCCCGGTCAATAGTTGTGGTGCGCTGGACTATAGATTCCAGGATGATTGGCTCATGTCATTACACCGTTCCTTCAACATGCATGTCAGCAAGAAATGCCGTTGCCAAGACGTTGATCGATGAACCGTACGGACTTAGTGACTGAACTCCGTGCGGACTTAGCGGTGCTGTTAAACCCATACCTTCGAGTGTTTATTGTGGCCAGAACTGTGTGTCACTGGTTCCTCGTGACCAAGAAGAATAATTTGCAACCACCAAGGCTTCGCATTCCCGTAGACCTTCTGGCCCCCATGACCATATTCTCTCACGATGGACCCGCTTCTGTGCCGCTCGCAACCCTGCATGGGCGATCAGTATAGCCGGAAAGCCGGGCGGCAGAGTTTCCAGACACGGCTTAGTGAAATGGTGTGACTGTCACTATCCATGTCCGTGACGAAGCAAAAAGGTTGCAACATCACTTTTGCTACGTTATCACAGATCCGAGTCTTCCTTCTTTATACCAGTCTTGTGCTCCGTGTGTTCCTTGGCCAGGACAAATCTACTCATGAAGAGGCTTGCAAGACCACCGACGACAGCAATGCAGGTGTACAAAATCCACAAATTGCGCAAACTCCATGCGTAAGCATCTTCAACCGCGCTTCGCTGCAAGTCATCCCGGAGCGTTCTCACGAGATTGATGTTGGCGGCGGCTTCCGGGCCGGAAAGATCTTGCACGAGATCAACCCCGAGTCCAGCTGCTTTGAGATACGGCGCGCGCATCTTCATGCCATTTTGGAACAAGACTCCTCCAATGACGATGGAGAAGGCCGTCCCGAGATTCCGAACAAAGCCAAACGCTGCGGTGGCTGTTGCGGTGTCATCCGCTGAGACGAGAGCCTGGATACCTATTATCGGAGGCTGGAAGCAGAGACCAGAGCCAATTCCCGAGATAATCTCGAACCCGATTATTGTGGCATTTGATGTGCTGGACTTGAAAAGTATGTAAAGTCCGGTGCCCAAAGACAGTACTAGGAAGCCCAATCGCAGAGGGTGCAGATATTCACCGGTCCGATGAATGAACACACCGCAAGCCATTGCAGCCATTGCCGTGCTGAAAACCAATGGCAGAACGAGCAGACCAGACTGTATGGGTGTGGCCTGTTTCGCGGACTGGAAGAATAGAGGTAAGAAGTACTCTCCTGCAATGAAGACCATGCTGTGTAGAAACCCAACGGCAAGACCTGCCAGGTTGGATCTGTTCCGGAATACTTTCAGGGGCACCAAGGGATTCCGGGCCAGGTTGACCTCATTGAAGGCAAAGAAAATGGATAGAAGGCCACCGAAGACCAAAAGGCAAATAACCTTGGGCGAACTCCATGGATAGATAGCACCGCCGAAGTCCAAGGCCAGGAGGATCATAAGCGTGAGGCCCAGGATGGCCGCTGTCCCGATCCAGTCAATCGCCTTCAGGCCGTCGCTGATCCTTGTCCGCGGATTGTGGACGTCAAGCAAGAACAAGATGAGGAGGAATGCCAGTCCAGTGATAGGAAGATTGATCCAGAAGATCCATCGCCATGACGCTAATTCAGCCAGCGCCCCTCCCAGAAGTGGGCCTACGCCGGCGGCAACAGCCCAAACCAGCTGGGTCAGCCCGATAAACAGGCTTCGTCTCCTGATGCTGAAGAGGTCGGAGATGGTAACGATCGGAAGTTGCAGTAGAGCGCCACCCGCCACACCTTGGGCAGCCCGACCGCATAACAGCATTGCAATGTTGCGAGACAGAGCACAGATGATGGAGCTTACGGCAAAGAGGCCGATGTTGATGAGAATGATGGGTTTTCTACCCCAGACATCGCTGAACTTGGCCCAAATTGGAATGGTGGACGCTTTTGCCAGGATGGACGCTCCGCCAATCCACTGGGGGATCCGATTCTGCGTCAGTAGTCCAATCTTTAAGTACCCAGCAACTCTACTTACGGTGAAACCTGAAGCGGAGTGCAAGTCGGAGACTATGACGGGGATTGCGGTAGAGACGATTGTCGAATCTAGAGCAGCGATAAACAACGAAAGCTAGATAATGGTCAGCCACCGCCATTGCGGCCTCTTGACTTTGTCGGATGATGATTGACTGAGAATTCCGCGGAAGATATGGTGGGAAACGAATGTGAGAAAGAACACGAACATAGAGCGCGGTCAGGATAAGACCCAATCTCCACGGACCCTTGTTTCGGCCGGAAGCATCTGGCTCCGATATGTGCAAGGCGCTTGTATCGTCCGGCATGCCGCTTGATGTGATGTACTGCAAAACGGTTGAAGTAGGGGCACGGAGTACTTTGTGCAGATTTGGTCTACAGAGAAGCGCAGAAGAGACGTGATTGCGTGTGATCGCGTGCGATTGCGACATCTGGCCTCTGACGCTCAGACCTCTATCCCCTCTTCGGTGTGATGATTCGGCAAAGTCTGATGAGTCATCAGATGCACAATGAGAGATAGATCAAAAGCAATCTTCGCTCTTTTGCATTGGGAGGTGGAGCAGCAACACCTTGATTCATGAGTTTATGGATCATTCGCCGTGTCGGTATTCCAGTCCAAGTTTGGCGTCGAATTTAGCTGTAGCGAGGCTATCAGACTGTCATTTAGCTGGCGGAGATTGGAGGAAGATGGAATTGGCTAGACGCGGCTGCTGATGGATGCCAGCTCATCGTTCGTGGCACAGATTCTGTCGAACAAGGACAGTTTTGCCGCCTGGGGATGAGTCAAAGAAAGATTTCGATCGAAGAGCGCTTGGCGGCATGAATAGAATTGTGAAGATGAAAAACGGGAGCCTGAAATCGACCCAGACGAAAATGTTTGGAGAGCTACGGGGCGTATGATGGGGTACTTCAGTACATTTTGATCACAACCTGGCTACGAGAGCTTGGCATGTGGCTGTTCTTTTACCGTGTATATATCTCCAGACTCTAGCCGAGCAGTGTCAAGAAACTCGAATAGCTTGAACTTGCTTCAACAGCCTTCGGTGTGAGTGGAAGTGCAATAGTGAGGAGGAAATCCTTGCCAGAACACGCAGTACAGGTAAGAATCCTTGGTGGCGTCTCTAGACTCTTAGAACACATCCACATGCTGTCCACCTACCATTTCTTTATTCCTCGGTGAGGATGCGCTCAGGGACACAGACAAGAGCGATGCGTACGAGAGCTTATACATTCGAACCAAAAAGAGCAGGGCCAGCAATGGTAGGACAAGTCCGGACTCTCGGGTAGGGTTCCGGATTCTCCGGTACATTTCCGGACAAGGAGGCTGAATTTCCGTGTTAATCTAACGAGAGACAAGTTTCGGAGGGCGAGGAGCGTGTGGCGGCGCCATCGGCGTGGAGTCAACAAAGCATTCCGCAGCGAGGCGCCATGGCTGTCCGGCAAGAGGAATCGGAAGCGGGGCGGAGGCTAAGGGCCAGCACGTAAAGCTCGGAGTCAGGGTTGGTCAAGGCGAGGCAGCCAGCGTGCGGTGCGGCTGGCGGACATGGAAAGAGGAAGGGAATGGCTGGCGGCGGCTAGCGGTGGAGGTAGGCTCACGGTCTGCGACGCTGTCTCTCAACAGAGCTCGGAGAGAAGCCGTTGAGGGAGAGGGCCGAATTTGTAAGTTTTGATGACGGGGCGGAGCTGAGGGCGATGGGGAGGCGGGTGCGTGTTTGGCTTTGTTGAGCCGGGCTCGGTGAGGTGAGAGTGACGGGGGCGGCGGCCCACAAAGCGCCCTTGCATGGCATGCGATAAGCTTGACGGAGAAGATATCAGTGAAGAAAGAAGCGTTGGCTCATTCCGGCGGCGGCTCCTCCGGGGGCGCGTCCTAGCGGCGTGCTAGTGCCACAGCGGGATGCCGTCAACGCGATCCGAGTGAGGACTCGGACCAAGGCAGAGGGAGAGCAATTCCCGTGGGCTGCAACCGGCGAGCGAGAAGGCGTCCGCAGCAAGAGAAACGCGCCCGACGCGACCCGACGGGCAGCTTTAGCGCGGGCACGTGGCGGGCGGGCGCTGCTGGGCGTGCTTGACAGCCTCACCGCATTCTGCCAACGGCCGTCGCTGCGGCATCGCCCGGGCGGTCGGCGCCTCGCTCCATGTGCAACGGCGGCTGCCCGGTCACCTACGGTGTTGAGGTGCGGCGCGCAGCACGTGACGGGGGCGCCGGTTGGGGATCGGCGGCGGGCGACCAATGGGACGCGGCGCTTATGCGGCGGCGGGGGAGCGACTGGAGCTATGGCATGACGCACCGCGACTCCCACAACGAGCCCGCGCGCGCCTGGTCGGCCCTGGCACGAGGTGCGCGGGAATTCTAGGAATGAGCGCTGCCCGGACCGAGGATGGGCGGCGTGCGCTGCGGTACGTACCTCCGCTGCCATTGGACTGCAAACAAGCTTCGCGCTGTTACGTCGTCGCAGCAGCTGGTCTTCCCCGCACTCCTGCTCGCCAGCCCGTTCGCGCGGAGAAAGAGGAGACCGCGCCCAGCGCCTTTGTGTCGCCTGCAAGTACTCTCGTACTCTCTCCTGTGCCTCTCGTCCGCCTCTCAGCGCTGCTCCGCCCGCGCCGTCGACTCTCGCTGCCACGCCCCTCATCGCCTCCCGCGCCGCGCCCACGACCGTTCTGAGCTGGGCTTGGCCCTGCACGCCCTCTCTGGTAGGCTCTCTCGCGACCTCACTTCTCCCGCTACTACACGGGTGCTCTCGGAGCCCTCTTCCTCCCTCCCGACACGCCATAATTGCCCTGCGCGATTAACCACCGCAAGCCCAATCCCCTCGCGCTACCCGACATGGGGCCTGTCCTTAAATCCCAACACCGTCCCTGCAGCCCTCACATGTCCGCTTGCCCAAGCCTCAACCGCCGCTACTGCTACGTACCTACCTCAGCTCCGGTACTGATCGCCCCTCGGTGGTCCAGGTAACTCCTCCCGTCCGAGACCTCCCTTCACTTCCGCCGTCCCTCCCACCATGTCGTCTGGCTCCTCTCTGCTCGAGGCGGCAAAACGCCAGACCTCCGCCGCCATGAACAGTGCAAAGGAAGCTGCCTCCGAAAGCTCCGCCGCCATGAAGAACGCCGCCGAGAACCCCTCCAGAGCCACCAACGACTTCCTCCACACCCCCGCCATGCGCGCCGCCCTGCCCTTCATCAACGGCGGTCTTGCCGGCATGACTGCCACCACCGTCATCCAGCCCATCGACATGATCAAGGTCCGCCTGCAGCTGGCCGGCGAGGGTGTCAAGTCGGGCCCCAAGCCCACTCCTCTTTCCGTGACAAGAGAGGTGATAGCACAGGGCAAGCTCCTTGACCTCTACACCGGCCTCTCCGCAGGTCTTCTCCGCCAAGCCGTCTACACCACCGCCCGCCTCGGCTTCTTCGATACTTTCATGAAGGCGATGAACACGAGCGCCGAGAGCAAAGGCACAAAGGTCGGCTTCAAGGAGCGTGCAGGCGCAGGCCTGGCAGCAGGCGGTCTGGCCGCCATGGTCGGCAACCCCGCAGACCTGTCCTTGATCCGCATGCAGAGCGACGGCCTGAAGCCGCCGGCGGAACGCGCCAACTACAAGTCCGTCATCGACGCCTTGGCCCGCATCTCCAAGAACGAGGGCATCTCCGCCCTCTGGGCCGGCTGCTTCCCGACCGTCGTGCGCGCCATGGCCCTCAACTTCGGTCAGCTCGCCTTCTTCTCCGAGGCCAAGAGCCAGCTGAAGGATACGAGCCTGTCGCCCCGTTCCCAGACGCTGACCGCGTCCGCCATCGCCGGCTTCTTCGCTTCCTTCTTCAGCTTGCCCTTCGACTTCGTCAAGACCCGCCTGCAGAAGCAGACCAAGCGTCCCGACGGCACCCTCCCCTACAGGGGCATGTTCGACTGCTTCAAGAAGGTCGCCCGCGACGAGGGCCTGTTGCGGTTCTACCGCGGCTTCGGCACCTACTACGTGCGCATCGCGCCTCACGCGTAAGTCTCCACCCACCATTTCCCCCCTTTGGACGTCCACAAACTACTGTTTCGGGCATTCGGTAAACGGACTTGGCGCGCTGACGGGCTTTGAAACATAGCATGGTTACCCTGATCGTGGCCGACTACCTCGGATTCATCACAAAGTAAGCTCCGACACGTCGGCGCGGCGGCCCCACGATAAGCCGGGTGTCGCTCGCTTTTTCCCACTGCGCCCGACCTAGCTATCCCGAGTCCGAAGCGTGTCGGCTCCGTGGCTTCTGTATGTCGGACATCTGGCGGAGAAACGGTGTGCTCGTCGGAGTCCACATGTTGGTCTGGGTGTGGAGGATGGTTGACAATCTAGGCAATTGGCGACGGTACACCTCCCGTGTTTTTATTTGTTGGTTCTCCTTTTTTGTGGATATCGGATGATATATCCATGGGTTTATTTGAGCGTGTTCTTTTACGTTGTGTGGCTCTCTCCTATTGGGCATATATAGCACTGGGTTGGCACGGGGTGGGTAAGCTGCCACTACGGTGTTGCAGCTGCGGGTTTGGAAGAATAGTTATAGTTGTAGCCCTCATTAGGATCTAATGCGCCTCAATGATTTCGTTTCCGGTGTTGCGCGTCGTTTCGTTTTTCCCTTCCTTCGAAACAAGATTAGGATCCTACTACGTTGACCCACCCTAAAAATTATATACAATTTTCCTACCCGGGTAATTTTCTATAGTGTGGAGGAGCACACGCACATACCTTATACCCTCCGCACTTCCCTTATGCCCTCTACACTTACCTTAGATACTCTATACTTACCTTATACACTCTACACTCACCTTTACACGCCCTCCGTACCTACCTTATGCCCTCCGCACTCACCTTATACCCTCTACACTTACCTTATGCCCTCCGCACCTACCTCATACCTTTTATACTTACCTTATACCCTCTACACGTAATTCACCCTCTACGCGCCCTTAGATGCCTAGGATATATCCATTACTTCTTCTATATATATTGTAGTACCTGATCAGGTACCTTCTAAACCTAATTTTAAGATGGGTCAACATAGTAAAAGCCGCGTAAAACTGGGCCTGTCTTCCCTTTTCCTTCATCCAGGCCCTTTGAAGGTGCGGCTGCCTCTTGGACTCCTTCCACCTGAACTGGTGCGGAATGTAAAGACGGAGGATTGATGAAACCTGAGGAGGCGGCTATTTAACGGGTGCAATCCCCCTGGCTCCTGCCTTCTCTGATACTACTATCGTTACTACTATAACATCTACCCTCCTCTAGAACAACTCTGTTCTTAGAGCAAAGCCAAATCCTTAGAAGCTACCGTAATCGGGCGCGAGGTGTATATAAAGGAGGATCAGGCGCTATACTAACGGCTGTAGGTGTGCATCGATCAGGCGCTATGCCGAAGATAAAGGTAGAGGAGGATATATCACGATTAGACGCCGTGCTAATAGCGGAGGAGGATGTATGACGATCAGACGCTATGGCTATGGCGGACAAGGTCGATGCTATCGCAGCTACCTGCAGCTAAGCTTCCAACCCGCTCCCCTTCGCGGACGCCACCACACCCCCTCACCGCCTCCCAAAAAGGAACCTTTTGTGGGCGATACGCATTTCTATCTCAATCTCTATTTTTCCAGCCGGAAAAGTGGTTTGTATACGCTTTATTAGAATAACGGAACACGGGAATTGAACGGGGTGTTGCAGTAATCACCCCGCCTGCCTCGAACGGGATCTCCACTTTTGGCGGCCCGATAACATATCACATAGCCAGAGTCGCCTGGGCTTAGGTGTTGTCCAAAAGGTTAGAGAGATAAATGTTGTGCGCAGATGTGAAGTACGTGATCGAATAGTGATCAGCCCGGCCTTGAGCGAACGTGTGATTTTCTATAGAAGAGTACGTGCGCGTCAAGTAGCTTCTTGAATAGTAATCATCTCCGTCCTCAGACGAAACAACAGTTTCTCATAGCGCTGATCTCTTAGTAGCGGCCAAGTCTTCCCCGGTTTCGGGACTGGGGCATCACTATAAGGACTGGCAACTCAAGCCCGGTAATCTCTTACATCAACTGCTCAAACGATTCGACCTCACTTCCCTCTTCAATCGCAAAGCTTTCCAGCCATCTAGACAAAGCCAGTTCATCTTCAACATGCCTCTTTGGCTGGTCTTCCACCCCCCGGGCACCTTCGAGGACGACGCCTCCAAGCAAGCCATCTCCAAAGATATCACCACAATCTACACCGACGTTGGGCTTCCTGCTTTCTACGTCGTCGTCAACTTCATCAAGCTCCCTATCAACAACGTCTGGGTCGGCGGCGAGCAAAAGAAGACCAAGCCCTTCATCCGCTTCGTCATGGAACACATCGCCGTCAACCTCCCGAATGAGGACGAAGCCTACAAAAGGGTGACAACGAAAGTGGATAAGATTCTGAAGCCGCACGTGGCGGATAAGGGGTATGATTGGGAATTTCATATTGATGAGACGGAGAGGAGGCTGTGGAAGATTAACGGGCTTATTCCGCCGCCGTGGGGAAGCGAGGCGGAGAAGTTGTGGGCAACGGAGAATAAGCCCTTGCCTTGGGAGGGAGATCATTGAACCGGGCATCAAAGAACGGATGGAGCTGGGCATGGGCAGTTGTAAAGAACACGGTTGTGGGACATTCTTTTGTGTATACATCGACAACCTGTTGTCCATGCAAAGAGCTGAGAGTAGAGGAATAAGATTGGGGAGACGTGGAGAACCTTGTCGTTTCACTCATTAAAATGTAGAAATTACCGCAGACCTCAACGCCCGATCGACATCAGCCTTCCGGAAACTTGGCGTCAAGTTGAGACACTTGGCGCCTTTGGTGATTTCTGCAACCTCGCGTTAGCTTCGATATGACTCCAGTCATGAAGATCAAGCAAATTTACTGACCATCAACCAGTCTCGTCACATCCACCGTAGCCTTCTTCTTGTTCTTCCTCGGTCTCTGCGGCCCAAAGAACAAGAGATCCGAGATTGTCTCATCCCGAAAACCAGCATCCTGAAGCAAGCCTGAAGAATCGCCCATCAGCGCATCAAAAGACCGCGCCCTCTCAGTCCCGAACTCGGGAACCTCCTCGAACGCACCAGCAGCTCCGAAGTGGAAAGCCTTCTCTCCATCGCCAACCCCCAAGCCCACAGGCTCGTCGGGGCGAGACCCTGCAACAGGCATCTCCAAGCCCTCCAACACGGGGTCAACAACTCCTCCTCCTCGTCCTCCTCCTCCTCCCCGTGGCGTCATCATCATCTCATCCGCACCCACCCCCGACAACCCCTCCTCCACCTCCACCTCCACAACCCCAACACCCACCGCCCCCACCGCCCCAACCGCCCCATCAACATCCACCCCCCACCCCTCCCTCAAATACCCCACCACCCCCCCCGCATCCAACCACTCCCCCATCCCCACCTCCCTCCTACCCCTCTCCCCCCACGCAACCCCCAAAGCCCCCCCAACCCCAGCACTAAGAACGTACCTAAACCAGTTCAACAGCGCCTCGCGCGTATGGAATAGCAGGGCGGTCTCGAAGACGCGGGTGAAGAGAGGGGAGAGGCGGTGGTGGTTGAGGAGGAGGTGGAAGCCGCGGCGGAGGCAGAGGTGGTGGAGGTGGTGGGAGAAGGTTGGGGTAGGTGTGGGTGGAGGGGGGGAGGGGAGGAGGGGGAGGAGGAGGGCGGGGTCGATGGGTATGGTGGGGGGTGGGGGGTTGGGTTTGGGGGTGGTGAGGAGGGAGCGAGGGGCCTGTGGTTCTGGGTTGTGGTGGTTGCTGGATGTGGGTTTGGAGGGGTTGTGGGGAGGGGAAGGGGATGGGGTGGCGGGACTGCTGTTGGTGGGCGAGGGGGGTGGTTCGTTGGATGGTCCGGCAGGGCTGTTGTCCTCTTTCGGGTCTGCGTCTGCGTCGGCGGCGGGCTCGCCGGTCGACTTGGCCAGGATGATGAACTGTTCCATGGTCTTGGCTAGTTCGCGGGCTAGTTGGGGCCGTTGCTCGAGCATCTTGGAAGCGACTAGGCTGTCGCTGAAGGAGAGGAAGGAGTTGTTGAGCTTTTCGACGATGTTTTGGAGCTCTTCGATCTGTTTCCTCAGAGAGCTGAGAGTTTCCTCTTTGCGCTGGCGATACGCGCGCTGGGCAATTCGCACTTGAGTCCGTCGACGCTAAGAAAAGCGCTCAGTGGCTGGGAGGGGTACGGGCGGATTGGGTGGCATCACTCACGTCGGCGGCAGTCTCTGTGTCTACTTCGTTCCGGCGTCTTTTCTTCCTCGGCTTCTTGTCCTCTTTGCCGCTCTTGCCGGGCCGCTCTGGCTTCGAAGCTAATACTTCGATCTCGCTTTCGGGGTCCATGGCACCGGTCGGACGGGCAGACAACAATGCAGGTAGAAGATGACAGAGAGAATGAAAGATCGTGAGGCTGGTGAGGGACAGTCTAGAAGATAAGGTGTAAGCTTAAAACGTTTAAATTTTGGAGTAGGGGCAAACGCGTGACTGGTGATCAGTAATCGAGGACAGCATGCCATGACGGGTTAACCTCGGAGCCAGCTGAAAAGAATGATGGTGACTAGTGTGCCCGCATACAAGCATGCTTTTCTGCTAGCGTGTCAGCGATTCCAGCTTTGTTTCGTCCAGCCGATATATGTACTTAAGGCAGCCTCATCCGCAATGAAAGACGTGAAGACCACTTCCCCAGCCTGGGTTCTTGGCTCTTCGGAATTTGGTAACGGCCGTGGATCCATTGTCTTGGTTAGTAAGAAAGGCGGCGGCTGGGTATACTAATCGGTTGCCAGGCTGGGTATGGATTTCATGACTCTTCAGCACGAGTTGCTGTTCTCCCGTGCACGGTCTGAAAGCACTAGCGTCAGCCATAGCCCCCGCACTAACAGTGAGCACATAATTACTTAAAACAGCCATATTATAGGGCCACGTTCCAAACTAGCAGTCTTTGACGGAACTCCCCGCCTGCGTTATTCTGAGAGGTAAACCTGATTACGTAAATCCGCATTAATTGGAGTGGGTGATGGAAGGCTTACCTTTCTTAGGTCTTGGCCTTATGTGAAAGAAGATGATTGAAAGAGGATTGTAGGACTGAGTTGTGAAAGTAAGGTATGAATAGGAGTTGCATTTCGGTAAATGGGTAAGGAAAAATATAAGAAAACGGAGACCGGTAGTTTCCTAAAACCTGCAACAAAGACGATACGGTTTTGCCCTGCCTGACATTCTAATGCGGCAGTAGTGGAAAGGCCGACGATCTAATAATGTAGAAACGAGCGCCAGTAAGCGCCTCAAACACCCCTGTTGTTGCTCGCCAGCGTGTACAACGGTGGCAAGAAGGGGGGGAAAAAAAATAAGAGATGGAGTCTGGCTCGCCAAGAACGTATTACTGGGGACTGCAATTTCCTCCTGTTTCTCCTTATCGTGTTCTTCCTCGTCCTTCGCAACCCCTTCACTTTCTCCATCGCCCCTCAGTCCTCAGTCCCTTGTCTCCTGCATCTTCTTTCTGTTTTTTAATCTCCTTTTTCTTCTTTTCCATCTCCCCGTCCCCTCACTTCCTGATCCAGATATAATACGGCCCAACGTCATTGAAAATCTTCATCTTGGTGTCCAGGCATGCGGTGAGGGTGTTGTCGGAGACGCGTCGGAAGTGATACATGATGGGAAAGTTGTCGAAGATTAATGTCGTAGAGACGACGCCCCGGAACTTGACTTCGCGGACCTAGAGCACAGTGATGGAAAGTAAGGATCGAGATTTTTTGGGGACAAAGCATGAGTTGGTGCCCGAAATGTGCAGAAAAATCAGGCCAAGAGAGTTCGGAAGGAAACCGAATACGACGGAAAAGAAGAAAAAGCAGGACAGAACAAACAAGAAAGAAAAGATGAGAGAAAAGAAAAAGGTGAGAAGAGAATTGAGGAGGAAAAATGCAGAAAAAGAAATAAGAACAATGAGAAAAAAGAGATAAAAAAAAGAACGAGGAAAAAACCCGTACCTGCGCCCTCCCCCAAGCATCACTCTCAACCCTCTTCCCCTCATCCGTCCACATCATCACCGGCATAACATCATCCGTACTCTTAAACGCCATCCCCGCCCAATTCGTCTGCTCCAGCATCGCGTGCGCCGGGTGCTCGATCGCGAAGTCGCCGCCCGACCAGTCGCCCACCAGGTCCGCCGGCTCCACCGGCTCCAGCGCGTCGAACAGCGCCGTCAGCTCCCGCGAGTCGCGGCACCCGCCGCCTTCCTCGATCAGCTGGAGGATGCGCATTTCGGGGCTGTTGTTGGGGGAGGAGGCTTGGTGGTTAGCTGGGTGGCGTGTGGAAAGAGGGGCGTGGGGAGTGGGGGTTCGGAGCGCGGCGGGGCGGGTGGGTTGGCATGGCTGCGTGGTGAGGGGGGTCTGGGGGAAAGAGTGGGGAGGGTGGTGGAGAGGAGAAGGGAGGCGGGATTGTGGATGGGTGGAGGAGGAGGAGGAGGAGGAGGAGGAGGAGGTGCGGGTGCGGGTTGTGCTGAGAATGACGGGCGCAAACTACAAATTGTTGGGGTCGACCCACGAATCCATGGCCGGTTTCTCTGGAGCACAGCGTGCTTGCTTACTGCAGCTATAACGAATGGCGGTGGCTGAATAAGAGGCGGAGGATTAGGGTTCGCGGGCGAGGACGTCGGCCAGTGGCTTCGTGTAGCGCGAGGGCATGCAGGAAAAGAAACGACGCGCATGTGAAAAAACAAAAGAAGAAGGAGAAGCTTTTTTGCAGGCGGGAGCCCTGTCAGGCGTGTATATTTAAAGGGATTCCGGGGACGTGCGTGCGGCGCCTCCTCATTGCTGCTGGCTGTTGCAGGGAAAAACGGCCACGAGGTTCCGGCGTCCTGGTAACCGGCTCGTCCTGCTCGCTCGCAAGCGTTTCAGGATGGCCGTTTTGCGCACAGCCGGACCGGGAGCGCGGGGTGGGGGAGCTTGCGTGCGGCCGCGTGGGAAATTCGCCGATACACGCACGTCCCGCTGCCTGAGCTGCCAATCGCCGTGTTTCTCAGCGGCTGCTGTTCCTCGCACCGCACCCCGCCATCCGCGTCCGACAGGACCAGGCGCCCTGTCGCCCTGTTCTAGAAGCCGCGCGACCCGTCCAATCCTGACTCGCCAGGTGGCTTGCCCAGGCAGGCGATATCGGCCCGGCGCAGGTGGAGAACTCGTGGCCACTGCGACGGGATTGTGGCGTGGTTTTTGGCCCCGTTGCCCTGCGCGCCGCCGTCGCGTGTGTGGCGCAGCCGCTGGGAGATGGAGGGCTTCAAATTGGTCGCGGGGACGGCGCTTGGATGGCGCGAGACAGACTAGCAGTCCCACCTGCGGCCCTTTCTCGCCAATTACTTGCCCGATCCGGTTGCTGCCGCGCCAGACGCGCGCTCACTTCCCGTGTTTGCTATAATTCGACGGGACGATCCCGCGCCCGCCGTGCTGTGCACTGGACGCAGCGTTGCGCCTCCTTCCACCAGCCTGTCCCGTAGCGGTCGCCACGCCGTTTATCGACTTTTCGGTCTAAGATGAATCCCCACCTCTCAGAAGAGCATCCCTTTGCGGCATCTTGCATGAAGGTAGGTGGGCTCGGCAGAGGACCTGCTGCCACTCTGTCGGAGGGAGAGTGCTCCCAACCGGCGCCGAAAACACAGGCAAGCGACGGTGGTGGGGGAAGAGGAAGACGCTCTGCTGGAAACACTCCGTCTGGACAAGATGATATGGGCAGGCGGAGACAAGCTCCAAGCGGCCACGCGCCTCCCCGTTTGGGGAAAGCATTGTCCGAGCCGACTGTCGCGGTGAAAAGGAGACACCTCCGGAAGCGCGAGATTCGCGCGCCGCAAGATGCGCAGGGACAGACCGGCACGTTGCTCGGGAAGGATTCCGAGAGGCTCGCGCTTCCTGAAAGAGCGGGTGGAGTCGAGTCCGCACGATGCTTCTGCATGCTGCAGGGGTTTGATGGCGAAAAAGTCATTTGGATTCCCCAAGGGATTTGGACCGCACGTCGATGTCGCACTTGACCTGTCTGATAACGTCAAGTACTGGGTTATTCTCGAGATTCTATTGCGGCACGGTGTGGGATCGACAGGCGTTGCTCCCTTCTGGGAAAGGTTTACTGCGGGAGAGCTACGGGGGAACATGGACTACGCTGCCGGCTGGTCGACGATAAGACGTTATAGACTCTCCGAATTATGCGGTACTCGAATGACGCGTGTTGGTAGAGCATGTTCGACCGACGGCTTGCATGTGAAATCCGCCACCATGCCATCGGGTAAGCCCACGGTGGGTGCAGCCTGGTCGAGATAGTCATAGTCGGCAAATTAAGCATGGACCAGAATGGTTTCTTGCATATGCAGAAGTGCCGTGCCTGGTCCCCAGGAACTTGGCTTCGCTGATCGCTGCGCATGGGCGGGTCCGGCGTGCATGAAAAGATCATATCAGGTGATGTTTTAGTGGAGAGCATGGGACATCCACGAGACACCCTGGAGGTGGAGAAACGAAAATCCTGCTGTTGCGGCGTGGAGCGACATGATGGAGTCCTTGGGTGCGGACGAGTAAAGGGGGGCCGGGTCGGAGCATGGACGATAACGTTCGTATTCCCCGGAACTTCGAACGTCTGAGATTTTCTCCGCGGGTTCTGCTCGGACTGGCGCGTGCCGTTTGCTGTTCATCAGGTGATGGATCTGAGCGTGGGAGCGGATGGTCGTAGGATCGGCAGGTTTCGCTCTTGGACTTCGGGCCGGCCCACGATACTCTGCTGGTTGTGGCGCTTGCGGGCCTCTGCTGATGAGTAATCTCCACATATTGTTGCTGACGACGACGCAGCATCTCAGCAGAGAGGTCGTCGAACGTAGCGTTCAGGCACGCCGTCTCGCCTGATCGCGGCCGGAACCTTGTTGATCGTGGTGAAAAGTCGGTAGCTCGTTTCGCACGCAGGGATGTGGCCGGCACGTGGCATGCCTCGCCTCCAGGAACGTCTTGGACGTCGTCAGAACCATCCTGTACACTGCGGCGCTGGCAGCTGGCGCGGCTGGGCGCGACTGGGCGCGGGAGGTGCGTGACGTGGCCCGCAAGCTGGCGGCGGGAGAGTCCGACAGCTTCGGCAAGCCGCGCAGGGTGCACAGGGGGCGTTTCTCGGCGGGACCAGCCGGAATGGCGGCGGTTGAGCGTGCTGCGTGTGTGATGAACGGGCGGCGGACGCGTCGAGTTGAGGTTGTGGCGCGGGTGGCTGGAGGCGGCCGGGGAAACGTCGGGCGGGCCTGGCCTGAGGCAAGCGCGACCACAACCATCGCCCCCGTCTCGACATCCCTACCGCTCTCGGCCGCTTTGTCTGCTCGGCTTAGAAAGTGCTTCCCGGCTCCTCTGAAGCGCGTCTGCCGCGTGCGTCCTTGGATTTGATCGGATTGCAACGGCGGTGCATCCGGAGTTGGAGCATCCATCCGAACACCCTCTTGCGTGCAGATGAATGCTCCAACTCCGGATGCACTGCCGTTGCAGTCCTGTGCTATCCGTCACCGTATGTGCAGCTAGGTGTTGGAGAGCGTGCAGCCAAGACCGCGTGGCCGACTCTGTCACAGCCAAGACATGGATACGGTTTAGGCTTGAAACAGTTATACATTTCGGACACCCGGTCCAATATCTACATCAAGAAGTACTAAAAGATTCCAGTCATGGACACTTTGCCAATCCCTGCATTAGTCCATCGTGCATACTTTTGTTGCCGAGTGAAAAGGGGCGCTCGTCTAGCACGCCGCAACGTCCGACGCCGCGTACTTGCAAGAGGTGCTGGGGCCGCTGCCGGACTCGGTGGGCTCTGAGCCATCGCTGTTGCCCGTAAACTCCTCACAGATAGTCTCAACCGAGCTCGCGCAGGTGTTCGTGATGGTCGCAGCTTGGTGTTGTTAGCTTGGGTCCGTAACACGTGACATCAGGGACATCAGGGGGCACCTGAGAGGGTCAGGGGGTACTTACTGTCACCGTAGTTGGAGTTGATGCCGGCAAGGAGGTCACCGGAGGAGGCCTTGACACCGTCGATGATGACGTGACGCTCAGGCATATCGTCGCAGTTGCCGCAGCTGCGGTACAGCTTACCGAAGTCCTGGACGAGGAAGCCGGAGATGGAGACGGTGCCGCCGCCGTTGTGCTGGATGACCTTGTCCTCGGCGCCCTTGGCACCGCCGCCGATGACGTACGAAGTGCCCGACGCGCTCTGCTCCTTGATAGTGAGAGCGTCCTCGCAGACGGCAACCCACCAGACGTTCTTGATGGTGCAGGAGCCCATGCAGTGGACGCCCTCGATCTGGTCGGCGGCGATGATGACGTTCTGGAGAGTGCCACCCTCCTCGACCATGAAGACGGCGTCGCTGTTGCCGCCCTCCGACTGGCCGGTGCAGGACACACCGCGACCGAAGGCCTTCATGCCGCCGTCGAAGGAGCCGGTGACGGTCATGGGGGCATCGAGCTGGCTGGTGCCAGAGGAAGCAGGGAAGCCAGCAGCGGCAGTAGCGCCGCCGGTGACGCCAGGGGTCGCAACCGGGGTGGTAGCAGAGCCGCCAGGAGTCTGGATTGGGGTGGCGGCGGCGGCGGCAACGCGAGCGTTGTTGGCGCCAGGGAAGCCGAAGCCCATGCGAGGGTCACGGGGAACCATGAAGGCGTCGGCAGAGACGGCCAGGGCGGCGAAGCCCACGGCGAGAGAGCGGATGCTGTACTGCATGTTGACTGGCTGGTTGATGGATGGTAGACAGGAAGTAGACAAGAAGTTGGCTTGGCTTTCAAAGACCGAGTATGGAATGTCCGTCAGGAGCGTGTCTTGCACAGCAAGGAATGAATGAATGAATGGAAGAGTGGATGAGGAGAACCTGTCGAGAGAAGTCCCAAGCCGCGAGACGGCGAGGGTCTTTAAAGACGTTCAGGTACCCAGCGTGGCAAGCATTTTCGGCCCCTCGAGGTCGGGCGAGTCGAGGTGGAGAGCTCCATGAAACATTCTGCTGGAGATCAAACGGGAGGTTCAGAGCGGAGGGCCGGCTTTGCGCAGCGGGCGGGCGCGAGGCGAGGGATGTGTCCTGGGAGAGACACAGCACCGGGCCGTTTCGGGCGACTCGGTAGGTGGAAGAACCAAATTGGAGCCGGCGAAACTGACGACACTCCGGGAGATTTGCGGGCGAGGGCTTGGCGGGTCGAGTTCATTCGCGGACGTGGTGGTGAGCGGAGTCGCGGCGCATGAGACAGGACGGGGCTTGGCGCGGCTTGCCGCTACTTGACGCCTGCTTGGGGAGTCTTGGCGTTCATCAGGACGAAACATCGGGGAGCGCGAATTGCAAACATGGAGCAGGTCGGGCGGCGCATTGAAGTGGCACAGCCAGCGCCTGGCCCGGCCCCGGGATCTGCCATCGCCAAGTAGGGGAGTCAGGCGTGCGCATCGGATCGTCCTTTCATTGCGCGAGAGAAAGCAATATCGAGCGGGCCCACCGCATGCCGCTCAGGGCGGAGGGTGGAGAGACGGCGAGAGGCAGCGGGCGGTCTCGTCCGCGCTGCTCCTGTCAGTCGAGCTTCAGGCCGGCAGTCGACACGACGAGCAGCAACGACGGGGAGCAGCAGGGGCGGCGTGCTTCTTGTTTCAAGGCCCTGGCACGGCTGGCGGAGAGCGCTCAAAGGGGTGAATGATCAGAGCGGTAGTTGTAGGCGAGCGGCTGGACGCAGGCGCTGGCCGCGCTGGCAGACGGCGGAGCGGAGACCGGGCCTGGCACCGGCCAAACATAGCAGCGCGGACGCGCCTGGAGCACAAACAAGCGAGCGGTGGTGGCAGCGTCACGCTGCCTTGAAACGGCGCGCTGACGGTGAGAGCGCCACCCGCTCGCGTCGGCATCGCAGGCCGGGCCTCGACGCGGCTCTGCAGCACACGTGACCTCGGGTTTACTGCCACTGTTTTACTCCGCCAGATAAGACCGATCGACGCGCAATGTAGCATCCGAGTCATCTCGCTGGAGAGTGCCGTCGCCCGTCGCCCGTCCCTTGCAGCAGCTGCTGTCACCCGCCTGCCCCTCCTCAACACCAATCCGCTGTCCAGCTCGTGTCCGTCTGCCATTGCAGAGCTCGCCATGCCCCGCGACCGTCGCCGCCCGGCGAAAGAGCGGCGGCGCAGTCATGCAGCGCTGCTAGCTCGCCGCCTGGAGATACGGCGGTGGTAGGTGGACGTTGCAATCGGTAGAGTGGGAGCCGCCAGTAGATATGCCAGTGCTACCCTCGCCCGCCGTCCGCCGCTGCTCTGTGCCCTGCCTGCTCTTCTCTGCTTCAGCCGGCCATGCTTCCCGCGAAGCTCACTGCACTTTGCCTGGTGGCTACCGCTGTAGGCTGCGCGTCCGCCCCTTCTCCGCTCTCCAGGCGCCTGGCAAACAGCAGCGATGTGGGTGCTCCACACTCCCACCCACCAGCGCCAGTGGCTGACAGCGGGCAGGCTCTCAATGTCCCCCTCACCATGTACCTCAATAACAGGGCTTTCGGGGATTTCCCTGGAGATGCCGACTTCGATGGCTCCCTGCAGTCCTATCCGGCCTCCTCCCTGAAGTACTCTGGCTCATTCACCTCATCCGCAACCGGCGTCGACTACCTGTTCCCCGCTGCCCGAGGGTCGGATGCCAGCGACAATGTCTTGTGTCTCGGACAGACTCTCGCCGTTCCAGCCGCCAGCTACTTGAGCGCCCAGCTGCTGGTGGCCAGCGACAAGAGAGATACCATCGTGTCCGACAACATTACCTTCACCTATGCCGACAACAGCAGCTCCGTTGTCGAAATCCGTGCAGAGCCTTGGTGGGCGTTCTTGACCATGTACAAGGGCGAGATTATTCTGCCGTATCGCTACCTCTCCAACGACACCAATTTCAACTCCACCCATGTCTATGAGTGGACTGGTGCCCTGGATCCCACCAAGCAACTGGCGTCCATCACTCTGCCGTCCACCGGCAACACCACAACCGGCCGCATGCATGTGTTCGCCCTGTCTCTACGGCAAGCCTTCGGTGTGCGGGTGCAGCATGTTCGCCCCACTCAGAAGCAGGAAGAAGACAAGGTGCAACTCGTCGAGGTCACCTTGGGTAATTCTGGTCCCTCCTGGGTGCACGGCGATGGCGTGTTAGTAACCATCGAGGCTCCTGGCGTCAAGACGGTCAAGCCGGCACTGGTCAAGCGTCTGCGAACTGGTGACCAGAAGAAAGTGAACGTCGGTGTTGTCGGCACTGCCAATTCGACTGCGACGGTCAAGCTTTCAGGAGCAAATGAGACCACAAGCTTCCACTTTCCCGGGTTGGAGTTTGGACTGAAGAACTATACCGAGTCTCTCGATAGCCTGACCTCGCATGAATCTCCTGAATGGTTCAATAACGCCAAGTTCGGCATTTTCATCCACTGGGGCCCTTATGCCGTGCCCGGTTGGGGCAACTCCACCCCGTACGAGGTTTATGCGGAGTGGTACTGGTGGTATTCGCACCATCTAGCCGCCGACAAGGCGGATACTTACGACTATCATATGCGCACCTTCGGCCCTGACGTCAACTACGACGACTTCTTCGTAAACTTTACCGCCGCCAACTACGACCCTAAAGCTTGGGTCGATCTGATCGCCGACGCGGGTGCGCAGTACTTTGTGATTACGACCAAGCACCACGATGGTTTCGCCTTGTTCGACACCAAAGAGACCTCAAACCGAAACGCCCTCAGATACGGACCCAAGCGAGATCTCCTCAAGGACTTGTTCGACGCAGCCAAGATCCACCAGCCGCAACTCCACCGCGGCACGTATTTCTCACTGCCAGAGTGGTACAACCCCGACTTCGGGCCCTACGGCTTCGCGCAAAGCGAAGGCAACGCCTCCACCTCCTGGCCCGGCATCCCAGCCACCAACCAATACACCGGCGAAACGGAGCCCTACACCGGCCGCATCCCCGTCGCCGACTTCATCACCGACCTCATGGTCCCGCAGCAGGAGATCCTAGCCTACGACTACGAAACCGACATCATGTGGTGCGACTGCGGCGCCGCCAACGGCACCGCCGCCTTCACCGCCGCGTGGTTCAACATGGCCGCGGCCGCGGGGCGGCAGGTCGCGATGAACAGCCGCTGCGGCATCGCGCAGGGCTCTGACTTCGACACCCCGGAGTACACGACCTTTAGCAGTGTGTCGCCCCGCAAGTGGGAGAGCAACCAGGGCATGGATCCGTACAGCTATGGCTACAACCGCGCCACGCCCGACGAGGCGTACATGGACGCGGCGACGGTCGTGTCGTCGCTTGTCGACATGGTGTCGAAGAATGGGAACTTCCTGCTTGATATCGGGCCCAGGGCTGATGGCAGCATTGTGGATGTTGAGGCGGATAATCTGCGCAAGGCGGGCGGGTGGATCAAGAAGCATGGCGAGGCTATCTTCAACACTACCTACTGGTTTGTCATGCCTGAGGTTGGCAGCGTTAGGTTCACGCAGACGAATGATGCGTTCTACGTCTTGTTCCTGGAGGAGCCTGTTGCGGGTCAGGCTGTCCTCATTGAGGCGCCTTTGCCTATCATGTCTGGCGATAAGGTGACGGTGCTGGGCGAAGGGTTTGATGTGGAGTGGAAGGCGGTTGAGAAGGGCGTGAGCTTCTCTTGGCCGGAGGAGATGGAAGGTAAAGGTGAGTATGCCTGGGTTATCAAGATTGAGTATGCCGTGTAAGTTGGTATCTGTCGTGGATGGTCGATTGTAGGAAGCCTCGTTCCAATCCAGTGAACTCTTGATCCATCACCTATCCCTCGACGCGTCACTTGCCATCGCCTTCTGCGCTCCACCTCAAATCCAGATTCTCCTTTTCAGTAGTCCCTTGAAAGCCGTGCACAAGGACCTTGCACAATGGCCTTTGTCTTCAAAGCCACCTTAGGGGCTTCTTCACGCTTACGGAGCCCAGGCGTGCATTGAAATGCGAGGCTCCGACAATATCTTGAAGCCAGACCTGATCGCGACTTTTCCTCTTTACTCTAGCCCGTTATCCAACTTGTCTCGACAGGTAGCATGTGCATAACCGGCCCCTGAAAGCTCGGCGGAAATATTCGAAGTCAAGTAAGGATCAGGAGGCATCGGTGCTTGATATTCTTCTAATTCTCTCGCACATCCTGCATCGGCCATCCGGACTTGGCTGTTGTCTGTCTCCGCCGTAGACGGAAGTTCACCACCGAGAACCTAAGATGACGTTGCAGCTACACTGCATCTCTAGAAGAGTACTACAACCCCGGTCAAGGTGCACACGCAATCCCGCGCGCAAGGGTATCACAGTCCAGAGCCTCGCAAACTAGGCGCGGCAAAGAAAAGAAAAGCTCCAGCAGCCCAGATACGCCAAGGAACAGCTCATCAGCCATACTGCAATAAACACACACATCGTCTACGCGAAGCCACATGCCGGGCCCACACAGCCGCCGCGGACCCAGCCCCGCCTCCCCGATCCAAACCTAAATCGCCACCTCCGGATCCTCGCTCGGCCCGCAGCGTGCATGCAGCTCACGCCGGGTGGGGCGTACGGCCTCACGGCGGGTGTCGATGGACAGACCTTTTGACTTCTCGGACGCGTCATGCAGCTGGGCTCTGCAGGCCAAGAACGCTCGGCATTAGCGCCGAAGAGCTGAGAAGTCATATGGCCCGCCAGCCAGCTGGCCGGTGAATGTGGGCTGCCTCCACGACCGGTGAGGGAGGCCGACCTCGCGGAGTTTCTGCACCCGGTGCCGGCGACTTGAAGACCCCAGCTAATGTGCTTGTAGCCCCTCTTTTACCACACCCCTGGGAGGGACAAGAAATGCACAAGAGCAACAAGCCGTGTCACGCTTTTCTCAACGGCCTTCAGTCAAAGATGCCCAAAGAGAACCATATTCGTACGAAGATGAAGCATTCCTCTGGATCTGAAAGTATCAAAAGTCGGGTCCATGTCCATCCGAATGAATGCTTCAACTGCATACAGGTTTGCAGTGTAGCCAGTGGCCGGCATTGAGAGGTACCATGGAATGGAATAGTAGGGTGCGTGTGGGTGCGGGACTTTTCTTCCTTTCGAAGCGGCTAACCGCCGACTGCATTTGCCTAGCCTCCGCGGACATCCGCTACATCAGGCATCTGGATGTATCACACCACGCTCGGGTACACACATGAAGATCAGAGAATGCGCAATCCGTCTCCTGAGGTGGGCTTAGGAATGACTGAACAGTGCAGTCGCAGTAGAGTCATTTGCATAGGCTTTCTGGGGCCTTTGAAATAGGAAAAGACGCCGTGCCTCTAAGAGTCGTGGCGGCGCTTGGTATTTCTCATGGCAAGTGTGTCCCAAATTTTAACTTCATGCAAATCCGGACAATTTGCGCGGGGATTCTCAGTCGGCAGTCCGGCTTTTTTTTTTTTCGTTCCGTTACTCTTCTTGGTCTTGATCTTGCCTTTAGGTACTTTTTCGGGAGATAGAGGGCATGGCATCGGGGTCGCATATTAAGATGGCTTGGTTCTGGTTTCCGTCCTTCAAAATGAGATCATTCTAGGAGATTGGGCAATATCGAGACACAAGTACAATACCCAGTTTCTAAACCTAAGATACAATCCTATTCTCTATTGCTGGTACTTGCAATTCGAGCTTTTTCTTGCTCCACCCCGCCGTGCCTCCCATGTCGTCTCAAGACCCGGAGAAGACGCTTGCACAAGGTCGAGAGGCGGCTGTCCAGGATGACAGCGGCCCCGGACTCACGAGACGGGATCCCATTCTCGAAGAGTTCACGCCGGCGGAGGCGAAGAAGGTCATACGTCGCGTGGACCTTCGGCTCATCAGCACGCTCGGTGTGATTTACTGTATCAGCCTGATCGTGCGGCTCAATATGGGAAATGCGAATATTGCTGGGTGAGTGAACGTCTCGAAATGCCCGATCCGCCGTCCGGAGAAGTGTTCATCTGGTCCTGAAAATGTTAAGAGTCAGGCCGATTGGCCATGGGGTAAAATTCTTCAGCTGCATAGAGATTTACATGCCATTAAAAAAAGTTTTTATCCTGACGGAGTTCTTTCTGACTTCCAAATTTCAACTTCCCAAACCTTCTTCCCCGTCTCTCACAGCTCTTTCCCGCAAACTTCCCTACCATTGCTAATGAACGCACAGCATGAAAGAAGATCTCCAACTCGAAACCGGCGGACGCTACTCCACCGTCTCGCTTGTCTTCTACCCAACCTTCATCGTGTTCCAGATTCCGGTCATCCCCACAATCCGCTACGTGAGCCCGCGCCTTTATCTGGCCGGCGCGGTGATTTCATTCGGGTTACTTATCATCGGTGGCGGCTTCGTCAAGGAGTGGACACAGATGGTGGCGGTGCGCGTGTTACTCGGGGTATTGGAGGCGGGTGTGTTGCCGGGGTCAATATATCTGCTTAGGTGGGGTTTCTCGTACGATCGTTGGTGAAGCGCCGAACTCTCGCTGATTAAGTTGACTTTCTGTTCAAAACAGCACGTGGTATGAAAGATACGAGGTGCACCAACGGTACTCGATCTTCTACTTCATCGGTGAGATGGCCAGTGCATTTGGAGGCATGCTCGCATTCGGCCTTATGCATATGAAAGGCCTGGCAGGGCTGAATGGATGGCGGTGGATCTTTATCATCGGTAAGTTGAGATATTTGCAAATGCCCACATTAGTAGGAGAAGCGCGCTTCCCTAGAAAATATACAACTCTCATATTTTCTGGTTCTGACTCCAAACTAGAGGGCCTCATGGCAGTCACTATTGCAAATATTGGTTACTTCTTGCTAGTCGGCTTCCCAGACGACGGCAAGCATTTCTGGGGCTTTCTTAACGAACGCGAGACACGCTTCATGCGTGCACGGGTCGACGCCGACCGCGGAGACGTCCAAACGGAGCCCTTCAACCTGAAGAAATACATCGCCGTAGCCACCGACCTAAAGCTATGGGGCTTCGCGCTGATATTCTGCCTAACAGCAAGCGTAACAAACGTGAGTCTCCGCCCCCCCCTCCTCTCCCCCGTTCCCCAACCAGCTCCCCCTCAACACTAACAACCCCCCCACAGTCCCTCAACTACTTCCTCCCCATCATCCTCCGCGACTCCCTCCACCACACCCCCACCCAATCCCAATACCTCTCCGCCCCCCCCTACCTCATCGCAGGCCTCTGGTGCCTCCTCACCGCCCACCTCTCCGACCGCCTGCGCCTCCGCTCCCCCATCCTCATCCTCAACGCACTCCTCCAGATCTCTGGCCTCGTGCTCACAAGCTGGGCCCTCCATTCCCCAAGGCTCCGCTACTTCGGGACCTACCTCACCTGCATGGGCGCCAAGGCCAACGTCCCGGCTATGATGGCGTGGCAGGCGAATAATGTGAGGGGGCAGTGGAAGCGGGCTTTTTGTAGTGGGTTGTTGGTGGCGTGTGGTGGGGTGGGGGGGATGGTGGGGAGCTCGGTTTTTCGGGAGAGGGATAGGCCGCTGTATCGGGTGGGGACGGCGGTTTGTTTGGGGTGTGCGGGGGCGGTGGTGGTGGTGACGGGGGGGTTGGTGGGGTGGTTTAGGAGGGCGAATGGGAGGGCTGGGAGGGGGGAGGTGGTGATTGAGGGGGTGGTGGAGAGGGGGTTTAGGTATACTTTGTGATGGTGTTGTGAGTTGGGCTTTTGGGTTGCGGAGCATTTTGGATGAGAAAAGCGCGGCACCGGTGGACCTGAGCTTGACCAGCCGAGTTTTGTGTTCTCTTTCATGTCTCTCTGTCCAAGGTGAGTGAGCATGGTTTGCGACAGCGGGGCGTGCGGAGTTGAAGCCTTCATCTGGATGCGAGAATGCCGGATGGATTGCGCTTTTTGCATCTAGACAGACGCATCAACTCCGTATGCACTGCGGTCGAGATTTCGAGGGCAGTGCCGAGAGATTGCACGATTCTGTGCAGCGGAGTTGGGAGTCTGGACGACGGAGATCGAATCGTGAGGTGCTCGTTCGGGCGGCCAATGACGTCACGCGTTCTGGAAAAACCAACATCGCTCTAGCTGGAGACGTTAACAGCTTCGTTGATTCCAAATCTGGCCTGTGCTTGTTTAGATGATGAGATGAGCAATAAGTAGCGACAAATGGCGGCTGGTGGTACGGCTTGTCAGCGCAGCCACAAGATTCCAATAGCGCTGGACAGATGCTCGTCAGCAACAGCATTACAAATCGGCACGGTTGATTTGGCAGAGAGGGCACACAGCATGAGGCGCAGCTACACTGCAGTCCCGTTGCGCCATGTGACAAGGATGGCAGCACCTAGGTACGCAGACTCTCACGTGCCCTCGACAGCACTCGCAGCGCCGCCAGCACACGCTCAACGCAAAGCAAGGATGCGTCGCCGGCGCTACCCCACACAGGCAGGCGGGCGTGCAGGGCCCTGGTCGGGGGTGTGGTGTCGTCACCGACGGCGTCGCTCCCTTTGCGCCAAGTGAAACACCTCTGACGCACCCAGCTTTACTTTACGCCGGTACGACCTCCTGCCCAGCCCAGCCCAGTCAGCTGTCAGCCTGTTCGCTCGTTGCCTGTCAGCCTTTCGTTCCCTGCGCCCGGCCCCCTACGTGCCTAGGTGCTACCCTGCATGCCTGCATGCAAGTCAGCCCGCTAGCCAGCCAGCCAGCCAGCCAGCCAGCAACCCACCCACCCCACTACTCGCTCTCGATCGACCCTAGCTAGGTAGGCTTGCTTGCTTGCTTGCTTGCTTGCGTATGCGTGTATAGCAACCAACCCACTACGTAGCTACGTAGGTACCCACCTACCCCTCCCCCGCAAACAATCAACAACAACAACAACACCACCACCACCACCCAACGACCCCTCACCCCTGCGCCTTGTACGTACCCACTATCGCTGGTCTGGTTCCGAATTCCCCGACAACGGCGGCCGGCGGCGTCGTTGGCGCGGTCCCAGATTCTGTCGCTCGCTCGCTCGTATCCGGGCCGGCCCGGTTCGAGCTGCAGCCCAGGTGCCCAGCCAGGCCACCAACGACGACGACGACGGCGGCAATGCAGCGAGCAGCGAGCAGCGCGCGCTCTCTTCGCTGCTGAAACGATCTGAGACGATACGCGCGCGAGCGATGCGATGGCTGAGAGCGGGGCGGATCGAAGCGACGCGAAGCGAGGCCGATGGGTAAGGACGCGGCGCTTGCCTGCCTGCCTGCCTGCCTGCCTGCGCGCGCGACGTCATCGTCATCGCCGCCATCAGCGGTGAAGGCGAAGAGAACGGAAGGGAAGTGAAGGGAAGGGAAGGGAGACAAGCTGCTGGGCGCGCCTCACTTCTTTTTGGTCGCTAGAGTAACGAACCGTACGTGGTAGTGTAGTTACCCTCTTTGCTGATGCGCTGGACGAGTAGGAGCGAGTTCCGGTCGTCGTCGCGGGCGCGCGACCGCCTCACCTTTTCATTTGTCCACCACCACCACTTCCCTGTCATTCGTCCACATCCTAAGCGCTCGCTTGGTGTTTGTTGTCGTCGTGGATCTGCGATACAGGGTATGTCGGGCGGCGGCGCATGGTAGATGGAGATCCATCCACGGATGGATGGAGGTAGGAGGCCTGAAGTCCGTGGTCGGTTTGCGTTCTGAGTTGATGCGCTCACCTGAATGTGAAATGCGCGTTTCGTCCAGCGCTCGAATGCTGCGACTCGTGTGCACCGCTGTCGAGATTTCGAGGGCGGTGCTGGGAGACGGCGCCTAAGTTTGTAGCAGGGAAGTAAGCTCGACCGGAAAGGTAGGTGAAGTGAAGACTTCGTGCTTGCGAAAGATATGAATCGAAGTGATGTAAAGCCTGAACAAGTGAGACGCTTGGATCTCGTAGATGATAGATGTCGGAAGAACAGTGATGATTGTCACTATAAGCCTCCGTTGTACGATGCTTCAAATCCCTGTACACCTCGTATCCCTGCGAGATCTACGCATTTGCAATGCCGGATCCGTCGGGCGCCTGTTGCCCGTGTATGCACGTGCGCGTCTTTGATAGGTCGAATACGGCACATCACCACCTCGATGAAGAGAAAAAAAAAACCCCCTCGTCGTCTCACTGCTTAGTAGGTCTTGGATAAAGCTATTCTTGAGATCTACTGCTACATGCTACCCGCATCCAAAACAGGAAGAGGAAGAAAAAAAGCAAACTGCCGTGTAAAACTCCATATTTCTGCCCTGAGGCGCCCTTTGTTGTCCAGTCTCCCAACCACCCTCCACCGTGCCGCCCTCCCAAAAACAAGGAATAAAAAGGATTTTGCGCCTGAAGGAAAACAAACATTCTTTGTTATCGCCTTTGGGGATATCGTGTGGTTTGTGAGAGAGGTAAGAAGAAAGGAGAGACAATCTGGACGATATTGGATATCCCGCTCTTTTTCGAACCGTTGAATTTGAAGAAAAAGGGCGATGAGGGAAGAAAAAAAGAATCTCACCCCAATCTCTCCTCATCGCTTCCGGACCCTGCGCTCAAACGCTCGCTCGCTCGCCTGCGGCCTTCCTTCGGCCAACCATGCCCGCCAAGTAAAATCCGCCAGCTGGTAGTTAGACAATCCATCGAAGAATCTCATCCTGCTGTGAAAAGAACCCAACAATCCGCACGCTGAATCCAATCGTCTCGTTCATCGTCGTCGTCATCAGCCAATCCATCCATCCATCCTCCAACTTTCATCTTCTCCCACGCCGGGTCCGTCTCTTCACTCCCACTTCCAAACCCCCATCCTTTTCACCAAACCAAGCGACCGACCTAATCCCCATCCATCAAATCCTCCGAAGCCTTCCTCTTCCGCGCAGCCGCCTTCCCGACGTGCGCCTTGCCGACACCCTTGGCACCGCCTCTCCTCTCGGCCTCGATCTCGGCGTTCAACTCGCGCAGGCGCTTCAGGACCTCGATGACGCGCGGATTGTCCAGCATCCGCTCGACGACCTCCTGGTCGCGCTCCTGCCAGGCGGCCTCGGCGGCGCAGGCGGCGCGGTACTCGCGGTGCGACGAGAAGTTGGCCGGGCCGCCGGCGATGCCGCGGTGCGTGATTTCTTCCAGCTGCTCGGCCAGCTGGGCGCGCGTGGGGAAGAAGAAGCGCTGCTGCTGGGCCTGCTGGGCCTGCTGGTGTTGGTGTCGGTGTGATTGCTTGTGGTGGTTCTTGTGGTGCTGCGTGTGTGATTGGGGGTGAGTTTGGTGTTGGCGGTGGTGGTGCTGCTGCTGCGCGTGGCCTGTCCATGGCAGGGATTGTGAGTAGATGTTTTCTTGGAGGAGTGAGTCGCGCTTCTGCATGGCTGCTGCCTTGACCACCTTTGCCGTCTCTGCAGGGGTGGTGGCGGTGGTCGTCTTTGCTTTCTTCGGCTTGGGAGCCATCTTTTCTGCTGCCGGGGAGGCTGGGCGCTTGCGCGCGTCAAACGGGTCGGGAGCGGGCGACGGCTTTGCGTCTGTCTTCTTGGTTGCTTTGGTTTTGTTGGTGGCGTCGTCGAACACCGACGACTTACGTTTGCCTGATTCCTTGGCTTGGCTGTCGGGTGCACGTGATGACCAGGCAGAAGGTTTCTCGTGCTGCACCGACTGGGCTCTCTGGACGGCCGGCGCGTGGTGAGGCGACGGCGACGAGGCTGGCGCCGATGCTGACGCGGCGGCAGTGACGGCCGTCGATGCGGGATGGGAAGTTGCGGCGGGAGCTGGAGTGGAGGTTTTAGCCTTTTTCCTCTGGGCATCTGACGTGGGAGCAGCCGAATCCTTCCGCTTGCGGCTGCCGTTCGGGGCAGACGGCGGAGCGGGCGAGCTGGCAGGCGACGCAGCGGTGTTGCTGGTCGTGGTGGAGAAGGCGCTCTCGGAGGCCGGGTGAGAGTGAGATGACGCCGAGGCCTCGCTGCCGGAATGGTCGTGGAAGTGCTGGCTGGCGTGGATGGCGGCGGCACGGGTGCGGCGGCCGGCGCCGGTGAGGAAGGTGTTAGTGAAAGAGCTGAAGAGCTCCTTCTCGAGGCGGCTGGCGGTGGGCGGCGGCAGCTCGTCCTCGGCGGGATCCACGGGCACGTACTCCCAGCTGTGCTTGACGCGCGAGGACTTGCGCGCGCGGCGGTCGCTGGGGTCGTCGGCGGCGAGGGTGCTGGCCGAGTGGACTGAGCAGGCGCGCGGCCGGGGCTCGTCGGGGGCGGGCGGGCTGCGGGCCATGGCGACGTCCGGCGCGGAATGCGGAAGGAGCGGAGCGGGCGCGGGCGGGGAGGTGGGTGAGTGGAGAGAGGGGAAGTAGCTAAGCAGCGAGTTCTGATGGAAAACCATTGCGTGCTGGGGCGCGCGATGTCGCGGGCATGGGGCGAGGTTGCGCGTGTCAGGTGGCGGAGTTCACATCCAGCGGCAGCGCGCCAAGCCGAAAACACAGCGCGCGACGCGTCGGCCGGGCGGCGGCGCGGAGCGGCGGCGCGGACGGGGGCGCGGCGGGCAGCGCGGGGATGGGCGGCGGGCGCGCGGCGATGGGCAGGCAATTCTGGCGCGCGGCGGCGGGTGTGTGGGCGCAGCGCGGCGGTGGTGTCTGGTGTGTGGTGGTTGATGGCCGGCGCTGGACGGGCGTAGCCTGTTCAGGGCGGCAGGCGCGCTGACTAAGGCGTAAAGGGGCTTAGGGGCGCCCGCTGGCTTCGCGCGCGCGCAGCAGCATAAACCGCCGTGACGTCGCAATCTCGAGCCCGCGCCTCGGCCGTACACGCTGCCCCAGCGCTCGCCGCGTTCCGTGGGCGCCGTCAGCCCGGAACATTGCGCGCACAATACGACGCTCCGCCCCGCCGAGTCAGCGCGAGCGGGAAATTAAACGACGTCGCTGCGCAAAGCGCGAGGCCATTGCTGCGACTGCGCACCTCTCCATCCCCGATAGGGCCCCGTGGGGCGGCTGCCACCGACTTTTTAGTCAAGCGCTCGTCTTTTGCCCGTTCCGGGTCGCGCTGGAATGCGCCGTCCATCAATCGCAGCCGCGCGACGCCCGCCAGCCCGAGCGCTGGAACACATCCACCTGTCTTCGCTGCCAGTGCTTCGGGCTGTCGAGCCGCTAGCCGTGTGCCGCCAGTCATAGGCCACCGCGAGCTCTCGACCGCCTGCGAGGGCGCCTAGCAGCCGCCTGACCGCTGCGAACCCATCAGACCTGCCAGAAGCGTCATGCTTCTCCAGCAACAGAGAACTGTGCCTCCCAACTTCCGCCCGCGCCGCTGCCAGTGCCATTGCGCGTGCCCAAGGCCTGCTTAGCATTGCAACAGCAGTGCATCCCGAGTTGAAGCGTTCATCTAGATACGGCGATACGGTACTGAGCACGCCCTTCGCATCCAGATGAACGCTTTGGCTCCTGAAGGACGAGCTCCTACTACCCTGCTATCGTATTACTACGCAGATCATCCGTGTGCGGCTTTTCCGCAATCCACACTATCAATGTGCTGCCCCGGCCGAGAGCCTGCGCAAGCGAACACGAAGATATCAAAGCGCCCAACCCAAAAGACCTTTGTTGTACCACACGGTCACGGTATCTTCATCGTCCATGTGGCTTCTTTGTCGGTTTTCTCAGCCGAGGCTCTGGAGTAAGCAATAGCAGCAATCTCGGCCTGGAAGGCAACAACCTGGAATCTCTCCCCTCGGCCAGCACCAGCCACGCCGAGAATGCTTGTGTTCCATGTCTTTTGCCATATAGACCGGAAGTCGTCGTTGCTCACCATCGGAGCATGAAATGTCACATGTTCGAGCTACTGAAACCGAGGATACGCAGAACTGACTGTACAATGCTATGGCGCAAACAACGAAGAAAAGCACGCCTCACGGGCCCCTGAAGACAGCACCACGTCTTGGCCCTCTCCTTGCGGCCCGAAAAATGACCTTGAACAATAGCGGAAGCTTACAGTCTCTACGATAGAGAAGATACGCGCGTTACCTCGTAAGCGATCCTCTTACCTGCGTCGTCGACGCATAGCAGATTTCATGACCGAAGCCTCAGACGCTAAGCTTCACCAAGCACCTGCCAGCCAAGACCCGTTTGATGGTGTATAAACACCTCCGCCTCGAAGTCCCCGGCAGCTACTTCCACCTCTGGTCCCCGTAGTGCTGGTGGAGAAGGAAAGACGGGGAGATCATGTATTGATGAAAGTATAGGACGACTTGGAAGCTACTTATGCTAGCTAACTACAGGGACTTCGGCCCTTCACACGCTTCTCATGCATGTCCGGTGGTTCGACAGAGGACAAGAGGTCTGCAGCAGTCAGTCATACGGAATTGAAGCATTCATCCGGATGCATAGAGCGTATTCATACCGCACTCTCGGGTGAATGCTTCATCTCCTCACATAGGAGGCCCTCCAGCCTTGCTATTGCAATAATGCGCGAGTCAACCGCGTGGCTCCCGCAAGGCAGTGGGAAAGTGACAGGTCCATCTTGACAGACTGGGCTGACATCTTGGCAGGGAGCTTCCTAGAAGGTCATGTGGCACGTAGATAAGCTTCAACCAACGCGACACACTCAAGACATATGCCCGCCTTAAGTCACCCTCGAGCTCCTGCGCCTGTGCAAGTTCATCCAGGACGAAATTGTGGAGATTTTCTACGGCCAGAACTTCCGCTTCATGTTGGTCAACGGAGTCCAGATGTCAATCTTCTGTGAGTCAAAGAGTACGAGCAATAGTGCTGTTGCCTGAGTTTCATTCCGTGTCTGTGAGCCATAGTAGAGGGTTACGAGAGATTGGCTGTTACGTGACGTGGAGTAAAGTTCTCAAGCACTCGCACGAGGCAGTTGTTGGAGGCCCGTGCCCAGGAGATGGCTTTAGACAATTTCCATGTGAAGATCGACGGTGGTACGCGGTGGTTTCACTCAGTGCATATGGAGTTGAAGCATTCACTTGGACGCAAACAGCGTATTTAAAAACCTGCTCTTCCTTCCAAATGAATGCTTCAACTCCCCATAACGGAGGGCCCCAGCCTTACTATTGCAAGATCTTGCGAATTGACCTTGTATGAGCCGCCCGAGCAAAGCTTTCCCTTTGGAACTTTTAGTACCTCCATTAGGGCTAAGGGATTACCTCATGAGCCGGGATCCCTAACTTAAGGTCTCGCATGGGGGTTTAAAACAGCTTATAGATGTGTCTAGTAGCCTAGTCTGTTGCTGAATAAGCCGACTGAGTTAGTCCAGGCTATTCTTAGTAGACGTGGACTGGCCTGTCTGAAGTTTCAATTGAGTCATGTGCCACTCGGGCCAAAATGAACCTAAATTGCGTCTAGACTAATTTCATATGCGTTGTCAATATGGTTTATTTAGAACACTGGAAAGGAGAGAGATCCAAATAGATTGAGATTGCGCAATGGGCGCAGTTAAGCAATGGCTATGGCCTGATACTGTCCATCTACCTCTCGTATGCAGTACCAAACTCATCTACACTCTTCACAATCGCGACTTCCGCGTAAGCACTTGTGTTAAAGCTTGCTGTCGCATGTTTGAGTTTCGGAGTGCCATATGAGCGCACGACACTAAACCGACCGCTTGGAAGCACTGGAACGGGTTTACGCATGTGTACACTCTGTCAGTCTTCGTCTCTCATATCAAATCATTGTATCATTCCATCGTAACCGTCTGGACCATACCTGTTCTCTTTCGCGCTAACAGAGCTTAGAAGTGTAACATCAGCCGCCAGTAGGTTAAAGCCCCCGACGAGACGGCCACCACATCTGGCGGCCATGACTCCGCCGCTTTGTTCGGCGCCGAAAAGCACGCTTATATTCGCATGGGCCTTCCAAGCCTTATATGGTCCGCGAGGTTTGATGTTGCTTGACCAGCTTGGGACTGCTGGATGAAACTTTATGCAGTCTCAATTTCCAGCCATGACTTCGCCGTCAGTGTTGTCAGAGACGAGATCAACAATAGGAAGATCGACGATGGCGAACATCCAAATTCGTTTGGGGATATCCGTAACGCGGTTCATGTTAGAGAATGAGTAATGAATTACTATGTACCCGTACGAACAAAGAGGAATTGTTAGAGAGGAGAAGAAAGGAAAGGAAGATAAGTCATATACATATTAAATCGGTCCGATAAACGAGGTAATGATTGAGTAATAATCGGGGTTCGTGCGAACCCCAACAGTTCATGAACGGGCTCGCACCGAACTAGGCCCAACCAGCCGAGCAAGACGTGAGATTGACTAGTTAGCAAGGAAAACCTTGCATCTTTCATTGTATATATTGGCGAACATATAGAGGATATGAACCCAGCTGACTTTGTTCTCGCTGCGTAGAGCGTTGCCAACTTGCGTGAAAATGGCTAAGAAAGTGTGTTTCTCTTCCACAGATTTCGTTTGAGAATGGCGCAGTCCTCTACCAGCCAGAATGATAAAAGTTGCTCAAGCAATTTAAAATAGAACACGAGTAGAAGATCCTGGGCGTTAAGCAATATACATATTTATTCTTCCTCGGAAGCCAAGCTCACGTTCTCGTTTCGACGCAAGTAACCATCTGCAGCACGTGTCAGAAGCTACATGAGTATTCCTATCAATTTACCTCATGCGAGGTCTTCGAGGGACGTGTAGATGTTTTCCGTGTTAATAGGGAAGCCTTAACTTGCTAGCATACCAATGTGTGGTGCAAACTTGGAATTGACCTGGTCTTTGAACGGAACATCTTCCAGACTCTAAAATACGTCTGTAGAATCTTCGAACGGCGAAGTTGCGCTTGCTATAAGCTTCAATCCAACTGTAGCTTCTAAGCCTTGCGCCCAGAAGGTTCCCATGCGGTTGGTAACAGGCTGTTCCACAAGAAGCGTGTCGATTATCTTCTCCGGCTCATCGCGTGGGTAGGCAGAGTGGAGAGTTTTGCGACTGAAGTCCCTCATTACGGCCTTGAACTACAATGAGCCTTTGGGTTGATAGATATTACTTTCTTGTCGTTCATAGTGAAGTTTCCTATTTGTATAGCTCTAAGTGTTTTCTCTCCGCAGACTTTCTGCAACGGTGAAGGAAATAGTAGATATATTATCGAATTCTCCTTTATCGCTGCGCAAGAGATATATTAGAAACGCTGCATTATATAGATTTCTGTTTTGTTCAGCTGCGATATTATTATGTTGCCTGAATTTAACCATTTCTTCTTGAGCTAGTCGCCCTCTTATGCATTTAAGTACTACTGTATTACCAAAGCTACAACTAGGTTTAGGACGTTATTACCGTTGTTTTTAGTTGTACAGTCATTATGCTGAGGAGCAGTGCATAGGGAGTTAAAGCATTCATCCAAGTGGAAGAGTATGTTATAAAATATGTTGTCATAACTATGAGCTGACTTCTCCGCACGCAATTTGAAGCTAGATATCTCTCTCAACCTCTTTCCCTACTTCTATTTTACTTTTGCAAATTTTTTATCAGAGAGCTTGATCAGGATAGTAAAACTTTACTATTTCTCTCACACGCGTCCTGATCGCCCGTGCCTCTCAAACTACCTCATCCGAATCCGACGCACGGAGACGGTAGCCATACCAGGTGCAGCAACCAAGCATGCCTGGATCATGTGAACAGGTTTGACACGTGCTGCACCAAGAATCATTACTACTCCCACAATGGCAACAATCCCAGTATGCCATTTTGAAGTGCGGGCTTGATTGGTAAGCTGGTGAAAGGCGCGAGTAGCTTTTGAGGAAGTTGCAGAAGCTTTGGAAGATGTAAGCTGTTGTAGCTTGATGGTGGGGTGGGCAGTTGATTAGAGAACATAAGAATGCTTCGCACCCAGTATTTTATCTTATTTCATTTCCGGTATTGTTCACATTTTTATGGTTTGGGTTCGGAAGACAACGCGGCTGTAGTTTACAGTGCTGAAGGAAGCACAATGTAACAATGGAATAAAGGAGCTGCCAGTCTGAAATAAATCAAAGAAAGTATGCTGTTCCTGGGGGGAATCGTCTTTGTTCACCTTTACCGATACATGCGTTTCCTGTCGGCCTTGCTGGACAATCACATTATCCTCGTACTACACAAAAGGCTTTTGGTAATCCGAAGTGCCTTAGCAGTCATTCGAACAATTATCCGGAGGTATTACGCTAGGTAGCGCATGGTTTACTCTAATTTTACGTCCGCATGATTGCTCCTGCAGGTCAGTATGCACTTCAGCGCCCGAAAAGCTATGCCTAATTCTCAAACCGCTGACCACAACAAAGACTACTTCCCACACAGTACTAAGCGACTGCCAAGAGATATATCACGAATCTCAGGTGATGAACGCGCGGCCAATTAATTTGCAATGCGCAGTAAACTCGAACGATGCTCACTAAGCGTTTGATGGTGGGCTTCCGTTAAGGGCGTATTGATTTCCTCGCCATTAACCCAGCTCGTAGCACAAAGGCTTACTAGTCCAGAGTCTGTTTTGACCAATGGCCAAAAAGTATAGGGTTCGGACACGAGCGCTCTTGCCATCGATAACGCAGTGTAACAAGCGCTCATCAGACATGTCATCTCGGGAGAAGCGGTCAACAAGGTGCAGCACGCAGCACGGTGTTTTTGAGTGTGGCAAACCGCATCCACCATATGTATGTATCATCGATGCATGCGGGCCCAAAGTATGCGTTGTAAAGACCTCTTAAACATTCCGAGGCAGCCCTTCGCCCGAACACTCAACAATCCCCCACACGTATGTATCCACGGATCTGCACGCTGACTTGTCAAAGCAGCCGAACGCCACGTCCGCGAGCCTAAGGTTCTCGTTGCAGAAGGCATGCCCCCGCCGATGTCCGTGCTGCCGAGCCGTTGCGCGTCGGGCTTCGGCGTCGCCGTAGGTATGTACTCTCCAACACCAGCCACAACGACATTCCCGAAAAGAGCTACCATGCGAATCCCCCAGAAGACACCCCGAAATACAGTACCCACATCCCGCCTTACGACTTCACTAGCGCAACCAACCCCAATATCCCTGCAACATGCATCAGCAGCGCACGCCTCCAATCCTCCCTCTTCCAATCGGCGACGTTCTTCCTGACGATCATCCCATCAGCGCCAGCGGCGGCGTCCATGCCCGCTTTCTCCACCTTTTCGGCTTTGGCGTGCTCGGCGAGGAGTGCGTCGTTGATGTGTAGGATGCGGATGAAGGTGTAGGGGTTGACGGCGGCGGCGGAGAGGGCGGCGGCGAGGTGGAGGGGGAAGGTGGGGGAGGATTTGCCTTCTGTGTGCGGGGAAGAGAAGAGAGGGAGGTTAGCTTGTGTTTCGTAGTGTGTGGATACATAGTTCTGCGGAGGAGATTCGATGACTCTTGGTAGTGTAGCCGCAATGCAATCTGTATGGAGTTGAAGCAGTCATCAGGGCCATTGAGTTGGAAGTGTGCTCTTATTTGTAGATCTGATGGGAAGATTCAAGTCTTTACTGAATGCGCGGCTTCGGAGGGGTTTGAGCAAACGGTACCTTTCCATGCCAAATACCCGAATGCGGCAGCGGCGACATTGACGACGACAGGACCAATCTTGCGGCCAACATCCCAGTCTAGGTACCATTGACGAGCCGACATGTTGGCGTCCTTGTTCAGAAGAGCGCTGCGCATTGCAATGCGGTCCGAGGCATAATGGTAGCCTGGAGATAGTCTTTGTCAGACATGCCGATCGTGCTGAGGAGAGAAACCCCCGAATAAACAGATGGGAAAGATTATTACCGCTTAAATATATAGCACAGCCAACTCCTATAGCTTGAATGGTGCGGTTGAGGCTCGAAATATCGTCCATAGCGATGATCGTTGGGGATTATCTTGTGTGATGGACGCTGTCCTGTGGCGATCCGGAAGCACAACCGCGACGATCTGTAGATGTCTTTATTTTGACCGCGACAGAAAGATCGCATGACTGATATCATTTATATCTCCGTCTTATATGGAACCTCTGAAACGCCGCCAAGCATCTAGAGAATGCGGGGAAATTAGTACCCGGAGGGCAGAACGCGAGCTCGGGAATTTAAAACCTCCGACCTAAAAAGAACAGGACCCGAACAGAATGAGTTGCTCTGGCGTCCAATTGGTTTTTTCAAAATTGATTTTACATGCATTGAAGTGCTTGTCGATGGGCTAATTGTCTGGTATTTCCGTAACTAAGGGGAACTGAAAAAAGTAAAGCTCCAGGTATCAACCGTGTTAATTCCCCCGACGCCCCTCAAGCTGAGACAAAGTAGCGGAGTGGACAAGACGGGAATAGTAATTAGCCTCTAAATGATAGTACATCCAACCTTTGGCGATATTGGAACAATAAAAATTGCACTAAAAAGGAGCTGAAAAAGGCAGACCGATCACCCAATCATGAACGCTCGATGAGAGCTTTATTTTCGACAGAGCTATAGATATTCATGAGCGACGAGTTGAAGTATTCACCGGAACCCAAGCATGTGGATAGAAATACGCTCTTCGCATCCGGATCAAGACCTTGACTTCGCAGGCACTGTTGTTGCATTGTCATGAGATTTACGCATCCGCCATCTACTCTCAAGTCTCCCACTTGCTGCAATGATGCTCTTTCGGGTTGAAAACGAACGCGTCATAGCACAAGATACGTGTCAAAGACGATAGAGCATGAGACCATGACGTAGCAGACGACGCAGGCACGCGACACGAAATCCGCATTCTGATGTGGATACGACTGACTCGCGCGGTCCCCGCGACTTTGCGGAAAAGCACAGACGACGCAATAGATGGACAGTGGCGTGGCCGGAGAGATGATGTCAGAAACTCAGTCTCAGTGAGGTGAGCGATGAAAAATAGATTTGGAGAAGGCTCCAGTGGGGGCGCAAAAGACCCTGAAGGCGAGCGAAAATAGCAGAGGCGAAAGGCGATGACGAGAGGCTACGTTGTCCTATTGACAATTCCGAGCTTGGGTGCTCTTGAACAATCGCTAAAGCGACCAATCCGTTGCGCGAGTTTCGGTGACTCGGATTGGTTGCGAGCAGCCACTGCGACGAATGACATCAGAGCGTGCCATTTTGGCTGTGTTCGACGTGGGCGCTTATCGAAACAAGTTCGAGGCCTGAGTGGCTTGAGGGCACGTGGTTGCAGCGACGTGGAGATCGCCAACCACAAATCTTTGCCCATGGTCTGCTTCAAATCTTGAAACTGGAAGCCTGTGCAGCATGATGTCAGCAGCAAGATATAGAAATAGATGCGCAACATCACTGGACAAGGAACAGATAGATGCCGGTGCCGGGGCATTTCGGTTGGTTGCTGATTCGCTGGGGACAAGACGCCAACCAATCACGAGCAGAGATTTCAGCTCAAACAGAACGCTCTTGGCAGAGGCCAGCGACAACTCCAGACGCATCACAAGACCGATGACACGTTAGGTTGGTGCTTTGTTGCGGAGACCCCTGGCATCGCGTCTCGCTGCAGGATCTTGGTGCCAGCAACCAACCAGTTCAGACAGCGCAACGCCTGCGTCATGCCTGATTGCTGTGGGCCTGTCCTGTAGACCACAGCCTTGCGGACCGTCCCGTCCCTTGCGTCTAGTCCATGTGGCCCGCTGTAGCCATGTGCAAATTTTGCACGTGTCGCCAATAGGGTGTCGGCGCTAGACGCGATGGCGTTGCTGTGGGAGTGCTCTTCGAGGGAATTCGTTTTGCTGCTGCCTCCGAGTGGCAATTAGCAGATGCAGGGCTTCGGGGTCAGGAGGCATTGCAACGCACTGGGCCTTGATTGTCTGTGTGACCTGAATGTTACGGATCGGAAAGAGGGCGGAGAAAGCATTGCGTGTGAATTGTGGCGAGGCTGTGTTCTTTGCGTCAGAGCAAGTCGGCCGTCAGCTGTGTTGGGCGCGGAGAAAGCGGAGAGACATGAAATCCTTCTCTGCGAGGATTTTCGAGACATCGTGAAGGCCCAAGGAGAAGGTGTTGCTGATGCCGTCAGAATCCTTGGGGCTCGGGCTCCAAGTGCCGAAACCCCATGGGCCGACGGAGTCGCTGCCCGACTAACCCCTCATCCAACGTGCTCAGCACTTTATTTCTCATCAATAAACCGGCTTGCAGTCCCCCGCAAAGTCCTGACCGGAAAGTCGACACAGCCTTGTTGACCGGTCGGCGGCTGGACGGAACCCCGCCGGCCAGGTGTTGATTTGAGCGACACCCCGCTTGCGGGCATCGTCGGGCAGCGCCAACAAGCACACAGTCGCACAGGAGCCAGTGAGGCCGGGCAGGCTCGAGCAGGGCGTTACACGGATCTCTTCAGGCGATGCTGTGACGGCGGCTGGAGCCGAAAGGGAGGTCGGGCAGACGGGTCGCACTGCGTGCTGCCCACGTTCTCAGCCTGAGGCACCCGCGACGCCGGCACCGTCAAGGCGCTCGGCACATGTTTTGCATGCTGCTTGTTTCAGGCGGGAGATTTCCCAAGCGAATCGACGATGCCGCGGGCCGCGGACCACGCAGAGGACCGGGTCGGCTGGGAGACTCCTCCATGTGGAGAAGTGTGGAGAAAAAACCTTATCGGGGTGATTGGAGCCACGCAGGCTGGCGAGTTCCAGAACGAAGGCGAAGTGGAGTCGGAGGATCGTCGAAATTGACACTGGGGCATGGGAGAGCACTAGGGAGGAGATGAGTCGGACGCGCGACGACGGCGCTGGCCCTGGATGACGCAGCGTGATGGGGTGACGGCTTTCCAGATTGAGGCAGCAAGGGTGACGTCGCTAGAGCAAAGAGGGAGTTTGCACGGCTGCATCGAGCGGCGCCGGTGGGGACGACTGCAGGGCGTACGCGAGCAGGAGACACGTCTGACGGTGCTGTGACCGGGCAACGGGCGAGAGCGCCGCAGCCACGCGCTCGTGGCAGAGAGGACGGAGGTGTAGCAGAGGCGGCGACGGTGGACGCGGGATCGCGACGCGGCGTGGAGACAGAGAGACGGCGCGTAGGGCTTAGACGGCGGCTGCGGCCGCGCTTGACGTCAGTTGAGCCGCAGTCAGGTGCGCCTGCCGCTATGGCTGTGCAAGTCCGTGCGCTGTTCGTCGGCCATCGCCGCGTCGCCAGCGCGCCTCCGGTTCGTCGAGCAGCGCGCGAATGGCAGCTGCAGCAGGCAACGCTCCGCGCGGGCTACCGGTGAGTCAACGCAGCCAGCAGCCAGCAGGGCCACTGGCGGACAGGGCCGCGCAGAGGCATTGCGCGAACCTACGTGGACGACGGACAGAATTCGAGCGCTCCGGGCTGGTGCAGACGGCGGATGCGCTCGGCTGGCGAGCATCGAGGATCAATGCTGGTGAGATGCGCGTGCGATCGAGCGCACCCTTGGCACCGGTCAAGCTGATGCGGCAGGCCAGCTGCAGCCACCGGGGAGCAGCCCTCCACGCGCGGATTCCAGAACGGCCGTGTGGAGAGCGGCGGGACGGCCCTGGCGCGCGCCCGGCCGGCTGGCGCAACACGTTTGCAGTCGCACTGCGCGCCGCGGCCGGTCAGCGCAGCGTGTCCTGACGATGCGGTTGGCGATCTGTGACGGTCGAATGACGGCGCTGTCGTGCCTGCTCGCGCGCGGGAGGATTGGCCAGAGCAGCCGCCCAACAGGCGGCGGCGCGGGAATGTCTCGCGTCTCAACATGCATGACGAGGCCTGGACGCGCGACGGCCGCAGCCCTAGCCGGCCTGGAGGAGGAGAGCAAGAGGCTGTGCGCGCGCTCGAGGCATCGGTGCGCACGCTGTGGGCGGGCTGCAGCGGCCGCGGCCCCGCCCAATCAGCGCCGCTTAGGGCTCGTCGCACCGCAGGCTTTGCCGCTTCGGGGCGGGGCGCAGTGGCCGCTGTGGCCGCGTTCACCGTCTGCGGTGCGCCAAACACCACCGCGCCACCCGTCGCGACAGCCAGCGCCGTCACGCCTGCCCGGCGCGGGCCTCCTCCTGTCCGTGCGCGCTGCGCGGCCGTCGATTGAGCGCGCAGCGCGTCCAGTCGCCGTCGCAGTCATCGCTGCCGTCGCCGTCGCGGCCGCTGACCAGTCGCGACGCCGCCGCGGGCGCGAGCCAATGACGCGCGGCGAATTTTCCGCTCTGACTGGAAACGCGGGCGTTGGCGTCGGCGTCGTGCTCCATCATGCGCGCAGCGGCCTGATCGGCGCCGAGGGCTGGGGGACCAGGGCGTGCAGTAGTGGCTCAGGCACCCCGGTCGCGCCTCTGCGCCATCCCGGCAGGCATCAACCCATGCTTCCACATGTTTACTGCTCCTACTTATATCGCGGAGCCACCGTTCCCTCTCGCCTCAAGCCATCGCACCCTCTGTCTCGCCGCCCACAACCCCGTCCGCGGCCGTCCTCGCTCATCTCCTCGAGTCAGACGCCCGCCCCAGCTCCCCCAGCGCCCCCGGTCCGTCACTGCTGCTGCGGACCGGCCCATCGCACGTCGACGCCTACTTAAGCCTTCCCTCCACTCCGCCCTCACCTCTGCCGCCATGCCTTCCCTCCGCCGCCAATCCGCAATGCCGACCGTCGTCGCCAAGCCTGCCGGCCCGCGCAAAGAGCGCGTGGTCGGCTTCGTCAAGGGCGAGGTTACCGGCGTGTCGCGCCCAGCCAACATCGCCGAGAGCTGGGCCCTCTACGACTTCGAGATGCACGCCCGCGGCTGCACCGCCTGCCGCAATCCCTTCGAGGTCCACCGCGCCGGCCGCCAGCTCTGCGACGAGGGCCACCGCCTGGCCCAGTCGGTCGCCCACTTCCTGTACATGAAGCGGGACGGCGAGGCGTACAGCACCGAAGAGGAGGACCGCCAGGTCGTCCGCGTCGAGATCCAGCCCAGCTACGAGGAGGCCCGCGGGCTGCTGCGCGCCATCGAGCGCGGCATCAGGCACCGCCGGCAGTTCGTCAGCATGGACCGCACCTACCACATCGCGCCTCGACTCCCCGTCCGGTCCAAGCACCAGAAGCCAGTGCAGCCGGCCGTAGTGGAGCAGGCCCCTCCGCTGCCTCCGCGGCCGCAGAGCTCGGAGTACGACTGGCCGCAGCCCCGCCAGGCGGTGATCAACGTCGCGAAGCGTGGATCGCTGTACGAGGCGGACATGGCCGAGCATCGCCGCAACTACGCAAAGTACAACGTCGAGGTCCGCGAGCCCTCGGGCAGGGACATCCGCGAGCACCGTCACTCCGGCTACTACCGGTGAATCACGCGCGCGCAAGGTCACGACGATACGTCTTCTCCTACCTCCCACCAGCACCAGCACCCACGATGATCACGGATACGTCACCGGACGGAATGGGGCTTCCCTGAGCCCCAACACATTTCTCGGATCTCTTCGCAGCGCACGCACCCCGCTCCCTCGCCTCCACACAGGCGCCGCTACGCATCGCGCACGACATGGCGCGCCGGCGCCACGGGCGACGGGCACAGCGGCAGCCCAACGCACTACCAGGGTACCCGGACGACGCAGGGCAGCAACCTCGCGCCGGCACCTATCTAGAAATTGGCAGCCAGGGCTCTGGGGCATAGCGCATATCGCTTTGTTATCGCAACAGCGAACACATCACTTTTCCTTTGTGGAGCTCCACCTCTGGGGTGTTGAGCATACGAGTCAGGGAGCATGCGGGACGGGGGGCAAGTCGGGAGCGCGGGAGGGCCGCGAGGGTGTCTTGTTTCAGTTGTTTGCTGCAGGTCTTCTTGCGCGGCAGCGATAGCGGAGCAGGTAGTAGCTAATGGAAGCAATATGCCACCGAACCTAATCGTCTTGCCGTGTATCGCGTGGTGCTGCAAGCGGGCGCTGGGTGGCCGGAAGCGGCAGTGGGCGGCGGGCGCCTGACCGCGTTGATACGGACATAAGCACCGTGACCACACCACCGCCAGGCCGCCGCGCCGTGATTGCTCGCCCGTCCAGTCTGCTTGCTTGCTGCTGCCGTGCCGTGCCGCCTGGCTGCCTGGCCACGGACAGCAGCAGCGCGACGACGGCCGATCTGGCCGCGCTTTTGGGGCGGCGGCTGCCTTGCGCCATCAGCAGCATGTCGCAACTCTGCTGCTGCTAGCGCTGGAACAGACCAGCGCCAGGCGCCTCTCTGCCTCACCCACCCGAGCTGATGCAGGCGGCCGCCGCGCATGCGTCTCGCTTCCGACTTTTCTCGGCCTGCCTGTGTTCGAGAACGCGCACCACCACCACCATCGAGTCATCGTCGCGGCGGCCCCCAAGCTGCTGCACCCCATCGCCGCCCTCCTGCCCACCATCGCCCGCCGCATACATATGCTGCACTGCACGCACCGGGTCTCGGCCGAGTGCGTGTGCGGGCAGCGCAGCAGCAGCAGCAGGAGTCCCCGCCGGCGTTCGCATCGCTAGCACCATCTCGCCCGACCGAGCAGCGCAGCAGTGAGGCTATCGCGCAGAGCCGGAGCAGCAGGGAGGAAAAAAAAAGCAATTTTGCTTCTTCGCACGACGTCAACACATGAGGCGCCAACTGCCTCCGCCCCGGTAGGTACTTAGCTACACACAAACACACACACTGCCACCCCCGCCAGCCCAGCCAGCCCAGCAGCCAACCAAGCGCGTGCTCCCAGCCAGGGTTGCCCCCGCTGATCGCGCCGTCGGCCGTCGCGGATGCCTACCTACCACGTCCGGCGGAGAGGAGAGGGAGCCAGCCCTGCCCGAAGCTTGCCCTGCTTTTAGAGCCTCTCCCTGGCCCCGCGCGCGGGAGTCAGTGGATGGAAGACGACGAGAATAGCGAGGCGAGATAAGTACGTACGTGGGTGGCCGATCAGCACCACCTCCGTCCGCTCGCTTCTCCCTCCACCTACCTCTCGCATCTCTCCCGACAACTTAGGTATGTAAGTACTATGTAAGTGGCATCGCCCGCCCGCCCGCCGGCAGCGCTGCGCATGGCATCGCTTGGCGCGCCGTCGAGCGACCACCACCCATCGCACCCCCTTTCCCGCCCGCCTTATGTTTAAAAAATGCCCTGTTCATGCTTCATGCTTCATGCTCATGCTACATATGTGGCGCCGCGGCTGCTTGCAGCGCATTCCCGCCGATCGCGGCCTCGATAGGGGGGTGCGTGCGTGCGCACGCATTGCAGACGGGCTGCTGCCGACTGCTGTGGTGCACGCACGGCGACGTGGGGGGTGCTCATCCGCGACTACTACGCACGCACTGTCGCACGTATGCTGGATGGCGAGAGTGTTGCTGTTTTCGCGGTGGGGTGAGTGAGAGAAAAAGAGGGAGAGAGGGAGAAAGGAGGGGGCGAAACGGAACAGGGCCAGCCAGCGCAGAGCCCACCCAACAACCGGCACGGCGGTAGCTTGCTATGCTGCTGCTGCTGCGTCGGCGGGTGTTTGGTGGTGGCTTCGACTCGACATGGACAGGGTGCCTGATCTTTTTTTTTTTTGCCACCGGTAAGTCGTTTCCGGCCTGCGTACGTACTGCTTTTCTGCCTTTACGAGGCTGCTGCTGTTCCTGCATCTTCCTTTTCTGGGTATGTACAACCACAGACGACAGCCTGCCGCCGAGTCAATTCGTCCAGGTGCAGCCTGCCGGCGTGCGCCCAATCTTTTGGCTTCATTGCCAATTTGTTTTTTTTGTCTTTCTTTCTCTGTTCTCGCCTCAATCCTCGCCGTCGGTGAAAAGTAAAAGTTTGTCTTTCAATTTTTTTCTGGTCTCGATCCGACGGAGAGCAGATAAGGTTCGCACGCCTGCGCGGCCCTACATTCCCCGTCGTTTTGACACATACGTAGTACGCACATACGTCCATACCCTCCTCCAACCCCCCAGGTCTGCCTCGTACACACGTACGCCCGTGAGACGCGCAGCCACTGCCCTCAGCTTGGCATCCCTCCTTTATTATTTTTTTTTGCCTCCGCCCGCTCCGCTCTCCTGATCGTACGTACCCACCCTGCCGCCGCTGACGACCTGAAAAGCGCGCGCCCTGCATGCATATTATAGAGTCGGCCACGATCCAAGCAAGCTGTTCGCACCCTCGCTCGCCTCCCCCGGTCGATGATCTGAGGATCGGACTCGCCGGTTTTTTTTTTTTCTAAATCTGCGTGGATCCGACCGGGATTAATCCTGCAGGGCTTGCTCGTTTTGCTATTTCTGTACCCCCAACCCCGGTTGCACCGGTTTGTTGGGGAGAAATCTTCATAATAATCGTGTATGCAAGCAAGCAAGCAAGCAAGCAAGCAAGCAAGAGCTGCTTCCACCGTGCGTTGCGTGCGGCCGTGCATCTCTTCCCCCAACACGTGCATATGTCAGCATATATTATCAGCCCCACCATCACGTCAACTTTGACGGGGGGTGGCAGGGGGGCTTACATATATGTAAGGGAATATGGGCGCAATAGTACGTACATATGTACAGTTGACGTCGTGCAGTGCTTCATTGACGTCAGTCCTCATGTGGGTACCTCAGGGATTCTCACGGGGGCTGCTGCTCCTGCTCCTTTTCTGCGGAGCATCGCGGATGCTGCTGCTGCTGCTGCTGCTGCTGCACGGGGACGTGGGCTGGGCTGGGCTGGGCTGAGCTGGGGCTACATACGTACGGAACCCAGGCAGGGTCCGAGGCATCCCGGTTACAGATCATGCGTTTTTGTGTTGCCTGGGCGGCTGCTGCTGCTGGCTGCTGCTGCTCGTCTGGGCCTGGCCAAATGCTGCTACAACACGTGTTTGGCGGCGAAGGTTGGTCGGGAGCGTGCGTAGGTAGGTGGTACTGCGGAAGCTCCTCCCTCTCATTTGGTTTTGGAAGAGGAGAGAAGGCGCTCGAGAGCCACATTATTCAGCTTCCACTCCACTTCTTTTCTTCTAAAACACAGGCAATCGTTTATGTCGCGCAATGTGGGTTGGAGCTGCGGGTGAGAGGATGTCTGACGGTTTGATGAGATGCAGGCAATCGGGCTCTCTGACGCTACAGGGCTTGCTTAATGCCACCGCCAGCTCCTTCATTTGATCGAAGCTTGCAGCAACGCAGGGCGAATGAGTGTATTCGATGCGTCTCTGACAGGTGGAAGTCGCCTACGGCGGTAGACACGTAGACTACCTTCGCCTCCTCCAAAGAAAAAAGTTACTTACGTACCAGATCTGGCGATCGAGAGCGGTCCCGTCCTGCGATCGAAGATGACTTGCTTTTCCGTTCCTGAACGGCACGCGCGCACGATGATGCAGGGCAAACCTGAAACTCGTCTCGACACAGGAGGGGAACCTCGCCCTGGTAGCTTCTCATGCTGGGGCCGCAAAGTAAGCTTCAAGACGGGTAAGGCTGTTTCTGTTTGACTGTCTCGGCTTCTGTCGGCCGACCGTGGAAACAATGGGGGGAGCTGACCCCCGAGGCGGACCAGCGGAGCTGCCGAGACGTTTCTATGACGATTCATCAATCTCTGTCTGCACCTTGACCGCGATGCGAAACGCCCGAAACGTACGGCTTCCTTTCCGAGTGCGATGTCAGGTTTATGCAGTGACTGAGCAAACGTGTACAGCGTCATAGATAAATCACACCCCGCTGTCAAATACCATGACGAGTGATATTAAGGCAATGACACGTGAAGAATCTCGCCAGACCTTATTCGAGTGCTGACGCTGACATGCAGGTGTGACGAGCAGATGTCTCGCCGACTTCTCCAACTAATCCCGCAAGCAGAGCTCCCCCGTTCTTGGACCCTTCTCGAACCCGAAAGCCAAATCCCTGGTAGACCTTGATCGAGTCATCCTGATCAACCACGGCTCTTTCTGTCTGTTGCCTTTAAACTCTCTGCCTCTTTCATTTCCTTGTCTCCTTTTCCGGAAATTCTCGGAGCAATAGTCAATCTGGAGGGCCTCCCACATGGGAGTTGAAGTATTCACTCGGATGGAAGGGTAGGGTTTGAAATACGCTGTTTGCGACCAGATGAATGCTTCAACTCCGTTTGCACAGGAGCCGCACTCTTATGCGAAACGACAGCGTACAACCCTCGACCTTCGCATAAAAACTCACGTAACGCTCATGAGTGGACCAATGATGTAATCTCCGACAATGAGAATGGTTGTGCGGAGGCTGTTCGGGCCTGGCGCTCTGTAGATTCTGGGTGTAAAGGTTACGAAAGCTCCGGCCGGCTGGGCTTAACGAGTTCTCCAGGGCTACAGGCGGCCGGAGCAGTGAGGAACGCGCGCGCAGCCAGCATAGTGCGCCAAGTTGTATGGTTCTGCTTTTCTTTGGAAGTCGCCGGAGGAGTCATCGATAGTCTGTAGTAGAGTATTTAAGGGAGCATTGATTTTAATTTATATACTAATATCTGTCAAAACTGGGGGCATTCTATGGTTTAATGCAGTGATATTAAGCCCATAAAGACAGTACCCGTGCTACTTAGAGATTCCGGCAGTGCCGGATCATGTTGCCGGATTGTTCGGAGTTAGTGGGCTGCGAGGAAGGCTATAGTTTATCGCTCTGATACCTATGTATTTATCTCCTTATACGGCTACGCAGGTACTTCTCTTTTAGAAGCTCGGTGTAAGGGGATTAGTGGCAGCAGTTGTGATGAAACAAGTGAGAGGCGCGAATGAGGGTGCCACATTGCGCTGCCGCGGCTGGAAAAGTGTGTGGGGAAATCGGCCTGTACGGGGACGGACGCTCTACTCTCCATGCAACTAACGCTCTGCCGTTCTAGAAAAACAATAAGGTATTGTCCAACTCCGCACATGTCGCAGACCGCTCCATCATCAGACGGAGGTCTCTCAACAGAAGGGAGATTTGTAAGCGATAGGCTGTTGGTGTTCCCCCCGAAACGCCTTCACCCGCGTCTTACATCGTCTATACCGGATTGACACCAGCGTGCCGGGCTATCCTCGCTTTGGACTAGGACTGCGCCGAGTTGGCCCCCGCAGCGAAGAGCATTGTCCAGAAAAAGAAATGGGCAATGTCCGCGACTATAAACCCCCGCCTTACCTGCAGAAAGGACCTTCACCGACCAATTTCCCTCATCAGCTTTGCTCATTCTCCTCTGCCATGGCTAACAACAGCGACGTCAAACGGATGAAGGAGGAGCTGGCGAAAGACACCAGAGATGTCTCGGATCTGTGGAACGATGCCTTGAAGAACTACAAGGGCATTGTGGGAGTGGATCTCGAGCCTAAGTTCGCCAGCGTTGACGCCATGATCCAGTATGGCACCGAGCAGATGAACAACTTTCATCAGTTCCGCCATAATCAGAAGAAAGTCGACAAACTCCGGGGTCTGTTCATGGCCAACATGGACTACATCCAGAAAGGCGCTCAGCAGCTGATCGCCGCCGCCACACCCGCGTTCCCACCCGCGGCTGCAATTGGGACTGCGTTTACCTACATGCTTAGCGTGCGTAGCCAGCCATGGTCGAAATGGAGCATTTCTGACTTTTGGAACAGGCCTGCAAACAAGTCTCGGCGGACTACGATGTGGTCACGGCTTTCTTCGAGGACATGAACGCATTCCTTCAGCGTATTACCATCCTCGAGTCGAGATTGCCGAGCTACCCCGCCTATCGGAACTGCCTGATGGACGTCTTCACGTCTCTCCTCTCGATGTGCGGTTTTGCGACCAAATTCATAGAGCTGGGTCGTTTCAGTAAGTATTGCAATCCCCTAACTTCACACTCGAAATCGAAGTTTCCATCCTTGGGGTCCTGTTTAAGCCGATGCTGACCTTTATGCAGAAAAATGGATTTTGAACATGATCCGGGGAGAAGACAGCGAGCTTGGAGGCGCCCGAAAGAAGATGGACACCTCGCTGTCCCGCCTTCAGTCTGCTACTGAGTACGCTATCTTGGGGAACACGGAGGAGCTGCAGCGGATGAACTCAGACCTCCAGAAGAATCAAGACATGCAAACCAGGATGATGGAGTCGCAGACCAAGATGCTCGAGACGGTTCTCGAGAGCCAGGAAAACGTCCGCAACGATCTCTTGAGCATTCGGAAGCTCCTGACGGTCTTCGAGGAGCGCCGAAGAGAAGATCCATCAAAACAGCGGAGCAACAAAGCCGCCGGCCAGAACAAGCCTCCGACTTCGAACCGGGTCCGCAGCTTCTTTGACGATACCATGAACCCGGCGCACGAGTATCGTAACATCAAAGACTGCTTCATTACCGAGACTTGTACCTGGATTTTCGACGAGCCAGACTGGGACACCTGGGTTGCACAAGAGAAGGGCAAAGGTGCGCCGCGCATCCTCGCCATTTCGGGGCCTCCCGGTGCTGGAAAGAGCCATCTTGCAGCATCCGCTCACGATCGACTGGTTAAGCTGGCGGAGCGTGACGCGGGCGGCAACACCTGCGTTGCCCACTTCTACTTTCGTGAGACGACGAAGGATCTGAACGTGTTCCACAACGCCATCAACTGGATTGTCATTCAAATCGCGGAGCAGAACGCTTCTCTGTGTGAAAAGATTAACGTCGAAATCCAACGCGAAGATCTGGAGTGGGATACCTGGGACTGGGAGGACGTCTGGAACAAGCTTGTCAAGCCGTTGTTTAGCGGGTCCTCGACCGCCCGGCTGCAGATCGTTCTGGATGGCTTGGATGAGCTCCTTTGGGAACAGAGAGACAAGCTCCTCCAGTTTCTCAAAGCTTTCAAGGATTCAACGGACCTCAATGTCAGCCTCTTGTGCACTACCAGACCGGACTTACTGAAGCAGCTGGAGGAGGCCGGTGCCGGATCCATCGCCGTAACGAAGGAGAAGCAGCTCCCGGATCTGAAAGCACTGGTCTGGAGCCATTTGAACAACGATGGCGGGCTTCGAAAGTTGAGCAGGTACATGAAGCAGAGGATCTCCAGCAAGCTCGAGGAGAAGGCTGACGGTAAGTCACTTGATCCCGGCAGTACTGCTTGGCTTTCCCTAATTATAAGTAGGTATGCTGTACGCGGAGCATATGCTCCGTCAGTTCAATATGATTGGGCGAGAGCCCATTATCCTCAAGCATCTGGACCAGTCCATGCCGGAAAATCTGGAACAACTCTACGAGACCATTATAGTGGACCTACAACATCGAACCACGGCCGATCAGCAACAAGCCATTAAAGGTCTACTGGGGTGGCTCGCCTTCTCTTATCGCCCCCTGATGCTAGACGAATCTCTGGCCCTGCTTAAGCTGGTCCCAGGCGGCTCGTTCAACCTCGAGGAAGAGCTCCAAGGACAACAGCTATCCAGAATCATCCGCATTGCCGATTTCGAGGAGCGCGTACAAGCGGACTCAGTGCAGCTGTCGGACGTAGAAATTCAGAGCCAGAACGATCAGGATGCAGCCTACGACGACGGCGACTTGCCGCTCAAATTTCAGGAACGGTCTCTAAGAGGTTTTTTCCGCAGCGCCAAACAAGGAGAAACGGGCTTGAGAACGCCAGCGTCGGAAGCGCACCGCCACATCTTCATCGCTTGCTCGAAGATTCTCTGTGGAACAGTGGGCGACATCCATGATGGGCTGCGCAAATATGCAGCGGAAACCTGGGCCTGGCACCTCAGCTGGACCAACATGAAGCTGGACTCCGAGGAAGAGAGGATTGCGGGCCTGGAAGCTCTTGGAGAAATCATGAGCAATAAAACTGACGCCGCCACGATCATCGAGACCCTTGGAGTGGACTACGACGCTGTGAATTCAAGCTTCAAAGAAGGCCTTTTGCTGAATAACATGGCGTTCTTTGCGAAGATGGCCAACGAGCTTGGCGACAAGGTGAACGCCACCACTTCTGCTTGGGCAAAGAGTGTGGTCTCGGACAAGCTGGCAGCCTTTGTCCCTTTGGCCAAGGGTCACATTGCCAATTGGCTTCAGGCCCAGGACTTGAAATCTGCGTTGCGGTCCTACCGGTTTACGCGTAGCATCATTGGTTTGGTAAGTCTACTTTTGTTCTGCGTTGAAACATTCACCCGGACAAATGCTTCAGCTATGTTACCCATGATACGAAGACAATATAACACAGAAGATAATGACTAACTAAGACTTAAATACAGACGAATCTAAACCATCTCCTTGAGCAGGGAAACGAAGATGAAGAGGACGCATCGGAGACCGACGATTACGGCGAAGACGAAGAGCTGCAACACAGCGAAGAAGAAATTCTTGGAATCTTTCGTGCATTTGAGGACATCCCCAAAGACAGCGATGCGCTCTGGGCTGTTTCTGCGCTGCTTGAGAGCTCCGCGCATCATGATCAGGCCCTATCGTACGCCCACCAGGCACTTGAAAACTGCCCTGATCCCGTCAAGAAGTTCCGATCCTTGAACTTGCTGGCAAACATCCACCTGAGCAAGAAAGAGAACGAAGAAGCGTACGAGGCCATCAATGGTTCCTTGTCGAACAGAGACGTACCTCCCAAGCTTCTGAGACAGGCTCTAGTCACCCGCGGCAAGGCAGAGGCGGCTCTCGAGAGATACGACGAGGCCATCGCGTCATACGAAGAAGCCAGGCACGCAGATCCGGACGAACCTATGCCCGGCGACATTCTCCAGGAAGAGTTCAGCGTTTGCCTAGACAGGGACGCCGACGCCGAGCTCATCGGGGTGATCAAGAAGTGGAAGCCGATGGAGAGACTTGCCTGGATGACCTGGAAGTATGACGATGATGACGAGCATCACGAGGAATTTCGCAGGGCGGCAGGCAGGGCCGGAGAGCAAGACTTCCTGGTCAAGGCGTACGAGGAAGTCATCGAGTTGCTCGACAGTCTGGATGCCGCGGCGCCGATGCGGCACGAGCTGGCACTCGCTCACTGGCGCGTTCGCGGAGACATTGGTGCGGCCAAGGCGCTCGTAAATGAGATCCTCGACATCGACACGACCGGAGAACCCTATCGATTCACAAACGAGGATCCTGCATACACTCTCATTTCCGCAATCGACCTCATGTCCGACATGATCTACGAGCAGTTCCGCACCACCGGAGACCGCGAAGTCAAGTCCCAGCTGTTCGCCGAGATTAATAGCTTGACGCAGCGGAACCTCGCGCACTCCATCTCGTCTCTGAAGTCCGAGTTGACGCACTACACCGTTACCGTTGCGCGCATGGCGCGCAAGATGGCGCCGGCGCACGAATTCCAGGACACGCTGGAGAAGGCCTTCGATGTGTGCTACGAGGCGCTCGTTGATAATGTTGGCTGGAACGACGCGCTCAATCTCAACATGCTTGCTGAGGTGCTGTCCAACTTGGACGGTCTTGAAAGGGAAGCTCGGATCCTATTCTCTGCGCAGTTCTCACAGCTGGATCCTTCCGTGGTTGACGCCGAAAAGGACGAGGCGGATGACGAGGCTGGTAGCACAGAAAATGGTGGCAGTGAGCAAGACGGTAGCAGTGAAGAGGGCGACGGCAGCGCTGATGATGAGGATGATAGCGATGACGAAGACTCGCTCCCAGACGACGAAGGTGACCTCTCCAAGAAGGACTACGAGTGCACCGGCGAATGCGAACCGGTTTTCTCATGGCGCGCCTGGAAAGGCAGACCGATGTACCAGTGTCTGACCTGCTACAACAACTTCCTCTGCGAAAGTTGTTACCAGAAGCGTCAGGAATACAACAAGGGCGCCAAGTTCGATGTTGGGAGCAGCTACTGTGGCGCCAACCACAAGTATATAAAGGGTCCGATTGAAGGCTGGAAGGGTATCAAGAACGGTGTCATGACAATCGAAGGAGAGGAGCCAATCAAGTTCAAAGATTGGTTGGATGACTTGAAAGAGACCAAGTGGAAGGCGGCTTGGGAGAGGTTCTGGATGGCGGAGGACTGAATGAGAATTACGCTAGGCAAGAAGCGCTTACAGAATCCAGTTCAAGTTTTATTGTGCCGCTTCTAGAAGCGCTGGTTAAGGGAAGTTATGAGCAACTGTGGCGCAGAATTAAATACGAGGTGTAGCCTTACGTTCCTGGATAGGGCGCCCCGAGATGGGAAGTTGGCCCTATCTCCTTGTAAAAGAGAAAGCAAGGCCGCATGTTAGGCTGATGCTCTAATTAAGAACGCGCCTATTCTCAACAATTTCCCCTCTTCGTCCCTCCTACACCCTAACATAGCAGGCTACCGCGCGCTAGCTTTCGGCGCTTCAGGCCTCAGTGGCCAGGCCATCGCCAATGAACTTCTCTTCAATGTTACCCAAATCGGATCATTCAAGAAAATGACTGCCTGTGTCAATTTCGGCTGCACTTGGAAGATTCATTCTGGCCGGCCAGGTCATCAAACAGGTCGGAATTGTCTCTGGTGGCATCAATCTGTTGGGTGACCCGCCTGAGGAATTCCCAGGGGAAAAGGGCCAAGGATAAAGACGAAAGCCTTGCCACCCAGAGAAAATATCAACAAACACTCGCAAATATTGGAAGAGCAGGACATCAAAGTTGAGGTCTCTCACGAAGCGTCTTTGAACATTTTAGGTGCTACGTACGTGGGGTTTTGGTTTCATTAAATTCGGATAAAGGAACGCAGGGTTTGAACTTGAGACGAATACGATATCGGCGTAGTACGAAGTATTTGAAAGATTCAAGGAGGCGAGGTAGATGATTGCTTTATTTGCCGACTCGCTGACGACGGGGTAGTCTGGGCCATTGGATTCCTGCCCATTACTTGCATACACCTCAAGATCAAGCATCCCGGTGCTGGACACAAGAAGATGTGTGGATATGAAGAACACCAGTCACCGGCTAAACGTTTTAGAGGGCGTCACCGGCTCTCACGACGATCTTGATATCCGACACTGCAGGGTGTTCCCCGCATTTGCCGGTCGTATTCATTTACCCCAGCCCCAATTCCCGTACACCCCGCAATTCGTATTCAGGTACCGCTCGGCACTTCATCAACGTTAAGCGGCTCTTGACCGGTACTTGTAGGCAAAGCATTCTTCCTTCCAGTCCTCCTGCCTCACCTTTCTTCGATATGCCTCTACCATTATCCGGAGCCATCGCATCATTCGCATCATATAAATCATGGAGGGGCTGTCCGTGGAAGTGTTTGCGTGTTACTGCAGGGGGTTTTTCTGCACATCTAAAGAATGCGGTACTTGTTGTGGCTAGTCGTTGCTTTGCCCGCCTGTCTGTCTTCACCATTTCGCCCCGCGAATTCGGACAGCGATCTACAAGTGCAAACAAATCTCTTCACCGTCCAGGGTATTGTATCCGAGAACACAACCAACGTCCGCTTCTTCGGAGGCATCCCCTATGCTGAGCCCCCGGTTGGAAGCGCGCGGTTTCGTCCGCCGATCCCCAAGAAACCCGTGAACGATATCATCGACGCGTCGAACTTCGGTCCTTCATGCATCCAGCTAGACACAGGAGCGAAGACTGTGTACACAGAGTTCTTGCCAGGATTTCTGTTGACTCCTGGGCAAACTACGAGCGAAGATTGCCTGACACTTAATATTTGGGCGCCGCGAGCGCAGAATGCGACAAAAGAACTGCTTCCGGTCATGATCTGGATTCATGGGGGAGGATTCACGAGCGGTGGGTCGGCCTCGCCCTACAAGTACGGCACGAATATTGTTCATGATCACCAGGATGTGATCGTTGTTTCCTTGAAGTGAGGAGGATTCCCGGAAGCAGAAGCTTGGGCGCCTGTGCTGACAACGCAACAGCTACCGCGTCAACATTTTCGGATTCCCTAATTCTGCTGCTCTGGGCAATCGGCATCTGAACCCTGGTCTCGAAGACCAGAGAAAAGCTATTGAGTGGGTTTACAACAACATTCATGCGTTCGGAGGTGACGCGGGCCGCATGATTCTGTTTGGGCAGTCCGCCGGGTAAGACTCCCGTGCTCCCTTATTCACGCTGGCTAACACCCGCAGTGGGAGCGCTGTGGACAAATATGCGTATGCCTACCCCGATGACCCTCTGGTGACTGGCTTCATCGCCCAGTCCGGACTGGCGGACTCCTCAATCGGTTCTGTGGACAAACAAGGGACCAACTTCACTTATGTGGCATCGCAAGTTGGCTGCGACCAAGGAGATGATGATGCAATCTTGCAGTGCATGCAGGCCGCTAATGCTACGGATATCATCTCCGTATTGAATTCGTACAATGCCAGCACGAATGGCGGTCGCTCCTTGTCCTTCACTCCCCAGCCAGACGAGTATACGAGCTTCTCAAACTACACAGATCTACAGGAACGTGGTCTGTTTGCTCATCGTCCCACCATAATTTCTCAAGTCAACAATGAGGGCTCGTCATTATTGACCTATGTCCCCGGACAAGCGCCGAATCAGACCGCTGTAGACGCTTTTACTCGACAATTTGCTACATGTCCTGGAGCAAGGGGTGCAGCGTAAGCTATCAACTTCCTCCGAGATGGCCAACCATTTCTGACGGAATACCAGTGCCCGTGTAAAAGCTGGAGTTCCGGTCTGGCGCACGCGATACTTTGGGGATTGGCCGAACCTGAACCCCCTTCCATGGCTGGGGGCGTATCATTCCAGTATGTACACACAAAAGCATCACAGATGTCTTATCACGCACACTTTCCAGCCGTCTAATCGAGGTTGTAGGTGACATCCCAATGATCTTTGGTACGAGCAGCTTATTGGGTCCGGACACGCCTCTTGAAGCAGAAACGTCGAAGTATTATCAGGCTGCCTGGGTTGCTTTCGCTAAAAATCCTACCTCGGCTTTAAAAGATGAATTCGGTTGGCCATTGTACGACGCAGAGTCACGGTCGCTCGTGGAACTGGGATACGAAGGAAATGCCACAGCTGTGTTGGCGCAGGGTGATAGCTTTGATGAGCTTTGCTGAGTTTTAGGGTAAGAGAACAGTTCGCCCCTCATTCAGAGCCCCACAGTAGGTCGCAAAAGAAATGGTTACCTTCAACTCGCTCATGGGCAATTAAATCATTCATCCGCACGGCTTTGGTGATCGAACCGAAGTTTTTCTGCATCCCGACGAATGCTTCAACTACCCATATAGCTAACTCGCTTACCTGACATGTGAAACGGTCTTTCGCTTGGATCACCCCTCTCTGTACTGGCATTCCTTTCGCGACTCGCCGTGCCCATGTCAGAAGAAATCTGCCTCGCCGCCTACGACTATCGCATACAGGAAGCGTTCAGCGCCATTGCAGCCCACAACACCCTCGTAATAAATGACAAGCGCTAGTAATTTCTTGCATATCATATCGAATTCTGCCGGTTTCTATTCGATATGAGTGCTCTCAACCGTATAGGAAGCACGAGAAAGCAGTTTGTGAAGCGAGAATTTTGCAGGGTGCCACACTCGATCTTGTGTAAAGAAGAGCTTAAGCGCCCAAGCTGAAAAGGCTGTCAGGTAGATGTCCAATACTTCACCCTGTCAGACCCACCTTCGGAGCAGCGCTGCGCCACATCCATAGCTTTATGAACCTCGAAGCCGCCTGCCGCTTGGCTCTCACCTCGCATGTTACAATTCTTCAGAGATCCATCCTCAAGTTGGGACCGTACATTTTCTCCCGAAGCTATTCTAAACAAGATTGTCGAAGAGATGTCTAATATGACCGATAAAGAGAGCCAGAATCCAAAACGTGCACCAAGATGTCGAAGAAAAAAAACCGTTGCTGGAGAAAAGCTAGCCCCAAGATCTTGCAACTGGAGAGTACACCCATCAAAACCTAAATTTTAGCACGAGGCCAACACAGGGAGTTGTAAGCACCACTACGTAATAGCGATATCATCCTGAGTTCCACTTTGGAAACTGATACATCTACTCTTGAGAGTATTGATGAGAGGAAGAGCTATGCGAAGTTAGCCACATTCCAATCAAGTCAGCCGCATGTCTCCATGTTCCGAGGCTTCGGCTACCTCAATACGCGCATGTTGCTAGAATTGCAACACAAGATCACAGTTCTCGAAAGCGACTGGACCAGTTCGACGCTATGGATTGTGAACCTGCCAGGGAGCTGGGGCTCATGAATCTATGTTCTCTTGACAGAGACATCAGGACGGCAAGAGAAGCCAGGGAAACTCAAGTTCAGGCGGCCTCACAAAGATTCCAAGTTGGAAATCACCCGTCGCGGCCGAAGACTTCGCGATTTACTTCCAGACACAAAGTCATCAAAGGGCTGAGTCACAAGCTCAAGGAATATAGTAGAGAAGCGAGCTATGCTACGCCAGGATCTTTTGATGAATTCTGATACATGTACAGGGTCACTTTTGATGGCTTTCAGGAAGCCAACTGATCGCGACCACAAAAGCGTGAGGAATTGGATGCACAATAAAATCAAAAGAGAAGTGGCTTCTTTGGACTAGAGAGAAGATATTGTCACGCTGAAGACAGAGCGCGAATAGACCAAATTCGACATATTGCGTCTCAAACCGCTAGCGACTGTTGGACTTATCAGAATTCCTTGGATTCAGGTACGGGGACAACTTGAGCCTCTCGCAGTCCACAGTGGTAATATCATACAGAACTTCTTTAGCACTCCAGAGTTGCGTGCCAAGTCTAATGATCAGGAGATTGCCCATATAGCGGAAGCTCGTGCTGAAGCATACACTGCCTTTTCTATGACTACCGTGGTAAGCGCTTTCTGGTGGTACCAATGATAGAGCTATTTAGGTTGAATGTCTCAGACGGCAAATACGTGGCCGAGACTGCGGTTACTGTACTTCTTGTGTTTACCTGGCTGGTTTTGCAAGCAATGATTCACTTCACCCAAGTCAAGCATCACGGCGTATTGCGCGGTCCTGTTTTTTTTTCTGGCGAATTTCCCTAACTAAAGCCAACGTGCCTGCCAGAAATAATATTGATAAACATGTACAGCACTCTGATTTCAGTCAAGAGGATTGTCAAAAATCTTATTGCCAGTACAATCTCGTGACTTTACAAAATTATGGTGAAACGATGGTGGCATCGCTGATAGACGTGACGCAACGAGGAAATGGTAACTGAATATCTAAAGATGTTTTTTTGAGAGTCTCGAACACAATTAGAAGCGCGTAGACGACTGATATTCTATGATTAGATTTGTGCACATTTCACCGGCTCGTGCTGTTCCCACCATTCGATCCCGAAGCCGCAGAGCCCACTGGATTTGTTGAGAAGTTCGAAATAAAGACCAAAAGGACCGCACAGTAAGCTGCAGAAGCCGCAAACATCTCATTGCGGCTGGCCTTAGTGAAGAGCGGCATAGCAAGAGTGAAGAGGAGCACGAAAGCCACCAAAACAACAATCGCCCACATGAGTGCCGATGGCTGCTTCGAGATATTGAGTTCATACATGGCGAAGATTGGTAAGACGAGCAGCGCGCACAGGATAGGTGTCATGAGATAACTGGTGATTGTCTCGACGCGATCATTGTCGTAGAGTCTTACGGTTTCGTCGTCGGTTTTGTCCTTCAGTTCCGGTGTTTTTAACCACTTCTGCATAACATTGTTAGTGCTTTAGTTCCCCTTTAGGAATCGGGCAGCCAAATGAGGACTGAGAGAAGACTTCAGCACTGCGGCCGAAATAGCCGCTATGGAGTTAAAGGCATGCTCTCCATCCCCAGAAAAACATCAATCAGGTGATGGAGTAACAGTCGTTATATCCAGAGCTACAGCATTACGACAACGAGCTTGGGCACAAGTACTTTATGCTCAGCTCTGGTCATAAGTGCTTGAGCTCCAGATCAATGATAGCCGGCGCTTTTACTTTGTGTGGCTAGCCGAGTGATCTTCGGTTCGTTTATGTCTTTGGATGGGTTCGGGTTGCTCAATTCGGGCAGTGATGGACTCGGCAAATTACCTGCATGAAAGGGACCTTTAAAGCAGTTCTTACGAGAAGCCCATCAAAGATTGCCCACTCGCGTCCTTGGTGGAGTGTAATGATGTCTTCCTTCTTCTTGAGATACGCAGCCTCTCTTTGCACAATTGGCTGGTTGCTTTTGATCCAGTTCAGGACACTCTCATAATCTCTGTCTGTTGGTCTTTGAAAGGCAGCGACGTCTCTGGCTGTCGTCAACAAGTCTCCTACAGTTGGTACACGTTAGCAGGATATGTTCAGGCAGGGATCAAATCCACTGCTAAGGGTCTCTGGGAGAAGAAGCTACCATATTCCTTAAGCTTAGCCTTTAAAGTATCTATCACTTCCCTCCTTGACCGCGGTCTGCGCGCTGTAGTGCTAGGATGTCCCTGTTGGGACGATCCTCCGTGCTGAGGGGACGTTCCGGGCAGCGGCGTTCTACCTGGCAAAGATGCGCCAGGCTGAGACGCACTCGACACCTGGGGTCCTCCTGCCGGCTGTAGCGGCCCCATAGGCTGTGCCGCTATCGGGGAGCTCGTGCTTACCAGAGTTGCCGGTTGTGAACCTAGGTTGTTGTTCGGGGTGCTTCGAATGTCCCTCCCGATGGAGGTTATCATATGAAAGCGCGGATCGCTGCGTTCTCTGCTGTCCCGGGAATCCAAATCATCGAGTTCACGCTCCAGCGTATTCAGCTCGTACTGCAGTTCGAGAAGCATACGACCGTAGAGGTAGTTGAAGCTTCGGTAGAGGGAGAAGTTCGGATGGCTCGTCAGGAAGGCCGCAAGCTTGGGATATCCTTCCAGGGGGTCCACTACGATTTCAACTGAGTGAGCTACGTTGATGTTTCGTAAGATTTTGTGTGTGCGATGCTCACATTTTCTTGTATCGGTTGCAGGCCGGACACGCCGGCTGAAGATGCCTTTCAAGTGATCCAGCCAGGATGCTTGGATCAAAGTCAGCAAAGTTGGGACGACAAGAATATTTTGTCTGTACTCTTCGAAACGCCGATAATACCTGCCATGAGAGCTCAGTTGGTGCCTAGTTCTTTCTTTGGAGGAGGTGAGAACATTTTCGAGCAAGGCTGAGAGTAGTGAGACGGAAGTGGGGGAAATATGATTTTCTAGCATCTGGCGAGGCTGAGACGTCCTTAAAAATGGGATCGGAGGTGCTGTATACCTTCCGCATCTGGGCAGTTAAGCCCTTGCTCGGTGGCGCAGGCAATAATATCAGAAACAGAAAAAGAAAGCAGCCGCTGCCCAGTCTGTCAGCAAGGGTGTAACCCCTCATTGCGCGAAGTGGGATGCAAAGCTGGCTCCGCGAGTACTATCTGGGTTGGACCTTTATAGAATATTACGTATCCAAACAACGTGGAATAGCTAAGAAAAGTCGCTGAATAAAGCTGGATGAAACTCATAGATGGTTGAGTGCGGTTAAGTCACGCCATGCTCCATTCCCGTAGAATAAGCCAGCCAAGCGATGCGTGATAACGACTCTAAGAAAACCAAGAACATCTCATGCGGCTTCCATTTCCATCTCTGCGAACCATTCTATGGTTTCTCCAGATCTTTTAGTTCTGTATACATTGTCGTTTTGGTCGACCAGCTGATACTCCCATCTGTAGTCCCGCCAGCGGCTGTTCTTTATGCGAAGTTGGATCGGCTTTTCCATCGGGTTTGGTTGCAATAAGATATCTTCGCCTGGCTCGAACTCCTGTGGGAACACCTGTGAAAGGCTTTAGTTGTCTGCTATCTTGTCGTGCTAGGAAAAAAGCACTCACCACTCCTCTCCTTTTGGGAGTGACCTTGGATAAATCTTTAGTACTTAGCATTGAGGTAGCCTTGATTCTAACCTACATGCGACATAGTAGTGGACCTTTTCTTCTTCTTTCAGCGCAAAAAGTCGAAGAAGTTCTGGTGAGGAGAAGCACGCTGCACAGTGTATCTGCTCGTGCAGAAGGCTGAGAGAGACGTATGCTGATGAACAGCGAAACTTCGCGGTTAAGGGCGTGGCGAACCTGCAGAACACTTCTACTGGAGGCCTTTATGTCCTGGTCGGGCTGTTTGCCGTCATTTGGGCTGGATCAGAGCGATGGGCAGAAACAAGTGTTGGCAGCTGCAGCTGATATGTGCCGGCGCCTAAATGGCCCAGAGAGATCACGTGTCGTGTGTCGTCTCACATCAGGCTGGCACTGGAACAGCTATCACGTCATCTGTTGACCTCGCCAAGGCCGACGACAGTTTTATGTGAAATGACTCGACCAGGAACGAAGTGCTGCCTGACTACGACGCAGAGTAATCACGTGCAGCTCTTCGCACGTATTTATCATATGTCAGCTGTGCGTGATTGGTTCGAGTAAAAGATATCAAGGAAAACATTGATCTGCTTGGATGGACTGACTATGAGTAGTTAAGCGCCGTCTGCAGTGTATCTGAAGTGTCAATACAGTATAAAACCTCCAGACTAGAGATATAGTCACACGAAAGGACCACGCGAGCAGCCAAGATGATGATATCATTTGTCCTTGTTGCACCGCAGCGCCTGAGCTCTTATAACCACCCAGCATGACCACATCCAATCAGCGCCTTAGCAAAGAGAAATCCAGGGTCATACCTCTTCCCTCTCAAAAGCCCTCGAAAGCAAACAGATACTTTTAAAGGGTTTTGCAGCAATACCGATTCACAACTCCGCCAAGAAGTCCCTCCTCCGCCTACACCTGCCCGTCCCGTGCTTCCTCTCCAGCCTCTTCCGGTCCGCCGCATCTCCACGCTGCAACGCCTTGTCGTCCTCGTCCGTCCACACACCGGGCATGTCGGGCAGATTGGCGTCGCTGGCATTGATGCTGCTCCGCCTGCCCTTCTTGCTGCTTCCGGAATTGACGCGCATCCAACGAAGCACGGCATCGGCCATGGTGGTGCTGTTGGCGCACGTGGCGTGCAAAGCGATGAGGATGTGCTCTTCTGGGAAGGCGTAGGGAGGGGCGAGGCGGGAGGCGATGTAGGCTTCGGCTTGGGCTTCGGAGGTCAGGTCGAAAGCGTGCGCGGTGCTGATCTCGAAGGAGGTCGTTACGGTACCGCCGGAGGAGCTGGCAGGCCGGGGCTGCTTATTTTGCGTCACCGGCTTGTCTCGGGAGGGTTGTCGTTGCGTGAAGGTTGCGGCAGGAGGAGCGGGTTGCATCTTGATCTGTCCTCTTTGAGGCGGCGACATTTGAGATGGACGAGCGGTTTGATCCATCTGGACGTCTTCTTCAGCCACCGCGTCTTCTGCCTCGACCTCTGCTTCTGCGACTTCCTGCCACACGTCCACCTCGGCTCTCTCGTCCTCGGCAGCATCGTGATCGCCCTCATCTTCTCCGTCAAAAAACCTCTCCATCAGGCCGAGCCGATTCAACGTATCGCCCACGCCCCAGACGGCCTGACTCTCCGCATCCTTGACCTGGTTGAAGAAGTTCAGAGTATGCATGACGAGGGCCTCCTGCAGAGCCATACCCTCGGGCTCTTCAGGGACGACCGGCAGGGCCCTAAGGACAGCAAGCAATTCCTCAACATGCTCGTCGCTCAGACCATCGAAGACCATTCTGATGCGGTCTTCGGACACTGAAGGGCCAGCCTCATCGTCACTATCGTCAACACCGGCTGGGTCTGGCTGAGACTCGTTTTGTTCGTGGGTCTCAGGGGGAGGGGTATCAGGCGGCAGAGGAGAGGAATACTGAGGGGATGATGTGACGGAAATGACCTCGTGGGCGGCACGAGCCGGGCTTTCGAGGGATTTCTTGGTGGGCGAGACCTCGATGCTCTCTTGGGCAGATGCAAAGGATACCTCGGCATCTGTGTTGCGTCGCTTTGCCAACGGCGGAGTGGCCACAGAGTCATCCTCCGCGGAGATGGCATCATGCCGTTGGCGTTTTCCCAAGGTGGGAGAAGGGCTCTTTTCTTCTGTCACCGGCTCTTCAGAGTGTGCAGCTTCCAGCTCTTTGTGCTGCTCTTGTTGTTCGCGAACCTCAACCTCGACATGTCCACCGGTGTCTCCCTGAGCGTGGTGTTCAGCATACTCGACGGACTCTGGAGGACCGAATGTTGGAAGGACAGCTTCGCGGTAGTACGCAAGCCAGGCATTGACCGGCGCACTCTCACCGTGCTCGTTGAGCCACTCCTTCCAAGCCTTCTCGTAGACAGGGCTTCTCGCCTTATCCTTGGAGAGATCACGATGGAGGGGCATTATATGAGTGTTGAAAAATTCCATCCACTCGTCGGGAGAAAAGATGGGAACTTTCTTAGAGTACGCTGTCCACGCGTCGCCGACGTTTTCGTCAGGAATGTCAACGATGGTCGGCGCGGCCTCCAGAAGGTCGTCAAAGAGCTGGAGGCTGATCTGCTTCTGTGGCGCGGGTGAGGGCTCCTTCGGAGCGTGGGTCGGAGAGGGGACGGGCGAGGGAGACGGGCGGCGCCGCTTGCCTGCTCGAGACTCCTGCGGGGGCTGCGGGTCGGAGGGGGGCGAGGGCGGGGGGTTCGCGGCGACGGACGCAGGCGGTTTGTTGATGAGCTGCCTGAGGTAGCGGTCGCGCCATGACTGCCACGGGTGGCGCGGGTTCTGTGCTGGTCAGCGAGTCGCGCGTCGCCGCAGCGGCCATTGGCAAGCAAGCGCGCACCTTCCGCTCGAGGTCCTTGTATATCTCGTTGCCGCGGACTTGGGCGCCGGTGCGCTCGCAGCTCTTGACCCACGCGTAGAGCTCGTGGTCGTCCTGGGCGGAGAAGGGCGTGCGGCCGGCGCGTGCGGGCTGGCGCGCGCCGACGTCGCGGACGGCGCCGACAGGCGGGCCGCAGCGGTGCTGGTCGGGGTCGGCGAGGGCGGCGTCGCGGATGGACTGCTCGATGAAGCGGTAGGAGAGGCCGCCGACGGGCAGGTCGCGGCGGGCGTGGTCGACGATGAGGAAGTCGGCGTGGCGCTCGATGGGCACGACGGCGCCGCCGTTGTACGTGACGCGCTTGATGAAGTCGGCGCGCGCGGGGCAGCGCTGGGCGATCCAGAAGCGCAGGCCGGCGAAGAGCGTGCCGCGGGCGGCGGGCTCGCGCGTGAGGTCGGTGACGACGAGCATGTGTGATGGGCGCGGGCAGAGCGGCAGGCGGTGCGGGCGGCGAGGACGCGTCTGGAGCTGGGGGACGCGCCGCGCGGGCGCAATTACACACTGACACTGGCGGGCCTGGACGGGCCGCTTGCGGCGGCGCAGTCGCTCTCCACACCAGCCAGCGCGGCGCTCCCGACGCAGCCGGCGGCCAGGAAATGCGCCGCGCGTTCTCGCCCGCCGCGCGCTTCTCCTGACTGCTGACTGCTTGTCCTGCTGCCCGGCGCTGCGCCAGTCCTGCTCGATGCCAGCATGGAGGGCCCGCTCCAGAGGATCGCGCTCGCCGTCGCCGCCCTCTCCTTCGTCGTCTTCACCGTCTTCTTCGGCCGCCTGCCCGTCTTCCGGTGCGTGCGCTGCTGCTCTCCGTCTCACTCCCGCTCCCGCTGACGCGCCGCCAGCAAAACCCCCATCGGCCTGCTGCACCGCCTGCTCTGGCTGCACCTGCCCGCCCTGCTGCGCCGTCTGGACGCCGTAGTGGCCGGCGGCCGCGTCTACAGCTACACTGCGCGCGCGTGGAACTACCTGCTCTACGAGAAGCATCCCCTGGTCATCGTGCGCCGCCCGCTGCCCGCCGCCCCGCGTCCCGCCTGCTAACCACCGCCCCCGCCAGATCTTCTTCCTCGGCCTGCTCTCCTCCGCCGCCGCCCTCTTCCTCTTCCACGCCTACGCCGCCCTCCCGCTCCACCACCGCCTGCTCGTCCCGCTAGTGCTGCCGTGGCCCTATGTCTTCACCTACCTCTCCGCGCGCTCCCGCCCGAACACGCTCGTCAATGCCGCCACCCACGCCGCCCAGCTCGCCGCCTACCCGTACGACCACATCCTCTACCACCCCGACACCAACTGCCGCACCTGCCGCCTGCCCAAGCCCGCGCGCAGCAAGCACTGCTCCATCTGCCGCACCTGCGTCGCCCGCGCCGACCACCACTGCGTGTGGGTGAACAACTGCCTGGGCCGCGAGAACTACCGCTGGTTCCTGGCCCTGCTGCTCAGCACCTCGCTCGTGCTGCTGTACGGCGCCTACCTGGCCCTGGTCGTCTTCCTGTACCCCCAGGTCTACGACCGCTTCACTCACTATGACCACGCCTTCCCCGCCGGCCTGCTCAGCGCCTGGGCGCCCTGGAAGCTGCGCCTCAAGGGCTTCCGCGAGGACCTGAACACCGTCATGGTCGAGAGCATCCACGTCGGCGGCCTGAGCGTCGCCGGCGTCGGCTTGCTGGCCGCCTTCACCTGGCCGCTGCCCCTCGGCCTGCTGGCCTACCACGTCTACCTGATCTGGGCCGGCATGACCACCAACGAGGCGAGCAAGTGGTCCGACCTGCGCGACCAGATGCGAGACGGCAACGTCTTCGCCGGCACGCTCCTGAGCTCCGGCGCCAGCTCCAGCGCCGGCGACAACAGCCCGTCCGGCCGTGGCCGCGGCCGCGACGGCGCCCGCGGCGGACGCTGGGCCGGTCACTCTCGCGCCCGCGCCACCTCCAACAGCTTCGCCGAGTTTGGCTTTACCTGCGGCGACGTCGGCCGCCGCATCGCCCGCGAGAAGGCCGGCCCGGGCTCCGACAGCGGCTACAGCTCCGACGAGAGCTGCTTCCCCGGCGGTAGCACGGCCGAGAAGCGCGGTTGGCCCAACAGTCCGCGTCAGGTGCTGGTTCGCACCGCCGACGGCGAGCCGCCGCGCGAGGTGCCGCCGCAGTTGACCGGCCTTGTCGACGAGGGCAGCTGGGTGCGCATCTGGAGCCTCGCTGACATCGAAAACATCTACGACCTCGGCTTCCGCGAAAACCTGAAGGAGATTCTTAGAGGGTAATCGCCCGGATCCAGGTCGCTATACATACACTATACTATACATACGACCGTACATACAGACGTACCAATTGTGCAGAAGAGACAAGAAGCATGGTGTGGCCATCATCTTTTATCCAATACAGGTCAGTCAATCGGGGGCCAAGTCATTCCTTTTTCGAGTTTTCCTTTGCTCTACCTTGTAAATACCTGCATGGGAACGGCGTGAGGGATCGTGCGGCATCGTTCTTGGTCTTTCTTCGCCTGTCCTCATCGTTCCTTTTTTTTCTTTTTTCTTTTTTGCTCGTCTCTCATTGCGGGGCGTTCTGGCGGGTTCTGGATCGCTTTTTTGTTTGTTTTGTGAATACTTTCTGCATTTTGTCTTGTTACTGTCTCGTTTGCAAGCATTTGTTTGCGTGTGGCCTTCGCCGTTTTCGTTTCTTTTCCTAATTCCTGGACATCATCGTTATCATCGTCATTGTAAGATGTAGGCAGCTTCTACATTGCACGCATGTATGTGCAAGTAGCCAGTCCGTTCGGCGGCTTCCCGCAATGGAAATGCATTTCGTATGTCATGCATGCATAGCTTAGCGCGGCGCTTCCCCTGCAGACGAAACCAGTGACGCAATCTCGATCATAGCTTTCAGGGGCTTCCAACACTCTGCTCCCATCCACCAATCTCTACGTACTCGTCGCATGAGACGTGCAGCCGCATGACGTTAATAAAAAAAGCCAAGACCATCCAAGCAATAAATATAGCCCAAAAAGCCTTGGCTCCCCGAGCTATCAGTACCCGAATAGGTATGCACATATCCCTGTGTCACCCGTGGCCGTATAGATCATCTCGCATATCCGTGAAGATCGTCGCGTCGAGACGGGACAAGGATCCTATATATAGACGTCAAATGAGTCAATGTAGCACGTGCGCTCTTGGACTCTTGATGCGAAGTCGAAGTGGGCGAAGTGGTGTTCGATTTGATCGGTGCGAATGGGTTTCGTCCATGGAATTTAGTATCTTTGTTGACTGCGTGGTCGTTATTCTGATAGAAGAGACAATGGTAAAAACAGGGATCCACGAAGGCAAATTGGGATATGCCAAGATAAATCAAAGGACCGTTCATCACCATAGCTTCACCTTAAACACTCGGATCATAGATCTTTAGGAACTCAAGTGCCTGGCGCAGAAACACATGACGAGAAGGAAGAGCAAAGATTCCCGTGTTGGCTTCTCGAATGTTGAATTATTCCCAATTATTTTCTCGACGGCAAAGCTTTTCAGAGCTTTTCCGACAAGACGTAAAAGCCATGGCCATATAGACACTTGGAAACTACTACTACTACTAGATGTAACCCAGCCCATCCGATTAAACACGGAAAGAGTAGAGATTGAACGAAACCCCCAATCGAAAGAAGCATCAAATCCAATGAATCGCCGGATACTCGCTCGCTCGTTTGCTTGCTTGCTTGCTCTTCCTCTCCAGCGCTGAACTTTTCCAACGCCCGTAGTACAACAAAAGAAAAACAAGGAAACAAGGCTTTTCGTTGTCAAACAGAATCGAAAGCAAAGCATCAAATGCAAAACAAAACCATTCCATGCCATCGTCATCATGCAGCGATCAAGATATTGATTCGTGCATAGATACCTTTCAAAAGATTTTCCCTTTTACTATGAAAAAAATATTGCAAATAAACAATCTCAGATATCCACTGCCACCACCACATCCTCCTCTTCCTCCTCCTCCCCAATTATCATCACCACCACTGCGTCTGCCGCCCAATCCCATCATCTAGCCCATGACAAGATCAAACCATACAAACGTTCGTCCTACGATGATGGTGACGATGATGAACCAAAAAACCCTCTTCCTTCCCAACCACCGAAACTTTTTCCAGATCCGTTTTACCAGAACCAGACAGACGCAACTATTACCCGTCTTTTTTCCCTTCTTTTGCATTTTTGAAAATTTTCTTCCTCGCCCTATTGTCTTACACAACAATGCCCCTTCATCCTTCTCTTTTGGATTTTTTTTCCCTTCTTATCTTAGTTCTTGCCCTTCACAAGCTCTAGGATGATATCCCTCGCCTGCTCGACGCCCTCGCGCGAGCCGACAATCTCAATGGCCTCGTTGCCATCGCCCCCGCGCGGCACCTGCACCTTGGTGCCCGTCTTCTTGCGGATGCTGTTGATCTGGCTACCGCCGGGGCCGACGACGAAGCGGTACAGCTTGGGGTCGGGCAGGATGAGGTAGCCGGTGCTAGACGGTTTGCTCTTCTCCTCCATGGCCTTCTCGAGCAGCGCCTTGGCCTTGGCGATGTTCTCCGGGTTGTTGGAGCGCAGGATCCACGGGATGTTGCCGTCCTCGCTGTCGTCCGAGGCGGGAAGGTTGTCCACAATTTCCCAGGCGTGCGAGAGGTCCTTGCCGGCGGACGGGTCGTCGGTGATCAGCGGCAGGCTACCGCCGACATTGGCGCGAACATTGCTGGCGCCCGCGGTGGTAGGCCTGGGCGGAGGCTGCTGGCCGGCGTGGTCGACGGTGACGCGGAGGTCGTTGCGGAGGCGGCGGAAGAACTGGCCGTTGTCGGCAATCGCATGGTGCAGACGCCTGGGAACCTGGACGGTCTCGCCTTCCTGCTCCTTGATGAGGCCGGTGATGTGCTCCTTGGCCTTCTCGACATCCTGGGGCTGGCCAACAATCTTGACCTGGCTTCTTGCAGCACCAGTGGCAGTCTGCTTGGGAACGTCCACGGTAACGTTGAATTGCGACTCCAAATTCCTGCGCGTCTCTCCACCACGGCCAATGAGCAGACGGTGCTTCTCGGGAGCGACCTCGAGGATCTCGGTGACCTGGCTCTCGCGGGTGCTGACCAACTTCTCGATTGCGGCAACGATCTTGTCGACAACGGCAGCGTTGCCCTCAACTCGAATGGTGCTCTCGTCAGACTCAGCACGAGGGAAGCGGACCATGCGGGCAAGCTCGCGGCGGTCATCAGGGCCGCCAGCATTGATGACGATGTCGCGGATGTTGGCACCTGGGAAGTCTTCCGTTAGTCATCTAAAAGCCGTCAAACATAATGAATGCTTGTGGTAGACTTACCGCCGGCACCAATCAGAGCCTTGTGGTGCTTCTTGTCAACCTCGATGGTGCGCACGACAGTCTCATCAAATGTCTTGGCCTTCTGCTCGAGCAGCTTCTTGGCGTCCTCGACCTGCTTCTTGGTACCCTTGATCTTGATTTCAGCACGTCCCGAGGGGTCCGCAACCTCACGAGCGTTGGGAACATCGATCTGTGCACCGGTAGTAGTCCGCAGAGTATCCATTTCCCGACCGCCAGCGCCAATGAGGGAAGGAATCTGGTTCTGGGCGACCGAAACGGTGGCGGTGTGGGAGTTGTCGATAGTCCACTGGTACAGCTCGAGCAGCTCATCCCGAGCGGCATCAGCACCCCTCTTGGGACCCCTGATGATGACCTCGTCGGGAGCCTGGCGACGGTTGTGGTGCGACGCCTCGGTGCCAGCATCAGCATCATCAGCCGCGGCTGCAGAGCGAGGGAAGTTGATCCGAACGTTGTAACGGTCCTGGAGACGGTTGACCTGGCTGCCCTTGCCACCGATGAGGTCACGGTGGTATTGCGGCTTGATCTTCAGAACGTAAGTAGCCTCATCCTCAAGCTTCTTGCCGAGCGCAATGATGTGAGTCTTGGCCGCATCAGCCTTGGCCTTGGGACCCTTGATCTCAACCTTGCCGTCCTGAACCTGGATATCCACGTCAAATTCGTCGCGGAGCTTCTTGATGTTCTCGCCGCGCTTGCCAATGAGGATGTTGGCGAACTTCTGCGGGTAGTCGAAGCTGATGGTGTAACCACGCTCCAGCTCGTCCTTCTTCTCCTGCTCAATGAAGGCAAGGATCTTCTCGGCAAGCTCGTTGACATCCTTGCTCGGTCCGCGCATGTATACGCTGTCCTTGTTGGCACGGGAAGCCTGCGGTCTGGCATCTCCAAGGAGAACCTGGACGGGAATCTGCTCCTGCGCAAGACCTTGCTGCTCGCGGTCAACGTAGCGGCGAATCTTGTCGTGGAACCTGTACGAGCTTCAAAGTCAGTCAAATCTACATGGCCTGGGAGGGTTCAACTTACTTCTGCGGCGCTTCCAAGTCGCGACCAACAATCTGCTCCTGGGAGTTGACCATGGATAGAATCTGCTGTTGCGCGTCCTTGAGAGCCCGCTGGAAGGCCTGAACATCAGCAGCTGACGGCTGGCCACGGGGGAGCTGGTATTCGGACGGCGAGCCAGGGCCCTCATAGACAAGTACAAGCTGCGGCGACTCGGCCTCGTCCTCGGGGAAGACCATCTGAACACCAACGTCGTTCCTCAGACGCTGAGCGGCACGCTGGCGCAAGTGCTGGTGGTAGAAAGGATCGACGTCCATGTTGACCAGTCTGCTCGGCGGGTGACCGCTGATCAGGTTCATGATGTCCATGCGCGCGCGCATACCGTTCTTGGCGTCCCTCGAGTAGATCTCCCATGCGGTGGGACCGTCCCTGGAGGTGGGTAGCACAATGCTAGCGTCGTGCATGCGCTCGAGCTCAGCAATGGCTTGGCGTTGCCTGAGATAGCGGGTAAGTGCACGGGCATGCGCCTGCGAGTTTGCGTGCTGGCGGGCGATATCGACGTTTGTCGCCTGCATTGCCGACGCCAAATCCATGACCTTGTTGATGCCGTTGTCGATCTTGTCCGCGGGCCCGACAATGGTGAGCATCTCGCTGTCGTCGTGGCTGGGCGGCAGAATGACAGCGCAGCCAGTCTCGGCCAGGAAGTCGTGCAGAGAACCGCCGCGCTCGCCAATGATGAACTGGTGCCTGCCGCGCTCAATGGGCATCTGGTTGACGGTGAGCTGACGGCGAAGCTCGTCGACCTGGCGCTCGATCTCAGCGCGGGCTTCCTGGGCGGCGGCGCGATCGCCGGAGATCTGGATGGGGTAGGCAGCCTGGGGAGTGAAGGGAACAGGCTCGCCGCGGGGGGTCGGCTGGGGAGGAGCCCTCTCGGCCCAGGTGTAGTAGTGCGGAATCTGCACGCGGACATCACGGCCGCCCTCGTACGAGTCGACGCGGGAGTTGTGCGGGCCAGCCAGGAAGGGGTAGTACTCGGCGGGAATGTCCTTGAGACGCAGGCTGACGCTCGACGTACGCTCGTCCACAATGCGCTCTATCTCCTGCTTGGCCAGAGCGGCGGCGACGGTGTCACCCTCGATAACAACGTCAATGGTAGCGCTGTCGTCGTCGTCGAAAGTGCCAGTCTCCTCCTGCTTGGGAACCTGTATGCGGGCACCGGTGCGCTTGCTGATACCCTGGATGGTTGCGCCCTGGCGGCCGATGACATGGGCGCGGATCGAAGCGGGGATGGTGACCTTGGTGGTTTGCTGGAAACGAGTCAGCACCACGGAGCATCTGGCAGCGGCTGGCTTCTTACCTTGGAGCCGAGTTCCCTGGCGACCTCCCTCAAGGCGGAGCGAACGGCATCGACAGGACCGGTGCCCTGGAAGACGATGTTGCCCATGGTGCCCGGCTTCATCTCGACCTTGGCCTTGGACCGCCTGTTGATGTCGCGGATGACGTCCTGCATGGGGCGCTTCTGCAGCTGGCGGGGAACCATCTGAGAGGGGGCAAGAGAGATGGACTCGACGTAGCGGCCGGGCAGGTTCATGGTCTGCGGGCCGGGGCCGCGCACCGAGGGCGTGGTAGGGGTGGCGATTCCCGAGGCGGGGGTGGAGGCGCGCGAGGTGCCGTTGCTGGCAGCAGAGCCGTTGACGCCATTGGCGCTGACCGAGGCGGGCTTGCGGCCCCAGGCCGAGGAGACGGCGGCCGGCGTGTGGGCCTTGGGGGCACCGAGGCCGGGGAACATCTCCTCGGACTGGATGTTCAGCGGCGGGTTGGCGGACGACCTCTTGACGGGCTCGGGCTCCTGGGCCTTCTGCTTGCCGGCGGCCTTCTCAGACAGGGCGGGAGCAGGGTCGGCGGAGGCGTCGGGAGCCGACAGGGCGGCCGAGAGCGGCGGGTGGGCGAGATCGTCCTCGTCAGGCACATCTTCGACGGTGGGACGATGCGACTCCTCGGCGGCGAGGCGCTGCTCCAGCTTCTGGGCGGGCGTCTGCGCGTCGCCGTTGGTGGAAGCCTCGGCAGCCATGGTGAACCAGATCCGATGCCGGGTGTACGACGACAGAGACGACGGGGATGGCGCGGCGGGCGATGAAGCTCACAGCGACGGGCGAGGATAGCGAGGTGCTACGCAGCAGGCGGGAGTCAGAGGAGCCGCGGGCTCGGGGGCGGCGGCACGTACAGCTTGGAGTTTTGACGGCGAAGGGTAGGCGAGGGCGGACGGGGAGAGGGCGGCGCAGCAGGGCGGAGGCGCGGCACGGACAGGCTACTGGGACGGGGGAGCAGCTTGCGCAGGCTATGCCATGCTCCGGGCGAGGGGACGGGGGGCGGACGGGGGGCAGCACGAGGCTGATGGGCGGCGATGGCGGAGGGTGAGGACCGTTGGAAAGTTCTCGGGGCTGGCGGTGCGGGAGCTCACAGGTGGCTTCTTCCCCGCCATTGGCCTGCAGCGCCAGCCAAGCACCGCGCCCCGGACTGCGCCCGCCCTGCCATTGCCGCGCCCGCCCTCGCCGCGCCCGCCCCGCGCCAATGGCTGCGTGCTGCCGCCCGCCGCCTGCTGCGCGCCCGCAATGGGCCCGGCGCGCGTCTGGCATCTGCGCAATCTGCCGCCACCGCGCGCGCGTGCTGCGCAACGCTCTGGAGAATTTGCAGCACGGACCAGGCGCGCCGTCGTCGCTGGCGCCTGCCGCCGCCCGTAGCGTCTCCACCGCCGCGTCTCGGCCTTTCCAGACGCTGCGCGAACTCCGCGCGCCGCACCCTCTCGTCACGTGGCTGGTCTGGCCGTCTCCAGTCTGACCACCTTCCAGGTTGTAACCAAGCTGCGCCGTCTGAAGATGCAGAACTCATCTGGACGGCACTGTCGCATCCTGGCGATTGTTTCAGCTACGGGTGCAGAGTCCGGTCTTGGATCCGCGAAGCTATCTTCCGTTGACAATCAATGCCTTCAAGACTCGCTCTTTTACTTCCATCACCATGCCTTTTGCAGGCCATATCGTGGCCGAGCTGATCTCTACGCTCTCTTTGCCATGTGCAGTTGAAGCGTTCGTCTGGAAGCGGAGATCGCGTTTCTTATCTTCGCTACGCACTTGGCCGAATGCTTCAACTGCTCCCATGTGAGCCCTTTCAACAGCTCGGCTTCTGCTCTCTGTGCATCAAAAACCGCTTCCTCCGCCTTGTAACGTGCTCTTATCACGGCTCTGACCGCTTCCAATCCTCCAGCCGTCGCTCTCACCCATCCAGACGGCCTCGCCTTCAACTCTCGCGCTTGCACGCAAAGCCGCTCTCACAACCTCGCACCCTCGAAGGACGCAATGGCTCGTGCTGGAAGGGGGAGAGCGAAAGCCAGGGGGGCCACTTACTCAGCGGACCAGTCGCCATCCAGCTCGACTTCATGTGAGCCGCTCCTTCACTTCATTGCAATGTCACCTGCCCGTGTGCTCATCAGTCACTTCAGCGTCGCAGCCTCACCGCGCAACCTCCTCTTCGCCGCTGTGCATACCGTCTGCGAGCTCGACCGCCTCGCACCCCACCCCGCAGCGTCTACCGTCCAATTCCTCCTCGCCGCGCCAGCCGCAGAAAATGGCTCCCCCCACAAGGCTCGACGCTCTTCAGAGCGGAGAGATGCGTACTCTCCTGAATGTTGTCGACGACCTGCGCCATGCCGGCCTCAACAGCGTCTTGTCACTTCCGCAGCTCGTGGTCTGCGGCGATCAGTCCTCGGGCAAGAGCTCTGTGCTCGAGGCTATCACCCAGATCCCCTTCCCTCACAACGCAAACCTTTGCACCCGCTTTGCTACCGAGATCATTCTTCGCCGCGACGCAAAGGAATCGATTACCGCCAAGATCCTACCGGACACGACCCAATCTGCGCCGCGCTGTAGCATTCTAGAGCAATTCAGCAAGTCCACTGGCGACTTCTCCACGCTTTCCCACATCATATCCGAGGCGACGAAGCTGATCGAGGCCCCGGAACCCTGGAGCCGCTCCCAGCTGAAGGCCTTCTTCGGCGATGTCCTCAGCATTACCGTCGCCGGTCCAACCCTGTCTCCTCTCACCCTCGTTGACCTTCCAGGCCTAATCCATTCAGAGAACAACCGCCAGAGCAGGCAAGATGTTGACTTCATCAGGAAGTTAGTGGAAAAGTACATCAGCAATCCTCGCTCCATTATCCTCGCTGTAGTTGCCGCTACGCACGACTACGCCAACCAGATCATCCTGCAGAAGGCCCGCAATGTAGATCCAGAGGGATCCAGAACTATGGGCATCGTCACAAAGCCCGACCAGTTGGAGGAAGGATCCGAGGAGGAGCGTACCTGGATCGCATTGGCACAGAACAAGGACATCAAGTTCGAGCTGGGCTGGCATATGCTGAAGAACCGTTCCCAGAAGGAAGCCTCCGCAGGCTTGAACGAGCGTGACAAGGCTGAGAGGCTATTCTTCAGCAGGCTCAGCTACGCTTCTGTGAACAAGAGCATCCTCGGCATCATCGCACTGCGTCAGCGACTCTCCCGTCTCCTTTTCGCGCATCTACAGCGCGAAATCCCCAAGCTCGAGAAGGAGTTGACCGCCGAGTACGAAAAGACGATGCACAAGCTGAGCCTTTTGGGTGACAAGAGGGCCACCATACAGGACATCCGGCGGTTCCTCCTGAAAACTAGCATGGAGTACCAACGGCTCTTGAAGGACGGCATGACTGGCAACTACAACAATGAATTCTTCATCAACTCAGTTGACGATCTGTCGCTCAAGTCCGCAAAGTTGAGGGCGTCCATTCAGTTCCTCAACTCCGGTTTCGCTGAGCAAGCTCAATTGTATGGCGCCAAATACGAATTTCAGGGCATTCCGACCGAGGTCCAGCAGATTCTGGAAGATGGCTTCATTCCGTCTCCCAAGCCGTCTCACTGGGATCACTGGGAATGTATCAAGGATAAGCGGAAGACTTATTCTCGAGAGGCAGCCATCGCCTGGGTCAAGGACAAGATGCAGAAGTCTCGTGGAGAAGAACTTCCCGGCTGTTTCAGTGCTACGCTAATGAAGGAGCTCTTCTGGGAGCAGACTGAGAACTGGGAGCTCATCTCTACGCACTACATAAACACCATGGTCGTCGTCTACGTGCGCGCCTTTGCCCGACGCTTGCTCGAACACGTCATGCCCGTTGACGTCGCCGGCCGCATCTGGGCCCAGAAGATCGATCCCGCCTTGTACGAACAGCAGAAGAAGGCGATCTCGGAGCTTCACCAGATCATCAAAGACAAGAATGGTGCACCCATGACCTATAACCACTATTACACAGATACCATTCAGAAGCTTCGCAGCAGCAAGCTTCTTGCCAGGGCCCGTGAGATTGTCGACAGGCACGCCTGCTCGTACAACGCCAACAGCAAGAGGCTGGTTGATGCTGATACGCTCATCAAAAGTCTCGAGAGCGACTTGGTAGAGCCGAATATGGACAAGTTCACAGCCGAGGACGCTCTTGACTGCCTGATGGCTCTCTACAAGGTAACTCAGAGCGAGCGCACCCTCCATAAATTGCACATACTCACAATCTCGCAGGACAAGCTCAAGAATTTCACCGCCGAAGTCACAGAGCAAATCGTGGAACGCCACCTTGTCCGCCCGCTTCCGGGCTCAACCATCTCCCCCATGTCGCTCTCCGATCTCTCCGACGACGAAGTCTGCCGCCTTGCCGCTGAGCCGGGCCATGTGACGCGGGAGCGCGAGCAGTTGACGGTGATCAAGGCGAGCCTGGAGAAGGGACGTGAGGCTTTCGCGCGCGCTTTGGTTGCGTTCAACTAGGGAGCTTCGGATTAGACACCTACTATGGCGCGTTGACGTATTCATCCAGATCAATAAGTGGACAGCGAAGTCGACACTTCCGGCCCATGTGAATGCTTCAACTCTAGACTAGTGGAATCATTTTCGAATAGAGAAGATCCATGTCTTTCCTCTGAGAATGTGCAAATGCAAACGTCTCGTCCTCCCGCAGAGGCTTTAAGATATGACGCCGCTTTGCGCAAGCAGACTAAACCGTGATTGGCAGGTGCGTGTATTTCGAGGTGAACACACGACTTGCTGGCCAGGCTCCACCCCGGCCAGTATGACGTGACGGCTGAGGAGTACAAATATCAGGCAGAGACCCATCAGATATCTCGGCGCTTGGCTTTTGAGCTTGTCTTCCATAAGCCTTTGCTGTCCCTCGGGCGCAAACCGCTCTAATTCACAGCTCGTCTTTTTGGGAAACCCATTTCTCGAACTTCTACCTCTTCTAGCTACAACATGTCTGATGTGAGCCTACAAACCAGCTAATAATTTTCTCTTCATTCGAAAATGCCACTCCCACGATCTCACAGACTTACACATGATGATGCTGACGCCTCTGCGTGCAGACAAATGGCGACCCCTCAGCCCGTCTCGCGCGGCACTCAAACCCCAGGCTCGTACGCCCCACCATGTGCTGCGTCCTCGCACCCTGCCCTTCGAAACCACTTTCCCATCAATACAAAAAACCTGGGCGTCACCATTAACCATCTCACTGACCATCCGCACTGTTGCCCGCAGCCTGCCCAAGCCTTCGCAGTCGGCGATCGTGTCCAGATCACGTCCGAATCCCAGCCACAGACGTACGTGATCGCCGAAGCGCAGATCAAGAAGACGGAGCGAGTATGGACGTATGGCGTGAAAGAGGAGGGAAAGGAGGAGGTCAAGTGGGTCGAAGAGGGAGAGCTGAAGAAGTGATGGGGTTGAACATGCAAAACTCCGGAGGAGAGCAAGTTGAAGATTAATCTGGGTATCTATCTTAGGGGATTGTGTTCTTGGGCCTAGTCCCATGCAAGCAGGCTCGGGCCTGCAAACCGCGCTTTCTAACGCTGTACTCTTTCCCGCACCGCACCGCTCTAATGAAATTGAATCCTCTATTCGTCATCCTCACTGCCGCTCCCAAAGTCCACCACAGTACTCTCCATCGTCCCATCATAGCCCATCCCCCCAGCCCTACCCGATCCAACACCAGCATCCCTCACAGCACCGCTCGATCGCTCCATCTTCGGAACCACGCGCTGGCTCTGGCTTGCCGGTCCATCCACGTCCTCGTATTCGTCCATGTCGTCCGAAGGTATGATCTGGGGCGCTCGCGAATCGTCAATGCGCTCGTCGTCGGAATCGTCATCACCCCAAGCCTCGCGCTGTTTCTGTATGCGGCGAATCTTGCGGATCAGGGCGTCGTCGGGGTGGAGATCATCCCCGGTAAGCATCTACAGAGAGGCGTTGTCAGCACCGAAAAGAGCCCGTTCGCATGCATTGCCATGGAGAGGACGACACGACTTACCTGCGAGCATCCACCGACCGGACACTGCACCGTCCGCTGCCCGTCTCTCGCGCCTCGCCTGTTGCTGCCGCCGGTAGTGATGTTGCTCTGCCTGATGAGCTCCATGATCGCCGTCTTCTCAAACGTGTGCGGGCACTTCCGGCTCGTGTAGGGCTCCTTGAACTCCTGCAGCGTAAGCGGGCACTTCGTGCTGATGCGCTCCGAGGCGATGGCAATGTCGTCGTCCGAGTCGTCTCCTCCCGCCTGCGTGATGCCCGGCGCCGGCGCCCCGGAGCTCGTGAACCACGTATGGGCAGGGGGCAGCAGCGGCGCGTTGTCCCCATAATACGAGGCAATGTGAACCGATGTCTTGAAACCTTTGTAGTGCTTGTGCTCCGAGTAGCGGGTCGAGAGGGACAGGTTTTGGTATTGCTGCTTCTCGGCCTGTACGCGCTCGTGGAATAAGGCCTTGGGGATGACGACTTCCACGCGCTGAGTGCCTCGTTGGGTGTCGCCGGGAAGGGTGGGATCGTACTCGGTCATCTCCTCATCCTCGTCCTCGTCCTCGTCTTCGTCGTCGGCATAGCCGCGACGTCGCTGTGAGGCCTGCGTCGGAACGACGCGCTGCGAGGCTGGAACGTTCGCAGCGACCTGGTTCGTCACATGCTCGACTTCGTCCTTTAGGGTGAAGGCGATGTGGGTAGAGTCGATGGTCTTGCGCATGGTCTCCTCCATGCGCTTGGTCATGCCGGCGACGCGCTCGCCGAGGTGGTCGATGTTCCGGGCGCGCAGCTCGTCAACTTCACCCAGCTCCTCGCCATCCCTCTGCTTCTTCGCCCTCCGGTTCCTGTCCTTTGCACGCCGCTCGGTGAGGCGCTCGTTGATGGCGCTCGCATTGTCGATCAGGAGGCGGGCTGCCTCGTCGAGATGCTGCTCGAACTTTTGGTGGCTGTGGTTCCGGAGGATGTTGCGCATGATTTGCTGACCGGACACGTTGGTGGGGTGTCGCGGGGGTTCGTAGGGCGGCAGGGCTATGGCGCTGGCGCCGCTGGGCCCGGCCGTCGAGGAGCGTGCTCGCGCGGACATGGTGGATGTGTGGATTGCAGAGTGGACGGCGGCGTCGCGGCGCTCAGTCGCGGCGAACATCTGGGGAGACGCGTCGCGCATGCGCTAGCCGTGCCGGGACTAGCGTGGTCTGCATTCTTCCCCGCCTTGCCGTCACCCGCCGGCTGTCGCGCCTCATCTCTTCTCTGTACCCTCATCGCCGCCTCATCTCTCCTCTGTGCCCTCAGCGCCGCCTCATCTCCCCTTTGTACCCTCATTGCCTGCAGCCATTTCAATATGTGTACAGAGCCGCTTCGCAAAAGGCATAATAGCAGTGCATACGGAATTGAAGCATTCATCCTGATGCGAAGAGCGTCCTTAGTAGCGCACTCTCATACTCCTGACGTATGAGCTCTCTATTCTGGCTGTTGTATGCACATTGCCTCGGTTGTGAGACAATCTGTACGCTGACACTGCCCCTTAGCCACATCTTGTATTGGCGCAGCACTGCCACGCTACAGTGACTCCTCTTCCGCTGCGGGGGCTGCGGTTCAGCTGTGTGACTCACTCTTAACCCAGAACTATATAGTGGTGAGTATATGGTAGACGAGTCGTGCATGCAACAGCTCAAACACGCTCGCCTTTCTTGCAATCCTTTTGTTTCCATTTCGGTCATGGCTGTCTCAGACGTGGACGACTACGACTTTTGCAGTGTCTCCGACTCTGCAGCTGGCTTCTCTCTGTGCGACTTTGAAGAGCAGCCAGCTCCTGCTGTACGAAAATGCAAGGTTCTCAATCTTCGGTACCGCTTACTATCATATCCTCTGTATCATCTCTCTGACACTGCGCTACCCTCAAAGTATCAAGCCGCGCCTACTCTTCCTCCCGCGCGAGATCCGAAACAGGATCTATCACTTTGTCCTGGTAGAGCCACCGCGCTGGAACAAACTACACACATGCGAAATTCCCCCGGACCCTTTCGGGCTCTTTCTCGTGGAAATACTGGAACCAGACCTTCTTCCAATTCCAATTCGCTCTAGCATTCTCCCCATACCTGGCCAAGAACATTTGGCACGCAAGCCCTGCCCTTGTGCAAAACGCACTGATCTCGCTTTGCGCCTCGTCTGCCGTCAAATACATGCTGAGGCGACCGAAATCTTTCTCGAGAACAATGTCTTCTGCTTCGATGCCGCAAAGCCACTGCCCGCTTGGATCAGGCAGCTTCCAGTCAACCAGCGCTCCATGGTCCGTCATGTGTCAGTGGTGCGACTTCAGGGCACACCGCGCTCGTCCTTACGCGACCTTGAAGAACTGAGTGGACTCCGCACTCTGGACATCGATCTCGATTTCGTACGTGCGGACGATGGCTCCATAGAAAGGCTGGCGAGAATCCTCAGTCACTTGAAGAATCTGGAACGTCTCCGCATCGTTCAGACTGCGCATTGCTCGGCCTTTGCCCTATCCAAGCATCTGTGGATTACGAAGGAAGTTGATCCCGCAATCTTGATCGAGCAAATTACCGCAGACCAAGAGTCGTTTACAAAGCTAATGCGCGACACTCTCGACAAGGCGCTGCGACACTTTCGCTCTGCCAAATGGAAAAAGCCAACGGAGCGCATTGGCCCTGTCGAGGTAGTACTTGACGAAAATGGGGTCGACCGTGCTATTTTGTTCGATGCCCCTTTGGCTGACGCAGTCATGGCCGACCGGAGAGCAAAGGAAAGACGGGCAGAGGCTAGGGAAGATGTTCTTACCCACAAGTCTCGGCGCGAAAGAAACCTGGCGGATCTCGCTGCGAAGTTGCGTGTGGAGAGATCGGCGAAGCTTGATAGATTGGCTGAGGCAAAAGAACAGCAGCGTAAAAATGATATCATCAGGCTCCAACCTCACAAGAGGTGGCACGCCGAGAACCGATCAAGAAGAGCTGGGATCGCGAAATGTAAGGGAAAGGCGGAGAAGCTACACCTCGAGGATGAGATTGAATGGGCGAGGGAAGATTGGGATGCTTGCGCCGAAGAGGATTGGGAGTGATATAGCTGTATGGATGACCATTACATACCGTCCGGAGTTGAAGCATTCATTCGGATGTATAACTAACGGTACGTACTCTCTCTGGCTGACCGGGCGAACTCCGCCGAACAGCTTTACCAGTGCTTGCAAGGACACATACCAGCCAACTGGATTCGTCTGTTTCCACACCACAGTAGGCCATCTAAGACTAAAGAAATCCACCGCTGGGAGTTGGAGGTCTTTTTCTTTCAGCAATAGTGAGTCGAAACGCCCACCTAGAAGCGAAAGCCCAGTCACGCATCCAGGATACATCCGGATGAATGCTTCAACTCCGCATAGTCAAGCACAAAAGCACAACACCCATGTTGAGCCCAACGCAGGGTGCCCAACACCTTTCTTAATCAAGTGATGCCATTGGAAACATTTCACTCGAAGAAGCGTAGCCGTTAGCTTTGGCGTCCAGATACCCGTTGAGGCCACTTCGAAAGACCTGCCAACTTTTTGCGGGTTTAGCCAGTCCGCTCTCCAGCCGTATTGCGCCAAAGGTGGCGATGACTGCAAGCAGATCGACCGGACGCTGGCAAGAGAAGGGTTTGCACCTGAGGGGGACCACGCATTCCTGTACCAGTGGAAGCGGAAGGCTCTCGTGTCAGCCGCTCGGCATTTGGGGAAAATCGCGCGTCAAAAGGGGGTTAACGTCGAGAAACATCCCACATGACAGATGTGTACTAAACGCGACTGACCATTTAGACTGCATTCTTGGGTCCTGAAGGAATTTTTCGAACGATCTCGGAAGCCGCGCGGATTGGAATGCCCCTGAGGCTCACGACTTGATGTTCTGCATTCGTTCAAGCTTGCGCCGCGCGGAATGAGCCTCGTGCATCGCCATCATAAGCACACACGAACTGGCCAGGGTTGTCGTGATGTCAGAAGCTGTGACAGCACCGTCGCACCGTTTGCGGTTGAGCCTAGAAGATAGTCCCACAGCGCTCAGTCATATCCTGGCCAAGAGAAAAGCTGCACTCATATCGTACTAAAGGCTATCGAACAAGACCTATAAATTCAAGAACCCGCATGGTCCTCAAACTAGCATTAGCAGCAGTCGTCTTGTTCCACTCTCAAGTTCCTAGCAGCTGATCTGCTCCTTCGCTTTCAGCGATCAACCCTGTTCTAATCAATTTTCCAAACAACTATCTCCAAAATGAGATATCTCGTTGCCGCCACTCTCGCCACCCAGCTGACATTTTCCGTCGCAAAGCCACAGTCGAACTTCTTCGCAGGTTCTTTCGATTGCAGTTCCTTTGACTCGTTCTGCCAGTCTGGTGGTCTTGGTCAGGATGTCTGCCAGGGTTCCCTCTCTTCGTGTCAGGGCTGCCAGGACAAGTTCAACTCATGTAGTGGTGATTCGGCTAGCTGCTCCGCTGAATTCACCAACTGCGCCAGTTCTGCTTATTTCGGGATCTCTACCTTGAGCTCCACTACGACTATTTACCCGACCGACTCTGGCTCTAGTATCTCTTTCACCGGCAACCCCACCATAACGGGCTCACCTGCTGGTTCTTTCACGAACACGTCTCCTAGCCCGGGCATTACCGGTGGTAGCAATAGTAACAGCAACGGGGCCGGCAACAACGGTGCTAGCAACAGCAACAACGGTGCTAGCAACAGCAACAACGGTGCTAGCAACAGCAACGGAGCCAGCAGCAACGGGGCCAACAGCAACGGAGCCAACAGCAACGGTGCCGGCAGCAATGGGGCCGGCAGCCGAACCAGCTTCGGCTCTGGCTCTGTTTCAAACCTTGGCTCCGCATCTCGCTCCGCTACTGGATCCGTGTCTTCTGGTTCCAATGAGAGCCCGACCATCACCAACCCGACCCGCTCGTCTACCCGCTCATCTACCCGCACAAGTTCTCGTTTACCGATTATTTCGCTTGAATCGGACGGCTCTTCCGGCAACACTGGCTCTTCCGGCAATGGCGGCTCTGGTGCCAGCGGTTCGTCTGGCGGGAATGGTGGCGAAAATGCTGCCAATACTGCTAACAATGGTGACAACAATGGTGGCAACAAGGCTGGTAATAATGGTGGCAACAATGGCGGCAACAATGGCGGTAACAATGGTGGCACGCCCGGCTCCACTCCCACGGCCTTCACCGGCGCCGCTTTCATCAACGCTGCTGACGTTGGCATGTTCGGTGCTGCTGCTGCTGCCGTTGCTGGCTTCATAATCTAAGCGAATGGGCTCCGCTTTGTTGAAGTCTCGCGCTGGCTGAGGAAGCGCTTATACTCCATCAGAGAACTTTTGTAAATTCGACAGTCGCTACAGTTGTTGGTTGTTGTGTTTTGAGACTTGGGGCTGTAAGAAGGCCACTAATAGCAGGGAGTACCCCTTTTTGTTGAGCACCATCTTGACAGAATAGACCTGAGATTTTGGACAGTCTATCATGGCAGTTCCAAAACATGCATGAGACCTATGATGACCTTCATTTCCAGCGTAGATACATGTACCAAGATGTGCAAGAACTGATGTTATACCACTTATACGTCCAGATGAATACTTCAACTCCGTACGGGCTTCATATCATAAACTATGTCCAAGAACACAAAATATTCCAACGCACTTCCCCATCATTAGCTCAGCTCGGGCACTGAAAGATCGCCGGCCCGGGCGGCACATAATCCGCCGGCTGCTGCTTATTCGTATTCCACAAAATACCCGGCTCATCCGCCTTGTAACCACCGGGCAACGCAATACGATACTCATCCCCCGGTATCACAGTCCCATTCCCAAGCACTTTTACCTGCGCGCAGCTCGGGTAAAACTGACACTTCCCCGGCGTCTTGCAGTCCGACAAAGCAATGATCTCATGCCGCACCAGGTACTCCCCAGGCGCCAGACACGCCGGAACACGGCTGTACCACGTGTTGCCCTGGTCCACAAGCTTCTGCGACGCCCACTCGCCGTCGTAGCCCATCTCGTCGATCTTGAACCAGACGGAGCCGGAGCTGCCGGTGAAGGACCCGCAGTCCGGGTCGCATTTTGCCATGTAGGTCAGGACGGGCCCGCTGTGCGGCCATTCGTTCCAGAGGAAGGTTATGTTTGTCCCGGCGGTCACTTCGCCGACGCGGGAGATGCTGTCGTCGGCGATGGGGGCGGCGTTGGCGTTGCACTGGAGATGATGTTTAGCGTTATGTTCCATTTCATTTTTTTCCTCCCTTTTTTTTACCCCAACTCTTTTTCTTAGGGACTACCTACGGTGATGTCGGTACTCGAAATGTTGAGAATGGGTCCGTTGCCTCCGATCCGGCGGACGATGCTGGGAGGGTCGGCGGTGAAGTCGGGGGTTTTGACGGGTAGGTAGCCGGTGTAGGTGGCCGAGTTCATGACGTGGTACTGAACATGACTACCAAAACGTCAATATCACCATTAGATGCTCTATAGAAAAAATAAGACGTGTCTACGCACCCATGGGCCATAACCGATATGGCGAGGCTAGCGAATACAGGCAAAAAGCCTGTTGCAATGCTTCCTGATCTCATTTTCTGACGCTGAATCTTTCTTGTTGAGCAAAGAACTGATCCGTGTTTTGAGAAGTTACAATGCTTGAGATATCTCATCGATTCATTCCCTTCGAAACAGCCCAGTTTTTATCCGCCTCCTCTTCTGCCCGCCAAGCCCTTCGCTTCCTCCCTCAAGCGCCCAACCCCCCGTTGATCAAACGCGCCAAGACTGTTCCGGGCCGTGTTCCGCGTGAGAAACAATCAAAGCTCACCCTCCTCGCCCACTGCATTGAAACATTGTAGGAAAATCGAGCTTATCACCATTGGTGGAAACGTGGGCGGTCGATATCCTCCGCTCTGCTGCCCGTCGTTTATTCCAGCCAGGGGGGCCCCGGAGCGGAGTTTCTTTGGCGTTTTTGCTTGTAATTAGAGATGGATGCAAGACTGGAGTAGTTCGGCGGCTGTCTCTTCCGCGATGCACCTTTTTGGGTGCCTCGTACTTTGGCGAAAGAATGGATGGGCATTTGTAATGTGCCCTGAAGCATGGAGGGCTCGTCGTGGCTTTGACTGAGATTGAGTTTGTGCCGAGTTGGGAACGACGAGCTCCGTTGGGACAGCTTGAGCCACAAACAACGAAAACTCTTGTGAGAGGCTGTTCGTGGAAATATCTGCAATCATAATTCCATAATCCCAATCCCGCAGCGTGAAGTTCGTTTAAGAACGCCACGCACTTGTTAGATGGCTCCGGAATTGAAGCAACACACCAATGGATCAAGACACAAACCATGTGCCATTTGCGGCATGTATGAATGGTTCAGCTTCGGATATCTAGGAATATGTGTTGACTCCAAAGAGCTTCACGTAGTAACATGTGGCCTTAGTTCTGGTCTCTCCTTTGTGCAAGAATACTCTCTTCTTAGGTGGCAAACCTGTTAATGAGACCATCGGCATCCATTGGGCTCAAACAAGAAACCTGACCTAGGATGTGAGGTGACGCCGGGGAATAGACGTCTATAGATACGGGCCTTGAAGATAGGGCCGTCGACTTTTCCGTGGTATGTTTGCTTCAACTCGGGACGTTGAATGATAACCGTATTTAGACTGGAAAAATCGGCCGTTGCCCGCCCTCACCGAGGAAGATCCTGTCCAGCGTACCTGATGAATCTTCAACCAGTTTGATCCTTCGTAGCTTCGGCGGTCTTGATCCATTCATTAGCTCTCAAGTTTATTGGAGAGAAGAAACGGAAATTTTAACAATCACCCTGCGCCTCTCCATGGGGGTCAAATTATTACTTTAACAATACCAGTAGCACTTCCGCCGTAACGAGCTTATTGTAGCTCAATTCACCCAAATTCACTTTCACCGCCCCAGGTCATCCTCTCGGTCAGAGCCACACACATACACGCACTTTTCCTCGCAGGAACGTCGCCAAAACTTAGCCCAGATCAATCACCGACGTAACCACCTCCTCCACCTCCACCGCCAACCTCTTCGCCAGTAATTCCTCAACACCTTCGACGCCCCGTAAAAACCCATGACCATCTTCCCCGTCCGCTCCGACAACCCAACCGACGCCATCAGCGTCGAAACGACTGCAAATTTCGGCGTCGCCGCCTGTCGCAACAGCGGAAGAACCGCCTGGAACAGCCTCAACGGGCCGTATCCGTTGACCTTGACGCTCTGTGTCCAGAGGCAATGCGATCAGCGTGATTCCTGGGCTTTTGGGGAGGGTGCTCAGCGATTGCGGGCCTGGGACCGAGGGATCGTGCACGACAGCGATGACAGTGATGACTGGTCGCGAGAGGTAGGTTGAGACGAGGCCTTTGCCGATGCCTTTGGAGGGGTGGTTGGTTGGCATGTGGAGGATGTTGCTGGGGTTAAGAACGTGGAAAGCGTGAAGATCTGTCGCGCTTGTCATCCGTAATTGAAGGATCCATGTGTGGCAGGCAGTTGGTATCTGCTTCAGTCGTCTGAATGAATGCTTAACCTCGCATGATTGTGCTGGGCTTTGGAGGTTTAATGCATGTTCCTGTCTCATCTTGGTTGGCTTTATCTGCCCCTACTGGCACCTGCGACGAGGATAGATGCTGCCTGACATTTTGCAAATTTGTTAGTTCCCACTCCCTTCTACCTGTGGGCGGAGAAAGCTCTCTATATTACCAACGTCGCATTGCCTGAAATGGACCCGAGCCAGCACTTCTCGGATTCGCACCGGAGCGACTCCCAGCAGTACGAAAACGAGGGACCTTGTGATGCTGCTTGAAACTTGCTTCAAGCTATCTCTCGGAAAGTACTTCAATTGGTCCAAAGGCTTGCATAACAATCGTAGCTGAATAATCAACGTGCAAGATCGGGTGCAATGTATCGCAACAGTGCTTGACATGTGGGAAGTTGAAGAAGTGGTCCGGACGCAAAGAGCGTACTTCGCACCTAGCCGATTATCTCAACTGTATCTGTACTGCTGCAGTGATACGATACAGAATGACCACGCGCAGCGACGCATCGACGCGAATCTTCAACGGCCCCTTTCACGTCACATGCGCGCCACCTTTGTCTTACCAGCCCCAACACCATCCTCCAACACCTCCACCGGCACCTCAACAACCTTATCCCTCAAATAATCCGCAAAGCCCTTCCCAAAGCAATCCAGCCTCGTCGAACTGCTCACGCCCCTCCCAAGTATCCCATAAACCACAAAGTGCACCACGAAGATGCGGGGAAACTCGACCCGCTCGATGGAAAACCTCTCGCGATCCGCATCCTCGCCCAGCAACTCCCACATCCGCTCCCGAGACAGGTAGCCCCGCAGCCAGTCCCACTGCCTGGCCGTCCGGACGAAGACGCCGACGTTGAGGTTCGAGCCCTTGTCCCCGGAGCGCGCGAGCGCGATGTCGCCTAGGCGGATGGCGCGGGTTGCGCCGGCGAAGGCGGGCACGCGCGGCGGCGTGTCGTAGTTGTCGCGTTGGGCGAGGGGTTCGTATTTGGGGGGGTGGCCGGCCGGGTAGGAGCGGGTGATGTGGCCGGTGGCGTCGACGAAGTGCGCCGTTTCTTCGAGCTTGTCTTGGTCCCATGTTGCGGGGTAGTAGGCGATGTATGGGCGGGGGATGGCGCTGCGCATATCGAGGGAGGAGTGGAAGCCTGGGTGTGCTCTGTCAGCGATTGCGTTTTCTGCGTTCGAAGTGGGAAACCTCGTACCGTGGTAGTGCTTCAGGGAGATGTCCGCGACTGTTTTGGATATCGCCGTCAATGCTTCCGGATCTTTAGCTTGAGCAAAGATGCGGATGTAGATGGTGCTGCTGTTCTGGTTCGAAGGGTTCTCCGCTGGCACACCAATCCTGCCCGCCAATGAGCGTCATACATTGATTATCGAGGTCAGGGCATGGGCAGTATACCTCTGGAACTGAACAAAGTCAAGTTTTCGCAAAGCCTCCTCGCCCATGAAATGCCGAACTTGCTTCTCAAACAGGTTGAACTTCTCCACAGCGCCGTATCCGGAGGTGTTGAAAAGGAGCTGAGCTTCGTATCCACCCTTGTAGAAAATAGCCAGCTTAGTCGTCGGCGGCGGAGGCAAACCCTTCACTCCACTGACCCGGACTCTGCATCAAAAAGTCAGCATCCACTTGCAACCGACCCAGAGGGACTGCCAAAACAAAAATCACAAGAAACTCACCGATCATCCCCCACCTGCTCGACCGCAACCCCATCCAACACCGCCTTCGAATCACTATGCAAATAAACATTCCCCTGCAACTCATACACCAACTGACACCTCACCGTATCCACACTCACCAACCCCCCCGTCCCCGCATGCTTCGTAACAACGCAACTCCCATCCCTCTCCACCTCCGCAATCGGAAACCCCGGATCCACAAACCTCTCCACATCCGCAAACTCCGTAAACCCAGCGAAATTGCCCCCCGTCACATACGCCGAGCACTCGATCAAATGCCCCGCCACCAGCGCCCCCGCCAACTCATCCCAAGCCTCCTCCCCCCACCCAAACCAATACCACGCCGCGGCGACCACGGGACTGGCGTCGGACACGCGGCCCGCGATCACGATGTCGGCGCCCTGCCGGAAGGCGGTGGCGATGCCGCGGGCGCCGAGGTAGGCGTTGGCGGAGACGACTTCGCGCGGTTCGACGCTGCTGTCGCCGAGGAAGGCGAAGGCGTCTTGGAGGGGCTTCACGCTGGGGTTGGTGGAGTCGAGGTGGGGGAGCGTGGCGGTGGGGGTGGTGGGCATGTGGTGGCCGATCAGGGGGAGGAGGTCGTCGCCGGAGATGTAGGCGACTTGGAGGTTGTAGCCTTTTTCTTTGACCTGCGAGGGGTGTAAGCTGCTGCTGGATTCAAGGGTGGTGGTGGTGAGGGAGATGGCTGGATGGGTAATTGATTACATACTAGTGCGGCGATCCTCTCTGCGAGACCTTTTGGGTTCAGAGCTCCGCCGTTGAGGGCGACTTTGATCTGCTTCTGGCTGATGACGTCGATGGTCTGCTGGATTCCTTCCCAGGCGGTGCCTTCGTAGCCCGGGTGCTGGCCGGCCGCGAAGGATTCCGCGTTCTTTGCGAGGTTGACCTCTTTGCTTGGTGAGCATTCCCCTGCTTGAGATTTCCAGAGGAGGTTTTGCTTACCGGCTAGGTAGTCTCCCGTGATGAAGTCGACATCGCCAAGGGTTGCTTGCTTGTACATTTCAACGGCCGGATCTCCTGTTCGCATGAGGAGATGGTCGGTCAGAAGCGTGGCATTACTATGGACAGTTCACATGGGCTCCTACCGCAGTATCCAGAACAGTTGGCAATGCGCACAGGGCGTCTGCCGAATTCTCCGTGTCTCCAGGTACTCATGGTTGCGTAGAGAATGTAGGGGTTGACCGATTGGACAAGCTCGAAGTTGACAAGTGGAGATGGGCCTCAGACAGGGAATGGTGTTGGTTGTATGTTATGACTAGTCTGAATAAGGTCCCTTATCTGATGAGACGCATGGGGCAGTAGATACATATATAGTGGGACTCGGATCCGTGGACTGACAACAACCAGCTCCAAGTACGTGCTCTACGGGGAGAAGCGCTATCGCAAAATGCCGCGTTATTGAACGTCGACGGTCCCGTTGCTCAAACTCCACTGCGTTAGCCGCGGGTGTGTGGCAGTCCGTGTAGCGCGGTGAGGGGACTGAGGGGTTTGGGTAACGTTAGCACATCGAGTTTTCTGGTTGGTCCGTGGACAGAACCCACCGAGGAAGAGCCCTCCGCGCCCCTCCTGACTCGCCGCCCGCCCGCGGCCGGAGTTCTGTGCCCGAAAACTCCACCCGAGCTGGCCTGGAGTTTAGGAGAATGGCACGGGCAGCTCTGAAACTCCGGACCCCGTCAGCCATCCAGTCCTGCACTGATCAGCCATGCGCTCCCCCAACTCGGCCCAAGTGGATCGCAGAGGCTGGATATGACGCTACCGCCTCGGCCCACTTCCGCGTGGTAGCGTCATGCGGTCCGAGGAGCGGGGAGGTATAATAAGCAGATGTGCGCCGGCGTAGCAGTCGTAGACGCAACCTCTACCACCATGGACAGCTACAACGTGCAAGAAGAGTCGAAGCGCATTCTCCGCGAGACCGTCCTCAACGACGAGAAATTGAGCCTTCCGCCGTCCTTTGCCGAAGCAGCAAAGAAGATCAAATTCGTTGGCGACGACCCCAAGCCGTTCGTGCCGACGCCATGCAAGATCACCGAGTCCGCTTCGGCTCTGTCGGCGCTCGTTGCTGCGGGCGCCAGCGCCGTTGCTGCTGATCGCTATGGCATCGACTACCAGGACATCGAGGTCAACACGTAAGACTTGCTCTCCAGCATTCCTGACGGTGTTTTGTTTAACCAGTTTGCAGGGATCTGGCGACCATGTTCCTCGAGTCGGTCATGTTGCCCACTGTGAACGGAAAGTCGTTCATGCATAACGAGCATCTGCAGAAGGAATTCAAGAAGGGTGATTTGTATGAGCTCAACAAGCCTATCCACCAGGAGTGCACCAACGTGTACCAGACGAAAGACGTCCGCTGGTACCACCTGCACGGCTCGATGAACGCTGAAGCCACGATGAGAATGGTGGGAGTTCCAGAGCAGGATGTGACCCGGGAGGAGGCGATCAAAATATACGCGGAAAAGGTGGCGCAGTGGGACTCTGAAGTCATCGAGAAGACGGCAAATGAGCAGTACAAGCAGGCTGGCGTTGTTTGCAACTTGCCCGAGGAGTTCTTTGCGTCGGAGCAGGTATGATATCCTACGTATCACATGCACGACGGCTCCAGCTAACAATTGAACAGGGCAAGATCATGGGAGAGGAACCGATGTGGAGCAGAAGATCCCTCAAGGCACCGAGAAGCCAATGGCCGCAGGTTCCTGATTCTGAATTTAAACCTCTTGCCGGCATCCGCGTCATAGACTTTTCCCGAGTCATCGCTGCGCCAGTCATCTCAAAGGTTCTGGCCGTTCTTGGAGCCGAGGTCGTCAAGGTGTCCAACGACAAACTTCCAGACATTTCCATCCTGTGGATGGACCTCAGCACCGGCAAGAAGGACGCCAACATCGACTTGAAGACCAACGAGGGCAAAGAGGCATTCGCCGAGCTCGTCAAGGGCGCCGATGTCCTGATCGATGGTTATCGGCCGGGCGTTTTGCAGAGGTTGGGCTTCGATTCCGAATCGTTGCGCAAGATCAACCCGAGCCTGATCTACACCCGGGAGAACTGTTACGGTTTCAAGGGCCCGCTCGCGTACCGCTCAGGCTGGCAACAGATCAGTGATTGTCTGGTGGGCATTTCGTGGCTGCAAGGAAAATTCATGGGTCTGAACGAGCCTGTGGTCCCACTTCTGCGTAAGTTGCCTCTGTATCGGGAGCCGAGGTGCAAGCTGACGTCGCTGCAGCCAATTCCGACTACCAGACTGGCCTCATTGGCGCCGCTGCCATCATCCAGGCCTTGCTGGAACGCACCAAGGACGATGTCACATTCGACGTCGACGTGAGTCTGACGCAGTACAACATCTGGTACTATAGACTGGGACAGTACACGGAGGAGCAGCAAAAGGCTCTTCGCGAACGGAACGCAGGCTTCGAAGTCCGCCATTACGACGAGATGCAGACGTTGCTGATCAAATCGCATGCCGCCATGATGAAGACCAGGCCAGACATGTTCAAGCGTCCCGAGTACTTCTGGAAGATGAGTGGCAAGGAATGGGGATTGGATGATGACATTTCTATCCTGGCTCCGGCGTTTACTTTCGAAAAGTCAAAGCTGGGCTATGCTGTGCCTTCCGGATCACGTGGAAGATCGAAGCCCCAGTGGACCTCGGCAGCTTAGGCAAAGATTCTGTACATGATTAAAATGGAACCGATACTGCTTGTTTGAGTTAGACTTGCTAACAGAAAATAAACGATTGCTTACCATGAAAGAAGTAGGTGTGCGAAGTTGGATTAAAACAAATTTAAATCTTCCAGCAGACTGGTCGACAACTCCTGCCACTGCCAGGAGAAAGGGAGAGGAAGATCGGAGAGCTGATCAAGACCGCTTATTCCTTGGTCAAATCCGGCATCTTCTTGAAACATCATCTCTGCTGATGCATCGTTTGAACCTTGACCCGAAGGTCTCGCACTGTAGGAAGAGTTCGCCGCAGAGGGCACAGCAGGCAGCGGATTCCTGAGAGCCGTTCTTGAGGAAACGAAAATGGAGTCTGTTTCTGGCAGCTGTTGGTTTGATGTATGCAGCGCTGTATCAGCTACAGGCGTTTGATGCAGAAGCCATGTCTGCTCAGGCTGAGCTCTGTCTGTTCGTGTCCTTCCCCTCTGCACAGCGGCGCGGGCGATGCGAGTAAGCTCCTTGCACACTGCTACAAGGTGCTTAACGTAGCTTTCTTCGTGCTGAGCGTAGCTTTCTTCGTGGTTCTTCATTAGTCCGGACATGACGGTGAGTGCGTCGTCCATTGCCTGAAGATGAGCGTCCACATTGGCATCATTCGGTCGCAGTAGTAGGCAAATGAAGAATAGCAATATCGCCTGGCAAGGGAACTGGACCGCTTCCCTGCGTCTGGAGTTAGGATCGGGTTATGATTACTCGGCGAAACCCACTCACCAAAGAAAACTGATACCGTCCTTTGGTAGAAGTAGTACCAGCTTGACGATCTCGTGCGCCGCCTCGAGGCACCTCTTCAAATGAGGAAAGTTCGAAGAGTCATTCGAAGAGGGCTGAGCGGACCTGTTAGCCCTCAATGAGCTGAAATGCCGCTGCCACGTGGCGCTGCAAACGGTCAGGACACAGCTGTTGTAGGAAAGGAATAAACCCAGAATATGGGGGTGCTGTTGGGTCCAGTCTTTGGCAGTCTGACTGCAGTCCGGAGCGCCGGGAAGCGCATGGCTCCAGTCGTCGAGGTCTTTGCCGAGAGCCTGGGCTTCAGCAGCAAGAGTCTCGATGGGCTTTGTCGAAGCAGACGCTGAAAACAGACGGTCGTAGATTGTTCCTTCCAAGACAACGAGCTTCGCTCTGGCGCAGAGAAAGTTAAAGGCGGAAGAGCCCTGTCGATTGACGATGATTCCCAGATTGTCTCTCGGGGAATCAGAGGGCATGGGAACGCCAATGTCGTCAATGCTCTGAATGCAGGGTCGACCGGTCCGGAAGGCAGCGATGGAGTCCAGGAAGAGGGCAATCCAGAAAACACGCAACCTCTGTTCCCTGTCCGCCGGGCTTAAGTGCAGATGCTCGTGGCCTCGGTGCAGCCCGATCGAGTGCGACAGTCGCACGGCGGCAGCAGAGAGAAAGAAGCACGGCTGGGGGTTCGGAGTGCCGCGGAAAAACCAGGCAAGAGCCAGAATGGCCTGGACGGACAGCAGACTGACGCTGCGCATCAGTACGGCCATGGTGACCTCGAGCGCGTTCCTCGCATACGCCCAGGCCCGGGCGTCGAGGCCGTGGGAATGAGGACTTTGCTCCGCCCTCCTCCGCTGAGCGAGAGCAAGCACGGCGTTGAGGGCCACAGACCAGGCGGGGTCCTCGATGGAGTCGGAGGCGCGGGCATAGTGCTGGCCGAGCAGGGCCATGAAAGAGGGCGGGTGGAAGATGGGCAGAACGGTGTTGTAGTTGTCAAGGAAGTCGTTGACGAGGGCGAGGGCGTCGGACCACGGAGGCAGCTTCGTCGAGGGTGTTTGGGGCCACATCTGGCGCAACAGCGGATGGGTCCAGCTTGCCCAGCTGCCGCCGCCCTTCAGCGGCAGCTCCAGACGCTGGCGCAGCGAGGCATCGGCGGTGCGCGACTCCAGCCACTGCAGGCCGTCGGGCGACAGGATCGAAATGCTGGACGACGGGCCTCGACAACAGTCAGCGCCGCCCTCACTCTCGCCCATGGCTCTCACCAAAGTATCTCAGGCCGCCGGCATCCTCGACGACGACGGTGCCGCGGCCGGCGCTCTCGTCAGCGGCTGGCGGCTCCTCGGGAAGGGCGGTATCGGCGCGAGCGGCGGCCGTCGACGGGGGACTGCTGCGGTACTGGCGGAGAGTGGCTTCAAGCTCGTGGACGCGCTCTTCAAGCTGGTGCACATGGCTCGCTCTGGAGCGGCGTCAGGACGGCAGCGGAACAGCTCTCGCAGGTGTCGAGGACTGACCCGTCGGCGCGGGCCCGAGGCGGGCGTCTGTCAGCGTCGGCGTAGTGGCAATTGGCGGCGATCTGGTGGCATTGGGAGCAGGAGGGCCGCGTGCCGCTGCACTTGATGCGCTTGCGGCGGCACAGGTCGCAAGCCTTGGGCGCTGTCAGCGACACCAGGCGTGGAGAGGCCGAGCAGAACCTACCTTTGCGATGCGCCGCTTCCAGCCGCGCGGTCGCTGCGGCATCGTGCGCCCGGCGCTGGACGAGGCGTGCTGCATGCTGCATGTCTGTTGGGGGACGACTGGCGGGGGATGACGGGCGGGGGGCTGCGTCGGGTGCTGTACGCGCCCGCGCAATCACGTGAGCGCGCGACCCGTTACGTCACTCTCCGCGTCGCCCGGGCGCGCCGGGTAGGAGCCGCGTCTGCATGATCATCACCTCTCACTACTCTGAATTATCATCATCATCATCACCATCACCTCACTGTCACCGGGAAAACGCGACAGTCAATGCGGTCATCTATTGCTACTACCCCCTCCCTACGCGTTGTAGCTCGTCACTTCGAGGTTCTTCACTGCGTACGTGGTGCCTGCCGACGGCGTCAGGATCGGAGCTGCCAAATGTCCCAGGAGGCTTCACTTACTGGTCGTGGGCCCCGGCGATCCGGACGAGCCCTCCATCTGAAGGTTGATGATGCTGGTGCGCTGGTCAGCATGTCCCCCGCGAGCCGCTCATCCGCACGATCACTCACAGCCAGAAGCCGGCTCCGACGTAGCCCTTCCCAACCTGCGTCGTGACCAGGTTGCCGTCCAGGTAGAACTTGATCGACACGTCGCTACCGTTCTCGTCGCGCAGCTCCGCCTTGATGTCGTGGAACTCGGACGGATTGGCGTAGTCGACGTCCAGCGCCTCCACCTCCGAAGACGTGTTGAACGTGTTGAACGAGATCTTGCCCGAGCCTGCGCAACATCAGCTGGAACGTCTCGTCGAAGCACCACACAAGCATCGCTCACCCTTCCACTCGGCCATGTCGATCTCCGGCGGCCAGCCCTCGGTTGCCGTCAGCCAGAAGGCCGGCCACGTTCCCCGGTCCGTCGTCGCCAGGAACTGCCCGGAGAAGTCGAGCCCGCCGCCTTGCTCGACCACGAAGTGCTGCTTTGCGTGCACAGCCCCCGACAGGTAGTTGATGGCCGTGCCGCCGCTGGTCGCCGGCTGTCCTGTCACAGGCTGTGCCGTGATGGTGAGCTGGCCCGCCGGGTTGATGGCGATGTAGTCGTGGTCGGTGCTGTTGCCGACCATGCGCGCCGAGCCATTGTGGTCGCTGCCCCACGGGTACAGGTAGTCAAAGTACTCCTCCAGGCTGGAGTAGTCGTCGAAGCACGTGCTGGGGATGAGCGTGGTGCCGGACTGGCGCTTCAGAGGCTTCTTGACTGCGGCAGCCGATGCGCCGGCAAAGAGCAGAGCGGAAATGAGCGTGGCCTTCATGGCTGCGGCTGGCAAAGACACAGAGTGAATGCGGTTCCAGGTAGCTCGCAAAATGTCCTAGAAGAATGGCTTGTTGTGCCAGGTACCTGAAGCTGATGAACGGTGATAGGGATATATAAACAGATGACGGGTGGCCTTGGAATACATTCAGCGCGGGTTGAACCTTCTGGCCCACCGCCGCAGCATTGACGCGCATGGTTTCAAGCCCTTGTTTCAAAGCACATTTACCATGACGCCCACCGGAGTGCCGTTTCGCTGGCTGGCCGGATTGGTGGTTTGATGTTTCTCCTTCGACACAAAAAGCGGGGACCGCGTGAGTTTCAGTAGCTGCTCCGCTCGGATTAGCCTCTATCCCAGACTGCCTGCTCCTGGGAGCCGATCCTGATTTGGGGCGGGCATTTTGTGCAGATCCTGCTGTTTTGTGTGGGCAACCCATGTCTATACGCCGCCGGAAGAGCCTCGCAAATACGAAAGGAACAAGAAGGTGTGACCCTCGGGTGACGCCGCCCACTCAGCCTAAAAATACGCACGAGAGACAGGAGTGTTGTCGCAGGGCTGCAACGGGCCTGCGGCAGCGCCCGGGCCGCCGCCTCTCCACCCGCCCACCGCGCTTCCCTCGCGCTCTCTTCTCTTCTCATTTCCCCGTCATGCACACAATTCTCCTCATCACTTTTGTTCCCTCCCATGTCAAGAGGTATCCCAGCCTTGGCTCTCCGCCTCGCCTCACGCCACGCCTACACACTGCAATGGTCTTCGGAACTCCTGTATTCCGGACGGCAGACGTCCCTTGACAGCGGACCTAACTGAGCAGCCTCGCAGGCGCGAAGTCCCGAAAGAGCAACACGGCAGCGTCAGCGCCGCTCTTTGCGGTTGCAAAAATGGATTCCTCCACTCCTGTGGGCGCTGCGCCAAGTGATCCACCGCCCTGGCTTTCTTATGCTTTTTAGCTTTCCTCTCTACGCCTGTCTTGTCCAGCTCCGGAGAAGAATCGCTGTCTTCCTTGCACATCATTGCCATGCAGCCGGCCATGCTTGGGCCGGCGCCTGCTTCTGCTGTACCTCTGTCCAGAGCTTCAACAGCCTGCGTCTCCTGCACCGGCCAAGAAACTTCCTCCAGGTCGCTGCGCGGCAGCTGTCCCCAGTCTTGTTGGCTAGCACATCTGGTGGAAGTTCTCACTGTCTCCTGACCCGACGTGGTAAGCTTCTCGCTAAATCTGTTGTCACCAATGTTGCTTTGGCAGTTGGTCAGCCATACTTGCGTATTAGCCCTTTTTGGAATAAATGGAAACTTCGGGGCTCGGCTTGTGTATTCAGCACCGTCCAGCCTTCGTAAACTCCTTAGCTGGAGGACTTGGTATAAATCCAGAGAATCTGCCCTTCAACACCATCAACGAAGACTCTTCATCTTTCTCCTCGATGTCTCATAGACATCCATACTTTCTTGAACGCTCGAAAATGAATAGGTTTTATTCGGTGCCACCCCTTTTCCACAGCGCCTATCCGATTCCGCTCCGTGCTCCGTCTATTTTGATCAGGCTAATCATTGGCCAGTAGAGCCCGCAAGTACACTCGTTCGCTAATCCTTACTCTGCGCTCCGCTGGCCAAATGCACCAATCATTCTTTTCGACAGATAAGCCAAAGTGGTCAGCACATCACGCCGAGAAACGCATCACCAAGGAAGGTGGCTGTTGACGCTAGTCCCACCCTAGTATCACAAGTGCGGGGCATCGGGGGGCTGTACTTGTTGCCTACCCGGCTTTCCTCGGACGAGGATCCTGATGTGCCCTCGTCCTCATCCTTCACATTTGCATTGTTCATATCAACTCTGAACACATCTCATTTCATGTCAATTCAGTCTGCGCTAGCACCATGACGGAAATCATCATCGCGGACCAGACTCTGCAAGGCCTTCAAGGCAAGGTCATACTTATCACCGGGAAGTCGTTGCCTCGAAGTTGAAACTGTACCTCCCAGACTAATTCCTTAGCGTTTCAGGCGGCTCATCTGGTATTGGCCTGGCTACCGTCAAGCTATGCCTGCAACTGGGAGCAAAGGTTGTCATGTGCGACCTCAATCCTCCACCTCCGGAAATTGAGAGCTCGGAGGCGACTTTCGTCCCTCTCGATGTGACGTCCTGGGATGCTCTATCTGCACTGTTCCAGAAGGCATTCGACTTGCATGGGAGAATTGATCATGTCTTCGCCAACGCTGGCAAGCGCTCCAACCCAAAACAAAAGAATTGAGTACTCATTCGCATCTCAAGGTATCGGTCCTCGCATGGATTTGTTGGAAGACAAACTGGACAGTGACGACAAGTTGATGGAACCGGACTATCGTGTGGTTGACATCAATCTCAAGAGCGTCATGAATACCACTGCTCTGGCACTCCATTACATGAAGAAACAAGAGTCAGGAGGCAGCATCGTGCTCACGGCGTCAGCGTCCAGTAAGCGTTCTTCTCAATGAACCGTCAACAGAAACACTGACAAGTCTGATCAACTAGGCTTCCAGTACTTCGGAGCCGTTGACTACAGTAAGTGACTGATTTATCATTCGACCCGGAGTTTGTCGCTCATTGAATGAAGCCGTTGCCAAGCACGGAGTTTTGGGGCTCATGCGTGGACTCGTCCCTTGTCTCCATCCGCAACTGTCGATTCGCATCAACACGATCGCTCCAAGCTGGACGGACACCGGAATAGCTCCAGGAGACTTGTTGAAAGCTCAGGGCTCCATTGTCCAGACGCCCGATGTGGTGGCACGTTCTGCAGCGGTCCTAATGGCCGATAATTCTCGGAATGGCCAGATGGTTTACTCGGAAGATGGCAGGTTCAAAGAGATAGATGAGGGCCTGAGAAGAGCGGCGGAGGTGCTCTGCGATGCTGCTGGGCCTTCCATCGACGAGGCGTTGGTTCGGCTGAGAGCCACGTCTGCGCAAGCAGTCAAGGATACTGAGACATGAGTGCTGCTGTGCAACATGGCAGGTTGGAAGCCGCTCGCTAGTGTGCTTACGCAGACCGTATCCGATGGCAATGAATGTAGATCTTCGTACCCATCCGTTCTTGGCTGAGGGGAAATCTTGCGGGGCTTTGTACCATAACCGACACTCCGCTACCCCGCCACCCTGCTTACACAACTAAATCAGTCCATCTCCAAATCGAAATCTCATCCCAAGTTGTGTGTTGAGTTCTCCAATCCATTCGACGTGATCTCGCTGATCAAAATGGCGTTTCCGTTGACCATGCCCAAGAACCGAGAAATGACCGGGGGGGATCTCCTGGCACAATCCCTCAAGCGGCTTGGGACCGAAGTAGCTTTCGGCTTGCATGGAGGTCATCTCGATGCGTTCCTTGTCGGATGTGAATCCATCGGAATCAAGCTGATAGACACGCGCCATGAGACTGTAGCCGTGCAAGCCGCGGAGGGATACTCCAAGATGACGGGAAAGACTGGCACCTGCTTTATCACGGCAAATAGCGGGTTAGAGTTGGCCGAAGACTATACGTCTTCAAGTTGATGCTAACTTCGATCAGATATTCAAACGGTTTGCCGGGCCTCGCCACGGCATTTGCTGATCGAAGCTCAATCCTCTGCATCACTTCCTCAGTGCCGCTGCGTGACCAAGAGAATAACTCGTTGCAGGGTCAGATTGACCAGGTCATTGTTGGAAAACAGCTGACCAAGTTCGCTCATCGGGTGACGAGCCCTGAGGATCTGCCTCGCATTGTCGCCCATGCCATGCATATTTCCGTTTCCGGAGCGCCAGGTAAGGACTCCACTTTCCACTGCAGACCTCATACTGAGTCTGAAAGGTCCTGTACTGCTCGATGTGCCTATTGATGTTCTGTTTGGCCCTATTATCCCGTCCCGGATCTCGTGGGGTGCGATCAGCAGTCCTCTACCTTATCTTCCTGGGCCGCATCAAGGAGCAATCGCAGAAGCAGTCGAGATCCTCAAGGGAGCCAAGAGGCCGGCAGTAATTGTCGGAACTGGTGCAAGATCTCAACAGGTAGGCAAAGAACGTCCTGGTAAGCACTTTACTGATTCATCTCCGTAGGCTGCAACTGCTTTACAGAAGTTTGGTGAAGCCACTCGAATCCCCATCTTTAGTAGTGGGAAATTCTCCATCCTATCTGGTCTCTACTCAAACCCGGCATTCTACGGCTCCGCGAACATCTTGGGGATCCTATCAATGACCGGAAAGCCCCCGGACTGCCTTCTCATGCTCGGCGCAAGGACCGGCTTCTATCTGGGCGGACAAAGCGGCGCAATCATCCCCAACAAAGACTGCAAGATCATCCAAATCGACACCGACGGCGGCGAGCTCGGCCGCACCTTCCCAGTTCTCGGCATCGTATCCGACGTCGCCCAAGCCCTCGAAGCCCTCATCACCTCCGTACTCCAGCACTCCTCCTCCTCCTCCTCCTCCCCTCTCCGCGCCCCACCCGAATGGATCACCGCCGTCTCCACCGCCAAATCCCTCCCCTCCCCTCACGTCGACGAACCCAAGACCATCCCCGAAGCCGGCCACCGCCTCCACCCCCACCATGCCCTCTCCACCCTCTTCTCCTCCCTCCCCAAAAACCCAATCGTCGTCCTCGACGGCGGCGAATGCGCCCTCTGGGCCGGCCCCAACACCCCCCTCTGCCAGCCCCACGCCCTCATGTCGTCGACCGGCTACCTCGGCTTCCTGGGCAACGGCTTCGGCTACGCGCTCGGCTGCGCCGTCGCGGCCCCGGACCGGCTGGTCGTGAACGTGCAGGGCGACGGCTCCGCCGGCTTCCACCTCGCGGAGCTGGACACGTACGCCCGGCACGGGCTGCGTGTCCTGACCGTCGTCGTCAACAACGAGTGCTGGGGCATGAGCACCAACGGGCAGGAGCTGGTGTTCGGGGAGGGGACGCCGGCGCGGCCTGTGAGCGGGTTGAGCGCGAGGGCGGAGTACGCGGTCGTGGCGAGGGGGTTGGGGTGTGAGGGCGTGAAGGTTACGAGGTTGGAGGAGATTGGGCCGGCTGTGGAGCGGTTGGTGCGTGGGAAGGGGCCCGCTTGTGTTGATTTGAGGGTCAGTAAGCGGCCGATTCATCCGGCGACGAGGGCTATGGTCAGCATGACGGATGATCCGAACATGATTGTTGTTCCTTATTACGATAATGTCCCGCGGCCGCACTACAAGCTGTGAGGGGCTTGGGTGGGGACGGCGTGAGGCTTGCTCGTCGTAGTTCAGCTTTATTGCGCTCTTGAGTATGTAGAGTTACGGACGGATTGAAGAAATTGGGTTTCACTTTTCCGAAGATAAAAAGACTGATTGTGATTCCTGGCTCCCGGTGATGCTCTTAAGCACTCGACGATCACATTCATCCAACTTGCTCTCCGTGTCTCTTGATTCTCGCCTCTGTGTCACACTCTTTGTAACCTTTATTGCAGTGAGACGACTGCAATCGACGGCATTTTTCACTTCGTTCCACCCTTCCGTATCCTTCCCCACATGGTAAAATCCATTCCCTCCTGGTAGCTGTTGCGTTGTTGTCGTTGCGTCGAGCTCGATAACTGACTGTTCAAGCTTGGTGAGATGCTACGAGGCGAACTCGACCAGGCCTGCCACCACGCCTTCGAGGAACAAGCATGTGATAAGGGCTTCGCATGGCGGTAATGACGCGCAAATGATTCCGACGTTGACTTTGAGGATGGACTATTGGGCTACACCGACATCGTTCCAGCTTGGATCTTGTGATTTCGAGTTGACCGCTGACAAAATGTGGAGGACGAGACATCACCAGGTGCACAGACAAGCCATCCTTGTGTCACTTCGGGGAGCGAAAATCCAGAGATAGGAGAAGAGAATGGATACTTTAGTCATTCTGTTAGCTGTGTGGTATATGAGGACACTCTGAAAGAAAACTTGAGCATGTCAATAAATGCTTGCGGAGAAGAATTTGGCGGCTTACTATTAACCGGATAGCACTTTTCTATCGGGGTGAGATGTAAAAGCTTGTACCTAAGCCGTCTTCTATCTAGGAATAATGAAAAATTAACTTTGCTAATATTTGCAGTGCCTTTGGCACTCCAACCAAGATGCAGGCAAAGGTCTGCAGGGTATCGATGAGGGCCGTCAATGGCTCTGCCAAAGCTAGGGCCAGATAAGCCATACCATTCAACAGTAATGACATTTAAACTCATCAGTGTCTACTTCTGATGTTTTGGTCTATGTGCCGGGACCGAAGGAGAGGCCGCTCGGTCAAATTTTCTGAATACTGACTGGAATAACGGAAAGAATTCATGATCCTCAGCGGTACATTAGTGGACAGTGGAGCAAAAATGAATTGGGTAAAGTCAGCGCTGGTCCGGTGATTTCCGATAGAATAGACCACCTCCTGCGGAGACTATGATTGGGCGGGTTTTTGCATGTCTCCACGCTTAACTTCCGCTGGCATCGAGTGATCTTTGATTTGCACTTATAACACAGCTTATAAGCCTTTGTAGAGAAGGGATTGAGCGAATTGTGGTGAAGATGAAATGCTCTGAAATCATCTGGCCAGTCCAACTCCAGAATCCTTGCTTTCTCTACGAAACGAAATTATACTAAAAATCTACAGTTTAGAGAATCAGCGGCCAACGATCTGGGGCGAAATTTGAAACATAGAAGAGATTTAGCGCTTGGCTTGAGTCATCTTTGCTAATGTAAAAATTCTCCAATTTTTGTCAATTCTTTAAGGGGGGTATTCTCTACTATTAGGGTATCAATGGACGTTGAGAGCGCCACTCCTACGATGGATATCTGTCGTTAAACAAAGAAGATCGTCGTCATTTACTGGGGGTACTCGTCCAGATGAATTCTTCCTTGACTTGGATGCCCCTGTCCGGCGGTGCATCCGAATCTCCCTCGCTGATACTCTTCATCACGCTCCCGTTGGCTCCACCGATGATCTCGGTCGTCAGCTCCACCTCGTCGTCGTCTCGCAGCCGGCCGTTGTAGGTTAGGTTGGCAAGGTCCGGCCCGTTGAGACTGCCCCAGAGTCGCCTGGTCCTTGTCGCTCTAACAGTCTCCTTGCTCCTCGGGCCCGCCAGAGCGTCTGTGTCCAGTCCGTTTGTGTATCCCTTGCTCTTGCCGCCGCTCAAGGTCGAGTGTATCTTGGACCACCATTTGCGGTAGTAAGGTCCAAATGTTGGTAAGCATGCGCAAATAAGGCCGACGAATGGTTCCACGCACGACCAGACGAAAACAGGCGCCATGGCCCACGTTACGTCTGTCGCATTGACGAATTGCTGAAGACTGATGATTCGGATAACGCAGGCAATGCAGACGCTGTAAGAAGAAGTCTGTTAACCGAGTCCTTTGTGGACGAAGAGACAGGGAAACACTTACAATCCTCCAAGCATGAGGATGGTGATGACGGCTAGCCTTTCTCCAAGCGGCATCTGTAGTCGCATAACGGTCGGAATAGGCATGACCAGAATAATTACGTCCTGCACCAAGGCCCAGACGGCGTTTGAAAAGAAGAACTTAGGTACGTCGATGCAGGTGCCCTCGGCGTTCGGGTTCGAAAATCGCTCCCAGAAGTAGGACAAGGGGCGACAGCCAACGTTGATGACCAGAATGATGACGACCCAGTAGGAGACGACAATGAAGGTCATGAGGTAGAAGACGAACTCGAAGCGGAAGATACGGCGGTAGAACAGCAAAATGGACATGTTCGTCAAGGCCACGCTCGTAGCGTAGACCATGAGGTATGCGTAAAGGATCTGAGATGTTCAGCATACGGTCTTGGCGAGAGGTGGGTCGGCAAGCGTACCTGCCAGAGAGTCTCAAGCTTGGTCACGGTTGTGGCCCAGATGTGCTTCCCCAAGCCGTATGGCATGCCTGGCAAACCGTTAGCGCTTTCCTGCCTCGGATGGCGCCGGATGCCTTACCGATGAAGCAACACGCTGCGGTGCCCCAAGTGAAGGCCTATGGAGGTTTAGCTTAGTTCGTGGAGATTAGGGTTGGGGTGCTTACAAGGGCCATTATGACGGTGAAGTCATCGATCTTGAAGCTGGGCTTGCCGTTCATCGTCCGCAGCTTGGTACGGAGAGCAACAACAATGGTGCCAATCACGGCCACTGGGATGATGGAGCCATAGATGGTGGTGTTCCTGCTGGCTCGTAGATCGACTCCCGCAGGAGGATCCCCATAGGGGCTGCTCGACGACATGTACCCCGTGGACAGCGCAGGCTGCGAGTGTGCCGGGCTCCTTCGGAGGGTGGGACGGTAGTATTAAGGTAGTGGATAGATGGCTTAATAACGGGAGGGTCCGCCTTCGTCATGCTACTTTCTGGAAGGTATAGGGAAATCTGAAACAACACTTTGATCTTCGAGGAACGTCCGTAGCACTGCGGCTTTGAAGTTCAAATTCATGCGGGCCCGGCGCTGACGCGGGCCGATCAGCGTGGCACGGTGGGGCGTGAAATACGGGAGCCGGGGAGTGGAGTGCGGTCACGTTGGAGTCGCCTGCTCCGCCACGGCTCGGGTTGGCGATAGGCCTGCTCGCGGCTGCATAGGCGCCGGTTGAGCAGTGCCGGACCAGCAACCAGGTCGACCGGCTTCTGCACGTAAGAGGCCGCGTATTTCTGAGCGCAGAGTGCTCTGGTCTTCGTCAGCCGCCGACCCGGGGCGATGGAAATTAGGGGCCGGCACGGTCGCCCAGGCCTTCTCGCTGCTCGATTCGCTGCCAAAACACCAAAATTCCGTCGAGCTGTGGCTGCTCTGGCCAACAGAGAGCTTCGGCATCGTACCATTCGACCCGCCATCCCTGTCGCGGCAGAAACACATGATCGAGGAGGACCGATTGCCAAAGGCATCTTCCGTCGTCCAGACTCATCCGAAACACCATCCTCGTCAGCCCAGAAATTCGCCGAACCTGCTTCGACGTGGTTGTGAAAGCAGTGTGCAGACCAGCGGTGGCGGCGTTGACCTGAATGCTCTTTATCTTAGCCTCTTCCGTGCCAGTAGCGCATGGATGGCGCCAGTCGGAGGATTACTCGCGAGGCAAGGGGACGAAGCAGCATCGCTGCAGCGGCTATCGTGAATCCCGCTTCGATTCGGCGAGTCAGCCAGTCCAGTCAATGCCGCTTACCGCTGGGCCCAGCGGAGGGAGCATGGGGTTAGATTTACCGGCGTCCACGACTCGCAACAGGAACGCCTTGCACCTACGCACGCAGCGCGCAGCGTTGAGGGACGCAGCAAAGGAGCAAATCTCTGCTCTGCCATTTGCGAACCGCAGCTGTGTGTGCGTGGAGCGGACGCTCTCCAGGTCAACGGTCGGTCTGGCCGTTGGGCAGAGTCAGAGCCATGGCGCGCGGGCCCTGCGGCAAGGGGCCGGCGCAGGCTGCTACCATCTTGCGGTCCACGTCTCCAGGCCCTTTCCCGAGTCGGGTATGCAATCACGAGGATGGGACTTGGCTAGCCAAGATTTGGGCAAGGCACGGCGGGAATGCAGGGTACCTGACGAACGGAACGTGGCCGATAGGGCGGCAGCACGACGTCGTTGCTGCCACGATACGGACCGGAGCGTCTGTGCAAATCGCCGTTGCATTACTCGCCATTTTGCCGTCGACTCATAGAACTGCTCGTTCCCCCGAAGGCGAGTCCGCTCGGTGCACACCTCTCCGCCTCCGCCTTCACCGACATTTTACCATTGGAGCGATCGTCTTCGTGCTGCTGCCGTCCCTCTCTCTTCATCGACCCTTGACCCTGAAGCCTTACCGCTCAGGCACGCGTCCATGACACCGAGCCTCACCACCAGCCGCTCCAGACGGCGCTCGACTGGCCCGTGAGGCTGAAATTGAGGGCGCACTGGGAGGCAGCCAAGAAATATCGAAAGGGCCGAGGCCCAGTCTGACCTGTTGAACACCAATTTCCATTGCAAATGTCACTGCCCAAGACCACGGGTCCTGTCACTGCTCAATATCCCACGAGAGATAATGTTGCGCCCAAATTTCTCCTGAATGAAAGCGGACGAAGAGAGAAGAATACTCCACCTTTCCAGCACTGCGTGGCTGCACGCGTAAGATGAGGTAAGTCCCGAAGGCAGGGCACACAAGATCCCTTTCTTTTTTTTTTCTTTTGCGAAGCGGCAAGAACTTTGCAAGCAAGAAAGCCTGCAGGAAATGTGTCTTACTGACTCAAGATAGAATTGAATCCTCAAGCCATTTGTACCAAATGCTGCATACGTACCATTTAAGCTTATGTCCGAAAGAACTTTCACATCCAACTCCATCGTGCTGCCGCGAAGAGGATCTTCCTATTTCTGCGACTTCCTGATCGTCTGACAGCGCCCGTAGCCGGAGAGCTGAAGGGCGGGATCGTCTCCGAATCGACTTGTGTGGTTAGGCGGCACAGGCAGAGGGGACCACACGTGCAAGAGCTGGAGGATTCGGTGCAGGCGCCCCCAACACCCATTGTCGCAGCAGTCTCGGAGCTTAGTGGTTGAGACTGGGAATCGTGTGGTGTGGTCCCGAGCTTACGTCCAAGGCACCCTGTCTTAATGCCTCCCCCGTTTCCCCGCCCGTGTCCCATGACTGGAGTTGAACGCCGTCGAGTCGGACGGCGGGATATCAGCCCAATACGTCATACCCCGGGGTTGACTCACAATCCCTCATTCTCTGGGGTAAGATAATACCGTAGCACCGACGGATTGATTGATTTTGAACCTAAGCTCGCCAAGGATCTCATTGGAGGATGAAGCTTTTGGCCGCGCGCCACTGACGTTAGCGATAAGCACACCCATCAGCTGAAACAAAGGATGGATTCCCCAGCCGCCTGTAGGCGCCAGGATTCGTCGCAACCCGAATCAGCCTTAATTGTGCCTTACCCTGTCGCGAACACGCATCGCCCACCTCGGGTGGCGCGGTGCTGGTAGCAATTTAAAGAAACACAAACCCCGCTTTGCCGGGGACTGCGCTGGGCCATTTCCAATGTTTTGATCCCAGGTTTCTGCCAAGCATGGACTCAACGACCGAGAAGAAGGAGATCGCAGACTCGAGGCAGGAGTACGCTCCTCCGGAACACAGGCCGGGAGAGAAGCACGACGTGCTGGAAGTCCCGGAAACGGACCGCAGCCATCTCAATGCCGTCTTTGAGAACCCACTCGCAAGCGTGTCTCGAGCGCAATTGATGAAAGATGTCGAGGAGTTCTGCCAAAGGTTCGACCTCATGGACCATGTGGACTTGATGAAGCAAGGAGCCCTGGTTGCGCAAAACCCGTCCTCCTACCAGGAAATCCCAGAGATATCGGATGAAGACAAGCTGGCTCTCGAACGAGAAAAGGTGGAGTACTCCAGTATAGTATGACGGCCCTTCTGACCCAGGTCCAGACCCACAAATGGGACCAGCCATGGATGCTGTACTGGCTTGTCTGTGAGTTCTCAACAGTCTCTTTCTTTCTCCTTCTGTTCAGCAAAAGAAATTCAATGAAGCTAATGCCTTCCAAGCGATGTCCTCTCTGGCCGCGGCGGTCCAAGGAATGGACGAAACAGTCAACAACGGTGCTCAGGCTTTTTACCTGGAGGTAAGGTGCTCTACAGTACTCAGGAACAGCCGCTCATGAGGATAGGAATTGGGAATCACCTCGCCTCGCTTCTCCAAATCCATGCAAGACAATCTGACAGGACTTGTGGTCGGCGCTCCATACCTTGCTTGTGCCATCCTCGGCTGCTGGCTGACCGAGCCGATGAACCGTGTGCTTGCCAGAAGAGGGACCATTTTCGTATCTTGCTTGATTGCTGCTGTGGCATCCATTTGGGAAGGGGTGTGCAACAGCTGGGTGAACCTTTTCTTAGCTCGATTTGTTCTTGGCCTCGGCATTGGAGCAAAGTCGACCACCGTGCCGGTGTATACTGCGGAGTGCTCTCCTGCTCCCATCCGTGGTGCTCTTGTCATGCAGTGGCAAGTCTGGACCGCGTTTGGCATCATGCTCGGAAACATTATGGTGAGTCCTCCGCCATCTTCTGCGTTGGCAATTCACTGACGTGCTCAGGGCGTCGCCTTCGGTGGACTGAAGCCCGATCTCGCATGGCGTCTCATCCTCGGCTCCACCGTCGTGCTTCCTCTTATCGTGTGCGCTCAGGTCTACTTCTGCCCCGAGTCCCCCAGATGGTTGATCCAGCATGGAAAGATGCAAAAGGCATTCAAGTCCTTCCGCATCGTCCGCAGAACCGAACTTCAAGCCTGCCGGGATCTCTACTACACGTACGTTGGCGTCGAACTTGAGCGCAAAGTCAACAAAGGCAAGAATCTTTTCACCCAGTTCTGGGAGCTCTTCAGCATCCCCAGAAACCGCCGGGCTTCGTGGGCTACCTGGATCGTCATGTTCGGACAGCAGTTCTGTGGCGTCAACGTCATCGCGTACTACTCGACGACCATATTCCAGCAAGGCGGGTACGGGCGCAATACGGCGCTGCTGGCGTCCATGGGCACCGGCATTCTCAACTGGGTGTTTGCGCTTCCCGCCTTCTTCACCATCGACACCTTCGGCCGGCGCAACCTCCTGCTCACAACCTTTCCCTTCTTGGCAATCACCTTGCTCTGGACCGGCATGTCGTTCTTCATCGATCCGCCGCCGCCAGGGACCGAGATCTCCAAGAGCAAGGCGCGTCTTGGAATGATCACAACGGGCATGTACCTGTTTGAAGTCTTTTACTCGCCCGGAATGGGGCCCGTCCCATTTTCCTACTCTGCGGAGTCGTTCCCCATGCATGTCCGTGACGTTGGAATGTCCTTCGCGACTGCTACGACGTGGTGTTTCAACTTCATCCTCTCGTTCACCTGGCCGCGCCTTGTCACCGCTTTTACCAACCAGGGAGCGTTCGGCTGGTACGCCGCGTGGTGCGTGGTTCTCTGGTTCTTGGTCCTTCTTTTCATGCCAGAGACCAAGGCTCTTACCCTAGAGGAACTAGACCAAGTGTTTGGAGTCCCGACGTGGAAGCATTCGAGCTACCAGCTGAAGAACGCCCTGTGGCATTTCAAGCGTTACGTTCTGTTCCAGAAGAACCTGGAGCCGCTTCCCCCCTTCTACGAGGGCGCGGAAAAGCTCTCGGAGTCTTGACGGAGATGATACTGCTCACAGAATAACGATATGCGAGGTTGGGGAAGAGGGCTGAGCCGATTTCGGATATTTTGAAGACCGAGGTGGGGGTTTGAAGGCTGGAAGAGGAGCTCAAATATTGGTCACCTGCCCCCGTCCATCACGTATGCGCCGCTGTCGCACGTAATGAGGGGGCGAGGAGCACGACCGTCGGCAGAGCGGCGCAAAGGAGCGGGAAACGCGTAGGAAGAGTGGAGCATTCGCTTACCAATGTCGGGGTTTTCCCCGCAGCTTTCGGAATTGCTGTCAGATTCACCCAAGCATATGTGCGAGAGAGGCTCACTGTGCGCCATGTATCTCCCAGCTACGCTCCCTTACTGAACATAATGTCGAAGCCTATTGTCTTGCATCTTGGCGCGGCTGTCAAGTACAGCACCGATCTCTATGAAAATGAATTTTGCTCCAAGTTCACGGTGGTGCGGAACGAGGACTTGGACAGAGAGTCATTCAAGAAGGCTCTTAAAGAAAAGAAGTACGCTCTTGACCTGTTCGCCGCTCATTGATGCGGAGTGACTTAACCCAAACGCAGGTACGGCGAATTCTCAGCCATCTTCCGCCCACACTTTCAAACCGGCGGCGAGATGGGCCAGTGGGACGAAGAGCTGATCTCCTTGCTCCCGCCCTCAGTCCGCATCTTTGCATCTGCCGGTGCCGGGTTCAACTGGGCGGACGTGGACGAGCTCGGCAAACACGGAATCTGGTACGCCAACGGTGCAGGTGCCTCCGACCAAGCCGTGTCAGACACGACTCTGTACATGATTCTGTCTGTTTTCCGCAACTTCACACGCGCCCAGCTGGCCGCAAGGACCGGGGATCCGGAGAAGTTCAGCTACACGCATGGCTTGATTGCTGACATCTCCGCCAACCCTCGCGGTCACGTGCTTGGCCTCGTTGGGCTGGGGAACATCAGCAAGAAAGTCGCTCTCAAGGCTCGCCTTGCGCTGGGCATGGAGATCCACTACTACGACATCATACGTGCCAGCCCTGAGGAGGAGGAGAGATTGAGCGCGACGTACCACTCGTCGTTGGACGATCTTTTGAAGATCTCGGACTGCGTTTCTCTGCACACTCCTCTCAATAAGCACACTAAGGATCTCATCAACTCCACCAACATCAAATCCATGAAGCCTGGCTCGAGGCTGATCAATACCGCGAGAGGTCAGGTTCTGGAAGAGAAGGCTGTCATCGACGCGCTGAAGAGTGGCCGCCTTTCGGCAGCGGGCTTGGACGTCCATTACAACGAGCCGCACATAGCACCGGAGTTGATTGAGATGGAAAATGTCACATTGACGACGCACATCGGAGGCGGTGCGCTGGATACTCGCGTCAATTTTGAGCTTCTGGCAATGAAGAACATCATGGCCGTCGTCGGCCCAAAGGGGGAATTTCAGGGCAAGCCTCTTACGCCGGTCAACACACGCGCATTTGAGGCGGCTTCATAGTAGAATCATGCAATCAACATTCTCACATGGAAAATAAGATCTCCAATTGACAGCCCAACTTCGTCATGTTATTGTCTAATGCTTGTACATACTTTGATGCAGACAGTCCAGAATGAGCAGACACGCGGCTAGAAATACAACAGATCCTTTACAGATGGGTTTCCGGAGACAGTCCCTGTGTCGGATATGAATCCGATGATTCAAAGTCACGTTGCCGAGTGGAGAACCTTCGTCGGAGGGGATCCGAAAGCAAAGCGGGGTACGGAGAGAAGAGCGAGGTGCTGACCATCACGATCATCACCGGACTCGGACGGGCCCGCGCCAGGGCTCCACGCCTGTCGGGCTAATCGGCAGCGGGTGCGGCGAAGACAGTCAAGAAAAAACCCCCCAAGATACTCTCCAAATAATAGACTTCAAGCCAAGCTCTTCCGTCTTTACGCTTTCACGCTCTTTGAAGTGAACGCTGACTCGCATTACATTCCCTCTCAAGTCTGCGTGAGGCTTTATCAGCAAACATGCCGTCATCAACCATTGCTGCAAAGGCGCGTACGCTGCCACCCGGCGTGTACTGCCCGGTGATCTCCCTCTACAAGAACACGCCTCGCCAAGAAATTGATCTGGATGCCATGGTAAACAGCCGCACGGCAGGGCAGGTTGGGACATCGGAGCTGACGGGCGCTCTCAGTACAAACACTGCCAGTACCTCGTTCGGGGCGGACTGCACGGTCTTGTGTACCTTGGTACCAACGGGGAGCTTGCACTGCTCGACCGAGAAGAGCGGAAGCAAATTGTCTCCATGGCGCGCTCAGCTGTGACGGATCTGGGCGTTCCTGATTATCCTCTTGTTGCGGGCATTTCTGCGCAAAGCACAAAGGAGACAATCCAACTGTCGCACGATGCCCATGAGGCTGGAGCGAGCTTTGCTCTCCTCCTGCCTCCAAGCTACTGGGCAAAGGCCATGGTGGAGGAGGCCTTGCTGGGCTACTATCGCGAAGTTGCAGACAACAGCCCCCTGCCGATCGTGATCTACAATGTCCGTACCAGGCTTTTGTGCAAAATGTAACGTTAACTGCATTGCTAATGTTTTGGCAGTTTCCCGGCGTTACGGCAGGTGTTGACCTTGACTCGGACCAACTGGCCGCCTTAGCAGAGCACCCCAACATCGTCGGCGTGAAGCTGACGTGCGGCAACGTTGGAAAGGTTGTCCGGCTAGCCAGCAAGTTCTCTGCAGAGCAGTTTGGCGTCTTTGGCGGGTCTTCTGACTACCTCTTTCCGACTCTCGAGGCTGGTGGTATTGGCTGCGTCACTGGTCTGGCAAACGTTTTTCCCAGAGCAACCGCTCGCATCTTTGATCTCTGGACTGCGGGTCAAATTGAAGAGGCAAGACGGCTCCAGCAGGTGGTTGCAAATTCCGAGTGGGCATGCAAGAAAAGTCTGGCGGCGACCAAGTTTGGCGCTTGGTGGTTCGTGGGAAGGAAGCTGGGCTTGGGTGACTGCAAGACGTTTGCGCCTCGTAAGCCTTACCTTGAGGCCAAGGAGCCCTTCCAGCAATGGACCATCAAGACAATGGGGGTCCTGGAAGAAGACGAGGCTGCAATCCCAGAGAAGGTCAAGGGCCGCGAGACTTCCAATGGCACAAAGTAGATTGAAACACAACATCGGAACATGCGAGGCAACGGTAGCGAGATCCTCGATCCATTAGAGACGGGCAGTATGATCCCATTGTCGATGCTCTATATACATAGCTGAAGAGAAAGCTCTCTTAAGATGAGGCATAGTCTGCCTTTATCTTGACGTACTTGATCCGTTGCCTGAAGTATGTGAAGGCAATATGAATCCAATCGTCCTTCCCCGTCGCAATGCTTGGGTAGCTAGCTTCCCGGTTGATCTTGTCTCGTGAGTTGTTGGTCATGCAATACCCATCCGTTTCCTCCAAGGTTTTGAACTTCCAGGTGATGCCAAGATCATCCGAAATCCCGAATGAGAGTGCAGACCGTGGCGCCCCCCAGAAAGCTTCTTTACCATTCACTGCAGGCTGATTCTTCAACTTCTCCGAGTCCGGGGTAATGTCGTCGTACAAGCCCTCGCGACGGCGCATGTCCGGTGTTGCGCATGAATTGTTGAACACCATGGCAAGCTGCCCACTCGTCAGGACGTCGAAACAGATACCAGAGTTGGGATTGGGTAGCTCTGTGGCCTCTGGGGGTGACCAGCTGATGCAATCGGCAGAGGTTGAGCGGTAGATGTGGTCCGCCCAGCGGCTGCGGAAGAACGCCACATAGCTGCCGTCGGGCACGCGCCTGACGTTCATGTGCACGCAGCCGGTTGAACTCGGGACTACTTGCTCCTTCCACGTTTTGCCGCGGTCAGTTGAGAACCGCACGGCTGAGATGTCGTCGTTGCCGGTCCATTGGTAGCCTTCTGGAGCACGACAGTACCATATCGGAAGCACCCAGGTACCGTCCGGCAGCACCGCAATGGGCTGGCGTACGAACGCTCCAATCTCTGGGAAGAGCTGGGTGGCAGGGCTCCACGTCTTGCCGCGGTCCTGGGATACACGCTTGCGAATGATTGACTTGTTCTGATGACCTGCCTCCTGTGCGGTGTAGAGGACCCAGATCTCACGGGAATCGGGAACTTGAAAAAGGACTGGGTTTTGCTCGCTGCGAGTCGGATCGTCTGATATTTTTTGAGGATGTGTCCAGGATTCCGCGCCCGGTGTTAAACGAGAGAGGTAAATTGAGATGTCCGAGCATCCTTCCTGCGAGCCTCCGAACCAACTGCATAAAATTTCTCCATCTTCGAGCAGAAGGAGGCTTGACGCATGTGACTGAACAGTGGCGGCAGGCAAGAAGGTCTCAATGCGGGGAGGACTGGACGAGACCTGTCTCAGGTTCTCGTGATACTGAAAGTCGGCGCTGTTGGCCATGTGGAAGAATGGAGGAGGTGGCTTGAGCCGGCGAATGGCTTGCAGGCTGACTTGTGAATTGTGCGAATGTTGAGCTTTCTTATCAGTTCATACGCCGATATGCGGGCCGCAGCTGCCGACACGTCGCTCCAGCAGCCGGGCTTTTGTACGCGTTGGTCCTTTTTCCGTAAAGTATTACGGGGTTGGTGAGCCTGAGCGTACATGGGTGCGAAGAAAGGCCGAAGCCAGACAGCTTTTGGGGCTCGGTGAGAAGTCCGAGCAGTCACGCAGCCCAGCATCCCAAGATTGCGGGGAAAACGGAGGTGGAGCACAGGACAAATCTGGGGTGCAGATCTGGGGGAGGATTCGGCTGGGCCTTCTCTTGTTCAAAATAAAAGAAAGCCTGATAGCGCCCTTGTCGAAAATTGGCAGGCTCGGCCAGGAGAGCAATTGACATACCCCATTTCTAAACCTACCCGGCGAACGCGCAGCAGCTTCATCATGGGCGGCGGAACATCCATTTGGGCGTCACCGGAGTGGAAGTCCGATCCAAGACAAATCTTCAATTTGAGGCTGCTTCACCTCACCATCGCAGTTGCCTGGGCTGGCTGCTCCTACGGCTTTGACCAAGGAAATATTGGAGGGATCCTGACCCTCCCCAGTTTCAGACATGCCTTTGGGATCGATAAGCTAAGTGTGGATGCCGCGGATCGAAGAGGTGAGATTCGAACAAAAAGCATTGGCATATGGTCCGAGGCTAACGGAATCCGCAGAGGGAGACATTGCTGCAATGAGTAAGAAACCCGATGCCGTATTAGAACCAGACTGACGCGTGCAGTGGCTGCTGGTGGCTCCGCTGGGGTAGGGAAACACCACGACTCTTGAGGGAACCTCTACTCACAACCAATGCAGGCTCTTCTCGCCGCACCGTGCTCCGACTTCCTCGGTCGCAAGAATTCGATGCTGATCTTTGGCTTTTTGTTTCTCGTCGGCGCAACCATGCAGGAGATAGCCCATCTCGGCGTGTTCTACGCCGGCCGCCTGATCGCTGGCCTCGCCATCGGGGGGACTTCCATGTTGGCGCCACAGTATCTTGCAGAGAACTCCCCAAAGTCAATTCGCGGCTCCCTTACTACCGTGTACAACCTGATGATCATTTTGGCCCTGTCACTGGCCTTTTGGACGAACTACGGCGTTTCCAAATGGTCCGGGGAGGGAATCGAAAACAACAACCTCCAGTGGAAGCTTGCTATGGCAATCCAGATCATCCCCGGTGGCTTCATGTTCATCCTGATGTTCTGTGAGTTGGACCCTCCGCACATGATGTACTGCTTGCTCATAACCGGCCAGTTGTCCTAGAAACTCCGCGAGCGCTCATCGCGAGGGGCAAGAGAGAGAAGGGGCTAAAGAATCTCTGCACACTGAGAAGCTTGCCGTCGCACCACGAATACGTGCAGCAGGAGTACATGGAGGTGTGCGCTCAAGTGGACGCAGAACAGGAACTTGCAGCGGGTAAGCTCTTCGCTCGGTTGAGTCTCAGAGTCTGAACTTACATACACAGGCCACAACTATTTGTTGGTCATCAAGGACATCTTCACCATCCCCAGCAACACTCGCCGTTTCTTTCTTGCAACGACCCTCTTTCTGTTTCACAAATTCACGGGAACTGACAGCCTAAACTACTTTGCGCCTGACATCTTCGAAATGATTGGAGTGAAGGGAGGTTCCCAGTCCTTGCTGACCACCGGCGTCTACGGTCTTGTGAAGCTTGCAACTACAATCCTGTACGTTGCTGTGATTGTTGACCGGGTTGGTCGCAGGAAGCCATTGATAATTGGCGCCCTGATACAGGCGACGGCAATGCTTTACATTGCCCTGTACGTCAGATTTGGCAAACCCTCTGCAACAAACGGCACCGAGGCTGGTGGCATCGTTGGCATCATCTGGTAAGCTCGTTTCAGTCCCCGAAAGTCAAGATTCAGCTTCTCACAGAGGGCAGGATATATCTCTATGCGTTCGGCTGGTCTTTCGGCTGGTCGGTAGCTCCTTATGTCGTCGCTGCCGAAATCTTCCCCGCGAGAATCCGATCGGTCTGCATGTCCTGCTGCCTTTTCATCAACTGGATCGTGGACTATGGCATCACCAAAGCGACACCAAGCATGATGACTCATATGGGCTACGGGACATTCCTCCTTTATGGAGTGCTGACGTACATTGGAGCCGTGTTCGTTTACTTTTGCATGCCGGAGCTCAAGGGCCGCAGTATTGAGTCCATGGACGATCTGTTCCAGCACTCTATCTGGACCATGTTCAAGCGCGCTTACCCGACGGAGGAGGAGAAAGTGCGACACGGTGTCTTCAACAAGATTGTGGCGACTGGCTTCGACGAAGAAACGCGTGCGCCGCAAGACAAGAAGAATGATGATGCCGTTCATATCGAGAGAATCGAGTGATGTAAACCTTGCAGGATTCTATGTAGGAGCCAGAATGAAGAAATCGGATCAAATAGCTTTGTTTCCTTCAATTCAAAGAAAGTCATAAGAGGTCGTGAATGCGCCTTGAGATGGCGAGCTCAGTTCTTCCGCTCTGCAAATTTACCCACCAGGCCCTTGCCCCTTGTCTTCGCACACCCGTAGAGATCACTCATGCTGGTTTCTATATGCCGACCTCTCTCTTGAACTTCTCCCCGGTCCGCAGGCTTCCCAGGATTCAGGGCAGGTACTTCAGATTGCCCCAGGAATTGGTGATCTTCTCGGACAGCACGACTCTCCGCTCTTTCCACTCTCCATTGACGCATCTCAGCTCCGCCTTCAAGACGTTTCCATCATCAACCAATTGCAAGTTCCTCGCCGAGCCGCTGAAGTTTCCAGTCTGGCCGGGGCTCACCCAGCGGAAGTCTCCATTAGAATTGGTCAACATCTCGTCCAGGTTGATCCGAGACCACGACCAGTTTCCGTTGCCGCAATCGCACTCGGCGACCAGATGGCAGCCGCCAGCTTGGTCAAGCTTCATGTGCCGAGAGGAGCGGTGGTAGTTGCCTCCGTGCATCTTCTCGTGGGCGGGAGCGGGAGCCGGGGCCGGAGCAGGAGCACCGGCGGGAGAGGGGGCATTCACCGGATGCCCGTAGTAGTCCACGACGGGCTGTTGCTGCGGCGGACTGTGGTGCTCGTGGTGTTGCTGCGCTTGCTCCTGTTGCTGCTGCAGCAGCTCCTGCTGCTTCTTCTTCTCCTTCTCTGACTTCTCGTGGTGGCTGTAGGCCAGAGCGGCCCCTCCAAGCGCGACGCCCAAGACGCCGGCCGCGCCAAACTTCATCATCTTCTTCCTCCTCGCCCTGTCCTCGTCCTGCGTCTGCTCCTCATCGCTCTCGTTGCTGGACGCTTCACTTTCGTCGTCCTCCTTCCCGTCCCAGTAGACGACGGTGCGGTCTTGCCATTCCACGTGCTTGCACCGCCACTGCTCGCCCTCGCCGACGCAGACGTCGTAGGCACGGAGGGTCTTGCAGTTGATCTCGTCGGCGTAGATGGCGTCGGCGCTCACCGTGTGCGCGGTGATGGAGCGGTGTGGCGGGCCAGGGTAGTTGTCGGAGTGGAGGGATTCCTTGGCTGCGATTTGGGCCTTGCGGCATGTGATGCGGCGGGCGTAGATAATGCGCGCATTGACTGTCGAGGCGGTGATGGCGCGGGCATGCAGATCGCCGCGGACGGTGTAGGTCTGGCGGTGAATGGAGCTCTGGCCGTCATCGGCCACGGCGGAGGGGTGGTTGCCCATGGTAGCTGCGGTTGTGGTCGGGGGTTGGCGAGGTCGGCGTCGTGGAGGGGGCAGCTCCGTCTGACTTTAAGCCACGCAGGAGCGGAAAGACGGCACGGTGAGATGCAGCCTGACTCAACAAGCGTTGGGCGTTTATATACGCAAACCCTCGAGCCCCCCGTCCAAGCGCAGTTGACAGCGATTCTGGTGGTTCCACGCCAGCTCAGCTGAAACTCCACAGAGCTAAACCGGCGCTAGCTGTGGCTGTGCGCGCCGCCGGCCGGTGCTATTAGCCAACCATTCCCCACAGCGCCTTGACGCATCCGGATATCGGCAGGTGGCTGTGGCTGTGCCCTCGTGCGGCCAAAATGCGGAGGCCGGAAGTCCTTGCCGCTCTTCTTTCCAGGCACTCGAGACCCGCCCGGACTTATTCTGCCAATCAAAGCCCTGCATAGCAGCCTTACGCTCCGCACGTCGGGATAGTGTTTCTGTGAGCAGAGCTGCCAGAGCCTAAGCTAAGAATACTCGGCTTTATGTCCCCATGAAAATGACGCACCTGCGAAACTCAAACTCAAGCTTTCGATTCTCTTCCGCAATGCTGCCCGGCCTCTCCTTCGATGCATTTCAAAGATCGACTTCTGTCGGCTCCTCGACGCCGACCCGACGTCCCTACTCTTGACTTCTTGGCGTCCTTGCTGGTTCGGGTAGGTACCAAGACTGCCACGACTTGGTGTCCGACGGCAACATCCTCACGCCGCATCTTTTATCTGAATTCCTCGGCATTGGCGATAGATTCCGCTTCCACAGAATGGCATGGCTTGACGCTGGCCAGTACATAAACAACCACTGCCGCGACCCTTGCGTAATTTACCCAGCACGAGATCCCCGGTCTCTCGCCCAGAAACTGCTGCAGCTGAACGGATTCGCGAGCCTTTCCGACATGCTAAGTAACGTCCTTGTTCTCGGACTTGCAGTCCTGAACTCAGTGGAGGGCTTGCAGTACGGCAACAACCATGCCACAACGCGCAAAGATTCGAACGCGCTGGCGGCCAATTTCCCTAGTCCAAACACCACGCTCTTGGCCCCGGCGTTTCTCTATCCCGAAACTGTTCCCGCACCTTTTATCAACGGCACGGAGGGACCAACGGATGATGCAGAGCTCGGTATATCAACATTGGTGTGATGGACCACTGCATGCGGCCTAACGATCTTGCAGATTACTTTGTGCGCTCCCTTGCCAGCAGGAACGAGTGGATGACGTACCATGCAGCGGACTTTAAGTCGGAAGAGGGCCGCTCGTTTCCCTACGTTTTTCTGTCCTCCCAGCAAAACTCCAATGGCACAAACCACGGCAAGCTGCGCGTATGGCTTCAAGGCGGCGTCCACGGCAATGAGCCCGCGGGAGACCAATCGCTCCTGGCGCTCCTGGGAAAGATGGACGCAAACCAGGCATGGGCGGCAAGCCTGCTTGAAAAGCTTGATATCCTCGTCCTGCCGCGCTATAACCCGGATGGCGTGGCGTACTTCCAGCGTTACTTGGCCACCAACTTCGACCCCAACCGCGACCACATCAAACTCGCACGCCAGCAGACCCGCGACATCAAAAGGCTATTCAGCGATTTCGCGCCACACGTGGCTGCCGATATGCACGAGTTCGGGGCGACCGGGCGGTTCGGCCCCGACAGAGACCTCGTCTGGGCGGCGGACGCTCTCTTCAGCGCGGCCAAGAACTTGAACATCGATGCCGAGATCCGGAAGCTTTCCGAGGAGCTGTTCGCCAAGAATATGGGCAAGTATCTCGAGGAGCAGGGATTCCGCTGGGATCCGTATGCTACGAGTGGCACGCCTTCGGGCTCTGAAGACATTATTCTTCTCGAGGAGGCGGGCAGCGATGGCAAGATTGGTCGCAACGCGATGGGGCTGAGCCAGAGTATCACGTTCCTCTGCGAGACGAGGGGCATTGGCCTTGCGGACCAGCATTTTGCACGGCGGACCGCCACTGCCTTGGCAATGATCGAGAGCATCATCCAGACTGCGGCGGACAATTCTGAGCTCGTGTTTAATACGGTCGAAGGGGCCATCAGCCGGTTTGTTGAGAGCCAGGAGGACATTGTGGTCACTGACTACACGAACACTACCGATACGACATTTGCGATGATCAGCGCCAGCAACGGGTCCATTGTCCAGCAGCCTATCCAATTTGCTTCGTAAGTCGCCCTCATCCTCACGCCATCGGACAGCATTTAACTGCAATGCAGCACCACGCCAACCACCGCCAATCTCACTCGCTCTCGTCCAAAAGCATATCTCATCCCTCGCTCTTGGGCAGACATTGCTACCCGCCTTGAGGTATTTGGCCTAGAGGTCGAAACTCTTCCCGAAGACTACTCCGGATCTGTGGAGGCTCTGAATGTCACATCTGCCACTCTGGAAACATCCTACTACGAAGGTGTTGTTAGGGCGGAACTGACGACAGAGGCCATTGAGAAGAAGATCGAGCTGCCTGCAGGGAGTTTCTGGGTAAGCACGAAGCAGAAGAATGCTGCTTTGGCATTTGTGGCCCTGGAGGTGAGTCTTTTCACATCTAGGTGAGACAGACTGTTTACTGACAACTCTGTCAAAACTCAGCCGGAGAACATAGATTCATTTGCCGCATTTAACATAATTCCTGTGGAAGAGGGAGACGAGTATCCCATCTTTCGCGTGCTCGCTTGAACCTACACTACCAGTTTCAATATTTCACGGTGAATATTTTCTCGGCTTTTTGCAACTATCTCCAATTCTTCGCTGCAGCTGGCTTCGTAGTTTCTGATTGTCAAGCTGGTCATACGGCGTCAAGAAGGACCATGGACAGACTTCAATCTTATTTGTGAGAATGATCATTGCTACAAAATCCAAAAGCTTAAACAAGACTTCATGATCGTCTCCTCCTCTTTTCTTCAGTTGCTCTATACCTCGAATTTGGCGTAACCGAGCGAAGCTATTGGAAGATCTTCATCCACGGTCCTTCGAGTGGCTCCTCCGAGTCCATATCATAATATCCCAACGGGGCCTGCTCCACTAAGTTCCTCGCCACTACACAGAGTGCACGTCCATTGATCTTATCATCGCTTACGATGCGAAGCAAGCATTGACCTGCGTCCTCGCCGTTGGCCAGCTCGATTCCATGAGCGTCGAGGAGCTCGAGGAGCTGGTGAGGGACTATCGCCGTCCTGAGAAATCTGACCCAGAGGAAATGGCAAGTCAGCTACTACAGCAACCGCATAATACATAAGAGTCCAGTAGTTTGATATACAGGCAGAGTATGGTGGGAGAGACATACGAAGGACAAATAGCATTCACCCTTGTCCCGTGTGCCGAAACCACCCTTCTGAGAGTTCGCATCAGTCCGCGCACAGCCCACTTGGAGGTCCCATATTGGCAGAATGCCGAGCTATCCAGGTACCCTGCGATGGACCCTTGAAGGACCAAGTTTGTTCCAGAAGGCGGATCATTGCCGTCTGCGCTCGCGGTGGCGTGCTGTCGGCGGAAATAGTGGAGAGCGAGCTTGGTCGTGTAGAGCACACCCTTGAGGTTGACGTCAATCATCTTGAGGGACGGTTCGGAAGGTTCGTCCTGGCTCTCATGCTCGGTAAGGAATACTTCGTCGTTGGTACTGATCCCAGCGTTCGCGACGACTACATGGATGAGATTTGTCGGAGAGGAAGAGCGGGCCGCACGGAAAAGGGAAATTTGGTCGTCCCATTTCGATACGTCGCATTTCACAAACTTCAGCTGGCTACCGTGTTGTCATGAGCAGGCCTGTGCTTTGCGATCATCTTTCTCACCTTGAGAACTCGGAGACAAGACTTTCGGCTCGGACGACGTCAATGTCGCCGACAACAACGTACGCGCTATGTGATTGGAAATATGAGTCAGACCGTGAGGTAGCGGAATCGCTGGGGGAAACGTTGCCCTACCCTGCACTGACCAGAGCCCTCACGTAGGCCTCTCCTATTCCTTGAGCTCCTGTACGCGTGATCAGCCTAGTGAACTTAGTATCAGCAACTCAATCCTTACCGCCAGTGACTATTGCGGTCTGCCCACGAATCGTGCTGGGATCGAAATCCTTGGTACAGTCCACGGGGCTTGAATCCATGCTGTGAGATGCGAGAAGAGCGGTATAAAGGAAGTGAGCTCTAATTAAGAAGAGACCTATCTTTCTCCAAGAGTTTTGCACTGTGGAGAGCCAGCAGCTTGCATCCGCGGACTTTTATGTTCGCATCTCTCGTCCTTTGCGCTACTTACCCCGCACCCGGTAGTCAACAAACCACAAGCCACTAGTCTGGTTCTTATGTGCTTAGTGATGCACATGCATGTTGCACAGCGCTTTACCAAAGCTCAGTCATATCTTTTACACTGTACCGAAGTCAAACCGGTTGGAAGTTGGGAGCTTACAGTCCTTAAATTTGAAGCAGCTGAACGCCGTGCCGCTTTCATAGGTGGGTCTTTGCCGGTATTTTTTTTTTGCACCGTGGTATTGTCTATGGTTGTTCTAAGGACTTTCCGGGTAGTATGCCTTGTACACGTTCAGAGCTCCCTCAACTGATTGCATGATGCCAAAGAATGCCGTTAAAATTAGCATAACCAGCGCTACCGAGAATGTGTACCATTGTAACCACTTGGCACTAAATAATCAAAGATGGTGTCTGCAAGGTTCAGACAAATCGCTGAAAAGCTGTTTCACTGATCTTAGCTTGCATTCATGCACATAAATTCTGTGGATGCGTGTTTTGAAGCCTCAGCAAGCTCATGTGCCCCAGGGGCGGATTCCACAAGGGCGATCTAGCGCGGCGATTGACGCCCCTTGATTCTCAATAATGAGTTCTGAAGGGTTTAACATGTGACAACTATTGAGGGGCCTTCCGTCGCTCATACCACTATTGAGAGATAGTGCTGGGCTCGGCATCGTCAAAACCTGCTTGAGGATTGCCAATCGGTCCCGCCAGAAATTGAAATTGTCAATTTGCCGGTCGTCGAGTCGAAGCCGCGGGCACTTCATGACACTCCACTTATTGCACTGGAGCGCACCTGCGTAGGCATGGATGTACCTAAGCATCAAGAGCCAGGGTAAGGTCGTTTTCATCGCAAATATTGTCGTCATAGGCGCCCTTGCCAATCCAATGGCAGTTGTTGATGTCAAGGCAGCTGTACAAGTCGGTGAGCTTAATGAATATCTGTGTTGTGTAATAGAAAGCCTTCGTGCGCGGGGTATGCGTTCTGTGTTGGTGTGGCGTCTTGAGCGCCGTGCTTGCACAATCTTGCACAGTCTGATGTGCGAGTTATACCGGAGGAGCTTGAAGAATGAAAGGCGTGTGAGTATCAATTGCATCGCGCTTTGGTTCAGGGCTTGTCGCTCTTGCGCCGCCAATTCCGCCACGGGTTGTTGAGGGCCATGGCTCCGCCGTTGAACATCTGTCAAAATAGGGGTCGTAAAGTGTTCTTGGCCGTCTCTTGTATGTTCCGGTGTACTTGTACTCCTCTTTCTCTTCCTCATCCTCATCATCTGGATGCAGAGGTCGATCAACCGCCCAAAGGAAAACTCTGTATGCGTTCGCCGGGCCTCTTATCGCCGCGCTGATAGAGCTGAGAGACTCGCGGTCCAACACAAGCGGACCGAGCCAGCAGAGCCTGTCGCGCCAATCCATGAAGTTTCGGGCGACCTCGTCAAAGGGTCAGCCTCAAGTGATCAGATGCAAGTCTGCGAGATGAAAAGACCGTCCTTTGTAAAACAATGTACTGGCCGCCTGGAAACATCCAAACCCCACATCCTCAAACTTCTCGCTCTCTTCCACCAATTGGAAGTGCTATTTGCTCTTCGTCATCTCATCAAACCTCGCATCATCCTGATCGGGTTCGTTCAGCAGACACTTCCGGCACATCTCATGAATCTTCTCTCGTGCAAACATCCACTCCTCCTCTTCAACGCCGTCATAGACCGTGCGGTACACCACAAGCCCGTAGATTTCCTTTTAGCGGAAGTCGCGCACTCCTCTGCTTGTATCTTCAACTCACAACCTCACTATAGTAGGTCTGTGATCTTGGTAGACTTGATAATGGCTGTTTTGGGAATTGAAGCTGTTGAAGCTACGTGCGGGCGTTGCCTTCCGATTCTGGTCAGCCTCAACGAGTCACCATGGAGAATGGACAAGGATGCGCTACTTGCATTACTGCCCTCTCGAAAGATGCGAATTGTATGACTAAACCAATACAGGGTCTATGTAGCAAAGGCAAAATTCATCCGTCAGGACTCCCAACCGTCCATCCGTCATCCGTGCTAGCCCGCTGACTGGAATTGCGGTAGATGCGGGGGCTCTTGTGTAAGTAGATTTGCGAAAGTAATTAATGAGCTCACCACAAGGGTCCTATCTACTGTAACGAGCGTGATTTACATATCTAAATCTGAGTGGCCACTTAGTTGGCTAGAGTCGAAGTGTGGTTTAGCCATTGATGATTGCGCTGGCCAATGGCCGGGGTCTACGCGTGGGTGGATCACGGGTTGGGCGACGGCTTCAAGGCGGAGCTAGATGAGCCAATTACAATATGCACACACATTTATTATACTTTTACCCTTTGCAACCTCTATATCACAAAACAACCCTCCAGGGGGTTTTGAACAGGGCTTCCATAGTAGCTCTTCTTAATAGCCCATACTATACGTCATATCCCTCACCAGGCACTGTACGTCAGCCAGATATGCCTGAGGCAGAATCTTTTTCGAGTAAATATATAAAGGCCTTCGCATGCCGTTATCATCGCCTCATTATCGCCTCATCATCGCTTTATCGTCTCTCCTTAATGTCGGATATTCTACCTGAATTCATGCCTAAATTCATGCCTTAAATATGCCTTACTTTTCGTACGACTCAAGTCTTTTAGAATATCGCGGTTTAATACACATGGAAGCCCTACCTAAGGACCCCTGGAGGGTTGTTATGTGATATGGAGGTTGCAAAAGGTAAAAGTATAATGAATGTGGTTGCATATTGTAATTGGCTCGAGCTAGATAGTCCGATCACTACCTGTCTTCCTGCGTCTCCCTGTTCCCACTTCCCCTCCTCTGGGTCGTGATAGTAGGAGTAATAATGTAGACGGTAAGCCGTATAGCTGGCTTTCGCGGCTGGGACGGACTAAGGATATAATCGAAGCGCGAAGAATGATAATCGTGAGTATACTACTAATACACGGGCTTAACTAGAGGCAACACCTGACCTTCAGGTTACACAGTTCCTAGCTCGTGAGCTCCGGAATATAGGAATACAAACGGCCAGCGTAGGTCTTGGTCAGATACTATGTCTAAATCTTTCGAAGTCGTGTCGGCGAAGAACTCTGACCATTACAACACGGTGCCTAGAATGGTCGTCGCAGATAACATTGCTGTAATGCTGGACGGAGCAAAGGTGATGGATGGAGCAAAGCTGTTGAACGGAGCGAAGGTGCTGGACGGAGCGAAGGTGCTGGACGGAGCGAAGGTGCTGGATGGAGCAAAACTGTTGAACGGAGCGAAGGTGCTGGATGGATCAAAAGTCCTAGACGGACCAAAGGTGCTGGATGAAGCAAAGGTCCTGGACGGAGCGAAATTGGTAGATGCAGCAAAAGGTGGATCTAAGGTACTAGATGAAGCAGAAGGCGGATCTAAGGAGCTAGATGAAGCAAGAGGCTGCGGCCCGAAGTTGTTTGGTCCCAGTGGTCCGAATCTGTTTGGTCCCAGTGGTCCGAATTCGTTTGGTCCTGGTGGTCCGAATCGGTTTGGTCCCTGTGCTTCGAGGTTGTTTGGTCCTGGTGGTCCGAATTCGTTTGGTGCTGGTGGTCCGAATCTGTTTGGTCCCTGTGCTTCGAGGTTGTTTGGTCCTGGTGGTCCGAATTCGTTTGGTGCTGGTGGTCCGAATCTGTTTGGTCCCTGTGCTTCGAGGTTGTTTGGTCCTGGTGGTCCGAATTCGTTCGGTCCTGGTGGTCCGAATTCGTTTGGTGCTGGTGGTCCGAATCTGTTTGGTCCCTGTGCTTCGAGGTTGTTTGGTCCTGGTGGTCCGAATTCGTTCGGTCCTGGTGGTCCGAATTCGTTTGGTGCTGGTGGTCCGAATTTGTTTGGTCCCTGTGCTTCGAGGTTGTTATGCTCTGGAGGCCGGGGCACGATGGGAGGAATAACGTCAATTGGGGCACCGTAGCTGAGAGCACCGAAGGAGAGAAATGCCACGAGAACTTGAATGGAATGCATCTTAAGATCGTAGCTTTAGGAGAAAAGAAAACGATTGGGGTTTAGGAAAAGATGATGCTAGTCGGATGGAAGATCGTTAAGTACTTGATTGGAGGAGTGAGTAATCATAGATTCTAGCGCTTTGGAGGGCAGAGGAGTATTTCATATTTATAAAGCCCTTCGTCAGAGCATCTAGATAAATTGGAAGCCTAAGAGTCTGAGGAATCCTTGTTTATCGTAGTTGGTGGGAGAGCAACTGCCTAGTGAGCGGGATCAAAGGGAGGAAAATATGCAAACTCATTTCCCGCAACTTGAGATATGCACTATCTTCTGCACTATTTTCCGTCTTAGAGATAAGAGTGACGTAGAGAGATGCAAGAAAAACGTAGGCCAAGGCAAGGCAAGGCAGAGCCACGCCCAGCGATGCAGGGGCTTCCTCCCCAAGGCCGCGGTCCGGCTTAGTAGAGTCAATACCTGCGCGCTTCGGGGCCAGTCTTCTTTGCTCCTAATTCACTATGTTTCGTAATAACGAAGTATCGTTCTTTTCCCGAAACCTAAGAGCTGTGAAAGCCTGCTTAAGTTTCGCTTTCATGGCGTTAAGCCCTCCAAATTTGGCTTGGTAGGTTCGGGCGGTGACGCCGACCTTCATTTTTTTTTTGGCCCTCATTTTTCTCGACCGTCATTCTTCTATACCCATACAGGGCAATGGCAATATGTGCGTTCGTCTGTGGGAAGCCGTTCGGCGCTGACAAATACGTCTCGGAGCCTCTCCTGCGCTTTCGTCTATCTATCGCGTCCCAAGCCTCTAAACTAGGGTTCAGACGGTTGGAAAAAATGACGGTAAATCGATCCAGTATCAGCATTAGCATGCATGTTCCTCGCCTACAGTAAGGAAGCCAAAAACGCTCATGTCCGCTCTCCGAACACCTTCCAGTGCAGCCGGCCAAATGGGCAAAATCGTCGCCGCTGTCGGACGCTCCCATGCCCCGGCTATGGGACCATTCCAATTCACTCACGCGAGTCACGTCACTAACAGCGCGTGCCCGCAGGTGCTATCGGCTTCCTGGAAACTACGTCGCCTGACGCTTGAGCCCGCACCGAAGCGGCCACTCTCTCGCTCGGGCAAACACTCATGGACGCGGCACCCAATATCATCATCACTTTCCTTCATAACTACTTCGAGAACTTTCTCCACTAGAACATACCTAGTATCGCGGTGAGCGTAGCGCCCACGCGCAGCGGGCCGGCCGATCAGCTCATGGAGGCCCTACAAATCCTAAAGAAACACAACTAGACTACAAATCCTGCAGTAACCGAGCACCTACTCAAGTCATTGGCCAGCCATAAGTTCAGCATTGCACGGACGGGGAGCGCTGTGTTCGAGCAGAATTCGCTGATGCCATGGGTGTTGATGCAGCTGGAAGGCCGTCTGCCGCCAGACGTGAGTATCATGCCGATCTACACCAACACGTTTACGCCACCGCTGATCCGATACTCTCGCACTTACGCCTTTTGAGAATCGGTGCGGCGAGCGGCTGTGTCATTGCCGGATGCATGCAGAGTGGCGTTGATATGCACGGGCGGCTTGTTGCATTGGCCGCCGTACTGGAACCCCAACCAGGCAGGCGAGGATCCCAAGGGTACATTCTTAGCCAAGATGAAAAAGTATCAAACGTTTCGGCTTGTCGTGTTAAACAGGCGCCCAAAATTGTTTGTGAATTTGGATGAGTATGAGATTGAGATGGTCAAGAAAAAACGAGCATTCGTTTAACGCCAAACATCCGCTGATCAACGCGGAGTGGGACCAGAAGTTCTTGAAGCACTATTGTGATGGTGATAGGGAATGGTTACGCCAATTAACGTATGAAGAGGTGGAGGAGGACGCTGGGCTTGATGGACATGAGGCCCTGAACTACGTGGCTGTGTCCGGAGGTAAGGGTGGGAAGAAAGCCGAGCTACTGCCATATGAGCCTGTTCTCGAGTGGATCTGCGTCATGGCACATGTAGACGTTCGAGTTGATAAGGAATGTGAGGCGTAAGATACACATGCGGCGAAGATACCAGGTTGGAATAGCGCAGGATGCGCTTATGTAGTAGCTTGGTAAGCAAGTAGCGTAATCGCACGTAAGCACACCTTTTTACCCGCCGGATCTCTCCCTAACAAGGCCAGAGAAAGTTGCGATTTGTTCACAATCTTGCTGAATCCCAGGTCGACATACTGTCTCATGGAGAAAAACACCAGAACTTTCGACGAAAGCCGGTATTTATCTCGTGACGCAATCCACGAATTGCCGCGAGTGGAGGAGACAGCGCGCAGAATGACGCTCCATCAACGCAGCCATGACGAAGCCGCAGCTATCCCATTCGCGGGCCGCTTAGGCGCAAACCAGGTCTTTGTCGTTTCGGAAGATTCAAAAGAAGAGATCAAAGATAGAACGCCGGATGCTGCTCCCCTTCTTCGCCTTCGAGACTCACTCTCTCCCCGGGGATTCTTGGAGCCCATCATCTGGAAAGCGTCTATCATCGAATGCTGGGGTGTGTACTTATGCCACGTGCTCTCTATATGCGCGGCTCAGCTGAAGATCATCTTAGGGACGTCCATGCTCACCTTTGTGGTTGGGATGATAGGGTCATCTCTTGGCAGATACAGTGGTGCCACCTCGCTGCAAATCTCTCTTGTGGCGTCTCTCTCTAATTGGGTGGTTCTCACTCTCTTCATTCTTGCAGCTGCACCCGCTTCTGGTGGCCATCTCAACCCGCTCATTACCATCTCCACGTTTTTTGCAGGACTCGCAACACTTCCACGTACTGTCTTGTACGTTGTAGCGCAGCTGGTAGGTGCGCTGATTGGGGCCTGGCTTCTGAAGCTTGGGCTTGGGGAGCAGATCTACTATCCGGAGGTAGGGCGCGACCATGAAAAATGTCTTGGAGATTGGGCTTTTCCCTTTGGAGCACCTTGTTTGTGCTGACGAAGATGCGTTCAGGGCGTTGTAGGCGGCTGCACCATTGACAGCGAACAGCTGGACTATGGACAAGCATTTGTCCTGGAATCTGGTGCACACCTATCGATGGTGTTTCTTGCATTCGGAGTCGGACTGGATCCACGACAAGCCAAAATATTTGGTCCAGCTTTGAGTCCGATACTGATTGGCCTGATACTTGCGCTGGTAACATTTGCCACTGCAAACGCGAAAGACGGGTGGCACGGTGCTTGTAAGCTGATTTCCCATCCTCCTGTATATTGTGACCGACATGAATAACTTAGTTGACTAGCACTCAACCCTGCACGGTGCTTTGGTCTCATGGCTGCAAAGGAAAATCTCAAGGGTCACTGGGTTCATTGGTGTGCATCCATAACTGCTTCTGCCATCAATGGGGTATTCTACTTCTTTATTCCACCGTATAACAAGTAGAAGGGTAGCGTGTAAATTACGCTTTGCAATTCTGCACAAACACTTTGACACCTACAAGTCATGACCACTACGCATCTGAGATTTATTGTATTCCATAGAGCCGGCGTAGAATGAGCCGCCCAATGGGATCGAAGGTTCCTCGGATCATGTCCAAGAATGCCGTTTAATCATGGAATATATATTATAAAAAAAAGGTAGACCATGTCTTCAAATTCTGCTAGCGGAGTTCTAATTATATCAAACGGTCTAGTTTTAGTACTCAAATGATCTCTATGGTTGAGAATCTCAAGAACTGTCTATATTTACTTCTAATATTTCTTATTTACTGGTGGACTAGTCAAAAGCTAAGACCCCTGATCCGGTAGCGCTCGGAAAATGTAAAGTTCTTGAATAATTGACGAAGCCAGCAGCACCGTGTTAGCGATGATAGCGACCGGAAAGGAAGCATTCAGGAGACACGATAGTGATAATGGTAGAGACGGTAATATACGAAGGCAACACTAGACGTTGCACGGAATGGTTACGGTCCAGGAGCATCCTTGTGTTAACTGTTTCCTTCACGCCGAGACAAAGCGTACGACACTAAGAACCAGATCAATGGAGTCCGCGGCTCCGAGAATATGACAGTCTAATAGATGCTAGTCTTCTGGACGGAGTCCGCTTTGTTTCACGACAGGCACCATCCACGAGGCTTAGGATGCATTACCAACCCTTCGCCCAAGCCGCGTTGCCCATCTCTATATCCTTCTTGCTTGCACGATTGCTTCTCTCCTCGCTCTCAACCTGCACCTCCACTTCTACGATAACGCCATTGCACGACCCGTTCCTCATGATGATGAACTGCTCACTCTCCACGTCGTCAGTTGCGCCGTCCGGGGTAGTCATACGGCTGTCTCCCTCTTTTGAACGGCGCTCAATGACGACAGGAAGCTTACCAGCATCACCGCCGGTGATATGGCTCGTATAGGCAGGCTGGATAGTAATAGGACGATGACGCGACGTGGTGGCGGAGCTGTATGCGCCGCCGCTGGTGAGCTCGTTCGGGTGCGGCTTGAGCAGCCAGAAAGAGCGCGAGAAGAGCGGTCGAAGCATGGGGGCGTTGACGCAGGCCACAGCTATGACTGTCTCGCGGATACCCCACAGGTTGATGGTCAAGGTGGAGGGGTGAGATCCGAGGGTGACGATAACACGAACGACGGCGGCAGCAATGACAAGGATGCCGCTGAGCAGGAAACAGCCCATGACGATCTTCTGCTTCCATCGCATCTGCAGGGTCCAGAGGAGCGGGGTCGGGATCGAAAGCAGCGCGACGTCGGTGGCAATGTTGAGGATAGACACGACCGCCACGTTCTGTGGGTGGAATGTGCATTGCAAGCTCGGAGTGGGCCTCACCTGCCAGTTTGCGCGGAAAGGCCGGCAGCTGAAGAGGACGGTGAAGAGGACCGCGACGTAACTGGCGAGCACGATGAGCGCGAGCCAGCTCACAAGCTTCTGTTGCCAAAGTCTGAACGTGAGCCGTCCACTGCAGAGGCTGTTAGACCGTGCACGGACTCATGTGGAGAGAGAGAAACACGTACTAGAAAAATAACATCATGGCCTTCATGCTAAAAATGAGGCCGGGATAGGAAAACCAGCCCATGAATTCAAACTTTGAGCCTATTCCGACGCTATGAATCTGGGCGGTCGTCATTTGGCCAAGCTGTTCTTCCGTAAACTCAACAGCGGTCCCATGAAGGTCTGTTACAGGAACCGAGTGGTCGTGGTTAGCCTGGTCAACGCCAAACCTTCCAAGAATAGTGCCAAGGGGTTGGCGAAGCCAGGATAGACGTACAGGCACGATCGACAACAATTCCATCAATGGTGAGCAGGACCACGCTCACCATAGCGAAGTAATCGTCGCCGCAGAAGCCTCTGACTCCAATGGTTCGTATGCGGACGAAGAACCGCAGCGCAAAGATAATGACGCCGATGCCATATAGCGTCCAGACTTCGGGAAGAAACTCAAGTGCTCGTGAGTAGACAGTCAATTTGCCGGAGCACGAAGAGTTTACTTACCGTGGGGCTATCATGTACTGCTCTTGCCATGGTTTGTCGTACGCTGGAAGAGTAAAGAACTGTGAGCTGGGCGAAGGACGACTGCTAAGCGACTGCGAAGCGACTGCGAGTTGTGGGGTATTTGAAGGGGAACCGCGGTGCCTGAGAAGCTCAAATGATCCCCACCTGCGTTAAGTCAGGGGAAAGACGAGGTGTACCCGTTGCGGGAGTGTTCCATGGGGGCCATGCGCACCCAAGACACTTTCGGTAGCTGAGAACCTTGCGGCTCGGGCCACTCAAGCTTTGCCGCTTGCCATTTGATGGGTTCGAAAAATCTCGGACGGGCGAAGTTTTGGTGACCGGGCGAAATGTACACGGAGCTTAGTCTTCTCGACTGGGCACACTTACGAGATGTCGCCGATTCTTGCAATGTATGTACCACCATGGAACTTAAAACTAGTGAAGGGCTGGGCCCAGGGATGTCGGAAAACACCACGCACGCCATCTCCGAACGTGAAAGAACCACCATTGGACAGTTCCTGGGTTCCCAGCTCCGCGGTGGTCGCAATTCCCGGTTCGTGGGGCGAGTTGTCATTTCAAAAGCCGTAACTCGAACGGAGCTAGCGAGAGCCGTGTAAGAGGCTGAGAAAAAACACGCCAAGATTTGGGATCATGAGACTTGGACGCCTTCTAGATTTTAGATCTGGATGAGAGTCGGGAGTGATTGGCGATAAGCTGATGAAAACTCTAAGGACTGCAGCGGCGGCAAATGGCCCATGAGCCGAGAATGCGACGATCCTCAGACGTGCAATGCAATCGATCGCGTAAGTGGGCGCACTAGAGAGCAGGCGAGGATATTCTGGAAAACTGTCAAAGACAGGTTACGCGGGAAACCGGCGATCCATCCGATGGCCGATAAACCTCGAAGCCGATCCCCATAAGGCATTTGGAGAAGGAGTGCGGGGCACGCTAGTCCTTTTTGCTGCTCCTCGAACGAGTAATGCGACAGTAAGTGGGTGGCCTAGCCGAGGTCAGCCAGAGGTATATTAACGTTGAGAACTAGAGATGTAGGCCCAACAACCCTAAGATAGAGGACTCCTGGGCGACAGGTACACTATAGTAAAGGATATCTCTCACGGATATACCATGCTCCAATGATACTCATGATTTGTGAAGCCATATCAAGCTAGCGAACTTAAGCCTAGTCAGTTAATGATAACGATTTCGGTTCAAGATAACGGCTAGTGCTGTTAGTTTCAAGAATGAACAGTACCTGCGCACGGTTTGAGTTTTGTCATTTTCAAAAAGACCATTTCCCGTAGCTTTCGAATCCTCTCTTGTACCCAGCCGGAAGATACTTCTGTCATGATTGACCACAAAAGTCCTTCGAACATCATTCTCTTTGCCGGATGCAATTGCACCGGTGGCTTGGTGGACAGGTGTCCAGTGGCGAGGTTGTTTTTATCTTATTGGACATGGTTGAGTACTCCACCCGTCCTCATGCATGTAAGAGAGGCGCAGGCAACTACATCAGGCATGGATCGCTTGAAAATACCACCATCTCCGCTCTGTTCCCGTTGCCCGGCGAGGCTGAAAAGGTGGGGGCTGAAGCAGTCCCAGAACAGTATCCAATCTGTCGAGCTTCCTTGCTACATTCTATTGAGTGCTCATTCTCGAAGCGCGACTTATTAGCAATTTTGGCTGATAGTTGGCAGTCTCGGTGGTATTTCTTCGGGTTGTGGTATATATAGAGAGGTGTTGGGCTTGCGGACAAGGCGCTGCTGCGGTGTGCAGCGTTGCCCGCATTCAGCCCCATCCGGCTTAGCAGCCCTTACGCAGCCCCGCAGGCGGCGATGTGTCATGTCTATGCGTTGTCATCTGGCCACTCCATCTGCAACTACAAGACGTACCGTATCCGCCTCGTCCAGCCTCTACTTGCATTCACCGCTGATTATCTTAAACACACTCCTGAGAAAGAAAACCTAAGCGACCCACTTGTTGCAACCAAGGAAATGGCTCCGGACACTCCAAATACAACATCCCAGGCTTATGCAGCTGAACATCGAGCTAGCGAAGGGGCGGAGCCTTGGGAAGACATGGAGAAAATTATCTTACCGCGGATTCCCGTAGGACCCGATCTTCGATCATATCCTGTCATACCCCCGATACCGCCGTTCGACCCAACACGGATACTGTTCGCGTCGGCAGAGCCATCATCGTCAAGCAACGAAAGTCTTCAATGCGCCAACATTCACCTCCGTAGTATCTCACCACCTACGCCTGATACTAGTAGTCTTGAGCATCATCTATATTGGGTCAATTTCCTCCGTCGTTACCGAAGAGAGACAGAGGCCTTCGGGCCGAAAGGGATCAACTTTTTGAGCGTAGTCCAGTTTAAGTGTCTGTTGGCCAAACTCATACCATGCCGGTCCCGAGTCTGCAGTGCACAAAGAACGATCATTGACTCTGTCATGCCGCGCTGTCGGAATTGGGAGAACATTCGCGAATGGTTCCTGGTTGCTGCTTCGTGCCAGCTTGCTGGGGCAGAATTAGGCTACGGCTGGCTCTTCAGTTTTGCAGAAGGCTTCTTCGACGATCTTCTTTGGCGGTCCGATCCAAGGTCCCAAGAGTACATATGTGGAGATCTTGATTTACTGTTCCAACTGAAAGAGGTGATTGACTTCTGGCAGCAGCAGCTCCAGCCGCATGTGGTGCAACTCGTGGCGAAACCCGGGGAAAGTTCAGAGGTGATGAAAAAGCTTCAAGATCGTGTGTTGTTTCAGAGGTGGCCGCTACATGTCAGGTTGCACGGAGTTGCTAAATCAATGGAGAAGGCCGTTAGGATGGGTATCTGTCAAAATAGGTTATGGAACCTGGCTCACAGATCGGAAAGAGCAGAGGATGATCTACCTGTCCTCGTTAACCTGGCGGAGTTCCATCCTGAGGCGTTCGCTCACGGAGACCATGAAAGTTGTACGCCCGAAGTCTGTCGGTTTTCCGATGAGAACGGCACACTCAAGGAGCAGCTGCACAAGTGCCATGATAAGCTCTGTGGGAACACAGAACTTCCCATGCACGAGCTCATCAATGCAATCAACCAAGGTCTAGGAACAGCATGGCCACTAGAAAGTCTGTCGACCAGACCGGGCAACACTGCCACAGCTTCTCGCACACGACAGAATTATTTGGCAGTTTCTCATGTGTGGTCAGACGGTACTGGGGCCGGCCTGAAGCCATCAGGTCAAGTCAACAACTGCCTGCTATCCTACTTCATTGACCTAGCCAAGGATTTGAATTGCAATGGGCTATGGTGGGACACGATCTGCATTCCTACGGAGGCTGAAGCAAGACGTGCGGCGGTAAACCATATGCACAACAACTATGCTCACGCCAAGCATACGGTGGTACACGATGAGTTCTTGCTTCAATTCGACTGGGCCGACGATGGTAGCCCTGCTTTGGCTCTTGTTCTCTCGCCATGGTGGTCACGCGGTTGGACCGCGCTGGAACTTTCAGTATCCCATTCAGTCAAGGTCATATACAGGTGTCCACACGACCACAGCAAAAAAGTCATCAAGGATCTCAAAGATGACATTCTTGCGGGGGTTATGGCTAGGCCAGGCCATCGAATAGCATCGGACCTCATCCAAGAACTACAGGGCAAGCCGAGCACCCTTTCTGGGCTACTTAACATTCTGCGCACCAGAAGTACTTCATGGGCACGCGACCGCATCGCCATCGCCGGACTACTTGCTCGAACTGAAAACTTCCGGTACACGGACTCTCTGGTAGAAACAACTCGTAAGATTGTGAAGATGTATCCATGCATCACGCAACAGTTTCTTCTACACAGCCACACAACTTTGACGGATTCTGGAGGATTTTCATGGTGCCCTTCCAATCTTCTCTACAACGACCCAGATATGGGCGAAGACTCGAAAAGATGGGCTCCTGTGTATGTTGACGCTGAAGGCTCCGCTTGGTCAACATGGGAATGCTCAGAATTGGAAGAGGAAGACAAGTCGAGATTACGGCCACACAGTTCTAACTTGGCCGTTGATTTTCGGATCAGCCAAGCTCTCGAAAACTGGCAAGATTGTATGCTGCTGCGTCGTGCAGTGCCTGGCAATGGTCGGAATCTCCCTGGACCTGGGCCCGCTGCTGGCCACCTGTCTATTCTTGTGAACTGCCTGAGTATTCAGACAACGCATGGACTGACTATGCCCCCGCCATTCCTCGAATGCAACTATGTTGGTTGTGTTTTTGACCCGCACAGCCGAAATAGATATGGCCAACAAGACTACGCAGTACGAATTGGCTGCTCGTCTATAAAAGAGTGCATAACAGCGTCAAGAGTCTCCAGTAAATTTGAAGAACTATTACCTTGGAGAGTTTCTCGCGAGTATGGTATGTTGTAAAGCTATCTAGCAAGAAAGATTTCAGATATCCTTTACGGTAGCAGTGGCATACACTATTTTGTCGAGCAACTTATAATAAATCCTCTTCATTTTATTCCTCGTGCAGTGCTTCTTCGGACGGTGAGGCTAAAATGTCTCTTTCGAAGAAAGCTTTGAGTAGCTACGAGACGATGTCCTAGGGGTATCTGTCTGGGTTCTATTCCTGCCGATTGCACGCGGGCAGTGTGTTCTTGCAGTGTTGCACGCCCGCCCTCCCACCTTCTGCTTCGCTTTGCTCTCGCTTGTACACTACCTTAAGAAACTTGCGTACGCCGCTCTAGCATCGGGGATGCGCGAGGCGAGCTATGGGACATGACTTGAGACTCCCAAAATTGCCAGGCTGTCGTCAACGCCCTAACCAAAAACCGTGAATGCACCCTAACCAAAAGGTGTGAATCGACCCTAACCAAAAAGAGTTGAGTTGAGTTGAGTTGAATTCATTTATCCTAACCGAAAACTGATTGATTGATTGATTGATTGATTCTATCAGGCTACGATGCTATCTATGGTAACATAAGAGCCGTCCATCCTTTTGTCCTCACGTATCCTATCCGCTTGCCTTTTCCCACTTCTAGGTCCTCGTCCTCAGCCCTAAAGCTCTACCCCCTCGCTCGGGGCCTCTAGTGTACTACCTTCCTCTCTATAGTATCTAGCTAGTCGACCTGTCTTCTAAAAAAACTGGATTACTGCCTTTACCACCTGTAGGTTTGGTTTCCACTTTTCTTTTGGACCGTCAACTGGTTTCCCTGTCTGACGGTCCTCCCAGCTATTCCAACCTCCTAGAAGGAAGGACATATCACCCCATCTTGGGCCCGCTACTATCACTACCTCCTGACGGAGATGCTACCATCTAGGGCAGGAAAGTAAGACGTGGCGGACTGTTTCCCAGCCCGTCCCACATGCACATTCCCCTGTCTCCTCGCGTCCTAGCTTGTGAAGAAAGGACCTGTAACGGAGCTGCCTCTACTTCTAAAGACGGAACCTTAGAAGGTCGGTAACCGTTGGGTTTACCTTGAGGACAAGGGACAGAGGGTCGCTGGGTAAGAGAGAAGTGACGGGCACGTGAGAACGTAGAGATCACGTGTAGGTAGGAGGCGCGGTGCGCAAGGCAGGGTTACAGCAAATGGGTGAGATTTGCTATCTTGAGTTGACCACGAAGGGTCAAGATGCTAGCTAATGAGTGAAGCTATATACTGTAGAAAACGCAGTTACAATCTGGATCATGTAGCTGGTTGGATCAGCCAGCGAGTGGGATCAATCTAAGGGTTGGATCAATGCCAAGGTTTTCGATCCGGTGCGGGCCCTCGTGGGTGGGTCACACGTGATGTCGGCGCTTCGGCCATTTTCCTGGAAGCCACTTCCTGTCGCTGCCAGCGGACGACATTACCTCTAAACTTCCATCCCGTAGCTTGCGTCCGGTGCTAGCTTCCTGGAAGTGGGTTCTTGCCTTGCGGCCCTTTGTCCCCTGCGGGATTCTTGACTCAGCAGCTGCCCTCCTGCCCTGCGGGCCTGTTTCCCGTGCGGGCTCTGTTCTGGCTGCTGCCTGGGTCCGTACGCGCCGTGGTCCCGTGTTCCTTGGGTTCCCGTGCGGGCTTCCTGACCCTGCGGCTCTGTTTCCCACGTGATTCCTTAGTCCTTGCGGGCTGGTTTCCCGTGCGGGTTTGCAGCCCTTGGGGTCATAAAGTCCGTGTGCCCTGAGGTTCGTAACAGAAGAATGGTTCCTATTATTGTTAGAAACACTTTAAAGATTAATTACATCTACATTACGTTACCTTAGGGTATAGGCCTTCGTCGCTAAGTAGTTGCTTCACCCAGTCTATTATTCTGCCTACTTCCTTGTCCAAACCCTCACTGACACACTTTTTAAAGCTTCGACCCTCCTATAGCACCCTCTATCTCCTATTTCTCTTAAGCCAAGACCCTAGTTCATTTAATATTTCTAGTAATGAATTAAAATTCTAGTCTTGTAGGTAAGATAGCATAAGCGAGGCGATCTTGCACACTGTAATGCAATACGGTAGGCTAATAGGAGAGAGTATATCCGTGTGTCCTAGACATAAGTGTCACTATCTTCTTAGAGAAGAGATAGGGTCTAAAACTTATAGTATAACGTGGGTCCGCTCTAAGCGCATGTAGAATCAGGTATGTGAGCGTCAAAGGTAAGGGGCACTCTAAAATTTCTATAGTAGGGTAGGCTAGGCGCATCATGTGATCAAATCATTCTTTATCTTTACTAACGCGGAATCTAGCTTAGTAGGTACAAACAATTAAAATTATTAGCAAGAATGGCTACCACTATCCAAATATTCATAAAACGTTTTTAGTCCATAGAAAATTTATGTTTAGCATCTAGTCAGCTAATACAGCTATAAGGCGGTAACGCCTGGCCTATGTTTCTATGCGCATTAATGTCCTTTACATCAATATGCCCTTAAAACTATCCCATTTCCTCTATTAGTGTCAAGCATTATATTATAAATGTGATGCTTCTTCGAACTGCCTAGCGGAGCCTTATCGTTACTAACGACCTAGTAGGGTAGGCAAGACAAGCGAGACAGAACTACCAACAAATTATTATAGGTTATTAGTAGCGGAAGGAGCGCAATCAGACAAGGCTATAATCGCCCGATCGCTTAAAGGCGCCTACGGATTCCCAACGGCCCAGGTCTATTGCTTTCTAACCAGTTATCCAAGATAATTCTAGGGGCGACCTCTACGTTTTGAACTAGCCAATTTACCAACTAGCCCGTTTTAGTCTATACGTCACCAGCACTACTGCCTATACTACGCCGTAATAGATCGAGCACCAGCGAGACCATCAAACCCTATAATGCGGCCACGTAAAGACTAGTTCACTAGCTTAAATCAGTTTTCTTACTTAGCCTTGATTCAATATCACGAATTCCATAACGAATTATCGGATGCCTCCAGTGCAAAGCAATCTCGTTAGAGTATATTGCGTAGTTCATGCTCTGCTAAATAGATGCATAGTCTTAAAGCGGTTATATCTATTTGCAACTACTTTTCACTAGGATTTTAGCTAATTATGCATGTTAGATTTTCCCCTAAATCTCGTCGCTATGATCTTCTATCTCCTACAGTAATGTAGTTGGGTTATATTAGAATCTTGTTAGGAAATAGTTGGCGAGTTTTACGACAGAAGCTTAGCATCCAGGTAGCAGCGCCTTCGGCCAATAGACCCAAGAAGTGCGAAAGACACACGAATCTACTTCTATACCCAATTCTAAAGCACCTCGTAAAAGTCTGCCAAGTGTGTGGTACCACAATCCTATAATACACACAATCACCACAAGGGTAGAGAAAACCAAGCCAGAGCAATAGAACTATAGGGAAAAGAGATGTTGCTAGGGGACAGGCAGATAATTAGTTTCGAAGCGGGCACGAAGAGTAGATCGCGAACTTAGAGGACCTATTAATCCTTAGCGCTGATTTTTGGGGGAGCGAGTGCATTGGATGGCTCTGACTCTTTCTAGCTATCCAATCCTATCCGGCTATGTCCGTCCCTATGCCCTCCAGTCTTACCCTTTTCGAGCTACTCGCAAAGCATGGCCTCGTTTCATAGAATAGTAATCACTTATATCTCCTTATACGACTACGGATAAGTCATTTCTATAGACATTACTAAAAGAGGTAAGTCGACTTCGTTGGTAGCTTCTTAATTGCGTCATTCAACGCGCCACCTACCACGACCTAATACTAGGAGTATGGTAAATTGCTGGAGACTTGCGCTGCTGTATTATCACTATAGTAATATAAAAAGATGTGCTTCCATCAAGGCAACTTGCTCCAACAAACCTAACGCTACACAGCCCAATCTATCCAGTATAGTTACCACGAGCCTAATGCGAGCTCATTATCTCACCAATTAATTGCAGACTTTTAAAGATTTCAACCAAAACCAAGATATACGAAAGACATTAGACCACAATCAGATACAAAAATTACGTCGCCAATCCAAAGCATATGATCATACGCTAGATTCCAGTCCCTTGCCCGGCCAATTGCGGAAATTAGGTCGACAAAGAGAACATAGGATCGTCTACGAACAAAACCCCTAGAGCGATTTGTCCAAAATGCTAATTCAAGAAGAGTAAGTGCTTATAGCTAATTTCATCTATAATATCAAATAGCTTACTAGGCTTATTCTTAGCTACACTTCCGGGGATGCCATAGACTAGTAATTCTTCCAGTGGTGATTAGATTAACACGTTTGGCTTGATATTAAGAGGAATCGTCTTAGGAACAGGCCTTGTTTTACGGTCTAGCCATTCATTCATATCGAGGCAATAAAATCGATGCTTATTTAAGCTAATACCCACCTCCCAGATAAACAAATCGAACCTAGTGATTATGTTACATGTGCATTACGAGTGTGATTATCTAATACACCCCGCTAGTCCTTATCTATAATAGCGCCTAGCTTCTACTTATTAATGCAGCCACCTCCCCCATAAGTTCGTTCCCTTATTCCTCTAAGTACCGCATTAGCCCATACATCCTGTCCTCAGCCCCTCGGTGGATCCTTCGATATCTTTTAGCTCCCACGACATAGACGGCGACATCTACGTTGTGCCTTACTTTCCTAAGGGAGTACAACACATCATCACCACTAGTAGTACTCACTACATCGGTTACGTCGACCAGTCAACGGTCCTAAAGTACCCGTACTTTAAAGGATCATTAGAATTGCTTCGAGTTAAGTCCTTAATCTTCGAACGGCTCGGAAAGCACCCTCGTATTATTAAGTTCAAGGGTCGGCATAAAGACGGTATTCTTCTCGAATATGCCCCGAATAAGTCTCTAGAGATGTATCTCAGAGGGGTGCCAGTCACGGCGAGAGAAAGATTGCGATTCGCGAGAGAAACGGCAGAAGGGGTGGATCATGTTTATCAAAGGAATGTCCTAATCTACGACATTTACGTCCGAAATATCCTTCTTAATTCGGAACTGCACGTCAAGCTTTGCGACTTCTAGGGCCGATTGCTAGGAGATGATAGCCAAGTCCTCTCTTCTAGTAGAGCATTAGAAAATGCCGAATTATTTAAGCCTCGTTCTAACGTAGAAGACGCGGACATCACCACAGACATCTTTACTCTTAGATCGACTATCTACTATATTATAACCGGCGAATGGGCGTTTTTACAGTACGACACCATCTTAGATAAGGATTTAATTACCAAACTCTATCAAAAGGGTTCTTTTCCGATACTCAATAAAGATTTAGGTGGCAAGGTCGTATCGGGATGCTAGAGGGGCGAGTACAAGTCGGCAAAGAAGGTCAGTAATGACCTTACCAACCTCGAGCAGCTGCAAAGAGAGGACTCTACACCTTTCACAAAGGGATAGAGCCACTGGCACTCTTTTCCCCCCAGTTAAAAAGTCACATTATACCCCAAGCACCACCAGAGTCTAAAAAGAAAAAAGCGCCATAGAATTAGGCAATCAATTGGTAGTTTCTGAAATTTGTGCTAGTCCGTAGAAGGACGAACTCTTCCGTCTTCACAACTCGCTTCCTGTGCACGTGCCCTAGATCGTTACGTCCGCATTACGCCCAATTAAGGTACTGCCATTTGCTTGCTTGTCGTTCAGTCACTCGTCTATATCGTGCATCAAGATAACCCGCAGGTTTCCCCGCCCTGAACTCTCAGGCCGCTCATCGACCTTTCTAAAGACTAGTCTATTACGTCAATTAAGTAGCTATATCGATCCTAGCCGAATTCGCGAGCGGCCCATAAGATCACGGTGTCTTCCTTAGAAACGAAGAGAAGCGAAGGATGGCTTTGTCCGGTCCTACCCGGTCCTATCCAGTTGTATTCCGCTCCTGCATGAGGCACAAATACCGTACCCCTCACATAAATCGCCAAGATGCGTGATAGGGTGAATTACGCCTCCGTTCCCCAGTACCAATTGATAGCGCTCACGGCGGGATTCTACGTCTGACTGCTAAGATCGGAGGCCCACCAATTACCCAACATAGTCAAAGTCATCTGATACGACTAATCGCATCGTTTAGCAATTTGCTGCAAGAGAGGCTATAGCAGAGCTCGTAGCGTGCATTATGCGGGCAGTCTTGGCTTGGATAAAACAGGAACACAGCAGCATATATAGTTATAGCTTCACGCTATAGCCACCGTTATCACATAGGATCAGAATTAGGTCACCACGAGGCACAGCTTATGCTTTTAGGAGATAACGTTAGATGATTCAGACAACAGAACAGACCGAGAAACAAAAACGAACGCGCCAATACCAAACAACGGCAACAAAGACGGGCCGGAGATGTCTCGAAGCTTGTTACAATGGCCGCGCGCCGCCTTCTTTGGCCGTTTCCTCGGCCGTGTCCCCGCATCGTCTACCGGCACTCGGCGCTTGGGCCTGCATTCGGAGTGCTGGCGGTCCGGGGGTGTCGAGCAGACGAGGGTGGCTGGGAGATCGTGAAGCGCTTTGCGGGAGTCCTCGGCCTGCTCGCCCTTAGGGAACGGCGCCCTCTTCTTCCTCGGATCCACTCCGCCCCCCTACTTCCAGCTGTCTGCCCAGCATAGCGCCTATTCTGCAATGCTATCTCATCCACGTCTGACCGAGTATATGGCTGTCATCAAGACGGCGTCAGACAGAGAACTTCAGTTATTCGAGATAGACGTTATTGGTCTCGTAGAGAGACTGGTAACTCTTCGGTTTGTATGTGTATTTGTTAATGGGGATCCTATCCACGCATGCATCGCCTTCTAACAGTTGGATCACCAGGTCCGAGCACATCTCTCCACCAAGTCTGACTCGGGCACGGGCACGGGCACTGGCAATTCCTCGGATGATGATCTGGAAGCAGCACCCAAGAGGATTCAAGTCTTGCTCCGAGCTGTGCAATCACACCGTCTAAAGATACTCGACTTTCTAGAGAAACCCGCCTTCAAAGCCTTTCAGGACGAATACAACCCTGAGAAGGAGGATGCTCGCATCTTAGACATGAGAAGCGCCAGAAGGTTTTGGCCGCTCGGAGCTTGGGTAGGGAGTACGACATCTTCAAGAGCCACTGCGATACATACTGCGATACATGCTACCCAGCCAACAAGTCGCGATTCTGCAATCTCCTCGGTTAGAAAAGCGGAAGGTATAGGCAATATATCATACAAGGTGAGAAGCTCCTGCGATACGAGGAGGCGGCGGCCACTTCAGGGCTTTTAATACTCTTCGCGTTCGTCTGGAAAAAAGGAATGAGCCTGAGAGAAGAGAATGACATTCCCATGTTCAAGGACTTGCTTGGGAAATATGAGCCTGACCTGTGCCAAAAACTCCGTGAAAGCGAGAAATGGCTTGAGAGTTGCCAACAGCTATACGACAGTACGTTGTTTCATTGCGCTTTTTCTGAAAAGATGACTTATTGCAGCAAGAGGATTACAAGTCGCGAAATGAAGCCAAGAGACTGAACCTGATATGCGACAATCTTTCCCACAGCGAGAGCAACAATGGGGACATACATCAGGAGAAGGCACAGAAACGCTGCTGCAACGGGCACTCCAGTCAGGGCAAGGCACGTAAACGCTATAAGCGGTCAACAGCAGCCTTAGAAAGGATGGCGGGAGAAGTTGAGGCGCAGGGCCACACTCTCTCACGAGGCGCGAAGATTTCACCCGCCGCGAAGTCCTTACTAATGTGAGCGAACGCCCCAGGAAGTTCCAGACAGGCCGAGCGCAATACTCCAGGCCGACAGACCATCGAAAGACCTCGAGAAATCCCCCAGCCCGCGCGCGGCCAACTTAACGGACTCTTGTCGCAAGACAGCAATGAAAGAGCAAAGCAGCCAGCCACGACAGACTTTCCTACGCCCACAGACGAAAGAATAGTTGGGGAACCCATACGTTATACTGAGCAGGAGACTGCGTTGGTAATGTCGCCTCAATATGTGCCTTCTCTTCTGGAGAGAATAAGAACAAGCATGTTATACCACTGAAGTTCGGGAAGGAAGAAGTCGACAGAGTCTTGATAGATGGTGAGGTTTGCTCTGATGAGATTTTGTTGTTCATCTTGAAGCACGAGCAACTGGGGAAGGGGGCAATGTTTACGGTCAATTGGAAGACTCGGTGGTCTTGTTGGCTTTCTAAAGGATTGATGCAAGACTCATCAACCTTTTCGGGCCAACTTGACACTCGTATTCCAAAGCAGCCGACCGAAACCCACGCCGGCTTTGCTGCTCCGGAAAGACTTGGCTCTCGTCTTTCGAGGCGGCCAAGCGAGGCTTCCACCGGCTTTGCTGCTCGGGCCCAATATGGCTCGTATCTGCCGAAGCGGTCGGCCTATGCTCACGTTTAATTTGCCGTTTGAGAGCAGGTTATGATAACAGGATAGAGTAGATTGTATTTCAAACCAAATGAGCTTCATCAGCCAGTTCTGTATGTAATCTTTTCACAGTGTTGACTCGGGTTTATCTGAATACTACTTGTTCTCATATAATTATTATTACAGACTAGGTACAGATAACCCTAGATTATTCTAGCGGCGGGTAGCTGAGACTAAATATCCACTTCCCTTGCGAGCAAGCGTCTGAAGTTAATAGTGCGACCTAGTATGGGTTGGTAGAGCGCCTACGACAGCGAACTACACTCTCAAGCCTCTGGAGTAGCCCATGGTCATCTACATCCGGCTGCGGACCTGGCCGATGATGCTTAACGAATAGTCGGCACATGAACTGAGACCCGGTAGTATCTCCGTGAAACTCCTCAGCGAAGTGGAGCGTAGGCTCGTAGCTGGGGCCCTGATGCGGCTCTTACTTTAGATTAGGAGTTCTTGTATTTGCTACACTCTCAGGGCTAGGAGACCCCGGGACCTTCGTCCTAGCTATGTAGGAAGGATCTACACGTGTGGCAGTAGCTGCCTGGATGGATCGAAGCTATCTACAGTGGAAATCTAGTCGTGTAAGATTAATTGGCCATGGGGGTCGGCGATCACGGATTGGAAGACTGGCTGCGTCCAAGGAGGGAGGAGGCCAGGTGGATCGACTCACTGAAAACGTCCGGAGACGCTAGGAGAATCCAACTGCTAGAACCTTCCCCTTCCCGACGTCATCCACCAGTTCCTACCAGCAGTTAGACGGAGGTGATAGGTCGCGAGGACGAGATGGAAACGGAGAGGAATAGCGCGGATCCCCGGCGTGGGTGCTCGAAGCGTGGGTGTTCGCCGGCCCTACCCGACCTTTCTTCCCTCGACGCCATCATCAATCGTCAACGGCCCATCCTCCTCCGCCTTCCTAACCGGCCAGATGTCTATGGATGGAGGACTAGGGGGGATCAGACTGAGAGGGGCCGGGCTCCGTTGCCGCAGACTGGTCCCGGCTCGCCCCGTTCGCGCCTCCCCTTCCCTGCCTCCACCCACCTCCATCCTGTCCGCTCGTTCGCTTTTTCCCAGCCACGTCCTTCCCAGCTCTCCGCTTCCAACTAGCTCCTCCTCCAGCTCCTCGCCTTCGGCAAGAGTCCAGGGCCCGCGCAGAGGCGTGGAAATATTTCCCCAGCTTACTAGGACTGAGTGGTCCCATCCGTCTCCTCCGTGGAGGCTCCGGATCGGAACGCGGTCTTCTTCCCAGCCCTCTTTTTCGTAGGTTTTGCCCAGGCTGCCCGAGCAGCCCCCTACGAGACGATACGACCTTCCCACCCGACATCGTCTCCGGGTTTCCATCCCAGCTTCCACCATCCAATCCGAGCCGAAGCTCGAACCGTGGTGCCGACGGGGATGCGCGGCGGACGCCGAGTCTTGCTTCGACTTGTTCGTGGCCTTTGCCTTGCTAGTGGGTGAAGCCCCAGGCTTTGTGACTCTGTTGGAGCTGCCGTAGAAGGCGAGCTTTGGCAGCCTCCGAGGGGTGATGATACCGTATAGGCGATCCAGGCAGTACCTTTCCTCAGTGATGCCGGGCATATCAGGCTCCATCCTCTTCCCTACCCTTCACCCCGGCCTTTTCAGTCAACCAGTATTGCCCATATAAGCGATCCGGATAACACATTTCCTCAGTGATGCTGGACATGCCAGGCTCCCATGGCACGTCTAGCCAGCACCGTCTTCTCACTGATGCCATACATATCCGGCTCTCATGACATAGGTGGCATCACGGCTTTTTTCGGTCAACCAGTGTTGCCTACATAAGAAATACAGACAGCACCCTTTCTTCAATGGTGCCATAGATGCCATGCGGTGTGTGGCCTCTATGGCATCTGTCTTTTTTCTTTCACCCTGGCTTTTTTGGTCAACCGACATTGCGTTTTGATCGAGAAGGTCACGATCTCTCGAAGATAGCCATCGATTCGCCTCGCTTGCTCGAGCTTTGTAGCGTAGATAGGGCCTAATTAGCAAGCAGATCATCATGCTCAACTCCTGTTCCCTGTATTTATCCGTATCAACGCGATGGGTGTCTAGAATTCGTTGCTACCATTCTCATGATTTATCATTCTTCAACATCACAGGATATTCTGTTACACATTTTGGCATGACTGATTACGACACTAAGCGAGGTATACGGTCTGAAAATAAGGTGCTGGTGCTCAGTAGCTGTGGAGAAACGAACTAAGCGCATCAATCGCCTTGATCAACACCCATCTCGTTGTTAGTGAGCAGCCTGCTAAACACATTGCTATCGTCGCTGCCGCTCCATGTACATCTGGTTTCATCGTATCCCAAACCGCGATTATGCTAAACGAAGAGTTAGTGTTGGAATTGGAGCCGCCAGACTGAGCTGGAATGGACTTACTGAGGAAAGACGAATCCCAAGCCACAGGATTCTGTCTGTTCTTGACTTGATGGTCGAAGCGAGCTCCAGCATCCGCTCCTCCTCGTCCATCACGCCATCAAACCAGGTTGCTGGATAGTACGCGTGTGCCCACAACTGACCCCGGATGAGGTAGTCCTCAGGCAACGGACGGCAGTCTTCTTGTCCCGCGTGAAGGAATCCAGCAAAATTCATCTCCGGGGTGATTGTCTCGGACTTCGCTAGGGTATTGAGAAAGAAAGCAAATTCTCCCCATTGGATATGTTTGAAGATGTAGGAAGTGTCGTATCGAACGCTTGCAAGTTGGACGAGGAAAGCAAGGAGGATATGAAAGTGAGTCAAGACGTTCTTGTCGCCGAAACGCTGAAGGACAATATGTAACGTATCGAAAGTCAAACGACAGGCGAAAGGAAAAGTAATTGCGGCCCCTAGGTCCAGCCTTATGTCGTTAGGGGCAGGCTGTGTTGGAGGGAGGATTGAGTGATATTGCGCCTCCGAGTCGTCGTGCTTCTCATTCTGTATAGTCCTTTGCAGCTGTGTCGCAAAGGCCCTCCGTAGAAAATTGTCCTCACTGCCGTAGTCGAAAAGGCTGGCAATATTCGCAATAGCCATGTACGCTCCTTGCTCCTTCCATTTCGAGGTGACACGTCCAATGCTGTTGTCCAGTTGTCCAGCGAAGTCGGCCCGGGTGAGTTCAAACGTATCTTGGAATCCGCGATCTTTTTCAAACAGTAATCCATGTGCACGTATAAAACTGGTTTCGACGGGTAATGAATGTGAAGAGTAAGACGTGTTTGAACGGTCTAGAATCGGGTCGAAGAGTGTGAGGATTGATTCGCGTGCGCTCATAAAAGGCTGTACGCACGTAAGCGACCGGCAGTAGAAATATAGCTGTTGGAGCGCATTCGGTCTCGCGAGGATGGCCAAGTGATGGTAGGGACGGCCGACCGCGGGGCTCTTATCAGTAGCTTTGCTGTACCAAAACTGGGCAACGCTAGCCCAGGTTTCCCGATCCCGGAGGTCCTCGTCCTCGATAGCCATGCGGTACCTGCCTAGGTCTCCAAGGCATTCGATCCAGGTATCTTCAAAAGCCGGAACTGTCTCATACAAGAGGGCCAATATTTGATAAGCGAGATAGATAAAGGTAAGCATGTACTCGAGAGACTCCGGTAACCGATGCCTTAGGAGTTCGAGAGAAGAATGAATGCTGTGCTTCCACATTCGCGCCGGCATAGAATACTTAGCCGCAAGACGACGCAGCGCCGGGCTCGCTGAAGGATGTTGAGAAGCTAAGAAAAAGTCGTGATGTTCGTGTAGGAGGGTCCGATGTAATGCAATAAGCGCTTGCCAGTGGTCAGGGGCGAGTTGAGGTTGTTGACCAGACACCGGATCTCTTTCAGCCGCCGCCTGGGCTTTATCGACGTGGATACACTTCGACTCAACCATAGTTAGGCCGGCGTAGATACTCTTAACTTCTGCCGCAAGCCGTTCTTGCGAAATTGGCCGACAGTCGGGCTGAAGGACCAGCTCTGGCCAGCGCGCGTCAGCAGGCATGGGCAGCACCCCGGACTGGCTTGATGCGGGAGGCGCCGGGCTGTGGGGCGACTCAGGCGCTGGCGAGGCGGGCGAGTGGTGCTCCTGATGCGTCTGCTGCGTTTTTGTGTTCTGCCTCGGGCGCACAGAACTTGGCGGCGGCGGATGGTAGAGAATGTTGGCATAGTCGTCGCCCATCTCTACGTTGTCGGACAAGACGATGCGTGGCTCCGCTTTGGGAGCGATGCCGCGGGCGAGGCGGGGCTTGGAATCCTGGTAGACAGGGGAGAGGATAGGTGAGTCTACAGGAAGTTTAGATTCAGCACGCTGGCTCCCTTGGTCAAGAGCGCTTTACCGGACTGGAGGTTGAGCTGGTCCATACCCGGCGTGGAGGCGCGCGGCGACTTGGTGCCGTGGCGCTGGTCCTCGAGACGCAGCGCGTGCTGGGCTTGCTGCAGCTGCTTCCTATAATGGAGGTTAGGCTGGGCTTCATTAGGCGGGAGATACGCGCAGTCGGATCGGGACTCACGCTTTATGCAGAGCTTCTTCCCTCAGCAGTCTTCTAGATAGGGCAGTGTCCTTTGCAGCGGATCCCTGGATCTGCCCATCGTGGCTGCGGTGGACATGGTTCCACAACAACTCGTCGCAAGTAAACGGCTCGCAGCTGCAGTATGGACATGCGTACAGCTCGGAAAGCTGCTGCGCAAGGGCAGCGGACTTGGCTTGCGCTCGCAGTTGCTGGGAATAGCGCGTGGGCAAGTGGAAGGAGTCAGCTAATTGAAGATGGTTAAAATCTTACTTTAACTGCTTATCAGGATGAAAACAGACTCATCTTGTAGGAATTCTAGACTTCTAGAATGTGAGTGGTATGAAGGTCGGGTGAGGGTAGATTTATGCTGGGGTTAGGTCCTGTCGTTTTGTCAGAGAACAGCGGGCGTTTGGGCCGATATATTTATATCTGAGTGCACGCTATCAGGCAAACGGTTCGCAAAAATGTTCGTAAGGCAACCTCACCCCCTACGCACACTAACAAACGCTAGCCTGCCACCTTGTTTGGGTTCAATCTCATCCAGCCAGGATCATATGCATACACATTCTTAGCGCTGTCTAGGATCCTGTTATAAAACTATCGATCTTGCCTCTGTTTTTGTTTTGTTTGAAAAAAAAGAAAGGTGATGGAATGGCACTATTATTACCAATTATTCGGATATCATAGTAGTTGCTTGATGTGTAAACCAGACCTTTCTGCATCCTCTCTCCCTATGCTCACAAGGATATACTGCGCATTCAGTCTCAGCCGGCGAAAGATGTTGCCAATGGAGCAGCACACCCTCCTCTCCCGCGCCGCTCGCCCGCCCGCCCCCCGAACCGCAGCAATGGCAACAGAAGTCCGGCCGCATTTGTGTAACCCACCGTGATACCTCGTCGCGACAGTTCGGCCACTTTCCTGCAATCGAGTCCAAGAATACAGCAGCGAGCGCTCTCTCGCATGTATTACAGGCCGACTGCCAGTGCATGGCTGTTTCGAACGCTAGACGACTAATACGGCTACTCTGACTAGATATACCTAAGGGCTCGACTGAAGCCGGTAGCGCGAGAGGCCGCAAAGATCGTTGTTATGAAAGTGAAAGATAAAAGGTGCCGTAGTCCTCCTTCTACACAGGTTGAGAGCCAAAACACCTACATATCTTGTTATGTCAGGCATTGAGCCCTGTGGCTCCTCAGCCCAACACTGTAGCCCGAAGGGGACCCTCTTCCACCACTAGGCACGCTCTTCAGTAGCATCATCAATTTATTCTCTACTTCTAACAAAGTTCAACACATCACCTACAACAAGTCCCATCTACTGATCTTCCTCACTGCCCTCGTCCTCATCGCAATCATCCTTACTGCCCTCATCCTCATCACAATCATCCTTACTACCCTCGTCCTCCTTATCACAATCATCTTCACACTCCTCGTGATCCTCCTCATCTTGCTCCTCATTTGCCTTATCCTCATCTCCGGGTTCCGGCTCAAGCCCGTAGTCATCCTGAAAACTGGCCAGGGCCCTGACCTCTGGCTTGAACCCTATTCCATCGAGATCCTTCTTCAAGCGTTCCTGCATGATGGCCGAGCATGTCACCACCACGTTGGACTTGCCAGGCAAGAAGACCGGGAGCGCAAACTCCTGCAGGACCTGCTTAAACTGGTCGACACTGACCTGGCGCACTTGCTCGAGCATCTTGGTGCTCCAGTCTTTTACGACCTGGTTCGCGAAGCCGAGGGTGGCAGCCGATTGCATGGTAGGCTGCTCGTCGGCAAAGTCTTTAACGATAGTGCTGATGGCGCCCTCAAGCGCGTGCTTCTTAAAGGCGCGTTCCCTAGAGATGAAAGCCTCGATGACAGCGCGGCTGATGCTGTAAGCCTTGAACGTGTCGGGTGAGCGGTAGATGCGGTACTGGAGCAGGACGGTGTCGGTGCCGCGCGCAAAGGACGTGCTGTAGGCCAAGCCAGTACCGTGCACGGCGACCCAAAGAGGACCTTCAACGGCCTCGAGATAGGAGAGCGCGACCATGAGGGCGGGGAGGGACGGATGCTGGTATAAGTCAGGCCCGCGGGTGGTGAAGAGTACGTACGAGGAGTCGATGGTCGGCATCGGGATAATTTAGCTAAGCTTGCCCGGGCTCTTGGCTGCCTCACTCAGCGCGTCCTTGCGCGAGTCGAGCGGTGCCAACGGCTGCGACGTGTCGAGGCCGTCAACGAAAGGCTTCCACGTGGACACGGGGTTGGGCAACTTAGCCACATCGGCAACAACCAGGGCGCGCATGTTGGAGAAGCGGAGGAGGCTCGTACGCAATTCCTCGAGCTGGCTGATGACCGCTTCTGGGTCCCTAGAGAGGTTCCTGTTGATGCGCTTCAGGTACAGCGCCTTAACCAGGGTGTTTTGTGCGCGGCTGGAGGAGTTGGGGGCGTCGTGGATGATCGAGTCCACGGCGTAGGCCATATCGTCTCCGCTGCGCTTCGCCTCCGGGATATCCGCCAGCATCTTTTTAAGAGTAGCCTTCAGCCTCTCGACGTCGAAAATGCTGTTGAATAAGATATCCGTGATCCACTTGATAGCAGTCTCGTACTTCTCGCGCTCGACGGACATCGTGATACACAGAAGCTCAGAGTTGCCAAAAGAGGTTCCCGCATGAATACCGTAAGTAACAGTATCTTTCTCAAGCTCCGTGACAACCTGCTCAAATTCAATGCACTCTCGGCAACGCATGATGGGGGTAGTAAATAAGTTGTCGATGTAGACGGTGAGAAGAGGCTTGAGCTGTAGAGGGATCGAGCCCGTCGAGAGGATCAAGGTTATATGAGTGAAATTAGTCAGGATAGACTCAAAGTGAATAAACAACGAGATATCGGCCTTATCCTAGTCAACGTACTTCTAGACCTCGTTATCCAAATCACCTATGCTCTTGGCCAGACCAGAGCGTGCCGTGACGGTTGGTATAAAATGAATCGACTCTACCCCAGGGATCTCAAAAGACTCAAGAATCTCGGGCGGGACCGGCTTGTCGTTTTCTGCTTTGGCCTGCTCGAGCTTCTCGGAAAGCTTCTTAAGGCCCTCTTCTCCGAGTCGCTCCTGCTGGGCCTTCACGCGGGCCTTCTCGTCTTCCTTGAGCTTTTTCGACAGCTTCCTAGACGGAACACCTAGGATAGACACGTGGTGGGCATCCGTAAGCCACTTGGACATGAACTCGTGCCACTGATGATTACTCCACTTCCTTAGGTCTTCAAATACAGCCAACGAGCTCAGGTCCTCGAAGATGGTTGAACCGTCTCGCTCGCCGAGTAGGTGGTCCTGAATAAACGCATAGGCGAAACCGTCGACCGAGTTCTCAGCTGTGAGCATGACTTGCCTCTTGAACCTGCTGATGCAGTCGGTCATGTACAATATGTCTAAGGGCTTAGACGTTGCTTCCTTGAGGATCTCGAACAGGGTTCTCATCAAGCAAGCGGCGCTTACCAAGCATTCAAGCAAGCGCTTGGTAAGTAATAATAGTAGAATATTTAGCTATTTAATACTTATAATAGGATAAAATAAGCTTATAAGTAGTAAATACTAAGATTTAACACTTAATAGAAGCCCCAGTATCTAGTATTATATATATTCGTAAGTAGCGCTTATCAGGCATTCAAGCAAGCGCTTGCAAGCGGGCTACTTGCAAGCGGCACCTCGAGGGCGCTTGAGCTTGCTTGGCTTGCTTGTTGAGAACGCTGATCTCGAAAAACCTCTTCTCGACGTCGGCGAGCTTCTCAGTTACAACATTACTGAGATTGAACCAGACGACGGTATCAGGGCGCTTATCCGTCCGGTAGGAGACTGCACTAGCAATTTGCTCCTTCTCCACAATGGCGTTCTCCAGAAGGGATACGGAAGACTCCGCAAGGTAACTAAGCAGAACCTCCATCACCGTGTCTAATATTGTTAGCCCGCTTCAGATAGAATAAGAACGCCAACCTACAATTGAGAATATCATTGCACTTTGGGCCAAAACATCCAATCATAATCTCGCCCGAAGACTCTTCCTCCTCCGGAAACTCGACGGTGTCGACAATAGTCTTCGAGAGGGGGGCGTTGGGTCAGATTCAACCCACGGACGCTTGAATGGTGCATCAAACAAAGGGACATCGTTAAGTATGGTGTCATCAAACTTGTCTAGAATCTCGAGAAGGTTATCGTGATCAATCTCACCGGTCAGCACAAGGCACACGTTCTTTGGTTGGTACATGGCCTTGTGGAATTCGCGGATGCGGTCAGGAGCAAGGACTCGGAGTTGTTCCATTGCACCGCCAGTCTCGTAGCGGAAGCCGTTGCCCTCGGGGTATAAGAGTCGACGTGCTTGCAGATCCATGAGTTTTCCTTGGTTGTTCTGGATGCCCTGCATCTCAGAGTAGACGACGCTGCTTCTTTGTCAGTCTCGCTCTTCAAAATGCTAGAGAACATACCCAGCATCCTGACCGGCGTCATCCACGTGGTGAACTTCGGTGTAGCATCCAGCCTTAGTCAAGGTTGGAAACAAGACGTGCTCAAAGTACACGAGAAGCTGGCGTTATTAGCAGGTTAAAAAAATTGAGGCTGCTGCATCTGCGTCTTACAATCTGGGCAAGCCCGTCCTAGCTTGCAATTTCTACAGTGTAGGCTGTATGGTCCACTGCTGTCCAAGCGTTCGTGTTTGAGTACGCCCTCGCGGCAAGCCGGTCAAGAATACCCTTGTACTTGTAGCTTCTCGAGCCCTTTGAAGAGTTAGCAGATTGCGAGACGAGGGAATAACATCTTACCATAAAACACAGGTGCTCCAGGGTGTGTGCTATACCAGTCAGTCACCGGTGACTCTAGTTATAGGGAAGATGAATGCAAAAGCACGCTTTACTTACGAGCGCCAGAATCATCATAGATCTCTGTTGCAAGTGCGAAGTAGCCCTTGAGCTTGGGACCCTTGCCGTCGATGACTACGACCCTTACACCAGTCCTCCCGGATTCGTATTGAGAGAACTTCGCCGGAGCGTAGTCTGCCTCAAACTTCTGGATGACCTTGAAGTGCGATCGTTTCTCCATGAGGGCAGTCATATTTCCGAGTACTGTTCTTTGAAAATTTGTGCGGTATGCTGGTTTCGAATAGCAACAATAATAGGGAAATCAACGGCGACGAAGGAATGACGAGAGGTAATACTCCGAGAACCAGGTATTTATAGACACATCGAAGGCAGGCCCGCTTCGGACACACCCATCCCATACACCAGATTTGGCACGTGCACAGGCGGTCCGAGAGGCGATCAATGCATTGGGAATTGGTCTGAGGTAATTAGAGCCCACCATACTAAAAGGGGCAAGATCTCTACGGCCGATCGGCGTCCTTAGACTCCCCCAGCGCAGCAGACGAGCCCACTGAGCCTACCGAGGTGCCCCTAGGCGGTAGCGACTTCGAAGACTTGTGCTAGAACGCTAGCGAGGGTAGCGTAGAGGCACAACTGGACGTAGAGGCGCTAGATATAACGGAGGAGGGTGTTACAACGTCGCAGGGCACTATAAGCTACGCACGCAGAAGGTGCATCGGCCGCGTATAGAGGCCCTAGAGCGGCTACGTAAGGCCTAGGAGGATGAAAAAGATTAGGACAACACCTAGGAGGATAAGGAAGGTTAGGAAAACACCTAGGAGGTGTCACAAGGATATATTAGGACACGCGTAGGCAGGATTACGCCCTATTGGGCGCATTAGAGCCTCGACACTATGCTAAGGCCTCGCGATAGATAGATCTAAGGGCATAGAGTCTATATATAATCAATTTTAACGGTTGTGTCATCTAGCGCGCCTTCTAAGCAACTCTACACCATGCTAAGACTCACGATACACGGCAACGATACATGGCAGACCCGGCGGCCAGCGACCCCTGCCGTGCAAAAGCGCCTCGGGCTAAGATTGATATAGCTCGTGTCGCTATTTACTAGCGCGTGCCACCAACTTTTGGACCGGCAGAATAACTGCGCACAGGGCAATTTGGTGTATGGGATGGGTGTGTCCGAAGCGGGCCTGCTACAGTGCCGCCAACCTCCCCGTAATTTCATCCAAAGTCGTGATCCTACGCACTGCAAGTGACGGTCCAAGCCTCTACCAATGATTCGACTTCTTTTCGTTTTTTTGAATCTTCTGGTGAGCTGGAATCCTTCAAGATCTTATCAGCGCTGGCCTGAAGTAGCTTGGCAGCCAGCGCCCAAACAAGTGCTTCGGCGGCGTCATCAGGCCGCACATCCCCAAAAATGTATCTTCAACACTCTTGGAGCTGTTTAGGCAAATTCCGTCTCGACGCAGAGCGACACGCTACAGCCACCTTCGAGCGTACACATGAGAGCCCTTTTAGCAAGGCACGCTAGCGTAAAACCGCGCTCGATCAGCAGACTTAGCATCTCGAGTGCGGCCGTATCACCCCCGCGAAGCTCGAGGCTGAGGGCGGCCCGGCTGACAGCGTGAGAGATGCTGCCAGTCTTGGAACCCAGGTCCTGGGCGGTGTGGTGCTCGAGGCTGACGCGCTAGAGCCCGGTGGCGGATGTGACTATGCACATGTAGTCGCTCTCGGGGTTGTAGACTTTAGCTAGGCGCGCTCCTACATTGCTTCTCAGGTTGGCGAAGCGCAGGCTAGGATGTAGACAGCGGCGCTTTTAGGCAGGCCCTGCATACTTCTGTACGGCAGGCCGGCCTTAACGATTAGGGTGTCGCATGGGTCGTTCCGCGCCGGTATGGTGCCAAGATGACATATATCTGGGAATCTCGTGGAAGTATCTGCCGCGCTACGGTAAGTTGTCAGTACCAGTGAGCTTGCAAGAGAATAGAAGGCTGCTTTATACGGAAGAAAATTGTCTGCATGTGCAAACTTGCTAAGGTGTTACGAGCTTACCCGGCTCTGCTTTTACCATCCTTGGCTTTGCGAAAGTATTTGAACGACTTCATGCGGAGCAGGTGCGGCTAGCTGTTCATGCCTATTGTCCGTACTTAGCGCTAGTAGCTATTGAGCGGCGGCTGTTTGGGCCAACTAACAAGAGAAAGCTAAAAATGTCCGGCGGATAGGCGAAATCAACATCAGTTGCCAGCGCTTACTATCCTAGCTCAGCGGAGTTTCGTCTCGTTGCACTATTTCATGCGTCGGGCTGGAGCTAGAGGTAGTGCTTGGGCAGCTGTGGACTGTTGCGGGCCGCCCAACGCGGCCGTCATTGAATGTGCTTAATGCCGCTCAGGCAACCCTTCTTGGGGGGCCCACTCAAAGCGTCGAAATTCCCCTAGCTAACCAGGACCGAGTTATTTCTCCCAATAGGAAAACTACGGTCATCCTTCCAGCCCCTCTTTTCATAGGTTTGCCCAAGGGAAGAATCGACGTTCATCGCTCTCTATGAGACGACTTGAGCTGCCCATCCCGTACCCTCTCCAGGTTCCATCCGAGCTTCTAAATACGCGTACGTAGACTACAGTGCCGACGGGCTTGCGCGGCCGGGATCCTTAAGTAAATGCATGATAAAAGTAATGCTCAGCGATGTGGCTTTCGTGAAAACGGCACATGGTCCAGCACGTCGTAAAGCTCGACCTTGTACCATTGGGCCTCTCTAAGCCTAGCGGAAGTCACGGTCTTAGTATAACCAACACTGAATGATTTGATTGCTCAACTATTCAGCTAGAGAATAGAGGGTCCTTATAAAGCTCTATAGCAGCCATTGTAGGACTACCAAATGGAGTTGGGATGAGAGGTAACGTAGCAACAGATGGAGGGCGCGGCAACGTGCGGAAGGCTCTTGTATCTCCATAGAAGACAGCATCCCTATAAGCCATGGAGCTAAAGTCAGTAACGTTAGTTAGTTCAATCTCCACGGCTAGCGAATAAGGCAAAGGAGCAGCTTATGATTATGTAAACCACTAACCGAAAGCTCAGATAGCGGTCCGCTTCCCCCTTCCTTCCAAACCCCCAACAAAATTACGCCATGAGACATCAAGATCGCGCAGTGCATGCTCGCGACCAGCACACCAAAACACCTCTCTATGGATCGCTGATCTAATACAATGAACGTCGAAAGCCGATTGTCGTACGCCAGCAGCCACGGGCACCCTTCCTCGTTAAGCGCGCTTATACATGCACCAGAATCTTCTACCCATCGGTCTCAAATTCCTCCGCTCGCGCAGCATCAGATGCACTCGGTCTCCACAGCTGGTGGAACTCCCCCGCCGCTCCCCTCACCAAGCTGTCGCAAGTACAATCTGCCTACCCAGGCGCCCTTCAATAGCGTGGCCTGTCCCTCTCACAGCCCGCCGAGGGTTTCTATGAATACTTTCGCGCAACTGCAGACCCTTGTGCTGGGTAACACCACAAGCATCCATAGCCAACGCAAGAATTTCGACAGCTTCAGCTATACCGTTAGCCACCTCCAAGGCGAGGTGAGCCGTATAGAAAATGTAGTGGCGTCCCTAAGGCAAGAGGTTCATCCAATTGCATCTGCAGCCTTTGTTCCAGCGCCGCAGACGAACAAAATCTACGATGCAACGCTCGAAGCATTGTCCAATGATCTTTCCACAGTCGCGACTAAGGCTACGAACGTGGATGCGCTGAAGGTGCAACTCGAGATCCTGAAGCGACGCATCAAGATCATAGAGGAAACTCCAACACACAAAGCTCCTCCAAGTAGCTCACTAGTGGCCCCTCCCGGTCTCTCCGCGCCTTCTTGGAAGCTAGGGCAAGCTCATACTCCACATCCCGTACCCGCTCGTCCCCTTGGCCAAGCGTCCTTTCAGCCACATAAGGCGCTTCTTTCCGACGATTCTCCATTAGCCCCTTGTCTCAGCAATCCGAACCATCTTGAGATGGGTCCAAATCTTCGCCTGGGACTGCCACTAGTGGCTCGTCCTCCTCATCATACTATACGGCCGGAGATGGACAGCTTCTCCGCGTCAGGAACCCAGCTCAGCCAGCCGAGTAGCTATGCATCAGTCGCCTTCAGTGGCAACTTGCGTTATCCAGAGAGGGTACATAGTCGTGTGGATGGGCTTTCAAGCTCTATGGGCTCGGCAAAGCGGCAGAAGCCCCCGTCTTCGAAACACAGAGCGAATCCGGTACGCAACGCCCACGGTATTCTCATCCAGAGGGATGGTCAGCCTGACATGCGCTCCCTGAGAAAGAAGCAGGCTGCCAAAATCTCAAAGTCCACCGTTTCTAGTATTCCTTGTAGCCGTGGTAGCTAGACTTATAAGAGCATGCTTGGAAAGGACACTGGCGCATAATCTAGCGTTCAAAACTGTCAGACTTCAGATCACGTGTATTTAACTTTCTTGGTGTTTCAGCGTCTCCCCCATCTACTCCGCAGAAAAAAACCGACCGAATTCATTCATTCATCCAACCCAAGAATCCAATAAAAACCGCCACAATGACCTCATCGAGCAGGCTTAGAGAGCTTGTATGCCTATTGCTTCAAACCCAAACCCCTCCAGCGTTATGCCACCATCCCTTCCTCATAATCTTAACTTCTTTTGCTAGCTAGTGAACGAAAGGTTTAAGAAAGCCCAGATCGGGCGTATAGGGAGCTACTAAATTATCTTCTGTTCTCTGGCGATAGAGGTTTTGATATAGTGCGACGTCTCAATGGCAGATTCTTGCAAAATTCAGTCCAATCGTCTGCACCTCTTCGAAATTTACCCTACTCTGGTTGGGGGAAGCCGTCCCATATTTGCTGCGCATATTCCTCTAGCTTACCAGCAGCGGCAGCGGCGGCGGCGGTGACGCCCGCGTTGTCGTAGGCCTCAGCCGGTCGCCCAAGCCACTCGCTTACTACTGCCGCACTAGTAGCGCCGTTATTATTATCGGGTACTGCGGCCAGCGCAGCGCGGCTGCCAATCCCGAAGCCTGGAGCCAGGGACAGCCAAGCGGCGGGGTTGCTAGCTATTTCTAGGCTTGGTGATAGGAGCAAGTCCGCAACGTAATGCTACAGCTCCTTGCTTAGCCTGTTCACGTTGGCGTTGGCCTACCCCTACCCTACTACTAACGTGGTCGCGCGGAGGAGGTCCTTTAGGCAAATAGGCACGATGTCTATACTAACCTTAGGCTCTAACTCTTCTCTAGTAAGCTCGCCCCCGATAGTAGACAGTAGTTTACTCTTGAGTATATCGTTAGGATGCTTGGTAGAAAGGCTAGTGACACGATAGACGGTTGAAATCCTCCTGCTCACTGCCCCATCATTCTGATGAAGCCACCCGTCCCTACCCAGTACGAGTAGTAGGGTACGATGTCGGCGCTGCTGCTCGCGCGAAGAAGCGAGGCGGCACGGTAGCCAGTACACCTGTGCCGCTTTATAACAATAAAGAATGACCGAAGTGAATGCAGCAAAAAGGCCTACCCAAGCGTCGATAGGATGCGAGCTTGACAAAAATCGGTTGGTCTGTGGTAAGGCGCCGGCGAATCCGCATACTGTTTAGACAGAGAGATGAGGGCAGATGGGGAAGCACGGGCGTTGGCGGTAGCTAGGCTCTGTGACGGCAGTGAATAAAGAGCAGACAGAGCTCCTGTTGTGCGTTGATCTCAACGCGTCTGGAGCCGCCTTCATCCGGCTGTCCCTCAGCGTCGCCATTCAGGCCCATGGCCGCTCGCGATTGCGCTCTCTACTCCTCGTCCTCCCGCCCGACGCCCTCGAAGCACCCACTTTCACGTTTGAAACGCTAAAAATCTCGCAGGTCGGTGCTGCCTCGGCAATCTACGAAGCCGGCCTCTCCCCCTCTGGCTACGTCCTCCGCGCCTCCTTCGTGCTTGCGACGCCTGGTTATGCCGTCCTTTATAATACCACTGTGGCGTCTATCAAGCCCGCAACCCTCACCGCAAGTAGCATGCTCCGCGCAGTACGACTGCTATCCGGAACACACCGATTCGTTGCGTACATACAACCCAGTGACTATGCTCGAGTTGGTCTGAGCCAAATAGCAGAACATGTACAAAGCCGGTGTCTCAAGCCGCTGGCGTGGGAAGACGTTTGGCAACGAATCCCAGCGGGTAGACTGGGTCTGTTTGCCTACCGTTACCCGCCGGAAGAAGAGGCTACGCAGCGCGGAGGAGAGTCCGCCGCCACCGCCGTACGATGACCGTCATCCAGGCCCAGCAGTGAGCCAGCCTGCTCCCCCGATCGGAGAGCCATCACCTGTTCCTCGGCCCCTTGGCCCACCAGTCCCTGCGTACATCCCGCCGACCCCGTCGCCACCAACACGGTCCGTCGTTCCCGAAACACCGCTACCGTCGCAGCAGCATCAGCTGCAGGCCGGGCACCGGCAACCGCATCCGCACCTACCGACACGAGTATTCCCCACGCCGGTCCACGCCAATCTCACGCACGCAACCGCCGAACAAGCACGCGCGCATCTCACGCACATCCTGACCACCTTCCTGACTAAAGCCCTCGCCTACAACGCCGCTCTCTACAATCACAGAAGCGTGCGCGGGCCGCTGCGTGCTATGGCGCGACACGCGCGTGACGGCGCTATTACGACCTTCTGCGATGCGCGGGTACGGTGCGCGGCGCGCTTCTTCTACGATCCAATGGGGCAACAGCAGCGGGCGGCAGGGGCGGCGCCGTACGTAGCCGATATCGAGGGTCTATTGGCGTGGATGCTGAGCGCAGTTAGGCGGGCGGCGGATTCGGACGGTGATGCGGTACAACCGGTGCAAGAGCGAGTGTATCGCGCGGCTGCTATCGTTCGTGGCGTCGGCAGACGAGGATGATGGTGCTGACGCCGGGGTGTAGTATGCGGCCAGAAGGCGGGTCGACGGCCGGACACGGCTGGTAGGCACGGCGTTCATCCGACTATCTCATTTCCTACATGATTACATTCAAGTCTACTACGGAACGGAATGCCACAATGCTAGTCCGTCCATTCGACGCGATGTTCTATTGCATCCCTGTCTTATCATCTCACACATAGTCAATCCCATGCAATTTAGTCATCGTCGCACGCGAGGGCGGTGCTGGGAATCAGGATGCTTGAACTCAAGAAAGCGATCGTCGAGGTCGAATGCCCAGGCCGCCGCAGACGTACATGTCGGCCAGGTGCGCGGTTAGAGAGGAGTCAAGGACCTTGACAAGGCCAAACGAGGACGGACGAGCCGCGTCGGCGGGCACGGCGGGCACGGCGGTGATCTGGGCCCTGTCAAATAGCTCCTCCAGGCGCTCCTCCGTGAGGATACAGTTGCGCACGTCGTGCAGGTGGCCGTGGGCGGCGTCGTGCACCGCGTTGCCGAAGATGTAGCGGGCGTTCAGCTCGCCGAGCTCGTTCGGCACGATGTGAGCCATGCGGATCTGGCTCGCCGGGTGATATTCGCGAGTGATGGCGCACCACTGGAACGCTTCGTCGTTGGCCGCGGCGATGGCATGTTCGTCCTTGGGCACGGTGACGGCATAGAAGTCGGCACATCTTCGCGTCCAGTCCTTATGGAAGGCGCCGCGCTGTTGGGCATTGGTGCGGAAGACCAGCTGGGCGGTGGCGGGCGTGTTACCGTAGCTCTGGAGCCAGCTGTCGATGAGCTGGTCGTCCTCGAGGCGGCAGCTGGCCTGGATAGTGACGACGTCGGCGGCCTGGCCAATGATGGGGCCTACGATTCAAGGCTTCATTAAATGAGCAGGGATTTAAACGAGAGCTGCGCTGGCTGTATGCTTGTCATCTTATGGCTCGACGTGAATGGAGACATTACCAACGGCGCATAGAGAGGCCGTGCTTGACGCCCAAGGACTCGGAGAGTTGCATCCCAGTATGGCGAACGGCTGCATGCTTGTAGAGGTACCTCCGGTGGAGTGGAGTCATCACACCAATGCGCGTGGCTTGGGCACGGGGTCGAAAGGCGGAGCGGTCGTTCCATTACATGCTCCTTCGGTTTCTATATTCTTACGCAAAGGTAGGAGACATACTAGATAGACGCAGGCTGTCCGGCCATTGATTTTGCTCGGCGCGGGCCGCATCGGAGGATCGGCAAGCGGCGTTACTCACTTGGGCCGCTGCCGCGAATTCGACGCGACCGACCCCCTCGCGTCCCAGCACTCAACAGCATCAGCACTGTCGGGCAAAGGGTTCTCGGACAGCTACATCTTAACCCTATCGCAAGTCGAAGCTAAGCGCCCCTCCCGCCCCACCCGAAACATCACGACCCTCCGCTACCGTTGCCGCCTCTTGTCCAAAATTTCGCGTCACCTTTTTTTTTTCGTTGTGCAAGAACCCCGCGTTTCGTCTACCCTGGCCTTGGACCTACCTTCTCATCGCTCGCACGCGTAGTTCTCTATGCTTGATTCTCTACGATGGCACTTCATTATGATACCGCAACTGACGATGAGCTGATCCGTCATTGCTCTAGCTCCAACCCCAACCGTGACATTGTCAGCCAAATAGAGGGTGGTATCTCTGTCATCCGGATATCGGACGCTGCCATCAAGTTTGGGTTTAGCATCACACAGGACGAGGCAAACAACCAAAGGCGAGCGTACGAGTTAATCGACCCTGCGATAGTGCGCATTCCGCGTGTTTATCGGTTCTTCGCGGCTGATCATATCGGCTACATCGTAATGGAATACATCGATGGAAAGACCTTGGATACCCTCAAAGATTCTATGTCCATCGACCAGATAAATCACGCCCTCTCCCATTTTGCACAGATACGAAGCGAAAAGCCTGGCCCACTTGGCGGAGGACCATCTCGGGGCCTTCTTTGGATAGACGACCAAGGGCCCAACATTGAGAACGTTCGCGATATCGAAGAGTACTACAACACCAGACAGTTGAGAAAGAAGCCGCACCTCGACCTCAAGGGTTTCCCACTAGTCCTATGCCACCTAGATCTTGCGCCCCGGAATATTCTACGGCTCGATGACGGTTCCATCTGCATTCTCGATTGGGCCTCGGCTGGCTTCTATCCCAGGCTCTTTGAGATCTGTACATTAGAGCTCAACATTCGCGGACAAGACCACTTGAACAGCAGGCTTTTACATCAAGTAGAAGACCTAAGCGAGAAAGAGAAAGCCCAGGCTCTACTACTCCAACACGCCTATTACCTAGGCCAGAAGTATCACTAGTAAGTTTCCTTGTATTGAGTAGATACAACAGCTAATATTTAGCCAGCGGACCCAGACCCACAAGGCCAGTCATACCTCCGGGCTTCAAACTCAAACCCTCAAACACAAAGGAAAGAAAGCAGACTGTATAACAGTCAGGTTATTCGCTGTCCTCGTCTCTGAAAGCTCTTCTCTCTGTTCTACCATTATCCTCATTCCTGCAACAGATCATTCCAGTCTTCATAACTGAGGAACTCGCCTTGACGAATGGTGATGGGTTTTGGTTCTGTAGAAAGAGAATACTGCCACGATAGAAATGTCCACGAGTCCTGAGGCACATCCGCGTGCACCCAACCCTTTCCTGCTATGCGATACAGAAGCGTATAGCTAAGTGAGTCAACACTTAGTAGAGGTTTTTTCTCTTTTTTTTGAAAAAAAAAGCATAGATAATAGAACTTACACCTAGTAGCGACTCCCGGAGCCACCTCCCGAGAACTGGTATCTATGCAAGGCCCATTCTTCTCGTATGCAACGGTAAAGCTCCGCGACTGTAACAGGTAACCCGAGCTCGTAGTCACGAACCATGATGGCCGAATTCGAGCGCTGATACATCAGCTGAGTCCAGGTAAGTACTCCTATCGTGTCCTCCGGGTCCGTTGGCGACATGTTGATCCGAATGGAATGCTCATTGCCCATGAGTAAATATACCGAGACGTGATTGTCACTCATTTGAGAGTTTGGCCATGCGCCCGTAGTGTGGACGACCACTCGAATCTTGTTGAACCTTGAATGGTTGTCTTGAAATAATTTGATGTTTCGGTCTCCGTTTAGTTCAACTTCGTGCTTCTCCGATGAGCTTTGCATGGCTGAAAATGGTACAATTTCTGTTATAAGGTCTTTCTCGGCAGATGATGCTAGCTCGAGTACTGTAAAGTCGATCTCAAACTTTTTTGAATGCCGTGCTAAGGACCGCCTTGAAAGTCATAGAGCCAGTTGGCTACGCAGGAGACAATTGCGCGAGGAGATTCGAATAATGAGTATGTTTTACCGCTGCCACTCTGCCCATCCGCTATAATGCAAAGCTTTTTGTTTCCAGCCACTGTACTCTAGACAAGAGATTTTAAGAAAGAGCTCGGATCCTCTTCTTCTATATCAGATAGGGAAAAGGCCTTCGTGAACAAGTATTCTTCCGTATAAGTAAAATCAGGCTTCTGGTAGGAAACTCGACTCCAAGGGGTATCCTCGCTGACATTAGGCAGATGAGGTGCTCGTTTGTCATGAGGATTCAGTGGCCGGACAAATTCGATTGTCTAGAGTGGATCTGATTAGAGGAAAAGACAGGAAGAATTAGGTCGGCTGAAAATAAGGAAGACCAGAAGGCTACAAGGGGAATTCAAGGCTTAAGTACAACAAGAACCAATAGCTAACGTGCATCCTTGTTGCATAAATATATTCGTGTCGGACATCATGGTAGACAGTGAGTTGAGTTGAATTTAGGCTATTATTAGTTACGTAATAGAGACACGTGCTTGCAGGTTACAGCTCGTTCCGTTAGGCAACGCAACCGCCCTTGTCCCTGCGCCCTTTAGCACTGCGAAGAGCATAACGTTAACGTATATCTGGCTTTCTAGGTACCTCATCGATAATAGGGGAACTATAAAAGTCTTAGGGGTAGACTATGCTTAACGTTTTGCAGGGTTGCTGTGCCGTGTCGATCGATTAAATTGCGTGGCCATCTCCAACCTCCCCACTTTCACCCGGCTTCCGCGCTTCTTCACCACAACCTCCTACATTCCGGACAGCTGTCTACCTACTTTTTGTGCGACTGATCGCCTCCGATTCGCTCTTGTTGACCGCTATAGTGCTAATTACGTCTTCCTAAGATGTACGAATGCGAGACCTGCTCTGCTACCTTCCGGTACGAAGATGACTGCGAAGAACACATGGACGATTACGATCACTGGCCTGAATGTGAGACCTGTATCCGTACCTTCCGCACCCAGCGCGCTTGCAATCAGCACATGAACGACACAGATCACTGGGCACCGCGCTTCGAATGCGAGACTTGCACCAGGGAATTTTTGTCTCAGAACGCAGCCAACCAGCATATGAACGCGCTTCGACATTGGGCACCGAGAATTCCCTGTGAGACATGCGGCAAGATGTTTCACACACAAGGCGCAGCGAACCAGCACATGAAGGATGAAGCCCACTACAAGAACTATTGCAAAAGCTGTAACCGGCAATTCCAGGATGAGAACAGCTTGCGGATGGTGAGATCATATCCCTAACTCCTCCCTTTTACTCGCTGAAAATGTTTACAAGCCTGTCTGCAGCACTTGAACTCAAAGGTTCATCGCGGCAACAATGTGCCCTGCCCATTTTGCCGAGACAACTACGTCTCCGCCAGCGGCCTCACCCAGCACGTCGAGACAGGCTCCTGCTCTCGCGCCCCCAACCTCAACCGCGAAGCCATCCTCCGTATAATTCACGAGCGTGACCCGCGTGGCATCATCACCAACACGCAGATTGAATGGCACAAGGAAGAGAACGTCAGCTATGCGGCTACGGACTGTGCGTTTAACGGCTTTCATTGGGAATGCTACATATGCCACCGCGAGTTCGACGCCGTCCACGCCCTAAACGCGCATCTCAACTCGCCTGCTCATAAGCAGAAGATCTATCATTGTCCAAACTCAAAGGGCAAGTGTCGAAAGCAGTTCGTTAGTTTGGCTGGGTTTTTTAACCATCTCGAAAGTGGATCATGCGGATTTATGAGGTTTGAGAAGGTGCAGCGGCAGGTTGAAGATGTGCTTCAGGGACGGAAGCTCATCGCGATGTCGTGATGGTTTCTTTTATTCCTTCGGATGATCTTGTAGTCTCTCTCATTCAAGGTCAATGGTGAGTCTGTTTGCGGTGATACTGTTATCGGCGGCGTTGGGATTGCTGTCCATCTGAGGTTCATTATATGAAAGCGATCGTTCTTCCTTCCCGGCCTGGGCTTTTACGAGGTAAAGTAAAAGTAAAACCAGTCAAAATAGAGCAAGCGAAATGGAGATAGGAAAAGCGGACGCGAGGAGAACACAAAGCGAGCTCCGCATGATCACGTAAGCCATCTGACTCACGTCCGGCGATCGAAAATTTCGGCGTTTCAACGCCAACTCATCAGTGACACTCCCAGCGTCAAGAATCAAAGTCGGAGCACACCACCACACTACTGCGTCATTACGGTCTTCTCCAAGCATGGAAACGTGCACGCGACCGCCATCTATCCAACTTCTAGACGCACTTTTTGCACCTCATCAATTCAGGCCAAACGAAGTCCTAACACTCTACCATGTGTACGACAATCTTTCGCAGACACCACTCACACTAGACAGCATAGAGTGCGGCGATCCAAACAGTTACCTGATCAATCCTTGGCACATCGTCACTGTTAAAAACATGCTGCAACATCTGGATTGGAAGAACCGCGAGTCCACTCAATTCATCTCGTTTTACGACGATGCGCAGAAGGCCTTGACGGAAGCTAGGCGAAGGCGAAGAGAAAAGTGGGTTCGTGGGGAATATCGGAACCCAGCGACGGTCAAGATTGTTGTGGTGGAACTCACAGAAAATTCGAGGGTGTGGGTGTTTTCAAAAGAGGAGCTCATGCGGATGCTGGATTTCAATTCCGAGGTCTTTCGTAGGGCCGGCACGACTGAGTGGTTTGTCTGGGAGTTTATGCCAATGGCACATGTGGTTGGATTGCTAGAGTTCGATGTTCTTGGGAACGAATTATACCTGCGGCGACAAGCCAACAGAATTGGAAGAGAGGGCGCTTGCAAGTCTACAAGCAGGTTTTCTGGATAATAGGAGACATCGGTTCTCGAGTAGGGTTGGCAGTTCGAGTGCAGTTTTAGGGTAGATAAACGGTCTAAAGGCTCTCGCCTGTTCTACTCTTTCCTTCTACTTCTTCCTTCGCGGGCACGACGCGCTTCAGGCTGTGTGCGGTCCTGTATAGGTGGCATATTTGCATTCCGCGTTGGGGCGCTCTCTTTGGTTGCAGTACTTGGAGCTGTGCTGGCCTACGCAACAGCCACAGGCTTACAGTGCCTAACACTCGGTTCCGATGTGACTCTATTTCTAGCAGTCAAAGCATTGCTTGACTTTACGGGTCGTAAAGCTTGCAAAAGAGGACCTCCGCCTGCCAGACCATGCATCCCGGGGCTACGGCATTGCCTTCATTAGGCCTTCTGATTTTTACTGCACCTTTTTGCTAATAGAAGCCTTAGTTAGCTAGCTCACGTACGCAATCCCAGACTTTTTCTCTACTTCTAGCATTCCTTTTGGAGGCAGGGGCTGCGGTGATTGGCTGGCAGAATGTCGGCTACGCCTTAGTCATCAGGTGCCGCACAGGTGGAGGATAACCTCCACCTAACGGGCACCTCCTCTTCTTCAGCTTAGCAACCACCTTTCTCTCTCGCACGGTGCAACAATTCCAATAGCATTTTCCGCATCGGAGAGGTCTGTAGATCCTAGATGGATGTCACGAATGAAAAATCCGTACGTGATATGAGATAGTGTTAATCCAGGTGTTAGGAAAAGGTCGGGGTCCAAGCGTTTGATTGCTCCTCCGGCGGAGGACTTAGGTTAATCGATCACGTGACTCAACAGCTAGCACAACCCATAAATGCCACAGGGCCGCTTTATTGGAACTTTCATCTCTAACACCGGTCTTTGGAATGGTCCGCGCCGCGAGAATGCGAATGCGAACTCCTCTGCGAGGACGCGACCGCGCTGACTATCGCGCCCCCCTGAAGGAAGCTGCTAAGCCAGCGCAGTACAGCTTTAGTAGCAGAAGAGTTCACAATGGTTACTAGATGTTGGAATAGAGCCTTCCCAGCTCACCATGCATCTTGTGGGGTCCCCCCCAAGGGGGTATATCACTCTCTAGCCACGCAGATCACTGCGCGGGCCCGCCTTTTGTTTCCAACAGTTATGAGCCCGGGAGCGTCAAATGCTTCACGATAACTAATTCTACACCTCATTTACTATCACATACGTTCTTTTGAGCCCTTTCCGGCACTTCCGAACCGCCTCTTCTCCTCAACCTCCTCATTTCAGCAGCATGGAGTCTTCAAAACGTCCTCTCATTCTTTCTAAGCCCTCCTAGTGGGAGCACTGGATCCGTACTGTCAAGACTCGCGCTACGAACCTTGCTGTTTGGGACCTTATCGACCCAAACCTTCCACGGAAGCCTCAGCAGCCTTAGAGTCCTTCTATTCCTCTTCTACCACCTGATCAAGGCTCAGACGAGGACAGGCAGCGCGCCGCGAGTCGTTACAACCTCCAGATGACTCAATTTAACGCCAAACAGAAGCAATATTCGATCCAGCTTCATGGAATAGGGGAAATCGACAAACTCATTCACGAGACTGTGGCTAGCAGCATTCAGTCCTACATGGACACAGCGCCTGACACAGACCCCTAGTCTATCCTCACTACTCTTAAAAAGCACCTTGTACCGACCAGTGAAGCCACAGAACTCGAGCTAGAGGCTCAATTCAAAGAGCTTCTTAAGGGTCCTGGCCAACAGGACATTAAGAAATGGTTGCAGTCCTGGGAGGACACGTACACGCCTGAAGTCGCAGGACTCAGGGCTGTCAGAAACTTTGCCCTGTCTCTTCAGGATTTCAACCCCAATTGGGCCAGCATCATCCAGAAGGACCTTATGGACGCCTCATCTAAGCCAGATACGCAACAACCTGACTTCTACACTGTTGTGGAGCAATTCAGGCAAATGCATCGCGTCCAGGTGATCCGGGCACCGTCCAAGGGGCTCCGTACCAAGCATTCAGCCTTCACTGCCTCATTCAAGGGCAAGCAACAGGATCAACCACCTCTCTGCCTATGCGGGAAGAAAGAATGGTATAGCCAGTGCCATTATCTCAACCCTAAGGCACGCCCTCAAGGCTGGAAGCCAGATCAGGAAATTCAGAAGAAAGTGCAACAGAAGATCAAGGTTCCTCACATCAAGGAGAAGGTGGAGAAGGCCCTCGCCAGGCACGAGGAAATCCAGCAGTCTCGGACAACGAAAGAGGACCAATCACGTGCCTCAACAAGCCAGGATACTACCTCTCAGGAGGCTCCACCATCACAGGGAGTCGTCCTGACGTCAATCACAGGCAGGACCAATTCGGTTACTGTCAACAACCCTCTGCAGACCGCCTGGATCCTCAATTCGGGTGCAGACTACCACGTATGCAACGATAGCATGCTCCAACGGTTCACAAAGACGAAACCTGCGACCTCTAATAACGTCATTCAATGCGGTAATGCCGCATTACCTATTCAGGCATACGGCCAGGTGACAGTCAACACAAATACGCCGCTTGTACCTTCTTTCATCAGACTTTCAGAAGTCACACACGTGCCTAGCCACATGACCAATCTAATATCCCTCTCAGTCCTCGAAAGCAAGGGAGTCTACCTTGATCAACGCAACCAACGCCTTGAACGTGAGGGCAAGACGATTTGCACGCTCACAAGGCAAAATGGACTGTACTTCGTCGAATTACCTTCAGTTCATGAATTGCAAGCCTCACGCCTGACAGCCGTCTTAAATGCCATTCGGACAGCGTCCCTAGCAACCTGGCATTAAACCCTGGCTCACGCAGGGCCTACTGTCCTATCACACCTTGAAGAAGCGACTCAGGGAGGTCATGTTATCCCTGAAGACTTGGATCTCCCTATCCAACAGCGCTGTGAGACCTGTAATCTTGCTAAGGCTCACCGTCTAATCTCTATAGCCGCTGCGAAAGAGGAAGATTCGGCCATTCCCTTCTTCCGAATCTCATTTGACTTTCTGCAGTTTCAACCAAGTTACAATGGGGACAGATACGTAGCTCATTTGGAGTGCGTAGCCTGTAACTTCATAGTAATCACCACTCTCAGGTCGAAAGCAGAACTCAGTCAGTCCCTACAGCACCTTATTCGTACCCTTCAAGTCCGCTATCGTGCACATATCGTCTTCTTTCGCTCAGATGGTGAAAGAGCGCTTGGTGACGACTTTTACATCTTCCTATCATCACAAGGCATCACTCATGAGGTATCTGCTCCTGCTACTCCCCAGCAGAATGGGCATTCCGAAAGATTAGGGGGTGTGCTAGCTACGAAGGCTAGGGCAATGCGTATCGGCGCAAACCTTCCTTAGTCCCTTTGGCCTGAAATCGTCAAGACAGCAGCATACCTCACCAACAGGACTCTAATTAGGAAGCTTGGGTGGATTACTCCCTTTTAGTGCGTCACAGGCGACAAGCCAGATATCTCTCATCTCAGAGTCTTCGGTTGTAAGGCATACAGCCATCGCAAGGACGTCATTCGCAGCCACAAGCTAGAAGAGCGCGCACATGTCGGCTTTCTCATTGGCTACGATTCCACCAACATCTTCTTCATCTGGACTCCAACCAAGGGCAGGATCATTAGGTCTCGTGATGTCAAATTTGACGAATCGTCATTTTATGACCCTACAGACCCTGATACAGTAGAAGCCGAGGAAGAGTTCATACTCACAGAGTTACTGCCTCCAATCCGTGAATATTAGGACTCAGATGACGTTGCAAAACCGTCGTCTGAATTACCTGAATCCCCTACCATGAGCAAATCACATGATCCTCAAACTCAGCTACCAATACCTGAGGCATCGTCGGCAGACGCAAATACACCTCCTGTGGCCGAAGAACCAATGGATCAACTACTTCAGCTACCAGAATCATCACAAAGGCGCCTGGGACCTCTCCTGCCTGCCCAATACGATACTCCACCTCATCCTGCAGCAGAAGATAACAACAGGGCACCAAATGTAGACAAGATTTCGCCCAAAATCACAGAAGCCAACGTCATCCAAGGCAAAAGAACCCGCAAGCCGCGAAAGGAAGCATACGCTGCAGTCCTTGATCACATGCCAGGGCAGAATCATGCCTTTTTCTCATCATTCCTCGAAGCAGGCCTCACTACGCCTAAACCCCTACCTGACATGCACAGAGACCACCTACCGCCTGAGCCTGAGACCTTCCAGAGCTTCAGAGCCACCAATTTGAGGACCAGTTCATGCAAGCCATTTAGAAGCAACTGACTGAATTGGAGCAACGCCGAACCTGGATTAGCGTGCCAGATAGCCAGGCACAGGGGAACAAGAAGCCGTTACCCCTCATGTGGGTATTCAAGTACAAATTCGACGAAGACGGTTATCTGGTCAGCTACAAGGCACGTCTATGCGCCTGGGGCGACCTCCAGCAGACGCCTCAGGATACCTATGCAGCAACCTTCGCAGCATGCATTTTTAGAGCCCTAATGGCAATTCTGGCCGCATTTAATCTCGAATCCAGGCAATATAACGTTATTAACGCGTATATTCACGCCAAATTGGACGAGGAAGTGTACTGTCTCCCTCTAGAAGGGATGAACATCCAGTCGGGCAAGCTCCTTTTGCTTCGCCAAGCCTTGTACGGCCTCAAGCAGTCCCCTCTACTGTGGCAGCGTCATTTCGGCTCGATTCTCACGGATCTTGGCCTCAAATCTGTCCTAGGAGTCCCCTGTCTCTTCACAAATGATCATCTGATTCTCTTCTTCTTTGTGGATGATACAGTCATCATCTACCACAAGGATCACACCCAATCAGTCGATGCTTTTCAGGAGCAGCTCTTTCAGAGAGTAGAGATGAGATTACTAGGCGAGATTCAGTGGTTTCTAGCCATCAGGATCACTAGGGACAGAGATCAGAGGAAACTGTGGCTCTCGCAGGACTCATACATCACCAAATTGGCCGCCAAATTCAACATTAAGACGTCCATCTCTCAATCTACTCCACTGCCACCCAACGAGGACCTTCTGCCCAATGAAGAATACGCTTCTTTACAGGATATCTACGCCTATCAGCAGAAAGTCGGATCAATCAACTTCGCAGCCATCACAACGAGGCTCGACATCGCCTTCACAGCCTCCAAATTGGCTGAATACCTGTCTAATCCCTCACCTCGTCATCTGAGACTCAGCCAGAGAGTCCTAGAGTACATGGTTGCCACCAGAAATAGGGCAATTCAGTATTCAGGATTCACCTCCAACCAGGCCGAGTTGTTCACAGCTTCTAGCGACGCCTCCTTTGCCATGGACGTTGCTACGAGGAAGAGTGCCTAGGGATTCATCTTCAAGCTCTTTTCAGGACCTATTGACTGGAAGGCCTCCAAGCAACGCACTGTTACCACAAGCAGTACAGAAGCTGAGCTTCTCGCCCTGTCAGCAACTGCCAAGCAGTGTATCTGGTGGGAGCGCCTATTCAAGGAGATTGGGTTCAATCCAGGGCATAAGACACTCATTCAATGCGATAACCTTCAGACGATTCGTCTCATTCAGGAAAACACCAACAAACTCGACACTAAGCTGCGCCAGTTGACGTTCACAACCACTGGCTACGCCAGGAAGCTCAACAAGGCAGAATATCACTGCAATAGTCACCTTCAGCTAAAACAGTAGCTAATAGACTTACCAAGCCGCTTGCTAACCAGAAGCATCAGGTATTCATTGATCAAATTGGCCTCTATACAACCCCTACTACCTGATTCTCATTTCTTTTAAAGACACTTCCCGTTTATTTGCCTTATATATCATCTATGTCATTCTTTCTGTCATCAATCAGACCCCAAGAAGCTGCAAAAGGAGATAACAGGGTGAGGGGGAAAGAACCAGGTCTCCCTCGACTCAGATCGAGTATTCGCAGTCCCTACGCCGCGAGTTCTGGTTCGAGGTGTTGCCCTCTTTTGGTCATTTACAAAAAGGGTATTCATTCATTTTTTTGCTTTTTGCAACACCAAACGGTCTATCACGACCTGCCTAAACCAGCAAATCGTGAAGGGGGTGTATTAGACTTCAGATCACGTGTATTTACCTTTCTTGGTGTTCCAGCGTCTCCGCAGGATAAGGAGCGTCTCCCCCACCTCCTTCTCAGATAGTAGACCGACCGAATTCATTCATTCTTCTATCATCTATTCCAACATGACATTTTTTTCCTCTCTTTACACTCTGTTATTACGCTCCTTGCTTCTATCTGCCTTCCTCCCGATGACCGTGATATGGATTATGTCATTCTCGCAATAACCACTTTAGGAGTTGGCCTGCACACGCCTCCTCTTTTGAAGAATACTTCCTTTCCTCGACAGTGTATACCCTTAGCACTTCCTCGCTATTGAACACACGTGAAACGTCACCTATACGGCGGCCATCGAAAAGGTCGATCAAAATGGCATGCGTGCCAGCAACGATCTACAGTGAGCAGTGAGTCAAACGAGTTAGAAATAGCTTCAACGTGCCTTGCGCCAATCTTCGATTTTCTTTGATATCGGGACCACCCCCAACTGAGAGCATAGCCTGCCCCGAGCGTCGTTATCTTCTTTGTCCTCGCCGAAGTGGCGATTAAAAGCTAGGGTTATTGCGATACGATATTCCCGCCAAGCAGCCTCTCGTTCTGGCGGGAAGATTCCATCTTCGCCCTTTTTCCAATCGTAAACGCGGCAAAATCTACGAAACTGGTCGGATAAAGACACCCCTCGACTATATCGGAACTTCGGGAACCGCGAGAAAAACTTATCAACAGAGTCTCTTAGAGGCTTTGCGATCATCTTCACGTCTTTGCAAGATGGCTTTCAAGGAGCCGATCTAAGAGCATTAGTCTCTTCTATTTTTTTGTAGAGATGCCAAGCTTACAACAGCGTGGTCATTCAGTTGGGTAGATGTTACAGGCGACCGTATCGGAGGCAACATAAACCGCGAAGCAAGCCGAAAAATAGGGTAGCTTAAACTCATACACTAGACGGAAGCCCGTAGTTTTAGTAGTTAGGGGCACCCTAGGCGCGTAGGTTTAGCCCGAGGGGTTACGGAGCGATTAACTTTAGGCGCAGAAGAGAGGCAAGGGAGCCATATCTAACTTAATATTTTGAATTTTTCAACAACTTTATCCTGGAGTCGACATAGTTTGTCTATAGAAGATATCGTAGCCTGAATAAACCAAACCAAACCAATCCAATACTATATATGATAGGCGCTGAGCGTAACATCTGGGGTATCGTGACGACTGGCGCAAGGAAGCACTTCTTAAATCAATAAGGAAAAACTTTAAGAGAGAACAAGCCATCACGGACATCCAAAATCAACTGAAAGAACTACCAGTAGACGCAACAAATCAGACGAACTGTGTACAAGCGCTGTTAGAGCGAGTCAATGTTTCTGCGCCTATCTCTGATCAAGAAGAACTTGCAGCGAATGCCCTATCGGATTCGTGCATCCAAAACTCTCCATCTCTCCGCACGGGTCCAGCCGATATCTTCTCAGAAGATGTAGACGGGCTACCGGCTGCTCAGCCTTAATTGAAAAGCTCGCATCCAGGAACAAACCCCTCCCCGCCCGCGAGATCGGCCCGGCCGATTCATACCTGCACCAATACCTCGGCCGCTACTTTTTTTTTTCTCAGAAAGCTTTTATATGTTCCGCTTCATCGAACCTTGATTCTTAATAGAGTTAAAAACAATTTTGTATATTAAAATATTGCCTTTTTATAAGTGATTTAGCATGGCTAAATAATATAAGCAGCTGATAAAGATCAATAATAAATAGCTTCTTTTTGGCTCCTATCCTATTTCTAATCCCTAAGGGCTTGATTCCCGTATGAGATTTTTAATCCATAAGGTTCGATTTCCGTAAGGGATTTTTAATCCATAAGGGTTTGATTTCCGTATGGGATTTTTAATCCCTAAGGGCTTGATTCCCATATAGGATTTCTAATCGTATAGGATTTATTTCCATAGGAAGCAAAGCTAACAAAGGATTAAATTTGTCAAGCTAGATCTTATGTTATAGTTGTATAGTACCTTCAGAGATAATCTATACAAGCTAATATGTATGTATGTATGTATGTTATTAACGTCCTTGTAGAGCCATTAGCTATTAAGGACGAGAGCTATCTAGAGCTACCTATTCGGATACGTACATCTAAGAGCAATTTTCTCGTTTTGCTCTTAAAAACCCCATGCTAACAGTACTCGAAGATTCGTAATAGATATAGTTGGCGCTATATAGACCCGGGGGGCACGGAAGCAATACGAAAGAAAGAAAAAGGGGGTAAAGAAGTATAAAGCAGTAGTAGTAAAAGGAGCGTGTGATAATATACAAGGAAATAACTAGGAAATACACTAGGAAATAGGTCGACCAGGGCTTTTTCTAAGCTTCTCGACTCGAAGGGAGAGGCCAGCAATAGAGTCTATTCTTAATAGCTCTATTCGCCTCGGATTCGGTTAGAAAAGAGAGAACAACGGAGCCGGCAAGCTGTTTCTCTCTCTTTTCTAGAGTTGTTAGCCAGTAGGGGTTGCCTACGGCCACGGTGCCAGGGTTAAAGGCTTTTACTTCGTCCTTAAGAAGTACTAGCGCCTCGTTAGAGGCGTAGTCCTTAATAGGGACTTGTCAAGGCTCAACCTCAGGATGATCACTGAAAGGTTTATTGCGCTATGTACGTTAAGCTAAAGCTTAGAGAAGAAGAGAAGAAGGAAGGAAGAAGGAAGAAAGGAAAGCTTTAAATACACGGGCCAAATCATATCACGTGCTCTGCCGAAGATCCTCTGAGGCTCTGCCTTTACAGGCTTCAGACTCTAACAGGACTCCGTGGATAGCCACTTTAAACCATGACTTTGGTTTTTCCGCCGCGTAGAATGGGATAATACTATCCTATTCGGCGCGGCGTTTGAGGAGGGTACTAGCCGTAAAGCTAGTAGCTGTTGTTAGTACTAAATTCCCCTTAAGGGACTTAGTAACGGCGGCGAGGATTGGGGTATTCGTAGACGTTTTAACGCGGTTATTAAAAGCGTCTCGAAAAGCGCAGGGAGAGAAGTCGGCCGGGAGGATTGGGTTGGGGAGGATCAGCTGCCGAGGCTTTAGACTACTCGCCTCCTTCGTAGCTAAGCCCGTAGACTTGACGTTAAGGGGGGCGGCTTTCGTCTTAGGCGCCGGCGCCTTAGGAAGGTTCTTAGCCGTTGCAGCGGGGTAAGAGATGGGACGAGAGGGTTTGCTACTAGTAGTACTAGTAGGGAGGGCCGTAAGGAGGGCAAGAGGGCGGGTATGCGGAGGCGGGAGACGGTTCTTTCCGGTATAGTCTCTAAAGACCTCGAGGAGATCTAAGAGACGGGACTCCTCTACGCGGTTTTTAGCTAAATCAATAGCTTTGCGGAGGGAGTCCCTAGCTCCTAGAATAGCCTCAAGAGACGAGGTATAGCTAGGAGCTATATACGGGTCCTGGGGGGGAAGTGCCCGTTGAGATTCTTTAGAAACCACGGGGATACGTGGCTCTATTGAGATGCCAGGGAAAATTCGTACCTCTAGGCTCGTAGTACTAGAGGTAGACGTCGAAATCGAGGGCGTTGAGGGTGGTCGAGGTCTTTTATCACCTACGTGATAGGCAAAAACAGACGAGGGTGGTTCAATATCGAGGTCCATTTGTGACGCTGCTCTACTCTTGTATTTAAGCCTTTCTCTTCTTCTCCTTCTTTCTCTTCTCTTTAAGTTTTAGCTTCACGTTTATAGCGCAATAAACCTTTTAGTGAACATCCTGAGGTTGAGCCTTGACACTAGTTAATTTTCATTTTACAACCTTATATCTTTTATTTATTAACATTAAATAATAGACTTATTTGTCATAACTAAAACAAGTCTATTATAATTCTTTACTAATACTCCTCCAATTCTATCTAATAATAACATACTGGTCCTACCTTAAATACTTGGTAAAACTCTAATCTAGTAGTCTAAGTGCTGCTGGCTAACCTATATTACTGCACAAATTCTATCAGGCTAAATAATCATCAGATCCTATAACATCAAGATGTCTCAATTCAGCTGGTTGCGCGCATTACTAACTACTATGAGAAGCCGTGGTAGGTGGCATCGACATTTCAGGCATAAACCTCGCCCAGCTTCGCTCAAGGATGGCCATCCGCAAGATCTGCCGGTCATCCATGCCAGACTCGGAGCTCTAGTGTGATGACCTTAACTTGGGGATATCGATCGGGATACCTAACGAAACTGCACGGTTCTTCACTTTGTATAGCTCGCACTTATGCGGTGGTGCGGTCGGTTTCGGGACACATGAGCGATCGCCCGAATTTCCACGCATGGCGTTGAATTACTTTGTGCAACAACACAACCACGAACCGCAATGAAGTGAAACTTCGTCTCTACGTTAAAGTGACCTTCGCAAATATAACTATTAACTTTTTATCTAGAAATTGCCTAGATACGCCCAGGAGAATAGAATAACTATTTATTAAAAATTACGGTCCGTGCATAAGAAGGCTTGGCGCAGAGAACACGAAAAGTCTAGTGTAAAAAGGTAGTAGAATCTTAAACTCTATTGCTCTAGAATTAAAGAGTAGTATTAGTAGTATATATCTATGTACTTAGTTTTCTGAAAAAGCGTTGTTGCGTTGTAGAACTACTGAATGAATTTGTTTGTGAGTTGCGAATGGAAATGCGAGCGCTCGCTTGTGTGTCAGCGGTAATACGGAAATGACTCATCGCACTGGCGCCTTCAGCCTCCGCCTCCGCACGTCAGGTCTCCCGCGACATCGACTCGTTCCACCCCATCCATCTCAGCCTGCTCCATCCCATCTCGCCGTGCCAATGCGTCCTGCTCCATCTCATTTCGCCGTATCAACGCGTCAACAACGCACATCACACCGCTCTACGTCACGCTCGCTACTGCATGTTGTCCGCGTTCCCCAGAGCCTGCGACTCCACCCACGCTTCTTCGCGGATCACCCAGCGCCTGTGAGTACTGCGCGGGGCAGGTGCCCGCAGCAGCCGGACCGGCCCAGATGCTAGCGGACGAGTTAGGGCTGCTCGCCATCTATAAAGCCCGGAGGGAGGACGGGGTAGGTAGCGGCGCGCATCAGATAGGCTCGGTTTGGGGTCCCGTTGAAAAACACGGGGTCGCCTGCTCGTCAGCGGAGATGGCACCTGGGGATGCGCCGGATTTCGGGAGCAGGCCGCGCTTCGTGCACCCTTTGTGGGGGCTCTGTTTGGGGTTTTGAAAAACAAACCGCCTTCGTCGAATCGGCATCTCCAGCGCTTTCTGTCGGCTTGGCGGCGCCCGGCTTGCGATGCAGAGTCAAGGCTGCTCGGAACTTCAACGTTTAGAAAGCCTGGGTGGGTGGGATTCTCCGCATGGAGGGCTATCATTTCTATTTCATCGTGGTGCTTCTGGTTCGGAGCTAACGTATTGCGACCGGCAGGATTCTCGCCCATGACTTCGACCAATCCCTGGCACCTGCTTCAGAATACCCCCGCGATAATACAATGGCATGCAGAGAACGGAGTTGAGAGGTATCTGGGCTGTGGCCATCCAGGCGAGGCCTGCCATGTCGCTGCAGACATTGGCTTTGATGCGTCGCAGCACACGGCCGTAATACGCTTCCGCATCCCGCTTTGGCTAAAGGAGATTGACCGCAAACGAATTTCTCTCTTCGTGCTCGTGCATCCTGAGGAAATTTGCAGCTTAGAGTATTCGTCGACTGCACAAAGCACGCCGGACCTTGTTACCCAGGCATTCATCTCCAAAACTCAGCAGTGCGCTTCGTCTCATGATATCACGTCGCTCCGCCTCTGCCTCAGATGCCCCGTCACGGTTGTGGGACCCGCGGGGATATCGAGCCTTTCGCCCAAAACAGAATCCTCGCGCAAGTCCTTGGACGCTTTGCGGTCGCTTTCCAGCATTACAGACTTTACTCTCTACGTACCGACCAACACCGAGATGAGAGCTAGAGCACGAATGCTTTGCGACGAAGTAGACCAGGATACCCTCCGGGCAAGTGATCGAGAATATGCGCTTAATATGTTGTACGGTGGCTCCGGCGGCGAGGACGTTGGTCCTCTACTTGGCCACCTTGACCAGCTCGATGCCCCAGCCGGGTCGCCCCCTTCCTATGACGAGCTGACTCCATCCCGTCCAGCTCCACCAGCACCCAGCGGAGGAAAGAGTAAGTCCCAGCCATGCTCCCCGCTCACCCTGTCTAAGTCGTAACAGGGCCGCACTCGTCTGGAGACAGCACGCCAACGCCCAAACGGAGAATAACGGTAGACGATCAACTCCAAGCTCGCCTAGCTGCGGCCATGCAACCTTTGCAGAGTCGTCTATTGGGTTTGGAGGCCGAAGTGTCCGCGCTCCGCAATCCAACCGAGGATGGCTCAGCGGCTGATCGGCTTGACCGTTTTGACGATCAAATCCGCTCGCTCCAGGCACAGATTGATCGGATCGAGCTCTTGCTGCAAGAGAACCTGCAAGCCGATTCTTCTTGTACAAACTCACCATCCACTCAGACAGGTACTCATCCGAAACGACTGGCCAGCAAGCCCCACTCCACCAGTCCTGGCGACACTAACCCGCACATCGTCTGCAATAGCGATTCTGAAACCGACTTCTCGCACATCGGCTTATCGCCTTCCCAGTCCAACGCGCCAGCCTATAGCTTCGCGCAACAACCCGCCACCGCTACCGCCCCCGGCACTGGCACGTTTCCGTGTAAGGATGAGGTGCAGGAGGCGATGCGCGCCCAGGTTGTGACGGCGCTACCGGCCGTGTTACGTGAGGTGCTACCGGACATGATGCGCAAGATGCTATCGGACATAGTGCGGGGCATGCCACCTAAGGCGCTGCACAGCCTACACTCCCCGGACCAGAGGCCTGTACAGGACGCTGCTATGGAGCCATCCCCTTTCGAGCCGCTCCTCGCCGAACGCCTCCCCCAAGTTGTGCGTGAGTACATCGAGCTCGAAGATCCATTGGATAACTACGTCGACGGCGCGCACCTGGCGATCTAAGAGGTTGGCACCATGGGATTAACTCCATCATCACAGGATAGTGGCGCAACAACTCGGCCAATGGACACGGCAGAAGGAACGGCTGTGCAATATCAGACACCATCACCACCACGGGTCAGCTCTCCGCGATACACCCTAGAGCCGTCGATACTCGTACGAAGAAGTTCAACGCCCCGGTCTCTGTCGACACCTAGTGATCATCCTTCCTTGCAAGTGCAAGAAACGCCATTCGGTAGTCTAGATTTACTTTCAATGTCGAAAGATCCTTACCAGCAGGACGAACTCGCCGTAGAGATTGGCTTGTGGGCTGCGAAAGCTGTCGATGTCAGCATCGTAGCCTACCAAGACGCCCGCATTCAACCTTTGATTGCAGAAATGGGCCGCTGCGTCCGCGCCAACGACATGGCTGCATTTCTCGCCGCCCGCGCACGTTGTTCGGCCAATTTCTTTTTCCTTTTTGGTGACGACGGCCATGACTGTGACGACTCTCGTTCTGACGATGACGAAATCGGCCAAGACGATATCGCCAAAGCCTACATTCGGGATATTGAGCGACTTCTGGCCTGGATTCTGAATAAGTGCCGCTTGGGTGACTTGACTTTGTGGTCCGATTTGATGAAGTTGGGCTTCGCGGCCCGCGCTGCTGTGGCTAAGCCTGAGACCCACAAGGAGTACAATACCCGCAAAGGGTTTTGCATCGGCTGGGCGGCGGTCGCAATTGATCTGGGATAGAAGAACCACGTCTTGTAACGGAATATATAAGCATGATATGCATTCTTCCCCTTATTCTCATGGTGCTGTTACGGCGGAGCAGTAAAGGAGTGGGACGGACAGCTGGAGCGGCGCTAAAGCCCTAACAGGTCAATACCTAGAGTTAGACAATATACCTAGGTAAGGTTAGACATTTTTTTTTATATATTCGGGTTCTATAGGTCGAGGGGATTATAAAAATATATGGGGACCCCCCATTTCTTCTAAGGGCTCAACGAGTGTCACGGGTGCCCCTCAAATTCCCCCAGTTTTCCTGATCAGATCGGTGCCGTTGCTTCGCGCCGGGTACCTACCCGGCGATATGCTGACTCCTTGACTCATCGTATCACATAACCGGAGTCCGCGCTGGGTGTAAGACACCCAGACCTTCTCTTCTTCTTCATCTTTCCTCTTCGTGCTACGTCTTCATCTTTCCTCTTCGTGCTACGTCTTATATAGTAGTTGCCTAAATTCACCTCTTGTTGCCTTACTTCTTAGGCTCTGCTTCGCTACCATGATAACGAGAGGCTGAAATAGTTAAAAATAGCCGTGTATAAGATATCGAGAAATACGGAGGTAGTTACTAAAAGTCTTAAGAGTAGGGGTATCGCCCATTTTACTAGATTTAGTAGAATACTTAGAGCTTATATTTAGGGGATTCTTAAGCTATAATAAATAGCTAGAAAACTTAGAAAACTAGTAAATATATATGTTACGGTTGTCCAAAAGTGTTGGGTTTCATTTGGGACCGCAAGGCATTGTGCCAACCTTCCACCAGTTTTGCTGGCAAAAGGTACTGCAATGACCAGCCTGGTGGCTGATCGTGCCCCAACAACTCTATATACAGAGGTGTGTTCGTGTAACGGAGCTGCCTCTACTTCTAAGGACGGAACCCTAGAAGGTCGGTAACCGTTGGGTTTACCTTAAGGACAAGGGACAGAGGGTCGCTGGGTGAGAGAGGAGTGACTGGCACGTGAGAACGTAGAGATCACGTGTGGGGATGATGCGCGGTGCGCAAGGCAGGGTTACAGCAAATAGGTGAGATTTGCTATCTTGAGTTGACCACGAAGGGTCAAGATACTAGCTAATGAGTGAAGCTATATACTAAAGGAAAACTGTAACAATCTGGATATTCTATGTACTGGATCAGAGGTGTGCTGGATCAGAGGTGTGCTGGATCAACGAGGTGTTGGATCAGCCGTGATCCAGTGTGGGTCCTGCACGTGATGTCGGCGCTTCGGGCGCTTTTCCCACTTCCAACTTCTGCCGCTGGTAAGGGACGGTTATACCTCCAAACTTCCTTTCCGTGGCTCACGCCCTTGTCGGCTTCCTGGAAGTGGGTTCTTCCCCTGCGGTCCTTTGTCCCCTGTGGGCTTCCTGACTCAGCAGTTGCTCTTCTGCCCTGTGGGCCTGATTCCCGTGCGGGCTCCGTTCTGGCTGTTGCCTGGGCCCGTACGCGCCGTGGTCCCGTGTCCTCTGGATTCCCTTGCGGGCTTTCTGGCCTTGCGGCTCTTGCTTCCCACGTGATCCTTAGCCCTTGTGGGCCGGCTTCCCGTGCGGGCCTGTAGCCCTTGGGGTCATAAAGCCCGTGTGCCCTGGGGTTCATAACATTAGTCTATTGCCTGGCTGCACCATCTCCTTGGCTGCCTGGTCGGCTTCCTCGTTCCCTCTTATACCCGTGTGGGCTGGCACCCACTTGAGCTAGAGGGTGAAGCCCTAGGCAGCAATTTTCTCTATTACTTCGTAGATCTGCCGCACAATGTACTGTCCTTCCTTCCGTCTTGCTCCCGTCCGGATTGCCTCTAGAGCCTTCTGGCTGTCTGTTACTAGCCAAACCTCCTGTCTTCTATGGTGCTTCGTGGCAAGGTACTCTAGTCTAGCAAGGATAGCCAGAAGTTCTGTGGCTAGGACAGAGAAAGACTTCGCTCTTGCTACTGTCTCCTTATGGATTACTATTAGCTGGTATGCGTTTGCCATCCTAACTACTCTAATGCTGCATATACCATTCTTTACCGCTCTATCGACGAAGGTAGTGCTTTGCCATGGTAGGTATGTGCTTGCCTGGATTACTTCTTGTCTTTCGTCAATCTAGATTAGCTCTTGTACCGGCGCTTCCTACGGTGGAAGGCCCCATGGCCTGATTATTTCTATAGGAGGGGCCTTTTCCGGCTGGATTTTGTCTGCGTATGCGTTCCACGTGTAGCGGAGTGTTACAGCACGCACGGCAGAAGCGGAGGATCGACTGGTGATAGGAGTTACGGGGTGTAATTCCTCAGAGCGCTGCGGCGCAGGACGCGGGACGACAGGGACGACCCCGCAGAAGGGTCACGTGCAACACGTGATGCTAAGGAATTGATCTGTTTGATCTCAGCCGTGGGGGCTAAAGCAGGAACAGATCAATTAAATCAGCGACGATTAATCTTGTTGATCTCTCTGCGGACCAGGGAGGGAGCGTCCAGATCAATAGGATCACAAGGAGGAGTTGCTTTGGTTTCCTTGCCTATTTAACTAGAGTCACTCCCTCGATAGTTCGTAACCTTCGTGGTTACCTCAATACACTGATCTTCACCCATCAGTAGTGACGACGCCTAAGGCACCTTTGTCACGTGCCAACTCGTACCCTTTATCTCTACCTTTCACCTTGTTGTTTACACTAATCAAGGCCCCTTACGATTAGTACCACTGTTCACCCTTGGTGACTCCGAAGCCAAGTGGGATAGAGGCACCTCGTTACACGGAGCGGGCTTTTAAAGGCGCTACGTTGTCTTTGAAGTGCTCGCACGCACCCTCTTACTGGATTATTATCTGGGACGCTAAGGAGGCTGGTAAGGTGCTTTGCCACCTTTGCCTTAAGATATATACGCGAGTCCACCCTACTCTTTGAGTCCACCCTACATGGGTCCTACCTTATTCGTATAAGCTCTCCCGCACCTTCGCCGCCTTTTCGCCTCATCAAAATTCTGCCATATCTTCGTAGAGAGAGAAGATAGATGATATCCCGCAATTAAACCTTATTTTAACGCGACGCGTGCGCGCTCTAATAGGGGCGCGAAAACAGCTTGAACGTGTCAAGCAAGCTAGTTTCTTCTATTACTTTTCCCACTCTATCTCCTCGCTACCCACAAAAGACGAAGTTGAACCTTTTCCTACTTAACTATCCGCTTTAAAGAAGTATAGCGCAATTAAATAACTACTTCTACTACCTCTCTAATTACCAATTGCTCGTTTGCAAAACCTGCTAGTATACCGTCTGCCTCGATCAGGTCCGGATCCATCTGCGAGGCAAGCACCACGGATTGGGCCCGAAAGAGACAGCTGCCTCCTTAGCCGATATACAGCAAAAATGGATAGATCTAATCAACAACGCCTACGAGCTGGTCGTCCTAATATGCGTAGACCTGCCTATTGCTCATTTACCGCTATTTAAGGACGGGTTACTATGCCAACTCGAGCCCCAGCAGTGTCATTATATCTGCCGAGACTTGGAAGTCCTTAAAAGCCATTAGCGTCATATCCACCATTAGTCTCTTAGCACTACAGGTAGATCTAGTAAGAAAAAAAAGGAACAGATCTAGGCCCGTCTGCAGATTGCGAGGAAAGAAGTCTCCTGCCAGCGGTTTTTCAACCATAAGCATAGCTCGCACTACTTCCAGGTCATCTAAGCGGATCTTACATAGGAAGAAGAGAAGGAGGAGGAGGAGAAGGAAAAGACGAGCACGCTAAGCGCTGGCTAGGAAAGCGACCTTATTAGAAAGCTTGTCGAGAAAGACCTTGCGGAGCGCGATAGTGCCCTCTCACAAGCACGTCACACCTACTACGACCAGACTACGAAGACGGAGGTCTCCCCTTGGCTAGAAATGACCCGCTGGCCATCATTTTTCAATAGCCTTGACCTCTTCACCGTTACCCTACTTGCCTGCGCGGCGGATCTAGCAACTGAGTGTTACGAACCTCAGGGCACACGGACTTTATGACCCCAAGGGCTGCAAACCTGCACGGGAAACCAGCCCGCAAGGACTAAGGAATCACGTGGGAAACAGAGCCGCAGGGTCAGGAAGCCCGCACGGGAACCCAAGGAACACGGGACCACGGCGCGTACGGACCCAGGCAGCAGCCAGAACAGAGCCCGCACGGGAAACAGGCCCGCAGGGCAGGAGGGCAGCTGCTGAGTCAAGAATCCCGCAGGGGACAAAGGGCCGCAAGGCAAGAACCCACTTCCAGGAAGCTAGCACCGGACGCAAGCTACGGGATGGAAGTTTAGAGGTAATGTCGTCCGCTGGCAGCGACAGGAAGTGGCTTCCAGGAAAATGGCCGAAGCGCCGACATCACGTGTGACCCACCCACGAGGGCCCGCACCGGATCGAAAACCTTGGCATTGATCCAACCCTTAGATTGATCCCACTCGCTGGCTGATCCAACCAGCTACATGATCCAGATTGTAACTGCGTTTTCTACAGTATATAGCTTCACTCATTAGCTAGCATCTTGACCCTTCGTGGTCAACTCAAGATAGCAAATCTCACCCATTTGCTGTAACCCTGCCTTGCGCACCGCGCCTCCTACCTACACGTGATCTCTACGTTCTCACGTGCCCGTCACTTCTCTCTTACCCAGCGACCCTCTGTCCCTTGTCCTCAAGGTAAACCCAACGGTTACCGACCTTCTAAGGTTCCGTCTTTAGAAGTAGAGGCAGCTCCGTTACATCTTCTCCGTATTCAAGCCACACCATAAGAGTGTAGGGATTTTTAGCGGCGAGTTTAACTAATTCCTTTTCCCTATTAGGTTAAATGAAGGGCCTTAAAACTCTTTACCGTTATAAATAATGGATGGTATAAGCACGAAGCAATTCGTGCCTAGTAAAGCCTTTTTCTATAAGCGGAATAAACGCGCACTTGTCACGGGAGGAGTCGAATTTCTTTTTGTACGTTGATAACCCGAAAAATTGCTTTGCAGCACCCATGCCTATCGCGTGCATTCTCCGTTTATTGAATATGAGACATATTTTCTTCTAACCAAGGCTTATTGAATATTAAGAGCTTATTTCCTAGCCATGGGTCGCTAAGAAGCGCAAGATTGTCGTACTAAATATGATTTTGATCTGAAAATAAAGTATTTAGTATAAGCCTAACTACTAGGTATAGACATACCTTGACTAAGAACTGATCTAGATCTCGTGGAGAGAGAAGGGGGGACGGTTTAGGGTTAGGTCCTATATTCTGCGTTGATTGAATTAGGGCTAGGTGTCGTAGGTCTAACGAGCGCAGATGTACCGTTGGTTAAGCATGCTACAGGTGATGTGATTTAGAGCTACTCGATATATCTTGATGATAGTATGCAGGGGTAATAAGGAAGAATTACTATTCTCTAGGAATATAGGGCTTTGGCCGCCGACCCGCTCGCTCCTCGCGCTAGTTCCGTTGCTAATATTGTGTGCGGTCGATGTCGAGGCTGGAAGATCCGTTTGATAAATAGAGTTAATCGTTTTTAGGTGTGGTTCAGTTCTAGGAATGCCGTGGTAGATGCGTTTCCTCGGCGGCTCCGTGCGGAACTCCCGTGATGTTGCCTCCGGAGAACGCTAAGGAAGATGTACCCTTCCGGACTCCTGCGGCTCGGATTCGGCTAGTTTATGAGGTTTAGCGTGGGATAGACCGAGAGCCGCTTTAGAAGGGTCCCTATTAATCTTAGCAGCATCTAGAGCCGTTAAACTATTAGATTGAGGCCTTAGTGGTTGCTTATTTGGCTAATCTAACGGTCCCCGCACGGCTTCTATAATAGATTGCCCACAGATCTAGTTCAGGTACGCAGCTTTTAGCGAATTTTCTAGAGATACCAAGTTCTTCTAAGACGAGGATATGGGCAATGACTCCACATACGAGTTAAATGCCTCGTATTTAGAATTATTCAATTCTCTTTCAAACCTGCGTCTAATTAGTAAATTGCGTCGGCTCATTCTGAGAACTTACACTATCTACGACCCTATATTCCCAAGCCCTATACACATCCCCGACTGGAGTTGACTCCACTTAGAGCCAGCAAGAACCGCTCTCCTGAATTTTTGCTTTAAATCGGCGAGAAGGCCTTCACTGGACATATGTTTTTCTACCCGGTCGAGGGCCCAAGCTCTGTAAGTCTGGCCGCGAGAAGAGTGTGCCGTACGACGCAATTCCTCTACTTCCTTATCTACGCGCTCGGAGAGAAGCTGAAGCTGAAGCCTACGACGGACTGGACCTATTGTTTCAGTCTTGTCGACGTCTTGAAAAATGGAGGAAATGATCTTAAGGTTGTCGGATCCAGCGGAAGGCTGCTTCTTGGAGCCAATCCAGAAGCTCAAAGGGTCGTCCTTATAAGCTTGGAAAGAATCCAGGTAGTCTTGGCTTGTGGGAATCTTTGAAACCAGGGTAGCCAGCTTTTCGATGCTCTTGTGTGGAAGCTTTTGCTCGCCTGGAGTCTCGTACATGGCGAAGAATCGAGTGATTTGATCTTTGGCGTTTTTCGCTGCAGCTGCGCTGTCCGTTTTCTCGGAAGTTTTATTGTTCACCGAATCAGAGCTCGGACAGGACGTAGCACCGTTGGGTGGCTCATTTCTAAGTGAGTTTGCGTCGTCGGTGTTGTTGGAATCAGGTGCTTGAATGGTCCAAAGCGCCCTTTGCAGCACGAGTAGACCACGATCACCACGGCCACATAAAGCCACGAACTGTGAAACATGCTGAGATAGAGCCTTCTAAAAGTAAGCATTGAGGAAATAGAGGAATATTCGGAAAAAACCTATACTTCATCGAGTGGTTCCAGCGCTTCGGCCAACTTCGACAGCCCATGTACGAGCGCCGTCCGCTGCTATAGACAAATACATAAGCATGAGGCGGCAGACGGACGACAGTGCTGTACCTGAACAGTCACAGACTTCATTGGTAAGAAAAGCAAGGCATGATGGTGACGGCGGAAGAAGGCGTTTGGGTATATGACGCGTCGAGCAAGCGGTACGAGTCTGCATTTTCAAGCCGTAAATCATTTGCAGCCCTTGATCTCCGATCCACTTGGACCGGAGATCATCTGAAATTAGTATAGGGTGGCCTAGGATGGCGCGCCTAGATCGGCCGCTGGCGCCCCAATCACACACTAGCGAGCACCAATTCGCGAATAGGATCACAGGCTGCTTACGGCTCGATATTGCTCAGCGATTAGAAAGCGGAGGTGAATCCTCACCTGTCAAATATTGGCAGGTCATCCAACAACAGGGGCCCTATACGAGTAGCGAGATAAGATAGCTGTATGCGCTATTTATTGTACACTCACTTAGTCACCCGCTAAAATCTCTTACTCATACGAACCAATACGATACACGATCTGCACACTGTGTTGAAATGTCGCAGGCTGCTCGAACCAAGACTTGAACTCAAGCGTTGCATAGGTACAAGGCCAGCTGATCCCGGCATTTGCGGGCCCGAAATGAAGTAGAATGCATCTATTTTCCTACGCTCCGTTAAGTAAATCACGGCCGACGAGGTTTCGTCTATGCTCCAAATGGCTGTCAAGGCGATTGATCCAGGGGTTCTAAGGTTTTATTGGCAATTGAAGGTGTGATATAGAGTGGAGAGTGGAGGCACGCTACAAGCAACCTCAAATCGAACCACATAATTGGTAGGTTTCACCGGACCCCCAAGCCTAGTCCTATGCAATGCCCCATTGCGGACTTCTACTGCGCTAAAGAATTAGTATTTAAGCACGCGACACACCTCTCGTCAACGAGAGAGGTAACACACCTCCTCGTCGCAGTATCGAATACAAGGACCCCGGATCGACGAACATGACGCAGGAATGCATCATTATTGTATGTCTCTATACTAATACAAGAGATTCTTCGCTGATTAGAAGCCTAGACTACTGCTGAGGAAGCTTTTCTCAACCAACACCCTCAACCTCAGCTGGAGCTCCAACGCAATAGAGCATCCCACCCACTCTTTGCACCAAACCTACAATCTGCCCCAGCACCGCATCATGCTTCTCTGCTGCCTTCGCCGCGCACATTTGCACTGCAGGCAGCCCCGGTTCAGTCAATTCCACCTCCGCCACCTCCGCCACCTCCGCCACCGTCGTCAGTTCTAAAAATCGAGGCCGTTGCCGACCTATCGAAAATCAGCCAGGATATCAGCCAAGTGTCTTTTCTTTGCGACGGCCGCACGATCACCGGCCAACTCGTGGCAGCTGAATGTTCCTGCAGCTGTATTTATAGTTTACGTATGCAGGATAAGGGCGATACAAGCTGGTACGCTCTTAACGATGCAACTACGTTAGGCAAGGAAGAGCTACTGTCGCAGTCCTCAATCATACTAGGTCGGTTAGATATTTTCCAGATGCCTTCAGCTTTCGAAGGCCTAGACGCGAGATTCAATATAGTTTACGAAACATTTGTGTCAGCGGAGGGTGCTGAATCGACGGTTATGGCCAATTTGAAGAGGAGGTTTAAGTACAATAATGATGCTTTGACCTGGTGGCTTTGGGGGGCGCAGAAGGGCTGGTCCGTTTTCACCCATATAGACGTCTCCACTCAAATGTTGAAGGAGGAAAAACTAAAAAGGAGTCAACTCTCCAATTTCCGCTGGCGTGAGATAAAGGATGGAAGGAGTGTCACTTGCGGCTGTCTTTAGTCTTCTCTTCTTATTCCGACTGGCTTACTTCACCAAATCATCTCCCCATCTATTGCCGTGTAACAGCCATATCCTCGGGCTTTTAAGCTTCGTTGCTGCTATTTTTGTTATCAACAGTTCGCTAGCGTTAGATAGTATAAACCTTCCTGATTCATTAGGTGATGTTATCTAGAGCTTCTTAGAGCGGCGAACACCTGAATTTTACTGTGTTAGAGAAGTGTGCATAGCTTCGAGCTGAGTCTGCGCTGGCATGTGGCGTTTTTGTTGTGCTCTATCGCTAGTGCTGCTTGTGCGGGTTTTTGGAGGACGTCTTGGAGAGGCGGAACCGTCCTAAAGCTTAGGTTCAAGCGAGACCTTAGGGGCTTTATCGGCAGCAGTCAGTAGATTGGGCCGTTCAACTGGCCCAGGCCCTAGATCGCTGGGAGGGGGTAGCAGCAGCGGCCCCATCGTGCGTTCGGTTGGCTCCGGTCCCAGACTGTCCAGAGCGGAGGGCCGCGGCATCTTCAGGATGAAGCACACAAAGTATCATTTCTTCCGTTCATCTCCAGCTGCTTCATTATAGTTCCTGCACCAGAACATTTCGTTTGATGAACCTTCTTTAAATGGTAGAGATGAAAGTCGAACTATGAGGAGAACTTTTAAACATAACATTGAGTGGTAATTACTTGAGCTTCTAAGTGTTATCAACGTTAGCGCGGACAAAAAAGAAAAGAAACTATGGTATTTACGCTGTATGTATTAATATCTTTTTCCGGTATTCTATAAGTAACCTTTTCATTAAAATACGGCGGGAAGCCGATAAAAGTGTCGTATGCATATCGCTGTACAGCATAGCGGAAGCTTAATTAGCCAGTATCGCAAATTTAGAGATAGCAGATACCGTCGAGCTAGCGATAGATGAATTATGTCTAGAAGCAACGGTCGGAGAGACCGTGGGAGCGACATTAAACCGCCTGATTGCGCAGCTTCTTTCATTTGCCGACGACCTCGGAACTTCAAGGAATACCGTTGAGCGCTTCCGCCTGAAGACAGAACTTAACGATGACGCTATTACCTTGACGCTAACCAAAATCCTACCGGAGAGAGTACAAATTCTAATAGCATCTTATACGATCAAAAACTGTTTCGACGTAGGCATCTCTTTCTACTATGCTGCAGCTAATCCTCTATCTACACCGCTAACTCTGGTCTATAACCTGAGATCAAGCCACCTGTGCATTACTTGCAGCGTCAAGCCCAGTTCTCTAGAGTGCGTGGGGAAAGGTTTTAGAGATCACTAGATTCTTGCTGTCGTTGACTTTCTTGGCAAGAGAGTTTACATCTATGGTAATGAAGGATGGTACAACGAGAAGGCTAAAGCAATGGCATGCAACATCGGTGATTTTGTAAACAATTATAGGATAGCCAAAGGGCTTTCCGCGGTTTGTTGGTTGGACTCTGAAACATATCTGGTAAAACACTGATGCTTACTATATCTATTTTAGTGCTAATTAGTGTTTAGTTATACCTTGACGGTAGCTTTCCGCATTGCTGTGATATCGCGAGCTGAGGCATTTATCTACCTAGACAAAGCCTTAAAAACACCTAAAAGCGCTAGCATAGCTGAACTTAGCAACCAGCTGAACGAGCTGGGGGTGATCTACTTTGAATTTATCCTTTAGAGATGCTAACGAGTGGTTGATGACGAAAATGAGAAACTTTTTCTCACACCTGTCTCGAAAGATAAAAAAAGATTATCTTTATTTCTAGACGGAAGGCTGACTTAAATTACTGTTAAACGGGAACACTTTAGGCAAAGAGCTATTTGCCTACCTTTTCCGATTGGATCGTTTTCGCAACTAGAAGTTCAACGGTGGGAAGCTTGTCTTCTTCGGGCTGCGGAGCATAGGGGCTTCTATAGTTAAGGTATTCTCGAGGCTTTCAGAAAAGCGTTAGCAAGCTAACCTGTGCTTAAGTTAATTAGAAGTTTGCAGTATATTTGCGACGTTGCCAACCCAGATGTGCTGGTAAATATCAGAAACATTATCCGCAAGCCGGAGATACTCGAAGACCCGGCGAATCACGTAGATAAAGATCTTATTAACCTTCACCTTCAGATAACGGGATGGGAGAAAGCCTCTTTCCTTACGCGATTTGCCAAATTTAAGTGCCAGCTATTCTACAGCAAGAAGTTTGAAGAAAAAAACTCGAAGCAGACTGGGATGATTGCCAAGAAACAGAAGCTCGATGCACAAAGAAGGTTTAACTAGAAGAAAGGCTTGCTACCGCCAGCTCGAAGTTAGAAAAGTGGCCAGAGTGCTAACACTTTGCTGAGGAACGAGCACGCGAATAGGATCCTGTCCCGAACGAATTTGCATGCGCCCACTGTCCGCAAAGAAGGCAATTAGGACCTTAAGGAAGGCAAAACATTGAATTTCTTCTCGGTTTATAGTGCGGGCGTGAAAATTGGCGCGAATTGAAGTTTTTGCTGCTCCTTCCCTTATACGGAACAGGAAATTAGTCACCAGCTCTCAAAGTCATGGATTACAATCCACCTGAACAAGTTCAAGAGTTACACAGAAGCATTTCGTATAAAGAGTACGTTCTGCTAGGTCTTAGTTTCGAATTGTACTAATAAGTCTTTTAGAATATTGGACTTTAGCGAACAATCTGCACGATTTTTTTTGGAGAGTTGCTCTTTACTGCACGCCCTGAGCTTAAATAAATCGAGTCGTATCTCCTCGAAAGAGAATTAACATATCCTCAACTTCAGCAGACCATATTTGATGGTGCTGATAGTCCTACCCCGCCGCATTCTACCTATCTAGCAGGAGCAAGCGATGAGGAAATAAGGGATATGAATCCCAAAGACATTGCTAGGCTGTTTGAGCCAGTCTACCATGGGCGGCTCTAATTAGAATTCGGGAAAGGGAACCGCTTGTAACTTGTCATCGTTTCTACTTTAAGAACTCGTCAAGCTTTCTTTTAGAGCTAATTTAGTGCGTAGATTAGAGACTTAGTAGAAGATCTTAAGTAAGACGCCCGGCGAGGGATCTAATTTATTACTACTTTTATAAGATATAGTCGGCCTATTATAAACAGATTCTTAGATAACGCGAAAGGCAATCTAGTAAGTAAAGAGGATTGAATGGACGCACGGGCGAGAAATTCCCTATAAGAAAAGGACCCCTAAGGAAAAGCGACGGAAGGCGGAATCCTAGACAGGAACGCTGTAGAGCGGGATGAGAGAATTGCGGACATCAAAGCAAAAACAAAAATGGGAAAGCTGGAAGTCGGCGACGAAGCGCCGTCACGTGCGGACCTACCATAGATCGGAACACGCGCCGGTTTCCTGCCGAGGCTTCAGCCAATCAAAAACTACTTTTCTAACGTACGGTCTGCACCCCCTCATCCCTCATCGGCGCGTCTGGGAGCATTTTGACTTGGCGGAGCGTACTAGTCCTAAAGTAGCTTAGCTTGTCGGTGAGTCGACAGAGAAATCTCATCAACATCCAGACACTCAGGGTGTGCACTACCCTGGTGGGCCCGTAAGAGCCAGTCTCAAGTCAACCAAATCGCCCGTTCTACCCACAAAGATTTTCACCCCACCGGCCCGTGCGCCGGCAAGACCCGGGTGACATGGAGAGCACAGAGCCCCATACACCCCGGGCGCAGAGCCCCACCAACCCAGCCTCGCCCCAGGCCCCTACAGCTGTCCGAACCCTAAGGATTAACCGAGAAGAAATACTGCTAGGAAGGACTACACGCAGTACTTCCCGTGTTATGCCAACAGATAGCAGAACAGCTGGGAAAAGCAAAGCCACACCACAAGCGAGAAAGACTACCAAAGAAACCCAGACTACTAAAACCCAAGCCACCAAGACCCAGAACACCGAAACACAGGCCACCGAGGCCCAAGCCAAGTCCAACCTAAATGCAGAGCGAGCCAAGATGGCCCTCATCAACATGCTAGATATCCCCCCTCTAGTGGAATACATGAAGAAGGAGCTCTCTCAGCAAAAAGAACTTCTTCAACTCCTACAGCAAGGGCAAGAAGATGCCAAGAAAGAACGCGAGACTCTCATCACCCAGAACAAGGCTCTACAGAAGCAGGTTATAGACCTCACAGAGAAAGTAGACAAGATCAGCCATGAACTCAAGACCACACGCCAGCAACAGCCTCAACAGCGGAACTGGGCTAGAGTAGCAGCACTCCCACCTACTGTCCCACCTCCTCAGTCGTACCACAAGCAATCTAGAAACAGTCTCCGGGTAATGAAGATCACCACTACGTAGCTCCAAACGGACCAAGACACGTCGGACAACCAATTAAAGCGAGACATGCCGCAGGACGAAGTAGCCAAGCAGATTTCAGACGCCCTCAAAGAATGCGACAACACCAAGGACGTGGAGATCCTAGGGGTAGGCTCTACAAAGACAGGATATCTTATTCGGTTCAGAACAGACAAAGGAAAAGAGACTGCTGAGAAGAACACCGAGTAGGTGGAGAAGCTAGGAGAGCAGACTAAGATTACCCACCCCCGCTATAGAATAGTCGCCCATCTTATACTAACTAAAGAGATTCAGATAGGCGAGAAAGAATACAGCATCGAGAAGATCAGCTAGGAGAACAATCTTACGCAGCTCGGCTACCAGATTGAAGATATCGCATGGATGAAGAAGAAAGACGCCCCTCTCGGACGCCACGCCTCCCTTAGGATCTGGTTTTGCTCGGAACAAGCAGCCCAGCACGCCATTTATAACGGCCTCAGGTTTGGACAACAGTTTACTAGCCGCGTTGAATACTATAGCATGGAGAGGAAGAGATGCTTCCGCTGTCAAGCCCCTAGACACCTTGCCTAGAACTGCAGAGAGAAGCAAAGATGTAGAAACTGCTGCGAGGAACACGACACCCGGGATTGTCTTCCTGGAACAACCCCACGGTGCGCTAATTACGGACAGAACCACCTAACTGGATCTCCCCAATGTAGAGAACGTCTCCCATACGCACGCAGAGCCGAATGTTAGAGCCACTCCGGATCCTACAGCTGAACATTTAGAAGTCACGCGAGTGCATGGAAGCCCTAATCAACGACCAAGATACCGAAAAACTAGACATTCTTCTCATTCAAGAGCCGCCAGTATCATTCTTCAAGTCATTCATCCAACACCGCTACTGGCATCTTTATACCCCTACCTACTCTAGTGAAGGAAAGAAACGCAGCGCCATCTACGTCAATAAGAGGCTTTCTACCTTAGCGCAACAACAAATTCAATGCGATAGCCGAGACCTCACGGCAATTCGAATTCAAACACCAGCAGAACAGATCCTCATCTTCTCAGTATACGTGCCACCAATAGGAGGAACCCAGCAGGCGGCAGAACAGGAGATGCAACTAGCACTTAATACAATCAGCCAGACGATCAGAAGACAGACAAAGGACACCCCCCCACGCCTCATCCTAGGGGGAGACTTTAATAGACAAGACCTACTCTGGGGCGGAGACAGCATCAAAACATACCTAGTGGGAACAGCCGCCTCCCTGCTTTCCTTTATGGAAGAACACGAGCTCCAGAGCCACCTCCGCCGTGGAACACCTACGTGCTACGCGAGCAACAAGGCAGATAGCAAGACAACGCTAGACCTAACCCTTAGTAATATCCCCAAGCAACTTATTAAGTGCAGCCTTCTAGATGAGAACTACGGATCAGACCACCGCGCTACCGTCTCGAAGTGGAACATAGAGGTAGAATTGACAAATGAACGGCCCCCACGGAAGCTATACGAGCAAACAGACTAGAGGAAAGCTGGTCAAGCCATCTAAGAGGCACTCGGTCCGACACTAAATGTTAATACCAAGCAACAGCTAGACGAAGCCGTTGAGCTTCTTATTAGTACCACAGCAGCCACGACGAACGACTTAACTCCCACTGCTAAGCCCTGCTCGTACTCAAAACAATGGTTCAGCCTAGAGTTAAAGGAACACCAGATAAAGACTAACAAGCATCGCCGGCTCTGGCAGACCCTTCGCGCATCTCACGGAAGAGATGACCCTGATACGCTGGATCAATACACGAAAATGCAGAAAGCTCGGCGAGAATGGGTCAAGGCCATTGCCCACGCTAAGAGCAGCCACTGGAAGGAATTCCTAGACCAGGCTGGCAACAGAAACTTAATTTGGAAGGCAGCCAAATACGCTAGCCCGAGTGACAACTACAGCAGCATTCCCACTCTCTCCAACGGCACTGAGGACATAACACGTAACGAAGAAAAAGCACAGCTCCCACTAGATACCTTCTTCCCAGAGCCAGCGAAGCCACAGCTCCCTACCGAAGTAGCAACAACGGTTCCACTAGACTGGCTACCAGTTACAGAGACAGAAATCTATCAAAGCCTAGCCACCACTAAAGCCAGCTCAGCTCCAGGAGAAGACGGGCTGCCGATGCTAGTTTGGCAGAAGCTATGGCCATACGTGGCACACTACATACACCAAATCTTCAGCGCATCCATCAACCTCGGCCACCACCCTAAAGCCTGGCGAACCGCGGCAATCGTTGTCCTCCGCAAGCCAGGCAAGCCGGACTACACGATCCCTAAAGCTTACCGCCCAATCTCACTGCTTAATACCCTTGGAAAACTACTGGAAGCAGTGATAGCAAAGAGACTATCCTACTATGCCGAGAAACACAGCCTCCTCCCAGATACCCAATTCGGCGCCAGGCCTGGCAGGTCAACGGAACAAGCACTTCTCGTCTTAGTCGACGCAATCTAGAACGCCTGGAAAGAGCATAAGGTGGTCACACTAATGGCTTTTGATCTGAAGGGCGCTTTCAACGCAGTTAACAAGAATGTTTTAGACCATGTCCTAGGAGAACGGAGAATCCCAGCCGAGATAAGAAGATAGGTCCGGAGCTTTATGGATAATAGGACTGCTTCGGTGTCTTTCGACGGCTATACCAAACCAGCCATGATTCTGGAGCACCTAGGACTCCCGCAAGGCTTACCTCTCTCCCCTATCTTATTCGCTTTCTACAACGCCGACCTTATAGACCAGCCAGTCGATTTTACTGGAGGAGCATCTGCCTACATCGACGACTACTTTAGATGGAGGACAAGCCTATCGGTCCAGAAGAACCTAAAAGCCCTCCAACAAGAAGATATCCCACGGATGCAAAGATGGGCAAAGCAAACTGGATCATGCTTTGAGGCCGACAAAACAGAACTCATCTACTTTACAAGAATCCCAGACCAGATGTGCCCAGCAACGGTGACAATGGGCAAAAACGAAGTGAAGCCGAAGACTGAAGTAAAGCTCTTAGGAGTTATCTTTGATCAACAGCTTCGGTGGAGAGCTTATGTCCAGAGAGCAGTCAAGCGAGCTACAAAGACCTGCCTGGCTATAGGTAGGCTGAAACACCTCAGACCAAAACAGATACGCCAACTCTACCAAGCCTGTGTTATCCCCCAGATGGACTATGCCTCGTTGGTCTGGCACTCTCCCAAGAGGTGCAAATGGCAAGTAGCAGTACTCTCAAGGATCTAAAGAATTGCAACAACCAAGGCTATTTCAGCTTTCCGGACAGTAGCAACAGAAACGCTAGACTACGAGAACTTCCTCCTTCCGACACAGCTACGTCTCTAGACTAGAGCAGCAAGAGTGGTAACAAATCTTCGAACACTCCCAGCCTCACATCCGTGTAGGAAGCTAGTTAATAAGACAGCTACAACACTCAGTCCGGCAGCAAGCTCCCTGAGCCCTCTAAACGCAACTCTCAAGCAAGACTTAAATCAACCTGAGGAGGTAGAGACAATCGACACCTGCCCGCTACCACCATGGTTACCGCTCGCGCTGGAAAATATTCAACTAGAGCCTCCCTATACGAACGACACAGCAGCTCTCAATCAAGAGCTACAGGAGGACCCCACTACAAAAGTATTCACGGACGCTTTAAAGGTGAAGGGTCAACTAGGAGCAGCAGCAGTAATCCTCAATCAGGTCCAGACAGTCCACAGGAAAACCCAGAAAGGAGTAGGCTCTAGTAGATTTTACAGCATCACAGCTGCAGAACTCATTGCTATCAATACCAGGATGGAACTAGCAGCTAAGCAACAGCTTGAGAAGGACAGCCAAGGACCGAGCGCCTATATAATCTACAGTGACTCCAGAACAGCGCTCCAAGCGTTAGCCAGCCCCTACAAGCGAAAGACAGGACAAAGCCTAATCAGATCGATCCTAGCGATAGCCTAGTCCCTAAAAGAGAGCCTTCAAATCACCTTCTCCCTCCAATGGATACCTAGCCACACTAGAATTTGAGGAAACGAAGAAGCAGACAAGCTAGCTAAGGCTGCAACTACACGCCTCAGGGAACACGACCACCAACCGCTAGCACATCTCCAAGTCCAGGCGGCCAAGGAAAGGGCACACAGACAATGGGCAACACAGTGGGAGAACTCAGAGAGAGGCCAGTACCTCCGCAACATCGACACAGCTCAGCCAGGACCACACGTCCGTCATCTCTATGACAAGCTCCCACGGAACCAAGCTAGTCTTCTTGCCCAACTACGCACCGGCCACTGCTGGCTCAACCAACACCGTAGGCGGATGGGCCGCATAGACAATGATAAGTGCGAATGTGGAGAAGCCGAATCAGTTTCTCACGTCCTACTCGAATGTCCGGTGCTACAACAAGCCCGACAAAAGATGTACGAAGACAGTGGACTTGAGAAGAACAGCTTATCAGCCTTACTGGGCGGGAAACCTCCAAGAAAGCCAGATCTAACACAAGGAAAAGAGAAGAAATGGAAGATATCTGGTAAACAGCTACAGGCCGTGCTAAGCTTTGCAAAAGAAACAAACCGGTTTATAAACAGAGACGAAGCTACGGAGTAGAGAACTCCCTACAAAAAACCCCTTCTACCTACTACCCGCCCTCCCTATCCATCCTTCCATCCTCTCAATTTGTCACACACCAATGTACCACTAGAGAAACACTTTGAATAGTCTGTAGCCTGCATATCGCTTAGGGCGACGGGTCAGGGTAAATGAATTCAACTCAACTCAACTCGAACATGTACTTAAGCAGATAGTTTCTCTTCAATTCAGAAGAGCAGCAGTGCTCATTTCAACTCCATTGCACTGTTCAACAATATTCTTCCACCGACCGCGCTTCGTCTGCGACCAATTTCCCTTCTATACGTTTGTCACCCTCACGAGTCGCGGGCAGCTCATCGATTCTTTCGCGAGGTGCAGGATGTCGAAGCACTTCGGACTGCACGGCTTGGTACAGAGGGGGGGGATTACCCACGACCTCAATCTTTGTGCGGGCCTCCGCACGTCGGCTTAATGCGTATTACTGCTGATCCTCTTATCGTCTCAGAGGTTCTACAACCGTCAGCACCCGCACCTTCTCCATCCCCCAGGCTGCTCACCTTGCTCAACTTCGCCTGCGTCTTCCGCGGATTCATTTGCTCTTCGTCTCTTTATCTGATATCCGTCGCCGGCTGGCTGGTAGAAAGGAGTGGAAGGTGCTGAGCCCTGACTTGCGTAGTGCGGAGAGCTCTGGGTGGACATTGCTGGCGCTGTAGAATCACTCCGTTTCTCCTGAAGACGGAGTCCCGGGCGTGTTCCGTGCAAGGACGGGGCGCTGCCTATACGTCCTGACGAAGGATCGCTCCCTACGATATAGTTTTCAGCCTTCATATTTCGTACAACAGACATGCGTTGCTGAGACCTGCCTTCCGCACCCGAATCGAACAGGTTTCCCGCGGCTGACCATTGCTCCGCGTTCACCATTGTTCGTTCATCGCCATGTTCGTCCTTGGTTGACCAATGTCTTTTCCTTGGCTGCACTTCCCTGGGCTCTTGTATAGGACGGCTGCTAGCCGAGAACAATGTTTGTGGTTGTGAGGGTTGCGTGGGCGACTGTTTGACCGACGAATATGTTTGAACGTCCAGCATCGTCAAGACTTGGCGTTCACCGGCCCGGTACATGGGCCCGTGACTTCGCGCTATATGATGGAGCGCACCTCTGCGCAGTTCGTCTCCTATCTCTGTGACCTTTCTTTAATAATCCGCAGCGTAGGTGAAAAATGGCACACTTACCTTGATGCAGCCTTATAACATGCGTTGCGCATAGGTAATTCGGTTTCCCGGCTACCGATCTCAGTTTCTGTAGCCACTCCTCCGGAAGAGGTTTAATATCATTGAGATTTTCCTCCGCCCATGACCAAAAAAGGCCCCTCCGGAGTGCCTCGCAGTCTTCTCCAACACTTTGCCAATCGCCCTTAGTGAGAGATGCGATGACGAACGCTTTGACCTTCAACGATGTCTTCGGCGGTGGCGCAAACTTGTTGAAGCAGTCTACGAGGTTAGATAAGGGACGGAACTTCACACACTTCAACGGATTCCCTCTGTTATAGCTTTTTTTCAGTTTAATTATTCCTTCCTTAACCTTTTGAACTTCGAGGCTTTGGTAACGCCTTCCGACAATTTTGCGATTGTAGGAAGTAGGTCCTCCCGCTGGTCCTTGGATAGGTCAAGAACGTGGTCGATGTTCCCGACTTCGAACCCATTGAACTCCTGGCTCTTCCAGACTGGACTGATTGTGAATTCCATTGTTGAGACCAAAAATTGACAGGTGATGGGGATAGGGGGTTTGCGGATGAATTTACAGCTCGCCACGAGAACTTCGCTATCCATCGGGTAATAAAAGAACGAGATTCTAACGCGAGGGCCGCGGGGCCGAAGAGCGGTGTGGTATCCACATCTGAACGGACAAGAGGATGACCTACTGTGGTATCAGGCATAAGTATTGTTAGCGCGTCTCCATCGACAGGGGGTACATACAGAACGCCCGTGCCGGAGAGAATCAACCAATGCAAGTCGGTAGAAACGCTGCGCAAGGGGATTTACGTCAAAGTCGCGCTAACAATACTTATGCCTGATATCACAGTATAGTTTCATCGTTGTTGATTGAACCGCACGTCTGGGAATCTACTACGGCAGTTGGACCCGGAGGACTGGTTGCCCAATAGTGTAATCCATGACTTGTGGCCGTGTAGCCCCACCGCCCTGCTTTGCCGACAGAGTGTCGACCCACCGTCCACTTCATCGACAATGTAGGCCCATCATTTGCTCGATCAATGGCGAGTCCATCACCCAGTTCCCTAAAAGGATTTCTAAGTGAACATTCACATGCAATTTTACATTTGGCAAAAATAAAAAAGGAATGAGCATAGCCGGTCGGCAATGGTATTATCCTCTTATACTGGCACAAATATGAAGTCGTTGGAAGCCGGCGGGGAGTAGTTTCCTAGCCAGATAGGTCCCTTAAGGGCCCGCATGGGTTTGGAAGTAGTACCTTCACATACGCACGAAAAGGCCTTGACGTAAAAGAGGACCGAGACGCTGATTCATGCTATATAGAGTATAGGAGAAAGAACGAAAAAGTCGTAACGTCGTAGGTCGTAACCAAGGCAATTTGTGAAATCCTCCCTCCTTCCCCAGAAAACATACCTCTCTTCACGACTGCCAAGCTATTTCTTGTCCGTCAAACTTTCTTCTAGAGTCTTTAATATACTTTTCAGAGACTCTAACTCCTGCTTTTTCTCCTTGCGCTTCGCGGCTTTGTCTTCGTCTTCAGCCGCTATCTCGTTGATGAGGGTCTGGCTCTCGTAGCGCATGAGCTTTTGGCTGAAGATGCGACTTTCAAGCTCTCGCAGGATGTCGGCCTCGATGACCAGGGCATTGACGTAGCCTACAAAGGCAATCATAGTGGTCTATAACATCGATGGTTATCTAGAGTGATTGCTGAATTGATTGGGGTTGTGTACGGCTATCGTAGAACAGGGCAAAGTTGGTAAGAGAAGAATATCGGGGAAATGTACCTTGTAGTAGCTTTCAACTCCTGCAATGACGGCAGCCGCATTATAATCGTGGTCGTGATCTAGATCAGGCTCATTGGCCTTCTTTTCTGTGCCATTGGACCGGCTAAACTGCTTCAAAAGAATGTCGTATGCTTGCTTGAGAACGAACACCCCGAAGCTGCCCTTGGAGGAGACGGGGCTAACCGATGACCACATCAATATTCCCAAGCCATACTTGATATTCTTGATGAAGTCCTTGCCAAGTATTCGCTCCAGGTACCCCTCATCAAAAAGGTCCAGTCTCTGGACAAGATCCTTGGCCTGCTCCTGCACTGTGAAAATATCACCAAAGCTATCGAAGAACCCCGGGTTCCCTGTGCGGTGGCACTCGAGAAGATGGGTCAAAGTTCGGTTGGCCTCTCTCTGCAGAATCTCGAAATTGGGGCTGATAATCCTGTCTTGTATGGCTTGGCGTACGTGCTCGTCCGCGCAGGTACGCTTCAGAGCGAGGGCGAGATATTTTCTGGTCTCCTCACAAACAGCTTGCACGTGTCTCTCTGCGATCTTGGCCCAGCGTGCGGACTGATAGCGAAGGAGATCCCTGTACACAATCCAACTTGGTTCACCATCGGGTTCCCGTCCTTTGTTCCGCGCCATTGCTTCCTTCACCATCTCTTCGTAATCTTTCCGTGAAATCGACCTTGGTTCATCAAACGTGTAGTACTGGGCAAGCACTTTCGTTGGCAGGAAAGACTCCGCGAACTTGTCATTGCGGGCTCGGCCTGAGCTTTTCGGGTTTTGTGGTGAGTCGGTTTCGACCTTCGTGGCTCTTGGCTCGCTCCCTTCCAGACCGTCAATGACGTCTGTCCTGCCAAATCGACGCATTGTCGCTGCGAAAACCTTGTTCAACGCGCGGACATTGCTGCAAAGCTTATACTGTTGGCCGTCGTCCGCGTTAAGACCGAGTTTTGGATCCGGGAAGAACCCTCTGCATTGTCGACAGGACTCGCCCTCGCCAATGAGATGGAACTCTCTGCATCTCTCGTTGTCGTACTCCCCCTTCACTCCTCCTCTTATCAGTCGCTCAAACTCTTCCGCAATGTCGCAAAGATAGTCCCGACGCTGGCGGTCATTCGCCCGAGATGTGTCAGCAGCTTTGACGGAGGCATCGATATCGACAATCTTTCTCTTGATTGTTGGGATGATGGACTCTCGAAGCTCATGCTTCGTGCGAGTCCAGAAAAGGTCTTTGAGGGTAGTTCTAAGGCTGTGAATACCTTTCTGTTCGTCCGGTACCTCTTTCCAGCTGTCACAACTGAAAAAGTCTTTTTCAATGCTGTCTCGGCGATCGAGGGAGTCATTGGCGTTCCTCTCCGCTGTTGTCTGGTTTCGGACCACATGGTATTTGTGAACCAGCTCCATTTTTCCCAACGACGGTGGCTTCTTCATAAGGGCACTTTTGGTTTCTTTCAGCCGGCCTGTATCTAGGTCTGGATGCGTGATGACCGCAACAACCCTTTTGAGAAGATCGCGATCCTCTTGCGCAAGATTTTGGACCTTCTCCGCCACTGTCTGGTTGACAGCTGTGGTGGAAGCGGTAACGACAACCAGGACCAGATTGGTTGGCTCTTTGATCTGGTTCTCGAGGATCCGCTCAACCATGACCCGATCATCTTTGTTCTGATACTTGCCTTCGGCTCGGAACAAACCTGGCAAGTCCAACAAGCTGAGGATGGGCAAGTTGGGGCCATGTTTTTCAACGACCAGGACATCTTCGGTGAATCCTTTGGTGGACTGCTGATCAGAGGGTTCGCTGTGATTTTGATCCGCTGAATGCTTCTGGGAACGGACACCAAGTGCATCAGCAGCTTTGACCATGAGGTCGCCCAAATCATCCCAGTAGGATAGGCTGGATGCCTCGACCTCGCGGACGAAATGTTCCAGTTTTTCCTTCTCTTCACCAGTTCGTGAACCGAGTTGAGGGTCAAAGCGGACTTTCAGGTCCTTTCTGTCAGATCTTTTAAGAATGAGCTTTGTTGGAAACCTGGTGCAGAGATCCTCGTTAACTGGGAAATGAAATCGGGCGAGAGCTTCTAGAATGGAACTCTTGCCGCTGCTCTGATCGCCAACCACAATCAGCTGAGGGATCTTGATATCTTTCGCAGCTTTGAGGGACTTCAGTTGCTCCAACGCCTCGAACAATTTGATTTGGCGTGCGTCGACAAGGTCGATGGTCTTGTCCATTTCGATCGATCACAGTGTACGGTCCGCTTCCGAGACAGAGTCAGACAAGTCTTTGCATCTGTCCGAACCAGCTAGATGCAAGTCTGAGCCTTAGAAGGTGAGTGCAAAGCGAGGGGTTGAATAGTGTGGCGATGAGCCGGGAGGGAGGGTCAGAATTTCTTATGATGGGTTGAGAGGGATCGAATGCTGTCTTGGAGGACAGCTAGATGCTAGAGCTCCAGGCTTAATTTATATTAGCAGTCGTAGAATACCTTGGACCATGGCGGAGGAACTGAATTGCCCGAGCACAATGATGAACGTACGAGGGCGCCGCTGGCAAGGTTCCATAGTCAACGGTGACGGAGCGCAATCCTTCAGACTTGAAACGTGTCGCGATGTAATTCGCGCTGTTCATTCTGCGAGATGTCGGAATTGATGAATTTGATCGAGAGGTGGGGAGTTCTCATGCATGGAGCGAAAGGAAACTTAGGATCGACCAATCAATCTTCTTCGGCTGTAGTGCAAGAACATGGGGTTTACGCACAGAGTGAATGGAAACTTAGGATCGGCCAATCAATCTTCTTCGGCTGCGGTTCAAGACCGTGGGGGTGAATGGAAACTTAGGATCGACCAATCAATCTCCTTCGGCTGTGGTGCAAGAACATGGGGCTTACGCACAGAGTGAATGGAAACTTAGGATCGACCAATCAATCTTCTTCGGCGGCGGTTCAAGACCGTGGGGGTGAATGGAAACTTAGGATCGACCAATCAATCTCCTTCGGCGGTGGTGCAAGAACATGGGCTTGATACACAAGATAAATGGAAACATAGGATCGGCCACTCAACTCCGGCCAATCTTTCCCCAGTGCTTGAGAGAAGCCATTCCATCCACGTCAACGTAGAAATCGAAAGATCAGGCCGAGAGCGTTCCACCTGGTCTCAGCGCTGATGCCGAACGACGTACTGTCGGACGAAAAGATAGAAAGACTCCCGCCAGGCTATTTTCTTCCGTCGCAAACGTGTTTTCCGAGAGGTGCCAGTTATGACACCTCGGGGATCTTGAGGTGCGAGTTTGATCCTAGGAATCTTCTCCAATATGTCCAACCAACGGTCTTTCTCTCTGTCAGCTGCCACGCCTCTTCTTTTCCCTCTAAACAGATTCCTCAGTCGACCTGAAAGATAAAGCGCCTGGAGCTGGCACAGCTGGTCACCTTGAATTAGCATTTCGATGGCTTCGTTCATACACCTTGAGCCTTCCCTGAGATCGTCTTCGGTATGCCTTTTCCCACCCTCGAAGTAGTGGATGGCAAGGCGGTCGGTGGAAGAAGCCAGGGCTTCTGCCACGTGCGTCCACTGGAGCTTGTGCGTTTGCGCATCCTCGCGACACAACCTTTCGCTTAGGGTCCAAAGTTCAACTACGAGCTCATTAAGAGTATCGTTATGAGATGCACTCTTGGATATTGCCTCTACATAGTCCTGTAGAACGCAAATCCTCCGTTCGACTCCGCGGCGATTTGAAGCTTCCAGATGTCTAAGATCCTCTTTGTAACGGTGCTCGAGTTGCTCGATTCGTGGTTGGAACCGAGTTTTCCAATTATTGCTGCAATGCGACCCCATCCGAAGTATCACCGGGTGGTCTGCTGATTCAGGTTGAAGGAAACTGTCAAGCATGTGAATGGCTTTCCAGTACGCCAAACCCATTGTTGGTCGAAAGTGCTCGGGTGACGTAACTGTGATTTTCATCAATGAATCCAGGAATTGGACGAACCAATGGCCTCTTGAGGCTCGAGCAAATTCTTTTTTAAGGGCCACCCAGAAGGCCCATAGAAGAAGGGGTTTCTTAGAATCTTGGCCACAAAGCCGAACTTGGAAAAGTGTTTGACAAATCGGCCAGAAATATATCAGGAAAGCGGGATCGCAGGGCTCAGCAACTCCTTGAAGACCTTCAAGGAGCTCGTGGAACAAGGCATTTAGGCGATCATAATGCGAACTCAAAGCGAACATGGTCACGCCGCGGCACCAGGCCTCTCGAAGCCGCCAGGATCCATGGTGATGGCTCGATGCATCCAGTCTCTTGAAAGCGGAAACTGTCCATCTTCCACTTTTCAGGTCGAACGATCCATTGATGAAAGAATGCAGGGCGTGGAATAGCTTCTCTTGATGTTTGTATTCCTCGAATGAGGGCCCACGTACTGGCTTCATCACGAAGTCGGAAATAGCATTGGCTATCGTTATCTTTTTCTTGGGCAGAGCCTGGGCTGCTCGATTGGATGGGTCTTTCTGAGTATCTGTCTGTCGTTTTGGAGACTTTTTGTCCACGCTACTCTTCCTACTCCCCTTAACGTTATTACCCGACTTCCAAGAGGATTAAAGGTCACTTACGAGGTAGTGAAACCGTAGACAACGGTCAGCACGGCGGCAATTTCTTCATTGGTGTGTCCACCCTTCCTCAGCCTATCCATACGAGAAGACATTTTGTTCCACTCCTGGGAACTATGTTTATACTTTCTGCCGGCATTCTTGCCTCTCGTCTTTCCCTTATCGGAATTTTTTTTCACGCGGATGTTTCCATTCACTCCATGAATCCCTATCCTGCGTTCATTCTTATTCCGATTACGGATGGGAAAGCTATAAGACTCTGCAGGAATGGGACCGGTGTCCGTCGCAGGTAACTCCAGAATATCGTTTGCAAATACAGTGCCGGGTGAACCCGAGTATCCAATCTCCGGATACTGGGGAGAGCAATTGAAATTTTGCAGGACGCCAATTGCATTGGCTCCGTCATGATAAACTGGCATCCCCGGGGTGCTGTCGTGGCAAAGATCGGTCATTTGTTGGTGTGGAGTCAGAGTCCCATCTATCCTTTGAAAGTCGAATGGACTTCCAAACTCGTATTCGAAGGCTATGTCGTTGCGTGGCGCTGAAATGGTCATTGCGTTCACTTTGCCATGATCGCAGAGGTGCCTGGAATAGAAAGCTTGGTTGAACGTGTTGTAGTCCAGGTGGTCGGTGTTCGGCACGTTGACGGCACTCTGATATGTTGATATGCGACTACGCGCGCCTTCGTCTATTGTAGTTGTCAAGATCGTGCTACTAAAATCGGTATCAGGAGGATCTGGAAAGCCGAGGGGACCTAAGAGATTCCTCCCAGAGACGTCCGGAAAAGCATTGAGTGAGCCTGTAGCTTGGCTGAAGACCATAGAAACGTCGGCGCTATGCAAGCCCCTAAGGCCAATGGAAGGTTCGCGGTCGAAGCTCTGGCTTGCTCTATACGCCGTCATGTTTGTTACGGAAATGTCCTCATCCCGGTTCTCATAAGCTGGATGTGCGAAGTTGAGCAAGTCTGTAGGGGAAAGACCAGTGTAACTCCACGAACCATCCATGACTAACGATATCCACGTTCGGAGCTGTCAGGTAGTAAGTAAGCCAACGGGTTGTGTGATGTTTACGGACCGTGGTTTGAGGAAGAAGGCTTACGCTCAAGGTGATGTTGGCGGGAACTTCAAGGCTGATAAGGACCCCGCGGAGAAGTGGAGACCTTGTAAAGCAACCCAGTCGGGGGCGTACGCAGCTTGTTGCCGTTTCTACACGCCTTCCTGCCTCGTTTCGAAACTGAGATAGACGACTATAGCAAGTTGTTATGGCGCGGATTTCACAGGATCAGGAACAAGCGGGATGGAAGAAGCGAGCGGGGCCCAACACGCGCCCCAACAAGACGCACAAATTGAAACAGGTCACATGAGTCACGTGACTCCCTAACCAAAAGGTGTGAAGGTATCCTAACCAAAAGGTGTGAAGGTATCCTAACCGAAAGGTGCGAAGGTATCCTAACCGAAAGGTGCGAAGGTATCCTAACCGAAAGGTTTGATTGATTGATTGATTGAGTTGAGTTGAGTTGAGTTGAATTCATTTATCCTAACCTATCGCCCTAAGCGATATATAGGCTATAACTATTTAAAGTGTTTTACTACTAGTATATATATTTTATATTAATCTAAGAGAAAGAGAGAGAAGATAAGGAGGGCAGATAGTAAGGTCTAGGGGTGTAGTATGAATGGTTTTCTACGCTATAGGTTCGTCTCTATTCCTAAACTATTGCGAGTCTTATGCAAAGATTAGTATAGCCTATAGCTACGATGCTGTTATCCTCTAGTTATTATCTTTGCTCTAAATAGCTACTATACTACTTAGTAGCTTCCTACCTAGTAGGGCTAATAGACTATTCCTTTTAAGCCTACTATCTTAGAGTATCTTTTAGTGGCTTTGCTAAAGTAGAGGGTAGTCAAGAAGAACGTGTAAAACTGATTCAACTTCTCCGCATTCGCACTACTCGTTATTTATGTAGCCTATCTATTTATAGTGTTGGTTAAGCTAGTAGTGACCTATTCGTAACTAGGCGAGGAGGCTAGCCTAGCTCTGTGGGAGCTTGTTATATAGATGCTAGGTGTGGGGGTCTAGTGGTGCTGCGTTAACGCTTTAGAGGTGTTAGCCTTTGTTAGAGTCCTTCTATGTGGCTACCTACGTTGTATATGCTACTTCTTTAGCGGCCTAGGCCTAAATTAATGCTAGTAGCTTAAAGTTGTGTTCTCTAAGGCGTTTAGTTGCGGCTTTAGCGAGCTTGTCCGCTTCTTTATTCCCTATAATTCTACTATGGCTTAGAATCTATTAAAGAGCGAAGCTAATCTAATAGCTATCCCTGATCTACTAGGCTATTTCTAAGATAGACCGTACTATGCACTGACCTGGTCGCCGTTTGTGTGGGTTTGCTAGTGCTTATAGGGCTACCTTAGAGTCGCTATAGATTATATAGGATGCTAGGTTTAGGTTACCTTCTTCGAGGTTTTACTCTACCGCTAGTTCTATGCTGGCGTCAATGGTAATAAGCTCTATAGCTATGATACTGTAGAACTTACTAGAGCTAACCCCTTTTTATGCTTGTCTATAGGTTCTCCGTTTCTAGCTAAGTATTATTATGGCTGCTCTAAGTTATCCTTTTACTTTAGACGCATCCGTGAAGATTCTTAAAGGCTGGTTTGACTAAAGCTCCTCCTTAAAAGCTTCTAGAGTCTGAGATTTAGGTAGCTATAGTTGAACGTTGTCTAGTAGCGGGGGCTTCCATGGCGGAAGGGGGTAGGTGTTGATTACTTTAGTATCCTCGGCTAAGCTTGGGCCTTGTAGCTTAAGAGTTGCGTTAAGTAGGCTAAGAAAGCTAGCTACTAGGTTAAGCTTTAAGGACGCTTTATTAATAAGTGCCTTATATAGGTATGAGGTTAGAAGTATTTTAAGGTTACTAATAACCCTCTCTACCCTAGCTTATAGACGTAGCTTTATTAGTAGGAGAAAGTTCTCGTAGTCTAGTGCTTTAGTTAATATAGTTTAGAAGGCTAAGATAGCCTTGGTTATTGCTATCCGCTAAATCCTAGAGAGCATGGCCACTTGCTATTTATATCTCTTTAGGGAGTACTATACTATCGAGGCGTAGTCTATCTAGGGGACTATGCATGCTTAATAGAGCTAGCGTATTTATTTTAGTCGAAGCTGTCTTAGTCTACCTATAGCTAGGCAGGTCTTAGTTGCCCGTACGATAGCTCTCTAGACATGCGCTCTCTACTAGAGTTGCTAGTTAAAGATAACTCTAAGGATCTTTACTTCTTACGTGGGCTCGACTATATAGTTACCTATGGCTATTACTATTAGGTAGTTCTAGTCTAGACTTCTTATAAAGTATATAAGTTCCGTCTTATTAGCTTCGAAGCTTAATCTAGTTTCCTCTGCCTAGTGTTATATTCTTAGAATATCCTCTCTCTATAAGGCTACGAGATTCTTACTTATAGATAGGCTAGTTCGCTATTAGAAGTAATCGTTAATATAAGTAGATACTCCTCTAGTAAAGTCTACTAGTTAGTCTACTAGGTTAGTATTATAGAAGGTAAAGAGTATTAGGGAGAGTAGGGAGCCTAACCAAAAAGATTGATTGATTGATTGATTGATTCTATCAGGCTACGATGCTATCTATGGTAACATAAGAGCCGTCCATCCTTTTGTCCTAGCCGATATGACACCCGCAATTCCTAACCGAAAACCGTGAAGGCATCGTTATAACGATGCCTTCAGCCCCCATACAAGCGATCGCCGGGTAACTTAGGGTTAAGGGTACGATGCCTTCAGGTACGATGCCTAACCAAAAGATGTGAGGTGAGTGTTATAACACTCATATGACCGCTCACAGTAGCCGTAGTCACGGCTCTGCGTAGTTTGCAGCACATAGGGTAGACTCATATGGGTACAATCATGTGAGAAAAAATGCTCAGAACTGCGCGAAACTCGGATATATTATAAAGCAGAGTTAGTAGAGCAGTTCCCCAGAATTTTGGATCAAAATTCGAGCTTCAAA